>OX016541.1:70949832-72194236 GCA_943590905.1 Sphaerophoria taeniata
TCCTACTCACTCATGTTTACTATCACTGTATTGTCATTTCTACGTTTCCTATTGTTTGGAAAGCAGCCAGGATAACTCCTGTTCCGAAAAAGCCCACACCTTCCGAACCCGCCGACTACCGGCCAGTAAGCATTTTACCTTGCATGTCGAAAGTTCTCGAAAAAATCCTTACAAAACAAATTATTGACCATCTTACATCCAAAAGATTGCTGTCTCCATACCAATCTGGATTTAGAGCTAACCATTCCTGCTTTACAGCAAGATCTTAGAGGACATAAGACTCGAATACGATAGAGGCAATATCTCAGTACTGTGCCTATTGAACTTGTGCCTTTATCAACGATTTGCCTTCTGTTTGTAAGCACGTTTCTTTTCCTTTGTATGCAGATGATATACAAATTTATCTCTCACGTAGAATATGATATGGATTAATACAGGATCTTGTCTTTCGCTTAAATGAAGATCTTGAGAGGATCTTGTCTTTCGCTTAAATGAAGATCTTGAGAGAATCTATAGCTGGGCTAAGGAAAACGGTCTAGTGCTCAATCCCAATAAAAGTCAAGCCCTATTAATTTCTAAGAAGACATACAACTATGTAGATCTACCTTCGATTACTTTGAATAATGCCCATGTTAGTTTTGTAAATTCCGTGACCTTGGATTCAAAATCTCTAGGGATCTCTCTTGCAGAGACCATATAAATTCTGTCATTGCACGTATTTATGGAACTCTAAGAAAACTGTGGGTATCTAATTCTTTTACTCCTCAAGAAACAAAACTCCGTCTTATGAGAACTCTACTCGTACCAATCATTTCCTTTTCTGAAGTCGTGTATCCGAAGCAGGATTCTTTATCTGAACACAAACTACGTGTGGCGTTTAATGACATGACTCGCTACGTTTACGGTATTCGACGATATGACCATATGATCTCTGCTTTCAGCAAAAAAAATTCTTAACTGCACTATGGTCGAATGCGTAAATTTCCGTAATTGAATCTTTCTCCACAGAATTATTCACACAAGAACACCTGAGTACCTTTATGAAAAAATTGAGTTATGTACATCGTCAGGAACAAATAATCTAGTTATTCCAACTTTAAGATATCTAAACTCCTCACGGTTGTTCTTTGTTCACAGCATTTGCCTTTTTAATTCTTTGCCAGTTAGCATTAAGAGGATAACGGATGCAGTAAGTTTCAAGTCCGAGGTTTTTAAACATTTTTCAAACAACTAGGAAATAGGAAAGTAGAAGAGAGGAAAAGTCTTATATGTTTTATCAAATTAAAGTATATAACAGAAAAAAAATATAGATATTTATAGCTACCTAAGTATTAACTCATTGTATATAGAATCAAACTACATTTAAATTGTTCAACCAAAGTATGAATACTATAAAAGACATTGTCTTAGTATTGTAATATTCGGCTTGGTCCGACAATTAAAACTTATTCACTTTTTAAATAAAACACAAATTCACTTTATTCAAATCACTCACAAACTTATTTATTCAACACTTTCAATTATAACTTTTCAAACACAGTGTACTTTACTTATCGCAGTTCACAATCAACTAATTCGCCTCGCCACCAAACGGCTATTTATATCAAAAATGATGGGTTCTAGAAACTACTATTGGTTCCTATTAGTTCTTGGGGAAGCTGAAAGTTCGAGAGAAAATACTGGGATTTTTGTAGGGGCTAACGTTCTTAATGCTAAACAAAAAGTTTCTCTTAATTATTAGGTATTGCCCCTCACAAGTGTTTACTACTACAATTAAACGATATTAAGTAAAGAGAGTATGTACATTAAATAAACAAGAGATACAGAGTAAGTAAAGAGAGTAAGAAAAGTGTGTACATTAAATATAGAAAGAGGTACAGAGCGTACGAGATAATAAAGTATACACATTAGACATTACAATAGAAGGAGAAACAGAGCGTACGAGATAAATAAAGTGTATACACATTACATTGCCCCCTCCTTAGGATTGATCGTCCCGAACAAATCCATCATCTTCATCACCACTGTAGCGATGTAGTCGGTCGCGATGTACGACTTTAAGTTTACCTCTGACTCCTTTTTGTATCCGGTACACGACGTCGTTGATTTTGCTAATCACTGTATATGGACCTTCCCAGTCCCGTTGAAGTTTCGGTGACAACCCTTTTTGTCGATGGGGATTGTAAAGCCACACTCGGTCTCCTGCTTGGAACTCTGTTGTTGTCGCTCGTATATCGTAGCGTGTCTTCATTCGGTCACTGAACAGCTTCATTTTTGACCTGGTATCGTCGTGGATCTGAAGGAGTCTTTCTCTCAGGTCATCCAAGTAAACATCCTTGGCTTGCGGTTCCGACGTGGGACATCCAAATTTGATTTCGCTCGGCAGTCTGATGTTCCTTCCCATTAAAATCTCAGACGGTGTATGGCCAGTTTTGCTATGTCTTGCACTTCGATACGCCATCAAGAACAGTGGAATATGTCGATCCCAATCTCGCTGGTTGTCGTCCACAACTTTGCAAAGATGTTCCTTAAGGGTTCGGTTGAACCGTTCGACCATGCCATCAGATTGTGGGTGGAGTGGTGTTGTTCTTGTCTTCTTGATGTGAAGAAGCCCACAAACTTCCTGGAATATGTTTGATTCAAAATTCCGTCCCTGGTCGGAATGCAGTTCTAATGGAACACCGAATCTGCTCACCCAGTTGAACACAATTTGGTCTGCGACTGTTTTGGCTTCTTGATTCGGTATGGCGTATGCTTCAGGCCACTTGCTGAAGTAATCCATGACAACCAGAATATAACGATTTCCATTATTTGTTTCCGGAAATGGACCCGCCACGTCTATTGCAATCCTTTCAAAGGGTGATCCGACATTATACTGCTGCATTTGGCTGTGATTCTTTTTGTTCGGGCCTTTGGTGGCAGCACAGGTATCACATTTTCGGCACCACTTCTCGACATCTTCCCTTGCATGTAGCCAATAAAATCGTTGTCGAACCTTTTCTAGCGTCTTGTTTACTCCTAGATGGCCTCCCGAAACTCCATCATGCATCTCTCGCAGAACGTCCACAATCTTCGATCTCGGTAAGACTAGCTGCATTACATAGGACTTTCCATCTGCTGATTCCCATTTACGTCGAAGGACACCCTCTTGGACATGCAATGAGTCCCACTGTGCCCAATAGGCCTTTAGAGCCGGACTTCTGTCGGAGATATCAGCCCATTCTGGTTTTTCCTGGTGTTCCTTGCATGCGAGGATGGGTTCAATATCTGGGTCCTCTTGTTGAGCCTTCCTCAACTCGTCGTTGCTCCAGCCATAAATGGGATCGGTTCTGGTTCGTTGGACAGTGACCACTTCTTTTTCTTCTTGGCGTCTGCAATGCTTACAGTCTTGCTTACATGGTCTCCGAGACAGTGCATCAGCATTTGAGTGAAGCTTCCCCTTCCGATGTTGAATTTCATAATCGTACGTCTGCAGCCTCTCAATCCATCTCGCCACTTGACCCTCTGGATTCTTGAAATTCAAAAGCCAGTTTAGTGCTCCATGGTCGGTTCGGAGAAGAAACTTCTGTCCATAGAGATACTTATGGAAGTGCTTTGTTGCCAAAATCAGTGCAAGAAGTTCTCTTCTGGTCACACAATAGTTTCTTTCCGACTTCGAGAGTACCTTGCTGTAATAGGCAACCACCTTTTCTTCGCCATCATGTACCTGTGACAATACAGCACCAATCCCGACATTGCTGGCATCAGCATCAATGATGAACGGTTTTCCTGGAGTCGGGTAGGTCAGCACTGGTGCATTACACAAGCGTTGCTTGAGCTCTTGAAAGCTGCGCTCGCACTCACCTGACCATTTAAACTGCTTTCCCTTTTCCGTTAGCTGATGTAGACTCTTGGCGATCTCAGCAAAGTTTTTGACAAAGCGCCTGTAGTAGGTGGCTAGACCCAGAAAGCTTCGGAGTTGGTGTTTGTCCTGTGGTGTTGGCCAATTCTTCACGGTGTCAACCTTATCAGGATCCGTCTTAACTCCTTGGGATGAGATGATATGTCCCAGGTATTTTACTTCGGTTTTGAAGAGTGAACACTTTTCTGGATTGAGCTTGAGGTGGGCTTCTCGAAGTCTTTGAAACACGGCTCTCAGATTTGTACAATGTTCGTCAAATGTTTTCCCGTATACGATGACGTCATCCAAATAGACCAGGCAAGATTTCCAAGTGAGTCCTTGCAGGACGCATTCCATAAGGCGCTCAAAAGTAGCTGGAGCATTGCACAGTCCAAAAGGCATCACTTTGAACTGCCACAATCCGTTTCCTGTCGAGAAAGCTGTCTTCTCTTTGTCTTCAGGATGGATTTCTACTTGCCAGTATCCACTTTTCAGGTCCAAAGTTGAGAACCATTGTGCTCCTTCCATTGCGTCCAGAGTATCACTGATCCTAGGCAGAGGGTAGCTATCTTTCTTGGTCACATCGTTCAACCTTCGATAGTCCACGCAAAAGCGGGTTGATCCGTCTTTCTTCTTTACCAGGACCACTGGAGACGCCCAAGGGCTTTTTGAGTTTTCGATAAGACCCTCTTCTTTCATGGTGGTTATCAGTTCTTCAACCTCACCTTGTTTGGCTAGTGGAAGGCGTCTTGCAGGTTGACGAATCGGCTTTGCATCCCCGGTGTTGATTCGATGTTGAACCAGTTGTGTTCTGCCATATTTCCCTTGCGATGACGAAAAGATGTCTGCAAATTCTTCGAGGAGACCTTCTGCAGTTCTTCGTTGTTGGTGGCCAAGATTAGAGGACTTGAGAATGTTCGTCTTTATGGAGTTCAGCTCTTTGGACTTCAATGTTTGCCTTGGGTCTTCTTCGCTGATCCTTGTTATCGCTGATACAGATTCGCATTGTCCGACAATCTCACCTTTTCTAAGCTTAACTTCGTACGACTTGATGTTGAGTATTCGTACGGGAACCATGTTCTTTACAGGTCTAACAAGAGTCTTCCCAATGGTGACGTTTTGGGAGGACTTTACAGATGCTGGTTCGACCATGAGGTATCGATGGCTGCCAGGCTTACCTTTCAATTTCGTCCACACGAATACTTCTGAAGAAGCAGGCAAAGTCAGATCTTCTTTGATGACGGTTTTCACAGATAACGAGGTCTCATACGAGTGGATCCCATAGATCATTGGAATCTCGATGTTTCGATATTTCAGGACTTGGTTCCCGATGTCCAATATCACTCCGTGATCTTTCATGAAATCGACGCCGACAATGCACTCGTCGCATATATCTGCTACCAGAAACAGGTGAGAGAATTCCAGCTCTGCCATCCGGATCTTAAGACGTACCTCACCATAAACTTTTGCGGCTTCTCCAGTTGCAGCCCTTAGACGATAGCTGTTGGTTTTGTGGAGCCATGTCTTCTTAACGAGGTCCTGCCGTACAATGGACGCCGTGGCACCGGTGTCGATGGTAGCCACACATTTGTTGCCGTTTATACTTGCTTCCACGGTCAGGCTCTTGTTGTCACGTTTCGTTTGAGAAACCTGGATGTCGTTTCTGGGGCCATCGATACCAGAAACCAGCTTCTGCCCCTCGAAGTTGGTTCTTATTCGTTTCCCGGGTGGGAAACAGCTTCGGAAGCAACGTTGTTGGAGTTACTTTGACTTGTTGAGTAAGTTCTGTTTCCACAGTGTTGGCATGAGGTTCGTCTTCGCGGTAATCTGCACTGTCGTTGAAGATGCCCAGTCTTGTTGCAGTTCCAGCATCGTGCTGGTCCGTCTCGCTGACTCCTTTCCAGAGTAGCCTTCTGACAAGAGCATTCTTGGACTTCCAATTCTCTCACGCGATGCACGTTTTGGGATGCTTGTTCTGCGGCTTCCATTGTTAGAGCGAAAGCCAATGCTTCTGGTAGTGTTTGCTTTCCGGCAGTGCGAATAGCCCTTTGGAGATTTATATCGCCCACAGCTCTCACAAAGGCTTCAACAGCAAGTTGATTTATTATCTCGTTGCCAGCTGTTGGGTATGCCAGGTGGACTAATCGCTCGATATCTGCCTGAAGCTGCTGCAGAGTTTCACCTCTTTTCTGTGCCCTGTTGTTTAGTTGTACTCGGAAGACTTCTGTCATGTGGCTATCCCCAAACCGCTGTTCGATTGCGTTTACCAGAACTTTGAAGTCACCGTTCTTCTCTGCTGGGATGGTTTGTAGCAGTTCAGCAGCTGCTCCTCTCAAGGCAAGCGTAAGAGCAATGTATTTTTCGTCATCGTCCCAGCCATTTGTTAACGCTGCTGCTTCAAACTGTTTCTTGTAGATTGACCACGGTATCTGACCATCAAAGCTTGGAGGATTCACTTCTCTCTTCCTTGAGCACTCACCAGAAGGTTCTCGAGCTTTCATCTTTCGCTCTTTTTCCAGTTCCTTTGTGATGGTATCGATTTGTTCGTCGATTTTCTCGATACGTGCATTTTGTTTTCCGACGCACTCGTCGAGAGTATTGATTTTCTCTTCGAAGTCCGCAAACCTGCCTTCTAGAAGATTTTTCTGTTCATCAAAACGCTCTAGAACATCATTCCTTTGTGTTTCCAGTTGTTTGAGGACATTCTCTTGCTCGGTCTTCTGCTCGTTTCTTTGAGTTTCTAGTTGCTCCAGAACATTCTTGTTTTGAGTTTCTTGCTTCTTTTGATTCTCTTCAAATTTGACTAGAAGAAGTGTCATCATGGTAGATAAGTCGGCAGTTGCATTTACCTCTTCCGATTTTGCTTCCACTTCGAAAGCAAACGTATCTGGGTCTTCATTTTGTTCTTCCAGATATTCCTGTAGCCGTTTTACGAGTTCGATTTTATATCCTGCCGCACTTAAGCCACGTTTGCTTAATTCGGCCTTTAGCTCAGCGACAGTTAAGTCTTTCAAAACTTTACTTATCATTTTTTAACTTCACTATTTCACACAAAATAGTTTAATCACTGTTCACTGTTTTATTCTCAATAAGTTTTAATCCCACTTCTGACACCAATGTAATATTCGGCTTGGTCCGACAATTAAAACTTATTCACTTTTTAAATAAAACACAAATTCACTTTATTCAAATCACTCACAAACTTATTTATTCAACACTTTCAATTATAACTTTTCAAACACAGTGTACTTTACTTATCGCAGTTCACAATCAACTAATTCGCCTCGCCACCAAACGGCTATTTATATCAAAAATGATGGGTTCTAGAAACTACTATTGGTTCCTATTAGTTCTTGGGGAAGCTGAAAGTTCGAGAGAAAATACTGGGATTTTTGTAGGGGCTAACGTTCTTAATGCTAAACAAAAAGTTTCTCTTAATTATTAGGTATTGCCCCTCACAAGTGTTTACTACTACAATTAAACGATATTAAGTAAAGAGAGTATGTACATTAAATAAACAAGAGATACAGAGTAAGTAAAGAGAGTAAGAAAAGTGTGTACATTAAATATAGAAAGAGGTACAGAGCGTACGAGATAATAAAGTATACACATTAGACATTACAATAGAAGGAGAAACAGAGCGTACGAGATAAATAAAGTGTATACACATTACAGTATATTGTTTACAATACAGAAATTGAATATAAAAAAAAAAAAACAAACGAAATTAAATTAAAATATGTAGGTAACTCATTTTAGATGTTTGTCCTCTTGAGAGTTCTCAACACGCTTACCTTAAGGGCAAGTCTACGGAGACAGCCCTACATGAAGTAGTGCGTACAGTTGAAAAAACCATACATTACAAAGAATTTACTCTCGCTACCTTCTTAGACATAGAAGGAGCTTTTAACAACGTCTTAACAGAATCTATTCAAGAATCACTAGTTGATCAGGGTGTAGAGGACTACATCAGAAATTGAATTGTATCCATGCTCAGTGATAAAAGAATTCAAGCTACCTTAGGTAACACTTACTTGACCAGGCGTGTAAACAGGGGAACACCTCAGGGGGGTGTTCTGTCCCCCCTTCTTTGGCTTCTGGTCATGAACAAAATGCTTATTAAACTTGAAAGATGTGGTGTGAAGGCCGTTGCTTACGCAGATGATTTGGTGATACTGGTAGGTAGATATCAGGAAAGTTCACTTCCGTGATTAGTGAGATTACGGAGATGGCATTGCTAACTAAAAGTAAGCAACTGGGCTACAAGCTGTGGCCTGGGTGTCAATAAAAGCAAAGCTGAACTGATGCTCTTTACTACGAAAACAAAAGTACCATCCTTCACCCTCCCCCGCCTCAACGGTGAAACTCTTTCCTTGTCTTCCAGCGCTAGATATTTGGGAGTAATACTTGACCCAAAGTTAAACTGGAAACTTAATATCGAAGAAAGGGTCAAGAAAGCCAGCATAGCTTTCTATGCCTGCAGTAAAACCTTTGGCAAAAAGTGGGGTTTGCAATCGAAGATAATCTTGTGAACGTATACAGCCGTGGTCCGTCCAATCTTGTCCTATGGTTCCTTGTTTGGTGGCCTGCGCTTAGCAAAGCCTACAATATAACTAAACTAAAAAAGGTTCAGAGAACAGCTAGTGTTGGCTCCACTGGAGCTTTGCGCTCATGTCCATCGGATGCCCTAAACGTTTTTCTCTACCTCTTACCAATAGACCTGCATATCAAATACTTAGTATCTTGCAGCGCGTTGAGACTTAGGGAATCGAATAGTTGGTATTCTAGGCCCTATGGTCATAGTAATATTACTAACCTCATCCCAGCGGACATCTTTTCGACAAAAACCGACTACTGCACCCCTACTATGGACCTCAGTGCGGATTTTAAAGTTATCATCCCATCTCGAAATGAATGGGATGATGACTTAGTGACGAGAGGCTTCGACACAACTATTTTCACTGACGGCTCGAAGATGGAGTGTGGGGTCGGTGCAGGAATTTTCTCCGAGTCTTTAAATGTCTACAGGTCTTTGCGACTTCCTGACTTTGCTAGTGTTTTTCAAGCTGAACTACTCGCGATCAAGGAAGCATGCAAGTTACTAAAACTAGATCCAAATCAAAACCGCAATACAGCTATTTTTTCGGACAGTCAGGCGGCTATTCAAGCGATTGGCTCGTCCACTTCATCCTCCAAATTAGTTCAACAATGCCGAAGTGAGTTAGCGGGCATGAACATTTGACTCAGGGTCACTCTCATCTGGATTCCGGGTCATAGAGGCTTTGAGGGCAATGAACGAGCTGACGAGCTGGCTAGGCAAGGATCAGCCCTTCATAGCTCACTCGCGGAAAGAGTCAACATTCCTCTTGGTGCTATGAAGGGCAAGATCTTCTCAATTTTCCTCGCTGAATCAAACCACAGGTGGAACAGCAACCAACTGTATCATATCTAGAAGGATATGGCCCACCTACAACAAATCCCGTACTAATAATCTTATTTGCAGACCCAGGCAGGACATAGCCAGGGTCGTTGCTACATGCAACGGACACTGGCCTGTTGGAGAACACGCAACTAAGCTGGGCATCCCCCACAATACTTTCTGTCGTAGTTGTGAGGACCAGCGAGAAAAGGAAACTGTTTTTCACTTTTTATGCAAGTGTCCTGCCCTAGCCAAAACGAGAACCAAAACATTGGGAAAGTCCTTCTTCAACGACCTCAATGAGCTCTCCGAACTGGAGATCAAAGATTTGATCTCCTTTCTAAACGCAACAAAGTGGATTTGAGGCGTATTTTTTAACTAATTTTTTCAGTTCCATCTCGAACTTGAGATCGCCAGCTGGCGCACTCAAAACTCAGTATTATATATAATCCCTCTTTTAACTTTATAGGTCAAGCGAGTATTTTATGGTATCAAAACGGCGCAACTCAGCGCAAATTGTGTCACCGAGCTAGACTGCTCGTGGCCACCATTTCAACTACTACTACTACACTGATCTTCAAAAATGTGTACCTACCTACCAGAGATGACTCTCGCATTAGGTACCCTGAAAATAATTTTAATTTGTTAATTTTGTAACAGTTATTTTCAAAAGCTAATCTAGTTTTTGATGAAACTGTCGATTTGCGATGATGTTAAACAGTTTGATTTCAGAATATATGAACCTAATGCATTGTTTGGTGGATGATGCAATATGACCAATACTTTCTTTAATATTCCAAACAAGTTCCAAGTGTTATTGTAATAAAATTGATTGTTTTGAAAAACAAAATACAAGTTCAATTGTAAAATAATACAAATCCTGTTTTACCCTTATTTCGACTTTGGCGATTGATCAACGAATTTAGTATAAAAAGATGAAAGCACTCAGTATCATCATCAGTTGATTCTCGTGTATCAAACAATCATAAATATGAAAGTAAGATTTCATTTAAGCTTTCGTATTAGCAAAAAGTTTTAATCATTTTATATTTTCAGTTCTTCATTTTCTTTGCCTTGTTCTTTGCTGCCGTTAGTGCAAGCGCCATTCTTCCTCAGCGTCAGACCACAGTTGTTTTACAAAAACAACCCGTCGCCGTTTCATGGCAGCCAGCTGCTGTTTCAGTTAAGAAAGCAGTCATCCTACAACCAGTCAGGCCAGGCGCTTATGGAGGGTAGACCTATAAATCTTTACAAAATGACGAACACGGGCATTTAAACAAATAAAGAAAAACAATAAAAATTTAATTAAGTTACCAGCATTTAAAAAATTAGCATTTTTTATTCTTATTCAACACGTTCCTTGGAATTATGTGCATTTGTTTCAATGAACCGGTAAAAGTCAAATTGGTTTTTGGCAAGGAAAAAACTTCAACTTATTTTAATAATTTTTCTACGAAAGCACTTAAAACTCTGGCTTAAACAGAAACTTTCTCCGAAATGTAGGGAACCTTGACTTAAGTCTTTAACTTCCAACCTCCTGGAAAATATTCAAAATTATCCCTTTACTAAAACCAGGAAAAAAGGAAGAGTATATGCCCATAGCAATCCTTCCATTTCTATCCAAAATCTTTGAAAAACTCATTAGCCACTAACTACTAAAAATGTTCATTGAAAATAAACTTCTTAGCCCTTTCCTTTGCAATCAGGATTCCGGTCAGGGTTATGCGCTTACCAACACATTTTGCGAGTTTCCTGGCGTCCACCCTAAATTCAAGTACGCCTCTGTACTTCTCTTTAATCCAATTCAATCCGATTAATATTATTTTAATCGAATCGTATTTTTATAATATTCATTTAATTCGTCATTCGTTCCATTTTTTTAAACTCGAATAACCCACGCCCAGCTGAGCTAGTAGGTGAGCTGAACAGGTGTTGCAGTTTTTGTTGCAGTGTATACTCTCGTCTCTTTATTTTTTACTTGCGACATATAGAACATTTATGGCAAGTATTGAATTCGTAAAAAAAAGTTGAGATTTTGATGAGTTATGAGTTATGACATTACGATGATAGAGAAGTCGAAAAAAGTGGATCCGGTGATTCCGTCCGTCTGTCTGTCTGTCTGTCTACAGCCTTTACCACTGGTCCGATTGACTTCAAACTTGAAAATTAAAGGTTTGAGCGAATTCGCGTGAGTCGTGTTATTGATTTTTTTTTTTTTTAAGATCAAAATTTAGGGTAGCCACCATACAATTTTTTTTGGCCAAAAACAAAGTTTCAATTTTCTCAAAAAAGGCTCCTACGATTTATTTTAAACTTCCTCGAAAATTTTTGTTTAAAACATTGATGAATTTTATGTTAGGTAACAATATATTTTTGTATTGCTCCAAAACGGTACCTCTCATAGAACCATTTTTTTGTTATTAGATTTTCTCGAAAAACAAAAGTCCGATCAGCGTACGTATACATCATATTGCCCAAATAATATTTTTACAAATTTCAAAATTTGCATTTTTAAAAAATATTTTTAAACTTTTTTTTCAAAATTCTGTATCTAAAAAACGGATCAATATTAAAAATCGAAATTTGCATACCGAAATTAATTTTAAGACATTTTCGAAAAAATTACATATAAAAAATGAATAAAAAAAGCAACCGCTCCTACGATTATTTAAAAAAAAAAATTGAAAAGTCAACAATTTCTTAAGAAATCATACGACATCAATTTTTTTCAGATTGAATCTATTTTTGAGTTACCTAGTAGTAGTTGTAGTAGTTGAAATGGTGGCCATGAGCAGTCTAGCTCGGTGACACAATTAGCGCTGAGTTGCGCCGTTTTGATACCATAAAATACTCGCTTGACCTATAAAGTTAATAGAGGGATTATATATAATACTGAGTTTTGAGTGCGCCAGCTGGCGATCTCAAGTTCGAGATGGAACTGAAACAATTAGTTAAAAAATACGCCTCAAATCTTTGATCTCCAGTTCGGAGAGCTCATTGAGTTCGTTGAAGAAGGACTTTCCCAATGTTGCATAAGAAGTGAAGAACAGTTTCCTTTTCTCGCTGGTCCTCACAACTACGACAGAAAGTATTGTGGGGGATGCCCAGCTTAGTTGCGTGTTCTCCAACAGGCCAGTGTCCGGTGCATGTAGCAACGACCCTGGCTATGTCCTGCCTGGGTCTGCAAATAAGATTATTAGTACGGGATTTGTTGTAGGTGGGCCATATCCTTCTAGATATGATACAGTTGGTTGCTGTTCCACCTGTGGTTTGATTCAGCGAGGAAAATTGAGAAGATCTTGCCCTTCATAGCACCAAGAGGAATGTTGACTCTTTCCGCGAGTGAGCTATGAAGGGCTGATCCTTGCCTAGCCAGCTCGTCAGCTCGTTCATTGCCCTCAAAGCCTCTATGACCCGGAATCCAGATGAGAGTGACCCTGAGTCAAATGTTCATGCCCGCTAACTCACTTCGGCATTGTTGAACTAATTTGGAGGATGAAGTGGACGAGCCAATCGCTTGAATAGCCGCCTGACTGTCCGAAAAAATAGCTGTATTGCGGTTTTGATTTGGATCTAGTTTTAGTAACTTGCATGCTTCCTTGATCGCGAGTAGTTCAGCTTGAAAAACACTAGCAAAGTCAGGAAGTCGCAAAGACCTGTAGAAATTTAAAGACTCGGAGAAAATTCCTGCACCGACCCCACACTCCATCTTCGAGCCGTCAGTGAAAATAGTTGTGTCGAAGCCTCTCGTCACTAAGTCATCATCCCATTCATTTCGAGATGGGATGATAACTTTAAAATCCACACTGAGGTCCATAGTAGGGGTGCAGTAGTCGGTTTTTGTCGAAAAGATGTCCGCTGGGATGAGGTTAGTAATATTACTATGACCATAGGGCCTAGAATACCAACTATTCGATTCCCTAAGTCTCAACGCGCTGCAAGATACTAAGTATTTGATATGCAGGTCTATTGGTAAGAGGTAGAGAAAAACGTTTAGGGCATCCGATGGACATGAGCGCAAAGCTCCAGTGGAGCCAACACTAGCTGTTCTCTGAACCTTTTTTAGTTTAGTTATATTGTAGGCTTTGCTAAGCGCAGGCCACCAAACAATCGAACCATAGGACAAGATTGGACGGACCACGGCTGTATACGTTCACAAGATTATCTTCGATTGCAAACCCCACTTTTTGCCAAAGGTTTTACTGCAGGCATAGAAAGCTATGCTGGCTTTCTTGACCCTTTCTTCGATATTGTAATGTTCGGTTTGGTCCGACAATTAAAACTTATTCACTTTTTAAATAAAACACAAATTCACTTTATTCAAATCACTCACAAACTTATTTATTCAACACTTTCAATTATAACTTTGCAAACACAGTATCTTTACTTTATCTCAGTTCACAATCAATTAATTAGCTTCGCCGCCAAACGGCTATTTATATAACAAAATGATGGGTTCTAGAAACTACTACATATATTGGTTCTCGGAGAAACTTGAATGTTCCGGAAGCTCTCCATTTACAAATAAAAATACTGGGATTACTTTTTGTAGGGGCTAACGTTCTAAATGCTAAACAAAAAGTTTCTCTTAATCACTAGGTATTGCCCCTCACAAGTGTTTACTAGTTACTACTACAATTAAACGATATTAAGTAAAGAGAGTATGTACATTAAATAAACAAGAGATACAGAGTAAGTAAAGAGAGTAAGAAAAGTGTGTACATTCAATATAGAAAGAGATACAGAGCGTAAGAGATAATAAAGTGTATACACATTACATTGCCCCCTCCTTAGGATTGATCGTCCCGAACAAATCCATCATTCTCATCACTACTGTAGCGATGTAGTCGGTCGCTATGTACGACTTTAAGTTTACCTCTGACTCCTTTTTGTATCCGGTACACGACGTCGTTGATTTTGCTAATCACTGTATATTGACCTTCCCAGTCCCGTTGAAGTTTCGGTGACAACCCTTTTTGTCGATGGGGATTGTAAAGCCACACTCGATCTCCTGCTTGGAACTCTGTTGTTGTCGCTCGTATATCGTAGCGTGTCTTCATTCAGTCACTGTACATCTTTATTTTTGACCTGGTATCGTCGTGGATCTGAAGGAGTCTTTCTCTGAGGTCATCCAAGTAGTCATCCTCGGCTTGCGGTTCCGACGTGGGACATCCAAATTTTATTTCGCTCGGCAATCTGATGTTCCTTCCCATCAAAATCTCAGACGGTGTATGGCCAGTTGAGCTATGTCTTGCACTTCGATACGCCATCAAAAACAGTGGAATGTGTCGATCCCAATCTCGCTGGTTGTCGTCCACAACTTTGCAAAGATGTTCCTTAAGGGTTCGGTTGAACCGTTCGACCATGCCATCAGATTGTGGGTGGAGTGGTGTTGTTCTTGTCTTCTTGATGTGAAGAAGCCCACAAACTTCCTGGAATATGTTTGATTCAAAATTCCTTCCCTGGTCGGAATGCAGTTCTAATGGAACACCGAATCTGCTCACCCAGTTGAACACAATTTGGTCTGCGACTGTTTTGGCTTCTTGATTTGTTATGGCGTATGCTTCAGGCCACTTGCTGAAGTAATCCATGACGACCAGAATATAACGATTTCCATTATTTGTTTCCGGAAATGGACCCGCCACGTCTATTGAAATCCTTTCAAAGGGTGATCCGACATTATACTGCTGCATTTGGCTGTGATTCTTTTTGTTCGGGCCTTTGGTGGCAGCACAGGTATCACATTTTCGGCACCACTTCTCGACATCTTCCCTTGCATGTAGCCAATAGAATCGTTGTCGAATCTTTTCTAGCGTCTTGTTTACTCCTAGATGGCCTCCCGAAACTCCATCATGCATCTCTCGCAGAACGTCCATAATCTTCGATCTCGGTAAGACTAGCTGCATTACATAGGACTTTCCATCTGCTGATTCCCACTTACGTCGAAGGACACCTTCTTGGACATGCAACGAGTCCCACTGTGCCCAATAGGCCTTCAGAGCCGGTCTTCTGTCGGAGATATCAGCCCATTCTGGTTTTTCCTGGTGTTTCTTGCATGCGAGGATGGGTTCAATATCTGGGTCCTCTTGTTGAGCCTTCCTCAACTCGTCGTTGCTCCAGCCATAAATGGGATCGGTTCTGGTTCGTTGGACAGTGACCACTTCTTTTTCTTCTTGGCGTCTGCAATGCTTACAGTCTTGCTTACATGGTCTCCGAGACAGTGCATCAGCATTTGAGTGAAGCTTCCCCTTCCGATGTTGAATTTCATAATCGTACGTCTGCAGCCTCTCAATCCATCTCGCCACTTGACCCTCTGGATTCTTGAAATTCAAAAGCCAGTTTAGTGCTCCATGGTCGGTTCGGAGAAGAAACTTCTGTCCATAGAGATACTTATGGAAGTGCTTTGTTGCCAAAATCAGTGCAAGAAGTTCTCTTCTGGTCACACAATAGTTTCTTTCCGACTTCGAGAGTACCTTGCTGTAATAGGCAACCACCTTTTCTTCGCCATCATGTACCTGTGACAATACAGCACCAATCCCGACATTGCTGGCATCAGCATCAATGATGAACGGTTTTCCTGGAGTCGGGTAGGTCAGCACTGGTGCATTACACAAGCGTTGCTTGAGCTCTTGAAAGCTGCGCTCGCACTCACCTGACCATTTAAGTAGTAGTAGTTGAAATGGTGGCCACGAGCAATCTAGCTCGGTGACCCAATTAGAGCTGAGTTGCGCCGTTTTGATACTATAAAATACTCGCTTGACCTGTAAAGTTAAAAGAGGGATTATATTTAATACTGAGTTTTGAGTGCGTCTCAAATCCACTTTGTTGCGTTTAAAAAGGAGATCAAATCTTTGACCTCCAGTTCTAAGAGCTCATTGAGGTCGTTGAAGAAGGACTTTCCCAATGTTTTGGCTCTCGTTTTGGCTAGGGTAGGACACTTGCATAAGAAGTGAAGAACAGTTTCTTTTTCTCGCTGGTCCTCACAACTACGACAGAAAGTATTGTGGGGGATGCCCAGCTTAGATGCGTGTTCTCCAACAGGCCAGTGTCCGGTGCATGTAGCGACGACCCTGGCTATGTCTTGCCTAGGTCTGCAAATAAGATTATTAGTACTGTAAGCAATAAAAATACCCTGCAATAAAAGATCCATAAACCAACATCGTCCAATAACGGCAAAAGGACTTAGGTAGTCCCGCGCAGGTGCAGGTTAAAAGCAATAAAAGAAAAAGGATTTAGTTGAGTGCCGTCATAAACTCATAAGCTATCCTAAAACAACAAACATCCAACAACGCAAAAGGACTTACGTAGTCGAGTGCAGCTGCATGTCATAAAACATGCAAACAACACAATTACGAAGAGTAGCTGCACGATCAACCACGAGGCATAGTAAGACGATGGTTTATCAGGAAGAAAATTAAAGAATGAGGACATTGTTGTCGTGGGAGTCGAACGAAGTAGTCGTTCTCAACATTAGCAATTGTAGTGATCGAAAAAAAGGAAAATTGAATAAAATTATTAAAGAAACTTTAAAAACAATATTTTTGTGTCATTATTTATAGTGCAGCGGTGGAATAAAAATCCCAAAATAATGGCGAAAGATAAACGTCGCCATAAATCGTCGAGTAGTGATCGGGACGTGAGTATGAAAAAGAAAAAGTCAACCCGAACAGACGATGCAGACGACCGGTTGCTACGTCTAGAAGTTATGGTCGAACAATTAATACGGACAAATACACGCGCGTCAAGTTCCAATCGTGGGGAATGTATACCGGCCGTGAAGTACGTCCTGAAAAGTGACTTAATTCCGGAATTTCATCCGGGTAATGTGAATATGAGTGCGGAGCAGTGGGTTCAAAAAGTTGAACAGCTCGCTGAAGTGAATGCCTGGGATGAGAAAACAATCATTTGCAGAGTAGGCTAGTCGGACTAGCAAAAGAGTGGTACAACAGTCTAAACTCGTATGCTCTGAATTGGGAAGAATGGAAGTCCCTGCTTGTGAAATCCTTTCCGTATGCGCATGACTTTGCTTCAACGTTAAAAAAACTCGTAAACGCGTTAAGATGCCGGCAGAAAGTATGACCGAATACTATTTTGCGAAAATGAACTTTTTGCGTGCCTGTAAGATAAAGGGTAAGGATGCGGTTTCATGCTTAATTGAAGATCTCGGTAGTACGACAGTAAAAAACAACGCTAGGGCGGGCGGGACGGTATACTACGCCAGAAGAGCTGTATAGCGAATATCTATCTTCTGTAATAGATGAAAAAATCGAAAAACTTGAACGTCGGGAAGCAGGAATGCGTCAGGAAGACAAATACAAAATTGAACGACATAGTCGAAATGAAAAATCACAACCGTCATGTTTTAACTGTGGACAACGGGGTCATATCTCCACAAAGTGTTTCAAACCGCGAGTGGAATGCAAAAAATGTAATCGGCTTGGACATACCACCGAGAAGTGTCTTCGTAATAGCACCAAAAATACTTGCTACGACACAAAATAAGCCCAATCAATTTTATTTTGTTGTTTGGTGAACGGTGTGGTATTAAAAGGGTACATTGACACTGGTTGTTGTGCGGTGACTATTCGGGAATCTGATGTTTTCGCTTAAAACTTAACATAGAACCATGTAATGTTACCATTAACGGCTTTGGTGGCGGAAAATCTACAGTAGTCGGAAAAACTACCGCCCATCTCGAAGTGGATTTAGCAAAAGCTGTTGTTGAACTTTTGATAGTGCTAGACAGGGTGCAGAGCAGAATGTTTCTGTATTAATCGGGCAACCATTTGTTACCTCAATTAACGTTACAATGATAGTAAGAGAAAGTGAAGTGCGTCTGGTCGGTAAAGATATTAACTTGCCAGAGAAAGATATTCTTTCCCCTCGTAAAGTGAGCCTTTGGGCAAGGGATACTACGGTGATATCTCCGCATCATGCAGGATTTGTCGAAGTGTACAACAAAGATGAATCAAAAGATGATGTGTACGTGGAATTGCAGCAACTATCGCTGCCCAATAACGAATATTGGATTCCTAAGTGTGTCGTTAACGCTGGCACAGGGGCTGCTTTGATTTTAAATGTGTCAACATCAAATCACACCTTATTTATTTAGTACCATTTTCTCTGAAAGATATTCAAGGTCAATTTGATGAGAGTATGCCCGAAAATTATCGTCGTCAGCTTCTTGCATTGCTGAATAATTATAGAGATTGCTTTGCCCAAAACATGAACGAGTTGGGAAAACCTAACATTGATGAAATGAAAATACACTTAAGGGACAATAAATGTGTAACTTATAAGCCATATATCATGTCTCATCACGAGAGACTTAAGTTGCGAGAGATTGTTGATGAGTTAGTTGAAAATGACATCGTCCAAGAATCTTGTTCTCCGTTCGCAAGCTCAGTTTTGTTAGTTCGAAAGAAAAACGGTGAATCCCGTATGTGTATTGACTTTCGATCTCTAAATGAAATCACAATCAAAGACCAATATCCAATGCCACGGATCGATGACCAGTTGGACCGGCTCAAGAGTACAAAAAGAAATACTCATCTGTTATTAGTTATAGACGGTTTCACAAAGTTTGTATTTTTAATAGCCGTTCCAAACACCAAAGTTGAGCTTGAGATTTTTGGCGCGCCCCGACGAATTGTCTGCGACCGAGGAAGTTGTTTTACAAACAAAGCATTTACTGAATTTTGTAAGGAAAAGACAATAAAGAGAATTCTTAATGCAACTGCCACACCAAGGGCAAATGGACAGGCTGAGAGATATATTCGTACCATACCCACGTCTATTGCCTCATCTACAGAATGTGAAACTAAATGGGATCAGTCGTTAAATCAAATCCAGGTGGGTATAAATTCTAGTATGAACGCGACGACAAGAAAATCCCCGTATGATCTGTTATTGGGTTATGTACCCCGGAACATGAACGATTCATTTTGGGCTTCAGAAATATACGAAGATCCCCATGACCCGCAGATTTGTAACACTAGAGAACAGGCTGGTAAAGAAATATCGCGCAATCAATTGAAACAGAAACACTTTTATGACAAAAAGAGGGGAAAATCAAAACTATTTAAGGCAGGTCAATTAGTTCTTGTAAGGAAACCAAAAGGTTATAATGATGGAACGAATCGAAAGTTATTGCCCCGATACGCCGGACCGTACGATGTAATTAAAAAACTTAAAAACGATCATTACGTAATAAGAGATATGCCTGGAGCGACAAGGTCCCAAAAACCTTACACAGGCGTCTACGCTTCTGACAAGACGAAACACTACGAAATGCAAAATAGCAGCGAAAGCGACGATAGCGAAGCCTCTGATCTCGCTTAAGAGAGTTCTTTTCTATGTGTAACGTGCAAATGAATTACTGAATTTTCTACTATGCAACGTGCATAAACATGTTGACGAATTGAGAAGAATTTTTATTTTCTTTGAAATGCAAAGTGCATTGAACCAACGAAGCTACGTTAAATTATTTTGTATGTAACGTGCATACGTTTTACGAACACTGAATTGTGTTACTTGCAACGTGCAATCGACTTATAAAATTGAATGAACTCTTAATTAACGAAGTTACTTGAGGTTATCTTTTATGCAACGTGCATATGTTTTACGAACTCTGAACTGTGTTACTTGCAACGTGCAATCGACTTATGAAATTGAATGACCTCTTAACTAACGAAGTTACTTGGGGTTATCTTTTATGTAACGTGCATATGTTTTACGAACTCTGAACTGTGTTACTTGCAACGTGCAATCGACTTATGAAATTGAATGAACTCTTAACTAACGAAGTTACTTGAGGTTATCTTTTATGTAACGTGCATATGTCTTACGAACTCTGATTGCAACGTGCAATCGATTTATAAAATAGAATGAACTCTGAACTAACAAAGTTACTTGAGATTATCCTATATGCAACGTGCATACGTTTAACGAACTCTGAATCGTGTTACATGCAACGTGCAAACGATCTTTATAATTGAATGAACTATTTAAGTGCAACGTGCATAAAACTGACGTTCATGCTTGACGACAACGAGTATTCAAGTAACGGTTACGCATATCCAGTTGAACTATATCCGATGAGCAACGTGCATAGGAACAAGACGGTTCTACAAATTCTCCAATCCAATTTGCAAAGGTTCGAACGTTTATGAAGGATCAAGAATAATTCTTCGGGTAACGTACACTTGGACACTGTAGACATAGCTGGGCATTAACGGGTATTTTTTCGTTAATCCGTTAATCGTTAATTAACGAAGTTAACATTCCCATTAACGGATTAACTTTTCGTTAACTTCAAAAAAATGTTAACGATCGTTAAATTTTCCAAAGTCCGTTAATCGTTAATCGAACACAAATACCGTACAGATACACATTCAAATTAGATTAATGGAAATTATTTTTATAAATTATTAAAATTAGTCAAAACTCTTCAGGAAACACAACGACATGCGACTTGTTTATTTCGCTGCCTGTCTGTGTTTTTTTTTTTTTTTTTTGGTGCTATAGGTATACAGAAATATCGCAAATTCAATTCATTGCCGAGCGTTTTTTACTAGCTTCTTTATTACCAGCAATAAAAAACTGTTGTTGGTTGCCAATGGAAAATTTGCGCTACCTAACCTATGCAGGGTGAGATTTTTTTGTTTGGGCAGTTGCCCGTAGCTTAGTTGGTAAGTGCGTTGGCTGCTAAGCAGAACGTCGTCGGTTCGAGTCCTACTCGTGTCCATAAAGTTTTTATTTCATCTTTCACGGGCACTGCCTCTTGCGAAGACCTGACAAAACTTCCAAGAGTATCAATCTGTCATGAAAAAGTGCTTCTGAACTTTGCCGTTCGGAATCGGCGTTAAATTGTAGGTCCCCTTAATTCTTCACAGGCACTCAGAGAATTGTTGATGAGAGGAGTAAGCCACTTAGGCCTTGGCTCTTCAAGAGCTGCCGCGCCACTCTATTTTTTTTTTTTTTGGTGAAAAGGTTCACCGTGCGCACCGCCGCCGCACAGTGTGTTATTTTGCCAATCTAGCGTAACTTTAATGAAAAATAAAAGTCTACCGAATGCAACAAAATTGGTATCATATGAAAGGTAAAACCACGAGCTTTAACTTGGCAAAAAAATAAAACAAAGACACAACTGTATTTACCGTTTTACAGTATCACAAACATCAGGTTTGTTAAAGCTAAAAAAAAAATAAAGTTCATTGTTTTTCTTGTGTCAAGTTGATAACATCGTGGTCAAGTAAATATTAAGTTGTGCTTTCCAAAATTATTTTATTTATTTTTGTTGATATTTTTAGAACTATAGCGGTTGATTATTTTTTTTGTACACTTATAATTAAAAAAATTAAAAATCGTGCGAGTGAAAGCCTTTAAAGTGATTTTTTTTTTGTGTATCGTAACTTTGGAAAGGGTTTTAAAAATGTGTCCTCATGTATCCATCGTGTTATTGTGCTTAATATGTTCGTTGGTATATTCTGTATTAGAAAACGTTCACTTTTCTTGCGGTTGTTTGCTGACCCGATAAAATATTTTTTTTTTTATGTGACCTATATTTTCGTGTTCTTTTTTTGTTTTTCTTAAATTACTTAGAAACTATTCATCAAAAAAACATAAAAACAAAACTTTCGAGTCATAATTGCATTATAAAACATGTGTGCCAAATTTCATTTCAATCGGCCTAGCAGTTTTTAAAAAATCGTTTGTGAAAGATGAATGTACAAAAACCAAGTGATCTTATTAGGGTTTCGTTTTCATGTCAGTATAAATATTCAAAATTCTCCTTATTTGAATCATATTGTAATTTATTTTTATTTTTCCTATACTCTATCAGCCGTATTTATAAACCGAATATAGCCTTATTATAAGACTTATAATGCCTGTATAGGGAAAATCCTTATTTATAAAGTTTTAGCTACACTACATAGGGATTGAATAAGCTATACAAACGTTTAGGGTGTATAAAGCTTATTATAAGGTACTATTATACGTATTTGTCAGATATCACACGTCAATAAAACAAAAATTTTCCCCAATGAGCTTTTATTTTTATTTTTATTTTCGAATTTTTAATCAAAAACAACGACCTGTTGTTTCCCATCGACAGGAAACAACAATCTGTTGTTTCCTGTTGACAGGAAATAATACTTTTTTTTTATTCAAATGACTGTCGAATGTAGTACTTTGGTAGTTTTTTTTTGACAGAGATCTAATATAACTATGCTATGTTAAACAATTTTTTATAAATAAGAATTTATTCAACGTAACCTAAGAGCCTGTTCATAGAATAGCTATAATATTGTATAGAGATGTATAAGGAGAATCTAATAAATACGGCTATATACATATTGAACTATTAAATATTTTTTTTTCAAAATGCCAGGCCCAGTCGTTTCATAGATGGGGGGGGGGGTGAAATACCTTATTTGCATATTTTTCAATATTTTCAGGTAGCTTCTAAATCTTACAAAACAACATAGAATTACATAATTTAACAGTTTTATACCAACAACACTCCAATTCAACACTCAACGAATAAAGTTCCGCTAGATTGCGAAAATATCACACTGTGCGCCGCCGCCACGGCTTCGCGAGTAAACAACAATTCTTGTACGAATCATGAGCTAGTCGAAATGTGCAGCGCCGTGCCGGCGAGGTTCGGTCCCTAATAAAATTTGAAATGCCACTATTATTCCGGGTGCCGTTATTATTGCCGTTATTGAAATACCACTTTTTTCCAGCGGGTGTGAGTGGGAAAACTGCCATACTAATGGTATATAATACGACGATACGACAATGTTTGTTTATCGGCATTCCTCGGCGAACAAGTAGTATTGGCAAATCTGTTTATCCAATAAAATACTGCCATAGTGCCATTACCTCGAGCGCTGTTGTTGAACATCTCTTCTACACGGGCAATGATATACTTCAGCCGAAAAGAGCCTCGCTTTCCGACGAGAATTTCAACATGCTGATGTTCATGAAGGGGAACAATCACATTCATATACATGACTGAATAAATTGTTGTTTTAACACTTAAACTCTTACATATAAAATATAATTTAATATATTAAGAAAAAATATACTTGTTTTTTCTTGTTTACAACTTCCAATTTTTATTAGAAAATAAAATTTGTATGGCGTGTTAACGGATTAACGATTAACGTTAACTTGCGTTAATTTTTCTAGAATTTAACGTTTTAACTGTTAACGAAGTTAAATTTTTAACTAACGGATTAGCGATTAACGAAGTTAACTTTTTGATTAACGGTGCCCAGCTATGACTGTAGATTAACTTATGAGAAGACAACCAAGATAGAAATGTTCTATGAGGACATATGAACCTTGTAGCGTGGCCGACTGTAAGCAATAAAAATACCCTGCAATAAAAGATCCATAAACCAACATCGTCCAATAACGGCAAAAGGACTTAGGTAGTCCCGCGCAGGTGCAGGTTAAAAGCAATAAAAGAAAAAGGATTTAGTTGAGTGCCGTCATAAACTCATAAGCTATCCTAAAACAACAAACATCCAACAACGCAAAAGGACTTACGTAGTCGAGTGCAGCTGCATGTCATAAAACATGCAAATGTAAGGTAAATGGAACAGTAGATACGATCATTTGTAGTTGTAGTCATTTATTTCATTTTCCACCCCTAAAATTTGTATTTGTATTTGTCGATTTCACTCCCTGCTTTTGATGTCACTTCATTATTCATTCAGTTGTGAAGTGTCAAACAAAAGAGTGAGTGTTTTTTTTTTATTATTAAAAAGGCTTTTCAGTAAAAAAAAGAAGAAAAATAAAAGAAGTGTCAAACAAAACAGGGGTGAGTTTTACTCGCTGAATTTATTTAGTAGATTAGAGTAGAAATTATATCTAAGCTTTTACCTAAACAATGGTGTAAGATCCAACACGCAACGTTCGTGAAAGATTCACGACCGTGTGCGTGTCGGCCTCCTGCTTTATCCTTTTCTTATATTTTATTTAAGAGCATTGGTGTAAATCCATCGGTTTAAATGTAGGATGGTCGCTTGGCTCTGTATTGGTTGATGTGTATCTCATTGGTGTAACATCCACCGGTTCCCCTGCGAGTGAGAGGCTCAATGGTGTGTGAGGTGGTCTCCTGGAGAATCGTCGACAATACTTAATTTTATTTATTTTATTTGAGCATTGGTGTAAATCCATCATTTAAAATGTAGGATGGTCGCTTGGCTCTGTATTGTTTGATGTGTATCTCATTGGTGTAACATCCACCGGTTCCCCTGCGAGTGAGAGGCTCAATGGTGTGTGAGGTGGTCTCCTGGAGAATCGTCGACAATACTTAATTTTATTTATTTTATTTGAGCATTGGTGTAAATCCATCATTTAAAATGTAGGATGGTCGCTTGGCTCTGTATTGATTGATGTGTATCTCATTGGTGTAACATCCACCGGTTCCCCTGCGAGTGAGAGGCTCAATGGTGTGTGAGGTGGTCTCCTGGAGAACCGTCAACAATGCATTCGCTTTTGTTATTGCCGTAGTAGTTGTTCAATTAAGAAGAGAATATTATTTCTAGTGTATTATTCTCTGCTTGTGAATTCATAGGGATTTATTTATTTATTTTCAGTTGTCTTTGCCAGCCGAGGAGTGTGCCATCGTAAGTTGCCGGTTACCCAGAAGAACCTTATAAATTAATTTATTGAAAAAAAACTGTTTTCTTCATATATTTTTTTTTCGTCTTATAATTCAGAAGTGGGATAAGGACGGCACGTGGTAAATTCTTCGATGGCAATGGCAACTCTTTAATTATGGTGTTAACATTTGGTACTCTACTTGCTTTTAAGTTTGTTCTTTCTTTCTAGTATATACTAGTCGTATATCATGTACTTATTTAAACGCTTTCACTTTATTTATTTCCTTTTGTTGTCCTCATTTTTGCTTGAATTTATAAAGAAGGTTACCCTAGGGTTGAAAAGATAACCTGTAGTTGATTTTCTGTCATCTGAGTCACTAGCCCATTCAGAATATCCCTGTAAACATCCTTCAATGTCTCGAGGGTATTCTAGCTTATAGCTTATTGTTCCGTTAATATAACGAAAAATCCGTTTAACCGCGATTTTGAAGGATTATCATTACATCATAAAGCCCCCACTGCAAAGGATAAATCTGGGCGACTTACTTGTGCTGCATATAAACGGTTTTCATATAATCAGTTTCGTCCTTGTTTTGTTGACAAATTTCTTATATTAGTTTTGGTTAATGTCTAAGGGTGTGGATACCGGATTACAATCCACCATGTTGAATCGCTTGAGAATATTTTTGTTGGTATGTCCATTGATCTATCAATAACATTCCCTTTTCTAGATGCAGTTGCCCGTAGCTTAGTTGGTAAGTGCGTTGGCTGCTAAGCAGAACGTCGTTGGTTCGAGTCCTACTGAGGCCAAATTTTTCTTTCATCTTTCACGGGCACTACCTCTTGCGAAGACCTGACAAATCATCCAAGAGTATCAATCTGTCATGAAAAGGTGCTTCTCAACTCTGCCGTTCGGAATCGGCGTTAAATTGTAGGTCCCCTCAATTCTTCACACGCACTCAGAGAATTGTTGATGAGAGTAAGTCACTTAGGCCTTGGTTCTTCAAGAGCTGTCGCGCCACTCTATTTATTTTATTTTTATTTCTCGATCGCGAGTGCATACCAAGCACAAATTTAGCTTTTCCAAAATCTTTCATCTCGAATGATTTAGCCAAATTATCTTTGATAATTCTTTTTCATCTTATTCATCTTGTTCTTTTTCATGTTATTTGTAAAAAAATCGGTATGTCGTCTAC
This sequence comes from Sphaerophoria taeniata, assembly GCA_943590905.1. NCBI lineage: Eukaryota > Metazoa > Arthropoda > Insecta > Diptera > Syrphidae > Sphaerophoria > Sphaerophoria taeniata. The sequence goes on from OX016541.1 coordinate 70,975,951, forward strand.
GTAAATAGCGACAAAAGTTTTATCTGTGCTTTTTGTCTCGTAATAAATTCACGGGTCGGTTTTTGATTGAGTGAGTCCAATTTTCTTTAATGTTTCATCTTATTTCTTATTCTGGCAGATCGTTTTATTGACCTGTCAGATATGATTCTTTCTGAAGATTCTTCAACAATGAAATTATCTTGGGCACTCAAGAAAAATGTTTTCACTTGCCGTTTCGTCACTTACTCCGATTGGTATTTCATTGTTTGAATCTACTAATAAAATGTCGTCTTCATTCTCCACTGAATCATATCCTGTAAAAATATCACAGCAAAATGTATTGTTTGTCTCATCATCCTTTGGAAATATGATTATATGATTTTGAGCATGTGCAGTATCCGACAAAAATTACTTCTTTTCCTTTGGCATCGAGTTTCTTCCGCTTTTCTTTTGGAATGTGAATAACTGCTTGACATTCGAAAACTCTAAGATGCTGCAGATTCACTTTTCTTCCTCTGCAGACTTCTTCAGGTGTTTTTTTTTTATTTGTACCTTTGCAAAATGTTCTGCTTGTTACATATTCTGCGTATTTTCGGCTTCAGCCCAGGAACGTTTGTGTAAGTCGGAATCGATGAGAAGACAACATATTTTTTTTCGATTGCGGCTCTATTCATTCTCTCTGCTAGCCCGTTGTTATGGAGAATGTGGAACCGTTGTTTGATGTTGAATGTTGTTTTAATCAATTAAAAAGTAAATTCTGGATACAAATAAAAAAACGAGACTTTTTCTTCTGGAAGTTTTTTCGAAGTGAAAATATAATTTTATTTCTCAATTGAAGTTTTATATTTCAAAGATACAAAAAAATTTGCTTTTACAAAGTAGAAAATTTTATAGTGAGAATTAATTTTTATATTCAACATCCTCACTAAAAATAAATTTATTTAAAATGACAAATACCCATTTTATTAGCAAACAATTTAACTTTAGTACTAGTAAGTGGTTTTGTTAGTATGTCCGCGATCATATTTTCAGAGCTTACAGTTAGTAGTGTAATTTTGTTTTCAAGTAGAGTGTCTCTGATAAAGTGATGGCGAACATCAATATGTTTGGTCCGGGCGTGATATGATTCGTTCAAAGCAAGTTGTATGGCGCCATGGTTGTCGCAATAGAGTTTTGTTGCAGTTGACTGTGCACCAAAAATTTCAGCTTCCAAACCTCTCAACCAAAGTGCTTCTTGTACTGCAACACCCATTGACATGTATTCTGCCTCACACGTTGATAAGGCTGTTGTTGCTTGTTTCTTCGATCCCCAAGATACGGCTGCACCTTGTCTTAGGAATAAATAGCCACTTATTGATTTTCGGTCATCTGAGTCATTCGCGAAATCAGCATCACAAAAACCTTCAAACTGGATCTTGTCACACGATTTAAATTTAAGTTCGAAGTCAATAGTACCCTTTAGGTATCTCAGGATACGCTTTGCTGCATACCAATGCTGCATTCCGTAATTGTTGTTAAAACGGCTAAGATAATTTACTGCAAAGCAAATATCAGGCCTAGTCAGTTGAGCTGCATATAGAAGAGATCCAATGAGTTCCTGGTACGGATATTTTGACATTTCAATCTTCTCATTTTCATCTGACGGAGTCTGGTCCTTACTGAGCTTAACATTCGGGTCCATAGGCGTTGTAACTGGGTTACATGACGTCATACCAAAACGCTCCAACATTTTTGTTATGTACGTCCTCTGATTGATGGATACCCAATTTCCTCGCTGGTATTTCATCTGTAATCCTAGGAAAGATTTCGCAGTTCCTAAATCTCGAAGTTTAAAAACTTCTCTCATCTTATCTACAAAGATATCTTTTTGCTTTTCATTTTTCCAAAAAAGAAGCAAGTCGTCCACGTAAACAGCCAAGATGAGTACATCGCTTTTGTCGTCATTCTTAATGTAAATGCATTGGTCTGTTTTAAGTTGTCGCATGCCAAGTGTCTTTAATGTGTCGCTTAATTTGGTATTCCACATCCTCGATGATTGCTTCAGGCCGTATATTGGACGATTAAGTTTTAAAACTTTTCCTTCAGGAACCTCGATGCCTTTTGGTGGAGAAATAAAAATGTCTTCATTTAAATTACCTTGTAGAAATGCAGTGCAGACATCCAAATGATTTATTTCCAGATCTAAGTCAAGAGCTAGTGATAGTAAATATCGAAGAGAGTTATATCTCATCACAGGTGAATAAGTTTCATTGTAGTCAACACCGCTTCTCTGTGCGCATCCTCTGGCCACCAGTCGCGCTTTATGACGGATTACCTTTCCAGCTTCATTGTATTTTTTCTTAAAAATCCACTTCGTCGTCAATGTTTTCTTGTCTTCTGGTAGATCCGCCACGCACCATGTTTCGTTTTCCATAAGAGATTTATTTTCGTCTTGTATGGCTTTCATCCAGTCTTGCCCTTCATTGCAGCTGATTGCTTCTTCATAACTGCTGGGTTCATCTACGTTTTCAGATGCACAGTATGTGATATGGTGGCACATTTCACGTTGTTTTTTCAATCTATTTGAACGTCGCAATGATAACAGATTTTCTTCAAAATTTTCGGGCTTTTCCAAATCCTCACTATCGTCTGGATTGCTCATCGAATCATATGAGGATTGACCTTCGTTCTCTGATTCATCATTTTCGCTCTCATTTTGTACTGGTTCCCTTAAATTCGATTGATCAGAATTTGTATCTAAATTAATCCTCACTAAATTCTGTTCGTTCGACATTTGGTTGACCTCATCGTCATTCTTGGACATTTGCATTTTTTTCTGTTGTTCGCTATTCGAGAAATACATCTGCTCTTCAATAAAAACAACGTCACGACTAATGTGTATTTTTCGATCAATAGGATTGTACAATCTATAAGCTTTACTATTTTCACAATAGCCTAACATAATGCATTTCAGAGACTTTGCGTCCCATTTTTGTCGTCTTTCTTTGGGAACCATTTTCATTGCCACACACCCGAAAACTCGTAGATGCGATAAGTCTTGTTTAAGACCTGTCCAAATTTCTTCAGGCGATTTATTATTTAGCTTTTTTCTTGGCGTTCTATTGAGAAGATAAGAAGCTGTATTTACTGCTTCTGCCCAGTACATTTTTTTAAAATTCGCATCCATCATCATTGACCGAGCCTTTTCCACGAGCGTTCGATTCATGCGCTCGGCTTTGCCATTCTGTTGTGGATTATATGGCGCCGATGTTTGATGGATGATACCGCTCTCTTCACAAATTTTTCTAATGGACGCATTACAGAACTCTAAACCATTGTCTGTACGAAATACTTTAATCGCCCTACCTGTTTGATTTTCTACAAGTTTCTTAAAAATTTGGAATTTATTTTTCACCTCAGATTTATGTTTCATTGTGTAAATAAATAATTTATTCGAATAATCATCAAGAAACGATACATAATATAATGCCCCACCCATGGAACTCTTTTCCATTGGGCCGCAAACATCGCTGTGCACTAATTGCAACACATCAGTTGTATTGCTGGTCGAAGACTTAAAGGGATGCTTAGCCTGTTTACCTTGCAAGCAAGAAATGCATTTACTACTCGATGGTTCCGTATTCGTTTCAATCTCTAAAACATCTTGGTGACAAAGTTCTTGAATACTTGCATCTGCTGCATGACCCATACGCTGGTGCCACAGTGCTTTGCTTCCAAAAGCATAAGTCTTCGGTTCCGTATCGACGTCTAGTTTGAACATATTATTCTGAAGGTAGCAACTTACAAGAATGTTGCTGTTACGAAGAATGGTGCATTTATTTCCAAAAAATCTCACCTCGCAACCTTTCTGTATCATTTGACTGACAGACAATAAATTTGTGCAAACTTCCGGCACATATAAAACATCTTTTATAATAATTTTCTCAACAACATTATCTTGATTAATATTTATGCAAATATCACCTTTGCCTATCACCTTCAGTCTACTATTATTTGCAACTACGACGTATTGTTCATCTACAGATGGATAAAAGTCTATAAAATCGTACCTGTTCTTAGCCATATGTGCTGTAGCGCCGGAGTCAACTATCCACCCATTGTCAGCGGAATCAAAATTAGCTGCAAAACTGGCTGCCAACGTCTTCTGATTATTATTTGTTGATGATGACTTCTTTTTTTCTTTGCAATGTCTTGCTATATGACCATCTTTTCCGCAATTAAAGCAAGAAAACTTTTTGCTCTGTTGTCCATTTGCCCCATTTCTAGTCCATGTTGATCGTTGTCCTATCTGTTTCGTATAAAGCGCCGATTCTGATTGTGAGCCTGCTCCTAGTGAATTGTAGCTTTCAAAATCCTGCAACAATTTGGTTTTTATGCTGTCTGCAGATATTTTTACGTTGCTGCTTTCAATCGCCATAATCATCGGTGCGAAATGCTCAGGCAGACCACTCAACATCAAACTTCCAACCCACTCGTCATTAACAGCGAATCCTATTTGGTTTAGCTTTTGTGAGGTATCAACTATTGTGTCAACATACTCACAGATATCCTTACAGTTAACCAACTGCGTTGTAGTCAGCTTCCTTAGCAGACCACATCGTCGAGACAATCCGGAGTCATCGTATGTTGATTTCAATTTTGCCCAAATTTCACTTGCTGTGGAAATTCCTTGGATATGCACGTACAGATTTGATGAAATGTACAACACCAGCCTTGATGTTGCCTTCTCGATAGTTTCAGGCTTCGTCTCGATGCCTAGAACAGCATTCCAATATCCCTGCAGCTTCATTGCATGTTCCACGCCGAACTTCCATGTATGATAGTTATCTCTACCAGTAAGTCTCTCAATATCCACGAATTTTTCCATTATTAATTGGGTCCTGGGCCCATAACCTGTTGTTTTTATCAATTAAAAAGTAAATTCTGGATACAAATAAAAAAACGAGACTTTTTCTTCTGGAAGTTTTTTCGAAGTGAAAATATAATTTTATTTCTCAATTGAAGTTTTATATTTCAAAGATACAAAAAAATTTGCTTTTACAAAGTAGAAAATTTTATAGTGAGAATTAATTTTTATATTCAACATTGAATGCCTGCATCTGCTAGAATCTTCTATATCTTGAGATTGCAATATTCTTTTCCATTGTCACTTCTAATGGCCTTTATTTTGTTACCAGTCTGATTATCTACAAAAATTTTTGAACTCAAAGAACTTTTTCACTACCTCAGTCTTGTGCTTTTAATGAAAAACGCAAAGACTTCTCTTAAAAATTCCTTCAAAGAACAGAACCATGAACACTGAACCTCCAATTGATTTTTGTTTAATCGGACCACAAAGATCTTTATGTACCAGTTCCAATATTGACTCTACCCTAGTACCAATTGAGTTAAACGACTGGCGTGCCATTTTACCTTTGATACATGTGATGCAATTGATTTTTGAGTTATCGCAATCAATATTCTGGATCCCTCTCGGAATTATGTCTTTTGTGATTTCGATACTTGGATGTCCAGCACGCTTGTGCCAAAGTTCAAAGTTTGTAGTCACATTTTTCGTAACATATGCGCTTTGATTGGGTAGCCTGTTGAGTCGGAACATATTGTTCAACAAGCTTGCAGTTGCAACAACATTACCCCTTTGGTCTTTCACTAGACATCGATTCTTGAAAACAAAAAAATCATTGAAAAATCCTTCCGAACAATTTTTAAGACAGATAAAATATTAATGCATAAGTCAGTACGTGAAGGACTTCTAAACATTCAATCTCACATTTCTTGAAATTTTCCAATAGATACCTTTCATATCGACTTTACTTGACCTTGGACTTGCATTTTCGAATTAATTGAAACAATTACCTAAGAATTAAAATTTTCCATCTTATTTGAAAAGCATGCACTATTTGAGCACATGTGAGCTGATGCTCCTGAATCGAAATACCATTCTTCTTTTTCAAGAGCAATGACTGAAAAACATCCTATTCTTCTTATTTTTTTTTACTCAACAAAAACATCAAAATTAATGTCCTGAAGGAAGAGGTGTGGTTTTAATAATATCCTCTGAAATAAGAATCCAAGAGTTTTGGATTCCCACTATCATTGGCTTGTCTTCTTCGGGAAGACCAGAATCTTGAAAAAATTTCTGAAGAGAATCCCAAATCTCCTAAGTGCTTTTGCAATGCCTTATATGATGATAAATGGATCTTTCAAAAAGCAATATAATCTATGATTTTGCGTTTAAGAGCCTCGTTGCATCCTCCTCCTTCTCACTGCCATCAGAGACAGCCTTCTAAAGTCCTTTCATTTGGAAATAAGCTTCAACAGAGAAATTTCTAGTCTTCAAAGTTTTCGCTTTCCCGAAGCTTTTCAATATTGAATTTCATTTAAGACATCTTTTCTCAGTACAAATATAATTATTATTTTGTTTTTAGTTCGTGATAAGGCCCATAACCTGATGTTTTAAGATCCGAACAGTAAAAATATTTATTTTCAATAAATCAATCATTTAAAAATTAGTACCATTTGATAACGATATGTAACCGAAGTATTAAAAAAAAAAACAGTAGTATCAAACCTCAACTTTTAACAGAAATAATAGTGAAACTACTGAAGATGAAGAACTCGAGGCGAGTTCAGTTCAGGATGGACGACTGTAAGGTAAATGGAACAGTAGATACGATCATTTGTAGTTGTAGTCATTTATTTCATTTTCCACCCCTAAAATTTGTATTTGTATTTGTCGATTTCACTCCCTGCTTTTGATGTCACTTCATTATTCATTCAGTTGTGAAGTGTCAAACAAAAGAGTGAGTGTTTTTTTTTATTATTAAAAAGGCTTTTCAGTAAAAAAAAAGAAGAAAAATAAAAGAAGTGTCAAACAAAACAGGGGTGAGTTTTACTCGCTGAATTTATTTAGTAGATTAGAGTAGAAATTATATCTAAGCTTTTACCTAAACAATGGTGTAAGATCCAACACGCAACGTTCGTGAAAGATTCACGACCGTGTGCGTGTCGGCCTCCTGCTTTATCCTTTTCTTATATTTTATTTAAGAGCATTGGTGTAAATCCATCGGTTTAAATGTAGGATGGTCGCTTGGCTCTGTATTGGTTGATGTATATCTCATTGGTGTAACATCCACCGGTTCCCCTGCGAGTGAGAGGCTCAATGGTGCGTGAGGTGGTCTCCTGGAGAATCGTCGACAATACTTAATTTTATTTATCTTATTTGAGCATTGGTGTAAATCCATCATTTGAAATGTAGGATGGTCGCTTGGCTCTGTATTGTTTGATGTGTATCTCATTGGTGTAACATCCACCGGTTCCCCTGCGAGTGAGAGGCTCAATGGTGTGTGAGGTGGTCTCCTGGAGAATCGTCGACAATACTTAATTTTATTTATTTTATTTGAGCATTGGTGTAAATCCATCATTTAAAATGTAGGATGGTCGCTTGGCTCTGTATTGATTGATGTGTATCTCATTGGTGTAACATCCACCGGTTCCCCTGCGAGTGAGAGGCTCAATGGTGTGTGAGGTGGTCTCCTGGAGAACCGTCAACAATGCATTCGCTTTTGTTATTGCCGTAGTAGTTGTTCAATTAAGAAGAGAATATTATTTCTAGTGTATTATTCTCTGCTTGTGAATTCATAGGGATTTATTTATTTATTTTCAGTTGTCTTTGCCAGCCGAGGAGTGTGCCATCGTAAGTTGCCGGTTACCCAGAAGAACCTTATAAATTAATTTATTGAAAAAAAACTGTTTTCTTCATATATTTTTTTTTCGTCTTATAATTCAGAAGTGGGATAAGGACGGCACGTGGTAAATTCTTCGATGGCAATGGCAACTCTTTAATTATGGTGTTAACATTTGGTACTCTACTTGCTTTTAAGTTTGTTCTTTCTTTCTAGTATATACTAGTCGTATATCATGTACTTATTTAAACGCTTTCACTTTATTTATTTCCTTTTGTTGTCCTCATTTTTGCTTGAATTTATAAAGAAGGTTACCCTAGGGTTGAAAAGATAACCTGTAGTTGATTTTCTGTCATCTGAGGCACTAGCCCATTCAGAATATCCCTGTAAACATCCTTCAATGTCTCGAGGGTATTCTAGCTTATAGCTTATTGTTCCGTTAATATAACGAAAAATCCGTTTAACCGCGATTTTGAAGGATTATCATTACATCATAAAGCCCCCACTGCAAAGGATAAATCTGGGCGACTTACTTGTGCTGCATATAAACGGTTTTCATATAATCAGTTTCGTCCTTGTTTTGTTGACAAATTTCTTATATTAGTTTTGGTTAATGTCTAAGGGTGTGGATACCGGATTACAATCCACCATGTTGAATCGCTTGAGAATATTTTTGTTGGTATGTCCATTGATCTATCAATAACATTCCCTTTTCTAGATGCAGTTGCCCGTAGCTTAGTTGGTAAGTGCGTTGGCTGCTAAGCAGAACGTCGTTGGTTCGAGTCCTACTGAGGCCAAATTTTTCTTTCATCTTTCACGGGCACTACCTCTTGCGAAGACCTGACAAATCATCCAAGAGTATCAATCTGTCATGAAAAGGTGCTTCTCAACTCTGCCGTTCGGAATCGGCGTTAAATTGTAGGTCCCCTCAATTCTTCACACGCACTCAGAGAATTGTTGATGAGAGTAAGTCACTTAGGCCTTGGTTCTTCAAGAGCTGTCGCGCCACTCTATTTATTTTATTTTTATTTCTCGATCGCGAGTGCATACCAAGCACAAATTTAGCTTTTCCAAAATCTTTCATCTCGAATGATTTAGCCAAATTATCTTTGATAATTCTTTTTCATCTTATTCATCTTGTTCTTTTTCATGTTATTTGTAAAAAAATCGGTATGTCGTCTACGTAAATAGCGACAAAAGTTTTATCTGTGCTTTTTGTCTCGTAATAAATTCACGGGTCGGTTTTTGATTGAGTGAGTCCAATTTTCTTTAATGTTTCATCTTATTTCTTATTCTGGCAGATCGTTTTATTGACCTGTCAGATATGATTCTTTCTGAAGATTCTTCAACAATGAAATTATCTTGGGCACTCAAGAAAAATGTTTTCACTTGCCGTTTCGTCACTTACTCCGATTGGTATTTCATTGTTTGAATCTACTAATAAAATGTCGTCTTCATTCTCCACTGAATCATATCCTGTAAAAATATCACAGCAAAATGTATTGTTTGTCTCATCATCCTTTGGAAATATGATTATATGATTTTGAGCATGTGCAGTATCCGACAAAAATTACTTCTTTTCCTTTGGCATCGAGTTTCTTCCGCTTTTCTTTTGGAATGTGAATAACTGCTTGACATTCGAAAACTCTAAGATGCTGCAGATTCACTTTTCTTCCTCTGCAGACTTCTTCAGGTGTTTTTTTTTATTTGTACCTTTGCAAAATGTTCTGCTTGTTACATATTCTGCGTATTTTCGGCTTCAGCCCAGGAACGTTTGTGTAAGTCGGAATCGATGAGAAGACAACATATTTTTTTTCGATTGCGGCTCTATTCATTCTCTCTGCTAGCCCGTTGTTATGGAGAATGTGGAACCGTTGTTTGATGTTGAATGCCTGCATCTGCTAGAATCTTCTATATCTTGAGATTGCAATATTCTTTTCCATTGTCACTTCTAATGGCCTTTATTTTGTTACCAGTCTGATTATCTACAAAAATTTTTGAACTCAAAGAACTTTTTCACTACCTCAGTCTTGTGCTTTTAATGAAAAACGCAGACTTCTCTTAAAAATTCCTTCAAAGAACAGAACCATGAACACTGAACCTCCAATTGATTTTTGTTTAATCGGACCACAAAGATCTTTATGTACCAGTTCCAATATTGACTCTACCCTAGTACCAATTGAGTTAAACGACTGGCGTGCCATTTTACCTTTGATACATGTGATGCAATTGATTTTTGAGTTATCGCAATCAATATTCTGGATCCCTCTCGGAATTATGTCTTTTGTGATTTCGATACTTGGATGTCCAGCACGCTTGTGCCAAAGTTCAAAGTTTGTAGTCACATTTTTCGTAACATATGCGCTTTGATTGGGTAGCCTGTTGAGTCGGAACATATTGTTCAACAAGCTTGCAGTTGCAACAACATTACCCCTTTGGTCTTTCACTAGACATCGATTCTTGAAAACAAAAAAATCATTGAAAAATCCTTCCGAATAATTTTTAAGACAGATAAAATATTAATGCATAAGTCAGTACGTGAAGGACTTCTAAACATTCAATCTCACATTTCTTGAAATTTTCCAATAGATACCTTTCATATCGACTTTACTTGACCTTGGACTTGCATTTTCGAATTAATTGAAACAATTACCTAAGAATTAAAATTTTCCATCTTATTTGAAAAGCATGCACTATTTGAGCACATGTGAGCTGATGCTCCTGAATCGAAATACCATTCTTCTTTTTCAAGAGCAATGACTGAAAAACATCCTATTCTTCTTATTTTTTTTTACTCAACAAAAACATCAAAATTAATGTCCTGAAGGAAGAGGTGTGGTTTTAATAATATCCTCTTAAATAAGAATCCAAGAGTTTTGGATTCCCACTATCATTGGCTTGTCTTCTTCGGGAAGACCAGAATCTTGAAAAATTTTCTGAAGAGAATCCCAAATCTCCTAAGTGCTTTTGCAATGCCTTATATGATGATAAATGGATCTTTCAAAAAGCAATATAATCTATGATTTAGCGTTTAAGAGCCTCGTTGCATCCTCCTCCTTCTCACTGCCATCAGAGACAGCCTTCTAAAGTCCTTTCATTTGGAAATAAGCTTCAACAGAGAAATTTCTAGTCTTCAAAGTTTTCGCTTTCCCGAAGCTTTTCAATATTGAATTTCATTTAAGACATCTTTTCTCAGTACAAATATAATTATTATTTTGTTTTTAGTTCGTGATAAGGCCCATAACCTGATGTTTTAAGATCCGAACAGTAAAAATATTTATTTTCAATAAATCAATCATTTAAAAATTAGTACCATTTGATAACGATATGTAACCGAAGTATTAAAAAAAAAAACAGTAGTATCAAACCTCAACTTTTAACAGAAATAATAGTGAAACTACTGAAGATGAAGAACTCGAGGCGAGTTCAGTTCAGGATGGACGACTGTAAGGTAAATGGAACAGTAGATACGATCATTTGTAGTTGTAGTCATTTATTTCATTTTCCACCCCTAAAATTTGTATTTGTATTTGTCGATTTCACTCCCTGCTTTTGATGTCACTTCATTATTCATTCAGTTGTGAAGTGTCAAACAAAAGAGTGAGTGTTTTTTTTTTTTATTATTAAAAAGGCTTTTCAGTAAAAAAAAAGAAGAAAAATAAAAGAAGTGTCAAACAAAACAGGGGTGAGTTTTACTCGCTGAATTTATTTAGTAGATTAGAGTAGAAATTATATCTAAGCTTTTACCTAAACAATGGTGTAAGATCCAACACGCAACGTTCGTGAAAGATTCACGACCGTGTGCGTGTCGGCCTCCTGCTTTATCCTTTTCTTATATTTTATTTAAGAGCATTGGTGTAAATCCATCGGTTTAAATGTAGGATGGTCGCTTGGCTCTGTATTGGTTGATGTATATCTCATTGGTGTAACATCCACCGGTTCCCCTGCGAGTGAGAGGCTCAATGGTGCGTGAGGTGGTCTCCTGGAGAATCGTCGACAATACTTAATTTTATTTATCTTATTTGAGCATTGGTGTAAATCCATCATTTGAAATGTAGGATGGTCGCTTGGCTCTGTATTGTTTGATGTGTATCTCATTGGTGTAACATCCACCGGTTCCCCTGCGAGTGAGAGGCTCAATGGTGTGTGAGGTGGTCTCCTGGAGAATCGTCGACAATACTTAATTTTATTTATTTTATTTGAGCATTGGTGTAAATCCATCATTTAAAATGTAGGATGGTCGCTTGGCTCTGTATTGATTGATGTGTATCTCATTGGTGTAACATCCACCGGTTCCCCTGCGAGTGAGAGGCTCAATGGTGTGTGAGGTGGTCTCCTGGAGAACCGTCAACAATGCATTCGCTTTTGTTATTGCCGTAGTAGTTGTTCAATTAAGAAGAGAATATTATTTCTAGTGTATTATTCTCTGCTTGTGAATTCATAGGGATTTATTTATTTATTTTCAGTTGTCTTTGCCAGCCGAGGAGTGTGCCATCGTAAGTTGCCGGTTACCCAGAAGAACCTTATAAATTAATTTATTGAAAAAAAAACTGTTTTCTTCATATATTTTTTTTTCGTCTTATACAAACAACACAATTACGAAGAGTAGCTGCACGATCAACCACGAGGCATAGTAAGACGATGGTTGATCAGGAAGAAAATTAAAGAATGAGGACATTGTTGTCGTGGGAGTCGAACGAAGTAGTCGTTCTCATTTTTGTGTCATTATTTATAGTACGGGTTTTGTTGTAGGTGGGCCATATCCTTCTAGATATGATACAGTTGGTTAGGCTGTTCCACCTGTGGTTTGATTCAGCGAGGAAAATTGAGAAGATCTTGCCCTTCATAGCACCAAGAGGAATGTGGACTCTTTCCGCGAGTGAGCTATGAAGGGCTGATCCTTGCCTAGCCAGCTCGTCAGCACGTTCATTGCCCTCATAGCCTCTATGACCCGGAATCCAGATGAGAGTGACCTTGAGTCCAATGTTCATGCCCGCTAACTCACTTCGGCATTGTTGAACTAATTTGGAGGATGAAGTGGACGAGCCAATCGCTTGAATAGCCGCCTAACTGTCCGAAAAAATAGCTGTATTGCGGTTTTGATTTGGATCTAGTTTTAGTAACTTGCATGCTTCCTTGATCGCGAGTAGTTCAGCCTGAAAAACACTAGCAAAGTCAGGAAGTCGCAAAGACCTGTAGACATTTAAAGACTCGGAGAAAATTCCTGCACCGACCCCACACTCCATCTTCGAGCCGTCAGTGAAAATAGTTGTGTCGAAGCCTCTCGTCACTAAGTCATCATTCCATTCATTTCGAGATGGGATGATAACTTTAAAATCCGCACTGAGGTCCAAAGTAGGGGTGCAGTAGTCGGTTTCTGTCGAAAAGATGTCAGCTGGAATGAGGTTAGTAATATTACTATGATCATAGGGCTTAGAATACCAACTATTCGATTCCCTAAGTCTCAACGCGCTGCAAGATACTAGATATTTGATATGCAGGTCTATTGGTAAGAGGTAAAGAAAAACGTTAAGGGCGTCCGATGGACATGAGCGCAAAGCTCCAGTGGAGCCAACACTAGCTGTTCTCTGAACCTTTTTTAGTTTAGTTATATTGTAGGCTTTGCTGAGTGCGGGCCACCAAACAATCGAACCGTAGGTCAAGATTGGACGTACCACGGCTTTATACGTCCACAAGATTATCTTCGATTGCAAGCCCCACTTCTTCCCAAAAGTTTTACTGCAGGCATAGAAAGCTATGCTGGCTTTCTTGACCCTTTCTTCGATATTAAGTTTCCAGTTTAACTTTGGGTCAAGTATTACTCCCAAATATCTGGCGCTGGAAGACAAGGAAAGAGTTTCACCGTTGAGGCGAGGGAGGGTGAAGGGTGGTACTTTTGTTTTGGTAGTAAAGAGCATCAGTTCAGTTTTGTTTTGATTGACACCCAGGCCACAGCTTGTAGCCCAGTTGCTTACTTTTAGCAATGCCATCTCCGTAATCTCACTAATCACGGAAGTGAACTTCCCTGATACCAATATCACCAAATCATCTGCGTAGGCAACGGCCTTCACACCACATCTTTCCAGTTTAATGAGAATTTTGTTCATGACCAGAAGCCAAAGAAGGGGGGACAGAACACCCCCTTGAGGTGTTCCCCTGCTTACGCGCCTGGTCAGGTAAGTGTTACCTAAGGTAGCTTGAATTCTTCTATCACTGAGCATGGATACAATCCAGTTTCGAATGTAGTCCTCTACACCCTGGTCAACTAGTGATTCTTGAATAGATTCTGTTAAGACGTTGTTAAAAGCTCCTTCTATGTCTAAGAAGGTAACGAGACTAAATTCTTTGTAATGTATGGTTTTTTCAACTGTACGCACTACCTCATGTAGGGCTGTCTCCGTAGACTTGCCCTTAAGGTAAGCGTGTTGAGAACTCTCAAGAGGACATACATCTAGAATGCCTCTGATATGGTAATCAAGGATGCGCTCCATTGTCTTAAGCACGAAGGAAGTAAGGCTTATTGGTCTAAAATCCTTCGCGGATTCATGCCCTCGCCTGCCGACCTTCGGGATAAAAACTATTCTAACATGTCTCCAAGACTCGGGAACATGATTTAGACAGAGACATAATTTAAAGATCATCTCCAGCCAAGGAATCGCCAGAAATTGCGTTTTCTGAAGCATGATCGGCATTATGCCGTCCAGGCCTGGAGACTTATACGGGGAAAATGTGGTGATTGCCCAAGCAATATTTTCCTTATTTATCAAGGTATCGATGTGTTCTATATCCGCCGTCGACACGCCATTAGAGTTAAGAGTTTGAGGGTTGTTATTCTCACAACCCGGAAAATGCGCCGCCAACAGCAGTTCTAGGGATTCTGCAGGAGAGGCTGCCCAGGAATCGCCAGACTTTTTAAGAAAGGAAGGACAACAATGGTCTTTCGATAGAATCTTGCTAAGCCTGGCGGATTCTTTTATGTTTTCTATTTTGTGGCAGTAATCCCTCCAGCTTTGCTGTTTAGAATTGGCAATGGCTCGCTTATATACTCTTAGACAGTCTTTGTACGGTTGGTAAAATTTGTGTTTGTGGCAAATATTAAAGATCAATCTAGTCTTTTTCCTGAGACTAGACAGTTCTTCATTCCACCACATAGGGAGTGATTTGCGACTGTATTTAATAGGGCACGAGACTTTGTAAGCCGTGTCAAAAGCTGCCTCGAAGGTCTTTACTTTAGACTCGAGATCGCTTACCGACTCTGGGGCTTGATTATAGGATCCGCGGCGGATCGTTTTGCTAGCGAATTTGACATTTTTTCAATTATTGCTTTCGTTTTCGCCTTCTTCGATTTGAATTCGACCCATTAACGAATTCGAAGGCGAATTTGAAATGTCTTAATGCTTACTGGCGAATTGAAATCCGTCAGCTTTTTGCTGACGGATTCACAGGCGAAAGAGTGTTTATTTAAATCTCTGGAATATTGGAAGAAATAGTCAAACCAAAAGTGTCAAATCAGTGAAATATTCGATGAAATATTTTCGCTCCGCCGCGAATTCGTTAATAAGGAAATACGAAGCGAGTCGAATTTGAAAGGTCGAATTGAAACCGATCCGCCGCGAATCCCATAATCAGGCCCCTGGACACCGATTTGGTGTGTTACGCCGTTTCGTGTTAATTATTTGACTGAATTTCTTCCAATCAGTTTTTTTGGGATTTCTGTGAGGGGGAGGAATTTCAAACTCAAAATTTATATTGAAGAGTATCCACCTGTGATCAGAAAAAGAATTCACAAGTGAGACTCTCCAATTTTCCACCATAGAATGCAGATTGTTATTTGATAGAGTAACATCAAGTACATCTTCCCAACCTTCGAAGTTATCCGAGCTCGGAAAAATGAAAGTTGGGGTGTTACCTCTATTGCATACATTTAAATTATTGTTAATAATGAAATCAAAAAGTGACTCACCTCGTTCATTAATTACCGTGCTGCCCTAAAGAGAATGCCGTGCGTTGGCGTCGCACCCAATCAGGAGGCCTATCTTTTGATGTTTGGAAGCGGTTACCAGAGTCTCCAACTCTTCCGGCGGTGACTGACGGTCGTGGCCGTAGTAAGCCGATGCCAGAAGTAAGCCAGTATTCCTTCCTTCAGTTCTGACAACTGTCAGATCGGGGGTGCTAAGGTTGGGACACAAAAAAGCTTTTAAGTGTTTCTTAGCTAGAATGCAGGTTCTAGGCTTACCTTGGTCAATATTAGGGATTTTATATAAAAGGTCGTATTTGTGATCAAGAAGGCCTCGAACTCTAAGGCCATTCACCCAAGGTTCTTGTACAAACGCTACGTCCAAGTCTTCCTGACTCAGGAAGACCTTTAGATTATCTGAGGCACATTTCGAGTGCTTCAGATTAATCTGTATAGAACGCAGCGCGTTTTTAATTGCCTGAAGAAGGGCCTGCACCTTCAGGGCCCAGCGCCTCGCCGGGGACTTCGGCAACAATGATGTCATCGTCGGTCATCACTTTGCCATCATTGTTGTCGCAGTCTGCTCCCTGACTCTGCAGGACCTTAATCTTGGCATTTCTAATGCCGAACCTAAGCTTATATTCAGCCTTCTCAAGGGCCCCCAAGCTTTCCTCGCTAATCCTCAAAAGATAGGACGCGCTGTTCTTCTGCGGCTCTTCAGCCTTGATGACTGTCCAGTCACGCATTGGAACCAACGGGTTTAGCCTCTGAAGACCACGGATCAGCTCCTGTCCGCTTGGCTTGATGCTCATGAGGGGCAACCAAATGCGAGCCTTCGGCTGTCTGGAGATGTCCTTAGCTGGGATAAGCTTAAGTCTCAAGCCTTCCCAGTCATTGCTTATCTTAGCAATGCATGATCTAAGAAAATCCCTGGAAAACACGTCATCGCATTTGATTACCCTGTGTCCCCTGAGCACCTCGCCAGAGTCAAAACTAGGGTAGGGACCCTCTATTGCCGAGATTGTGTAAGAAAACACCATCTCCGAGAGCTTGGCCTCGATAGAACTCCACACAGCCAGCAGACCTCTGCTGTTTGTGGAGAGCTCATCCACAACCGATACTTGGAGGTCGTCTCTGACAACCTCACTTAAAGTACGCTGTTGCGCCGCTCTGGAAGATGATGCCTTCTCATCTTTTTTAGAGTTTGGTGCATTTGGTTTTGGCTTTTTTGAGGGTTTTACGGTCTCTTCACGAGACCGATTTCTTTTGTCAGCCTTCTTTTTTGTAGCCAAGAGACTGTTGTATTCATCAACAATCTTTTGGTACATGATCTTGTCCTCGCGATCCTTCTCCAGCACAATTCCAGCCTTCTCATTATCAGCAATCTTGCTAAGAATGAAAGAGGCCTTCTTGAACTGGTTCTTGATGCGGACACCAGACGACTTTTTATTTTTTCCTTTAGCAGCATTGCTATGGCTGGCATTGCTGGTAGAGGAATTTGGATTTGGAATTGGATTTATTGGTTGAGATCGAGGCACAGGAGTACTATGGCTGGTACTCGCTGCACTTCCAGTTTTTGCAGGTTGCCCCACAATGGTCTCCTGACTGGAGGCCAAAAGTTCATCCTCGGCGGATGGTCCTACGTTCGTCATGTCTAAATCGTCCTGGAAAAAATTTTGAGAGTTAATGTTGGTCCCACGAGTAGTACGGAAAGGGAAAGGTCGGCCCCGGCAGAGCCGATATACCGGGGTAAGGCAAGATGTAAGACGGACCCTGCCAAGGCATCCGAATGAGCTCGTTATCGACTGGTTTACCCCCCAGCCTTCCATTTCTTCGGCACGGATTATGAAAATCGCTCACAACACCACTGAAAATTAGGGACCCCGTATCTATGGTCAAATTGCATTGCTGAGGGTTTAAACTATTGAAGAGCTTAGAAACGGCTCAACAATTCAACCTCACCTTAGCTGATCCCCTTCTTGACATCGCACAAGAAAACTGTGGTGATCATTACCGCCCGGCACCCACTAGGAGGGTTTGATACGAGGATTTTTGCCAGGCTGACCATTTGACCTGCTTTCCCTTTTCCGTTAGCTGATGTAGACTCTTGGCGATCTCAGCAAAATTCTTGACAAAGCGCCTATAGTAGGTGGCTAGACCCAGAAAGCTTCGGAGTTGATGTTTGTCCTGTGGTGCTGGCCAATTCTTCACGGTGTCAACCTTATCAGGATCCATCTTAACTCCTTGGGATGAGATGATATGTCCCAGGTATTTCACTTCGGTTTTGAAGAGTGAACACTTTTCTGGATTGAGCTTGAGGTGGGCTTCTCGAAGTCTTTGAAACACGGCTCTCAGATTTGTACAATGTTCGTCAAATGTTTTCCCGTATACGATGACGTCATCCAAATAGACCAGGCAAGATTTCCAAGTCAGTCCTTGCAGGACGCATTCCATACGGCGCTCAAAAGTCGCTGGAGCATTGCACAGTCCAAAAGGCATCACTTTGAACTGCCACAAACCGTTTCCTGTCGAGAACGCTGTCTTCTCTTTGTCTTCAGGATGGATTTCTACTTGCCAGTATCCACTTTTCAGGTCCAAAGTTGAGAACCATTGTGCTCCTTCCATTGCGTCCAGAGTATCACTGATCCTAGACAGAGGGTAGCTATCCTTCTTGGTCACATCGTTCAACCTTCGATAGTCCACGCAAAAGCGGGTTGATCCGTCTTTCTTCTTTACCAGGACCACTGGAGACGCCCAAGGGCTTTTAGAGTTTTCGATCAGACCCTCTTCTTTCATGGTGGTTATCAGTTCTTCAACCTCACCTTGTTTGGCTAGTGGAAGGCGTCTTGCAGGTTGACGGATCGGCTTTGCATCCCCGGTGTTGATTCGATGTTGAACCAGTTGTGTTCTGCCATATTTCCCTTGCGATGACGAAAAGATGTCTGCAAATTCTTCGAGGAGACCTTCTGCAGTTCTTCGTTGTTGGTGGCCAAGATTGGTTGACTTGAGAATGTTCGTCTTTATGGAGTTCAACTCTTCTGACTTCAAGGTTTGCCTTGACTCTTCTTCGCTGATCCTTGTTATCGCTGATACAGATTCGCATTGTCCGACAATCTCACCTTTTCTAAGCTTAACTTCGTACGGCTTGATGTCCAGTATTCGTACGGGAACCATGTTCTTTACAGGTCTAACAAGAGTCTTCCCAATGGTGACGTTTTGGGAGGACTTTACAGATGCTGGTTCGACCATGAGGTATCGATGGCTTCCAGGCTTACCCTTCAATTTCGTCCACACGAATACTTCTGAAGAAGCAGGCAAAGTCAGATCTTCTTTGATGACGGTTTTCACAGATAGCGAGGTCTCATATGAGTGAATCCCATAGATCATCGGAATCTCGATGTTTCGATATTTCAGGACTTGGTTCCCGATGTCCAATATCAATCCGTGATCTTTCATGAAATCGACGCCGACAATGCACTCGTCGCATATATCTGCTACCAGGAACAGGTGAGAGAATTCCAGCTCTGCCATCCGGATCTTAAAACGTACCTCACCATAAACTTTTGCGGCTTCTCCAGTTGCAGTCCTTAGACGATAGCTGTTGGTGTTGTGGAGCCATGTCTTCCTAACGAGGTCCTGCCGTACAATGGACGCCGTGGCACCGGTGTCGATGGTAGCCACACATTTGTTGCCGTTTATACTTGCTTCCACGGTCAGGCTCTTGTTGTCACGTTTCGTTTGAGAAACCTGGATGTCGTTTCTGGGGCCATCGATACCAGAAACCAGCTTCTGCCCCTCGAAGTTGGTTCTTATTCGTTTCCCGGGTGGGAAACAGCTTCGGAAGCAACGTTGTTGGTGTTACTTTGACTTGTTGAGTAAGTTCTGTTTCCACAGTGTTGACATGAGGTTCGTCTTCGCGGTAATCTGCACTGTCGTTGAAGATGCCCAGTCTTGTTGCAGTTCCAGCATCGTGCTGGTCCGTCTCGCTGACTCCTTTCCAGAGTAGCCTTCTGACAAGAGCATTCTTGGACTTCCAATTCTCTCACGCGATGCACGTTTTGGGAAGCTTGTTCTGCGGCTTTCATTGTTAGAGTGAAAACCAATGCTTCTGGTAGTGTTTGCTTTCCGGCAGTGCGAATAGCCCTTTGGAGATTTATATCGCCCACAACTCTCACAAAGGCTTCAACAGCAAGTTGATTTATTATCTCGTTGCCAGCTGTTGGGTATGCCAGGTGAACTAATCGCTCGATATCTGCCTGAAGCTGCTGCAGAGTTTCACCTCTTTTCTGTGCCCTGTTGTTTAGTTGTACTCGGAAGACTTCTGTCATGTGGCTATCCCCAAACCGCTGTTCGATTGCGTTTACCAGAACTTTGAAGTCACCGTTCTTCTCTGCTGGGATGGTTTGTAGCAGTTCAGCAGCTGCTCCTCTCAAGGCAAGCGTAAGAGCAATGTATTTTTCGTCATCGTCCCAGCCGTTTGTTAACGCTGCTGCTTCAAACTGTTTCTTGTAGATTGACCACGCTATCTGACCATCAAAGCTTGGAAGATTCACTTCTCTCTTTCTTGAGCACTCACCAGAAGGTTCTCGAGCTTTCATCTTTCGCACTTTTTCTAGTTCGCTTGTAATGGTTTCGATCTGGTCGTCTATTTTCTTGAAACGTGCATTAGTCGTTGAATTTTGTTTTTCGACACGCTCATCGAGAGTATTGATTTTGTCTTCGAAGTCCGCAAACCTGCCTTCTAGCAGATTTTTCTGTTCATCAAACCGATCTCGAACGTCATCCCTTTGAGCTTGTAGTTGTTCCAGAACATCATTTCTTTGAGCCTCTAGTTGCTTGAGGACATTTCCTTCTAGTTGTTTGAGAACATTCTCTTATTCGTTCTTCTGCTCGTTTCTTTGAGTTTCTAGTTGCTCCAGAACATTCTTGTTTTGAGTTTCTAGTTGCTCCCGAACATCATTTCTTTGAGCTTCTAGTTGTCTGAGTACGTTCTCTTGCTCGTTCTTCTGCTCGTTTCTTTGAGTTTGTGTTCGACAACATCATTCTTTTGTGTTTGTAGTTGCTCCAGAACATTCTTCTCGAATTTGGCTAGAAGAAGTGACATCATGTTAGATAAGTCGGCAGTTGCATTTACCTCTTCCGATTTTGCTTCCACTTCGAAAGCAAATGTATGTGGGTTTTCATTTTGTTGTTCCAGATATTCCTGTAGCCGTTTTACGAGTTCGTTTTTATATCCTGCCCCACTTAAGCCACGTTTGCTTAGTTCGGCCTTTAGCTCATGGACAGTTAAGTCTTTCAAAACTTTACTTATCATTTTTGACTTCACTATTTCACACAAAATAGTTTAATCACTGTTCACTGTTTTATTCTCAATTAGTTTTAATCCCTTATTCTGACACCAATGTAATGTTCGGCTTGGTCCGACAATTAAAACTTATTCACTTTTTAAATAAAACACAAATTCACTTTATTCAAATCACTCACAAGCTTATTTATTCAACACTTTCAATTATAACTTTGCAAACACAGTATCTTTACTTTATCTCAGTTCACAATCAATTAATTAGCTTCGTCGCCAAACGGCTATTTATATAACAAAATGATGGGTTCTAGAAACTACTACATATATTGGTTCTCGGAGAAACTTGAATGTTCCGGAAGCTCTCCATTTACAAATAAAAATACTGGGATTACTTTTTGTAGGGGCTAACGTTCTTAATGCTAAACAAAAAGTTTCTCTTAATCACTAGGTATTGCCCCTCACAAGTGTTTACTAGTTACTACTACAATTAAACGATATTAAGTAAAGAGAGTATGTACATTTAATAAACAAGAGATACAGAGTAAGTAAAGAGAGTAAGAAAAGTGTGTACATTAAATATAGAAAGAGATACAGAGCGTAAGAGATAATAAAGTGTATACACATTACAATATTAAGTTTCCAGTTTAACTTTGGGTCAAGTATTACTCCCAAACATCTAGCGCTGGAAGACAAGGAAAGAGTTTCACCGTTGAGGCGGGGGAGGGTGAAGGACAGTACTTTTGTTTTCGTAGTAAAGAGCATCAGTTCAGTTTTGCTTTTATTGACACCCAGGCCACAGCTTGTAGCCCAGTTGCTTACTTTTAGCAATGCCATCTCCGTAATCTCACTAATCACGGAAGTGAACTTTCCTGATATCTACCAGGATCACCAAACCATCTGCGTAAGCAACGGGCTTCACACCACATCTTTCAAGTTTAATAAGAATTTTGTTCATGACCAGAAGCCAAAGAAGGGGGGACAGAACACCCCCCTGAGGTGTTCCCCTGTTTACGCGCCTGGTCAAGTAAGTGTTACCTAAGGTAGCTTGAATTCTTCTATCACTGAGCATGGATACAATTCAATTTCTGATGTAGTCCTCTACACCCTGATCAACTAGTGATTCTTGAATAGATTCTGTTAAGACGTTGTTAAAAGCTCCTTCTATGTCTAAGAAGGCAGCGAGAGTAAATTCTTTGTAATGTATGGTTTTTTCAACTGTACGCACTACTTCATGTAGGGCTGTCTCCGTAGACTTGCCCTTAAGGTAAGCGTGTTGAGAACTCTCAAGAGGACATACATCTAAAATGCCTCTGATATGGTAATCAAGAATGCGTTCCATTGTCTTAAGCACGAAGGAAGTAAGGCTTATTGTTCTAAAATCCTTCGCGGATTCATGTCCTCGCCTGCCGACCTTCGGGATAAAAACTACTCTAACATGTCTCCAAGACTCGGGAACATGATTTAGACAGAGACATAATTTAAAGATCATTTCAGCCAAGGAATCGCCAGAATTTGCGTTTTCTCAAGCATGATCGGCATTATGCCGTCCAGGCCTGGAGACTTGTACGGGGAAAATGTGTTGATTGCCCAAGCATTAATTTCCTTATTTATCAAGGTATCGATGTGTTCTATATCCGCCGTCGACACGCCATTAGAAATTAGAGTTTGAGGGTTGTTATTCTCACAACCCGGAAAATGCGCCGCCAACAGCAGTTCTAGGGATTCTGCAGGAGAGGCTGCCCAGGAATCGCCAGACTTTTTAAAAAAGGAAGGACAACAATGGTCTTTCGATAGAACCTTACTAAGCCTGGCGGATTCTTTTATGTTTTCTTTTGTGGCAGTAATCCCTCCAGCTTTGCTGTTTAGAATTGGCAATGGCTCGCTTATAAACTCTCAGACAGTCTTTGTACGGTTGGTAGAATTTGTGTTTGTGGCAAATATTAAAGATCTCTAGCCTTTTTCCTGAGACTAGACAGTTCTTCATTCCACCACATAGGGAGTGATTTGCGACTGTATTTAATAGGGCACGAGACTTTGTAAGCCGTCTCAAAAGCTGCCTCGAAGGTCTTTACTTTAGACTCGAGATCGCTTACCGACTCTGGACACCGATTTGGTGTGTTACGCAGTTTCGTGTTAAATATTTGACTGAATTTCTTCCAATCAGTTTTTTTGGGATTTCTGTGAGGGGGAGGAATTTCAGACTCAAAATTTATATTGAAGAGTATCCACCTGTGATCAGAAAAAGAATTCACAAGTGAGACTCTCCAATTTTCCACCATAGAATGAAGATTGTTATTTGATAGAGTAACATCAAGTACATCTTCCCAACCTTCGAAGTTATCCGAGCTCGGAAAAATGAAAGTTGGGGTGTTACCTCTATTGCATACATTTAAATTATTGTTAATAATGAAATCAAAAAGTGACTCACCTCGTTGAGAATGCCGTGCGTTGGCGTCGGACCCAATCAAGAGGCCTATCTTTTGGTGTTTGGAAGCGGTTACCAGGGTCTCCAACTCTTCCGGCGGTGACTGACGGTCGTGGCCACATTAAGCCGATGCCAGAAGTAAGCCAGCATTTCTTCCTTCAGTTCTGACAACTGTCAGATCGGGGGTGCTAAGGTTGGGACACAAAAAAGCTTTTAAGTGTTTCTTAGCTAGAATGTAGGTTCTAGGCTTATCTTGGTCAATATTAGGGATTTTATATAAAAGGTCGTATTTGTGATCAAGAAGGCCTCGAACTCTAAGGCCATTCACCCAAGGTTCTTGTACAAACGCTACGTCCAAGTCTTCCTGACTCAGGAAGACCTTTAGATTATCTGAGGCACATTTCGAGTGCTTCAGATTAATCTGTATAGAACGCAGCGCGTTTTTAATTGCCTGAAGAAGGGCCTGCACCTTCAGGGCCCAGCGCCTCGCCGGGGACTTCGGCAACAATGATGTCATCGTCGGTCATCACTTTGCCATCATTGTTGTCGCAGTCTGCTCCCTGACTCTGCAGGACCTTAATCTTGGCATTTCTAATGCCGAACCTAAGCTTATATTCAGCCTTCTCAAGGGCCCCCAAGCTTTCCTCGCTAATCCTCAAAAGATAGGACGCGCTGTTCTTCTGCGGCTCTTCAGCCTTGATGACTGTCCAGTCACGCATTGGAACCAACGGGTTTAGCCTCTGAAGACCACGGATCAGCTCCTGTCCGCTTGGCTTGATGCTCATGAGGGGTAACCAAATGCGAGCCTTCGGCTGTCTGGGGATGTCCTTAGCTGGGATAAGCTTAAGTCTCAAGCCTTCCCAGTCATTGCTTATCTTAGCAATGCATGATCTAAGGAAATCCCTGGAAAACACGTCATCGCATTTAATTACCCTGTGTCCCCTGAGCACCTCGCCAGAGTCAAAACTAGGGTAGGGACCCTCTATTGCCGAGATTGTGTAAGAAAACACCATCTCTGAGAGCTTGGCCTCGATAGAACTCCACACAGCCAGCAGACCTCTGCTGTTTGTGGAGAGCTCATCCACAACCGATACTTGGAGGTCGTCTCTGACAACCTCACTTAAAGTACGCTGTTGCGCCGCTCTGGAAGATGATGCCTTCTCATCTTTTTTAGAGTTTGGTGCATTTGGTTTTGGCTTTTTTGAGGGTTTTACGGTCTCTTCACGAGACCGGTTTCTTTTGTCGGTCTTCTTTTTTGTAGCCAAGAGACTGTTGTATTCATCAACAATCTTTTGGTACATGATCTTGTCCTCGCGATCCTTCTCCAGCACAATTCCAGCCTTCTCATTATCAGCAATCTTGCTAAGAATGAAAGAGGCCTTCTTGAACTGGTTCTTGATGCGGACACCAGACGACTTTTTATTTTTTCCTTTAGCAGCATTGCTATGGCTGGCATTGCTGGTAGAGGAATTTGGATTTGGAATTGGATTTATTGGTTGAGATCGAGGCACAGGAGTACTATGGCTGGTACTCGCTGCACTTCCAGTTTTTGCAGGTTGCCCCACAATGGTCTCCTGACTGGAGGCCAAAAGTTCATCCTCGGCGGATGGTCCTACGTTCGTCAGGTCTAAATCGTCCTGGAAAAAATTTTGAGAGTTAATGTTGGTCCCACGAGTAGTACGGAAAGGGAAAGGTCGGCCCCGGCAGAGCCGATATACCGGGGTAAGGCAAGATGTAAGACGGACCCTGCCAAGGCATCCGAATGAGCTCGTTATCGACTGGTTTACCCCCCAGCCTTCCATTTCTTCGGCACGGATTATGAAAATCGCTCACAACACCACTGAAAATTAGGGACCCCGTATCTATGGTCAAATTGCATTGCTGAGGGTTTAAACTATTGAAGAGCTTAGAAACGGCTCAACAATTCAACCTCACCTTAGCTGATCCCCTTCTTGACATCGCACAAGAAAACTGTGGTGATCATTACCGCCCGGCACCCACTAGGAGGGTTTGATACGAGGATTTTTGCCAGGCTGACCATTTAAACTGCTTTCCCTTTTCCGTTAGCTGATGTAGACTCTTGGCGATCTCAGCAAAATACTTGACAAAGCGTCTAAAGTAGAACGCTAGACCCAGAAAGCTTCGGAGTTGATGTTTGTCCTGTGGTGCTGGCCAATTCTTCACGGTGTCAACCTTATCAGGATCCGTCTTAACTCCTTGGGATGAGATGATATGTCCCAGGTATTTCACTTCGGTTTTGAAGAGTGAACACTTTTCTGGATTGAGCTTGAGGTGGGCTTCTCGAAGTCTTTGAAACACGGCTCTCAGATTTGTACAATGTTCGTCAAATGTTTTCCCGTATACGATGACGTCATCCAAATAGACCAGGCAAGATTTCCAAGTCAGTCCTTGCAGGACGCATTCCATACGGCGCTCAAAAGTCGCTGGAGCATTGCACAGTCCAAAAGGCATCACTTTGAACTGCCACAAACCGTTTCCTGTCGAGAACGCTGTCTTCTCTTTGTCTTCAGGATGGATTTCTACTTGCCAGTATCCACTTTTCAGGTCCAAAGTTGAGAACCATTGTGCTCCTTCCATTGCGTCCAGAGTATCACTGATCCTAGACAGAGGGTAGCTATCCTTCTTGGTCACATCGTTCAACCTTCGATAGTCCACGCAAAAGCGGGTTGATCCGTCTTTCTTCTTTACCAGGACCACTGGAGACGCCCAAGGGCTTTTAGAGTTTTCGATCAGACCCTCTTCTTTCATGGTGGTTATCAGTTCTTCAACCTCACCTTGTTTGGCTAGTGGAAGGCGTCTTGCAGGTTGACGGATCGGCTTTGCATCCCCGGTGTTGATTCGATGTTGAACCAGTTGTGTTCTGCCATATTTCCCTTGCGATGACGAAAAGATGTCTGCAAATTCTTCGAGGAGACCTTCTGCAGTTCTTCGTTGTTGGTGGCCAAGATTGGTTGACTTGAGAATGTTCGTCTTTATGGAGTTCAACTCTTCTGACTTCAAGGTTTGCCTTGACTCTTCTTCGCTGATCCTTGTTATCGCTGATACAGATTCGCATTGTCCGACAATCTCACCTTTTCTAAGCTTAACTTCGTACGGCTTGATGTCCAGTATTCGTACGGGAACCATGTTCTTTACAGGTCTAACAAGAGTCTTCCCAATGGTGACGTTTTGGGAGGACTTTACAGATGCTGGTTCGACCATGAGGTATCGATGGCTTCCAGGCTTACCCTTCAATTTCGTCCACACGAATACTTCTGAAGAAGCAGGCAAAGTCAGATCTTCTTTGATGACGGTTTTCACAGATAGCGAGGTCTCATATGAGTGAATCCCATAGATCATCGGAATCTCGATGTTTCGATATTTCAGGACTTGGTTCCCGATGTCCAATATCAATCCGTGATCTTTCATGAAATCGACGCCGACAATGCACTCGTCGCATATATCTGCTACCAGGAACAGGTGAGAGAATTCCAGCTCTGCCATCCGGATCTTAAAACGTACCTCACCATAAACTTTTGCGGCTTCTCCAGTTGCAGTCCTTAGACGATAGCTGTTGGTGTTGTGGAGCCATGTCTTCCTAACGAGGTCCTGCCGTACAATGGACGCCGTGGCACCGGTGTCGATGGTAGCCACACATTTGTTGCCGTTTATACTTGCTTCCACGGTCAGGCTCTTGTTGTCACGTTTCGTTTGAGAAACCTGGATGTCGTTTCTGGGGCCATCGATACCAGAAACCAGCTTCTGCCCCTCGAAGTTGGTTCTTATTCGTTTCCCGGGTGGGAAACAGCTTCGGAAGCAACGTTGTTGGTGTTACTTTGACTTGTTGAGTAAGTTCTGTTTCCACAGTGTTGACATGAGGTTCGTCTTCGCGGTAATCTGCACTGTCGTTGAAGATGCCCAGTCTTGTTGCAGTTCCAGCATCGTGCTGGTCCGTCTCGCTGACTCCTTTCCAGAGTAGCCTTCTGACAAGAGCATTCTTGGACTTCCAATTCTCTCACGCGATGCACGTTTTGGGAAGCTTGTTCTGCGGCTTCCATTGTTAGAGCGAAAGCCAATGCTTCTGGTAGTGTTTGCTTTCCGGCAGTGCGAATAGCCCTTTGGAGATTTATATCGCCCAAAGCTCTCACAAAGGCTTCAACAGCAAGTTGATTTATTATCTCGTTGCCAGCTGTTGGGTATGCCAGGTGAACTAATCGCTCGATATCTGCCTGAAGCTGCTGCAGAGTTTCACCTCTTTTCTGTGCCCTGTTGTTTAGTTGTACTCGGAAGACTTCTGTCATGTGGCTATCCCCAAACCGCTGTTCGATTGCGTTTACCAGAACTTTGAAGTCACCGTTCTTCTCTGCTGGGATGGTTTGTAGCAGTTCAGCAGCTGCTCCTCTCAAGGCAAGCGTAAGAGCAATGTATTTTTCGTCATCGTCCCAGCCGTTTGTTAACGCTGCTGCTTCAAACTGTTTCTTGTAGATTGACCACGCTATCTGACCATCAAAGCTTGGAAGATTCACTTCTCTCTTTCTTGAGCACTCACCAGAAGGTTCTCGAGCTTTCATCTTTCGCACTTTTTCTAGTTCGCTTGTAATGGTTTCGATCTGGTCGTCTATTTTCTTGAAACGTGCATTAGTCGTTGAATTTTGTTTTTCGACACGCTCATCGAGAGTATTGATTTTGTCTTCGAAGTCCGCAAACCTGCCTTCTAGCAGATTTTTCTGTTCATCAAACCGATCTCGAACGTCATCCCTTTGAGCTTGTAGTTGTTCCAGAACATCATTTCTTTGAGCCTCTAGTTGCTTGAGGACATTTCCTTCTAGTTGTTTGAGAACATTCTCTTATTCGTTCTTCTGCTCGTTTCTTTGAGTTTCTAGTTGCTCCAGAACATTCTTGTTTTGAGTTTCTAGTTGCTCCCGAACATCATTTCTTTGAGCTTCTAGTTGTCTGAGTACGTTCTCTTGCTCGTTCTTCTGCTCGTTTCTTTGAGTTTGTGTTCGACAACATCATTCTTTTGTGTTTGTAGTTGCTCCAGAACATTCTTCTCGAATTTGGCTAGAAGAAGTGACATCATGTTAGATAAGTCGGCAGTTGCATTTACCTCTTCCGATTTTGCTTCCACTTCGACAGCAAATGTATGTGGGTTTTCATTTTGTTGTTCCAGATATTCCTGTAGCCGTTTTACGAGTTCGTTTTTATATCCTGCCCCACTTAAGTCACGTTTGCTTAGTTCGGCCTTTAGCTCATAGACAGTTAAGTCTTTCAAAACTTTACTTATCATTTTTGACTTCACTATTTCACACAAAATAGTTTAATCACTGTTCACTGTTTTATTCTCAATTAGTTTTAATCCCTTATTCTGACACCAATGTAATGTTCGGCTTGGTCCGACAATTAAAACTTATTCACTTTTTAAATAAAACACAAATTCACTTTATTCAAATCACTCACAAGCTTATTTATTCAACACTTTCAATTATAACTTTGCAAACACAGTATCTTTACTTTATCTCAGTTCACAATCAATTAATTAGCTTCGCCGCCAAACGGCTATTTATATAACAAAATGATGGGTTCTAGAAACTACTACATATATTGGTTCTCGGAGAAACTTGAATGTTCCGGAAGCTCTCCATTTACAAATAAAAATACTGGGATTACTTTTTGTAGGGGCTAACGTTCTTAATGCTAAACAAAAAGTTTCTCTTAATCACTAGGTATTGCCCCTCACAAGTGTTTACTAGTTACTACTACAATTAAACGATATTAAGTAAAGAGAGTATGTACATTAAATAAACAAGAGATACAGAGTAAGTAAAGAGAGTAAGAAAAGTGTGTACATTAAATATAGAAAGAGATACAGAGCGTAAGAGATAATAAAGTGTATACACATTACAATATTAAGTTTCCAGTTTAACTTTGGGTCAAGTATTACTCCCAAACATCTAGCGCTGGAAGACAAGGAAAGAGTTTCACCGTTGAGGCGGGGGAGGGTGAAGGACAGTACTTTTGTTTTCGTAGTAAAGAGCATCAGTTCAGTTTTGCTTTTATTGACACCCAGGCCACAGCTTGTAGCCCAGTTGCTTACTTTTAGCAATGCCATCTCCGTAATCTCACTAATCACGGAAGTGAACTTTCCTGATATCTACCAGGATCACCAAACCATCTGCGTAAGCAACGGGCTTCACACCACATCTTTCAAGTTTAATAAGAATTTTGTTCATGACCAGAAGCCAAAGAAGGGGGGACAGAACACCCCCCTGAGGTGTTCCCCTGTTTACGCGCCTGGTCAAGTAAGTGTTACCTAAGGTACCTTGAATTCTTCTATCACTGAGCATGGATACAATTCAATTTCTGATGTAGTCCTCTACACCCTGATCAACTAGTGATTCTTGAATAGATTCTGTTAAGACGTTGTTAAAAGCTCCTTCTATGTCTAAGAAGGCAGCGAGAGTAAATTCTTTGTAATGTATGGTTTTTTCAACTGTACGCACTACTTCATGTAGGGCTGTCTCCGTAGACTTGCCCTTAAGGTAAGCGTGTTGAGAACTCTCAAGAGGACATACATCTAAAATGCCTCTGATATGGTAATCAAGAATGCGTTCCATTGTCTTAAGCACGAAGGAAGTAAGGCTTATTGTTCTAAAATCCTTCGCGGATTCATGTCCTCGCCTGCCGACCTTCGGGATAAAAACTACTCTAACATGTCTCCAAGACTCGGGAACATGATTTAGACAGAGACATAATTTAAAGATCATTTCAGCCAAGGAATCGCCAGAATTTGCGTTTTCTCAAGCATGATCGGCATTATGCCGTCCAGGCCTGGAGACTTGTACGGGGAAAATGTGTTGATTGCCCAAGCATTTATTTCCTTATTTATCAAGGTATCGATGTGTTCTATATCCGCCGTCGACACGCCATTAGAAATAAGAGTTTGAGGGTTGTTATTCTCACAACCCGGAAAATGCGCCGCCAACAGCAGTTCTAGGGATTCTGCAGGAGAGGCTGCCCAGGAATCGCCAGACTTTTTAAGAAAGGAAGGACAACAATGGTCTTTCGATAGAACCTTACTAAGCCTGGCGGATTCTTTTATGTTTTCTTTTGTGGCAGTAATCCCTCCAGCTTTGCTGTTTAGAATTGGCAATGGCTCGCTTATAAACTCTCAGACAGTCTTTGTACGGTTGGTAGAATTTGTGTTTGTGGCAAATATTAAAGATCTCTAGCCTTTTTCCTGAGACTAGACAGTTCTTCATTCCACCACATAGGGAGTGATTTGCGACTGTATTTAATAGGGCACGAGACTTTGTAAGCCGTCTCAAAAGCTGCCTCGAAGGTCTTTACTTTAGACTCGAGATCGCTTACCGACTCTGGACACCGATTTGGTGTGTTACGCAGTTTCGTGTTAAATATTTGACTGAATTTCTTCCAATCAGTTTTTTTGGGATTTCTGTGAGGGGGAGGAATTTCAGACTCAAAATTTATATTGAAGAGTATCCACCTGTGATCAGAAAAAGAATTCACAAGTGAGACTCTCCAATTTTCCACCATAGAATGAAGATTGTTATTTGATAGAGTAACATCAAGTACATCTTCCCAACCTTCGAAGTTATCCGAGCTCGGAAAAATGAAAGTTGGGGTGTTACCTCTATTGCATACATTTAAATTATTGTTAATAATGAAATCAAAAAGTGACTCACCTCGTTGAGAATGCCGTGCGTTGGCGTCGGACCCAATCAAGAGGCCTATCTTTTGGTGTTTGGAAGCGGTTACCAGGGTCTCCAACTCTTCCGGCGGTGACTGACGGTCGTGGCCACATTAAGCCGATGCCAGAAGTAAGCCAGCATTTCTTCCTTCAGTTCTGACAACTGTCAGATCGGGGGTGCTAAGGTTGGGACACAAAAAAGCTTTTAAGTGTTTCTTAGCTAGAATGTAGGTTCTAGGCTTATCTTGGTCAATATTAGGGATTTTATATAAAAGGTCGTATTTGTGATCAAGAAGGCCTCGAACTCTAAGGCCATTCACCCAAGGTTCTTGTACAAACGCTACGTCCAAGTCTTCCTGACTCAGGAAGACCTTTAGATTATCTGAGGCACATTTCGAATGCTTCAGATTAATCTGTATAGAACGCAGCGCGTTTTTTAATTGCCTGAAGAAGGGCCTGCACATTCAGGGCCCGGCGACTCGCCGGGGACCTCGGCAACAATGATGTCATCGTCGGTCATGACTTTGCCATTATTGTTGTCGCAGTCTGCTCCCTGACTCTGCAGGACCTTAATCTTGGCATTTCTAATGCCGAACCTAAGCTTATATTCAGCCTTCTCGAGGGCCCCCAAGCTTTCCTCGCTAATCCTCAAAAGATAGGACGCGCTGTTCTTCTGCGGCTCTTCAGCCTTGATGACTGTCCAGTCACGCATTGGAACCAACGGGTTTAGCCTCTGAAGACCACGGATCAGCTCCTGTCCGCTTGGCTTGATGCTCATGAGGGGTAACCAAATGCGAGCCTTCGGCTGTCTGGGGATGTCCTTAGCTGGGATAAGCTTAAGTCTCAAGCCTTCCCAGTCATTGCTTATCTTAGCAATGCATGATCTAAGGAAATCCCTGGAAAACACGTCATCGCATTTAATTACCCTGTGTCCCCTGAGCACCTCGCCAGAGTCAAAACTAGGGTAGGGACCCTCTATTGCCGAGATTGTGTAAGAAAACACCATCTCTGAGAGCTTGGCCTCGATAGAACTCCACACAGCCAGCAGACCTCTGCTGTTTGTGGAGAGCTCATCCACAACCGATACTTGGAGGTCGTCTCTGACAACCTCACTTAAAGTACGCTGTTGCGCCGCTCTGGAAGATGATGCCTTCTCATCTTTTTTAGAGTTTGGTGCATTTGGTTTTGGCTTTTTTGAGGGTTTTACGGTCTCTTCACGAGACCGGTTTCTTTTGTCGGCCTTCTTTTTTGTAGCCAAGAGACTGTTGTATTCATCAACAATCTTTTGGTACATGATCTTGTCCTCGCGATCCTTCTCCAGCACAATTCCAGCCTTCTCATTATCAGCAATCTTGATAAGAATGAAAGAGGCCTTCTTGAACTGGTTCTTGATGCGGACACCAGACGACTTTTTATTCTTTCCTTTAGCAGCATTGCTATGGCTGGCATTGCTGGTAGAGGAATTTGGATTTATTGGTTGAGATCGAGGCACAGGAGTACTATGGCTGGTACTCGCTGCACTTCCAGTTTTTGCAGGTTGCACCACAATGGTCTCCTGACTGCAGGCCAAAAGTTCATCCTCATAGTCGGCGGATGGTCCTACGTTCGTCATGTCTAAATCGTCCTGGAAAAAATTTTGAGAGTTAATGTTGGTCTTGGTCCCACAAGTAGTACGGAAAGGGAAAGGTCAGCCCCGGCAGAGCCGATATACAGGGGTAGGGCAAGATGTAATACGCCAATCTGCCAAGGCATCCGAATGAGCTCGTTAGCGACTGGTTTACCCCCCAGCCTTCCATTTCTTCGGCACGGATTATGAAAATCGCTCACACCACCACTGAAAATTAGGGACCCCGTATCTATGGTCAAATTGCATTGCTGAGGGTTTCAACTATTGAAGAGCTTAGAAACGCCTCAAAAATTCAACCTGACCTTAGCTGATCCCCTTCTTGACATCGCACAAGAAAACTGTGGTGATCATTACCGCCCGGCATCCACTAGGAGGGTTTGATACGAGGATTTTTGCCAGGCTGAAGATCAGTGTACCGAAAACACTTTTTGTTAATAGGAACTCTCAAAGTACCAGTTGTACAATCAAGGGTCAACTCTGTTAACCACTGGTCAACGAAAGAACAAATTAGCTTACCTTAAAGGGATCAAGCGCTGATAGTAATAACAACTGTGTTGGTCTCATTGCACCGGATTCGTCTGGAAGTGTTCTGATAGCCACCACCACGCACCACCGGTGCGACCACTCCTCAAGATTGTGACTTGTTTTTTTTTCCGAACTTACGGCTTTGAAATAAAAAAAAAATATTTACTAATTTCTTAACTCGACGACGCACAGTGGATCGCTTCCATATAATTAGACGTGAAAAAGTAAATGACATAAACTACAAACAATTCAATTTCTTATCAATAACGGATAACTGTTAAGTCTGAAAACACTTTTTTTATCTTATTTATACCACTTTAGTATGGAATAAATGGTCTGCAGAAGTGAAAGTGAAAAATCTTTTTTTGTTCTGGTGCGCTTAAGTTATTTAGGAAAATAATTTTTAAAATTACAATTTTAAGTAAAATTGAAAAAAAAAATATGGCAGATGTTCGTGAAGGTATGTGTTTTTATAAATCTGTGTTGAAATTTTAGTAACGTTTGTTTGTTGAATTTAAAAAATGCGTTGTTGAAATCACAAAAAACGTTGTTTTTAGCGTGTTTGTTTTGGAAAATCAAAATATGAGCTTAAGATTGCCTTAAAAATAAATTATGCGTTTTGGATAGATGTGAACGTCTACTTTCTAGAAATATATGTTATATACCTCGCAAAGATTTGCAAAGCCCTTTTTATTCACTTTTAAGGAAAGGATTTCTGCGTACCAAGGAAGGAATTTTTCGATGTTTGGTGTTCGAATTCCAAATTGACTCGGACAAAAAAACTTTTGGACTATATTTCGAAATAAATCTTAATTTTCTTGATTAATGAACACTATAGATGAAAATAGATATTTTCTAAAAAGATTAGAATTTTTCACTTCTAATTGTATGAAGCCGGTCCACTGTGCGACGCCCGCCGACGCGACGTTTTGAATAAGTTTCATGCTTCGTGGTCACGGGATGAGACTTGTGTTTGATGGATGTTGTCTTAGTTATTGTTATTTTTTTAGTTTCATGGTTCATAGTTGTAATTGCACTTGTGGATGGTGTACTCGTTTTTGGCTGTTGAATTCATTCAAAGCTCATAACACAGCCTACAGGTTTAGTGATTTTTTGTAGAATCATCTGGCTGTCGCTCTTGCTCAAGCTAAGTCTCAAGTTGGATCCGGTAGACGACGCGTCATTGATTTTTGTTACTACTGTGTAAGGACCTCCCCAGTTCTGTTGAAGCTTCAGTGACAGCCATTTTTGTCGATGAGAATTTTAAAGCCAAGCTCGATCTCCTGCTTGGAAAAAAAAAGTTAAATATTGTAAACTATTATTTTAAAATTGTATTGTTAGTCTCTACTAAATTTGAAATTCTCGAACGCTCTAACATAGTGTATAAAGCCTTCACAAATAATAAGATTGTAATCTTAATGTGAAATATGAATTAATAAATATGAAATATGAAATATGAACTCTATCGTAGTTGTTCATATGCCATAGTGTGTACTCATTTGGTTACTGAACATCTTTCGGAAATCGGTGAAATCGTTCCTTCTCTGATCGGAATACAGCTTTAACAGAACAGCAAACCTGCTCATCCAATTTGGTTCACGACTATTTTGGGCTTCTTAATTTGGAATGGCGTATGCTTCGGGCCACTTGCTGATAAGTAGGTTATTCATATGACGACAAGAATATAACAATTTCCATTATTTGTTTCCGGAAATGCACCCGCTACTTATACTGCAATTCTTTTGAAAGGTGCTCCAACATTAAAAATTTCTACACAATAAACCGCTTCCCTTCAAGATATCCAACGAGTCGTAATCGGTTGCGATTTGCAAAGGAAGTGATATTTCCGGTGCAATATCCTTGAATATCCCTATTCTTGACGGACCTTTAAAAAACTTTTTTCACGTTTGCGATGAAAAAATCAACCTCTAGAAATTGACCTCGAACAGTTTCACGGCTGGCTCGGATGTAGTCCAATCTGGACGTCCAATTTTCGATGACTTTTTCCAACATTTGTGGCCGTATATTGGCAATAACACGGCTAATGTTGTCTTCCAAATGGTCAAGCGATTGTGGCTTATCCTTATAGACCGTCCAAAACGTGAAATTAGGCGGTAACGAAACGTGTCTTTCAATAAATCGATTGTGGCACGAGCTGTATGACATGTTGCGCCGTCTTGTTGGAACCACAACTCCTGGACATCATGATTGTTCAATTCAGGAATGAAAAAGTTAGTAATCATGGCTCTATACCGATCACCATTGACTGCAACGTTGTGGCCATCATCGTTTTTGAAGGAGTACGGACCAATGATTCCACCAGCCCATAGAGCGCGCCAAACAGTCAGTTTTTCTGGATGTAACGGTGTTTCGACATACACTTGAGGATTAGCTTCACTCCAAATGCGGCAGTTTTGTTTGTGAAAATCGGGAACAACGGCCATCTCGTTTTGGGCCCATTCGACGAATCTAAGCCTTGATTGATGATCTTTTGCCTTCAATTCTTGCACGAGTTGGATTTTGTAAGCACGCAAACCAAGATCCTTCCGCAAAATCTTCCATTAAGTGGATGGACACAAATCCAATTCCTGTACTCGATGGCGGATGGACTCATTCGGGTCTTCCTCAATACTACGCTCTACAGTAGCAATAGCTTCTTCTGTACGCACCGTACGGCGCGCGCCTCTGGGGATGCGAGTTATCAATTAGAGTAAACGTGGTGCGAAAACGTTCCGTGGTTAATCGAATTAACTGCTCTGATGGACGATTTTGTCGACGATAAAATGGACGTAGTGCGCGATACGTATTCCGCACAGAACCATTATTTTCGAAATAAAATTGAACAATTTGCAAGCGTTGTTCAGGCGTGAGTCTGTTCATGATGAATTGCCAAACCAAACTGAGAATAAATCACTTGTAAGCTGTTAAATCGGTCGCCGTCTTGAAAAGTAATGCCAACAGCCAACTTAAAGTTCTATACCTCGAAAAAAAAACACCCGTTACATACCTACAGTGTCGAGCAAAAGTCATGGAACCTTTGCGGTTAATCGTGGTATAAATGCTTTGTATAAATGATCCTAAGACACTCTTTTTATTAAGACTCTTATGTCTCGGCCGGAGCCAAAAATGGTAAATTTCGACTCATCGGAGAATATTACCTTGTCCCAAAATTCCTTTGACTTATTTTTTACAGGTTTGCAAAGTCCGGTCTCTTCTTTTTATTCACTTCAGTTACAAATGACGTTTATAGAGATGTTTACCTACGACTTAAACCCAGATCTCTGAAGCGATCTTGTGTTTGTCCACGGAGAAACTGTTTCATTTAAAATAATTTCTATGTCGATAGCGCCTTAGGAGCACGAATACTTTGTTTTCGTTTCAGTTTTCCTTATTATAACGGTTAATCACATTTTGTATGGTAGATTTTGATCATCCAACAATTTCCGCATTGCTCATGGCAATCAATTTCGCGAAACTTTCAGAAGCTAAAATCAAAGCTGGTATTTTCGTAGGTTAACAAATAAGGAAAATAATGGCGTGTGAAAACTTTATACAGCTCCTGAGCAGCCATGAAAAACAAGCGTGGCTCAATCTTAAAGGAGTAATCCATGCTTGTAAGCTTCAAAGTCATGCAGAAAGTACGGGTGATTTTTTAGCTGGTTTGGTTTTGGCAACACTGGTTTTGACAGCTGACGTGTGTTTAGTACCTTGTGTCACTGTCAAACAGCTTCAGTTTGGTTTGCAATTTAACCATGGATCGTCTTACAAATGAACAACGCTTG
Organism: Sphaerophoria taeniata; assembly: GCA_943590905.1. Taxonomy (NCBI): domain Eukaryota; kingdom Metazoa; phylum Arthropoda; class Insecta; order Diptera; family Syrphidae; genus Sphaerophoria; species Sphaerophoria taeniata. The sequence continues at coordinate 71,012,941 of OX016541.1, forward strand.
CAAATTATTGAATTTTACTATCAAAATTCGTGCTCGGTTCGAAATGTTCATCGCGCGCTGCTTCCATTTTATGGTCGGCATTCTCGACCTTCTGAGCAGTCTATTCGGAAGATTGTGACCAAATTTCGCACCAAATTTACTTTGTTGGACATTAAACCACCAACACGTTTACGTACTGTGCGTAGTGAAGAAAATATTGCGGCCGTATCAGCTAGTGTGACAGAAGACCGCGAAATGTCGATTCGGCGCCGTTCCCAGCAGTTAGGCCTTTGTTACAGCACTTTTTTTTGCTCGAAATGGAAGTTCTTGACTTGCATGATATGTGGTTTCAACAAGACGGTGCCACATGCCACACAGCACGCGAAAGAATGGCGCAATTGCGAGGCGAGTTTGGTGAACAGTTAATTTCACGTTTCGGGCCGGTCAATTGGCAGCCTAGATCGTGCGATTTGAAGCCATTAGACTATTTTTTGTGGGGGTATGTCAAGGCTAATGTCTATAGGGACAAGCCCGCTTCGATTGACGCACTGGAAGCCAACATCCATGCATTCATTCGTGAGATACCGGCCGATATGTGTGAAAGAGTATGCCAAAATTGGACTCAGCGGATGGGCTACCTGAGACGCAGCCGCGGTCAACATTTGCATGAAATTATCTTTAAACATTAAATTGCAAGGTTCAAACTATCGATTCAAATAAATATTTCATTCATTTTTTCGAATTGTTTGTGTTTTTTTTTTTAAAGTTCTAAACCTCTTAAAAAATCACCCGTTAAAACTGAAAATAGGGGTTTTCCAGCAAATTTGAAATTTCGTTCTGGTAACTACAAAAGCAAACTTTATAATGTAAAAATATTTTTATATTTCTTAGTTACGCGTAAGTAATCAAAATCCGCGGTACAGAACTCAGACTCAAAATTCATGTTGACCGGTGTTATCATTTGACGCTCATGTTAAGCCATTCTGACCCATCACATCGTTTAGTTTTTGTTCAACACTAAAATTGCCTTTGCTTTTACCACAGAAAAGTAATTATACAGATGTCTCATCCATATGGAAAAAAGTGTCCTATGAAATCGAAATTCGCTAAAAAAGCTTTTTTTCAAAGCTTGCATGAAAATCTTTTTTCTTCTTTTGTTTATGAACACGGAAAGACATCTGCATGTTTTTTTCGTTTTTTTTTCTTTATTCTTTCTCAACCCTTATAATTGCCGCACACGAAATCGAATAATATGTCTTTCTGTTGATCTCCTTTTTCATAGAGGACATATATTACCTAGAGTCCCGACTTCGGTGGTTCGCTCTCTTTCGGCCTACAAGCTGAAATTTTCACATTTATACCTTAAAAGTGCATAAGTGTTAGTTTCCCAATGCATTTCTTATGGGAACTCTCACTAATACTTATGCAATTTTAAGGCCTGTGTGCTCATTACAGTCGTGGTGTAAAACCTCTAGCTCAAATTTCAAAAAAGTAGATTCCGTTGAGCTCAAATTTTTCAAAAAAACCTGAACATGCAAAAAAATTCATGTAATATGAAAAATAAATATATTACTTTGTTTCTTTGCCCTTTTAGCATATAATTACATTATTATTTGTCAATATTTGTATCAAAAATATTAAAAATCTTAAAAAGAACGCAAAAAATTGAAATAGTATGCGACATCCTTAGAAACAAACAACATGAATACTATAATCGGGCCTTTAGTTTCTTATTTGCTGTGGTGAAAGTTTTGACAGCTAATGTCTATTCGTGATTCGTGTAAATTTGGCAAAAAGTTTATTTTCTTTTCGTGAATTCGCAGAAAATTAGAAAATAACTCAATTTATATTCCCTTTAAGCTAATTAATTGTTAATATAAATATTCCACTACATGTCTTCTGATTGAGATGAGATCTAACTGCCGACTTCCAAAAAGCCCAACAAACCTCAACACTCCAGAAACTATCCGAACGAAATTGCATTGAAGTTGAAGTGGTCTCCCTGCTTATACAAAAAAGTGTTGTTGACTTAGTCTTCACGAACAATGGCAAAGAATACATCACACCCGAGCACTTCGACGAGTTGGTATTTCGCATGCTAAGCAATTTATAAAGCAATGTTTTCCCTAAGAAGAGATTCTCTATCTTCGGAAATGTGCTGGCGGATCGAAGATCATTGATCTTACTCTGATTTCAGCTTTGAATGAATGTGCAGCGACTAATAGCTATGTAGACTTGTCGACCATTTTGCCATCGAATATGTCGGACGAGGATATTGGAAACTATTCCACAACATACTCTCTTCCCGGAGCATTCCAAAAGACTTTGTTTTCTTGGAAAACGTCTTTTCAAACGAGTATTCGACTAATCTTCTTAAGCCCTGTCACGATTTTTTCATCAGTGAATGCAAAAATGACAAAAAAGACGAACGACACGCAAGAAGGGGTCTTCGAATAAGTGAGGTGGTGGTGGAGGAGGGGATATTGATATTCGCTTGTATGAAAAGGGTTTGAAGGTAAATATTCTTTTTGTTTCAATTGGAAAGTGATCAATTTATAAACCAACAAATGTTCCAGGTTTTCCCACCTCCGGATGTGCAGTCACAAATCCTCAAATATTTAATGAAAACTCTTGGCAATGATATATGCCAGGAGTTGACACTGTACATTGCCAACGAATGCAATTTAAAAGCTCTCGAAACGTGCGTCGTAGTCAAATTCAGGTTTGTTTTTTGGTCGAATCATGAGTCCAGCTCAAGGTATTTGCTTGTTTCTAGAAAATCTCCACCGAAATCCCAACATCCGCACAAAAAATCAAATGTGATGTGATGAAGCCGCCAAAGGGTCGCCTAGACACAGGTGCTAAACAAACAGACGAGGGTTCTGGTTGAGGAATGGAAAAAGTGAGTAATCACAATTGTTTGCAAAGTGATTTGCCTCAATCGAGCGAGATCCTCCAGTGGATTAGCGAAGCTGAAAAAAGTCCTCGGAGTGCAGTCGCAGGACTAGCAACTGATCAACTACTGGAGTCCACACTTGCAAGGAAATTAAACCAATTTAAGCTCAAAAATAAAGATTCATTTTTTCTAAAAATTGTCAACCAAAGACCTTGGTTTCACTATTGTTTATTTTTATTCCAGTTACTTCTACACGGTAAATAAAAGTTGTCTTACAATCGATAAGCTTTTTACTTCTTGTAACCACAGCTACTTCTGCGACCACGAGCACGTTCAAATTTGCGTCCCTTTGATCGTACGTATGAGCGAGTGTGTGAGTGTGGTACACCAGGTGCCTTGCCGAAGTGCTTGTTGGCAGTACGAGGAGTACGCTTACCCTGCAACAACAACGTCTTCTTGCTGGTTGGTGACTTCAAAGCCAGGCTAGGGCCAGATCGCTGTCCTCGTTGAGGCTAAAAATTTATGGAAATTCAGGACATTTTTAACCTGCGATGATTCGTGCATTTCGTCCATTGTTTCGGGAACCGAACGATGAGGTGTTTGAGTTTGCCAACAATGTCCCTGACAATGAGGTATTCTTTATTGGATTTGGCTTCTTCGAGACTCTGGAATAGATAATCAATAAATTATCATCATCATCGTCAAAATGTCAAAACCGACCAACCTGTTCCTTAAGAATCTTTTCCTTGGCAGCGGCCCTTGTCAGCAGGATCTTAGCTTTCTGCAAAAGTTGAGTCTTCTTATGCAACTGTTCCTTAATCAATCGCAAATCTTCTTTCGTTGATGCTTCGAGCTACAAACAAAATATGAAATAAATAACCAAATTCAAATTGAAAAACAAAAAACACGACATTTACAACTCACAAGACTCTTATTTCCACAGCCCGGACATCTGGCCTTCAATTGAAGTTCAATTTGGAGAGCTGAGATTTTGTCCACAACTCAGTGTACATCGTCTGAAGTCTGCATAACTCGGTTGGAGTTTCTTTAGGCTACAAACAGAGAATTTTCAAATGAATTGGTTCATAATCAGCTATCCAAGACGTACCTTGGCTTCAAAAGTCCTTGTCCCGTCCTGCTTAAGATACCTATTTTCAGCTGAGTTTTTCAATAATGCTGCGCAGAGAAAGTATCGTCTGCTCCTGGTGCATATTTCCTTACTTGCTTGGTTTCGAAATTTAAATCCCGTCTTACCATCTTGCTTGAGCAAGTTCCTCTCTCAAGGCAATGATATAACTACAAAGAAGAAATGAGCCACCTCAACCTCAATCTCAATCTCAAAAACTCTTACTCTTCAAGATGCTTGACTCTCTCCAGAGTCGACTTGCCGCAACAAATCATTGTCAAGTTGCAATTGAAGATTTCTAGCCTCAAGTCGAATATTCTGCGCTTCAATGGCTGAATATTTTTTCTGAATTTTCTCAAGTACGGTTGCAAGAGCATTGCTACCTTTGCCCTCCATTTCCATGGCAATGATTTTCCTCTGTTGCATCTCGATCCTCGCCTTGAGGGCTTCGATGAGTTCGTTGTGATTTCCGCCAAGTAAATGCATCGCCCTCGTTGGACTACTGCACTCACTTTCTCCCGTATATGTTTCTGGGGTCTCTGATGGTGTGTACTTGGTGCCTTGAAGATCCGGAAGTGATGGAGTTCGAGTTTACTTTGAGGTTGATTGAAATTTCTTTGCCTCCTTCGATGTTTTCTAGGAGTTATTTGACCTGCAATTATGGCGATTGTGGAAACAAGAAACACACAGCGTAAACTCAAAAATCTTCAGGACTTTTGAATTTACCTTATTGAAGAAATAAACATACCTCTTTTATGAGTGTTCCACCCTCTTCCAAATTCAATTCGTTGCTTGATAAATCCACCAGAAACATGATTTGTTGCGACAATTTTAGATTTCATCTGGAACAAATAAACAAATGATTTTTTTTTTCTTCTTTTTTTGGCTTCTGTCACTTTGGGCCCAGGAAAAAAATTTGCCCACGGTTGAGGTGAAGTTTTGTTCTTTTTTTCTTTCTAAAATTTTCACGGACACGAAATTAAGAGAGGATCGTGAGAGTTCACCTCAGAGGAGATTTGCGGGTGTTTTCGGAAAGGGACGAGGAAAGTCGGGCCTCTAGGTAATATATGTCCTCTATGTCCTTTTTGATGAGGCAAGAAAAAAAAAGAAAAAAAAATGCATCTACCTGCCTAAGTGCCTATTCATACGTAAGATAGAGGAAAAAAAAAGAAAAAAAATATTTGAAGCGATAACAGAATTGGTAGAGTAAAAACAATTTAAATTTGTCTGATATTTCAAGAATGCTTATGATATTTTTTTTCTAAAATGTTGACCTATGGACATTGGACATACATATATTTCGAATTCAAAATTTAGGTGGTCTGATTGAATTCCACTTTGAGAATTTGAGGTTTGAACGAATTTGCGTGGGTCGTTGTATTTTTAATGTCAAAATTAAGGCTAGCCACCATACAATTTTTTTGGCCAAAAGCCAAGTTTCAATTTTCTCAAAACCGGCTCCTACGATTTTTTTAAACTTCCTCGAATTGTTTTTTTGAAAACACTGATGTATTTTGTTAAGAAAAAATATTTTTTTTTTTTCGTTATAAGATTTTCTCGAAAAATAAAAGTCCGATCAGTGAACTTAGTTTTTTGGGAGTACTTATGTATATATTGCAAAAATAATATTTTGTATTAAGAAAAAAATTCAAAAATTTGTTAAAAAAACCGCTCCAAGGATTTTAAGAAAAAAAAATTGGAAAATCAACAATTTCTTAAGAAATCTTATGACATCATTTTTTTCAGATTGAATCTATTTTTGAGGTACATATTTCAATTTAAGTTTTTATTTATGAATTTAAATTACATGTTCTTATTTCTTAATGTTTTTATGAATTATAATTTGGAATACATTAATAATATTATTTCCGGAAATTTATTGGAACTTGAAATATCAGCTATTTTCCAATTTTCTTTGACAAAGAAAAAATAATCTTCTGTTGGCCTTTCTTTATATTTTGTTTAATTTATGGACTACTATGGCCCATTTTTCTTGTGGATTTCTAACCCAATCCGGTGGGTTAAAAGTCCATAGTGGATTTGTGGACTTTTAACCGACCTTAAGAATTAATTAGAAATAATATGTATGTACATAATTATGTACTTACATTTGGTGATATGCCGTAGTTTTTATTTCAATAAATATAAGCAATTATTGTTATGCTGTAAACTGTCAAACTACAATTTCAAATGAAAAGATAATTAAAATAGCATTGAAAAAAACTAAAAAACACAAAAACGCACTTTGCTTTTTAACAACCTGCTCTCACCTTTCTCAACTTGAGAAACCCGCGCTTCTCTTATTTTATATTAAAAAATCACAATATAATCTTAAATCTACTTCAACTTACAATAAATAAAAAGAATGTTAAAATCACTCTGTATTAAATAGAAATAAGAATAAAATATGTGCACCACTGGGGTCGTACGAACTTGCTCCTGTATTTCAAAATATATAACTCATAAAAAACATTAAAAAAATAAATAAATAAAATTCAAAAATAAAAATTTAAATTTAAACATGTACCTACCTCAAAAATAGATTCAATCTGAAAAAAAATTGATTCATAAGATCATAAGATTTCTTAAGAAATTTTTTTATTTTCAAATCGTTTTTTTTTTAAATTAATTTTTTGTGTATACAATTTTTCGACAATGTCTTAAAATTAATCTGGATAAGCAAGTTTATATAAATATACATTTTGTAAGTAAATTTCGACTTTTAATATTGATGCGTTTTCGAAATACAGAATTTTGAAAAAAAAGTTTAAAAATATTTTTTTTTTAAATACAAAAATATTTTAGAAATTTTTTGAAAACAAAATATTATTTGGGCAATATATATGTACTTTTGGAAAAAAAAGTACGTTGATCGGACTTCAATTTTTTGAGAAAATCTTATATCAGAACAAAAACATAAAATGTACAAAAAGACCCAAGTTCTCTAACGTGCGAACAACACTGTGTAAAAGGTCAGCCACCAAAAGTAATGAGATCTAAAAAAACGCCAAGTTCTTACATGTAAAAGTGTTGTATTGAATACTTTAAACTATAGAAGATTATACAACAATATTAAAAGAAAATAGAAAATAGTTTGGATGGAAATTTACAATTTCACTTGGCAAGTTTTCGTTTGATTCGTGATAACTAACATATCATTTTAAAACTTGAACAGTGAATGTTGTTAACTCATTTAGACCCCAAAGTTTTATTGTGAAACCACAAAAGAAAGTTACCCATGCATGGGAGTGTTATGAACTTTAACAAGTCAGAATTCCAAATTTCAACATCCTATGACTCTTTTAAGAAAGTGGGCGGCAACCACGCCCCTTTAATGAAACTGCAAATTAATACTTATATTTTCTCTTGTATTAGACCGAAACCCTATCTTAAGAATTTCGAATTTAAACGTTTTCGACCATTTTGATAAGGTGGGCGGTTACCAAGCCCCTAAATGGAAATAGATTTTTTTTCTCAATTTTTTCATGTCATTCAACCAAAGCCTTACAAAAATTCTGAATTTCAACATCCTAAGACCGTTTTAAGATAGTGGGCGGAAACCACGCCCCTAAATGAAATTTAAATATTTTACTTATATTTTTCCTTATATTCAACCAAAAAACTATTCGAATTCCGAAGTTGAATATAATACGAAAATTTTAAGAAAGTGGGTGGATACCACGCCCCCTGAATGAGCAAATTGAAATTTCCGATTTTTTCCTTTGTATAAACTCGAAAACCTACCATTGTACCAAATTTCAAGATTCTGCTATTGTTAGAAGTGCTTCATTATTTTGATGATCAGTCAGTCAGTCAATTACGGTTTTTGAAATTTTTACTGTTCAATATTTCAGGAAGTAGTGGTTCATCAAAATTGTTTATTTAACAGGGCCTTTGTCTCTATGAAGGTAATGCGTAGTCCAAATTTGAAGCTTGTAACTCTATGGGTTCAAAAGTTATGGGGGGGGGGGGTTGAAAATGTGCTTAAGTTCGATCCTGTAAAAATGGGTAGTCCTACAACTTGGCTGGGCCCTTTGAACAAAAAAAAAAAAACGGTCCTATGAAATGTACCGTTTTGGAGCCATACAAAAATATTATTATTTTGACATAACATACAATATACATCAGTGTTTAAAAAATAAAATTTCCAGGAAGTTTAAAGAAAATCGCAGCAGCTGTTTTTGAGAAAATTGAAACTTTTGGGTTTTGGCCAAAAAAATTGTATGGTGGCTACCTTACATTTTGATTAAAAAAAAAAAAAACCAAAAAAAAAACAACCCACGCGTATTCGCCCAAACCTCTAATTTTCAAGTTTGAAGTCAATCGGGCCAGTTGTTAAGGCGCTGTAGGTGCGTTTACAGACAGACAGGCAAACGGACGGAATCGATATACCCAGTTTTTTCGACTTCTCTATCATCGTAATGTCATATCTCATCAAAATCTAAACTTTTTTTTGTACGAATTCAATACTTCTTTCCTTCTTCATACATACTTCTATATGTCGCAACTCGCAAGTAAGAACGCACTCGATTATAGTTCGTTCAATAAAAAATGTCAGTGAAGGAAAGATAGGGCATTTGCCTCTCATTCTGGTAGCAATAGCTTCCATATGTCTATTTCAAGCAAAAGCTCTGCCGTGGTTGCCATACTTTGTAAATTAAATCACCGGAATTCGAAGAGTAGTGTGTATGGTTACCACCTGCTGGCGATTTAAATTTAAATAAAAAAATAAAAAAAAATAAACATTATCAAAAATTCAGTCTCAAAGTATTTGCGCAAAAATTATCACTAATCTGTCGAACAGTCGCTGCTGCTACTTTCGTCATTTAAATCTATCACTAACCTTTCAACAGCTTCCTCAGCAAATATGTCCATTTCCCACATTTTAGGTTCAACAACCCGTTCAACATGTTGGACACACCGATCCCATTTTTCGCTGTCAACGGTGGTGAGTGATTGGGTAAATAACTCTTTTATTTCTTTAATTTTAAAGGTCTTGTTTTGGCGTGCTACTATACCTCTCACTTAGGCCCAAACCAATTCAATTGGATTAAGCTCGCAGTGATAAGGTGGCAAGCGAATAACAGTTGTTACACTCAAATCTTTTGATGCTTTTGCAGACATTTTCGTTAATATACAAAACAAAACAACACTGTTCACTGTTATTATTATTATTAACGAATTTTGTTATCATTTTATCACCGCATTATTTGACCTATTTTTCTCCACAAAGAAATAAAACCACGACACTATATGAACAAAAAAATCTGATCAATAAATGTATAACTGCATTCCTGCAGCGTTCAGACAAGCAAGTAAAATAAATTCAAAATTCAAAATTCAAATTCAAAATTCAAAAATATTAAAATTGAGGCGGTAATACCTAACGCTCTCATCTCAATAAATGTTGTTCTCAAAAGCTTTAAAACAGAAAGCTCTTTCACAAAATCCTTTGAAAAAGCTCTTGAGGTTTGCTTCCAAAGGGTAATGGCAATGCTGTCATTTCTCACATTGAAAGAAGAAAAAAGAATACGATCAGTACTTTCAGTTTCAGTATGCTTTTAGCATGCAAAATGAATGGTCGTGGAGAGATGTACAACGTTTAAGGGAAAATAAATCAATTGGTGTGTATAAATCAGTGCCGGCGCGCTTGTAATTTGGGAGCAAATTTGTGTCATTTCTATGAAGTGAGTGTTTAGCAGCCACCTCTGCTTAAAAAAAAGCTCTCCCATAAGGCCTTCACTGACATTTTTTATTGAACGAACTATAGATTTTTGTAATAGGCTTTTTATAATTAATTTACAACACGATCCAAGATTTTAGCACTAACACCACTCGAAAAATATTTTTTTGTATGAGTAATCCTTGCATCTGCATCTGTATATAGGCAATAGGAAAAATATCGAACACAGATGCAAAAATAAACAAAGCCAAAACAGATACATACATTTGTATCTACATTACTCATTATAAATTATAATTATAATATTCTCATCGCATCGGCCAGACCTCGGGAATCGGGATTCCCGAGTCGGGAAAGGAACAGGGAACAAACAAATTTGAGAGAAAGAGGAAACAGAGAACATTTCAATAAAGTCAAAAGAGCTTTATAAGCTTTCGTAAGAACAGGCATGGAGCTTTTCTATGAACAGGCAAAGAACTTTTTTGCCTGTTCATAGTCGATCGTCAATGAAAAAAAAGAGCCACTTTTTACTATGGCGATGAGACATCTGTATAATTACTTGTCTGCACGGTTGCCGTTTTGGTAGAATTCTACCAAATTTGGTAGATTTTTATCGCTCTGGTAGGTTGGTAGATTCATGTTTAATTTGGTAGATTTTAATCCTTTCGAATGCAAATGTTTATGAAAATATTAACAAACCTGTCCTACTTTTAAAATTGAACAAATGACTGAATCTTTTTTTTTATGCAATATTATTTGGTTTTAATATTCAGTATAAATGAATATCTTCTTCTTTCATATATATAAAAATGGATCTATGTTTGTTTGTTTGCTTGTATGTCTCTTATAGACTCTGAAAAGGCCCAACAGATATTTGTGAAATTTTCATGGTTAATACTGTTGTATTCAGTGATGATTTCTGTGAAGAAAAAAAAAATTGACAAAACCTCATGGAAGAGTGGGAAAACTGGAAAAACCAAAAAAGGTCGGGAATACAATTTTTTTTGCTTGGAATTTTTTGTTTCAAAATGGGTTTTCGAAAAGAAAATAGAAAGTTCTTGATGAAAAACTCGGAAAATTCATTGGTTTTCAAAGGGAAAATTGTTATTGTAGGTGCACTGATTTTCAAATGGAAAAATTGAAAATTTTTAATTGGGAATTCGGAAAACTCAACGAGAGCACGAAGAACTCAAGACCTAAAATCAATTTTTTGCATATATGGAATTTAAGGTGCATTTTTTTGTTTATATGTCCAGTAGGGACTCTTTATTCGCTCAATCCTCAATTATTTTTTATCAAATTTTCACTGTAAATATAGCCTGAGTAAAAACAAATTTTGGGGACAATCTTATGTGAAAGTCAGCAAATAAGGGGGACAACCGTAAGCTGTTTTTAGTTCTGATTTTTGTGAAATAGTCAAAATACACCGGAGGAACGAAATTTGCATTTTACTGCATGCTTTAATGAAAGTAGAAAGTTGGTTGTAAAGCTTGGAAAAATTCAGATATTTAGTTCTCTATTACGATTGGATTCAAGCAAATCACAGTATCACAATATCTGTGTTAATTATTATACATACTTATCCTGGAGTTGCTCTGAAGGGTGGCGAGACGAAGTTCGCGGGGTCAGCTAGTACATAATAAAAAGTCAATCTTATCTTTTAGTCCAGTCATTTGGTAGTTTTACCTGGAAAGTTTTCCGGGAGTTTTGAAAATTGGATAATTTATAGATTTGGGTATGCCCTTTTCGAATTTCAACTTTGCCACCTCGTACCCCTGCCGCTCGCGCCGCCATCTTGAAAAAATGGCGTCTAAAAACGTTTTTTATGAATATCTTCCTTCCTACGCATTTTAAGAAAAAAATATCTTCTACAAAATTAAACTATAAAAAATTTCCTACAATTTATGTATCAATAATTTTTTTCATAAAATCAATAGTTTTGTCGTACGAGCGCCACAAAGTATCATTCATCATATTACGAGAAAAACCTGCGCTTCAACTGAATAAGCACAAAATTTTTCTGAAGTTTGTTGACCATTTTTTCCTAACTTTGAACGTTAATGCATCATTTGACGATGCTTACCGATAGCTTATGATATTGAGAAAACAAATCAAAAAGAATAATTTAAAAAAGACCACTATTTTTTCCCTGGCTCTCATGCAAAGCTTTCCAGATTAAAAAACTCAGTTTTTATTTGCGTCAACTGAATAAGCACACGATCTTTCACTCTCATTATTCTAGTTGGTTCTGAGAGTTTTAAGTTAATTGGTATACCAAATCAAAAGATGAAGTGCTGTTAGTGCATTTAGCCGTTAAATTAAAATTAAAAAAATATATGGTTAGATCAGAAGCTTTAATAGTGTCGGACGAGTTAAGGTTGATTCGTTAAAAGAATAAAGACTGACCGTGCGTGCTATAGCTACCAACGTTGATCGGGGTCTAAGTGCTGTCTATTCGTACCTCAGAAACCAAAGATTGTACGAGAAAAACATGAAAGGTAGTAAAAAACGGCAACATTCGAAGTTGATAGACGAGCAATTTTGAGATGTGCTTCCAGTTCATGTGCCTCCGTGGTAAAAATTAAACAAAAAGTTGGTTTAACTTCAGGTGTTTCAACAGTCCACAGAGTACCAAATAGCGCAGATCATTTAAATCGATTTCAACTCCAAAAGAAACCACCACTAAACCAGCAACGAAAAGATATTCGTTTAAGATTTTCTAGACTCGACGTGAGTTGGAAAAATGTGTGGCACAACGCGGTTTTTTTTTGGATGAGAAGAGTTTCAATTTTGATGTCCCTGATGGTTTTAATTATTACTTTAACGATTTGAGAAAAGAAGAACGATTTTTAGCGCGGCATCATGGTGGAGAAGGTGGAGTTATGATATGGGGAGCAGTTAGCTACTTTGGGGCTATTGAGCTTGAGTTTTAAACGTTAAAAACGACTGCAATTACCTACAACAAAATATTGGAAAGAAAGTTTCCTTAATTTTCGGATATTTTTGGACCCTGTAAATGGATTTTCCAATATGACAACGACCCCATCCAAACGTCGCGCACTGTCAAAAGTGCTATACAGGACTAGAATGAGTTTTTCAATCTAGAAAGCTTTGCATGAGAGGCAGGTAAAAAATGGTGGTCCTTTTTAAATCATTCTTTTTGATTTGTTTTCTCAACATCATAAGCTATCGGTAAGCATCGTCAAATGATGCATTAACGTTCAAAGTTAGGAAAAAATGGACAACAAACTTCAGAAAAATTTTGTGCTTATTCAGTTGAAGCGCAGGTTTTTCTCGTAATATGATGAATGATACTTTGTGGCGCTCGTACGCCAAAACTATTGATTTTATGAAAAAATTATTGATACATAAAGTGTAGGAAATTTTTTATTGTTTAATTTTGTACAAGATATTTTTTTCGTAAAATGCGTAGGAAGGGAGATATTCATAAAAAACCGTTTTAAGACGCCATTTTTTCAAGATGGCGGCGCGAGCGGCGGGGGTACGAGGTGGCAAAGTTGAAATTCGAAAAGAGCATACCCAAATCTATAAATTTACCAATTTTCAAAACTCCCGGAAAACTTTCCAGGTAACCCTCTTTTTTTTACCAAATGACTGGACTATTTTCCCAACGTGTCTGTAGTATTATCTACACATACTTCAAAAGTACAAAAAAAGCATTGAAAATTATATTTTATCTAAAATAAATGTGATGTTTTTAAAATTGAACTTTGGTAGATTTTTCTTTGAATTGGTAGATTTTGGAAAATCGTGTGGTAGAAATTTTTTTCGGAGAACGGCAACCGTGCTTGTCTGTGCTTTTACCCTAAAAACCGACCGCTTTGTACTGATTGACAAACACACATGTTTTCTTGCAAGCTACACACCAAAACAAAACAAAACTAATGAACTAAGCTAAAAATGTTTTAAGATTTTAAACTTATCAATATATGTAATTCCGGGGTCTAACACGAAATGCCGAATGCAAATATCGCGAAAACAAAAATCTCGAAACCAAAAATCTCGTACGAAAAAAATCTCGAAAACAAGAATCTCGAATATAAAATCTCGAAATACAAAAATCTCAAAAAAAATCCCGAATGCCGAATGCCAAAATCTCGAAAAAATAAATAATTTTTCGAGATTAGTTAGTTTGTTAAGATAAAAATAAAGGTTGTTTTTTTTTTGTTCATTTGGGATAAATAATTCATGGAAAATAGAAAAGGAAAGTTTTGTTAAACAGTAAGATGAAAACTTTAGTCTACAAATGTGAATGCTCAAATGCTTAGCTTTTGTAATCAAATGGCTCTTTTACCTTTTGAGTAATCAATTTTCCGAAAGTATAAAGCAAATCGGGAAGTGGTTTGACAGAAACTAGAAACTAGATAGGTACAAAAAACCGGAAACCTTTGTATTTTCACTTTTTGTTTTTGGTATTGTGCAGACCGAACAAGAGACGGAATTCAAAACAAAGTTGAGTCTTAGCAAAGAAGACTTAAGGTTTTAGTTGGTAAGCCGCACGTTTTGGCCTGTTATTTTTTTTTTTTCAAATTCATTTTTATTCATTTAACTTATAACTACTTATATACTAGACAATGAATTCAAACTAGCTTATGACCTAAAATCTTAAATTTAACTTAGGAATTCATGATTTCTTAAAATTAATGCCTTTCGGCCTATGAACTATGTGTTTTATTTACTTTATTTTTTGTTTCTTGTTAGAAAAATTGATAAAACTAACACGGTGTCATTTTTATGTTTTCTTACATGCTACTTAAAATTAGGTCCTTAAAAATAAAACTTAAAATTAACTAAAACTACCTATTCCACCTAACAACTACTTACAAACTAGAACAGCCACAGCAGCAAATTTTTACCTTTTGTTTTATTCCACTTTTTTTTTGTAATTTTTTTTTTTTTTTGGTAACTCTCTTATTGTTTTTTTTTTTTTTTTGTATTTTGTATTTGTTGTCTATGTCAATGTTTGTGCCACCATGCCTACTCTACTTAAACCTAAACCCAAAACCCTTAGACTAAAACAAGTATGCAAGCCGGCCAAGGCTCAAAACCCCACCCCGACTACCCATTATCAAGTGCTGACTGAAGCCACCAGAACTGGTGCTCCTGCTTCACCCTATCGATTCGGTCCCGTTCGGACACAGCCCTACTGAACCGAAGGAGCTCTGCTCCGCCCTGTGCGAGGACGTCTCGATGGTAAAGGAGCCGCCGATCGACGGTAATCCGCCTGACGTGGTAGATTAGCGGGATCGCCAATCTGTCCTGTATCAGACCGCATTTATCTAAATGGAGGAATGCCTCTGGTGGAATGAAGCCGCTCGAGCGTGCACTATCAAAATATTCGTCGTTCGGATAGAACGCCCCAAAGATCAAATTATTCGTCGAAGTCATAGCTCTCGCAATGTGACCCCGAACAAGTTTTATCACGAAATTGTCAATTCTGTTGATCCGAGCCTCGTTGTACAGAACCTCGTTAGAATAGTAATGTACATAAGAAGATTCCGGTGTCCGATACAAACCGAGACAGCGCCGAAGACACTGCCTCTCGAACACCCGAATCTTCTCCATTTGAGATGGTGCAACGTTGAACCACACTGGACAGCCATAAACGATCATCGGCGGTATGAGGGCCATGTAGCAAATTACCTTCACTCTGGGGTCAAGCCGACTGCTGTAAAACAGCCGTTTTGTCAGAGCGAAGGCTCCTCTGGCCTTAGTCAGAGCAGCATCTATATGTCTGTCGAAATACAGATACTGGTCCAACCAGATACCGAGGTACTTCACTTCACTTTTGCTCGTTAATCGCTGTCCGTGAGGCCCAACGATGACCATCTTGCGCCAATTCTTGCGCGTATCATTCGTGGCCCCACCCAACGAGGTCCGGAACAGAATTGTTTCGCATTTCTGGACATTTATTTTCAGTTTCCAGTCATCGCAATATCGCTGAATCTTCTCGAAGTCACATTGCAAGAGAATTCTAATGACTTCGACCACGTTGGCCTGTACAAGCTGATTCATGTTTTAGTGCAGGAGTCGGTTGAGGCAGAATGTAAGGTAGAAAAACTTGAAATGGGGGAAGAATTTAATATGAGTAGTGATGGGATCATTCGAATGATATAATCGATTATAATCGATTATGGCAATCATTCGAGATCATTCGATTATTGAAATCATTCGAATGATTTCTCAAACCCTGATACAACTACTACTCTTCAAAATTAAAATCTCAAATGAAAAAAAAATCGAATGACGATTATTAGTATTCGAATGACCATTATTATCATTCGAATGCAAATAATCGATTATTAGTATTCGAATGAAAAATCATTCGAATGAATAATCGATTATTAATAATCGAATGAAAAATCATTCGAATGAAAATAGTACTCGAATGAAAATAGTACTCGAATGAAAATAGTAATTGAATGAAAATAGTAATCGAATGAAAATAGTACTCGAATGAAAATAGTAATTGAATGAAAATAGTAATCGAATGAAAATAGTACTCGAATGAAAATAGTAATTGAATGAAAATAGTAATCGAATAAAAATAGTACTCGAATGAAAATAGTAATTGAATGAAAATAGTAATAGAATGAAAATAGTACTCGAATGAAAAGAATCGATTATTAATATTCGCATAAAAACAAATCGAATATATTTTAAGTTTTAATTCGAATGACGATTTTATTTCTAGTTAAATTTGCAAATCTTTGCAATGGAATTTTGTTTATGATTTTTGTTTACTTTTTTAAAAGCAAACAAAAATTTGTATTTGGAGATTCTTTGCTTTTTTTTATATATGTACATGATTGGTAGAAATTTTTGCGAATTAGTGTTTAAAAAATGAATACGGAACATTGTTTATAGCTAAGAAGAATAACAGGCTATTTTAAAAAATGTTTCTAAAATGAAATTGAACAATAAACCCAGGTCGGTACCTACCATCTGAGAGGGTATTTTCTAAGGCAGGTCTATTGAAAAATGACCGTCAATATTATTATACCTGTAAAATAGCTCATTGTGCACTGTATACTTTAAATTTTTCACCATTTTCATTGGATTTCGTAATTCGAATAATCATTCGAATGATCATTCGATTATTCAAATCATTCGAATACTATTTTCTCGATTATTGAAATCATTCGATTATGCCCATCACTAAATATGAGGCGGGAGTGGCATACTCCCGCCTCATATTAAATTCTTCGAATTTTGACTATAATGGAAGAAAAATAAGAAAAGCTATAACATCCGACATAGTACTTCATTTTAAACATACACATATTTAATTTTAAGTTTTGATCAATGTAAAATACCCCTCTGGTAACACTTAAGATTTCAATATTTTCCTACCCATCTGGTAATACTTTAAATTTTTAAATATTAACTATTATCACAGATAATAAATTTATACAGATGTCTCACCCTTATGGCGAGAAATGATATATGAAACTGAAAGCTACCAAAAAAAAAGCTTTTTCCAAAAGCTTTAACGCATTCACTTAATGCCAGTGATCACTTTATAACAAGATTGGAAACCTACCTACGTTTACCCTCCAAATACCGCAAAAGTTATTTTTTCATGCACACATACTCTTGCAGCTCACTTGCTTTTTATTATGTAGGCAACTGTATCTTTATTACAAAAACACGCATACTCTTACAGCTAACCTGGCCCCTTAAGTTTGTATTACACGCATACTGTTTCAGCTAACCTGGACCCTCAGCAGGCAAATGTCACTTTGACAGCAAGGTTTCCAATCTTGGTATAAGTGATCACTGCCTAATGCATTTAAAATCTATTTTCGCTCGTCTCATTGCCCATAAATGAATACTTAGGCAAGGAAAAAAGCTTCAAAAAGCTCCTTGCCCGCTAAGGCGTTGTCTGTTAAGAGCAAAACATGTTTCATTTTTTTCTGAAGGCATGAGACATCTGTATAAATTTATTATCTGTGCTATTATGATATTTTAGTCAAAGCCTACTTTGATTTCAATTTTTAAATATTATATATATTATATATTGTAATGTGTGTACACTTTATTTTATCTCATACGCTCTGTATCTCCTTCTATTGTAATGTCTAATGTGTATACGTTATTATCTCTTACACTCTGTACCTCTTTCTATATTTAATGTATACACTTTTCTTACTCTCTTTACTTACTCCGTATCTCTTTTTATATTTAATGTACATACTACTCTTACTCTCTTTACTTACTCCTTATCACTATAACTCTAATATCATTTTATAGGAAATAAGTATGTAGCAATAAGTTTAATTGTAGTAGTAAACACTTATGTGTATGACAGTTAAAAATGAGGGGCAACATCTAGTGGTTAAAAAGAGAACTTCTGGAACATTCGGTTTAGTAGTTTCTAGAACCATTATCAGAACTATAAATACCCGATTCGAAAGCGAAGCGGGATAGTTGATTGTGAACTGCGATAAGTAAAGTACACTGTGTTTGAAAAGTTATAATTGAAAGTGTTGAATAAATAAGTTTGTGAGTGATTTGAATAAAGTGAATTTGTGTTTTATTTAAAAAGTGAATAAGTTTTAATTGTCGGACCAAGCCGAATACTACATTGGTGTCAGAAGTGGAATTAAAACTTATTGAGAATAAAACAGTGAACAGTGATTAAACTATTTTGTGTGAAATAGTAAAGTGAAACAAAAAAAAATATGAGTAAAGTTTTGAAAGACCTAACTGTCGCTGAGCTAAGGGCCGAATTAAGCAAACGTGGCTTAAGTGGGGCAGGAATTAAAATCGAACTCGTAAAACGGCTACAGGAATATCTTGAACAACAAAATGAAAACCCAGATACATTTGCTTTCGAAGTGGAAGCAAAATCGGAAGAGGTAAATGCAACTGCCGACTTATCTAACATGATGACACTTCTTCTAGCCAAATTTGAAGAGAATCAAAAGAAGCAAGAAACTCAAAACAAGAATGTGCTAGAGCGGTTTGACGCACAGAAGAAAGAACAAGATAACGTTCGGGAGCAACTAGAAACTCAAAACAAGAATGTTCTGGAGCAACTGGAAACACAAAGGAATGATGTTCTAGAGCGTTTTGATGAACAGAAAAATCTTCTAGAAGGCAGGTTTGCAGACTTCGAAGAGAAAATCAATACTCTCGACGAGTGCGTCGGAAAGCAAAATGCACGTATCGAGAAAATCGACGAACAAATCGATACCATCACAAAGGAACTGGAAAAAGTGCGAAAGATGAAAGCTCGAGAACCTTCTGGTGAGTGCTCAAGGAAGAGAGAAGTGAATCCTCCAAGCTTTGATGGTCAGATACCGTGCTCAATCTACAAGAAACAGTTTTAAGCAGCAGCGTTAACAAACGGCTGGGACGATGACGAAAAATACATTGCTCTTACGCTTGCCTTGAGAGGAGCAGCTGCTGAACTGCTACAAACCATCCCAGCAGAGAAGAACGGTGACTTCAAAGTTCTGGTAAACGCAATCGAACAGCGGTTTGGGGATAGCCACATGACAGAAGTCTTCCGAGTACAACTAAACAACAGGGCACAGAAAAGAGGTGAAACTCTGCAGCAGCTTCAGGCAGATATCGAGCGATTAGTTCACCTGGCATACCCAACAGCTGGCAACGAGATTATAAATCAACTTGCTGTTGAAGCCTTTGTGAGAGCTTTGGGCGATATAAATCTCCAAAGGGCTATTCGCACTGCCGGAAAGCAAACACTACCAGAAGCATTGGCTTTCGCTCTAACAATGGAAGCCGCAGAACAAGCTTCCCAAAACGTGCATCGCGTGAGAGAATTGGAAGTCCAAGAATGCTCTTGTCAGAAGGCTACTCTAGAAAGGAGTCAGCGAGACGGACCAGCACGATGCTGGAACTGCAACAAGACCGGGCATCTTCAACGACAGTGCAGATTACCGCGAAGAGGAACCGCATGCCAACACTGTGAACACAGAAATATGTCAACTGGTCAAAGTTACACCTACAACAATGTTGCTTCCCAAGTTGTTTCCCATCCCACCAACTTCGAGGGACAGAAGCTGGCTTCTAGTACCGATAGCTACAGAAACACCATCCAGGTTTCTCAAACGAAACGTGACAACAAGAGCCTGACCGTGGAAGCAATATAAACGGCAACAAATGTGTGGCTACCATCGACACCGGTGCCACGGCGTCCATTATACGGCAGGACCTCGTTAATAAGACATGGCTCCACAACACCAATAGCTATCGTCTAAGGACTGCAACTGGAGAAGCCGCAAAAGTCTATGGTGAGGTACGTATTAAGATCCGGATGGCAGAGCTGGAATTCTCTCACCTGTTCCTGGTAGCAGATATATGCGACGAGTGCATTGTCGGCGTCGATTTCATGAAAGATCACGGATTGATATTGGACATCGGGAACCAAGTCCTGAAATATCGAAACATCGAGATTCCGATGATCTATGGGATTCACTCATATGAGACCTCGCTATCTGTGAAAACCGTCATCAAAGAAGATCTGACTTTGCCTGCTTCTTCAGAAGTATTCGTGTGGACGAAATTGAAGGGTAAGCCTGGAAGCCATCGATATCTCATGGTCGAACCAGCATCTGTAAAGTCCTCCCAAAACGTCACCATTGGGAAGACTCTTGTTAGACCTGTAAAGAACATGGTTCCCGTACGAATACTGAACATCAAGCCGTACGAAGTTAAGCTTAGAAAAGGTGAGATTGTCGGACAATGCGAATCTGTATCAGCGATAACAAGGATCAGCGAAGAAGAGGCAAGGCAAACATTGAAGTCCAAAGAGCTGAACTCCATAAAGACGAACATTCTCAAGTCCTCTAATCTTGGCCACAAACAACGAAGAACTGCAGAAGGTCTCCTCGAAGAATTTGCAGACATCTTTTCGTCATCGCAAGGGAAATATGGCAGAACACAACTGGTTCAACATCGAATCAACACCGGGGATGCAAAGCCGATCCGTCAACCTGCAAGACGCCTTCCACTAGCCAAACAAGGTCAGGTTGAAGAACTGATAACCACCATGAAAGAAGAGGGTCTGATCGAAAACTCTAAAAGCCCTTGGGCGTCTCCAGTGGTCCTGGTAAAGAAGAAAGACGGATCAACCCGCTTTTGCGTAGACTATCGAAGGTTGAATGATGTGACCAAGAAGGATAGCTACCCTCTGCCTAGGATCAGTGATACTCTGGACGCTATGGAAGGAGCACAATGGTTCTCAACGTTGGACCTGAAAAGTGGATACTGGCAAGTAGAAATCCATCCTGAAGACAAAGAGAAGACAGCGTTTTCGACAGGAAACGGTTTGTGGCAGTTCAAAGTGATGCCTTTTGGACTGTGCAATGCTCCAGCGACTTTTGAGCGCCGTATGGAATGCGTCCTGCAAGGACTGACTTGGAAATCTTGCCTGGTCTATTTGGATGACGTCATCGTATACGGGAAAACATTTGACGAACATTGCACAAATCTGAGAGCCGAGTTTCAAAGACTTCGAGAAGCCCACCTCAAGCTCAATCTAGAAAAGTGTTCACTCTTCAAAACCGAAGTGAAATACCTGGGACATATCATCTCATCCCAAGGAGTTAAGACGGATCCTGATAAGGTTGACACCGTGAAGAATTGGCCAACACCACAGGACAAACACCAACTCCGAAGCTTTCTGGGTCTAGCCACCTACTATAGGCGCTTTGTCAAAAACTTTGCTGAGATCGCCAAGAGTCTACATCAGCTAACGGAAAAGGGAAAGCAGTTTAAATGGTCAGGTGAGTGCGAGCGCAGCTTTCAAGAGCTCAAGCAACGCTTGTGTAATGCACCAGTGCTGACCTACCCGACTCCAGGAAAACCGTTCATCATTGATGCTGATGCCAGCAATGTCGGGATTGGTGCTGTATTGTCACAGGTACATGATGGCGAAGAAAAGGTGGTTGCCTATTACAGCAAGGTACTCTCGAAGTCGGAAAGAAACTATTTGTGACCAGAAGAGAACTTCTTGCACTGATTTTGGCAACAAAGCACTTCCATAAGTATCTCTATGGACAGAAGTTTCTTCTCCGAACCGACCATGGAGCACTAAACTGGCTTTTGAATTTCAAGAATCCAGAGGGTCAAGTGGCGAGATGGATTGAGAGGCTGCAGACGTACGATTATGAAATTCAACATCGGAAGGGGAAGCTTCACTCAAATGCTGATGCACTGTCTCGGAGACCATGTAAGCAAGACTGTAAGCATTGCAGACGCCAAGAAGAAAAAGAAGTGGTTACTGTCCAACGAACCAGAACCGATCCCATTTATGGCTGGAGCAACGACGAGATGAGGAAGGCTCAACAAGAGGACCCAGATATTGAACCCATCCTCGCATGCAAGGAACACCAGGAAAAACCAGAATGGGCTGATATCTCCGACAGAAGTCCGGCTCTGAAGGCCTATTGGGCACAGTGGGATTCGTTGCATGTCCAAGAAGGTGTCCTTCGACGTAAGTGGGAATCAGCAGATGGAAAGTCCTATGTAATGCAGCTAGTCTTACCGAGATCGAAGATTATGGACGTTCTGCGAGAGATGCATGATGGAGTTTCGGGAGGCCATCTAGGAGTAAACAAGACGCTAGAAAAGGGTCGACAACGATTCTATTGGCTACATGCAAGGGAGGATGTCGAGAAGTGGTGCCGAAAATGTGATACCTGTGCTGCCACCAGAAGCCCAAACAAAAAGAATCACAGCCAAATGCAGCAGTATAATGTCGGATCACCCTTTGAAAGGATTGCAATAGACGTGGCGGGTCCATTTCCGGAAACAAATAATGGAAATCGTTATATTCTGGTCGTCATGGATTACTTCAGCAAGTGCCCTGAAGCATACGCCATACCGAATCAAGAAGCCAAAACAGTCGCAGACCAAATTGTGTTCAACTGGGTGAGCAGATTCGGTGTTCCATTAGAACTGCATTCCGACCAGGGAAGGAACTTTGAATCAAACATATTCCAGGAAGTTTGTGGGCTTCTTCACATCAAGAAGACAAGAACAACACCACTCCACCCACAATCTGATGGCATGGTCGAACGGTTCAACCGAACCCTTAAGGAACATCTTTGCAAAGTTGTGGACGACAACCAGCGAGATTGGGATCGACACATTCCACTGTTCTTGATGGCGTATCGAAGTGCAAGACATAGCTCAACTGGCCATACACCGTCTGAGATTTTGATGGGAAGGAACATCAGATTGCCAAGCGAAATAAAATTTGGATGTCCCACGTCGGAACCGCAAGCCGAGGATGACTACTTGGATGACCTCAGAGAAAGACTCCTTCAGATCCACGACGATACCAGGTCAAAAATTAAGATGTTCAGTGACCGAATGAAGACACGCTACGATATACGAGCGACAACAACAGAGTTCCAAGCAGGAGATCGAGTGTGGCTTTACAATCCCCATCGACAAAAAGGGTTGTCACCGAAACTTCAACGGGACTGGGAAGGTCCATATACAGTGATTAGCAAAATCAACGACGTCGTGTACCGGATACGAAAAGGAGTCAGAGGTAAACTTAAAGTCGTACATCGCGACCGACTACATCGCTACAGTGGTGATGAAGATGATGGATTTGTTCGGGACGATCAATCCTAAGGAGGGGGCAATGTAATGTGTATACACTTTATTTTATCTCATACGCTCTGTATCTCCTTCTATTGTTATGTCTAATGTGTATACGTTATTATCTCTTACACTCTGTACCTCTTTCTATATTTAATGTATACACTTTTCTTACTCTCTTTACTTACTCCGTATCTCTTTTTATATTTAATGTACATACTACTCTTACTCTCTTTACTTACTCCTTATCACTATAACTCTAATATCATTTTATAGGAAATAAGTATGTAGCAATAAGTTTAATTGTAGTAGTAAACACTTATGTGTATGACAGTTAAAAATGAGGGGCAACATCTAGTGGTTAAAAAGAGAACTTCTGGAACATTCGGTTTAGTAGTTTCTAGAACCATTATCAGAACTATAAAGACCCGATTCGAAAGCGAAGCGGGATAGTTGATTGTGAACTGCGATAAGTAAAGTACACTGTGTTTGAAAAGTTATAATTGAAAGTGTTGAATAAATAAGTTTGTGAGTGATTTGAATAAAGTGAATTTGTGTTTTATTTAAAAAGTGAATAAGTTTTAATTGTCGGACCAAGCCGAATATTACAATATATTAAATATATTATTAGCCGTGTTTTATTGGGAACTTAGCTTAGCTTAGCAATAGGAATTCCAATAAAACGCTATAGTCAGTTTTAAACTGAGTTTCGTTCACCTTTTGTATATATATTTGATAGGTACTATCAAAAAGTGTCGCCATCTAGTTAGAGGCAGAGAAAGTCATTTTTTTTACATAGAGTTGACATTTTGACAAAATGGCGACCCTATATTCACCAGATTATCAGATATCGAAACCTTTCAAACGCCATCTTTTGAAACCTATATGAAAGCAATTTTTTTTACATGAGCAAGCAATTTTTTTTTACATGAGTTGCTGTGGTGGAAAACTATTTTCATTTAAAAGGTTTTGACATTTGATTATATCAAATACCAAAACCCAAACAAAACACAACGAAAAACACAACGAAAAACTCAAGTGTCGAATTGCTCAAACCACAGATAAGAAAATATACAGATGTCTCATCTCCATACAAAAAAATGAAGCCAGTTTTTTAAATTCACGATCGAATATGAACAGGCAGTTGCCTGCTCATCGTCAAGCTCTTTAAGTTCATGAAAAAGCTCTGCCTGTTCATATGAAGGCTCTGCCTGTTCATATGAAAGCTCTCATAAGTAATTTTGTGTTTTTGTTTTGGTAGTTTTTTCTTTCATTTCTTTTTTCGTTTTCTTTTCAAATATTGTGTGTAAGCATCAGCGTTACCACTTTACTCCTTTCGAAGTAGATCTACTCCGATTTTTGAAAAATGTTGAAAATGTACATCTTTCATAGAACAATCTCTATTTAGGTTCTTCTTTTTACGTGGTAAGTGGTAACGCTTGCGAACTTGGTTCAGGCAGGGATGGGTAGGTTTGTTGGTTTCGTATCTGTACACATACAATCAAATCTATCATGTAGGCATGCACTTTTTGTTCGATTGCTGACTGTAGATGAGAAGAACGTTCATGAACGAAATGTTGCATGAAATATCGAATGAATGCAAAAGAAAACGAAAAATAATACCGCCAAAATCTTTTCCAAGGATATGTGTTTGAATAGATTTTGGCTCTAATGTAACCGTCATATACGTATGACTGTAAGTTGCAATAATTTTCTGTAGACAAATCATTCTGTCTATTTTTTTGACTATGTCAGTTGTTGAGTGAAAAAGCATTGAGTGCATAGAAGTGAAAAACGTTTTTAATTAAAAGTGGGTGAAATTCCGATTGATATTGATATCATAATAATTGATTATTGGGTAAGAGATAAAATTTTAAAATGTCTTATAGAAGGATAAAGTGTGCAATAAAATGCTGTGAAGCAAAAAAATCTGAAGAAGTCAAATTGTTTGCGTTCCCAAAAAAAGGCACTGATAAATATAAAGAATGGCTTGCCATGGCAGCAGATTCTAGTGAGCATATACAAAAACTTAAAAGACCTTTCATATGCAGTAAACATTTTAAAAGCTATTTTATTGGAAAAAATAAATTGAATTTAAATGCTTACCCATCACTGTTTTTGACTACAAATGAAAATAATTGTCTTCCTGATCCTGACGAACAATCTGTTCATTTTGATGCAAGCAAAGCCAAAAAAACCTATCTTGAAAAAAAGCAAAATAGTGCCAAATAATGATGAAGTAACGGTTGAAGAATTGAACTATGCTTCAAAGAGACTTGAAACGAGAAGATTTTCAGATGAGCAAGAATTTAACTGCACAAAATGTGAAAGTTACATCAAAAAGCACTTATATTATGTAACCAAAATTTCAAAATTACATAAAACAAATAACAGCCTAAGATTAAAAATTAAAGCAATGCTAAAAGAAAATATAAATACAAATGCAAAAATTCGCCGCCTTAAAAAAGAAAAGAAAAATTAACAGACTCTTACAAGGCAGGACATAAAAGAAAAAATTCAAAATTTGCCTCTATTGAATCAAAACACAAGAACACTAGCAAATCTTATCCTTTCCCAAAACAAAAAAGAGTACACGGAAGATGAGAAGTGGATATCCCAATGCATATTTTTTCGTTCGTCTGCTGGTTATAACTTTTTGAGAGACCATCTCGGAATTCACCTGCCACATCCATCCTCATTACATAGGTGGATTAATATAAAAAGTCTTTCTCCAGGTTTAAATGAAAAGGTTTTAGAGGAAATAGAGAAAATCACCTCAAATCTTCCCAAAAAAGATAAAGAAGTTGTGCTCATCTTTGATGAAATGAGCCTTCAAGAAAAACTTACTTTCAACAAAAGCAAAGATATAATTGAAGGTTTTGTAGACTACGGGAGAAACCAAAGGCTTCATGCGTGTGCTAAATCAGCATGCGTTTTTATGGTTCGCAGTTTATGTGGAAACTTTAAACAAGTCTTATATCACGTGTATTGTCCAAGTAACATACCTTCACAACAACTTGAGAAAGAAGTATACAACTGCCTTGATATTTGTGCAAAACTACAGCTAAATGTAAGAGCGATTTGCTGCGACCAAGGGCCTACTAATCGAAGCTTGTTCAAGACATTGGCAATAAATGAAAATAATTGTTGTTTTTCATACCAACAAAAACGCATTCATGGCATATACGATATTCCACATCTAATAAAAAGCGTTAGAAATAATTTATTAAAATACAATTTCAATACTTCTGATGGAATCGTAAGTTGGAAAATTGTTGAATACCTGTACAACGCAGAAAGATGCAACGTAACAAAAATTTGTCCAAAGTTGACTTCGGCACACATCGATCCAACAGAGTTTCAAAAAATGAGCGTAAAGTTGGCTGTACAAGTCCTTAGTAGATCTGTGGCATGTGGAATTGAAGCCTTAATTGAATTAAAAAAAATTTCCTGCACAAATAGCGCCATTTGCAAAGCCAACAGCTCAATTTATATACAAAATAAATAGGCTTTTCGATCTTCTTAATGGAAAGCCACCAATTAAAAGGAATGATAATAATATCATTTTTATTGAAGAGATGAAAGAATATATTTTGAATATTGAGCCAATTAATAATGCTAAGGACAGAACGTTTTGTTTCAAAGGATTAGTTTTAACCATTGAAAGCGTATTACAAATACGTCAATCATTATTTATTGAGTATGATGATTTATTTTACATTTATGTAAACAAATTTAATCAGGATCCTCTAGAAAATTTATTTGGTAAAATAAGAGCTCGTAATACGAATAAAAACAATCCAAGTGCTTCTGAATTTAATTTGGCTCCCTGCTTGCAAAGGTGATAGCGATGAAATTCGTATTTAATTCTAGGTGTTCCAATTGCGAAGATGACGATTCAGAATACCTTAAAATTGATTGGAGTGCAATTTTAGAGTGTCATAAAAAGAAGAAGAAAACATATCGATTGCATGTGATGAATTGGAAAATGAAGAGTATGAATACTTGGAAATAGACATGGACAGCACTTCGGAAGACGATATGATCTTAATTAAAGTACCAGAAATAAATGACCTAGCCACCAGATATTTTGCAGGATATTGCCTTTTCAAGTCAATACAAAAAAATAAAGAAATATGTGATAGTTGCATGCAAGAAATGTCCAAAGACAAACATAACTTTGACCTTACAGAAGTACTAATTAAACTCAAAGAATATGAAAATTCAACAGAAACTACACTCCTATTCTGGCCATCTGAAATTTATTTTGAAATCTGTAGTCTTCATGTCAAAATTTTTGCCACTTACTTTAAAAAAACACCTATTGCTCCTAGATTGACAGAAAGAATTGTAAATGAATGCATTACTGCAACAAACATTTATTTTTCAAACTGGTTGAACCATGAAGATAAATGCTATATTCACAAAATAGACATAATCAACTTTTTAATAAATGTTTTGCTTTGGAAAAATTGCAAGTGGGTTATTGACAAAAACAGTTATAAAAAGAAAAACCCTAAGAATAAAATAAAAAAATTGATAAATGTTATGAATGCTTGAAGAAAAAAACAAGAAATAAAATTAAGACATCAGAACTTGAATTAATAATTATTGCGGGAGGAAGGGAGGGTGGGGGTCGCAACTGCCACGTCCACGTTCGTGACCCCTGGAAACTTTCTAAGCAAAAGTGATTCAGTAAATTAATTAAATCATTGCACCACTACTTTTCTATAGTACCCATTAGTGATGGGCATAATCAATTGATTTCAATTATCGAAAAAATAGTATTCGAATGATTTGAATAATCGAATGATCATTCGATTTACGATACCGAATGAAAATAGTGAAAAATTTAACGTTTACAGTGCCAATATGCTATTTAACAACAAAAAATAAATACAAAAATTACTCAAAATACAAATTTTTGTTCGCCTTTAAAAAATGTGACCAAAACCAATAAACAAAATTCCATTCCAAAGATTTGCAAAATAAACTAGAAATAAAATCGTCATTCGATTTTTTTTTGCATTCGAACACTAATAACCGATTCTTTTCATTCGAGTACTATTTTCATTCGAATGATTTTTCATTCGATTATTAATAATTATCGATTATTCATTCGAATGATTTTTCATTCGAATACTAATAATCGATTATTTGCATTCGAATCATAATAATGGTCATTTGAATACTAATAATCGTCATTCGATTTTTTTTTTTCATTTGAGATTTGAATTTTGAAGAGTAGTAGTTGTAGTATAGTTTGAGAAATCATTCCATAATTTCAATAATCGAATGATCTCGAATGATTGCCTGAATCGATTATAATCGATTATATCATTCGAATGATCCCATCACTAGTACCAATACTTGAATCGTGCATTTCCCTATTTTTCTTAACGCTTTGATGTGAACCATGAATATTCACTTTTCCTTAGTAAGGCTAAGAGCAGTTAAGTACAAAAATAAAAATCTTGACATCTACTTTAGTACTTAATTTATGAACTTCTTCAATTCAAAGCAATTCCGATTACAGGAAAAAAACACGTATACGCCACAGTGGTAATAAAACAGTCAATAAACATGTACATGTACAAGCTAAAATTTGTGTGTACTTGTTCATCAGGGTGGTCCTTATGATAATCCAAAAATCAGCCGCATAAAGTATAACAATTTCACTTCGACACTTGGCCAGTAAGGGGTATAGATAAAAACTAAAAAAATTATTTATTTGGAGACGATTGAGCAGATGCCTTCATTAGTTTTCGAAAAAAAAAGCAAATTAGAACCACCCTATTGTACATATGTATATGCGAGTTCATAACTTTCTTTTCTAAACCAAATTAAGATTTTTTAGAATTTGCATAATAATTTATTAATTCTTATTTTTAACAAATAACTACCTATATGTATATGAACCTACGTATATTTATTCATTTCATGTATATTATATACTATAATATAGAATTGCTTAGCAAAAAAAGATTATTTAGATACTCTGTATCTAAATAATACATAACTGCAATTAATAAAGTTTTGTTTTCCAAAAAATAGCTTCAAAAACATCAACCCTTTACTTTTTTTGCCAAAAAAAGTACAACCACTTTTATATTTTTCCTTAAGAATAATTTCAAAAACCAATGTCTAAATATGCCTTGATTATGAAATACCAGATCCAAAGACAATCGACCCATCTACCCAGGAGGCAGACAGCCGATCAACATTTTGAAAACGACTTTTTTTCAGTTTTTATTGCAAACGAAAAAATATTATTTAACAGGTCCTTGAAATTATTTTTTAAATATCTACAAGAGATCAGGATTCAGGATCGATCAAAATTTTCAATTTCATTATTCGTTAACACTTTAACGACCATCGATACTTTTAATACTTTTTACTACCAATCGTTAATACAATCACAGATCTTCAAGCGTATAAGAGCGAAAATTAAATAAAAACGAATAGAAACGCAAAAACTTCATCGCATACATACCAAAAATCGTATCATTATGAAATAAAACACAAATACATTGAAACATTTTAAGAATGTATAAACGTAAAACGACAGAAAAGTTGAATTTTTTTTTGTTTTCTTGCCAACTCAAAGAAGTCAAATGAGATGGCAAAATAAGGGATGAAAGAGGAAAAAAACAAAAACAAATCTTACTCTCCGTGTTTGTGAGATAAAAAGAAAAAAACGAAAAATAACAAAAAAGACTTCG
The DNA here is from genome assembly GCA_943590905.1 of Sphaerophoria taeniata. Classification (NCBI taxonomy): domain Eukaryota; kingdom Metazoa; phylum Arthropoda; class Insecta; order Diptera; family Syrphidae; genus Sphaerophoria; species Sphaerophoria taeniata. Next base: position 71,042,952 of record OX016541.1, read on the forward strand.
GATAGGAAAAAGCTTTTTTGGTAAAATTCGTTTTCATAGAACACTTTTTCCCATATGGATGAGACATCTGTATATTTTCTTATCTGTGCTCAAACCTTATCCTCAGGAAATTCCTAACTAAAATTCCTAACTTATTTTTACTTATGTCGTTTTCCATTGGTCGTCCAGAAGCATTCGGAAGAGTCCAGAAGTCTTCTGAAACCATTCCATTGGACTGACTTTGACAGACGGAATACTTCTGAGAAGAGCAGAACTCTTCTGTTTTGAAAACAGAATGGTCCGGAGAATGACAGATACATCATAACCCGTTCCATTGGCGGTAGAAGAAGAAACGTCAAAAAAAGACCAATGGAAAACGACATTAGCTTTCGGTTGTTGTTGTTTGACATGTAATTTCTATTGCTGAGCTGAGCTAAGTTCCCAATTAAACACGACTAGCCGCTTAGCAATAGGAATTCCAATAAAACGCTATAGTCAGTTTTAAACTGAGTTTCGTTCACCTTTTGTATATATATTTGATAGGTACTATCAAAAAGTGTCGCCATCTAGTTAGAGGCAGAGAAAGTCATTTTTTTACATAGAGTTGACATTTTGACAAAATGGCGACCCTATATTCACCAGATTATCAGATATCGAAACCTTTCAAACGCCATCTTTTGAAACCTATATGAAAGCAATTTTTTTTACATGAGCAAGCAATTTTTTTTTACATGAGTTGCTGTGGTGGAAAACTATTTTCATTTAAAAGGTTTTGACATTTGATTATATCAAATACCAAAACCCAAACAAAACACAACGAAAAACACAACGAAAAACTCAAGTGTCGAATTGCTCAAACCTTATCCTCAGGAAATTCCTAACTAAAATTCCTAACTTAAGCTGTGTTTTATTGGGAACTTAGCTTAGCTTAGCAATAGGAATTCCAATAAAACGATATAGTCAGCTTTGAATTAAGTTTCGTTCACCAGAATGTCAAAAATCGAAATATTCCAAACGCCATCTTTACACCTATCTGAAACAATTTTTTTTACATTGAGTTGCTATGGTGAAAAACTATTTTCAAATATCGAAAGCTTTCAAACGCCATCTTGAGACCTATCTGAAACAATTTTTTTTACATTGAGTTGCTATGGTGGAAAACTATTTTCTTCAAAAGGTTTTGACATTTGATAAAGGAAAAACACAACGAAAAACTCAAGTGTCGAATTGCTGAAACCTTATCTTCAGGAAATTGCTAACTAAAATTGCTAACTTATTTTTACTTAGCTTTCGGTTGTTGTTGTTTGACATGTAATTTCTATTGCTGAGCTGAGCTAAGTTCCCAATAAAACACGGCTATTATTATATACCATATACAAAGGTATGACCACAAATATTATGGAAAGAATAATTGTTGTATGATCCGGGGACATACAATAATGTATGATCCAGGGACATACATAAATGTATGATCCAGGGACATACAATAATGTATTTTTCAAAGTTTGATATATAGCTCATTTGACAGATGAGTACTGTGGCGCACCAATCGACCTATGGAAGCATTTACTTGCTAAGGGAATTTTGACACATGTCAACTAGCGCCATATCGGTGGCCAGAGGCGACTCTTACTCTTACAGAAAATATAAGTTTAATATGTAGCTCATTTGACAGATGAGTCCTGTGGCGCACTAGCTGACCCGGCAGACGTCGTTCTGCCTTGATTTGAAGAATTAAATGAAACTCCCGAAGGTTTCTGGGATGGTACAATGAATTTTCAGCTCCATAGTCATTCCAATGAATTTCAAAAACTCCTTGACGGAGTTTCATTTAATTCTTCAAATCAAGGCAGGACGACGTCTGCCGGGTCAGCTAGTTTAGTATAAAAGCCACTGAGAAAACTCAATAAAATCACTCTTCATATTAGTCTGTTCGGCAGAGCACCTCCGCCTCAGATTTGCACTTGAGAGTTATATATAGGAATCCGAATCATTTTGTTTTGCGTTTTATTTAAATCAGTACCCATAGTCAAACTCAGTACGGTAGAGCACCTCGGCTTCTGAGTTTTGATTATTCCTGTTTTACTTAAATCCTCCATATCCCAGTACCCACAGTCAAACTCAGTACGGTAGAGCACCTCAGCCTCTGAGTTTTGATTGATTCCTTCCCATTACCCCTCATTTCAATTCACCTCTCCTACAAAGCTATATCGGTTAAAAAAAGTTTAGCTCAATACCGTTTTTGTATTTTGAATTTTGAAAAATTTTGTTGTTTTGTTAAAAGTAGGAATAAATAAACTTATGAATTAAATTACAAAAACATGTTTTCTTTCAGAAATATAACTAAAAAATAAATCTCGAAAAATCTAGAATTTCCATTTTTTTCGAGATTTTTTCGAAATATTGTCCTTCGAGATTCTTGAACGTTCGAGATTTTTGTACGTTCGAGATTTTTGCATTCGAAATTTTTATTTTTTTGTTTCGAGATTTTTTACATTCGAGATTTTTGTATTCGAGATAACGTCATGATCCCGTTATTCCGTAACGTGGATGCAAACATTAGCCTACCATTTAAATACCTTTTATTGCGTTAAGAAGTACCATATGCCTTTTCTCAGACTGTAGACTATATCTGTACCAAAATTCATTTAAATCGATTCAGTCGTTTGGACGCTATTAAAACATGTAAACTGACAGGCAGAGCTATATTACATGTTACATGCGTTAGTCGTGAGCATGTTGCAATTTTCGTAACACGCAATCATTTCACTACGACTACGCCATCTGGTAAAGTACCGATCGCGCCTAAAAACGTTTTCAGTGTTTTCACTTTAAAAACTTGTATTACTTCAAAAAGTAATTTCATCGTTTCGTTTTTAATTTTAATTCAATAATTCTTAATTCTTACATTTTAATTCTTTGCATTCATGCGGTTTATATTACCGTGTTTGAATAATTAAAAAAACTCATTCATATATTTTTTGTCATTTAATTTTATAAATAACCCAAAACACCGTAAGCACAATGGCCGATTCAAAAAGGAATATTCCTATTGAAAAAAGAGATTCCAATGCTATCGATATCGATACAGAATTATCACGTTTTCATGAGCAATTTGAATCTGAAATGCACAAAATGGTAGAAGAAATTGGAAAATTCGGCTGCGAGCTGATGAATTGTGGGGCAAACTTCCTTGAATCTACAGGCACAGGGTATGTTTTGTATCTTTTTTGTTTGTAATTTTTTTTTTGCTGGCTTCGACATTTTTTTTTTTTTTTATTAATTTTTGCACAGCTGTGCTGGATTCTACTGACGGAAATCCGCCCTTCAGTTGTAAATTATGGGTTGGCATGACCGGCAAGTCCAATGAGTATAAAAACTCTGTTTGCATAATTCACAGATTCGGTCGCACTGTAACTATATTAATGAATTTGAATGAATCCAAGGTCTCTGGCAACAACTGTTGTATCTTGTGATTTAAACTTTTGACGTTCACATTTTTTGTATTCGGGCTGGCCAATGAAGTTTCTTAATTCAGATTCGTTAAGGGCTCCTTTAGCATTTAAACAAGTTCTTCCTTATCCTTGTATCCATGAAAAAAGAAAAAAGTTTTGAAAAAATAAGTAGGATTCTCCTCACCAACTTCAAGGTGGAGACCCGTCGAAGAGGCTTATCTCCACTAACTAAAAATTCCATCAAAATTAGGTGCCAAACACTCCCCTGGTATAAAAGTAGCGAGTCTTCAACGGATATGCATGAAATTAGTATATATATATATGAAAACAACGTTTGCTGGGTCAGCTAGTAAGGTCAGAAACCTTCGTTGACCCATGCGCAACAACTTTGTTTAGGTATTTGTTTTTTACACTATCAGATGATGCCGAAGAGAGCTTATAGCAAGCTATTTCTTACGACAAATGTCACATCACTTAGTGCAGTGTTAGTTGTTAGTAGACTAATCTAAAACAAACAAACACTTACACAATAACAAAACATTACATTAAACAATAAATTTACGAAATTTAATGACCATCACATGGTCAAATGCATAGTTAACGTTCTAAAGAAAAAATGGGGTTTCAATATTTTTTGCCATATGTCATGAACGGCTTAGCCAATTTTGTATAAACTTCTTAGAAACCATCTAAACTACTGCCTGAACATTTCGTTAAGATTTGGTGCCAAACAGCCTAACCGTTCTCATTTTTATTTTATCTCGTGAACAGCTTGGCTGGTTTTAAACAAACTTCTTACACTACAATCCGAACATTCTGTCAAATACTGGTGCAAAATGGTCCAACCGTTCTCGAGTTTTGCGCTCAGCACCACATTTAGCGTTCCATTTTTATATATAAGACTAGCTGACCCGCGGGACGCACCCCGAAGAAATTGTTGGTGTTATATTAAAGGTGGAGTGTGCAGTTTAACCACAGAATTGCCACAGTTTTAGAAGAAGCAACGGGTTGTAAAATTTTACCAGATTCCCTTACTTTTGGCAATATCAAATTTGAGAAGAATGTTTTCCCAAGTGATCGAATAATACGTGACTGAATTGCAGTGGCGTATTATCCTAAAGGCAAACTAGGCATGTGCCTAAGGGCGCGAGGCAACAAAGGGCGCGTGGGTGCACCGAGTTCATACATGTGTGGTTGTTAAAGAAGGAAACTTATGAACTCGAACCTCAGTTCAAACTTTGTTAAAATAAAAATCGGTCCCGAGCAATTCCACTTTCAGTGTCAACTCGGTAATCGATTTTGCTTTTTTCTCATCTTTTAAGTGTATTTCTATCTTACTTATCGTAAGGCTTAACGTAATGGTCGAATTTCATCAGCGGATGGCAACGATTTTGACGGATTAAAAACCTAATTTGTCTGCTCTTTAAATACAGGGTGTCCGCCGGGAAGGTATACTACTTTGTTTATAATTTTTGATTAAATGAAAGAGTGCATCTAATATTGATAAATGTTTTATTTTATGTCGGCAATTACGTATGGTATACAGTTAGTTAGTATGTTAGTCTGACAAATGCGAGGCCTTTTGAGCATATTTGCACGGTATTTCATTAATTTTATCACGAATATTTTGTTTGAGTTGCTCAAGCTTTTGCCCCGGGTGGCACTTGTTTGAGGGGCGGCAAAAAAGGGGCGGTGGCAAAAAAAAAAGGTTACCAAAACAAAAAACCCTGCACTTGTTTGAGGGGCGGCAAAAAAAAAAGGTAACCAAAACAAACGAACCCTGAAATAATTTTCGGTAAACAGAATTTCCTATGGGTTGGCATCCAATCGTCTTGTACCTATACCACCACAAACTTCATTTAATCACAAATTTAACATAAGCATTAGACCGAAAATCTACGATGGTAAATCTTTTGCGAATTACGATCCACCCATCACACATTCAGATAAACAACAAAATCTTAAATACCAATGGCTACGTTCAATCACGTAACCAAAAGGTATCGGATAGCTTTTTGTTATTGTAATCCATAGTAAAAAATAGCAAATACATGAACCATTTTCTGTCAAAAAAAAAATACAAAGGTATCTGAGAATTTTTGGTATACCACGGGTATCCGAGTGATCAACACATGATTTTTTGTCTTGTATTGTTTGGCGCGCTATTTTATCAGCTTCCAATTTAGAAGAGAATTGAAAGAAAAATAAACAAAATGACTATGGATGTTGTTTTTAACAATATTTTGTATAATTTAGATGACTATGAAGATGTTTGCCGACGAATTCAAAGCCATAAACAATTCTCTATTCTCAAACATTTGATTTGTTATTTTTTTTTTTAGACGTTTTGACAACTATCTGGATTCAGGGTATCTGTCTCGTCCAAAAAGATATCCCAGATACGGGTATCTCAGATAGCCTATCCGATACGTGATTGAACGTAGCCAATTGCTTCACGATTAGCGGTTGTTGCGACCGAAAATCTCGAAAATTTCTGAATAAGCAACACAGCAAAACAATCCCTCATTAAATTATTCTTTGACAAGCAGAACACATATCTTTTGGGACGGGTGGTGAGGCAAGAATTGGAAGTAAGACTTCAGAAAGATCAAACCATTGATCAAACTGAGGAAAAACTCTTGGCTAATAAATCAAAAAGTGGCAAGAAACTCTTGTTACAATGGTTGACATCATTAAATTCCTAGCAAAACAAACTTTAGCTTTTCGTGGCCATAGAGAAGACCCTACAAGCTCTAACAGAGGCACTTCTTAGAGCTAGTACATCTCATCTCAAAGTATGACCCAGTCCTTCGTGAGCATCGTGTAAGAATAAAAATGAATGAAAAAATATCAACAAGTTATATGTCGCCACAAATTCAAAATGAATTTATAAACATTTTAGGAGAAGAAATGCAACATCAAATTATTTCTGAGGTGAAAAAAGCGAAGTACTATTCAATAATTTTTGATAGCACTCCTGATATTTCCCACAAAGACCAGACCAGTCAAGTGTTGCGGTATATAAAAATTGAAGATCATCATATAAAAGTGGTGGAATCCTTTGTTGATTTCATTGAAACGAAAAATAAAACTGCTGAGGGCATTGTCGAGATGATCCTTTGTAAACTAAAAACCGACGGCCTCGATATAATGGATTGCAGGGGTCAAGCTTACGACAATGCCGCTGTTATGGCCGGAAAAAACACAGGAGTCCAAAAAAGAATTCAAGAGATAAACCCAAAAGCCCAGTTCGTTCCATGCTCAAATCACTCTTTAAATCTTGTTTGCCTGCACGCTGCTGCAACTGAGTCCGACTCAGTTACTTTTTTCGGAACATTGGAACGATGCTATGTGGTTTTTGCAATGTCAACTCATCGTTGGGACGTCCTGATTGCGACTACTAGTAAATCGTTGAAAAGGATTCAATAAACAAGATGGAGTGCAAAAGCGGATTCTGTGGAGACCACATACTCTTACTATGAGGATATTTTAAATTCTATAGAAAAGCTTACTGAGACAGGCGAAAGCTTAAATACGAGAACAGATGCAGGAACTTTGCTTATAGCAATGCAATCCTTTTCTTTTCTCTGCTTTTTGGGATTTTGGAAACCTGTTCTTCATGAAATAAATTATTGTCAAATTTACTTACAAACCGAAGGTCTTGACCTTTATCAGTGTGCAGCTAAAATCACTGCTCTACTGACTTTTCTTGAAGATACAAGAGAAAAATTAGTCAATGATGCTCTTGTTTACGCAAGGAATTTGTGTGAGAGCTTAGGCATTTCCTTGGATCCTCCCAGAAGGAAAAAAAGGAAGCACATCTTTGGTGATGGAAGCACAGATGTTGGTCTGTCTCGGCGCAGTGTCATAAGTCCGTAGGTCATAAGTCCGTAGGTCATAAGTCCGTAAAGGACTTTTGACCCACTTAAGTGAGTCAAAAGTTCATAAATAGATTATGAACTTATAACCCACGTAAGTGAGCCAAAAGTCCGCAATAAAAAGAGCCATAAGGTCTTAAACAAACTAAGATTGAATGAAATAAAAAAACAAACCCAGTTTCAGAAAAACCCGAATGAAGTGACGCTTACAAGTCAGAGCTACAGTTTTTTTTACATCAAATTCACCCTTTTACAAATCAAATTCACCCTTTTACAAATCAAATTCACCCTTTTACAAGTCAAATTCGCCCTTTTACAAATCAAATTCACCCTTTTACAAATCAAATTCACCCTTTTACAAATCAAATTCACCTTTTTACAAATATCTTCATTATAAGTACAGGGTGAATTTGATTTGTAAAAGGGTGAATTTGATTTGTATAAAGGTGAATTTGATTTGTAAAAGGGTGAATTTGATTTGTAAAAGGGTGAATTTGATTTGTAAAAGGGTGAATTTGATTTGTAAAAGGGCGAATTTGACTTGTAAAAGGGTGAATTTGATTTGTAAAAGGGTGAATTCGATTTGTAAAAGGGTGAATTTGAAGTAAGAAATCTGTATCAAGGTAGATATGTTGTAAAAAAAAAGACCAGCAACAAATAACAATTTTCGGAAGCATTCTCAGAGAGAATGACTCCAAAAAACCGTACGTTTGGGTCAGAATTTCGTAGGAAATTTTGACGGACTTTTGACTCACTTAGGTGGGTTATAAGTTCATAATCAATTTATGAAGTTTTGACCCACCTAAGTGGGTCAAAAGTCCTTTACGGACTTATGACCTACGGACTTATGACACTGCGCCGTCTGTCTCATGACGAAGAGTTGAGAAGAAAATTGTTTTCTTCCTTAGATAAAATCATCGTCGAAATCAAGGAGAGATTTAACCAATTGCAAAGTTTGGCCAAAAAATTCGACTTTCTTCCAGCTTCCAAGCTACTGGCTGAAAATTTTGATTACGATTCGGAACTTGCATTCAATGAGCATGATGTATCTCCCGATGATTTCAAATAGAACGTGGTCGATTAAGAGCCTTTGCATCTTCCTTGGAAAGACTTAACGATCTTGAAACAACAAACCCGCTTGAAATATTAAATTTCATGGAACAGTCGAAGTTAGAAACAAGTTTGCCAAACATTATCATTATGCTGCGTATTTTTTTAACAATAGCAATAAGCAATGCCGGAAGTGAGAGGAGTTTTTCAAAACTAAAACTAATAAAAAACTATCTCAGGTCGACAATGAGTACTCTAAGGTTAAGTAACCTAGGAATTCTAGCCATAGAAATGCAAAAAACTGATGCGATTGACATCGAAACTATAATAAAAGAATTTGTGTGTAAAAAACAAAGAAGACAAATAATTTAAACATTTTCTACCTTTTATAAATTGTTAAATATGGGTAACGTACAAACGTACATAAGTCAATGTCAGTTGAGTTGCTTGCCACAATATAATTAAAAAAATCAAATTTGCTTAATTTAAAAATCGAAACAAATGTTCATTAAAAATAAAAATATACGAATCTTTGCTTATTAAAAAGAAAACAAAAATTAAATTTTTGCTTTATATGTACTAGTAATAACCAAAATTAAGTGATTTAAAAAATTAAATATAATTTCTTAATCTTAATTTATTTTTTGAGCTTTATTTTATAGTGAGTATGCAATTTAAAACATTAACCAAATTTGAAAGTTAGGTTCCTTAAAATGTTGTTACTTTCAATATGGTTATAATCGATATACATCACCTACAAATAAATGGATACTCTGTCAGTATGGTTCATTATGGAAGAAATGGTAGTGTTCACCAACTTTGACAAAAAAAATTTGGGGCGGCAAAATTTGATCTGCCCCGGGCGGCAATAAACCACGCTACGCCACTGATGCAGTTTTGGCGTTAAAAAGTTTTCAATCATATAACGATACCGCTCATAATTCACAGTTACCGTTACGTGTCGGTCGCTTTCATTTTCAAAGAAGTAAGGACCTATGATTCCTCCTGACCAAATTGCACACCATAGGTACTGTAACTTTTCATGGAAACAAAGGTGACTGATGAATAATTTGAGGGTTTTCCTAGAACCGACTTTTCTGTTTTTTCACATATCCATTCAAACGAAAATGTGCCTCAGTAATCGATGATTGATATTGATAAAATGTTTTAACGATCAAAACAGGTTGGTTTAAGGAATATTTTTCTATAGTAAATTTGCCACGTGTCTGCTTCACGTCTGCCAAATATGAATTGTCACCAAAATGGCGGTAAAATAAAGTAGTATAACCTTCCCGGCGGACACCCCTGGTATCCGATTTGGCGAACCGAGTTGCATAAAAACCAACTAGAATTAACTTGGTTTATAAAATTTACGTTCGGCACATCATTAATTAAAATATTTTAAACCGAAATCGTAAGATCTTTGTGACAATATCTATCGATCTCATATAAACAACTTGTTCTTTTTTTTACTTGGCCCCCATTTCAACACGTTTTTCTAAGGCGCTGTACATCGGTTTCGGTCAAACTATACGAGTGATTTCTAATATAGGGGCGCCGATGACATGCTTGCCTATGGCACCCTCAACGTTTAATCCGCCACTGCTGAATTGTGTGCATTTGGCACTACCTCTCACGTTATCGAGTTATCTATCGAGCAACTAGTACAATAATTTTGAATTCTGTCTTCAGTTCATAGAGCGTGAAACGTGACCAATCGAATGCCATCTTCCCAAAGTGGTTACTCGTTCGTTCGATCACTGATGAGACTCACTCACTCGTTTACTGAAGCGGTGATTCAGCCCGTTTATTTGCAATAAACCGTCATTGTGGATGTTATCATTTCCAGAAATGGAATTTTCAAATGAAAGTATAAGCCAAATGCAAACCGAAAACTGTATTATTTGAAAGAGGGGGTGTAAAAAATGCGAAGTAAGTATAAAGACAGTCAATATTTTATTCTTATAAACACCGAATTACCTACTAATCTGTAAGTCAGTACTTTGTACTATTTCCTTTTTTCTCAATTAATTGAAAAATCCTATCTGGAATTTAATTTTGAATGTGTAAAGTTTTGCAGAACTTGTTCGTTCATCTCCAGCCGAGCTTTATTTATTCCTCTTTTTAAGTCTGGTACATTTGTGTACTTCTTTCCATTTGGGTAAACTTTTCTGGCCTTTATCCCCCAGAAATTTTCGATTGGGTTAAGGTCGGGACTACACAGCACAGGGAGACCATGGAAAACACTCAACACAACTTGGATTGTGAATAGGAGCAGCAGGAATTACTCAAAATTCGTTGGCCATTTACCATGCAAACCAAAAGCACCCCGCACCATAACACTGCCACCTCTAGAGTTCCGACTCATTTTTACTTACCTACTGCTTTTTCGTCCCTTTAATCACACCAATAAAAGTCATCGAAATTAATTTTGGTTCATCACTAAAAATAACGGATTCCAACTCTCTTGCTGTTGTAACTGCAATATCAGTCCAACATTCAGCTTATTCCACCTAGCTTCGTGAGAAATCATATTCTTTTTACGGTGGTTCCATAAGCTTGGTCGACCAGATCTTAAGTCCTTACTTACTTACTTAAGGTGGCGCTACAGTCCGGTTTGGATTTGGGCCTCAATCAACAGTCTCCGCCAGCCAGCTCGGTCCCTAGCTAGCTGCCTCCAGTTTTGCACTCCATGTTGATTGAGGTCCTCTTCCACTTGTGCGCCACCTGAGTCGCGGTCTTCCTCTCCTTCTGTGTCAAAGGCTTTCCGGGCCGGAGCATTGGTGTCCATGCGCTCTAAATGACCGAGCCATCTGAGTCTCTGGACCTTGACTCTGGTCCACGTCGTTGTACAACCCGTAAAGTTCTCTGTTGTATCTTCTTCTCCATTCCCCATCAATGCACACGGGGCCAAAGATGACCCGAAGAACTTTCCTCTCGAAACAGCATAAGGCACATTCATCCGATTTTGTCAAGGTCCATGCTTCTGCACCATACAGCAGGACTGTACAGTTTTACCTTAGTTGCTTTCTTAATCCAAAGAAATAGCGATTAGCTAGAGTAATTCTTCGTCTGATCTCGGTGCTGGTGTTATTGCCCGTGTTAATAGCGGAGCCTAGGTAGACAAACTCCTCCACTACCTCGAAGTTGTATGCGTCTATTTTGACGTTCTGTCCGAGCCGTCGGTGTTGGGTGTCCTTTCTCAAAGACAGCATATACTTCGTTTTTCCCTCATTTACCGCTAAACCCATTTTTGCCGCTTCTGTCTCAATCCTCACAAAGGCGCCATTGACATCACGCTGTGTTCTTCCCATTATATCAATATCGTCGGCGTACGCGAGAAGTTAAACAGATTTTTGGAAGATAGTGCCTCTGGTGTTAACGGTAGAGTTTTGCACTATCTTCTCAAGAAATCGCACGACAGTGCATAGCCTTGTCTGAATCCTTTTTTGACGTTGAAAGATGCAGTAAGCTCATTGCCAACCTTGATGGAGTAGCGTGAGTTCTCCATCGTCATTTTGCACAAGCGAACGAGCTTGGCAGGGATGCCAAAATTAGACATTGCTTTATACAGTTCGTCTCTGTAGATGCTGTTATACGCGGCCTCGAAATCGATGAAGAGGTGGTGGGTATCGATTTGGAGTTCATAGGGTTTTTCCAGGATCTGCCGCAACGTGAAAATTTGGTCGATGGCTGACTTTCCTGGCCTGAAGCCACATTGATAAGGACCAATCAGATTGTTGACGAAAGGCTTTAGACGTTCACATATTATGGCAGAGGGGATCTTGTAGGCGATGTTAAGTAGACTGATTCCTCTGTAGTTGGCGCAGTTTAGAGGATCTCCCTTTTTCAGGATCGGGCAAACAATGCTGAGGTTCCATTCATCGGGCATGCATTCCTCCGACCATATCTTACAGATGATTTGGTGCTTGCTCCTATCTAAATCGTTGCCTGCTGCTTTGAACAGTTCAGCAGCTAGACCATCTGCACCAGCGGCTTTGTTGGATTTCAGCCGTGATATTGCCGTCTTCACTTCTACTAGGTCGGGTTCACGGAATTGTTGGCTATCATCGTGTACAATAAAAGTCTCCAGTCTGACGGCGGGGTTTTGTTCGTCGTTGCCGTTATACAGTCTACAGAAGTGGTGTTTCCAAATCCCCAGCATTGACTGCGATTGTACTATGATGTTTCCTTGTTGTGCGTGTGAAGAATTGAGGGGACCTACAATTTATCAACGATTCCGAACGGCAAAGTTGAGAAGCAGTTTCATGACAGATTGATACTCTTGGAAGTTTTGTCAGCTCTTCGCAAGAGGCAGTACCCGTCAAAGATGAAATAAAAACTTTATGGGCACGAGAAGGACTCGAACCCACGACGCGAGGTTCTGCTTAGCAGCCAACGCACCTAACAACTGCCAACGCACTTGCAACTGCAAGTGTAAACTATTGACGATTTCCTTTGAACCACTTGAAATGGACGGCCCGTCGCGACGCGTCGCTACTAAAAATCAATATTTTTTGGTTTCAATGGAAAGGAAAAACGTAGCAATATCTTTTTGTAAGTGTATTAGTGTTCCAGCTGTTAGCATAAACAAACAAGAGAAACAATTATTCATTCTTCGTCCTATAATTTTGTACAACATTTTCGAAATTTTAAATTGAATGCCTTTCGTTCTTGGATAGTAATATATTATTTGCTTTAACAATCGTCGAATTCATCCAATGAAAATTTTCAGCATATCTTCGTCCTCGGATGAGGAATACTTGTAATGATGTCAATGTTATATGTACCTATTCTTAAGAACACAACGATAAACCTTATTTATTTTCTTTTTTATGTTGTTTGAACAACGATAGCAACTTAGAGGTACTTCCACCAATGGCTTTTTCTGTCAATTCATTTGTTTGGCTGGAGTTATAGCTATTCCACGGGTGCCAAGCCGATCATCAGACTCCTTTATTAGTGGTGCTGTCTAGTTATTTTTCATATTAATCGAAAAACTTTTTGAGTTCACTTTGGGATTTGAACCTAGACCAGCTAGTTGGGAAGCCAATGCACTACGCATTGCGCTAACAACTCCACTGATTTTTGGTTTCCCATTGCAGACTTTTATTGTTTATCATTTGACATGAATAGGCGCATTTTTACAAGCTCCTCAAAGTATGCTATCTTGTTCCGCTTTCATTTTTTCTGATTTCCTATATTTGTGTCACAACAATTCGTTGCTTACACCAAGGGTCAGATTATTGACAGTTATAGTTATAGTTGTTATAGTTTTTATTTATTTTCATTAATATTCTCTATTTTCATTATTATTCTTTATAATATTCACTTTTCTCTTATTTATAGTAATTATAACACAAGAAACACGCACTCTCTGCTATTTTCTTTTTCAACAAATAATTATTCCATTTGCAAAAACTGTCAAGTTTTTAGTATGTGTTAAAATTAGTGTGAAAAATCTGTGTAGATTCGTCTCAAAAGACAAATTCAAAACGAATCAATTCGTCGGGAAAAACCATCAATACTTTTCCCATTGGAAAACGTTTAAGAAAAAAATATTGCCGGCCCTTCGTCGACGGCACATCAATGTTTTGGTTCAATGGAGAACCACATAAAATTCTGTCGTAATTTTTTTCATTGAATAAGAAATAATTACGGAGAAAATAATGGATTTTATATTTACGGGTACTGCCTCTTGCGAAGACCTGACAAAACTTCCAAGAGTATCAATCTGTCATGAAAAAAGTGCTTCTCAACTTTGCCGTTCGGAATCGTCGTTAAATTGTAGGTCCCCTCAATTCTTCACACGCACTCAGAGAATTGTTGATGAGAGTAAGCCACTTAGGCCTTGGCTCTTCAGGATGCATATCTCCATGTTTCGAGGTCACTAGAATCCGAATAAAGCGTTTTTATGATGATGTCTGTGTGTGTGTGTTCGTATGTGCGTATGTGCGTATGTGCGTATGCGCGTATGTGCGTATGTGCGTTACGCTTTTTCGGCTCGAACCACTCATCGTATTGTCATGAAATTGGTTTCATTCGACGCGATATTGTGTAGTTAAGAGCTGATTAGGTTTTGAGCGAAATCCGCTTAGCGGTTTTATAATTGCAATTCAAAATCCAAGACAACCCTAATATAATGAAAATTATGATAATTTCTGCAATAATTTCAACAATAGTGCAAAAAATCTTATAGTTAGTGTGAAAAAAAATTCAGGAGTATCATAGACTATATTTAATTACTAGCTGACCCACCAAACGCTGTTTTGCCATATAAATATTAATCTTCGAAAATACTAATCCGATTAGACAAATGCTTTCACTAATAGAGAACTACAATATTCAGGAGTAATATAGGCGCCACTGTTATTCAAATGAACTTATGGAATTTAACTTTGAAAACAACGTGCGTGTAGAACTACAACGGAACGCATCGGCTGGAAATTTCGCTCTGGGAATTTAGTTGTGTGAACAACATGGATCGCACTCTTTTTTTTGTAGATATTTTCATTAAAACTCGGTTTTAAAATTTATCTGGAGGAAAATGGCATTTTAGTTTATCGGCTTGTTTATCGGCTTTTTAAAACTAAAATTGGTTGGAGCAACCGATAAATGCCATTTTAAAATTTATCGAAGCGATAAATATTTAACCCTAGAAAGGTAACCTACTAAAAATTACGTTACAGGTAGCCATTCGTCAAATCGACGAAGCAATATTTAACAGCGCTAATAAGACAAACTAACTAACTAATTTCTCTGAAGTTGAATAGTTTATGTTTATTTACTATTTTTCTTTTTAGAAAAAGCAAAAACAAGAAGTTTTTTTTTAATATTTTAGTTTTTATTCAAGAAAAGTTCCTTAAACAAAAAAATACTTTTTTGAACTAGGAAAAAAGATGTTCGTCGATTCGACGAAGGTTACCCTTCTAGGATTAAACGGGTTTGGTGCAACTGGCCATTAAACAATTGCTCCAATTTGAATAATATGGTTGTTTTTTCGTTTTTTATTCGAAACCAAAGAAGTAAATTTTTTAATAGCCAATATGAACCTTTGTTTAGACTGAATAATTTTGTAACCAGCTTAATTAACTTGTTTTTTTTTTTTTAATTTTAGTTTACTTAACTTATGGCCATTTGCACCAAAATCCACAAAAACCAGTTTTTGTTAAAATGCTTATAAAATTTATCGGCCTGATAAATTTACTGGGTTGCACCAATGTCTTTCACTGATTTTTTAACTAAAATGCTGTTTGCGAAACATCCCTGCTTTTTTTTAAACTGAACGAAAATGAGATGTCAGAACCGTCATTTTATTTTGTTTGTTACGTTCCTATTTTTGAATTCGTGTTTTGCCCAGCAATTTAAATAATATGAATTTCAAAAAGAAAAAAAAATGGATGCCAAGAAAAAAAGGGAAAGAGGCAAAAATTAGGTCTGTTCTTTTACTCCCTAAAACTGCCGAAAACTACCAAATTCTCCAACTTTTCCGTTCTTTTACTCCCGATGAATTCGTGTTTCGCCCAGCAATTTAAATAATATGAATTTCAAAAAGAAAAAAAAAATGGATGCCAAGAAAAAAAGGGAAAGAGGCAAAAATTAGGTCTGTTCTTTTACTCCCTAAAACTGCCGAAAACTACCAAATTCTCCAACTTTTCCGTTCTTTTACTCCCGATTTTTGTAAGTTCTGTCACTTTTGAAGGAGAAAAATATTTTCCCTATCTGCCGATTTTAGCTACAAAAATTTCTTGTCTCAGTTTTTGTAAGTTCTGTCAAACCATAAGAAGTACATTGAATTTTGTTGACGTTTGATGTAATTTTGTGCATTTGGCAGAATTTTGCTGTTAAGTGTTCTTTTAGTTTTTGGGAGAATCACAAAATTTCATCCCCACTCCTCGATTTTTGACAGTTTTTACAAAAACTGCCGAAAAAGTAAAAGAACGGACCTATTATGTGGAGGAGGAGAAAAATGCACCTATCGACATTGCACTAAAATTTCACCGAATTATTGAAAACCGAGCCACGGATGGAGTGACTCCGGCCGTTCATATCCAGCGATTTATGTATTTAATTCAAATATGTTTTTGAATTGTAATTTGTAACGTTCAAATGTCCTGTCAAAAGTGAAATGTTCGTTTTTTTTTCTAGATATGTTCATTAAAACTCGGTTTTAAAATTTATATGGAGGAAAATGGCATTTTAGTTAATTGGCTTGTTTATCGGCCTTTTAAAACTGAAATTGGTTGGAGCAACCGATAAGTAGCATTTTAAAATTTAACGAAGCGATAAATATTTAAAAGCGTTTGGTGCAACTGGCCATTAGAATTTTGATTATAAAATTTTGTCTGAAAATACACTAGTCAAAACAATTAAAGGAACACTTGAAAAAACTCAAAAATGGAGTGGTTTTTTATAAGGCTGTATCTCAGTAGAAAAAAGTCGGATTGAAGTGAAATAAAAAGTTTTTCAAAGGTTATCATTTTTTCTTTTCAAATTATTTTGAGTTAAAAAAGTACCGTTAGTCGTTTTTGCTTGAGCGAAAAAAATGTTCACTCAATTTCAAAATCGAAAAAAATAAACTTTGAGGTTCCATAAAATGAACGGAATTTTTTTTTCAATCCAACCAATCTAATATTCAATTTAAGAATTTTGTTGGCTATAATTCACTGTTTGGTTCAGATCGCTACGATTTTTTTTCTAATCAAAAAAAGGGTTTACATGCAAAAACACAATTTTGACTTTGGACCCTAATAACTCTGCTAAATATTAATTTACAAAAAAAATAAAGGCAGATTTGAAAAATTTTCTACACAAAAACATTTTGAAAAAATAAAAATATTGCTTTTTTTCAATTTTTTCTATCAATTTATAAAAAGGTACAAAATACGCATTTTTTGACTTTTTCATAAAAACTACCGTTATTTTGTGGTTTTCAGTGATACAACTAATCTGAGGCTTAATTATTAAAGCTCATAAAATTTCCTTGATTTTGGTGAAAATTTCACATCAATACGATTGACCGTTTCTCTGTTTCGATCAATCAAACTTGCGAAACACTTTTTTTTTCAATTTTAAGTAAAGCTTTGTTTTTTCTTATTTTTCTGTTCTTTTGAATTTGTTAATTTTTTAATTTTTTTTATTTTTTTTCATTATCATTATGACTTTGTGAAGTTCGGACGAATTTTCATCAAAATCAATGAAATTCGTCCGAATTTCACAAAGTCATAATGATAATGAAAAAAATAAAAAAAAATAAAAAAATAAACAAATTCAAAAGAACAGAAAAATAAGACAAAAAACAACTTTCCTTAAAATTGAAAAAAAAGTGTTTTGTAAGTTTGATTGATCGAAACAGAGAAACGGTTAATCGTATTGATGTGAAATTTTCACCAAAATCAAGGAAATCTTATGAGCTTTAATAATTAAGCCTCAGATTTGTTGTATCACTGAAAACCACAAAATAACGGTAGTTTTTATGAAAAAGTTGAAAAATGCGTATTTTGGACCTTTTTTTAAAGTGATAGAAAAGATTGAAAAAAACAATATTTTTATTTTTTCAAAATGTTTTTGTGTAGAAAATTTAATGAATTTTCCAAATCTGTCTTTAGTTTTTTTGTAAATCAATATTTAGCAGAGTTATTAGGGTTCAAAGTCAAAATTGTGTTTTTGCATGTAAACCCATTTTTTGATTAGAAAAAAAATCGTAGCGATCTGAACCAAACAGTGAATCATAGCCAGCAAAATTTTCAAATTGAATCTTGGATTGGTTGGATTGAAAAAAAATTTCCGCTCATTTTATGACAACTCAAAGTTTATTTTTTTTTTCGATTTTGAAATTGAGTGAACATTTTTTACGCTCAAGCAAAAACGGCTAACGGTACTTTTTTAACTCAAAATAATTTGAAAAGAAAAAATGATAACCTTTGAAAAACTTTTTATTTCACTTCAATCCGACTTTTTTTTACTGAGATACAGCCTAATAAAAAAATCACTCCATTTTTGAGTTTTTTCAAGTGTTCCTTCAATTGTTTTGACTAGTGTATTTTATAAAAGTGAGACACCACCTTAAGCATCCGAAATGTCAGTTTCCCACTCAGTTTTTTGACAAGTACACTGCGAATCAACAGTTAACATTAAAACCACTCAATTGAAAAACAACTCAAGAGACAGAGAGAGCTCAAAGAATCTATGTGTAAAAAAAAAACTTGGATTTTTACTACAAAAGTCAAAAAGTGATTTCATCGCTTCGTTTTTAATTTTAATTCAATAAATTCTTTGCGTTCGAACAGTAAAGACGTGCTATTGAAATTTCTTTCGCGGAAATCCAAATTATTAAGTAATTTCAAAACATTCGTGCGGTTTATACCATCGTGTTTGAATAATAACTAAAAAAAGTCATTCATACATTTTAATTTGATTTTTATAAATAATCCAAAAAAGCATAAACACAATGGCCGAGTCAAGCAAAAGGAATATTCCCATCAAATTAGGAGATTTCAGTGTTATCGATACAGAATTCTCAAGCATTCGGGAGAGATTTGATTCTGAAATGCGCAAAATGGAAGAAGAAATGGCCAAATTCCGCTCCGAGCTGATGAATCGTGAGGCAAACTTCTTTGAATCCACAAGGTATGTTTTGTATCTTTTCCATTTGTATCTATTTTTGTTGCTTTGCTTATTTAAAAAATGATGAAGACATTAATGTGAACGTTGGATAAAATTAAGAAAATTCTCATGGTAATGGTACAAAATAAAAGATTTCCATTCTTGTGGTTTTCGGTCACAATTAAGTTTGAAGCTATGACAATCGGCATTTTTACGGTTTTCTTGTATTAAACACCAAAAAAAAGAGAGTTCCGGTTCAATGCCATTTGCTATTGTCAATGGTATACAATGGGATAGGAGGTAGCGCCAGTGGCATTAACAATTTATAAATTTTCTCGAATAAAATTTCGAATTTTCATTTTTAAACACATGACGACGTCGAATACAGAGGCTGCTCATGAATTGTATTGATTTACGATGCGACCAAAAATGTGTTCCCAAAATAGATCAGAATTCTTTTTGAAGAACCTAGTATGTGGACTTCATATTTGTCGAATTGGAAAGATTTTATGTACTTTCGTTTTGGGTTATATTTACGTTTTTGGTATCTCTATCTTATCTAGCTGGCTACTTGTGGCGATTGGCGGGTATTGAGGGATATGTTGGTCTGAGTCACCCCTCACTTCATACTCTGTGCTCTGTTGTTGACATGAGCAAGGTTTTGGCTTAGTTGTTGCCTTGACAATTTCATTGGTATTTAAAATAATTTGTTTTTTTTTTCGAGGAAGTCTTTTTATAAATGGATGCAAAACTGGTTTCTTTCATTTATTAAAGCTTTTGAGATGTTAATCTCAAACTAAATATATTTTATGAGTCGAGTCATTCCTGCATTTATACATAGGCTTGACTAGACTTTGGACAAAATTGAAAAAAGTAGAACCCAGCAAATAAGCCGTTACTTGTATTTTAAGTAACGGTATTTTATGTGGAAGTAAAGATTCAAAAGAATCTCCACCAAGAGCAAAAGAACATCTCGTTCGGAATGAATTGGAATTTAAGCACTCAAATTTTACCTTACTTGTTTTTTCAAGATTTACATTTACACCATCTCATACGATTTGTATTATTTCATGGTGCTCCTAAACATCAATGGAAGCAGAGGGTTTCAAGGTGATTGTCTATGCTGACGACGCACGTTGCAATATCTGTATCTGGGAAACATCTTCAAGTTCTCTCGGAACTCCTACAAAATGCCTTAAACAGGCTAACAAATCTCAACATACATAAATCCGCTGGTCCGCATGGTATCCCCGCTATTATTCTGAAGAGGTGTTCTTCCACGCTGGCAAAACCCTTGCGTAAGCTTTTCCATCTATCCTATTCTTCTGGGCTCGTTCCGAGCAGTTGGAAAACAGCATTTGTCCAGCCAATCCCAAAAAAAGGCGTATCTTCTTCTACCTCCAATTATCGTCCGATTGCACTTACGTCCCTTCTTTCTAAGGTCATGGAAACGCTGATAAACTATCAGCTTAAGAAATATCTTGAAGAATGAAAGCTTAATGACCGGCAGTACCGCTTTCGCAGCAACAGGTCCACTGGTGATCTGATGATTTATCTCACCGAACAGTGGAACAAATCTTTACATCGTTTTGGAGAAAGTAAGATTGTTGCACTTGATATTTCAAAGGCATTTGATAAAGTCTGACATCTTGCTCTTTTATCGAAAATACGTGCTTTCGGTATCGATGAATCCCTTCTTCGTTGGATTAGAAACTTTTTTTCGAACCGTTCAATACAAATTGTATTGGACGGTTTCAAGTCTGAAACCCATAATATAAATGCTGGTGTGCTCCAGGGCTCCGTTTTGTCTCCGACCCTCTTCTTCATTTTCATTAATGATCTCTTGTCTGTAACTTCTAATCCAATAAACTGTTTCGCTGACGATAGTACCCTTAGCTTTTCATATTCGTTTCCAGACTCACATCCTTCCTCTTCGGATGTGGAGCTGCAACGGCAAAATATGATAAGCTCATTAAACTCTGACTTAAACAGCATTGTACAATGGGGAATTAAAAACCGCGTCGAGTTTAATGCTTCGAAAACTCAATGCTGTCTTGTATCATCGAAGCGAGATATACCCCCCTTGCCACTATCCATGAGTGGCACTTGCATCAATGAGACCGAACATCTCGAGATTCTCGGTCAGTGATGCACAGACCTGAGCACCTCTTTTGGAACGAGCACATATGCAATGTCGCCAAAAATGCCGCAAGATGTTTAGGTTTCTTAAGGCGATGCAAGAAATTTTTTTCCCCTTCTGATCTGGCTACCATCTACAAAACCTACATACGTACAATTCTCACGTCTGGGCTGGTGCTCCAGTGACGTACTTAAGTCTTCTGGACAGTATCCAAAAAAGAGCATTCAAAATGATTGGTGATAATACCATCGTTGAGTCATTTACATCTCTAGAACATCGGCGTAATGTCTCATGTCTCACCCTGTTTTACCGATACTTCAACGGTATATGCTCTAGTGAAATAGCCAGTTGCATTTCTCAGCTTCAACCGTAATACCCGCGCCTCCAGGAATGCCCATCAGTTCACCCTTGAGCCCAACTTCGGACGTACTGTCAAGTTCAGAGAATCGTTCTTTAGCCGAACTACGCGAATGTGGAACTCTCTTCCACACTCTGTCTTCCCTAGTCATTGAAATATTTTCAAGAATTCAAAACCAATGTTCACCGACACCTCCTTTTACATCCTCTATCCTTTCCCTAATACTCGCACTGTGCTCTTGGCATATAAAGGGTAATGACAAAAATCCCTTGAGTGCGCATTGATTATAAAAAAAAAACAAATTGGGCTAAGCATTGTGGCTTGGACGTCAATCCACATAAAACAGAACTAGTACTCTTAACGAGAAGGAACAGAGTTCCTCAGATTAACCCACCCACGATTAAAGGAATACCCTTAAGCTTTTCCGACCAAGCCAAATATTTAGACTTCATTTTAGACAAAAAACTAAATTGGAAGGCAAATATTGACTATACACTTCGGTAATCAGACCGATACTCATTTATGGAGTTGTATGGTGCACCGCACTGGACAAGATGGTAAATCTGAATAAACTCACCAAAGTTCGCTCAACACCAACAGCAGCCTTGGAAATTGTTTTAAGCCTAACACCTCTTGACATCTTTTCCAAAATGGTGGCAGCCAACTCATGCGTGAGGCTTAGAGCCACCTCTCAATGGAACAGTAACAATACTGGTCATACTACTATCTTAGACAATTTCAGACCTATCCCAGATCACTTAGACCATACCACCCCAAAAATGGTATTCGGTAATAGCTTCCAAGTTTCAATCCCTTCAAGATCTTCTTGGGAAGAAGAGAGACCCCTGGAAGACAATACGGTACATTTCTATACAGACGGTTCAAAGGCCGATTCCGGCGTTGGAAGTGGTATCTATTCGAAACAACTGAATCTCAGTCTATCATATAGACTTCCCAATCAATGTAGTGTGTTCCAGGCAGAAGGAGAGGATGGCCACCAATGCTGCGGCCTCTAAAATCTTCGAATCCACCCCGAAGGGACGACGAAGTAGAGGAAAACCAAGGCTCAGGTGGCGCGCGCCAGTTGAAGATGACTTCAACCGGCTGCAGACAGCTACCTAGGGACCGACCTGGCTGGAGAGGTTTGTTGGTTGAGGACCAAATCTACCCCGGACTGTAGCGCCGCCTCAAGTAAGTAAGTTCCGGATCAGCATACAAATATAATGCCCCTTCAGTTCTTCAAACCCACTCAGAATTGTTGATTAATGTACATAAGTGTTAGCAACTAAGGCTTTCGCTCTCCAAGAGTTGTCGTGACACCCTAATTCTTTATGTCTTTCAAGTATATATTAACCCAAATCAATACTACCTTACGCTGTGAAAGCTTGAAATTGGGATGTCCTAATGACTCATTTAGGCCTTTGTATTTTGTAATTCATTGATTACAAAAGA
Source organism: Sphaerophoria taeniata (assembly GCA_943590905.1). Lineage (NCBI taxonomy): Eukaryota > Metazoa > Arthropoda > Insecta > Diptera > Syrphidae > Sphaerophoria > Sphaerophoria taeniata. The sequence goes on from OX016541.1 coordinate 71,065,869, forward strand.
AAAACAAACACACACACAAACATAAAACATATAAAAATGTCCATTAACAACTTTTCTTAACCTGACGCTTAGAATTTCCAACTCGTGTGTGTCGTGATACTTGGACGTAACAAACCTCCTCCCATTTTATTGCTATCGAAAACACAAAACATCTTTTCACTCACAATCTCATTCCCATAATTCTCTACCCGTTCAGTTTATTTTTATTTCGTGTTCTAGCCTTGTGAGTAGTGTATTACTACTGCCCTATATATTCTAATTCAAGTTGAGGTTATAGTTCGAGAAATTAATTTGCATTTACAGTCGAGGTTCATATGAAATGCTGTTAGGACACGAATTTTTGTATTTGAAAAGCTTTCAAGAAGTTTTCCTTAAGATGTCGAAGCTACGAAATTCATGTTACCTTTTTTTTGCAATGTCACATCACTGACTATACCGATGATGGTATCAATAGACGTTCGTGTTGCAAACTAGGTTAACGTCACTAATTTTTAAGGTTTAAGGAAGTGACTACTAAAGTTTGAAGGGAGTTTTATTCAAGTCACCTATAGGCTATAGGTCACCCCTTGTTTAAGAAAAAAAACGGAACCAGGTTCCGAGAAAAACCAAGAAAAATCAAGAGCAATGGAGCCTTTGCAACGTATTCCGCAGAAAATGTATTTACTTTGTCGACAGGTTGTTTTGCATTTTTTTCTATTTGTATAACTTCTACGTATACAAAGTCTATAAATGGGGGGCTATGCTATACACAAAGCTCAAACAGAAAAAAAAAAGTTCATACTGACATCATCGCTTAACACATCATGCGACTTCGTTTTATTTCTTTTTGATTTGTTATCTCATAATTCTCAAATTCATTAGCATAGAGAGCTTGAGATAGAGATATAGGTACACAATTTTGTTCGATTGCGCTATGGATTTAGATTTTAGAATGTATTTAGAAAGGTTAGGATTTTATTTTGTAAAAAAATGAACAAAGACTTAAGTAAACTAAAGGGTGTTTTTTTTTTTTTTTAGAGGTATAGAACTTTAAATTGCAATAAAACAACGATGGAATATTCGATTGACATGACTTTTTGTTTACTCGAAAGATAATCCTGTGGCATTACGTTTTAAATATGATTTCTGGCATATGACTACCACGGCTGGCTCGGATGTAGTCCAATCTGGACGTCCAATTTTCGATTACTTTTTCCTACATTTGTGGCCGTATATCGGCAATAACACGGCGAATGTTGTGTCCCAAATAGTCAAGCGTTTGTGGCTTATTCGCATAGACCAATGACTTTACATAACCCCAGAGAAAATAGTCTAGCGGTGTTAAATCACAAAAAGCCAATTCACAGGTCCGGAACGTGAAATTAGGCGGGCACCAAACGTGTCTTTCAATAAATCGATTGTGGCACGAGCTGTGTGACATGTTGCGCCGTCTTGTTGGAACCACAGCTCCTGGACATCATGATTGTTCAATTCAGGAAAAAGTTAGTAATCATGGCTCTATACCGATCACCATTGACTAACGTTGTGGCCATCATCGATTTTGAAGAAGTACGGACCAATGATTCCACCAGCCCATAAAGCGCACCAAACAGCCAGTTTTTCTGGATGTAACGGTGTTTCGACATACACTTGAGGATTAGCATCACTCCAAATGCGGCAGTTTTGTTTGTTGACGTTGCCATTCAACCAGAAGTGCGGTTCATCGCTAAACAAAATTCGCTTATGAAAATCGGGAACAACAGCCATCTCGTTTTGGGCCCATTCGACGAATCTACGCCTTGCTTGACGATCGTTTGGCTTCAATTCTTGCACGAGTTGGATTTTGTAAGCACGCAAACTAAGATTCTTCCGCAAAATCTTCCATAAAATAGATGGACACAGATCCAATTCCTGTGCTCGGTGGCGGACGGACTCATTCGGGTCTTCCTCAATGCTACGCTTTACAGTAGCAATAGCTTCTTCTGTACGCACCGTACGGCTGCTCTGGGGATGCGAGTTATCAATTAGAGTAAACGTTGTGCGAAAACGTTCCATGGTTAGTCTAATTAACTGCTCTGTTGGACGATTTCGTCGACGATAAAATGGACGTAGTGCGCGATACGTATTCCGCACAGAACCATTATTTTCGAAATAAAATTGCACAATTTGCAAGCTTTGTTCAGGCGTGAGTCTATTCATGATGAATAGCCAAACCAAACTGAGATCTGAGAATAAATCACTTGACAGCTGTTAAAACGGTCGCCGCCGTCTTGAAAAGTAATGCCAACTTAAAGTTCTATACCTCGAAATAAACACCCGTTAGTACACACATTTTGAACATAATTCTTCTTGAATTTGAGTATTTGTGTATGAATTTATTTATTTTTTTGTTTAGAATAGACTTTGCTTGCATGGGGTTAATGAATGATTTATCAACATATGAAGGTAGGTAGGTTAGACTGGCTGTTCTCGGCAGCCTCTACCCAGGAACACTATTAGCGCTTCAATTACGCCGTTTTGATACCATAAACTCACACAGTACAGTGAATGATAGAGATTTGGAGTGTCTAAATCCAATTGGTTTTGTAAAGATAAAGATTCAAGTTCCTAATCATAATATTTGCGAGTTCGCTAGGGTCGCGTAGAGAGGAAGCACCCAAAGCCATTGCATTGTTCTGGCATTTAGAAGGGCCGGGTACTCACACAAAAAGTGCTGGAGTGTTTCCCTCTGCGCCGTATCTCTACTGCTACGACAAAATTCGTTGTGGGGAATACCAAGTTTCAAGGCATGTCCGACTGGTCAGTGGCCTGTGCAAATGGCAAATATCCTGCCAATGTCTGACCTAGGTTTATTCAGAAGTGCCTTTGTACGTTTCTGGTAGTAAGTGACCCATATCTGTCTCGAGATAGTAGAGTTGGTGAGATTTTTCCATCTTACGTTGGAATATTTAAGAAAATGGTTTTGAATAACCGTTTTCATGACTCCTAGTTGAATCCTTACTTATTCAGCTAGGGGTATTTGAAGGTTTGATCCCGTCCTGGCCAGTTCATCAGCGATTTCATTACCGTCACTGTGCCCTGGCACCCAGACTAGATTAATTTTTATATTGTCGCTAAAACTTGCGAGCTCCTGCTTGCAATCTCTAACGATTCTGGATTTAGTCAGGTTATAGTCCTGATAGCTGCTTGGCAATCAATAAAGATTGCTACCTTTTTTGTAATTTTGTCAGATTTGACTGCTTGTTTTAGAATCCTAAATGCTTGTCTAATAGCTAGAACTTCAGCCTAAAATATGCTACATCTATCGGGCAGTCTAAAGGATTTTTTAATACCCAGTTCTTCGGAGAAGACACCAGCCTCAACCCCTTAATCCACAATAATTATCTATTTAAAACAAAAAAAGTTGGTTCAATTTCTTTGAGAATACTTTGAAAACCACGCACGCACTCATTTGCATTGTTCCGAAGGTCACAAAGTGAATGTCAAGAAAGCGGGATTTGGTTTAGCAGAAGGGTCCGTGTGTAGTGAATTCCTGAATATTGCAATATGGGAAAATTAGAGTGTGGTAAGGCATTCCACATTCGCGTAGCACGGATTAAAAACGCATTTCCTGTACTTAACAGTACGTCTGGAATTTGGCTGGGAATAATTTCCTGCAAGCGCGAGTATAATGGCTGAATCTTTTAAAGGGGAGGTAGCAATTAGAACTTCAATGAAAGCACAGATCGTAACTGTAAAGATAGAAAATAGGTAGGCAAGAAAAATTACGCCGGTGTTCTAAGTTAGGTTTCTATTACTTTCAAGTCACATGAGCAAGATTTAATTTATACTCAGGAAACTTAGACACCTTGCGGCAATTTTTGGCGGCATTGGATATTTATTCGTTCTACAGGAGATTTTTAGTCTTGCGATTGCCAAGTGTTCAGTTTCATCGCTCTCATTGCAAATAGCAGCGAGAGATATGCATTCAGTTTTTGTAGTCACCTAAATGGAAATCATTCTAAAAGCATTGGCGCAAAATTATAGTCCGCTAATGAACAACTTTAGTGTGATGCTAGCTTAAAATGACGTTTCAGACATGACTCAAACGTCATTTTAAGCTTAGTATCACACTAAAGTTGTTCATTAGCGACTATAATTTTGCGCCATTTTATTTAATGTCCCAAATGAAGCTCATAGTAGAATAATAATCCAACTTGAATACAAATTCATGTCATTCTCTGATGAATGAAAAATGTAAATTTTTATTGAAATTTCTTATTTGAATAATTTTCCGGCGACTGTATTGTACAAAAATAAAGAGCATTTTGTTCTCATTTTGCTAATCTTCAATAGACGCTTGCATTCAGGAGTAATTTCAATTATTGGGTAATACGTTTTTTTCTTTTTCACATTACATGAGACGCAATTAATTCAATCTTTGTAGAAAAAAAAGAGGAAAATTAATTCAGCACCATGAAGCGCAATCATTATGACACTTAAACGATCGTTAACGAGTTAAAATGATTTTCGGTTTGAATTCCAAACAGCAGCAATAAAACTGCCGACGATTCAAAGAATGTGTTTGATGATTATTTGTTTTACATAGGTATGTTAATAAAGAAGCCAAGAACCTTATTTTTTTCAGAGTTAAGATACTCAAATCAAACATTTCAAAAAAGAAAAAAAAACCACATAAAAAGTAAATACATATCAGTATTGTTGATAAAAACATTTTTTATCGGAATTACCGTAAACAGAATTCGCAATAAGCAAATTATAATGTGGTTCAATAGCCTGATACTGGTTAGGTGTTAACTTAAGAGATGGTGTTCGGGCATGAAGAAATTTGTTTGTCCAGTGTTGCTTGGAGTTTTGTATTCCATCTTTTCCGTTTCGGTCAATAATGATGATATGATTGCACATCAGAGTAGCATTGCAAATAGTGTAGGTATAGTGTATGTAACTTAAAGTGCTCCAAAATCTGGTCCGCCCATAACAAACCAAAATCAATCAATTTAATTTCCAAACCAAGGCATGACATAGCCAGGATTATTGCCTTGCACAGGGCATTGGCCTATAGGGGAGCATGCGGAAAAATTGGGTATACCACATAACTCTTTCTACCGCAGCTGTGAAGACCAGGATGAAAAAGAAACAGTCCCACACTTTCTATGTCATTGTCCGGCCTTGGCTAGGATAAGAGCACTCCACTTAGGTAAAGAATTCTTCAACGGTATTGAGGAACTATCAGAATTCAAGATCAACGACATGATCTAATAAAGGGTCCGCCAAATAACTTTTTTTTTTTTTTGAAAATGTTATAAAAAAAAAATACTGAATATTTTCTCAAATTTCTTTTTTTATTTGAAAGTACAATCCTTCGGGTTAATAATGGAAAATAATTTCATTCAAATGGCTGCGTAGGCTGGCCATGCAGTAGCCTACACGATCGGTCCAATTTTTAAGCACATATTATCGATTGTGTGCAGCTGTATTTCATCAATGGCTTCACGAATATTGTCCTTTAAAGCGTCAATTGTCTCTGGCTTGTCGGCGTAACACTTATCTTTAACGGCACCCCACAAATAATAGGAATAATCGCAGCTCCGACTCCGAGGTGGCCAGACGACATCAGCTCTGTGGCTGATAATGCGATCCTCAAAAACAAAACATCGAGTGTAGCTTCGGCTGTGTTGCACGTAGCGCCGTCCTGTTGAAACCAAATGTTGCCAATATCCTCCTCTTCAATTTTTGTGAACAAAAATTCGTTCAACATGGCCCGATAACGATCGCCATTGACTGTAACGGCCACTCCTTGCTCATTTTCGAAGAAAAATGGCCCAATTATGCCTCTGGACCAAAATCCGCACCAAACAGTGACTCGTTTTGGGTGTTTCGGCTTTTCAATGTATGCCTGCGGGTTTTCTGTGCCCCAAATGCGACAATTTTGCTTGTTTACATACCCGCCAAGATCGAAATGAGCTTCATCTGAAAAGATGATCTCAAGTCGATCACAAGCCCACTTAGCGAGGCGAAAACGCATTGGTTGGTCAGTTGGCTTCAACTCCTGAACCAATTGGACTTTGTATGGTGTCATACCAAGGTCTTTATGCAAAATTCGTCTCAATGATGTCTCCGAAATGTTCAAGAACGACAGTGAATTGATGTTGATGGCGCTTCACGCACACTTTCTGCCACAGCAGCAATATTCTCGGGTGTACGCACTGTTTTTGGCTTTTCACGCTTTATCGATGAGGATGCCAGTTTCTTTCACTTTTTTTACAAGATAACGAACTTACGGAGCTGACGGTGCTTCTCTTCTTTCAAAATCCGTACGCAATTTTCGCACACATTCTGCAACATTACCATGATTTTTAAAGTAATGTCGCAATATTTCCCAGCGTTGTTCCATCGTATACGCAACCATATTCATTCAGCGGAAGGATAAAACTAATTATCTGTCACATCAGACGTGAGTTAAGTTACCATTCACGAAATAAGCACTAGTTGAAAAAAAAACCTTAGATGGCGGACCCTTTATAATAAGTATTGCCAAAGCGCATAGGGTTTGAAATTTCCAATACCTATTTTTTTACTTGTTTGATGTTACCCTTAGCATATCTATTGTCGTTGCTCATTGATTCGAAAATGTCAGGGATAAAACCACAATGGAATTCTCTTCGATCATGACGATCAGGAGTGTCGTTTCTTTAAAACCGGAAGTATGAAATTTTTGAACCCAATACCCCATTAAACCCGGATACCGTTCCCGAAGCTATTTGGCTACAAACCCAGGGCGTTGCGAGGTCAAGCTCTCCGAGATCAGAAATAATGGCATTTAAACTCCAAGCAGGTTTCCCCGAAATTGTTAATCTCATAAACGGAGCTTGGCCTCGTTGCGCCTCAGGCTTGTGGGTTTTAACAGCTTTAGGGAGAGTTTTTTTTTCATATTCTGAAGTCTGGAATTCCATATCTGTTACGGTTGCAGAAATGGAAGTGTCCAGACCTTCCCATACCGGAAACGATACTTGTGTAGACTATGCGTCAACAAATCTAAAAAATTCTTCTCTAATCAGTCACTGCTCAAAGCTCAACCCACATCCACCGTGTCGCCGTGTATCGCCCCCAAAAAAGGCTTAAAAAATCAATGGTATAGACTTCTTGACCTCATAATAATTAAATGCGTACCTACACTAGTCACGTTTCTCTACCTACACGATATTACAAGTAACCAATCCAAAGTCATAGCTTAAAGTAATTATTTGTAACACTTTATTTATAGATTTCTGTAACCCACATAAACAGTAAACAGTTCCATATTATTCTTTGAGCCGTTCATATTTCTCGTATATAGGAAATTCTCTTTAACATAACTCTATACTCCATAAGACGTCTACGACCTCCACGTCATCTACATTCTACAACCTACAACTACATGCAAATTTTATTTAAGGAAATTAACAGACTGGCAGCGGATAATTACTAAATATTTATTAAAATAGATGTGCGCAACACCGTCACCAAGCAAAGCAGTAAGTAAAATAATGACAGCTGCGACTAATTTGTTTAATTTAGCCAGCAAGTTGACAGAGTCATACTCATACGCCATCATATACCAATACCATGCGATTGTATGCTGCTTGAAGATTTAATAATCTGATTTTTTTGGTCTTGTCTCCACTTATGGAATTCCTCGGCCATTGGCTTGTCAGAGCCGGAACATGAGTGCTTTTGTCATTTGTGTTTCATGTTTCGTTTCTTTTTTCTAATAGCGTTTTTTTTTTTGGTAATCCGGAATTGTACACAGAACTGTCCGATTCCGGATTCCAAACGAACAGGCAAACACATTTTTTTGCTTCTAAGGGTTGAATGGTTGTGCATTTGTGAAACCTCATATGAAGAATTGCAGATGACATGACATTGTTTTTAATTTCTTTATTTGTAAACATGGCAGCGAGTACGTATATGCGAGTGTGTGCATGTATGCGTGATTCTGTTTTTGATTCTGACTTCAAATTCGGAATCGTTTTTCTGTTCTATTCAGAACAAGAACTGTCATCTTGTGCGAAGTGAACGAGTACAGAACTGTTCGGAACAGTTCCGGACGACCAAAAAAAAACGCTATAAGTCATCACATCATAAGTAGACTCAAAGTTCTAAACAATAAATGGTAATGATGACGTTTTTCGTCTAGAAGATAATTTTACGTTGCTTCCTGGAGCAGTGAGCGACAAGTTGAAGTTAATGACAACTTTGAATACATCAGGTTGAGGATAGGGTTCGGACTTTGTATGTTTTTTGTTTTCTTTTTTTTTTGTGTATATGTAGTGTTGATAATGTTTTTATCCGTTCTTAAGAAAATAAGGCAAAAGAAACTAATGGCGTTTTAATTTATTTTTTTTTATTTTTCAATTTCATGAGTAGGTAGGTAGGTATACTGGTATAGTCATCTCGTTTTTTTTGCACTTGTTTGGAGAAAAAACTTTATAATCATGACGAGTGTGTTTCTTTATTCATTCCGTATATTCGGAATATTCAGAATACCCTTTTTGGGTTTCTTTATTCAATGGAATATTCCGGATAAACTATTTCCTTGTTTCTTTATTCATTCAGTCAAATGGTTTAAATGGAATATTCTGTAGTTTGACAGATACATAATTTCATTGGCCTTGTTCACATGTGAAGAACGATTGTGTTCATAGGTACGTGAGTATTTTTCTTCTGTAGATTTTGCTTATTCCTTTATGTTCTTTATTTTCTTTTAGATGTCGGAAATCAAAATTTTGTGTTTGTATCATTCAGTTTTGAAGAGAAAGAAAGAAAAAAAAAGGTTTAGGGGAAGAACAGAAAGAAAAACGTCAAATTTCTACACTCAATCTTTTTAAATTTTTTGATTTTTTCCTTCCCCTTACGTCTTCTGCAAGCAACCCCGCTTGTCAGCACTAATCAAAGAAAATTTTCGATTTTCTTCACGTGTGAACAAGGCCATTGTCATTCATTTAACAAACAGCTGATAATTTTATTCTTTTTATTCTAGTTCTGTTTCTTTATATATTCTATTCCGGATATTCTGGATAGATATTTTTTATTTTCTGTCTTTTCTATTCCTTATCCGGAAAAAATAAAGAAACACACTCGACATGATCTTGACATTTCTATTTTTCCTGCACATGTCGTGATATGTGTGAAGTTGTGAAGTATGAAATAAAAATGACATCTGTCACAATGTGTGAGTGCTTGTGTTTTATGGTGGATTTACATGCATCTGCAACATCTTGATCTGCAAATTTCAAGAAAAGTAAAGCGGGCAAGATGTACGTCAATTATACAAAAGAGTGAAAGAATACATTATGCCTACTCCTTTTTAATTGTCATGGTTAGGTTGGGTTGGAGTGGTTGTCTAGATGTTGTTGACTCACATAGACCTCAAGGGTCCATTGTGATACCACTAAAGAAAGTTACTCATGGGAGAGTAGTGAACTTAAACAAACCATTTTGTACTTTCAATGAAGATAGAGAGACATCTTGTGTCGATCGTTGCCAGTTCACTGGTATTAACGTTGAAGGGATTACCGAGATAGTCACTCCTACTATTGGAGAGTGCGGGACATGTACACAGAAGGCGTATGACTGTTTCCTCTTCCTCCTCGTCCATGCAGGTTCTACAGAAGTCGTTTGCGTATACTCCTAGCCGCAAAGCATGTCTATCTATGATTATACTTTGTCTGCTCAGTAAAATCAAGCCTTTTGACCGCTTCAGGTCTATGTTTGGCAATATTTGTTTGGTTGCTAGGCAGGTGGTACCCTGTGACCATCTAGCATTTGTTGATTCTAGAGCATGTAGCAAATGGTGTTCCTATCTTGTGTGTTTGTCTAACAGTGGACAGAAGTGTTCCGGTTTTGGCGAGTTCATCATGCTTTGCAATTTCCCGGGATGTCAGCAGTCGTGGTCTATTTTAGAGTTTGTGGAGACAGACGCGAGAGATTTGAGAGCGGCTTGGCTGTCCGAGAAATAGAAATACTTTTTTGTATAGCCCGGTTACAGATTATTAAAAGTATAACAGTAACTTACCTTGTTAATTTTCGCACTGTTCCGCTTTTTTGCTTCAGTTTGGCAAAATAGTTAGTTTTCGTCGATTTTCACGATTTTCCTCTTCATCGAATGAGGAGAAGTAAAGATGTCGATACGTGTAAATCCATCATTAGGTTGATTTCTGAATTCTAATTTAGAAGGGAAGAGAATTAATAGTCTTCTTTTCAAAATTAGATGTGACACATCTTTGTAACAATAGGTTCGTTCGATGTAACCAGCCCTGGGGCGCTCCGGTACTTGTCACTGCCCTGAACGGAGTTGTCAAAAAAAAAAAACTGAAACATTTCTCTGGGTTTGGTTTCACATCGCACGCATTTGTAGTGCTCTGTTTTTTTTTCTCTTTGTTGTATAGCAACAGCTGATTCCGAAATTCTCGCCCGAAAAAAAAATTGGGCCGCCCCCAGTACGAGCAATGAACAGACAAAGAACACGGTGGAAATGCACCGGGGCGAAAAAACAGCTCAGTACGAAATCAGAGCGCCACACAGCGACCCAGAGCGCACATCGAACGAACCTAATAACATTTTTAACTTCTGTGTATATGAACAAGCACTACATTTTATGCATCAGCCCGAACCCTGTGTAAATTGCTGCCAATAAGATCGACCTACACTACAAATATTTATTTTCATCGATGATGTCATCAAAACGATTCAAGTACTTGGTACTTGCTGTTTTTTGTGTTCTCTCTTTAACGATCGCGTGCTTTAAGTAAAGAAACAAGTCGCTTCACCGATCACACAAACACCCTTCGAAAACAAAATTATAACAATATCGCTGTTTCATTGCACTCTGGTAGATTTGTGGTGGGTTTTGTGGTTTTATCTTTTATGGCATATCAAAACGAAAGTTGGCGTAAAGGGAATGAGTGCGACATTGTTTTTTTTTCTTTTTAAAGCAACCTTCAAGGCTTCAAGTACCTTATTGTCAGTGGCGGCGTTGAAGATGACGTTTAGTGCGGCCTTGCGTGAAGTCACTTAACTGATTAAACCGACTGTTACACCCCAAGTTGTACGTCGTCTCGTCATTGCCGCTGATAGTTGATTTTTGATGATTTTTTTTGTGGATGTTTCGATTCGCTTGTTTTGCTCCACATATTTCTGCATTGAGCTTGAAAAAAAATGAGAAGTGGGCTGAAGTGATATTTTAAATTTTGTAAAGTTAATCCTCATGGTTGACACTGGGACACTGGATACAGACATGAAATAAGGAGGTTGTGTTGCATCTTGCATGTGAAAAATAAGATGATGTAATATACGAAAATATCGCATGGGAGAAAGTTAGACATTTGGACTGGAAAATTTGTATAAGATCACACAATTTGTGTTCATATAAGGGGTCATTCATTTTTCGGTTTCGAAAATAAAGAAAAAAATCAACACAACGATACATTTTATTTCATTAAAAAGTTTGAACTTTGGCATTAAGTGTGACAAACTATATCATTCAAATGAACGCCTTTGGAGTTTTTTTTTATACTTAGAACCCACTCAAGGGGTTTTTTATACCCTTTTTATGCCAGAGACACAGTGCGTGCTCTGCAAGGCAACTGGGTATTTCACAAGAGCACATCGCGTTAAAGTAAGGATAGGACAGGGAGAGACACGAAACGTTACGATGGTGGTCTAACGAGGTGAATGAGTTGGTTATGTCTCTATCACCAATCATTCTAAGGGCTCTTTTTTGTATACTGTCCAAGGCTTAAGTATGTAGCTGGAGCGCCAGCCTAGAGATGAGAATTGTACTCAAGCTTTGGACGGATATAAGTCTTATAGATAATAGCCAGATCTTGCGGCATTTTTGGCGACATCGCATATGTGCTCGTTCCACAAGTGGTGGTCAGTTATGCACATACCAAGCATCTGGAGATGTTCGGTCTCATTGATTCAAAAGCCGCTCATGAATAGTGGCAAGGGTGGTTTATCTCGCTTCAACGATACAAGACAGCATTGAGTTTTCAAAGCATTAAACTCTACGCGATTTTTTATTCCCCATTGTACAATGCTGTTGTCAGAGTTTAATGAGCTTATTATATTTTGCCCTTGCAGTTCTACATCCGAAGAGGAGGGATGTGGGTCTGGAAACGAATAAGAAAAGCTAAGGGTACTATCGTCAGCTAAACAGTTTATTGGATTATAATTTACAGACAAGAGATCATTTATAAAAATGAGAAAGAGTGTTGGAAACTAAACGGAGCCCTGGGGCACACCAGGAGGGTCATTCCGTATCTCGATATCGTCGAAACGATATCGTTTCGACGATCGACTCGCTTCACGTAACTCTGAAAATCACTATCGTCCAGACGATATCGTTTTTTCAGATTGACATTTGCTTTCTGTATCTCGACTATCGTCAAGACGATATCGTCAAAACGATGGAATTTGAACGATAGCTAATTAGTAGAGCAACCAAAAATATGCTCTATAAAAATCATTTATAGCGCTTTAAATATGCTCTAAAAAGTCAGTTATATGCTCTTAAAATATGCTCTAAAAAATTTCGAAATACCAAAAAATCTTAATTTTTGTGTTGTTTTTTTTTATTTACTTGTCAACAAACAAACAAAATAAAAGGACAATAAAACAGAATCATAAAAAGATAAATAAATACCAAAAATCAAAAATGAAAATATAAACCAGATAATTAAAAAAAAATATTTGTAAAATTTTTTGTTGCAATAAAGGAAAACAGTTTTACTTAAATGTTTTTCTCTGAAAATATTTTTGTAGGCACATCATCCGCCAGTTAAACGTGCAAACTTTGATGCCTTTATTTCAGATGCAGTGTATTTTTCTACGAATAAATTCTGCCTTAATAAATAACTTGAACCCTCTAATTTTTCCGAAATATCGATAATTTTTTTTTCGATATTGGAGTCGACACGGTATTAATTCTAACTTGGGCATCGATCAATAATCTTATGTTAGCTGAAGGACGCTTGTTTCCAGTTGTGCAATACATTTCGATAAAAATGTATAATTGGATGATAGAAATATCAAGTCACGTTTAATGCCACTTCATTAAAACAATTTTTTAACAACTCGTATTTAGTGTTTCGAAAACGCTTTCCACTTTTTTTTTAACATTTCTACACAGTAAACTGCTTCCCTTCAAGATACCGAACGAGTCGTAATCGGTTGCGATCATCCTTGCAGTGCAATATCCTTGAATACTCTTATTCTTGACGCAGCCCTTAAACACTTTTTTCACGTTTGCGATGAAAATATCAACTTCTGGAAATTGACCTCGAAGTGTTTCACAAGTTCTATGGAGCCTGTGGGCCTTACAAGTGACATGCGTTACTGTTGAATAAAATACTTCAATAGCATCGCGAACTTTTCGAAAAAAGTTAAAAAAAAAATATTTACCTACTCCAACATTTGCAACAAAAATTACAAATAATGATGAAATATGCCAAAATATGCATTTTAAAGCAAAATATGCAAAAATATGCATTTATAACAAAATATGCTAACGAATAGGGTCCAAAATGCTTGTTTTTTCATGAAACATATTTTTATCTCATCAGTTGTCAAATTCGACGTTCCAAAAAAAACATACTCGAGCATATTTTTGGTTGCCCTACTAATTAGTATCGTCTAGAACAAAAATTTTAAGGGGATTTATTTTTTTGATTCAAAACACAGTTGAAACTTATGAAACATTTCATGTTATGTCATTTATTTTATTAAAACAAAATTTTCTCGGCTTTTAACAGACTTTAAAGTTTAGATTTTGGTCAAGAAATGGACTTTATGAATTTTCTTTGAAGTGAAAAAGAGAAAAATTCAAACAGGAATAACTCATTTCAACTGTTGGTAATGAAATTACATATATTTTTTGTGTTTAAAAAAATCTCCGAGGAAAACAAAAAATAAATATGTAAAACGCTTAGTTTAAATTGTCATCTTTTATGGTAGTGTTTTTATTAACGAGTACTGCAATCAGATGAAAAGAGAGAAGCGACATCTATATTATAAAGTTCTTTCTTGCAAATACTTCATAGGGGTGAAGTGCACAAACACAAAACTTGATCTGATAGTAATACACGTGCACTACGATGACATTTCGTCTACAGTTTGAGAGTCTCTGTAGCTCTCAAAATGCATAGACAAAAAAACGATGAACGAGACGATGACGATCAACTTACGTGAAGCAAATTTGAGACGATATCGTCGACGACAATCGTTTGGACGATATGTTGTGGGTTTCAGACTTGAATCCGTCCAATACAACTTGTATAGAACGGGTCGAAAGAAAATTTCTAATCCACCGAAGGAGGTATTCATCGATACCGAAAGCACGCATTTTCGATAAAAGAGCAAGATGCCACACTTTATCAAATACCTTTGAAATATCAAGTGCAACAATCTTACTTTCTCAAAAACGCTGTAAAGCCTTGTTCCACTGTTCAGTGAGACAAACCATCAGATCACCAGTGGACCTGTTGCTGCGAAAGCCGTACTGCCGGTCATTAAGAAGCTTTCGGTCTTCGAGATATTTCTTGAGCAGATAGTTTATTAGCGTTTCCATGACGTTAGAAAGAAGGGAGGTGATCCAATACTTTTTCGCACATATCGGGCGGTATCTCGGTATTTGCGAGATTTCGTTAAAAGTGATTTTGGTCTGCGGTCAAAAGTAGTGCTCCCTTACTTGTCTGTTGTTCCAACACCCAAACATGAAACATTAAACTAATATTATGACACTTCAGATGACAGTTAAGTTTGACGCGTATCCAATACAAGTGCTCCCAACTTGACACCACGAAATGAATGACTACATTCAGGATTTCCAATGAAAAATAAAAATAATCAAACTGGTAAGTTTAATTCTTATATGTATAACATGAGAATTTTCTTGATAATTATCCAAACGTTCTATTCAAATTGGAAAGTTAATATCTTTAACCAATTTTTATACAAAAATATTATAATAACAAATATTTATATTTCTTTTCTTACACGCTGCTCAAAAAATAAAAAAAACAAAACAATAAAAAAAAAACCAACAACTGCTTTAACATCCTGCGAACAAATAATACTTTTTTCCTTCTATCATTAAACTCTTTATATAATTAAATAAATAATAACAATAACGATATACAGTTCCTCGAAAAAAACAACAACAACCAGGTATTTTTAAATAATGTTAAAAAATTTAAAGATTCTTTTTTTTTTAAATGTTCGATGCACCTGCATTGTGTTAAATTTGATTAACGAATGTTTTCTAATTTCATAAATTATGTTTCGTTTCGTCTCTCGAAATAATTATAATTATGATAAAGTTCTGCGATTGTTTCCTTATTTTTTTTTTTCATTGCACCTTTTTGTCATGGTCCAAAACTAATTTTTTATGTTCCATCGAATTTTTTGAGTTAGTTCTTTAAATTCATAGTTTCTCTCTTCTGCAGAAAATCGTATCATATTATAAATATTAAATGAAAATGAAATTTTCAGTTATTGAATAATTGGAAACAAATAAAATCGAGCAATATTATAAGATGCCAACTTTTTTTTACATTTTTTTTTTTTTAATTTTATACAGACACTTTGCAAATTGTAGCTAATTATCATTCTTTCGTACATCCCATTTTCTTCCACCTGTGCATCTACATAATGTGCTAAACAATTCCACTTTGTTTTTCTTTACTCTTAAAATACACTTATGTGTTGTGTACATGTACATATAAAAAAAAGAAAACAAATTTTCCTTTTTTTGTTGTGTGAATCACCATCGGCACCGGCACCGAAGAGACTTCGAGCGCTGCCGCCGTTGTTGGTCGGCGCCCGCACCACAGCATACCGAATTAATGTTAGTATTTGCTGTATGCCCTCCTCAAAAATGAGGCCAAAAAACTAAATAACATTCAGTTTAATTTGAATTTCTAAGATTTTTCTAGTCGATTGAAGTGTTTAAATAGATAAACTTTTTGTTTACTCTACAGATGCTTCTTGTTCTAGAAGACGAACTGTTTATATGCAATAAAAGCTATTTATAATATTTATGAAAAGCTTTGGCAAACTTTGTTTTTATTTTGTTAAAAATGCTAAATTAATTTAGGTTCGATAGATTGAATGACGCAAGTCGAAGTAAATGCATTTGAGTACAAGACTTCGCCTTGTAACTTGTCCTAAAGAAGTTTTCACAGATAAGTTAACTACTTGAGCAGTAGGTTTCTTTAGTCTTCAAATAAAAATTAAATAAAAACATAGCTACAAATTTGTAACGCGCTTAGTTTATCAATAAGCTCTTATTCATGTTAAATATTCTGTACCGAAATTGTTGGATACAATAAATTAAAATTAAAAATAAAAGTGAGGGTATGTTCGCGAAGAAATGTCTGAGATGTCATTAAAAATAAAGGTGGGTTCACACTAGAAAAATCCAAATACGACAGATTGATAAAAATGTTGTTGAACGCGTTCTTTCCAAAGATGTTGATGTCTTGCTTGCTTTCTTCAACGCCAGGTTGAAGAGGAGGGAGGCCTGTCCTCCTTTTGGAGTCCATTGATAATATTGGTTTGAAACGGTGGTAATTATCAGTCAACAAGGTCTTTGTAAAGTTCTACCATACGGCTATGCTGTCGAAGGCGGCTTGAATATAAAGAGGTGTTTATTTTGGGTTGTTAATCTCTAGACACTTTTCCATCACCTTCCTAAGGGTGAATATCTGATCAATTGTCGATTAGCGTGGTCTTAAAATACCTTGTTATTTGGTATACTCAATAATGTTATAGGTACCCGTAAATAACTGCTGCACAATATGATATCTCTGTTCCTATGCTTTTTGCCAGTCTTCCGGCTTTTTTTCCTATTTCCATTAGTGATACTGATAGTCCTCCACGGTAAATCAACTCGAATGGACGATTGATGAGCATTGTTTGTGATCTATTTTTGATGCCATATCTTTTCGGTATTCCATTTTATTGCGGTTTCCCTTATGTTGCTAAGTCTATAAACTCACATTTGTCGCTGATTTCTGAGCCTTTATATGAATAGAACTTCACGCTTAGTAAAATATTTGGTTTTTCTAAAAATGTTGATGGCCACTTCAGACTTTGTTCTGCTGATAAAGTGCAATAAATATACATACGATAAAATCCTAACGTAATGCTAATTGCACACACACCGATTTTGAACAGCCAGTATAAAATCGGCCGACATTTTACCGGTAGCACTGTGCAAGAACACTCACCGAATTCTTACCGGTCTAACAGTCAGTTGTAGATTGTATGAGTATGTACCTACCATTTCACACACTGAATGAAGCGAGAGTAGTCGAATGGAATGGTCGGCAAAAAAAAACGGTGCGCGTGCAAGAGTGTGTATTGTATTCAATCACGTACGCCACTATATCTCCATACTGCCGGCGATACAGTGGCAGTGGACGGCTGCTCACCGGCATTTTGCCGGTACATCAGCGGTCGGCGTGTGTGCCAGGTCCCGTTCTCCCGTGTGGTTCACTATTGGAATTTGGACGACCGGTATATAATGCCTGCTACATATTACCTTAGAGGTTGCACGAAAAAATAACTGTTTGGTTTCTCAGTAAAAATAGCTGCGTTTTATTATCCTCACAATCCCATATGGGTTACCCCGTGATAATAAAACGATGTGGGGTAAAACGGTTGAAGTTTAAGCTATGTTTTTATCCGAGACGCAACCCTCAGTTAAATTTTATTTTGCTTTTCTACAAACAACTTGTTTTTATTAATTGATTGGGTTGACTATTATCCTATGGCTTTATAAAACTGTGGCTAAGACTGGAACACGCGTTATTTCTTATGATATAGGGCAACCAAAAATTATGCTCGAGCATGTTTTTTTTGGAACGTCGAATTTGACAATTGACAAGATAGAAATACGTTTCATGAAAAAACAACCATTTTGGACCCTATTCGTAAGAGCATATTTTAGCATATTTTGTTATAAATGCATATTTTTGCATATTTTGCTTTAAAATGCATATTTTGGCATATTTCATCATTATTTGTAATTTTTGTTGCAAATGTTAGAGTAAATATTTTTTTAAACTTTTTTTCGAAAAATTCGAGAGTATTTTATCCAAAAGTAACGCATATCACTTGTGAGGCCCACAGGCTCCATAGAACTTGTGAAACACTTCGAGGTCAATTTCCAAAAGTTGATATTTTCATCGCAAACGTGAAAAAATTGTTTAAAAGCTCCGTCAAGAATAAAGGTATTCAAGGATATTGTACCGGAAACACCACTTCCTTCGCAAACGATTTCGACTAATTGGGTATCTTGGAGGGAATCAGTTTACTGTGTAGAAATGTTTACAAAAAAGTGGAAAGCCTTTTCGAAACACTACATGAAGAGGAATCAGCTGCATTACGAGTTTTTAACAAATCGTTTTAATAAAGTGTCATTAAACGTGACTTGATATTTCTATCATCCCATTATAAATTTTTATTGAAATGTAGTGCACAACTGGAAACAAGCGGCCTTCAACTAACATAAAATTATTGATCGATGCCCAAGTTAAAATTAATACCATCGACTCCAATATCGAAAAAAAAAATTAACGATATTATATTAGAGGGCTCAAATTGTTTATTATGGCAGAATTTATTCGTAGAAAAAAAAACTGCATCTGAAATAATGGCATTAAAGTTTGCACGTATAACTGGCGGATGATGTACCTAGAAAAATGTTTTCATAGAAAAAATTTTAAGTAAAACTGTTTTAATTTATTGCAACAAAATTTTAACAAATATTTTTTTTTTAATTTTTTTATTCTGGTTTATATTTTTTTTGATTTTTGATATTTATTTAGCTTTTTATATATTTTTTTTAATCTTTTATTTTTCTCTAAAGATATTTTGACCTCTGATTATTTGCTATTTCAAATTTTTTTAGAGCATATTTTTAGAGCATATAATTGGCTTTTTAGAGCATATTTAAAGCGCTATAAATGGTTTTTATAGAGCATATTTTTGGTTGCCCTACGTTATGAATATGGCTGATATTAATAAATTTTTCTACAATAACTTCTTTTTCGTCTCACACTCGCCATGTCGCCATATATCCGCCATAATTAGAACTAATTTTGAGTTACAAAATAAACCTCGATAGCTATCGGGGTCCCAGATTGTTGTTGTTGTGTGTGCAAAATATTACCCCAGATGGGTTAGTGAGGATAATAAAACGCGCCTAATGATAATAGAGTAGCATACTTCAAAAAATCATTGAGTGCTTGTAAAGAATTGAGGGACCTACAATTTCATCCGATACCAAACGCATGAGAAGAAAATCACTTTTCCGTGACTAATGATACTTACTCTTTGAGGCTTGGTCAGTTCATCGCAAAACGCAAAAGACTGTAGGAGTCTATTTAACCTTGCGAAAAAGTCTAGATATCCCTAAGATTGGGATTCTCTTATAAGAAATCCCTCAAAAAGTAAAAAAAAAACTTGAGAAAAACCAACAGATACTCCTGGCGATACTTCTGTACCTCAATAAAGGAACCATCGGAGGCATCTATTTGAAGGACGATTCCCTCACCAAACCCAATCAGACCCAGCTGTCTTAAAACTCCGATTGTAAATGGACTAACTCTTGTGAAGAAGCGCTAAACCTGCTACTGGACACGTTCTTTCCAGATAGGTCCCAATACGTTAACGCAACAAACCTTTCCAGGTCCGTTAATAACTTTATTTTTCCCCAAGGTCTGGTAACAAAAGAAAAATGTACATGGGCTCTGAATAGTTTTGAATCGTATAAACCGCCAGGTCCAGATCAAATTATACCAGTTGAGCTACAACTTACCAGTGACATAACTTTGCCTATCGTTGAGATGATTTTCAATAGTTGTCTAGATCTAGTCCTTATACCTCAGCCATGGAGAAAAGTATAGGAAGTATTCGTGCTCAATTCAGGCAAATGCTGACATGTCAACCCAAAAAATCTGAGACATATTAGCATATCATCATTCATTCTTAAAACTCTGGAATAATTGATAGCTATCCATTTTCGTAATAGCATTGATAAAAGACTCTATGTCTAAGCATGCTTACTGTTGAAGAAAAACTGTAGAAACAGCCTAACATACTCAGCCAAGAATTATTATCGAATACTCCCTAAAGCAAAAGGAATACACTATGGTTGCCTTCTTTGACACTAAAGGCGGAATATAGTTGTCAACGAACTGCTAATATCCCTGGAGAAAGGAGGCTACAGAGTGATTGCTCAAATGCTCATGGTAGGTATGGACTATATGCTCACAAGATCTCGTCCTCTTCACACGGAAATACAAAATTGCAAAAATTGTACCATCTTCAATAAAAGGTGTAGCACTAATTTTTACCAATGAAGCTAAATATCTTGGTCTGATATTAGACAAAAAATTAAGCTGGAAACATAACATTCAAGAAAGAGTTAGGAAGGCTGCAGTAGCTCTTTTTTTCTTGCAGAAAAGCCATAGGAAGAAAATGGAATTTTCAAATTCGCATAATTTGGGTAATATACATCGGTCATCCGGCCAATACTGATTAACGAGGTCGCAGTATAGTGTACTGCACTTGACAAAGCCATTAACTGTGACAACGCACTGCCTGTCTCTTCATGAGCGAGAACAATTTCCTCAGCGGCACTGGACACTCTCTTCCATCTGACACCCGTCGATATCTTAAGAAAACAATTGGCAGCGAGTACAGCGGTAAAACTCAAAGCCCGCTCTTATGGACCAACAATAATGTGGGTCATTCCATTATTCTGAAATTTGTCAGTTTTATACCAAAGTACATAAACTACACCAGTCCATAACCCCAATGTGGGAAACATTTCCGGGTCTCAATTCTCTCCAGATCCGAATGGGAAGACAAGAAATTCCAGGAAGACCGGAATATTCATTTTTAAACAGATGGCAAATGATGGTGTTGGTAGTGGTGTATACTCTGGAAAGGTTAATCTAAGCATCTCATTCCGCCTCCCATATCATTGTGACTTCTCCCAAGCGGGAATTTTAGTGATCAAGGAAGTTTTATCCCGGCTAAAAGAAAACGTGATATCAACTTCTTATACCCGCGCCTTTTTTGACAGTCAGGCTGGAATAAAATCTCTCGACGGTGTCTCCACTAATTCTCAAACGGCTTTTGAGTTTTGATCATCTCTTATCGGGATCGATGGCGCAGCAATTTAAAATTCGCCTTTGTTAGATGCCGGGCCACAGAAGCATCACAGGAAATTGTAGAGCTGATGAACTCCCTAAAAATGGAACCGTCATACCTCTCTCACCTGAAAGGGAAATGATAGGTATACTGATAGCTACATGTAAACTTAACGATAACAGTTCTAGGTAGTATAATTTACCAACATGCGCAGCCACCAAACTCATATGGCCTTCATTTGACTTAAAGCGCTCCAAAGACTTGTTATCTTAAAGTCAGATCTCATATTATCTACCTAATAGGTGTCCTCACAGTACACTGTCTTATAGGCAGACACGCAATACGGATTGTTGTAATCTCAAAGAAAGACGAAGAAGAGGAGAAAACAATCCCTCACCTTCTAAGTAATGCTCTGCTCTTTCCCTAAAACTCTTTAATGTGGATTCTGTATCCGCAACCTCTTTAACCTAACGTAACCTACACAAATGTCATTGCACATTTAAAGACCTCAGTTTCAACATACAGAAGTAAAGTGCCAAAGAATCCGAGTGTTCTAGACAGAAAGAGATTTTCAAATTCAAAGGATACAGTCAAAAAAGTCCATTAAGAACGTTTCCATCGATTATTATTATTTTCAAAAGAAAGGGATTCTACATATTGTAAACAAACATTCGATTAGTTAAACATTTCAACCAAACCAAACACATCATGATGCAAAGCAGTCCTCTTGAAATGCAATTAACACCATCTGGCAGGATATCCGTTTTCCAAAAAATTTGTACACAATTTTACTTTCGGTCGTTCTTGTTGCCACCCTTAAATGGAACCAACAACAATTTACAAATGCAGCAACTTCTCCGAAATTCGATACAAACAAATTTCTATTTTAAAAATTCTTCATTTCCGTCAATTTTTAAACAATGGCGAAAAATGAGACAAACAGCAGTCTTCTCAAAGCTGCACAGAATTTGTTATTTCTGGAAGTAGAACAAAACAAAAAAAATTGTATATAAAATAAAATAATTTTACTTACTAGAGAGAACATTTTTAATTATCTTTTATACTGTTTTTAATTTATTTTGAAAGAATTTTTGAAAAAGAAGAAAAAAATAGCAAAAGTGTAAGCAAATCGAGTTTGTTTTGTCTTGCCTGGCATTGAAGTTGATGCCAATTTAATTTTGTGTAGCCGAGGTACAAATTCTCATTACGTGAATGGATTAAAAATAGAAATGATTTTCAGCTAATCCCCCTTTTCAAGTATCTATCTGTAGATCTATTGCTTGTTAAAGATAAATGATGTTTAAGGAAAATTTCAAACTGATTTGTGTATTATGAAAGTATATACCTACCTACGCAAGAATTCACATTTTTTCGGTGATCAGTCACATGGCTGCAACACCAGATTTGAAAAATATAGTTCCTAAATTTTAAACTTAAATGAACTCTTTGCAAATCAGGTGTCAATTGCTCAAACTTTCATTTAGATTTGATTAAAAACGCAGAGCTGATCGGATGTTTATTTCATAATATAGAAGAAGGTATGCCGTTAATAATGAAAAACAACATTAGCCAAATGGCCACACCGACCAGACCACCCTTACAGGGCAGGGAGTAGAGATGATCCTTTTCATGAAATTTTCCATAACAAAATCGCAAAGTGGCTGCCTATGTCCTCGATAGATAGCCTCACGAATTCCATCATCGATGCTGGCCTCTTAGTGTAGACCTTACCTTTCACGTGGCCCCAAAAGAAGAACTTGCAAGGTGTTAAATCACAAGATCTCGGTGGCCAATTGTGGTAACCTCTTCGAGAGATAACACGGTCCGGAAACTTGCAGTATAAGATGGTTTCGTTGCTTGTGTGGCACGTAGCGCCGTCTTGTTGAAAGTAAACGTCGTCCAAATCAATACCATCCAAGTCCGGCCATAAATTATCTCTCAATAGCGCAATCCATTCACCGTAACTGTTGATCCAACCTCATTTTCGAAAAAGTAAGGTCCAATGACCCCGCCGGACCATAAACCGCAGCAAACGGTCAAACGTTGTGGATGGCGAGGCTTCTCAACAATAACTCTAGGGTTTTCCGAGCCTCAGAAATGGGCCTCGTCAATCACGACGATTTTTCGATAGAATTCCAGATAATTTTCATGCATTTCAAGGACCCAATCAGCAAAGAAACAACGTTGTTGACGATCGGCCGGCTTAACTGAATTTTATAAGCCTAAAGACCCAAGTCTTTATACAAAATACGGTGTAATGACGTTTGTGGAATGCCCAATTCCAAAGAACGACGAGGAATGGACAAACCTGGGTTTTCTTCAACACTTTGGGGTACAACAACTATATTTTCAGTTGTTCTTGAGCGACATGCTCGGGTTTTATTCTTCACATCTCTAACTTGTCCCAACAGCTCGAATTTTTCCACCAATTTCTGTATAGCCGTCAAGGTGCTTCATGACGACCCAAAAATGCTTATGTTTTGCGAACTGTGACTGCTAAATTTTCCCCATTTATGTAAGAAATTTTAATAATTTCAATGCGTTTTTAAAGCGTGTATCGTTCCATTATTAATTACCTGTTAAGCAGCTGTTGTCACTGCCTGGACTGTCAATTTGTTAACTTGAGAGATTCAGAATAAAATCCTGCATCTACACCAGTGTACAGATAGCTATAGACGACTCACTGGTGTATGGTATATTATCTATCCATTCTTCCCTCCTTGAATTTGACAGCCTGGTATCGTTTGTGAAAATCAAGTGTAGGGGAGTCAATGAAGCGAAAAATACGGCCTGACCTCCGAATTTTTTTACTGTGAACCGATTTGCATGAAATTTTGGAATTAGGCTCGTCTTACCCTTAACTTCACAAGTGAAAATGATTTGAACTGCGGTACCACCCTGGGGGTGGTTGCCACCCCTTCTCGGGGGTGAATTTTTTTTTCTTCAAAATAACCTCGGATATCGATAGAAGGCCTAATTTTAAGCAAAAAATCATTTATAAAGTTTTTCAAAAAATCCAATACTTTTCAAGTTATTGGCAAATGAAAATTCGCAATAATAACACTCCGAAATTTACAGTTACTAAATAGAAAAAAAATATGATAAGTTTTTGGACCATAACTCCTTCAATTTTCATGCTATCACAATTTATAACAAACCATTGTAAAGGTATTTAAGAGAGCTACAACATCCTTAATTGCAATATATAGTAAAAAACTTTTTTTCAAAACGGTGAAGGGTTAAAGGGCTTAAGAGAGGCTGTGATTGCGCTGCCACGCGCTCTTTAAACAATCATATCTCCGTCAATTTTTGTTTCACAGAAAAAAAAATAGAACTAAATTGTTTGTCAGAAAGATACCTAAATTTTTTATCTTAACACTTTTATTCGTATCTGTCGTCATTTTTGAGATATTATGAAAAAAAGTGTTTTTTTTTTAAATTTGAAATTTTGCTTTTTTTTTTAAACGTGAGTTTTTTAAAAAATATGTGTCCTGAAGCAGCCAAACTGATACTATCTATCAAACTCTTCATAATAAAGTTATATCTAGGCGGAATACAATTAACTTTAATTTTGGTGGAAATGGCACTTAAGAAACCCATTGATTTAAAAGAAAAAAACATTAGATGCTCCCCTTATTTGCAATAAAGCTCACTTATCTTACGTGCAAAAGACTTTTAATAGTGTTCATCTTAAAGATTATTTCAAGCACTATGAAACCCTTTTGTATTAGAATGCATAAAATGCATCTGCTCGCCGCTAGATGGCATTGACCACATCGATTAAATTTCAGACAAAGTAAAAAACGGCTTTGATCTTTAATATCTAGCTTAATATTGCACTTAGAATACTTTATAAAAAACCAAATTGTTCATTGTCTTACCTGCTACAGTTTTGTTTTCAATAAAATTTTCGATAAAACGTATATTTTTGAAGATATTTGCAAAAAACCGATGAAAAACGTGAAAAAATTTCGAATTTTCAATTGCCAATAACTTGAAAAGTATCGGATTTTTTGAAAAACTTTATAAATGATTTTTTGCTTAAAATTAGGCCTTCTATCGATATCCGAGGTTATTTTGAAGAAAAAAAAATTCACCCCCGAGAAGGGGTGGCAACCACCCCCAGGGTGGTACCGCAGTTCAAATCATTTTCACTTTTGAAGTTAAGGGTAAGACGAGCCTAATTCCAAAATTTCATGCAAATCGGTTCACAGTAAAAATATTCGGACCTAAAATGCTTCATTGACTCCCCTAGTTCGGGTGTTTCATAATTCGTCGCAGCACTATGAGTGAGCCATAACTTTATGAAGGATCTGAGCATGTCCTATTGAACTGTTTTTCCAGGCTTTAGTCTGACCAAGCCTCAGTCAGGGGACATTTAGCCGCGGGTTCTTGAACAAAAAGATATAGGGGTTTCCAATTGAACATACCATCCAGTCCCGCAACTGGGACAGCTTTTTTCACGTTATCGAAGGCTCCTTAAATATCTAAGAACGTTGCAAGGGTATATTCCTGCGGAGTGCCGTTTGATGCATTTTTGAGTAGGCATGTTGAGCTTCCGATATATAATCCGGTATATCAATCAGCCTCTCGAAAAGGTTTCAAAATGAACGATGTTAGACTAATGGGTATAAAGTCAATAGCCTCCGTATGTCTAGGTTTTCCAGGCTTAGGGATGAAAACCACCTAAACCTCATGCCACGATAAGGGAACATTATCCCCATTTAGACTGTTAAACGGCTCATACACACCACACTTGTGTGCACACCGGTGTGTTAACACAGGTGTGGCATTCCGCCTTTCACATCACACCGATCGTGACACCGACATCGACACCAAAAATCAAAAAGTTTGGATTTTGCCCATACGATGTCATACCAAAATCGGTGCGCACACCAAACCGCAGACGGCACACTTCTCTGCGCACATACGAGTGTGCTGTGTATGGGCAGTTTTATAGAAAATGTTCACTAGGAGTGGGATGATTTGGTTTATGCTTTTCTGAACTTGTCTGGAGAAAATGAGTTTAATCTTTTCTTCTGCTATAATATCCTACTAGATCTTCTATTTCTGGACTACTAAGGGTTACTACAGGACCCATACGATGTCATACCAAAATCGGTGCGCACACCAAACCGCAGACGGCACACTTCTCTGCGCACATACGAGTGTGCTGTGTATGGGCAGTTTTATAGAAAATGTTCACTAGGAGTGGGATGATTTGGTTTATGCTTTTCTGAACTTGTCTGGAGAAAATGAGTTTAATCTTTTCTTCTGCTATAATATCCTACTAGATCTTCTATTTCTGGACTACTAAGGGTTACTACAGGACGACCGAATCTATGGTCAAGATTTTCCTTAGTCATTTATGTTATCTATTTCGTTGCTGAAGACCGTCCATGACCTACATCCGCTGTATTTCGACCTTAAACACACGTTGACTCGTCTTGTAAAGTTCCCAGTCAGTTTTTTTCCAGTTTTTGTTTTGGCGACTTTGAAAAATCTTCTAAAGGGTGTTTTTTTAGAGGCATAGAAACTGCAATAAAACAACGATGAAATATTCGATTGACATGATTTTTTATTTATTCGAAAGATAATCTTGTGGCATTACATTTTAAATATGATTTCTGGCATATGACTACCACGGCTGGCTCGGATATGTCCAATCTGGACGTCCAATTTTCGATGACTTTTTCCAACATTTGTGGCCGTATATCCGGCTTCCGAATGGTCAAGCGTTTGTGGCTTATCCGCATAGACCAATGACTTTACATAACCCCACAAAAAAAAAGTCTGGCGGTGTTAATCACAAGATCTTGGAGGCCAATTCACAGGTCCAAAACGTGAAATTAGGCGGTCACCAAACGTGTCTTTCAATAAATCGATTGTGGCACGACCTGTGTGACATGTTGCGGCGTCTTGTTGGAACCACAGCTCCTGGACATCATGATTGTTCTATTCAGGAATGAAAAAGTTAGTTATCATGGCTCCATACCGATCACCATTGACTGTAACGTTGTGAATCATCGATTTTGAAGAAGTACGGACCAATGATTCCAAAAGCCCATAAAGCGCACCAAACAGTCAGTTTTTTCTGGATGTAACGGTGTTGCGACATACACTTGAGGATTAGCTTCACTCCAAATGCGGCAGTTTTGTTTGTTGACGAAGCCATTCAACCAGAAGTGCGCTTCATCGCTAAACACAATTCGCTTATGAAAATCGGGAACAACGGCCATCTCGTTTTGGGCCCATTCGACGAATCTAAGCCTTGCTTGATGATTGTTTGGCATCAATTCTTGCACGAGTTGGATTTTGTAAGCACGCAAACCAAGATCCTTCCGCAAAATCTTCCATAAAGTGGATGGACACAGATCCAATTCCTCTGCTCGATGGTGGATGAACACATTCGGGTCTTCCTCAATGCTACGCTCTCCAGTAGCTTCTGTACGGCGTCTCTGGGGATGCCAGTTATCAATTAGAGTAAACGTGGTGCGAAAATATTCCATGGTTGATCGAATTAACTGCTCTGATGGACGATTTTGTCGACGATAAAATGGACGTAGTGTGCGGTACGTATTCCGCACAGAACCATTATTTTCGAAATAAAATTGCACATTTTGCAAGCGTTGTTCAGGCGTGAGTCTATTCATGATGAATTGCCAAACCAAACTGAGAATAAATCACTTGACAGCTGTTAAATCGGTCGCCGTCTTGAAAAGTAGTGCCAACTTAAAGTTCTATACCTCAAAAAAAAGAAAAAAAAAACACCCGTTAGTTTCTTTTCTTAGGGTGGTTTTTTCCTACCTTTTTCCATTTGATAATAGGACAGCTTTTTTCTAAGGAGTAACTGAGTTTTACTGTCCTAATCTCTATCTCTATATATATAAAAATGGATGTGTGCTTGTTTGTTTGTTTGTATGTCTCTTATAGACTCCGAAATGGCCCAACAGATATTTGTGAAATTTTCATGGTTTATACTGTTGCATTCAGTGATGATTTCTCATGGATGAGTGGGAAAACTGGAAAAACCAAACAAAGGTCGGAAATTTGATTTTTTTTGCTTGGAATTTTTTGTTTCGAAATGGGTTTTCGAATGGAAAAACAGAAAGTTCTTGATGAAAAACTCGGAAAACTCATTGGAAAAATTGTATATTATTGCAGGTGCATTGGTTTTCAAATGGAAAACTTGAAAATTTCAGAATAGGTTTTTCAATGGCAAATAGAAAGCGCACTGATTCTCAAATAGAAAAATGGAAATTTTTTGATTGGGAACTCAGTAAACTCTGCGAGAGCACGAAGAACTGCAACACCTTAAACCAAGTTTTTTTTATGGAATTTAAGGTGCATTAGTTTGTTTGTATGTCCGGTTTGGACTCTTAATCCGCTCAATCCTCAATGCATTTTTATAAAATTTTCATTGTATAAAAATAAATTTTTGGGACAATCTTACTGGAAAGTCAGCAATTAAGGGGGACAACCTTAAGCTGTTTGGAATTCTGATTTTTGTGAAATAGTCAAAACAGAGAAGTTTTTGAATTTTTCAAAGAAATTTGCATTTTACTTCATGCTTTAATGAAAGTAGAATGTTAGTTGTAGAGCTTGGAAAAATTCAGATATATGGTTCTCTATTTCAATTGGATTCAAGCAAATCACATTGCATTTTAACAATGTCTGTGTTAATCATAATGATTATTCTGGAGTTGCTCTGAAAGGTGGCGAGACGAAGTTCGCGGGGTCGGCTAGTCTCCTATAAAATACATTCCATAACAAAATACATTAACATAACAATGTTGTACCCGTTTAATTGATGAACTGTGTGATCTTCTTTTGACTGTTTAAACTGAAGTCGTGTCTAGTTAAGTAACAACCAATTTATTTATAAACGAGCATGTCATCAACCAACGAACTATTTATGGCCATAAAAATATCATGCAGTCAATTCTTAAAGAGGTGTTAAATAGTTTAAACAGAAAACACTTATTATTCATCACCATTCTAATTTGATTTTCAGTAGGTCATGAAAAACAATCAACGACCATTTATGGCCAAACAGTCATACCTGAATGATTTCATACGTTAAAACACTCATCATACCCACTCTCGGTCACCCCCACATTTTCTTTTTTTCTTTTGGACTCTATAAACATTTTTATTCATTAAGAAAAATTCCACAAAATTCTTTCATACAAGTGACTAATTTTATTGTTAAAATTTTTAATAATTATTAATTTTTAAATGAATTCCTCCCCCAAACCTTACACCCACGGAATATATTGCCCTAAGAAACACACATCCCTCTGTTGCAAGCCAAAACCATATGTTTTCTGATTTTTTTTGTTCATGCCATCGATTACTTAATTTTGTGATCTTTTTTCAGCTCAACAACAACCAATGCAGCAGTGCCTCAAGCCAGACCAAAACAAAACTACATTTCCGATATTAGTTCACCTTTGATTCAGGTTAATATCAAATCTTCGTTTTTTTCTTGAAATATTTATTAAAATGTTTTTTTTTTTGCTATTTTTTGTTGATGTAATTTCTTGGAAATTCGCCAAATGCTTCAACCTTTAAAAAAAACTCGTGTTATGCGTACTTAATGATCACCTGTAGGAGGATGGAGACAACAAAGTTCTGAAGCTGAGATTTGATGTCAGCCAATACGCCCCCGAAGAAATCGTTGTTAAGACTGTTGACCAAAAATTATTGGTGAGTCAAAGTTTAAAATACAAAAAAGTGTATATTTAATTATTGTTATTTTTTAAAAATTTGTTTTCTCGTTGATTTTTTGTTGGTAATGTTCCAACAAAAAAAATTGTTTTTATGGATGTTTCGAGAATAATTAGAGAAGCAAACGCATGAGTTGGCAAGTTTTATTTTTGGATAACCAAAGTATTTTTTTTTAATCTGAAGAGCCGAGACATTGGAATCCATTCCTTTTTTTTAAGACATTTATAAATGTATAAAATATAAAATTTACTACCTTCGGTTTCTTTGTTCTTAAAGAATGAATCAGAGAATGTTTTTTTAAACTTTTGTCTACTACCAAAGTTATTTTGATTATGTTGCAAAGCACAAGCACCTGTAAATATTGGTAAATGGGAAAAGTAATCGGACCTGTGAGCCTGATTAATTCATAATAGGTAAGTGTATTTTTGCCTATAGACCAGCTCCTATACTCAATCTGCGGCCCACGAGCTTAAAAAAGTTGGCCCGTGGCGTGGTTTAATAAATTCTTAAAATATCGAGTGACTGCAGAAAAACGTGAGAAAAATATATCCTTTTGAGTTTTCAAAATGGAAGCAACACTAGAACATACAGCAGTGGAAAAGTGGACATCGTGTGTCTTCAAAAAATTATTCTAGATGTCACTCTTTTCTACGCCAAGAAAGGTTTGCACAACTAAATAAAAAACAGATGTCGCTGAGTATTCCTTACTTTTCTTACCATTAAATAAAATTATAAAATAGAGTGGCGCGAAAGCTCTTCAACAGCCAAGGCCTAAGTGGCTTACTCTCATCAACAATTCTCTGAGTTCGTGTGAAGAATTGAGGGGACCTACAATTTAACGCCGATTCCGAACGGCACTTTTTCATGTCAGATTGATACTCTTGGGAGTTTTGTCAGTTCTTCGCTAGAGGCAGTGCTCGTGAACGATGAAATAAGAACTATGGGCTCGAGTAAGACTTGCCATTGCGAAATTGAATTGGAATCATTTTATTCTAATTTTGAATGGACATCTTTTCGACAAAAACTGACTACAGCACTCCTACTGTGGACCTCAGTGCGGTTTTCAAGTTATCATTCCATCTCGAAAAAAGTGGGATGATGACTTAGTGACAAGAGTCTTCGACACAACTATTTTCACTGACGGCTCAAAGATGGAGTGTTGGGTTGGTGCAGGAATTTTCTCTGAGTCTTTAAATGCTTCCGTTCCTTTCGGCTTCCTGACTTTGCTAGTGTCTTTCAGGCTGAACTACTCGCGGTTAAGGAAGCATGCAAATTACTAAAACTAGATCCAAATCAAAACCGCAATACAGCTATCTTTTCGGACAGTCAGGCGGCTATTCAAGCGATTGGCTCGTCCACATTAGTTCAACAATGCCGAAGTGAGCTAGCGGACATGAACATTGGACTCAGGGTCACTCTTGTCTGGATTCTGGGTCATAGTGGCTTTGAGGGCAATAAACCGGCTGACGAGCTGGCGAGGCAAGTATCGCCCTTCATAGCTCACTCGCGGAAAAAGTCAACATTCCTATTGGTGCTATGAAGGATCTTCTCAATTTTTCTCGCTGAATCAAACCGCACAGGTGAAGTAGCCTAACCAACTGTATCATATCTCGTACTATTAACCTTATTTGCAGACCCAGGCAAGACATAGCCAGAGTCGTTGCAACATGCACCGAACACTGGCCTGTTGGGGAATACGAAGCTAAGCTGGGCATTCCCCACAATACTCTCTGTCGTAGTTGTGGGGGCCAGCGAGAAAAGGAAACTGTTCTTCACTTCTTTTCTCCCGAACTGGCCTTGGGTGCTCTGATCCGTTTTTGACAGGGTCCATGCTTCTGCACCACATAGCAAAACGGGGATGATGAGGGTCTTATAGAGCGTCACCTTAGTTATTCGGGAGAGGGCTTTACTACTCAATTGCTTTCTTAGCCCGAAGAAAAAGCGATTAGCAAGAGTCATTCCCCTTCTGATCTCGGCGCTGATGTCATTGTCAGTGTTGATAGTGGAGCCAAGGTATACAAAGTCCCTAACTATCTCGAAATTATATGCGTCCATCGTTACGTTTTGTCCAAGACGTCGGTGTTGGATGTCCTTTTTAGATGACAACATATACTTTGTTTTGCCCTCATTGACCGCTAAGCCCATTTAATCAGCCTCTGTTTGTATACTCGCAAAAGCACTGTTGACATCACGCTGCGATCTCCCAGTGATACAATGTCGTCAGCGTACGCGAGTATTGCACAGACTTCTGGAAGATAGTGCCTCTAGTGTTGATGTGGGAGTTCTGCACTATTCGTTCCAGTATGATGTTAAAGAAGTCGCATAACAATGCATCACCTTGTCTAAAGCCTTTTTTGACATCGAAAGCGTCAGTGAAGTCGTTCTGTTCAGACGAATGCGTTATATGGGAATGCCAAAACTGGACATAGCTTTATACAGTTCTTCTCTATAGATGCTGATGCGCGGCCTTAAAATCGATGAAAAGGTGGTGGATATCGATATGGAGGTCATAGGTTTTTTCCAGGATCTGCCTCAAAGTGAAAATTTAGTCGATGGTTGACTTTCTTGGTCTGAAGCCACATTGACAAGGACCAATCAGATTGTAGACGAAAGGTTTCACACGTTCACATATTACGGCAAAGAGGATCTTGTAGGCGATGTTAATTCTTCTGTAGTTGGCGCAGTTTAGATGATCTCCCTGAATCACAAACCATATCTTATATTCCAAAATTGCGGCAATTAGTTTGGATTTCATTTGGATTTCGTATATACGTCCAAAATTTCAACCTCTACTCTGGTGCTCCAGTAGCATACATGAGCCTCTTGGTTGATGGCGACAGAAACATCGACGTAGCGTTTCTTTTCCATCACTTTTACGATAAATTCCTCTCCGTTAACAATTCTGGCGTAATACTCGGGTTTCTAGAAATGCAAATCAATTTACCATCGTATCTAACTTCGATCCTACGAGTACTGTTATGCACAGATATTCGTACTTGGCGAATGTGGAACTCTCTTCTACAATCTGACCTTCTCAATCATGGCAATGTTTTCGTGTTGTACATTAAAAAAAAATTCAAAATCAAATTAAGCAATTAACAAAAATGGGAGAATAATGAACCTAATGGTTCCAAAATGGATTTTTGCCGGTTATGTTCGACCCCTCCACCAAAGCATTGTCTTCCAAGCTTGAATCTAGAAAGTGAAAAACTCTGCAAAACAAGTGTCAATAGTGGCGCTATCCCCACTGTCCTTTGACTTTGACTAATACTCTGTTATAACGGGTGTTTTTTTCGAGGTATAGAACTTTAAGTTGGCATTACTTTTCAAGACGGCCGGCGACCGGTTTAACAGCTGTCAAGTGATTTATTCTCATTTGGCTTGGCAATTCATCATGAAAAGACTAACGCCTGAACAACGCTTGCGAATTGTGCAATTTTATTTCGAAAATAATGGTTCTGTACGGAATACGTATCGCGCACTACGTCCATTTTATCGTCGACAAAATCGTCCATCAGAGCAGTTAATTCGATTAACCATGGAATATATTCGCAATACGTTTACTCTAATTGATAACTGGCATCCCCAGAGACGCCGTACAGAAGAAGCTATTGCTACTGTTGAGCGTAGCATTGAGGAAGACGCGAATGAGTCTATCCGCCATCGAGCACAGGAATTGGATCTGTGTCCATCCACTTTATGGAAGATTTTGCGGAAGCATCTTGGTTTGCGTGCTTACAAAGTCCAACTCGTGCAAGAATTGAAGCCAAACGATCATCAAAACGAGATGGCCGTTGTTCCCGATTTTCATAAGCGAATTTTGTTTAGCGATGAAGCGCACTTCTGGTTGAATGGCTACGTCAACAAACAAAACTGCCGCATTTGGAGTGAAGGTAATCCTCAAGTGTATTTCGAAACACCGTAACATCCAGAAAAACTGACTGTTTGGTGCGCTTTATCAGTTGGTGGAATCATTGGTCCGTACTTCTTCAAAAACGATGATGGCCACAACGTTGCAGTCAATTGTGATCGGTATAGAGCCATGATTACTAACTTTTTCGTTCTTGAATTGAACAATCATGATGTCCAGGAGCTGTGGTTCCAACGGACCGGAGTATTGGTGTCCATCCTCTCCACGAGACCAAGCCATCTGAGTCTTTGGACCTTCACTCCTTTAGCTAGGTCAGTGTCGCTGTACAGCCCGTACAGTTCGTGGTTAAATTTTCTCCTCCGTTCACCGTGTATGCAGACAAGACCATAGATCTTCCGTAGAACTTTTCTCTCAAACCGGCTTTGGGTGCTCCCATCCCTTTTTTGATAGAGTCCATGCTTCTGCTGGACGGGGATGATGAGGGTCTTAAAGAGCTTCACCTTAGTTGTTCGGGAGAGGGCTTTACTACTCAATTGCTTTCTTAGCCCGAAGAAAAAGCGATTAGCAAGAGTTATTCTCCCTCTGATCTCGGCGCTGATGTCATTGTCCGTGTTGATAGCGGAGCCAAGGTATACAAAGTCCCTTACTACCTCGAAATTATATGCGTCCATCGTTACGTTTTGTCCAAGACGTCGGTGTTGTGTGTTTTCTAGATGACAGCATATACTTTATTTTGCCCTCATTGACATTTAGAGGGTCTCCTTTCTTCAGGATCTGGCAAACAATGCTCCAGGTTCCATTCATCTTCTGCTGAGTTGGTGCATGCTCCTTACCGACTCATCGCTGCTTAGAAGAGTTCGGCAATGATGCCGTCAGCTCCCGCGGCTTTGTTGTTTTCAAGCTTAGGTAGAATGGTTCATTCTGCCTAACAGCGGAATTTGATTCATCATCGCCGTTGTACAGTCTGCAAAAGTGGTCCTTCCATATCCTCAGCATTGACTGTGACTCTACTACGATATTTCCCTGTTGGCCTTTACAGGCTTCAGTTCGTGCTCGGTAACCTTGAGTCATTCGTTTTACCTCTTGTCTAGCAAAAAAAAAAAAAAATATATAAAAGGATATTCTTCACCCTCTTACTATCTACCGACATTATGTAGTTGCATGTCCCTTCTTTCTAGGGTCAAGGAAACTCTGATTAATTTCCATCTTAAGAAATATCTTGAAGATCGGAAGATGACGGACAATACGATTTTCGTAACAATAGGCCACTGCTGATCTTACCATCGAGCCGAGCTGTGGAACAAATCTTAATCTCGTTTTGATTAAAGTACATAAGACTATTGCACTTGATATTTAAAAGGCATTTGATAAAGTCTGAAATCTTGCTCTTATTGAAAATGCGTGTTTTCGGTACTGATGGATCCTTCTTCCTTGGATCAGAAACTTTCATTCGAAACGTTCTATCCAAGTTGTATTGATCGTCTGGTGTATCCGAAAGCTCAGTTTTGTTTTCGATTCTGTTCCTCAATCGTTTCCAAAATCCAAGCTCACATCCCTCCTCTTCCTATGTGCAACTGCGACTGACTTAAAAACTAAAGAGTATTGTACACTGGGGAATAAAATACGGAATTGAGTCCGATGCTTTGAAAACTCAATGCTGTCTTATATTGTTGAAGAGATATATTATGTTTACCCTTTTTACCACTTTTAAGGGTGGAACGTACCTGTTTGAAAACGAAGGTCTCGTGATTCCCAGAATGTGTATCACCTCTTATGGAACGAGCACATATGCATTGTCGCCAAAATTGCCGCAATTCGTTGGGATTTATTTAGATGAGACATTTTTTTTGTGCTACAATCTTCAAGTCGTATATTCGTCCTAAATTCCAATCTCTAAGCCTGTGCTCCATAAGCATACATGAGCCTGTTGGGTGGTATACCAAGCCAAGTATTAGAAATGGCCGGCGACGGAAACATCGCCGAATCATTCACGACCCTAAAACACTGTCGTAGCGTTCCTTTTCTGTCACTTTTCAATTACTGCCCGTAAACAATTCTGACTCGCGTTCTAGAAATGCTCATAAAATTTGCCATCGTATCCAACTTCGGTCGAACAAGTGCATACTGTTATGCACAGATATTCGTACTACGCGAATGTGGAACTTTCTTGTACACTCTAACCTTCTCGATCATGGCAAAGCCTTAGTCATCCAAGACCAATATACATCGAAATATACTTTACGAACATAAATTGCTACGTACAAGGCATCGAACAAATCTTGCTCAATCTATAAGCAATCTACAAGAATGGGAGAATAATGAACCTAATGGTTCCAAAATGGATTTTTCCGGTTATGTTCGACCCCTCCACCAAAGCATTGTCTTCCAAGCTGGAACTTAGAAAGTGAAAAACTCTGCAAAACAAGTGTCAATAGTGGCGCTACCCCCCTGTCATTTGACTTTGACTACTACTCTGTTATATTAGCAGGAAATTCTTATGCAACTATCTTCGTATCTTTTAAACTCCTTAGAAAACTAATTCTTGTTTTCGATTGCCTCATGGGCTCTTATTTTATTCTTTTCCTGTTCTAAATATTCAAGCAGCTTACTTACTTTGGTTTAGCCTCCTCCTCGTTCCTTCCTCCAATCATGAACAACATTCATTTCTAGTGAGAAGAGAATAAATAAAAAAGAAACCACAACAAACAGCTCCCTCTGAGTTGATCCACTTACCTACAAAAGATTTCCTATCTCTCGAGTAATCGCTTCTCGCTTTGGCAAGCAGAAGAAAACCATCCCACACAACCGCTTGCGGATAATTTCGCACATAGTAATGTTTACTTAACCGGTTAACTAGCTGTTGTGCGAATGAATGTGCTGTTTTCATATTTATGTCTTGTTCCCATTTTCTAATGTGTGTTTTCTTTATTTACAGGTGCATGCTAAACACGAAGAGAAATCGGACACAAAGAGCGTCTATAGGGAATACAACCGCGAGTTCCTCTTGCCAAAGGGCGTTAGCCCTGAATCGATTCGTTCTTCCCTCAGCAAGGATGGTGTACTTACTGTCGATGCACCCTTGCCGGCTTTGACTGCTGGGGAGACCATGATTCCTATTGCCCACTAATAAATGAAGAATTGCATAACCCTGCTTCAAGATTAATCTAAATTTTAATTTAAAAATAAAATCCCATTTATGCATTAAACGCACTAATTTTAAATAATTTCGTTCACAAATGTTTTTAACTTAGGTATTTTTCTCTTATTTTTTTTTTTATTTAGACGACTAAATGCTATGTGACCGTTAATTTAAAAAATCAATGGATTGTTTCTTTTCCCCCAACATTTTCGTAATTAAAAATTTATGTTGAAAAAATAATTGAATAAAAACAAAATAACAAAAAATTAAGTCAAATAAGTGTGCTATTGTTGTTTTTTTACTCACAAGTGAATCCATTCACAATTCTATTTTTGTTGCTTCAACGTTTTTTGTTGCCGGATATAATGTAGCTGTGTTATTTAGAAATGAAAAAAACTTATAAGAAATACTCTAAGAATCGATTAGTATATGTTGAATATTAAATGTAAAGATTACACAACTTAATTTTAGGTGAAGGTGCCTGTAATTGGTGACTATTAACAATATCGCTGTACACAATAGAACTCGCTGTAGATTTTTGTTTTCAAATTACCATTTAAATTTAAATTCTGTAACACAAAAACTACATAAAGAAAAGAGAAAAATAATTTTAAAAGGCTTATGTAACTTTTGTCAACGAAATTTATAATTTGTAATAATAAAGAAAGTTTGTAACAATATATTGCCATTTATTTATAAAAGGAAAAGGAAGTTAAATGCGTAATATGACGACTCTGGTTCATGGTTTTTTTGATGAAATTTATGGATCATCGCCATATGTAGGGCGATAGCGGAACTAATGACCAAAATGTGTAAGCTTCCATTTGACACCCCTATTTAATTCGTCTTCACTTTGGCTTCAAAAATGCATTTTTGTCAAAATTAAAACATTTTTATTTTTCGCCACCGACCGGTTGCATTGCCATCTGTTGGGAAATAGCGAAAGTAATTCAATTTTGTAACAGTCACATTTTTATCATTAGTTATAGATGGCGCTGCGATCAGTGGCGAAAAATCGCAATTTTGAAATTTTTACAAAAATGCAGTTTCCCAGAGAAGAGCTGTTTGGCAATATTTGACATATGAAACGAGAGCCCTGCGAAGAGTGGGTGAGTTATTTAGAAAGTGGGTGCCTTGCAATATCGAGTAAATATTTCTCCAAGCTCAAGTGTGGCAGTACCAACCTCCACGAAAGGTGCAGGGTGGAAACAAGACTTCGGTCTAGGCGAATGGACTACGCTAAAAGTCATGTAGTCTTCCAGCTCTGTTCACCGCCAGACAACTGGCAAGAGGCTGCATGACAAAGGACACCTGTGAACCCTTGTTAATCCATAATAAATAAACAAAGCATGAAAATTTCCTATTGAAAAATGTAAGTGAATTTATTCACAAGAGTACAAAAAACAATAGACTCCGAGTAGGTGTTCAGAAAATAATTGTTACTCTGGGGTAGTTGTAAAGCCCCATCCATTCAGGCCAATGGATGGCAAGTATAGTCGCGGTAGGCCCCCTTGTGGGAGCTTCTGAGGGGCTGTGGTTGTCGAGAGATTCGTTCTCGGTAATTGAATTGATTATTCTAAGTTCCAATTATATAGATAGAAAAACATATACCATTAAGATCACAATGAAATAAATAATATTAAATGCGCTGGAATAATGAACGCATTAAAAGTTTGATATTTAATTAATTTCAAACAGTGTGATTGTCAACACCCAAAAAGGACACCAATGTGAATGGTCACACGTCGGATAAGGCCTAATTGCTAGGTGCCGACGTATAACTACTCGCATATATATGAAACGAGAGCCAACAGCTGCCAGAAGCTCATTAAGAGATTTCTTAATCCTTCGGAGTTACCAGATTTTTTTTTTTTTTTTTTTGTCACAAGAAAAGAAGACCAAGCCTACTTTTTTGCTTACTTAAGGAAATTGTCTTCCGGTTTTTTGACATTAGCTTAAGTTCCCTTAAGCAATTTTAGTTGGACCTTTAAGTTAGCAATGAGCAATTGCGCAATGAGCGAATGAAACCACACAAGTAAAATTTGACCGAAAAGTTAATGAACGTAGCTTAATTATATTATGGTTTGCCCATAGGGTTCGTTTGTATTCGCTGGCTCACTTACGTGAGCAAAATTACATTATAGCTGAACCTTTAGAAATAAAGCAGCAGATTAATCCAAAGTAAAGGCCCAACTATAATTATTGCTTATAGCCTAGGAGCCGTTAAGTGGGCGCCACTTAAATTTTTAATAAAAATAAGAAATGATAAAACTAAGACGATTCGGACGAGATTGGTTCTCTGATCGAAGTCTTCGCCATCTAAGGTGACACTTAGTTTAGAAGTAAATGCAATGGTACAGGGTTTTCCATTTTGCGGTTTCAAAAGTATAGGGCTGGAATTCGACATCTGTCAAACTATTTTTTTTTTCAGTTGAAAGTCTGACATTTACGAAAGTGGATCGCTTAACTATCGCACAACGCATAAAAATTGTTAAAACCTACTTCAAAATGGTGATTCTGCCACAGCCAGATATCGTGCTTTGTTATGGTTTATATAATCGTCCACCTATTCAAGCAATTGGTAAAATTGTGAAGAAGTTTGAAGAGACTAGTTTGGTTACACATATGGTAAGGCCTGTGCATCATCGTTTCGCTCGTACCACTGAAAATATCGCTGCTGTAAGTGAAAGTGTTGCCGAAGACCCGAATGTGTCGATTCCTCGTCGTTCTCAGGATTTAGGACTGTCTTACGGCACATTATGGCGTATTTTGCATTTGGATCTACACCTACATCCATACAAAGCCCAGCTCACATAACAACTAAAGCCAGCTGACTATTCACAACGGTCGTTGATACGTCGAATGGATGCTTGAAAAACAGGCGATGAACGTCAATTTTTCGACTGGCCACCAAGATCATGCTATTTGACACCGCTGGACTTTTTTTTGTAGGGCTACCCGAAAGACCATGTTTATGCAGATAAACCTTTAACTCTTAAACACTTAAAAACAAACATTCGTCAAGTTATTCCTCAAAGAATCGATGCTTGCAACAATTCGCGTGGTGGTCATTTAAATGATGTAGTGTTTCACACATAATGTCAACGTTCAAACTTTATAATAAAAAATCTAATATATAAAATTCTCGTGTCACGGGGTGCGTAATTGAACTCCTCCGAAACGGCTCGACCGATTTTCGTGAATCTTTGTGAGGATATCGGCTAGGGTGGAGAATCGGACAACATCTATTTTTCATCCCCCTAAACGTTAAGGGTGGTCCACCCTTAAATTTTTTTTTATTTTTTTGGACAAAATTTTTTGTTTTTATTTTTTTATGATACATCATACTAAAATACATAAAACCTTAAATTTTCACCCCTCTGTGATCAACCCTTATTTTTTATTTATTAATTAAAAACTTTAATTTTGTTTATGATTTTTATTTTTATTTTGTCATGACTTAGAAGCGGGGTAGTCGGTAGCGGGTAGTGGGTAGTTGATAGCAATTACTGGTGTAGCAGGTAGCGTTTAGAAGTATTGGGTAACGGGAAGTAGGGTAGCGGGTAACAGGGTAGCTGGGTATAACGGGATAGCGTGTAGAGGGTAGTGGGGTAGCGGTTAGTAGGTAAGCGGGTAACGTGTGTAAGTATTGGCTAGCGGGTAGCGAGGTAGCGGGTTGTGGGGTAGCGGGTTGTGGGGTAGCGGGTAACTGGGTATAACGGGGTAGCTGGTAGACGGTAGTGGAGAAGCGGGGAGAGTGTAACGGGTGGTATGGTAGCGGGCTATAAAAGTCTAGGTCTTTTTTATATCGATTGAGGCAGTACGAAGTCTGCCAGGTCAGCTAGTATTTCTCTGAAATTCTTAAATTAACGATTTCAAATTCGGTCAGCAAAATCGAAAGGAAATCAAAACGAAAAATTGAGAACACCACAGTTTAT
This sequence comes from Sphaerophoria taeniata, assembly GCA_943590905.1. Lineage (NCBI taxonomy): Eukaryota > Metazoa > Arthropoda > Insecta > Diptera > Syrphidae > Sphaerophoria > Sphaerophoria taeniata. The sequence continues at coordinate 71,106,730 of OX016541.1, forward strand.
GCTTGTAATAACTTAAAAAAAATATTTTATGTGTTTTATTTAGGTTTGCTTTTGAAACCACAAAATGGATAAACCTATATATTATTTAGTGTAACTAATTTATTCATTTACCAATGCTAAAAATGTCATGGGAAATTTTTCGTTCGTTTCTTAATCTGGCAATACACTCGCCTCTCTTCTCCGTTTCGCCTATACATTGTAAGCATGGTGTGGCACTCAAGAAACAGCATTGCTCTATTTAATTCTCAGCCATAGTGGTGGCAAAGAGCATAACTTCGATTGACAACGTCAACAGTCTTCTTTCTTCACTATTCAAACAGGTACCTTCTCTTTTATCTTCAATAAAAAAAAAAAAATATTACACAAAAAGTTATAGATTTATCAAATTTTAAATTTATATATTCACATCATTTATTTCATTTATTGCAATGTTATTTTGCATAAACTGAGTCAGTCAAACAATTTAATCTCGTTCTTTCGGTAAATGTTGTTTTCTTTTTAAAAATACCTTTCCAGATATTGAAATTAACGTTTTATGGGAAAGTTCACTCGGGCGTATACTTATTATTTTTCAGAAGAGAGATGAAGAAACGTAACCGCACTTTTTTTCCGAAACCTATTTGAGCAACAAAATAAATTCTTGCGTCACAAATTAGCAACAAAATTCTGAATACTTTTCGGTGCTTATGAAATAGTTCTGCTAGCGTAATAAACGTTAATATCTCTTTGAAGTAAAATACGGTCACTTGTAGAAGTTATATTTTTATATATCTTCATTTCATCTGCAAAGATGAGAATTTTGCTATTATAAACACATAACGTTGCATCATTGATAGCTTATTTAAAGAGAAGGGGCCCCAGATGGCTCCTCTGCGTAAGTATGATTTAGAGTTACTATTTCTGAATTTAACCTGATAAGACCTATTCTCAAGCTAAGAGACAATCCACGCAATCTAAAAAGTGGGAAGCCATAAGAGTTTAGTTTTAAGTTGATAATTTAATGAAATAGTTGATCAAAAGAATTCGAGAAGTCCATGCTTTGGATTTTATTTTAAAAAATAATAACATTAGTCACCGTCACACTTTTTTTTAGAATTAGAAGCTTCCATTTACTCTAGGTATTCATTGTTAAGTTCGCAAGAGAGTTTCTTAAACTCTTCAAACAAATCGATATTTGGAGGTCGATGAGTTCAAATGTAAGGAATTTTAAGTTTTCCTTAAAATCAAAAACTCAAAACCGTTTAAAGCGTCCAAATCGACCAAGAATTATGGAAAAGGACAAACGGCATCCTGATTTATCGGATAGTTTGAAGAAATTCCCTTATGATTTCAAGCATTCATAAGTCATAAGAATCTGATTTAAAAACACATAAAAAAGAAGGGTTATTGTGTCATAAATTAGTTAACCTAAACCACAGACAAATAAGTCAATTTTTAAGAAATTCACCCTTCATAGTTAAAGGGCGGGGGATAGACCCCCTCTCGTACGATTTTTTTCTTGCCTCAATCTATACACTCTAGCTTTTTGGCACAACGTTCGTGAATCACCTTGTATACTTCTACGGTAAGTATGTATGTCACTAAACTCATCCTCAACGGTTGGACTGATTTGAATAAATTTTGTCTGTAAGCGTTTGAGTGGCATGGCGCCCCTTATTGGTGTAGATTCAAAAATCAGCCATACTAGCCGAATCGGTAAACATTGTTGTATTAATAATTTCTAAAAACGGCTCAACCGATTTCTCTCAAAATTGGTCAGGATGTAGTTATAATAAGGAGATATGCTTTTTATCCTACTAGCTGACCCAGTAAACGTTGTCTTGCAATATACATAATTTCGTGTGAAGGATTGAGGGAACCTACATATAATTTAACGCTGATTCAAAACGGGTAAATCTGGGAAGCACTTTTTTCTTGAAAGATTGATACTCTTTTTTCTCAGTTCTTCGCAACACCAAGGGTACTGCGTTGAAGTAAAAACTTTATTATATAACTTATTCACTTCATGAATTCATTACGAATTTCGGGTACTCTCTACTCAGGGTACTCGCGTGATACAAAATTGATTTCCCTGTATTTCTAAAGTGATGATATTTTGTTAGGTACCTACAGAAGGAGATACAATGTGGAAGTTAGTCCGTGGAGATTTTCACCGTCATCTTGCAACGTATTTACAAACTTTCAAGTGGAAACCTACTCAGACAACGGTTTCCAACGTCGGGGTATTATAAATGGGTGCGTTCAGGTTGTTCTCGGATAGGTCAGTGCTATCATTATAGATAGCCAAACCAGCTCATTTTTCATGAACGAGTTCGATAAACTTTGGATAGCTGTGAAAACAAGAACACACAAATTAAGGGGGATACGGATATTATACGTTGAATAATATGTATTTATTAATTTATATATTTGTTTGTAGGTATGCACATAATTTGTTGTTTTAAGCTTCGTTAGTATTTATTTTGGTTTGGTTCCTTGTACATTCGATAAAATTGGACCAGTAGCCAGCAAAGGATTGACCGCATCAAGGATCTGATTAAGATTTAAACCACCTAAGAGACCAGAATTGGGCCGCAGTAATAAAAGTAGAGGACTTTCAGCGCCACCACCTCCTTGATATTGGGATGGTTTCTCTAACGAACAGCAAGCAAGCGTGAACAATGCAAAAAATATAAGGTACTGCAAATAAGAAAGTTACGTTACTAAAAATAGTCGAAAAGAACCAAAGACTATAACTACCTTCATTTTGGATGGTTACAAGAAAAACTCAGTGAGAACTGAAAGTTAATCGAGAAACGCTTTCATTTTATAGATTATAGGTTTGTTTGCTCGAAAGGGTAGAATGAAACTGGCTCCATCTAGTTCTTTTATTGATTAATTTCAAAAAATAAAATAAAACATTGTTTCAATCTGAGTTAAACATGATTGTTGACTCAATAATATTAATTAAGAAAATTGTTTTAAATACCTACATATTATGTGTTAATGAGCTATTGTGACTTAACGAACTCTTTATTTACGCTTATTATAATTAATTTAATGCGGTCTTGTTTTGCAGAATAGCTATAGTTAAATATTTTTCAGGAAAAATCAGTGCATATCGCCAAAACAATTAAATTCAATTTTCGTTTTAATGAATGAGTTTGTAGCAGATTGTCTAGCTGCCGAGCTGTTCAAAGCAGCAGGCGACGATCTAGATAAGAGCATGCCCAAATCATCCGATGAATGGAACCTCAGCATTGTTTGCCCGATCCTGAAAAAGGGAGATCCTCTAAACTGCGCCAACTACAGAGGAATCAGTCTACTTAACATCGCCTACAAGATCCTCTCTGCCGTAATATGTTAACGTCTGAAGCCTTTCGTTAACGATCTGATTGGTCCCTTTTCAATGTGGCTTCAGGCCAGGAAAGTCAACCATCGACAAAATTTTCACTTTGCGGTAGATCCTGGAATAAAACCTATGAACTCCAAATCGATACCCACCACCTCTTCATCGATTTTAAGGCTGCGTATGACAGCATCTACAGAGACGAACTGTATAAAGCTATGTTTAGTTTTGGCATCCCTGCCAAGCTCGTTCGCTTGTGCAAAATGACGATGGAGAACTCACGCTGATCCATCAAGGTTGGCAATGAGCTTACGGAATCTTTCGACGTCAAAAAAGGATTCAGACAAGACGATGCGCTGTCGTGTGATTTCTTTAACATCGTTCTTGAGAAGATGGTGCAAAACTCAAGTTCTCGCGTACGCCAATGATATTGATATAATGGAAAGAACACAGCACAGCGATGTGATGTCAATGGCGCCTTTGTGAGAATTGAGACAGAAGCGGCCAAAATGGGTTAAGCGGTAAATGAGGGAAAAATGAAGTATATGCTGTCTTCGAGAAAGGACACCCAACACCGACAGCTTGGACAGAACGTCACAATAGACGCATACAACTTCGAGGCAGTAGAGGAGTTTGTCTACCTAGGCTCCGCTATTAACACGGGCATTAACACCAGCGTCCAGATCAGACGAAGAATAAATCTTGCTAATCGCTATTTCTTTGGGCTAAGAAAGCTATTGAGTGGAAAAGCCCTCTCTCGTGCAACTAAGGTAAAACTGTACAACACCCTCATCATCCCAGTCCTGCTGTACGGTGCAGAAGCATGGACCTTGACAAAATCGGATGAATGTGCCTGTTTCGAGAGGAAAGTTCGTCGGGTCATCTTTGGCCCCGTGTGCATTGATGGGGAATGGAGAAGAAGATACAATAGCGAACTTTACGGGTTGTACATAGACGTGCACCTAGCCAGAAGGGTCAAGGTCCAGAGACGAGACTTAGATGGCTCGGTCATTTGGAGCGCATGGACACCAATGCTCCGGCCCGGAACTTGGAGTGCAAAACTGGAGACAGCTAGCAAGGGACCGAGCTGGCTGGCGGAGACTGTTGATTGAGGCCCAAGTCCACACCGGGCTGTAGCGCCACCTTAAGTAAGTATATCTAAATCTGAATTTGTTTTGTAATTTTGAGATTCTTATAACCCATATCATTCCAACGCCACATTCCCATATTCTCATACTTCGGGAAAGAACGCTAATGATGCAGGAAATAATCAACATTCTGAATGGTTTCGACTGGAAAACTCTGCAAATTCTTGAAAGATACTTATAAATATAGGATCGTATGCGAAATGCTTTACCTCAGTCTCAAATCTCATTATTTTGAGCTTTTGCTAGCATTTTTAGTAGAAAAAAACAAAAATATTGAGATTTGAGATTAAGACAAAGCATTTCGCATACCACCCATAGGATGTTATATGCCAGAATCCTCGTAACAAGATATTCCCGGCATCGCGCCTACTTAAAATTTTAATGAGGAATAAAAGATAAAGCCAAGACGATTGATCGCTTGGTGATCGGCGTGAATTTAGTTAGCCGAAAATGCCGTGCATACCTGTTCCAATGGGGTGAATGACGGTGAAATGTCTCCACCATCACGGTGGACCAAGCACAAATAATGAATTTATCCTTCGTTCTTGTCGGGGACGAAGCATTTGGCTTGGAGTCTTACCATTTTCAGAAAGAATGTTCAACGGATGTAGGTAGTCGGTCATGAGGCCAGAATGGCCGAACCTGTAACATCAATGGCTGTTAACAGAAGGAAAACCTTTTTCTGACTGTTTTGTGTCTGAAGGAGATTTCTAAATTCGAATACCAATGAAAATTTAAATAAAAATCTTAACTAATGCCTTCAACCAAGATTTAAGGAATTCTTGACTGATTGCTAAAATTGCTCACCTGGAGCTGGAGAGCAATGTTTTTCATGAATAGCTCCATTGGAGATCTGATGGTACCTACATATTTATAACGACATTAAACATCCTCTCGAGAGATTCATCCCTCGGTCTTTTTTGATATTTTCTGTTTTTGGTCACTTTTGGCCTTTAGGGAAAAGGATGATCCCAACTTCCAGTCTCAACGTCCACAACGTTTTCGGAATCACTCCTTTAGTTGAGCTTTGAGGTTGACTAAAGTTGCCGCAGTCATTTAATGAAATGAAAATAATTATATGCATTTTGCATACTTTCTTTCTTTGAAAGTGGGTTGATATTTACTCTTGTAACACCTAAATGCAGAGCATATTGGAGATATTGCAGCATATCAACTTGGAGTTTTTTCCGTTTGTCGAAGATACTGCTGGAGTGTATTACGTAGATTATTCCACTCGTCATACAAATTGAATTTGACAGATAAAGTGAGTTGGAGCGTTTTATATACACTTGATTACTGTGTTGGCTACTGAGTAGTGAAAGGAACACGGCTACGGTTAATGTCGTAAAGAACAAACCTGGGACAGGACAAGATCGAAGAAAATACTGTTTCTGGTATAGGTGGTTTTCTGACGGAACAGCCATTTGATTTGTGTACTCTTGTATGCACAGCAATTTAGCTTTCGGAACGTGCCCATTAATACAACAGAGGGGCAGATAGACACAAATACCACGTTTACAACCAGAATCGAGAGGACGAGAGCTCGAGTTGGATAAGGTTTGAATTCTTGACCCAGGTTGAATTGAGTACTCCAGATGGAGTTTAGTTGAAAAAGTGTTGAGATGACAACTGCTGGCGTATCTCAAATCATCGTAGTATTGAATTTTTGTTCACTTGTGTTTTAAGTTTTTAGTTAGAAAATTCACAAGACGGACGATACAATAGAGAAAAAAAAAGTATCTTGCTTGTGTTCAAATCAGTTGCACTCACACAAAAGTCAGACAGTTTGCCAACTCCTCAACTTAGGTTTTAAAGCACAAATTTCGACTCGACTCCGCTCTTGAAGCGGAGTCGGGTCGGTTGAAGCTCATTTCAACTCAACACAGGTATACAAAGGGGTGAAGCGAGTTTGAAGCTCGCTTCAATACCTCTTGTTAACATGGTAAAAGATAGAAAGAAAGAGCATACTATAACAGTAACCTAAGTGGTACCTACAGATGATGAGGTTAGATTTTTACTATCTAATGTCGTTTTCCATTGGTCGTCCAGAAGCATTCGGAAGAGTCCAGAAGTCTTCTGAAACCATTCCATTGAACTGACTTTGACAGACGGAATGCTTCTGAGAAGAGCAGAACTCTTCTGTTTTGAAAACAGAATCGTCCGAAGAATGACACATACATCATAACCCGTTCCATTGGAGGTAGAAAAAGAAACGTCAAAAAAAGACCAATGGAAAATGACATAAACGTAGATACTATCCCACGGGTGCCTTCAAATAAGCTGGAGATTTTGGTAGAAAAAGAATACTGCCGAAACTAGAACTTGAACCCGCAGGGTTTGGCTTTACAGTCAACTACTCATTCCTCTTAGCAAGTAACTGCGCTATTTTTAAGACAAGTCTGGCTCATTCGCTTTGTAAATCATTTATTAGATAACCTCAATTTTTTAACTAATCGTAAAATTCAGGTAGTCAAAGAAGCAGACAAGAAGGGCAAAGAGAAGGTACATAGTTGAAAAATGTATTATGTAAAATAATAAATGAAATCATGTGATGTGCGTTTTAGTTTCCAGCCAGGGTTTTGCTCGCCTGTCTCGCCAAGGTCTTATTGTAGAAACACGAAACTTCAATCTTAGGTCTCCTGACCCCTTTGACAAACTTTATTAAGAATACACCTTACACTATTAAAGCTTAAATATAAATGTATGAATAAGTCTTATTATTATTTTTGCGGTCTGGTCTGAGCTATCTCTAATAGGAAGGCCTTTGGTTGCTGTTCCGGTATGTTTTGATAAGTCCATGAATGAAATCGGTATGATGCGGTGATCGGGGTTATACTCTAAGCGGCTGTGGGCTGGCAGGTATAATGTTCCTGGTGGCACGGATCAGCAGGTATGATGCCCCTGGTGGCACGGATCGGCAGGTATAATGCCCCTGGTGGCACGGATTGGTAGGTTTATTGCCCCTAGTGGCACGGATCGGCAGGTATAATGCCCCTGGTGGCACGGATCGGCAGGTACCAAGCCTCTGGGAGCAATAAATACAGACAGCCGTAGCACTAACCGTGGATCAGCAGGTACCAAAGCCCCTTGTGGCAATCAAAAACGGACTGTACCTATCTTCTGGTGGGGGGAGTTCCAATTATGATTTAGTCTGACCTTTTTCAGACTGAATCTTTGACCAATATTACTAGTTGATATAATAGTATCATTCTCTAGTAGTAGTAGAGGTCATTTTAGCACTATACTATCGTACTAGTCTACTTATAATATTTTCCGTAGGGAGTGAGTGTTAATTGAATAATGAAGTTCAATTCTGTATGGAAAAATATTTTATATGAAAAAGGCATGTGACATCGTTAAAATTACGAATAAATAAAAACAACAAATAAAATTCTCAAATAAATTAAATGGCCAATAATTTTTTATTGGAATAAAATCTCTATTCCAACATTGAGAAAGATGTTCTTTGAGAGAATTTGTGGTGACAGATTCGATAAATTTGATTATGATTTGACTAGCGGAAGGAAAAGGTTGTGCAGGTAAACACCAAGATCACAACGCTCAGCGTCTCAACGTCAAGTGCGTAAAGATATTCTGAAGATGCGAGAAAAATGTTTTCAAAAGAAGATATTTAAAATTCATACTAGTAATTGAGAAGCCAAGAGACTTGAAAGGAGGAATATACAGGGTGATTCACGAGCGTTGTGCCAAAAAGCTAGAGCGTGTAGGTTGAGTTGAGACAAGAAAACAATCGTATGGGAGGGGGGTCTATTCCCCCCGTTTAGCCGGGAGGGGCAATTTTCTGAAAAATTGACTTATTTTGTTTAAAAAAATATTTAAAATCAACGGCTTCGTTTACAACACCGTGCTATACCTTTCTGAAAAGCCAAGAACTTCTTCTTTCACTTTGTTTTTAAATTGAATTGTTTTAACGAATAGTTTAAAAATAATAAATTTTCAAACTCAAAATTTTCAAAAAAAAGCAAAAAAAAAATTGTTGAACTAAATTTTTTCAAAATTTTATGTAATTAAGTACTAATTTTGTTTTAAAAATTTGTGTGTGCTAATTTTTAGTCGAAAACAGAAAACCGGATGCAAAAATGTCTTTTCGTTTTTGAGAAATTAAGAAAAACCCAAAACCATTTTTTTTCTAAAAAATTTTTTGTTTTTATTTTTACCTATCTGGACTTTTAGTTTAATTTATAAATTTAATTTTTTGTATTTGGAGTTTTATGAGGACTCAATAAAGTAGAAAAGTATTACATTATCTCTGGATTAACCATTTTGTTCATTGATAACGTCTGAAAACTGAACTGTAATTTTTTCTTTCTATACCTGGGGCCGCGGCCACTCGCCGGCGAAGAGTTCTACCTGCTAGGGGCTTAAGATAATTAAACCGCATTTTTTCTTGAATGAAAAAAACAATTAACAACCTAAAGGTAAATAAAAGGCATCTCATATTTACTAAACAACCATTTACAATTAAAATATTAACTCATCAACACATAACAATAACAAACTTATACGCTCGAGAAGAGTTAGCGGACAGGAACTTCTGCTACGGTTAAACTTATTGTCAAGATCAGGAAGCTGAAAGATATCCCAATAGATGGCGCCGAAGTCGTAGCATGTTTTCAAGAATCCGCCGACGAGAGCGCTGAGAGCTAGAAGTGAAAGGTCAATGGCAGACGTTATCAATGAAAAAAATGATTAATCCAGGGAAAATGCAATACTTTTCTACTTTATTGAGTCCTCATAAAACTCCAATCACAAAAAATTAAATTTATAAATTAAACTAATAAATTAAATTAAAAGTCCAGATAGGTAAAAATAAAAACAAAGATTTTTTAGAAAAAAGTGGTTTTGGTTTTTTCTTGATTTCTCAAAAACGAAAAGACATTTTTGCATCCGGTTTTCTGTTTTCGACTAAAAATTAGCACACACAAATTTTTAAAACAAAATTAGTACTTAATTACATAAAATTTTGAAAAAATTTAGTTCAACAATTTTTTTTTTGCTTTTTTTTTGAAAATTTTGAGTTTGAAAATTTATTATTTTTAAACTATTCGTTAAAACAATTCAATTTAAAAACAAAGTGAAAGAAGAAGTTCTTGGCTTTTCAGAAAGGTATAGCACGGTGTTGTAAACGAAGCCGTTGATTTTAAATATTTTTTTAAACAAAATAAGTCAATTTTTCAGAAAATTGCCCCTCCCGGCTAAACGGGGGGGAATAGACCCCCCTCCCATACGATTTTTTTCTTGTCTCAACTCAACCCACACGCTCTAGCTTTTTGGCACAACGCTCGTGAATCACCCTGTATATGCCCCAACGCGATAGAACCAAACATTTTTTTTTACATATCGACATGTCCTCCGTCTCCTGACAAAGTCCAAGTCAACTTATTGACATTGACAGGTGCATTTTAGTTAAGAACTTTGTGAAACAGGTTCAATTAATTTAAATTACTCATAAGAGTATGTCTACGTACCTACAAACACACAAATAATGTGGACATTAATCGATTTAACGCCAATAAACATTGTGAATAATAAATTGATTAAAAATATAAATCCTGTTTTGAAAGAATTCTTTGCACTATAAAAAGAGGATTCTCATTCCCAGTCACCATCAGTTAGGCTTCGATTATCAAACAATCATCAATATGAAGGTATACTAACAACAAAGGCACTTGCATTTAAAAATATCCTAATGGTTAATAACATTACTATATTTTCAGTTCTTCATTTTATTTGCCTTGTTCTTTGCTGCCGTGAGCGCCAGTGGCGTTGTTCAACAACGACCAGTTTGGAATAGGCCAGTTGCTCCAGCTCCACTCTTAGCTTCTCGTCCTGTTATAGTCCCAGGCTACGGAGGAAATCTAGCTTCTCGTCCTGTTATAGTCCCAGCCAGACCTGGCTACGGTAACCGTGGTTAGGCGATATACATACGTATACAGAAGCTTTTGAAAAATGATGTTTAACTCAAATAATAAAGTCTAGTTAAGTTTCAAGCATTCAAAATTTTTGTTATTATTTATTACTAGCTGACCCGACAGCCTTCGAACTGCCTCAATCGATAACAAAAAGACCTAGACTTTCGTAGCCCGCTACCATATCACCCGCTACCCTCTACCCGCTTCTCCACTACCGTCTAGCCGCTACCCCGTTATACCCAGTTACCCTGTTACCCGCTACCACACTACCCGCTACCCAATACTTACACACCCTACCCGCTTAACCGGTAATCGCTACCTACATCCTGCTACGCCACTACCCTCTACACGCTATCCCGTTATACCCAGCTACCCTGTTACCCGCTACCCCACTTTCCGTTACCCAAAACTTCTTACCGCTACCCGCTACACCAGTAATTGCTAACCGCTACCGACTACCCCGCTTCCCCACTACCCAGTACCCTGGCCCTAAGCATTTGGTGCCACTGCTACAAAAGTAGTGAGTCCTCAACGGATTTGCATAGGGTTGAAAAATATAAAATGCTATCAAAACATAGGGGTCGGTTACAACTAACATGATTCATGGCCCATGCGGTAATTTCAATAATTTATCGCCGTGTATGGCAGATGGAAAATGTACCAAAGGATTTCCTAAAGATTTTACTAACGTTCTGCTAAGCAGCCAACGCACATAACCACAAAGCCACGGACACTACTACTGTGCCTGCCCATTTCTACGCCAGTTAAAATTTTAACACGGTTCATGTAATCATGTTCCGCCCAAGTTGTGTGACATGAAGTCTTGTTCCGTTATTTAATCAAGGGCATCTAAATCGCATCAGCAATACTGCGACGCATAATTTCAATTGCAGCTTACGTGAAGGCACCACCTCGCCTTCCTCCACCTACCCCCTCCCTATCCGCTTTACCCTTTCAATCTTCACCATTCGTCCCTCAAACTCGTGCTAGTTGCGACGTTAAAGAGCAAGAAACAAACAGACAAACAAACTGACTTTCACAATTATTATAATATTAATATCAAGGGACACGGTAGTGCCAATGCCAAGCCAAGTTCTCTAGCAACTTTGGCACTACACCCTTATTTACAGGAAACAACTCAGGGCATTTTCCACACCCCTCTAACTTCTACACCAAAGAAGCCAAAAGTTTCAAACTGACATTATTTGTTAAGCTAGTCAAGAAGAAGCTCCTCAGTAAATTTCAGAAAAATTAACTAATTTACATTAGTTTACAAGTTTCTTTCAAAACTAATAGTTGATTCGATGTAAATCCACTTAAAACATTTGCAATCCACCTACGAGTACTTGCTGAATCTTAGAACTTGGCGTTCTTTTAGATCTCATTACTTTTCGTGGCTGATTTGTTAGGCAGAATTTTTGTATGGGAGAACTTGGCTCTTTTTTTACATTTATGTTTTTGGTGTGATAGGATTAACTTGAAATTATTTATCTTTCGACACACAGAGCTACGGCACACAATTCACAGGGCTGCCTGATTCTCATACGGCATTTCAATTTCCTTTGGAAAGTGGTGTCCTTCAGTTTAAGGCATGCCTTAAAATACGGATTTTGATGTTGTAGGTTGAAGAATTGAAAATCTTTTTAGTGATGTCAAGCAATATTTTTCTGGAATGTATGTAATATAAGTACTCGCTGGAATCAGCTGCGAAATTATGCGAAGCTTGTTAATATTGACGTAAGCAATTAACCTTATTGTTATCTTCAAAAAAGATTAGTGTAAAGTTCTTTTTCTTTGTTTTTCAATAATAAAGCTTAATGTACTGCCACGTCATCAGCGCGTACCGTTTTTGATGCTTAGTTGAGGGCCACAAGATGGCGTGCTAGGCTTTTTATTTTCAGGGGATGATGAGCGGCGGATGATGTCTTAGGAGACAGAAGGCACCGGAGACAGCTACTGTAATAGCGTTCGGGGAGTCCCTGTAAAAGACGGCATCGGGACTCCATGGAAGGGTGGGCTAGCGCCGCCGCAACAACATCAGCATGGCAAAAGTGGAGGTAAGGTAATGTCCTTGTTTCTTTTGGGGATGTCCTTTTCCTTTTTTTGTTCTTTTCTTATCGCACGATTTATATTTTTGTGTGCCGGTTCCTGTCGGTCTAGTACGAAGTTCCCTCCCATCCCATTTCCGACGAGCTTAGCCGCGTGTCGCAAGCGTGCCACGCACGGTACTAGACGGATGGATGGGGTTATGACATTTGTGTCATCAGGAACCGAGCCGGCACACTGTTGATGACCAACAACGTTTGACATAATTCATTGGCTGAAGAGAGTCAAAATATGAGCCTATGGTGACAACCTTATTATAGGCGGGGAGCCCCCATTTAAAATTTTGACGTGTCTATTTTTTCTCATGAATGATAGAGAAGTTTGCTTCTGTTTTGTTGTTTGGTCATTAATTAATTATTGCATTAATATTTCAAAAGATTAAAATAAAATACTTTGAATTTATCATATTTTTAAATCGAAAAACGAAATAATTGTTCAGATATCAGCTGTGAAAACAAGTTTTGCAGTGTTACTAAACAGAAAAACCAGCCATCCAAAATGGGAGTTTAAGTTTGAAGATTTTTTATTGTTGCTTCAAAATATCAAATAACCACTGCAAAATCGAGAAAAATGAATAAAAGAGTTTGTTTGCTATCTTTAGTGACTTTTCATGAAAATATTGTTTAAAGTTTGGTTTTATACACAAAATTATTTAACCTAGATGAATAAAAACATTTTTTGTCGAGGGAAATTTCTAAGTTCTACGCAGAAATGTTGTTTAAAAAATCGCTTTTAACGCAATTCACACAGCAAATGGCTAAATTTGATCCCATTTTTAACCAAACGACAAATTTTTACCAAACGTCAAGTTTTAATACATATTTTAGCGCAATTTACACAAGTCTCTCAAACTTAGATTTTATATGCAAGTTTCTGTTCTCATATTTTCAAAAAATAAGTTTGATACATACATTTGTGTTATCAAAATTTGTATACTTGTATAAATTCTTATAACTTTCTTTTCGCCAGGATTTGTTTCGAAAATCCAAGAAATATAGTGTACCTTGCAACCATTTCTAAATATGCAATAGTTGTTTTTCAATTTTAAAGGAAAAGGCAATAGCTCGAGTCCGTTCTTTTACTTTTTCGGCAGTTTTTGTAAAAACTGTCAAAAATCTAGGAGTGGGGATGAAATTTTGTGATTCTCCCAAAAAGTAAAAGAACGCTTCACACAAAAAATCTGCCAAATGCACAAAATTATATCAAACGTCAACAAAATTCAATGTACTTCTTATGGTTTGACAGAACTTACACAAACTGCCACAAGAAATTTTTGTGTCTAAAATCGGCAGATAGGGGAAATATTTTTCTCCTTAAAAAGTGACAAGTCTTACAAAAATTGGTAGTAAGAGAACGAAAAAATGGGAGAAAATGGCAGTTTTCGGCAGTTTGAGGGAGTAATCGAACGGACCTATTATGTCCGTTTTGTAGACAGATAATTCAAAACACTTCAATCATTTACGTGTATATAAGAAAACCTTCTTGAATTATCTTATTTCCAGTCGTGTTATTTTTAAAAATTTTAAATACATAAAACAAGAATAAAATTATGATTTTTCTTATTTAAAAATAAAATAAATAGATTGGCGCGACAGCTCTTGAAGAGCCAAGGCCTAAGTGACTTGCTCTCATCAACAATTCTCTGAGTGCGTGTGAAGAATTGAGGGGACCTACAATTTAACGCCGATTCCGAACGGCAAAGTTGAGAAGCACTTTTTCTTGACAGATTGATACTCTTGGAAGTTTTGACAATTCTTCGCAAGAGGCAATACCCGTGAAAGATGAAATAAAAACTTTTATGGGCACGAGTAGGACTCGAACCCACGACGACGTTCTGCCTAGCAGCCAACGCACCTAACCACTAAGCTACAGGCAACTGTTTTTACCGCTGCTTCTTATTTACCTACTATTTTTTTTTTTTTTTAATTTGGGTCTTATATCCCATTTTGCAGAAAAAACTGGGCCTTATTACCCAATTGGGTTGGACTTAATCCCAAACTCAATTTGGGACATAAGGCCCAAACACAAAGTTGGGCGTTATGTCCCTGGGACTTATGTCCCTGCGCCGCGAACCTCGTCTCACCTGGCACAAAACTAGTCCCGAAAATGGGTTGAATGACCCACTATATTGGGTCAGTTGTCCCAAAATTATTTTTTATTCTATCGGACAAATAGTCCCAAATGAAAAAAGAATGTGTTTTATGAGAATCACTCAATTTATTTGTTATCGTCAATATTATTGGGAAACAAAAAATCTTCATCACAGTGAGTCTCCGAAGCCTGCCATGGCGTGTTTTTTAAACATGCAATGCCTATAGTTATAGTGGAGTCTTAAATAATCCATGTTTCATCCTACATCAGACTTTCATGTCTTTGGGACTTTGGGTCATATCTGGACAAAGAAACCTGCCATCAAACGGCGGCGCAGGGTCATAAGTCCACAGGCCAAAAGTCCATAATGGACTTTTGACCCACTCTGGAGGGTTACAAGTCTACAAATCAATTATGGACTTTTAACCCACCATACTGCGTTAGAAAACCACAAAAAATGCGTGTGAACTTCTGACCCAAACTGATTTTCTTATTATTGTTAGAAAAACAGACGGAAATACAACTTTTTGGGGTTTTTACTGTTGATGAATATGTATCAAAAATATGTGAATGGAACCAATTGTTGATCAAAATTCTGCAAATCCACCATTCTGCTTTAAGAAATTCTGTAATTCCGAATTTCTACATTAAAACTCACAGTTATAAACAATTTTTCTTAAATTGCCTGTTGATTTTAAAAATTTAATACTGGCCATTTTTCTGACTTACATTTATTTCACGATTAACTTACTTTACTTTAGCTATCTATTGGCGATCTTTAACATTCAAAATCGATTTGATTTGATTGGGAGCGAAGCGAGTGGGAAAAAATTTGCCCATAAGGAGAATAATTTGGGGTGTGAAAATTTGCCCGATTTTTTTTTTTTTATTTATTTCTATTATCATTTATTTAACAACCAAGGCATCGATTTGGCATCCTACAAAGTCAATTCAATGTTACCATGAAAAAATAGCAAAATCTCATCAAAGTCACATCAATCAAGTTTCCTACCTGATGTGATGATTGCCAGCCTCTGTGCTCCGCCCAACAATTAGCAATTGATTAAGGAAATGGCAGCTATCTCAAGCGTCAAGCGCATCGCTTGTCCCTCATTGATACAACCCATCGATCATCTTAATTTGCAACTCTATTAAGCAAATGGAGTTATGTGTATACAGGCGACCACAATCCTTGCCATTGTTGCTGTAACATAAATATTACCTAAACAAATAAGAAAAACACATTAAAAGAAGCAATCCAATGGCAATTTTTCTATTAGGTGAGAGTAAGATGGTTTTTTCTCACAGCAAATTCATAATTTTGCGTTTCGACTTACGAGCCGATCCCTCCTACTGCCTCCATTCTGCAACATCGCTTGCCCCATGCCCCGTGCGGCTTATCGTTAATTCAAAATCGACATTTCATACGAAACTATCTAACATAGCGTACTCACTGCGGAAGCACTTTCAACCGACATAAGCATCAGTTTTGTTTTTGTGTTTGGAAGTCTCGTCTTCTCTTAGACGTGCATAGCGAGTAGTTCCTGCACCTCGCCATCATCCAAAAACCTGAAGATCCACTTTGATTTCGTAACATTACTCTTGTGCAGATATTGTTAGTGGTTCTGCACACATATTGCATTGTTTGATGATCCTCAACCAAACTTTTGTATGTACACGGAGAAGAAACAACGATATTTTTCTAGAGTAAATAAAAAAAAAAAAAAAACGGTGAAAAAACTGTTCAAGTGTTCTTGTCTGAGCCAGATGTTATTGTATTATTCACTTTAAACAGCGCTGCTGAATCCACTGAAGTTTGTTTAGGGTCTACCACGATATCTAGAAATCAATTATCTAGAAAGTAAAAATCTCGAATATAAAAATCTCGAAAACAAAAATCTAGAATGGAAAAAATCTCGAAAACAAAAATCTAGAAAATAAAATCTCGAAATGCCAAAATCTAGAAAAAAAAATCTCGAATGCAAAAATCTAGAATGTATGTTTGAATTTTTGAGACAATGTTTAAAATTCGCCGCGAATTTTAAACATTGTCTCAAAAATTCAAACATACATTCTGGATAACTTACTTCTCCTTAACAAACTTAAAGTTGACAAGTGAAGTTATCAATCATACAATTGCACATTGCACCTGTGAGAACAGTTACCCATCTAAACACGTTGTCAATGAAACTGTAAGAACATCCACAGTAAATTCAGTATTAAAAATTAGTCTAACGTGAGCTTGAAATTACCTCTATAAAGATGAAAGTAAATGAAATTGTCACAAATAAAGGAAATATTAAAATTTAAATCGAGGGATTTATTTACCATTGTAACAAATGCTCAGAAAATAAAATATTGGGTAAACTGATGTATTTGTGTTTTATTGAGTTTTAACTGTTAAAAATACAAAAAAAAAATCTCGAATTTTTATTTTTTTTCGAGATTTTTTTCTAGATAGTCTTTCGAGATTTTTGTTAATTCTGGATTTTTGTGGATTCGAGGTTTTTGCGTTCTAGATAATTTTTTTTTATTTTCAAGATTTTCGGCATTCGAGATTTTTGGCATTCTAGATTTCGTCATGATCCCGTTTGGGGTCTACCACGATATCTAGAAATCAATTATCTAGAAAGTAAAAATCTCGAATATGAAAATCTCGAAAACAAAAATCTAGAATGGAAAAAATCTCGAAAACAAAAATCTAGAAAATAAAATCTCGAAATGCCAAAATCTAGAAAAAAAAAATCTCGAATGCAAAAATCTAGAATGTATGTTTGAATTTTTGAGACAATGTTTAAAATTCGCCGCGAATTTTAAACATTGTCTCAAAAATTCAAACATACATTCTGGATAACTTACTTCTCCTTAACAAACTTAAAGTTGACAAGTGAAGTTATCAATCATACAATTGCACATTGCACCTGTGAGAACAGTTACCCATCTAAACACATTGTTAATGAAACTGTAAGAACATCCACACTAAATTCAGTATTAAAAATGGGTCTACCACGATATCTAGAAATCAATTATCTAGAAAGTAAAAATCTCGAATATGAAAATCTCGAAAACAAAAATCTAGAATGGAAAAAATCTCGAAAACAAAAATCTAGAAAATAAAATCTCGAAATGCCAAAATCTAGAAAAAAATAATCTCGAATGCAAAAATCAAGAATGTATGTTTGAATTTTTGAGACAATGTTTAAAATTCGCCGCGAATTTTAAACATTGTCTCAAAAATTCAAACATGCATTCTGGATAACTTACTTCTCCTTAACAAACTTAAAGTTGACAAGTAAAGTTATCAATCATACAATTGCACATTGCTACTCATGCACCTGTGAGAACAGTTACCCATCTAAACACATTGTCAATGAAACTGCAAGAACATCCACAGTAAATTCAGTATTATTAAAATTAGTCTAACGTGAGCTTGAAATTACCTCTATAAAGATGAAAGTAAATGAAATTGTCACAAATAAAGGAAACATTAAAATTAAGGTTTTAGTTGGAAGGCCTCACATTGGCCTGTACAGATTCATTGAAATTTTGTCGAATGAATCTGTTCATGTTAGGTGTCTTGTTGAAACACTTCAGATGGGAGAGGAGACTAGAGTTAGACGAGAGTACTTACAAAAAGAAAAACGTATCTTGAAAGTCCTCGACGAAAAGGAAGAGAAAAGTTATGTTGGGTTCCTAAGAAGTCTTGCGGATAACATTTATAAAACTTGTATTAAGTATTTTTTTTGTTTTTTTTTTGTTTTGTTTAAAATACATTTTTAATTTGTTTTTGTTTTCTTTTTTTGTTTATTGTTTCTTATTGTTTGCAACTATTTTTCTTGCTCAGAAAATAAAATATTGGGTAAACTGATATATTTGTGTTTTATTGAGTTTTAACTGTTAAAAATACAAAAAAAAAATCTCGAATTTTAATTTTTTTTCGAGATTTTTTTCTAGATAGAGTCTTTCGAGATTTTTGTTAATTCTGGATTTTTGTGGATTCGAGATTTTTGCGTTCTAGATAATTTTTTTTTATTTTCGAGATTTTCGGCATTCGAGATTTTTGGCATTCTAGATTTCGTCATGATCCCATTAAAAATTAGTCTAACGTGAGCTTGAAATTACCTCTATAAAGATGAAAGTAAATGAAATTGTCACAAATAAAGGAAATATTAAAATTTAAATCGAGGGATTTATTTACCATTGTAACAAATGCTCAGAAAATAAAATATTGGGTAAACTGATGTATTTGTGTTTTATTGAGTTTTAACTGTTAAAAATACAAAAAAAAAAATCTCGAATTTTTATTTTTTTTCGAGATTTTTTTCTAGATAGTCTTTCGAGATTTTTGTTAATTCTGGATTTTTGTGGATTCGAGATTTTTGCGTTCTAGATAATTTTTTTTTATTTTCGAGATTTTCGGCATTCGAGGTTTTTGGCATTCTAGATTTCGTCATGATCCCGTTTGGGGTCTACCACGATATCTAGAAATCAATTATCTAGAAAGTAAAAATCTCGAATATGAAAATCTCGAAAACAAAAATCTAGAATGGAAAAAATCTCGAAAACAAAAATCTAGAAAATAAAATCTCGAAATGCCAAAATCTAGAAAAAAAAATCTCGAATGCAAAAATCTAGAATGTATGTTTGAATTTTTGAGACAATGTTAAAAATTCGCCGCGAATTTTAAACATTGTCTCAAAAATTCAAACATACATTCTGGATAACTTACTTCTCCTTAACAAACTTAAAGTTGACAAGTGAAGTTATCAATCATACAATTGCACATTGCACCTGTGAGAACAGTTACCCATCTAAACACATTGTTAATGAAACTGTAAGAACATCCACAGTAAATTCAGTATTAAAAATTAGTCTAACGTGAGCTTGAAATTACCTCTATAAAGATGAAAGTAAATGAAATTGTCACAAATAAAGGAAATATTAAAATTTAAATCGAGGGATTTATTTACCATTGTAACAAATGCTCAGAAAATAAAATATTGGGTAAACTGATGTATTTGTGTTTTATTGAGTTTTAACTGTTAAAAATACAAAAAAAAACAAATCTCGAATTTTTATTTTTTTTCTAGATAGTCTTTCGAGATTTTTGTTAATTCTGGATTTTTGTGGATTCGAGATTTTTGCGTTCTAGATAATTTTTTTTTATTTTCGAGATTTTTGGCATTCTAGATTTCGTCATGATCCCGTTTGTTTAACCTCACAATAATTATTATGAGTCTTTTTGTTTAAAGATCGAATTCTTAAGACAAACACATGTACACTGCTTCAATTTATTGTTTTGTTCCGCTTGCGCTTCTTCTAATATTTGTTTGTTTATACAGGGTGTCCTGTAATTCGTCTGCCATAATTGGGGTTGTGCTTCTTGATCATTTCTAAGAAAAAAAAAGGAAATAGTTCAACAGTAAAGTCTTATTTTGACCTTTGACATCACTCTTTGGCGACCCATGTTAAGATAAGATTAATTTCTCTGTCAGTACTAATGTTATTAGGCAGTTGCCCGTAGCTAAGTGGTTAGGTGCGTTGGCTGGTAAGCAGAACGTCGTGTGTTCGAGTCCTACTCGGGCCCATAAAAGTTTTTATTTCATCTTTCACGGGTACTGCCTCTTGCGAAGAATTGACAAAACTTCCAAGAGTATCATCTGTCATAAAAAAGTGCTTCTCAACTTTGCCGTTCGGAATCGGCGTTAAATTGTAGGTCCCCTCAATTCTTCACACGCACTCAGAGAATTGTTGATGAGAGTAAGCCACTTAGGCCTTGGTTCTTCAAGAGCCGTCGCGCCACTATATTTATTTTATTTATTTAATGTTATTAGAAATACTGAACTTTAAAAAAGTTTAAATTGAGGATTGCCATGTATTCAATTTTAAATGGTGATCAATGTTTCTTGCCCGAGCAAAATTTTGACTTTGAGGTCATTTTTTTTTCAAAAAATGCGTAATAAAAATAAAATGTTCTTATTTTTATATGATAAACAAGACAATAATAAAAAATAAATAAAATAAATAGAGTGGCGCGACAGCTCTTGAAGAGCCAAGGCCTAAGTGGCTTACTCTCATCAACAATTCTCTGAGTGCGTGTGAAGAATTGAGGGGACCTACAATTTAACGCCGATTCCGAACGGCAAACTTGAGAAGCACTTTTTCATGACAGATTGATACTCTTGGAAGATTTGTCAGGTCTTCGCAAGAGGCAGTACCCGTGAAAGATGAAATAAAAACTTGGCCTGAGTAGGACTCGAACCAACGACGTTCTGCTTAGCAGCCAACGCACTTACCAACTAAGCTACGGGCAACTGCAACAATAATAAAACAAAACTCATTAACAAGTGCATTAAAAAACCTATACATTTTATGATACTTGAGATCAAAAAGAGGTAAAAATCGAATTTGGGTTTCTTACCTATTTGTATTGAACCACTTGGCAATTTTCCAATAATTGACACCCTGTTTATTTATTTAAGTGTCTCCAACTCTTGTTGAGCGTTCAACAAAGTGTAGATAACCGTTGTAATCATGAAACACATTCATTGAAGATCATTGATATTAATTTTTTTCAAACGGCAGATTTTGTTGGGGCAATGGGGCCTAGTTCACCAAATTCACATATTGGTTATTCTTCTTGTTATTTTTTTTTTAAGAGTTGCTGAATTGTTAAAAAAGAACAAAAAAAAGGAAGTAATAAATTATTGATCATCCTTCTTAGGCGAACGGGATCAATTTCAAATTTGAAAGCTATCAAGACCATATGACACGTACTGTCAAAAATGGTACCGTGCAAGACGAGCGAAATAACGCTGAATTTTGAAATTCGGCTTCACTTAGCTAAAGTGAAATAACGCCGAATGCCAATTGAGAAATAAAGCCGAAAGAGAGAAAACAGAGAAGCCGGTTTAATTTAACTTTTGTAAAGAGAAATTCAGTGGGACTTAACGCAAAATCAACTGTAAAACAAAATTTACCGTAGAATAAACAGTCGTTTGTTGATGGAAAAACAAACAATGAATTGAGTGCATTGTCGGAGTAAATTTTCATCTCGAACAATTTATATTTATTCAAAAAATTAAAAGATGAATACCTAATAATCAGTCAGATTCGGTGTTTTCTTACCAAATGTGTGGTAGTAAGCTTGTATATGTAGGTACCTGAAACAAGACAATTATTGTAAATAGTAAAATCAAGCTCTTCCATCTTCCTTGTGCAGAAGCTACGAGAAAAATTGTAAGGCCAGTGAAGTGATAGATTTTGGGGATGAAAACCTGCTGAGAATCCCCAAATTAAGTGCTCCTCACAACCATACAACACAAGATCAAATTTTTGAAAAATTAAAAGTTGTGAATGATATAAGAACCGAATGTGCTAAAAGAAGCGGAATTCGCGAAGTTTCGATGACGTTTGCAAACGCGGTGAAAACAGTAAGCCACTGGTACAGTTTGGAAAAATGAGAAGGCAATTAATCAATATCCGAGACAGTGAATTTCCGAAAACACCAACATGTGCAACAGAAATTCGGTTCGGAATGTCATGTTATGATAGCAGTGAACAGTTTTATAGGGTTACTGCAATAGAGCCAACGTTTTCGTAAACTGTTTTCATCTCTCCTGCGATTTTTTGATTTTTATTTAGTCAAATTCTTAAAAAAATGCAATGTTAGCTGAAATGTAAATTCTAATATCAATATTTTTTCTGGTTCATGCTGCATATTCTTACCTAAAAAAACATGCATTTCCAAAACCTTATTCATATGTGGTAATTTAACGGTTTTGAATGAAACTGAAATATTTTGAATGGAACTGAAATATTATAATATGATATTATAAGCCAGAGTATATTATTAGATATACTCTGTTATTTGCCTTGATGATGTTGATGTACCTACATACCTAGGTATTAGTTCTATAAGGGAAAGTGGGCTAAGATGGCATGGAGCCTTAAGACGGCACACTGCCCTTTTCTTCGGTTCATGGATTCCAAAAATATGAACATGTCCCTGTTTAATTATTATTGTTTTAAATGACTTTTAGTCCAATACGTTTCGCCCAGGTACGACAACAAAAAAATCTTGTTTTGTTATTCCCCAATGTCCTTGTTTGTTAAGTTTGTACGAAAAACCTGATATAGACGGTCTTCTGTTGAAGTGCGGTAAATTAATTGAAAAAATCAAAGAAGAAAAATTAAATGGACAAAAATCAATTTTTGCATGTTGCAACACAGAATATTGAAAAGTGAATATTTAAACAATATTGAAGCAGTGTTTGGTTTAAAAAATATTAGATTTTCTATGAAAGTGCTACCGAATGTGTGCGTAATACAATAGGTACTGGCTAAATGTATTATTTCGAACAACGGTTCAAAAAGACAAGATGGCATACCATGACGACGGGCAAAACGGCACCCTATGTCATCCTAGGGATCCCTTTGAAAATGAGGATGATGCTCCATAGGCATTGCAATTAGCTTTGGTCTGTTTTTAAGCAACAGAATAGATGGATCCAGTGCCAAAAGTGTGGAAAATGGGCACATGTAAGCTCGATTGTGTATATTTGCGATTAATTTGCAACTTTTTTTTCGTTTAAGCCTTAAGCCCCGTTAAGAAAATAATTTCAGTTTCAGTTTAAATATCCAGTTAAACTGATGTAAAAATGCTGATTTAACTGAAACTAATGTTGAGCTTAAGGTATCGTATGCCGTCTTGCCCAACTTTGGTATGCCATTTTATACACCCCGGTTTTTTTTTGGAGTTCTGTTCAAAAAAATTTCGCCATAAGAGAAATGGCATAATTTTTAAGGACGGACGAAAGTAAAATTTGTTTGCTTGGAGGCAAATGATCACGCTCCTACGTTAAAAAACATCTTAAAGCGGAGAACAACCCAAATGTCACCTTCAAAATGGTACAGCATGGAGGATCAAGCATAATGGTTTGGGCTTGCTTTTCCTACTGTGGTTTTAAACCAATTGTTTGTATCAAAACCATATTGGATCAACACGTTTATGTTGAAATTCTCAAAAACATTATGCTCTCCTATGTATCGGAACATGTTTTCCTTACAATACAATAAAAATATCACACCTCTGTCATAGAATACTTGGTTTTATTTGCAAATTATAAAGTGCACTCTTATTGAGACACCCTATAGATGAAGAAATGCCGCTTTTGTGCGTCTTCGAACAGGTTGATGATCCCAAAATATGAGCAAGAAGGCTATTTTTTGGTTTCAACCTTATTCAATAAATGTGAAAGAGTAGGCAGTCCGGTCGCCTAGTCTCAATCCAATTGAGAATCAGGTGGGCTGACTTATCTATACAAAGCGGTCTGAGAAATGAAACCAACAAACAACGAAGCACTCTGGGATGTAATGAAGGTCTCTTGGTCTTGAAAGAATCAAAAAATGTAAAATTCTTTTGAAACAGAAATATATTTCTATACATGATATTGTTAACTTATTAGATGATAACAAATTTATTTTAAATATGAGGAGATAAAATGTTATGTTAATTCAACCTCTGTCTATCAACTCCCAGACCGTAGGGAAGTTATTGGTGGCTGGAAAGAGGGAGAGGGGGATGAGGTATTTTAGTGGTAGAGCCTATACAGTTCCAATAAGGGTGCACTAATTAGTTTAAACCATATAAGTACAAACTACAACATTATCAGAACATCAGAGCCCAGGACTCTAAGAAGCGGTTCGGCCGGTTCTTAGAGTCCTGGGCTTCAGGTTAGGGGTCGAGCATCTAGGTGACTGATAAAACAAAAATGCTTGTTCCAAAATACCAATAGGTCTTGGATACGGAGGGATTCAGTGATGACGACTGACGCAAATGATATTAGGACAACGACTTTCGGTTTGTGTGGAATGCAATATCCGTGCAGCCAAACGATTGGCGGAAGTCTTGAATTGCTCAGAAAGTAGATAACCGCCATGCAAGAAATGTAATGGGACGGCTGGCACTAATATGCCATTTACTACAAGGAACTGAATAAGCGTCTATTTGGGTGTAGGTTTGTAGTTGGAACTTGACTCAGGAAGATGATTTTCAGTTTCAACTCTGATAAAGACACCAATTACAGATTATACGAGCTCCTCGACAAAAGCAATGCTCTAGCTATGACATACAAATAGTATTTGAGGATTTTGGCTGGTCGACTTCGCTGCGGGGCGATACGTTTTGGTAGCAAACACACGATTCTCACATCTCGATATCCAAGAGGGGACATGGAAATGTCCTGATCAATTTAGCAGCTAGAGCTAGATTGATTGACTCGGATCACTACCTTTGTATACAAGGTAAGAATGCAGATGCTCAGAAGAAAATGGTAGAAGTAAATTCAGTGCCAGACGCCTCCAATAGTAAGAGATCACTTTTCGATTGTATCTCCGATTATTTCCTTAAAAGACCTTTGGCGCCAGCACAGACTGTAGAGTACAAGTGGCAACATGCCAAGCAGCCATAACAGTTAGATCTTATAAGGGCTCCACAACGAATTCCGAAAATCCTGTTTAGATGAAAACGAAGTGGCACGACACGTTCTACGAACAGAAAATGAGAGGAAGCATCAGACGCACGCGAACGAGGAGATAGACGATAGAGCATAGAGTGGAAGGATGCCATAATGTAATAAAGTCCGTAAATTTTAGAAAGAGCTTAATTCGCCTAGCTATTCTTAATCCAAAATTGAGCGGGTATCATCCTCTTCTGCTGGAACACTCTCGATCGGGGAGCCATTGCATTTTACCATTCCCGACAAAAATATTTTTAATTTATCGTTAATGGGTACTGCCCCTTTCCCACAAAAGCGTGATATAAGCTCAGAGTATCAGTTTGTCACAAAAACATGATCCTTAAAAAAGCCATTTTGAATCAGATACACTTCTTTATACGCGCTCAGGAAATGTTCACTTGACGCCTCTCTGGTTTTCAGAGTGCAGTCCTCATATTTTGTAAAAGAAATTTCAATCAGTTAAAACTATGAGGACTACTAATGAACTTTTTTGTGGCTTTTAAAATTTAAGTGTTGCGTATGCGATAACCTTCAAAGATATTCAAAGTCACAACCGCGAATAAAGGCTTACCTCATCAATCTTTGCTTCTATTATCTGTTACAGACAGAACGATGAACCAGCTAATGGTACCTACATTAGATCATTGCAAATTGCTTCGCCAGTATTTTAAAAGACTATTTCACAAACAAAATATTTTTTTTAGTGTAAGTAAGTTCGTGTGCCAATTGTTTGTGGCAATTTCTCGAGGTTAATCTACTGCAGCAGCCAGCATCATCGTCTTCAACTGAGTCCATTTGAATATGGGTGAGCAACAACATTACGAAGTTAGTTCAAGAAACAAAATAGTATACCCAAGTCCAAGCCAAATTCGCAGTCGCACACTTTCTGATTCTGTGTTTGCCTGTGTTTTCTCATTGCATTAAAGCAACAAGCATCATTTCGATTTTCCGTAATACCGCTGCTGCTGCTGCTGCGGGTGGTGACTTGAAGAGGGTTCGCTTGGTTTGGTGGCATACATCTGGAAAATGAAAGAGTTTTTCTTATTTACTTTCATTTTCGTACATCTTATCTCGTAATGCTTTTAATGATGTGAGGAGACTCATCTCAACGTCGCGTCGCATCATAACAGACACCAGAAAGAAGTTATAGGAGTTATCAATGTTGCGCGACCGCCAAAAGCAACCTTCCACCACCCCAAAACATTTTAATGGCCACCTCCAATTTTGTTCGCTGAGTTTTCCGTCTACGAGTTCCTCAAGTTAAGGTATAAAAGAATTGGATTATACCCAGAAAGCCATCAGTTGGTTGCTTGCGAAGGACAAATTTAGTATTTTCGTACCAAAAGGAGGAAAGTTCGGTGTATACAGGAAGATCAACACTTTGGATATGAAAGTACGTTTGTGGATTACGTGGATATTTTTTTTTTGTTCATAGTAATGATAATGGTCTCTAATTGTTCTTTTAGGCATTCGTTTGTCTAGTGATCCTTGGAGTTGCCAGCGTGACTGGTAAGCCAGGAGGCGGAGGTGGATGGTCATCGGGTGGCGGTGGCGGAGGTGGTGGAGGATGGTCATCAGGAGGAGGAGGTGGTGGTGGTGGTTCTGGGGGTGGCAGCGTTCAAATAATCAAAATTATCTCAGAAGATGGTGGCGGTGGTGGAGGAGGTGGTGGTGGTGGCTGGTCTTCAGGAGGTGGAGGAGATGGTGGTTGGTCGTCAGGTGGAGGAGGTGGAGGCGGCGGATGGTCTGATGGTGGAGGTGGAGGTGGTGGATGGTCTGGTGGTGGAGGTGGTGGTGGTGGCTCAGGGGGTGGTGGTGATATCAAAATTATCAAAGTAATATCTCTTGGTGGAGGAGGAGGCGGTGGTGATAGCGGTGGATGGTCATCCGGTGGAGGTGGTGGAGGAAGTGGTGGCTGGTCATCTGGCGGAGGTGGAGGAGGTGGTGGTTGGTCATCTGGAGGAGGAGGTGGAGGTGGTGGAAGTTCAACAAAGATTATCAAAATAATTAAACTAGGTGGTGGCGGAAGTAGTGGAGGTGGAGGCGGTGGTGGTGGATGGCAGTCTGGTGGAGGAGGTGGAGGTGGAGGAGGCTGGCAGCCTTCAGGTGGATGGGCCTAAATGACTGTAGAAACTCATCAAATTGTAAATATTAGTCTAAGAAACTAGTTAAGGAACGGTCGTTAGCCAAGCCATACATAAAATGTAAATAGTATCTGATGCAAGTATTATAATTTGTTAGTTTGCATTTCGCAAAAAAATAGCAACAATAAATTTAATTTCTTTCCATGGTGGTTGTACATAAGATTTGTTTTATTAATGAAAACAGACTTTCTTTCAGTTTAAAGTGGCCGAAGAAATTGGAAGTTACTCGCCATTATAGAACTTGTGGTAGTGAAGACACTCATTGTACACAAATCAAGATTGTTGTAAAGAGCCGATACACAGAAAATCGGTGCACTACCTTCACATCGTAATTAACTTTACCTCTAGTTGGATATATCTTCACTTTTTTTCTAGTGGAGTTATATCCCATTTATGGTGGGATATTACTACACTTTTCTTCGGTAAATTATTTCTTTTTGATGTGAAGCTATTTCCCACAGATAGTGGGAATTAATTTCACTTATACGATTAATTACAAATTTATTTCCAGTGTTGGTATAAAAGAAAGTTTCGTGAAGTCCCTGGTGCTCTTCTGTTTTAATTTTTAATTTGAAAAGTCTGCTAAGCATTTCAAATTCGGCATCGGCATGATTTTTTAAGAGTAGGAAGTCGAAACCTCCGTGCGTAATCCAATACCTCATTGCACCTGCTTTAAAAATACCTCCATCACTGTTTCTACCCGCAAATCCCGATTCTATGATCGTGAACAACCCGTCTGCATCGCAGCATGCCATTAAAACGACAGAATGGGAAGATTTATAGTTATAATTTTGTGATCCTGTGTTGAGAAATTTTTCTATTCGAACATGCTTCCCATCCAGAGCTCCGATACAGTTGGGGAAGTTCCAAACTGACTCAAAACGATCAGCTATCAGTTTCCACTATTCTCTAGTCGGTACTGGCATATATATTTTATTCAATGTTTCCCAAATTTTTTTAGTCGTTTCATGCACACTATTTCCAACTGTAGTTTCTCCTCTTGCAAAGTAAAATGAGAGAGATACAAATGTACAGCCTGTTCCTGTAGCCAAGTATCTGTTAAAATATTAAAAAGTGTATTAAGAATAATTTGTTTCGTATGCAATTTATTACCTACATATTATTTATTTTTATTATGTACATTGATTTTAGCGGTCGAGTTCAGAGAAAAATGGCGAAATTTGAGGACGGTTTTTACTAGAAGAATGAGAACTCCACCAAGTGGGTCAGGTCGAAATAAAAAAACAATACTATTTGGCAAAGGCCATGCAATTTTCGGTGCCTTATATAAAAACTTTGCTTCCGTCATCGACTGGCAATCTGTCGGAGATACTGCAGGACGAAACGACTGAAACTCATGAAAATACAGACATAATCGAAACAGAGACAGACACATTGCCGGAGCAGTCATAGTTACATCCAACACCACCACCAGCAGAACCAATATTATCTAGAGCAAAGTCCTTTCCAATGAAAAACAAAGTGAAGCTCAAAAATAAATCGGCAATAGAAGCCGATAATAGTGTGGCAGAATATTTCAAGGCCAAAAAGGCAGGACTGGAAGCAAGCTTAAGCACAACAACTTCTTACAAGAGTGAAAGAAAAGAACCGCTTAAAATGTTTTTGCTAAGTTTGATTCCAGAAGTAGAACATTTTAATGATGAACAAATAAAATTATTTAAACGCCAAATGTTTAATGTTATTGTCCTGGAAATTGTTCCTTTCGAATAAAACAATGTTCAAGTCTCGCAAATTCAAAGGCACAGTTGATCAGTTGTTGCAATTGAGTTGTCGAACAGTCGAACAGTTTATTCTCTGTATTTTACAATAATTAATATTTTATAATTCAATTTACCATATTTCTGGACTTACTCTTTTTTAGGAACTTCCTTTCGGCTCCGGATTCCAAGACAAATGAACAATGAAAAAAGGCAAAAAGGCGGGCAATTGAAATTTTTGGCGGAAATTGCAATGTGTCACTTTGACATCTGTCATTTGAAATTAGGTCTGTTTGTTTTTAGGTCTGTTTGTTTTGGAATCCGAAGCCGAGCGGTTTACACTATACAAAATTCTATGACATGAAAAATTCTATGACATCCCACCCCTCGTGAGGCGGTCCAGGTCATTAGCCTCACCAACATCGAGAACAGCAATCTTGACTGCAGGCCGACGGAAAGTTCCCGTGCTCGTCTTCACTTCCACAACACGAACCTGCCCGTCTTGTCCAGGAAACACTCTCAGAATTCTCCCACGAATCCATTGGCTTTTTGGCACATTGGCATCGCAAACGAGGCATAAGTCTCCGACTCTGAGTGGTTGTACTCTCTGAAACCACTTACATCTTCTGGTTAGGACCGGTAGATACTCTCGTATCCACCTCTTCCAAAAGCGGTCCTTGAGTTGTTGGCTGATGCTCCACCTGCTTCCTTAGACACAGGGCTCGTTCGTTAATTTCGCCTGGAGTTAGCGTCGAGTTGGAGACTCCCATCAAAAAATGGTTAGGCGTCAAAGGGTCTTCGTCATCGGCTGAGACGGGTAGGTGCGTTAGCGGGTGGCCATTAATAATATTTTCAGCCTCTACCAAGGCGCTATGCAACGTTTCGAATCTTGGGGCAATCTCGTTGAGTGTATGCGAAAGGACTCTCTTCACTGACTGGACCAACCTTTCCCAGCAGCCACCTGCATGCGGATTTAATGGGCAATTGAACAACCACTCGATGCCTTTCAACGAAAGTTCTGCTTTGATGGCTTCAGTGTCAAAAATATCTGGACTCAACAGCTCCTTCTTCGCCCCGACAAAGTTGGTGCCATTGTCACATCTAATTTGTTTCGGGATACCGCGGCGATTGATGAAGTTTCGTATGCATAGCACGCAGGCATCAGCAGAAAGATTGGCAGCTATCTCCAGGTGCACAGCTCGCACCGTCATGCACGTAAAGAGTGCGATCCATCTCTTCTCTTTTCGTCGTCCACATGTGATGTATACTGGGCCAAAATAGTCCAGGCCTGTGTACGTAAAAGGCCTAACGTAAGGTGTGAGGCGTTGCATTGGTAGTTGTCCCATTAACGGTGGTCGTGGCTTGGCAGAACGATATCGACAAAGCAAACAATTGTTTCGTGCCTTCTTGACAGCTGAACGAATACTCGGCACCCAAAAGTGCAATCGAATTTGGTTGGTGATTGTTTCGTCATTTTGGTGGCGTAGGCGACAATGAAAATGGTCCACTATGAGCTTAGTAAGGCGATGGTCCTTTGGAAGGATGATGGGACGTCTGGCTGTGAATGGTATAGTCGTGGCGGCATCGATTCGTCCATACATTCTGAGAAGACCGGCGTCGTCTATGTATGGTGCTAACTTAAACAGTGGACTACTCTTTTCGATGGATACATTTTGATTCAAATTGGCAATCTCACGGGCAAATGCTTCTCTCTGGGCTTGTAGGCACAAAACTATTTGAGCGGCTTCAAGTTCTTGGGCACACAGTTCATCAGTTTCTATTGACTTGCGTAAACAGGCATCTCGAAATCGCAATACCCAGGCAGCACATCGCAGCAATCTTGAAAACTTCGAAAATATTGACATATTAAAAACGAAGGTACTTACTATGTTTGCATGCAATAGAAACTTCGGTCGCAACTCGTCATCATTCGGCTGGCCTTCACAAACTTCTGGTTGACGAGGCCAGTCCTTTTCAGGTAGTTGAAGAAACTCCGGACCCATAATCCACTTGCTTTCGACATTCAACCTTGGCGGATACCGTGCCCGCGTTGCCTCATCAGCTGGGTTCAATTTTGAACTAATCCAACGCCATTGACTAGCCTGGCTGCTCTCCAATATTTCGGCAATCCGAAACCCAACAAATTGCTTATAACGCCGAGGCTCCGACCTTATCCAACTGATGACGTTTTTTCGAATCCGTCCAAAAGACTCGGTTGAACTTCAAATCATGGTTTTCTTCAATGGCATTAGAAAGTCTTATGCCCAAAATTGCTGCTGATAACTCTAAGCGTGGAATTGACATGAGCTTTGGAGCGCATTTGGTTTTGCTGGCGACAAATGATACACGAATGCTTCCACCATACACAATTCGAATAAACGAAACTGCACTGAACGTCTCTTCACTGGCATCGACGAAAGTGTGAAGAACGATGTTGCTTGCGAAAGTCAGGTGAGGATCATGGCATCTCGGCAGTGGTGTAGATAGGGGGGGATCAGGGGGATATATCCCCCCCATTGGGATTCATAATTGTTCAACATAACCAAGTCATACCAAATAAGTTAAAGAAACGCACTCTGAAATTTAGTACCTACTTCCTACGTGAATCAAGTCTTATTAGTACTCACAGGATTCCTAGAGGCATTGTAAATTGTACATTCTATACCTACAGTCTACGGGGAAAACACAAAGTCAACTTCATCTGAAAAAAATTATTACTTCGACAAATCACCAAATATTTTGAATTTCTTTTTTATATCGATTTTTAAAAAGTACTTTTTTAACGTCTCTCACCAATTAATAATAGGTAAACGTGCAAGAAAAACAGCTTAACTCCAGCTTTCCACAAAAACTCACACCGACACAAAAATTGAAAGTTATTTAGATTTCTTCTCACCGTGTGTCACATTGTTAATTTGGTGTAAGAAACCGCCTCAAACACGCAACACACTCATTCATTCGAACACAAATGTTCGCACAACTGTGGTGAAGTTAACGCGAATCCTAACGGTAACGATAACTCACACTAGTTCATTTTAACCAGAAAACAAAATGCGCTATTACCCATTACATAAAGCATGCCTTACACAAGCGGCAGATTGACAATCATTCGTCGTAATTTTGCGAGTTATTTGTGCGAATTATTTGGAGTGGCTTTTTTTTTAATTAATTTTTTATATATAAAATATTACGAAAATTTCCTAAAATTAATTTGGGTACGCAGTACCCATGTTCTGTAACTTCTCACATCGAGAAAATCATACCGAAAACAGGGGCCTGATTATGGGATTCGCGGCGGATCGTTTTGCTAGCGAGTTTGACATTTTTTCAATTATTGCTTTCGCTTTCGCCTTCTTCGATTTGAATTCGACCGATTAACGAATTCGATAGCGAATTTGAAATGTCATTATGTTTGCTGGCGAGTTGAAATCTGACAGCTTTTTTTTGGCGGATACACAAGCGAAAAAGTGTTTATTCAAATCAGTGGAATTTTGGAAGAAATAGACAAACCAAAAGTGTGAAATCGCTGGAATATTGAAAGAAATATTTTCGCTCCGCCGCGAATTAGTTAATAAGGAAATACGAAGCGAGTCGAATTTGAAAGATCGAATTGAAAACGATCCGCGCGAATCCCATAATAGGGCCCCAGTGTAAACGGAGCGTAACTAGTTTTTTTGTATGAAATTTGACACAATTTGTTTCGATTTCCTATGTTTCTCGACTCCGAAAGTTTTCGACCGAGTAACAGAACATGGACCCAGTATTCAAGTTTATGTAAATTTACATTTTATTAGTGAATTTCGATTTTAAATATTGATCCGATTTCGAGATATAGAATTTTGAAAAAATGTTTATAAATGTTTTTAAAAAATACAAACAAATTTTTAAAATTTGTTTGGAAATAAAATATTATTTGGGCAATTTATACGTACTTTCAGAAAAAAAGTAGCTGATCAGGGTTTTGTTTTTCGAAAAAAATGTATAAGAAAAAAACGATTCTATGAGAGGTTTGAGAAAATTGAAACTTTTAGTTTTTGGCCAAAACAAATTGTATGGTGGCTTCCCTAAATTCTGATCTTAAAAAAAAACAATAAAAAAAAGCAATAACGCGAATTCGCTCAAACCTCTAATTTTCAAGTTTTAAGTCAATCGGACCAGTGGTTAAGGCTGCAGGTGCGTTTACAGAAAGACAGACAAACACTCAAAACTTTTCATATATTCTATACTAGCAGTTGCCCGCGAATTCGTCCGCCTCTCCCTCGCGCTCCGGCCAGAGGTGCGTTTTGACTTGTGCATCATGCGCGTGAATTCGGTTGCGAAGTTATTTTAAAATTGTATATTAGTCGACTCTCCCTAAGTCAAAATTTTTCTTAACTCGAAGCGTTCAAATATGTTTTATTTTCTCCGTTTTAGTAAGACTTTTCACTGAAGCTCTGCTCTTATTATTCGCAGCGTAACTTTGTATAGCTTAAAGGCTTCCTCGATAAATGGACTATTCAACACAAAAAGAATTTTTCAATTTGATTTAGCAGTTCCTGAGATCAGCGCGTTTACACAAACAAAAAAAATTAATTTTTCTTGCTGTTTTTTTCACATTTTCCACTGATTCTTCGCTCCTATTGGTCGTAGCTTAATGCTATGTAGCATTAAACCTTCCTCAATTAATGGACTATCCAACTCAATTACAATTCGAACCAGTAGTTTCTGAGATAAGCGTGTTCAAACAAACAAACAAACTCTTCAGCTTTATATATTAGTATAGATGTCGGAAGTAAAAATGAGCGAACTAGATCTATCCCCCCCCATAGCGAAAAGCTATCTACGCCACTGCATCTCGGCATCTTGAACTCTGACAACATTGGAAGTACGGCTTTCCACTGCTTCCACCGATCGAAAACCTCTTCGGGAATTGGCTCATCCCATCCAACAGCTTGTGTCCAAACCGAGCGCAGCAATAGTTTCATCTTTGTATATACAGGGTGATTCACGAGCGTTGTGCCAAAAAGCTAGAGCGTGTAGGTTGAGTTGAGACAAGAAAAAAATCGTATGGGAAGGGGGGGTCTATTCCCCCCCGTTTAGCCGGGAGGGGCAATTTTCTGAAAAATTGACTTATTTTGTAAAAACAAATATTAAAAATCAACGGCTTAGTTTACAACACCGTGCTATACCTTTCTGAAAAGCTAAAAACTTCTTCTTTCACTTTGTTTTTAAAATAAATTGTTTTAATGAATAGTTTTAAAAAAATAAATTTTCAAACTCAAAATTTTCACAAAAAAAGCCAAAAAAAAATTTTTGAGCTAATTTTTTTTCAAAATTTTATGTAATTGAGTACTAATTTTGTTCTAAAATTTCAATGTCTTTGTTAATTTTTAGTCGAAAACAGAAAACCGGATGCAAAAATGTCTTTTAGTTTTTGAGAAATTAAAAAAAAAAACCAAAACCACTTTTTTCTAAGAAAATCTTTGATTTTATTTTTACCTATCTGGACTTTTAGTTTAATTTATTAGTTTAATTTACAAATTTAATTTTTTGTAATTGGAGTTTTATGACGACTCAATAAAGTAGAAAAGTATTGGATTTTCAATGGATTAATCATTTTATTCATTGATAACGTCTGAAAACTGACCAGCAATTTTTTCTTACTATACCTGGGACCGCGGCCACTCGCCGGCGAAGGGTTCTACCTGCTGGGGGCTTAAGATAATTAAACCGCAATTTTTCTTGAATGAAAAAACAATTAACAACCTAAAGGTTAATAAAAGGCATCGCACATTTACTTAACAACCATTTACAATTAAAATCATCAACACATAACAATAACAAACTCATAATATGTTCGAGAAGAGTTAGCGGACAGGAACTTCTGCTACGGTTTAACTTGTTGTCGAGATCGGGAAGCCGAAAGACTCTACGCTGAAAGATATCCCAATAGATGGCGCCCAAGTCGTAGCATGTTTTCAAGAATCCGCCGACGAGAGCACGGAGAGCTAGATGTGAAAGGTCAATGGCAGACGTTTTCAATGAACAAAATGATTAATCCAGGGAAAATCCAATACTTTTCTACTTTATTGAGTCCTCATAAAACTCCAATAACAAAAAATTAAATTTATAAATTAAACTAATAAATTAAACTAAAAGTCCAGATAGGTTAAAATAAAAACAAAGATTTTTTTTAGAAAAAAGTGGTTTTGGTTTTTTTTTAATTTCTCAAAAACGAAAAGACATTTTTGCATCCGGTTTTCTGTTTTCGACTAAAAATTAACAAAGACATTGAAATTTTAAAACAAAATTAGTACTTAATTACATAAAATTTTGAAAAAAATTACTTCAAAAAAAATTTGTTGGCTTTTTTTTTGAAAATTTTGATTTTGAAAATTTATTTTTTTAAAACTATTCGTTAAAACAATTTATTTTAAAAACAAAGTGAAAGAAGAAGTTTTTAGCTTTTCAGAAAGGTATAGCACGGTGTTGTAAACTAAGCCGTTGATTTTTATTATTTGTTTTTACAAAATAAGTCAATTTTTCAGAAAATTGCCCCTCCTGGCTAAACGGGGAGGAATAAACCCCCCCCTCCCATACGATTTTTTTCTTGTCTCAACTCAACCTACACGCTCTAGCTTTTTGGCACAACGCTCGTGAATCACCCTGTATAGTCCTATAGTACCCGCACGCTGACGATTCGATCGAGGCGACACGAGTGGCAGTATAAAAATTAGCTCTTTTGGCTTTTTTCACTTCTGCATTTGCAGACAATTTCTGTATATTTTTGAGAACATTCTCTGAGTCCTCTGCACTGTAGCTCTTTCGCAGAATGTACTCTTAACTCTTAAGTGTAAATTTGATACGCAATGTCATGTCAATGTCTATTGGTGGTGGATGGTGGTTGGTGGGACGGTGAGTTTTTTCTTACAGTATGCATGTTTGAAAATGAAATATATGACAGGATGGTGTATTTTTTTTGTGTGTGGGTAAGGAAAGGATTATTGGAATAGAAGAAAAGAGAACAAAAAAGTACGGAATATCATTTTATGATTGCCACATTGGCAACAGAATTTGAATGGTTTAATATTTTTGTTTTTATTTTCAAGGAATGTTTAAAGGATAGCAAATATTTTCAATGGGAATTGTTTTGTTTTTTTGGTAGGTGATATTGTACTGCTTTTTTGTACAAAGAAATTATTTGAACTTTATAAATGTGTTTCATTCAGTTTCTTTGAACAAAAAAAAAAAAAAACAAGGTGATTCAGCAAGGTGGCAAGCTTGTCGTCGTTTTATCATGTTGCCGATATGCTGGCTGATGGCTGATGTCCTAAACGAAAAACAAGAACGAAGAACAAAATCTATGTAGGTATGCGTTATTGTTATGGTTGTGTGTTCTAACACATTCTAAATTTCTATTATCGAACTTATAATTTGTAGCGTAGTAATGAAGGACAATGAACTGATTTTGTTATTGTCGCAGGTCAAGTGCATTGAATTTGTTTTGGATTTCTGGATTTCTGAATTATGCGATCGGGAAGTTTGTGGCTATTCATTTTTCGTTTTAAGAAATGAATTGAAGTTGAAATGTTTAAACATAATACATATATTGGTTTTGAAAAAAAAAATGGTAATATTGCAAAAATTTGAAATAAAAAAAAGAATTTGAATAGTTACATAAGTCTACAGATAAGAATGGAATGGATAGAACTTTTATAGTAGTAGATAGCATCATATATATACAACAAAAAGTTAGCATTTAATTATTAACTCTTGGCTCAATGTATATGAAATATGTCATATGATTGGGAGTATTCATATCTGTAAGGCGTCCGAACCAAAGCAATGTAAAAAAAGATGTTTTATTCCAAGAAGTATTTTGGACACTCCGAAGAGGATCAAAAGTGATCCTTTGTACGGGAAGAAACAATTCTTGGAAAATAACATGGATGATTTAAGTGAGGAACAAAAGACGTTCATAGGATTCCAATTCCTTCACAAGACCAATGCTCCATGGTGTAAAGAAGAAACAAATTTTATAAGTCCCCAGTGTCTTGTGAGAATCCCTTTTTTAATAACAATTGGAAACAGACCATTTGTTATTTCGTAGGATCTTCAAAGGGTGCCATGCTTTCAAAAATGATAGTGTCTATAGTGCAGAGTGTCAACGATTGTGGACTTGAAGTTGTTGGCACTTGCTGCGATCAAGGCCCCGCGAATGTTCGAGCATATAACTTGCTTATGGAACAATCAAAGGGACCCTGGGTAGACGTTGGAGGTCAGAAAGTATTTCTATTTTTTGACTATCCACATATGTTTAAGAGTGTTAGGAACATTCTCTTGAATAAACAGATCAAAATTCTTGACGAAGTAGTTGACTGGAAAATTCTTGAGAAAGTTTATGAGATGGACTTGAAAAGTCCCTCGTTTAGGATAGTAAATTAAGTAAAAGACATGTGTATCAAAATAATTTTTAAAAGCTGTCAGTGAAGCATGCAACTCAGGTACTAAGCTATATTATATATCTGTACATTAGTTGCAATAATAGTAAGTAATACAAAAATATTTATTTATTTTCTGTGATTGTGTTAATTTTTTAATTGTAAATTGGCAAATATTTACCTAAAGTAAGCAATAATGTACAGCGATTATGCCTACTGGGGATAGATACCCTTAAAAAACGCATTTGGTACTCTACCTCCAGGGTAATGTGGAAAAAATACGATTTTGAATAATAAAAAATGTTTCAAACTTTCTTTTAAGTTTTTTTCTTAATTTTAAAATGAGACATCATCATAGAGTTGTTTTGAATACTGAACCTGTATTTACCTCGAATAAAGTTATGTGAAGTGTAGATGCCTACTATTTCTTCACCCTTGAAAAAAAAAATCCAATTGATTGGAAACTGAATAAATGTAGGTATCTATCAAAAATATTAAAAATTGTTCATTTTCACCCGTTTCATATTTTAGCTAAGCCAACACCTTATTTCAAAACAGCAGATTGTAGGTACTTCCAAAAAAAATTGTTTTTAGTATTAAAATTCAATGGCATTTAAGGTGCAAAAACAAGAAATGATCCAAATATTCAATTTGAAAACAAGTTTCTGCAGCCTAAACATTAGGTCCGTTCGTTTGCCCCATAAAACTGCCCAAAACTGCCATATTCTCCCACGTTCGTTTACTGCCACTTAAATTAAAATCTGTCACTTTTGAAGGAGAAAAATATTTCCCCTATCTGCCGAATTTAGCCACAAAAATTTCTTGTGGCAGTTTGTGTAAGTTTTGTCAAACCATAAGAAGTACATTGAATTTTGTTGACGTTTGACATAATTTTGTGCATTCGGCAGATTTTTGGTGTGAAGCGTTCGTTTAATTTTTGGGTGAATCACAAAATTTCGAGGAGTGGGGATGATTTTTGACAGTTTTTACACAAACTGCCCAAAAAGTAAAAGAACGGACCTATTGTATCGAATAGCCAGGCCTTTACTTGTAGTAAAATATTAGAATTGTACCTATTGGTTTTCTTGCACACATTATGAAATACTGCAACATAGGAATATCAATCAGAGTATATCTAATAATGAGTAGGTAAGGACACTCTCTACTTAGTTAATTTTTGGTTACATTTTTGGTCTCACATACTTGGGAAATAGACGGTAAATCTAAGTGTTATAGTGAGAAGGAGACAAAACATAAGGACTACAAAAAAACAAGTGGCATGACAGCTATCAAAGTATCAAGCATCTTTCGTCTTTGAAAATTCGTCCGAAGAAATGCCATAAAAAACTTGTTAATTTCAACCCTCAATTAGTGTGACCTGATTCAATCAAATAAAACATGTTACAAGGGTTGATAATTGAAGTGTAAATCGTTATACAGGGTGATTCACGAGCGTTGTGCCAAAAAGCTTGAGCGTGTAGGTTGAGTTGAGACAAGAAAAAAATCGTATGGGAGGGGGGGGGGGATCTATTCCCCCCCGTTTAGCCGGGAGGGGCAATTTTCTGAAAAATTTACTTATTTTGTTTAAAAAAATATTAAAAATCAACGGCTTTGTTTACAAAACCGTGCTATACCTTTCCGAAAAGCCAAAAACTTCTTCTTTCACTTTAATTTTAAATTTAATTGTTTTAACGAATAGTTAAAAAAAAATAAATTTTCAAACTCAAAATTTTCAAAAAAAAAAGCAAAAAAAAAATGTTTGAACTTATTTTTTTCAAAATTTTATGTAATTAAGTACTAATTTTGTTTTAAAAATTCAATGTGTTTGTAAATTTTTAGGTCAAAACAGAAAACCGTATGCAAAAATGTCTTTTCGTTTTTGAGAAATTAAGAAAAAACCAAAACCACTTTTTTCTAAAAAAATCTTTGTTTTTATTTTTACCTATCTGGACTTTTAGTTTAATTTATTAGTTTCATTTATAAATTTAATTTTTTGTGATTGGAGTTTTATGAGGACTCAATAAAGTAGAAAAGTGTTGGAATTCCCCTGGATTAACCATTTTGTTCATTGATAACGTCTGCCATTGACCTTTCAATTCTAGCTCTCAGTGCTCTCGTCGGCGGATTGTTGAAAACATGCTACGACTTGGGCGCCATCTATTGGGATATCTTTCAGCGTAGAGTTTTTCGGCTTCCCGATCTCGACAATAAGTTAAACCGTAGCAGAAGTTCCTGTCCGCTAACTCTTCTCGAGCGAATGAGTTTGTTATTGTTATGTGTTGATGAGTTAATATTTTAATTGTAAATGGTTGTTTAGTAAATATGCGATGCCTTTTATTTACCTTTAGGTTGTTAATTTTTTTTTTCATTCAAGAAAAACTGCGGTTTAATTATTTTAATTCTTAAGCCCCTAGCAGGTAGAACTCTTCGCCGGCGAGTGGCTGCGGCCCCAGTATAGTAAGAAAAAATTACAGGTCAGTTTTCAGACGTTATCAATGAACAAAATGGTTAATCCAGGGGAATTCCAACACTTTTCTACTTTATTGAGTCCTCATAAAACTCCAATCACAAAAAATTAAATTTATAAATTAAACTAATAAATTAAACTAAAAGTCCAGATAGGTAAAAATAAAAACAAAGATTTTTTTAGAAAAAAGTGGTTTTGGTTTTTTCTTAATTTCTCAAAAACGAAAAGACATTTTTGCATACGGTTTTCTGTTTTGACCTAAAAATTTACAAACACATTGAATTTTTAAAACAAAATTAGTACTTAATTACATAAAATTTTGAAAAAAATAAGTTCAAACATTTTTTTTTTTGCTTTTTTTTTGAAAATTTTGAGTTTGAAAATTTATTTTTTTTAAACTATTCATTAAAACAATTAAATTTAAAATTAAAGTGAAAGAAGAAGTTTTTGGCTTTCCAGAAAGGTATAGCACGGTTTTGTAAACAAAGCCGTTGATTTTTAATATTTTTTTAAACAAAATAAGTCAATTTTTCAGAAAATTGCCCCTCCCGGCTAAACAGGGGGGAATAGACCCCCCCACTCCCATACGATTTTTTTCTTGTCTCAACTCAACCTACACGCTCAAGCTTTTTGGCACAACGCTCGTGAATCACCCTGTATATGATATTTGATATCTTAAGAAGTTATCACAGCCCATACATTAGTTAATTTATATTCTAGATTAAATTATTCATATTTTTTATTCATTTATATGGGTTTGTAAGCAAAAAAAGCAATTACTTGAAAAACAAAATAAAGTGATCTAAAAAAGATTAGTTCGGTCACTCCACTCCTTTTCAGATTGAGAGGAAAAAAAAAACAAGAACACATGCAAAGACCATCAGTCAGACCAACATTTTGGGAAATTCCGATTTTATGTATCGTACACATGCAGGATGCAGCTCTATTTGTTGCGAACTCTTTCTTTCTTTCGAATTTTTCTAGACCGAACATTTTTGAACTATTCTTTCCTACTAGAACTTTTTTTCTGTTATTAGCGTTTTTTATTGAATTTGATATACTCTGATATCAATAGCCTTAAAAACTTCCTTCATATGTTCATATGTATAAAATTCATAAAGGCATTTGAATAACATGTGTTTGCTGATCTTTTGTTATTGCCTTTGCGTTTGCATTGCCTTCCTTTTATTCTCTACCATTATTCGTTTTGTTTATTCTACTCTCTTATTTGCAACCAAGAAAAATTTCCTGTTCCCTCTCTTTCCTTTGCTTAGTTCTTGTTCTTTCAGTAAATCTGTATCTGATTCTCTGAGAGCGACTGTCGGCTGCAAAAAGAGAATGACAGCAAAGTACAAGTGGCGCCACCTTCGATTTGACGGCAGCTTAGTGCGTAACAAAATTCAAGCGCGTGGAAATACTAAAGGACTATATATACAAAGGTTTCATGTAGATAAGGAAGTTGGCGACCATTCCGAACGGGTCAAATACCGACATGACTATACTCAAAAATTCCCTCTTTGTAGGGCATCTGTCATTCTCCATAACGTCACGGTTGGCTCGATGAAACTTACATTGAAATTTAAAGACGTCTTCAATTGGGTCCCAACACATTCCGAGAATTCTATCTGTCATTGCTTCTATGTTCAAGTCGACCAATCTATCTCGCTCATCTTCTTGACACGATATACTTCGCAGTACTTCCTTCGAGTTTGATGAAAACCCTCGCAATTCGAAACCTCCTTCCTTATGAATCGAAATAACGTCGTTGGTTACCTGGATTGCTTCAGCTTCACTGTCGAAGCAATCGACGAAATCATCCACGTAGTGTCGATCGATGATTGACTTCGCCGCTCTGGGATTGCTGTCAAGATATCTCGAGGCATTGAGGTTCTTCGCATAATTGGCTGAGCACGGCGAGCATCTGGCACCAAATATCATCGATGTCAACACATAAACCTCGATTGGCTCTTCTCTGTTGTCCCTCCATAGGAATCGCTGCGAGTTTTGGTCCTCTGGTTGAATATGGATCTGGTGGAACATCTCTCGGATGTCTCCAGATACAGCTATAGATCTCAGGCGGAAATTATACAGGATCATCATCATGGGCTTCAGTTCATCCGGGCCCTTTAGCAATAGGGAGTTCAGTGAGACACCTCTAACTTCAGCTGCAGCATCAAATACAGGGTGTCTCAAAAGAAAGTTCACATTTAAATCTTTTTTTAAAAGAAAAGTCTTAGCTTTATTGAAAAAATGTTTATTTTATATTGAAGTACACTGTTTGGGAATTTATTTTTTAAAAATAACATCGTCCAAATGTAAATCGTTGCGCTCTCGGCATTCATTTAGTCGGGCACTAAAATTGCCTATGACAGCTCGGCAGGTAGTCTCCGTGATGGCTGCCATTTCATGACGGATATTTTCTTTTAATTGTGCCAGGGAAGTCGGTTTATTAGCGTAAACTTTTGATTTGACATAACCCCACAGGAAAAAATCCATAGGCGTTAAATCGGGACTCCGTGGAGGCCAATTTATGTCACCTCGCGCTCAATCATCTGATTTACAAAGGCGAGCCTCTGACCAGCATCTTGAGGCTTCAGTTCTTGCACTAACTGAATTTTGTACGGGTGCAGCTTTAAATCTTTGTGTAAAATGCGGCATAATGAAGATCTGTGTACATTTAAAGCAACAGCACGCTTCCGAATCGAAAGGTTTGGATCATCTCGAATGGACTTAGTAACACTGTCCACGTTTTCGGCTGTTCTTGATGTTCTTGGCCGCCCAGATTTTGGTTTCTCCAGAGTTGACCCAGTCTCTTCAAACTTCTCAACCCATTTTGCAATGAGTCGAGTGCTAGGCGCATCATTTAAGTGACGAATATGTCGAATTCTACGCGCTACAGTCGCCGAATTACCGTTTTTGTAAAACTCACGTACGCACAACGCACGGTCCGCACCAGAGAAACGCTCCATAGCGACTAAATTCCCAAGAGCCAGACTACCGACTGACATACCCCCCGCGCCCCTCAGAATAGTTGCTTTCGCGTAATAAGATAAGCAAATGTGAACTTACTTTTGAGACACCTTGTACTAATCTGACTTTATTTGGCTTATTAGGATTCCTCACGCCAAAATGAGGAAGGTACCAAGTCTTTGATGTGCTGTGATTTGCTTCGGCTGTTGTTAACTTGCTGGCGTACCCCTTGGCAACATAGCTCTTGATGATGGTCTTATACTTCTCGGCATATTCATGGTCTTTCTCAAATCGCCTTTCCAGGTTCCATAACCTTCGCTTAGCCATCTCGTAACTGTCTGGGACATCAAAATCGTCGTCTTTCCAGAGAAGACCGGTTTGGTAACGGCCATTGATTTTCTTCATTGAGGATGACAATATTTCCATCGCTTTTTTATCAGCGGAGGATGTCAGCTGTTCGGTTGGCTTCTTAACTCCGAAGTTTTCCAGGGCAAAATACTCGTCAACAACCTTGTCCACCAGAGCGTCATGTTCGGGACTGCATTGCTTACTGTGAAGAACTATATCATCTCTTGGATCGGCTGCAACTTCTGGGACCTTCCCATAAACTACCCATCCCAGCTTGGTTTCGACTACAATAGGCCCAGTTCCGACTGGTTGCAGAGTGCGTTTTGGTGCACCCAAGTGGCTATTATCAAGCCCAATTAACATCTCTGGGATGGCATTTTCATACTGAACAAATCGGATGGCCTCTCGTTGATGATCCGGCAGTTATAGTTCTTCTATGTTGATTGTTTGTGACGGCAAGCTTAAGTCGGTGACAGTCCGTATTCCTTGCATTCTGTATTTCGTGGCAGCTTCTTCATCAGCGCTTATATCAATGTCTACACTGAACGAATCTGTTTCCATTGTTTCCTTTCCAAACCATTGGAGTTTCAATTTATTTTGGCTGCCATTCAGGTTCAAGCGTCGGGCAAGATCTTCGCTCATAATTGAAACTGAAGAACCTTCATCGAACAGTGCATATGTTGATATAGCGACGTTGCTGCCATAGACTCTGACAGGTAGAACACGAAACAGAATCTTGGACTCGGAATGCACGTAGTTGCATTTAACTGAGGAGCTCTGGCATTCACGGTCGTTAACAGGCTTTGGCATCTCGTGAAGTAAGGAATTGTGTAATTTAGTGCACTCTTCAATTCCACACTTCTTTCTGGATCGGCATGATCGAACACTATGACCGTACTTTAGGCAGCAAAAACACAATCTGTTTTTCTTCACAAATTGCCATCTATCGGGGACATCAAGTTTCATGAAAGCATCGCAGTCCTCTACTGAATGCTTGTTCTTATCGCAGTGGCGGCATTTGCTTCTGGCGGAAGCATTATCATATGCATGGAGAATCTTCTTCGACTTCGGCTCTACTTGGGCTGGCGGCAATAAGGAAGTCGATGTGACGAGGCAAACCAATCTTGCAATCTCGGTGACCCACTCAGCAAAATGAATGACTGTTGGATATGGAACAATGCTGATACTTCGTTGAGCCCATTCTAGTCGTTTGCTCATGGGCAACTTAGCAACAAGTTCG
Source organism: Sphaerophoria taeniata (assembly GCA_943590905.1). Classification (NCBI taxonomy): domain Eukaryota; kingdom Metazoa; phylum Arthropoda; class Insecta; order Diptera; family Syrphidae; genus Sphaerophoria; species Sphaerophoria taeniata. The sequence goes on from OX016541.1 coordinate 71,151,163, forward strand.
TCGATCAGCGTTGGGTTCGCCAAATGTTGGTGCAAACCACTTGCCTCCAAAAACGTCGAAAGATTTTGCACGGTTGTAGCAAATGGTACAAGCATTTCGAGTTTTCCTTCCGATATCTGAGAAATCGCTCTCACTTTTGCTAATTGGCTTCGCAATAAACATTCCGGACGTCCAAATCTGAATTCAAGGGCAGCCATTGCCTGATCAACATTATCCGAATGGATGAGCAATGATTCCACGACTGATTGTGCTTCATGTTTAATGCATTTTTGCAAACGCAGCAAATTTTCAACTTTCGAGTAGTTGTTCACCAACGTAGATTCTCGATATGCCGTTGAGAACATTGGCCAGTCCTCAGGTCTACCGGTGAATGGAGGCAAATCTTGAAGCCTTCACATCTGTCCATAAGTGTGCGTGTTCTCAGATTGCTGTGCAGATTTGGCAGTGGCGTAAACGATCTGTTGATACTTAAAGGCGGCAAAAATGTTGGCACTGAATTCGTATATGATGGAAAGGTTACTGCTGGATTTCGGAAGGGCTGTGACGTCGAAGATGATTGTATGCTCGTGCTATAGATGGCAGCGGAGGCGGCACTCACTGTTGTCAACTCAGTCAATCCGGTACTCACTGTTGTGGCGGCGGCTACAGATGTTATTGTGGCTACAGATGTTGTTGCATTTGGCATCGTTATTGGCGCAGCGGAAGTGGTTACAGCTGCTGCTGACGCTGAGGTGCTTGGGAATCGATCCACAATCTCCTGCAGTCGAATACGTTCAGCCTTCTCGGCCGCAGCATTGGACGTGACTTCATCCAACTGTGAACGCATTTCACTTAACTTCTGTAGAAGTTCTTTCATTAGATTTGGTGGTGCAAACTCTTCCATGTCTTCTTCTTCGACTAAAGTGGTATCGTGGTCGCTTTCCGATATGTCGCTGTCGCTTTCCTGCTCTTCTGGAACTTTCTTAAGTTGCTGCTGTGAAGGGAACTTTGGTGTTGTTGTTCGTGGGCTTCGTCTGGTGGGTTTGCTGGCAATGTGCAAGTGCATATCGTTGTTTTATAAACGATTAATTGACTCGCGCCATGAGTAGCACAGGACTTATTTGGCTCAGGCTAGAGTTGGTTGCGGGCAGCAACTGGCTTGTGTGTTGGCAGGCAGAATCACAAAACACACTTCTCCTGGCTGGAGTTGGTTGCAGGCGGCAACGGCTAGTGCTGGCAGCACGTGATTTTCTCCTGGCTGGAGTTGGTTGCAGGCGGCAACGGCTAGTGCTGGCAGCACGTGATTTTCTCCTGGCTGGATTTGGCTGCAGGCGGCAACGGCTAGTGCTGGCAGGACGTGATTTTCTCCTGGCTGGAGTTGGTTGCAGGCGGCAACGGATTGTGCTGGCAGCACGAGGTATTCTTTCTTTGTAAAAAAGAAGAATAAAATTTTGTCCTGGAAATTATTCCTTTCGAATAAAACAATGTTCAAGTCTCGCAATTACAAAGGCACAGTTGATCAGTTGTTGCAATTGAGTTGTCGAACAGTCGAACAGTTTATTCTCTGTATTTTACATATTTTATAATTCAATTTACCATATTTCTGGACTTACTCTTTTTTAGGAACTTCCTTTCGGCTCCGGATTCCAAGACAAATGAACAATGAAAAAAGGCAAAAGGCGGGCAATTGAAATTTTTGGCGGAAATTGCAATGTGTCACTTTGACATCTGTCATTTGAAATTAGGTCTGTTTGTTTTTAGGTCTGTTTGTTTTGGAATCCGAAGCCGAGCGGTTTACACTATACAAAATTCTATGACATGAAAAATTCTATGACAGTTATTGATGATACATATATCATCTCAATCAACGATTTCAACACCATCATCATCATCAGCTACTTCAGCATCAAATTCATTTGAGTTTTGCATGAACACCGAAAGCGAGTTCGCTTTCCAAAGTTTATAAATATTTATTTATTTATTTTTCAAGATGCAAAAACTTTTTTCAAAGGAGAACAAATAATGATATTGTTTTCCTTCATCAAATTATTACTGGTGTCACTGATGCTCCAGATATTCTAAATTCTATCCTCTTTAATTATTATCGAGGTGGAGATTATATTTTGCGTTCTCATAGTTTGATTAAAGTTCCTAAACATAGAACAAACTACGGAATGCATGAGCCACTGACAAGAATGAGTAAGCTTTTGAATGCGAATGAAAATTTATTTGATTTTCATATCAATAAATACATTTTAAAACAAATTCCTAAGACCAGTGTACCACGTTCTTAAATGTTTTTTTTTTTTTTGTATTTTATAAATTTGTTTGTTGTCTTTTCATGTTTTTTTTTTATTTGTTTAAAGAAAAAGAAACTGACTCTTTTTTTCATTTTATTTCTTTTTTACGAACTTGACAAGTGTCTTCTACACGCGTATTTACTTTTTTCTTTGTTTTTTTTCATGTTTTAAAAATTTGTTGACTTTAATATTTTAAAATTTTTGATTTTAAAAATTTGCATTGTTTTCTTTTATTTTTACTTTTTGTTTTTTAATTTTTTGGGAATATATAATCACCCTTATTGTAATAGGCGTTTTACTTGAACGACAAATTTCATTTTCAAAAATTTGTATTATGAGTGGCGTTTAAGAGTCGTTTATTGAGTCGTAACGCTGTTCAAAATACAGTCAACATCATTTTCACATGACAGAAATGTGCTGACACGATGGGAAGTGATTTCCTTATCGCTTCCCACAAATAATAACAATTTAAATAAAATATTTAGCTATATCAAATATCATTAATCGTGAGGCCAGACGAAATATGAAACAAATAAAAGTTCAATATCTGGCCTCGCGCACCTTTAATTTTAGATACACATTCATATTATAAGCTAATAATGCTGACTGGGCAACCTTTGGGTTTTGCCTTCTGCAAGCCTTCTGTCCAGCCAGTCTAGTCACTCAGTGTTCACACTTCAATTTCTTCAGTTCAACTTGCCAATAAATATTTTATTAAGTTAAAGTTTGTTTTATTGTTTCTTTTTTCTTGATTACCATATTAAAGAGTACCTGTGATATTAAACAGAACATTTGGCGACCGTGACAGGACCATCTAAAAAAGTTTAGTGACCTGTGTATTGTGCGAAGTGAAGTTAAAATTAATAATAAAACAAACAAAGAAAAAACTCTAAAAAATTTTATTTGAAAAAAAAGTGAAAGTAATTAATCATGAACACATTGGAACAACTCACGAGTCAACAGGAGGAGGTAGGCAAGGAAATTTGCACCCTCGCGCGCAACTACGGAAAGGACGGTGCTGACCGAAAGAATGTCCAATATCTAAGGACACGGTGGACCAAACTCCAGTCCTTATGGGAGTCCTTCGATAGCGTGGACAGCGATATACGGAACAATCATCCGTCGGCAGCCGACCACGACTACTTCACGAAGGCGTATTATGATGAAGTGAAAAAGGTGTACGAGTCAATAAAAAACGACATGACCAAGCGTTATGCTGAGCTGGAGGACAAGGATACAGCCAAATCCAATGGACAAGGGGAAAAGACCTCAGCAACCATTCCTCTGCTAGAGCATCCAGGATCAGGAGCAGTCCAGTCCCAAGAAGAGCACAAAAAAGATCGGGACGACGACACCCAACTAAAATCATTCCAGGTTCCTGCAGGGCTGAATAAGCCACATTCTGAGGGTAATACTGGCAACGCTAGGATAACGAAGGAACACAAGTTCCGATTGTTAAGTAAAATCTTCCTGGCATCGTTGAACAAATGCCAAGTTGTTTTACAGGAAACAAGGCCAAAGGAATTCGAGCAAAAGGTGAAAACACTAGCAAGCAATTGGGAAGACGTAACAACTGCATACAGACGCCTTGGAGACGATGCATCTGTAGGCGATATTGAGCTTTATTTTGAGCTTCAGGACCTATTGGACTCAAGAATCAGTTACTTGCCAGGCAACACATTGACTAATACATCATTCCCATCCGACCAAGTAAGGACTACGTCAATAAAATTGCCAAAAATTGAGATACCAAAGTTTGATGGTAGCTACCTCAATTGGCCCCAATTCTTTGATTTGTACACGCAAATGGTGCACAATCAACCAATCCCGCCGGCACAGAAGCTATACTTCCTCAAGACAAATGTCACTGGCGATGCCCAAAATTTAATTCAGCATTTTCATGCAACGGATACCAATTATAATCTGGCATGGAACACACTAGTAGACCGATTTGACAACAAGCGGCTATTGCTGACGGCGCAGCTGAGCAGATTATTCCAACATAAAATCGTTAGTGACAACGCCAACAGTTTAAAACGGCTTCATGACACTACGAAGGAAGTCATGCAAGCCACCAACAACCTCGGCTACGATACTTCTGGATGGGATCCGATAATCGTTTATCTCCTGCTGGAAAAATTGGACAAGGACACCCGGATGCTGTTTGAAGAATCACTGGAAGCACCGAAGAGCAGTCCAACTTTAACGCAGCTGTTGGAGTACATTGAATGCCGGTTCCAGGCGCTTGAAGCAGTTAAGCCAGGTGATAAGAAGAAAGTGGTGACCGCCGCTTCTCAAAGCTCTAGGGAAGTCTCAAAATGCAATTTTTGTAAAGCTAATAACCATAAGATCTTTAACTGCAAAAAGTTTTTATCTCTTTCAGTGGAACAGCGAAACCAGAACGTTCGAAAGCTCCAATTGTGCACGAACTGTCTGCAAGGACATCATTTTTCATCGTGTCAGCAGCAACGGAGGTGCAAAACTTGCAACGGGAGACACAACACCATACTACACTATCCTGGAAAGAAGGAAGCAAATGTTAGCCCGATATCCGGTAAGTCATGTGAAAACGATGTTGACCAAAAAAGTGATTCTTCTGAAGATAGAGCCAGCTCATTAGGAGTTGCGTTAAGGGGCCGTGAGGTCTACCTTGCTACAGCAATAGTTAACATTGTCTGTTCAAATGGCGTGCGTGTTCCCTGTAGAGCCATGTTAGATTCAGGTTATCAACTCAATTTCATAACAACCTCTCTAGCTCAACAGTTAGGATACAAAAGACAAAAAAGGAATGTCATCATAAGTGGAATAGGAGGAAAGGAAAATGAGTCTAACTTCGTTATGAAAATTCCTATAGAATCAAGAACCTCCTCCTACCGAGCGAAGATAGAAGCCTGTATACTGCCTACAATAAGCGATTACATGGCAGCAACCCCTTTCGATTATAAGATTTTAAAATTACCATCAAATATCCAGCTCGCTGACCCGGATACCTTTAATTCACGACATATTGATTTATTAATAGGGGCTGAGTTATTTTTCGACTTGATTTTACCAGGTAAACATAAAATTTCCGATAATCTTCCATTTTTGAGAAACACAAAGCTAGGTTGGCTCCTAGCAGGAAGTACACTAGATTCTGAAGGCAATTCATTTTGTCATTCAGTAACAAAACCTACTTTGACCTCATTAGATAAATTGGTTAGATCATTTTGGGAAAGTGATTCATTTGAAATCGAATCGAACGTCTACACCGAAGAAGAATTTCAATGTGAAAAACATTTCAAAGACCATGTGGAAAACACTCCTCAAGGTCAATACATAGTACGTCTACCCTTTAAAGAAGACCCATATAAAATGTTAGGGAATTCAATGGAGACGGCTAAAAAACGTTTTCAATACTTAGAAAAAAAACTTGATCGCAATGCAGAGTTAAAAAAGGGCTATATCAATTTTATAAATGAATATGAAAATCTTGGCCACATGACTCAGATTGCCCAAGATAAAATATCAAAGTCGCATTATTTTCTCCCACATCACTGCGTATTCAAACCTGATAGTTCATCTACAAAGTTAAGAGTTGTTTTTGATGCATCTGCAAAAACAACATCAGGTCATTCACTCAATGATATACTTATGGTTGGCCCAACGGTACAACCAGATCTATTTTCAGTCATTGCAAATTTTAGATTACATAAATACGTATTTACTGGCGATATAAGTAAAATGTACAGACAAGTGTTAGTTCATCCAAATGATAGAGCATATCAGCTCATTCTTTGGAGGGAGAGTAATGATGATCCTTTAAAAATATTTCAACTTAATACAGTTACGTATGGAATGGCTTCTGCCTCCTTTTTATCAACCAGATGCCTTGTAAAATTATCATCTGATTTTCAACATGCATATCCCAATGCATCTAAAATTATTACCCAAAATATTTATGTGGATGACTGCCTTACAGGAGCAGACACCATCCATGATGCCAAGATGCTACTAGACGAAACTAGGTCATTACTTAGACAAGGGAATTTTGACTTGACGAAATTTTGCTCAAATGATCAGCGAATCCTTGAAAACATACCCAAAGAAAATCGTGAGAAAATGTTAACGATTTATCAATCTGAGGTAATTAAAACACTCGGATTGGTTTGGGATCCAATTCAAGACGCATTCAAATTCTGCTATACGTACAATACGCCTTCTGATCAAGAAGTCACAAAACGTACAGTTCTTGCCGACTTGGCTAAATTCTTTGATCCCTTAGGACTTATTGGACCAGTTATTTTACTAGGTAAAATATTTCTTCAAGAAATTTGGAAAACCAAAATCTCTTGGGATGAAAGACTACCTACAGAGCAGGCACACAAGTGGAAAAACTATTTGTCCCAATTTTCATCACTGCAAGAAATTGCTATACCTCGGTTCGTGTTGATAGATTCTTCAGTGAAATTAGAGTTACATGCATTTTCTGACAGTAGTGAAAGTGCCTTTGGCGCATGTATTTATTTGAAATCTTTTGACAAAGATGAAAATATATTTATCCAATTATTATGTTCCAAATCACGAGTTGTTCCTTTAAAGGCAACAACTATAGCACGGCTAGAACTTCAAGCAGCAGTACTGTTAGTAGACTTAATACAAAAGGTACTACCAATAATATGCAAGCCAATTTCATCTGTAAGCTATTACACAGATTCAACAACAGTTTTATCGTGGATAAGGGCACCTTCCTACACTTGGGAGACCTACATTGCAAATCGTGTTGCTAAAATTCAATCTAAATCAGACTTCAATCAATGGAATTATGTAAAGGGTGAAATAAACCCTGCAGATCTAATATCGCGTGGACTAGGAATGCGCGATATCCTTAAATCAAATGTTTGGTTCAATGGCCCAGAATTTTTAAAGCAAAATAAGAATTCAAAAACTCAAATAGATTATATTACTCCCGAAGAAATACCAGGGCGTCGCAAGCAAAAAACGGTGTTGATTATGTCATGTCAAAATAATTTAATCAGTTCTATTGACCATAAAAACTCGTTTTATACCTTGCAAAAAATATTTGCATTTTCCTTTAGATTTTTAATGCGTGTTAAACATCAATGTAATAGGAATAAGATTGATGATTCCCTAACGGTAGAAGAGATACAACAGGGTACTCTTCTATTATTCAGAAATGTGCAAATAACAGCATTCCCAGAGGAATATAAGGCTTTGCAGATTGGGAAACCTTTAAGCAATACCTCTAAAATATTGGGACTAAGTCCGTACTACGATAAGACTACAAGGCTCATACGTGTGGGAGGAAGACTTAAAAACGCTGATATTCCCTTTGAAGCAAAAAATCAGATACTTCTCCCGAAACATAATGTAGTCACAACACTTCTCTTGGACTATTTGCATAGAAAACATTTGCATGCTTCTCATAGAACCTTAATTTCTATCTCCAGGCAACAGTATTGTATCGTAAGCGTAGGACGTGAAGCACGTAATGTTCTTTTCAAATGCATTACATGCTTCCGTACTAGGCCAAGATCAATAAATCAATTAATGGGAAATTTACCCCAAGAAAGAGTGGTACCTTCACGACCATTCTATTATTCGGGGGTCGACTTTTGTGGACCAATTCGAACACATTATAAGGTTCGAGGAAAAACCCCAACAAAATCCTATCTAGCAGTCTTTGTATGTTTTTCTACTAAGGCTGTTCACATTGAAGTAGTAAGCAATCTCTCAACCGAAGCGTTTATCAATTGCCTTAAACGATTTGTTGGAAGAAGAGGAATGTGTCACACCATTTTTTGCGATAATGCTACAAATTTTATTGGGGCAAAAAATCTGTTAAACGATTTTAAAACCTTTCTGAATTCCTCGGATACTGAAACATCAATAAATCAAAATTGCCTGAAGATGGGAATTAATTGGAAACACATTCCACCTCGATCTCCTCATTTTGGTGGGCTTTGGGAGGCTGCTGTTAAATCAGCAAAAACATTACTCCTCAAATATTTAGGTGAAGCTTCCTTGACTTATGAGGAACTTTCAACTGTTGTCGTTCAGATCGAATCTATATTGAATTCGCGCCCTCTTACACCTATCTCTTCAGATGTTAATGACCTAAATCCATTAACACCAGGCCACTTCCTCATCGGAGCTCCTTTGACCTCTTTACCAGAACCACACGTAGATGATTGTAAAATTTCGAGAATAGACAAATTTCGTCAAATACAACTCATCCAACAACACTTCTGGAAAAGATGGTCAAACGAATACCTCCATCTTCTGCAACAGAAGCTAAAATGGAAGGAACAGTATCAAAATCTAGTACCCGGAACGATGGTTGTTCTAAAGGATTCACACCAGCCTCCAATGAAATGGAAGTTGGGACGTGTAACTGAAGTGGTTAAAGGGAGTGATGGATTAGTGAGAGTGGCAAATATCAAAACAGACACGGGAACGTATCAAAGAGCCATCCAAAATGTATGCCCTTTACCTATTGACAGCGGTAAACAAGAAGAAGATCTTTCAAGATCCGAATTGAGAGATCAATCAATGAAATTAAGGAGTGGAAAATCCCTCAGAGTGTCCATTCTGTCACTTATTTGCCTAGTATTCCTTTTATTCCCCTTAGTCTCAACGTTAGAAAACGAGCCATTATTTATTTCCAAATTTGAAAACTCTACAGGTATATATTTTGAAGACATAGGCAGCGCTAGCACAGTAAACAGTTTTTGGAGCATATATATATTCTATAACTTATCGTCGTATTGGCTAGAATTAGGGGATGTTAAAATTTATCTTAACAGAATAGATAAAATTTGTTTCAATGAATTAAAAACAAATACTTACTGTTCACCTACGATTGACTCATTTAAACATAGAATATTTGCAATCGAATCCAACAATGACTTAATTCATAATTATCACACTTCTTATACCAAACGAGTAAGAGTTTCCAGATCCCCCTTTGACTTCATTGGAAATGTTGCCCATAGTTTATTTGGCATTTTAGATCAAAATGATGCAAAGGAAATAGAACATCAAATTTCTATGGTCGATCAAAACGAGCAACATCTTCTGCATCTCTTCAAAAAACAAAGCTCAATTGCAGATTCCACAGTCAATTTAATGAAACGTAACAATGAACAATATCAGGGTCTGAAAAATATTTTTCAGACATCCTTAAATAATCTCGAGAAGCATCAAGAAATAATTGATGCAAGTCAAACCTTTTCAGCCTTAAGTTCGTTTATGATATTATCGCTTACAAATTTAGAGAGAATGCAAGACATATTGCTCGATGTTCTGCTTAGCCTCAATGGAGCCAAAATGAATCCTCATTTCATATCCACGTCCCAATTTATGAAGCAACTTCAAATAATAAGGAATAACCTTCCATCTAATATTAACATTCCAAGAGCATCAGTTCTTGATATTTTTAAATTGTCATCAATCAAGGGACGAAGTCTAAATGACTCAGTAGTATTTGAAATGGTGATTCCGTTAGTAGACAATCAGGAATTCCAACTTTTTAATCTGGTGCCATTCCCGATTTTTCAAAATAATGCGAGCTTTGTTTTGGAATTATCATCCCGTTATTTGGCAGTCACTCCTACCAGGGACAGATACTTCGAACTGTCGGATAACCAACTAATGTTATGTAATCTTCTCTCAACAAGAAATTATATATGCAATCAACAACTGCCAACAATGATCCATCAGGCAAATAGTAATACATGTGAAATTTCATTGCTTAATCATCAAACAAGTGCTCTAAATCACTGTTCTTTAAGAAAAACTATCTTTCAAGACCAATGGATCAGTTTGAGAGCTTCAAATAGTTGGATATTTGCCCTTAAAGACGCTACCACTGGTCTTCTTATATGTGATGGTATTACAAAAAGTTTAACCTTAAATGGAAGTGGTCTGATAGAATTTTCAAAACCATGCACTCTGAAACTGCCACACATAATTATAAGTGGACGAGTGAAACCCAATAGTAGTATGCAAAACTCATTCGTTCCCTCTCTGAAGATCTCAGAAGCAATTAGACCAACAACTCCATATAAAGATAGAGATTTTATCGCATTCTCAAAAAATAATACCGATTTTGCTGGAGTTGAAGAGTTAAGGAATAAAATAAAAGAAGTAGTTAATGAGTTAGATCAGGATTCGAATCAATCAAATGTTATGAATTTTCATGACTACCATCATTATGGAATGAATTTTATCTTCTCTTTATTGATACTTGGGGTCATTATCTTCTATTGTCTTAAGAAAAGGAATTCGCAACCCCCTCCCAGGGCACACGCATCTCGTTTTGAAGTGGATACATCTTTTTAATGAAATATTTTTTTTTTGTTTTTTCTCTCTCTTCACTTTCTTCCTTTAACTTTTGAGGGATTGAGTCCCTCAAAGAGGGGAGTATGTTCAAAATACAGTCAACATCATTTTCACATGACAGAAATGTGCTGACACGATGGGAAGTGATTTCCTTATCGCTTCCCACAAATAATAACAATTTAAATAAAATATTTAGCTATATCAAATATCATTAATCGTGAGGCCAGACGAAATATGAAACAAATAAAAGTTCAATATCTGGCCTCGCGCACCTTTAATTTTAGATACACATTCATATTATAAGCTAATAATGCTGACTGGGCAACCTTTGGGTTTTGCCTTCTGCAAGCCTTCTGTCCAGCCAGTCTAGTCACTCAGTGTTCACACTTCAATTTCTTCAGTTCAACTTGCCAATAAATATTTTATTAAGTTAAAGTTTGTTTTATTGTTTCTTTTTTCTTGATTACCATATTAAAGAGTACCTGTGATATTAAACAGTGGAACGTAAGTTTTTGTATGAGAAATTGAGTAATGTCACTCATTTGTATTATAACTGTCGTTTTACTCACCTAATACGACTCTCAAAACGCTATATTTTGTCGAACACAAATTATCAAACGACTCATTGGCGAAATTGGAATTGGAATTTAACATGAAAATAACTAACCCAGAGCAGATGAAGAGCCTCGTCGAGCTGATGGAGCGGAGTCCATCGTTGGCTACAATAAGGGTGAATAACTTCTGAAAAAAAAAATGTCGCGAAACCGCTTTTCAGAAAACCCGGTTAGGACCCGCCATAGTTCCACCAGCCCGTGCGTCGAAGTGCCATCTCTCAAAGAGAAAAGGACACTCGCAATTACACTTGATGTACTTGCAAAGGAAGGGGACATTCGTTTTTCGAATGCCCACATCCGCAGAGATTCCTTTTTCGTTTAAGATGTGAATGGAAAAACACGATCCCTCCCCTATATCCTCGATACTTGGCAAACGTGTCGAAGTGCATCTCACGGTTCCGAAGGAATTGCTTTTTCAAGAAAAAAAAAAAAACCGGGGAAGCAATAAATCCACCTTCCCCCCAGTCAACAACACAACCAGCCTGTTTCAGTCCTTGAAGACGAACGATCTCCTCATTTTGGTGGGCTTTGGGAGGCTGCTGTTAAATCAGCAAAAACATTACTCCTCAAATATTTAGGTGAAGCTTCCTTGACTTATGAGGAACTTTCAACTGTTGTCGTTCAGATCGAATCTATATTGAATTCGCGCCCTCTTACACCTATCTCTTCAGATGTTAATGACCTAAATCCATTAACACCAGGCCACTTCCTCATCGGAGCTCCTTTGACCTCTTTACCAGAACCACACGTAGATGATTGTAAAATTTCGAGAATAGACAAATTTCGTCAAATACAACTCATCCAACAACACTTCTGGAAAAGATGGTCAAACGAATACCTCCATCTTCTGCAACAGAAGCTAAAATGGAAGGAACAGTATCAAAATCTAGTACCCGGAACGATGGTTGTTCTAAAGGATTCACACCAGCCTCCAATGAAATGGAAGTTGGGACGTGTAACTGAAGTGGTTAAAGGGAGTGATGGATTAGTGAGAGTGGCAAATATCAAAACAGACACGGGAACGTATCAAAGAGTCATCCAAAATGTATGCCCTTTACCTATTGACAGCGGTAAACAAGAAGAAGATCTTTCAAGATCCGAATTGAGAGATCAATCAATGAAATTAAGGAGTGGAAAATCCCTCAGAGTGTCCATTCTGTCACTTATTTGCCTAGTATTCCTTTTATTCCCCTTAGTCTCAACGTTAAAAAACGAGCCATTATTTATTTCCAAATTTGAAAACTCTACAGGTATATATTTTGAAGACATAGGCAGCGCTAGCACAGTAAACAGTTTTTGGAGCATATATATATTCTATAACTTATCGTCGTATTGGCTAGAATTAGGGGATGTTAAAATTTATCTTAACAGAATAGATAAAATTTGTTTCAATGAATTAAAAACAAATACTTACTGTTCACCTACGATTGACTCATTTAAACATAGAATATTTGCAATCGAATCCAACAATGACTTAATTCATAATTATCACACTTCTTATACCAAACGAGTAAGAGTTTCCAGATCCCCCTTTGACTTCATTGGAAATGTTGCCCATAGTTTATTTGGCATTTTAGATCAAAATGATGCAAAGGAAATAGAACATCAAATTTCTATGGTCGATCAAAACGAGCAACATCTTCTGCATCTCTTCAAAAAACAAAGCTCAATTGCAGATTCCACAGTCAATTTAATGAAACGTAACAATGAACAATATCAGGGTCTGAAAAATATTTTTCAGACATCCTTAAATAATCTCGAGAAGCATCAAGAAATAATTGATGCAAGTCAAACCTTTTCAGCCTTAAGTTCGTTTATGATATTATCGCTTACAAATTTAGAGAGAATGCAAGACATATTGCTCGATGTTCTGCTTAGCCTCAATGGAGCCAAAATGAATCCTCATTTCATATCCACGTCCCAATTTATGAAGCAACTTCAAATAATAAGGAATAACCTTCCATCTAATATTAACATTCCAAGAGCATCAGTTCTTGATATTTTTAAATTGTCATCAATCAAGGGACGAAGTCTAAATGACTCATTAGTATTTGAAATGGTGATTCCGTTAGTAGACAATCAGGAATTCCAACTTTTTAATCTGGTGCCATTCCCGATTTTTCAAAATAATGCGAGCTTTGTTTTGGAATTATCATCCCGTTATTTGGCAGTCACTCCTACCAGGGACAGATACTTCGAACTGTCGGATAACCAACTAATGTTATGTAATCTTCTCTCAACAAGAAATTATATATGCAATCAACAACTGCCAACAATGATCCATCAGGCAAATAGTAATACATGTGAAATTTCATTGCTTAATCATCAAACAAGTGCTCTAAATCACTGTTCTTTAAGAAAAACTATCTTTCAAGACCAATGGATCAGTTTGAGAGCTTCAAATAGTTGGATATTTGCCCTTAAAGACGCTACCACTGGTCTTCTTATATGTGATGGTATTACAAAAAGTTTAACCTTAAATGGAAGTGGTCTGATAGAATTTTCAAAACCATGCACTCTGAAACTGCCACACATAATTATAAGTGGACGAGTGAAACCCAATAGTAGTATGCAAAACTCATTCGTTCCCTCTCTGAAGATCTCAGAAGCAATTAGACCAACAACTCCATATAAAGATAGAGATTTTATCGCATTCTCAAAAAATAATACCGATTTTGCTGGAGTTGAAGAGTTAAGGAATAAAATAAAAGAAGTAGTTAATGAGTTAGATCAGGATTCGAATCAATCAAATGTTATGAATTTTCATGACTACCATCATTATGGAATGAATTTTATCTTCTCTTTATTGATACTTGGGGTCATTATCTTCTATTGTCTTAAGAAAAGGAATTCGCAACCCCCTCCCAGGGCACACGCATCTCGTTTTGAAGTGGATACATCTTTTTAATGAAATATTTTTTTTTTGTTTTTTCTCTCTCTTCACTTTCTTCCTTTAACTTTTGAGGGATTGAGTCCCTCAAAGAGGGGAGTATGTTCAAAATACAGTCAACATCATTTTCACATGACAGAAATGTGCTGACACGATGGGAAGTGATTTCCTTATCGCTTCCCACAAATAATAACAATTTAAATAAAATATTTAGCTATATCAAATATCATTAATCGTGAGGCCAGACGAAATATGAAACAAATAAAAGTTCAATATCTGGCCTCGCGCACCTTTAATTTTAGATACACATTCATATTATAAGCTAATAATGCTGACTGGGCAACCTTTGGGTTTTGCCTTCTGCAAGCCTTCTGTCCAGCCAGTCTAGTCACTCAGTGTTCACACTTCAATTTCTTCAGTTCAACTTGCCAATAAATATTTTATTAAGTTAAAGTTTGTTTTATTGTTTCTTTTTTCTTGATTACCATATTAAAGAGTACCTGTGATATTAAACAGTGGAACGTAAGTTTTTGTATGAGAAATTGAGTAATGTCACTCATTTGTATTATAACTGTCGTTTTACTCACCTAATACGACTCTCAAAACGCTATATTTTGTCGAACACAAATTATCAAACGACTCATTGGCGAAATTGGAATTGGAATTTAACATGAAAATAACTAACCCAGAGCAGATGAAGAGCCTCGTCGAGCTGATGGAGCGGAGTCCATCGTTGGCTACAATAAGGGTGAATAACTTCTGAAAAAAAAAATGTCGCGAAACCGCTTTTCAGAAAACCCGGTTAGGACCCGCCATAGTTCCACCAGCCCGTGCGTCGAAGTGCCATCTCTCAAAGAGAAAAGGACACTCGCAATTACACTTGATGTACTTGCAAAGGAAGGGGACATTCGTTTTTCGAATGCCCACATCCGCAGAGATTCCTTTTTCGTTTAAGATGTGAATGGAAAAACACGATCCCTCCCCTATATCCTCGATACTTGGCAAACGTGTCGAAGTGCATCTCACGGTTCCGAAGGAATTGCTTTTTCAAGAAAAAAAAAAAAACCGGGGAAGCAATAAATCCACCTTCCCCCCAGTCAACAACACAACCAGCCTGTTTCAGTCCTTGAAGACGAACGATCTCCTCATTTTGGTGGGCTTTGGGAGGCTGCTGTTAAATCAGCAAAAACATTACTCCTCAAATATTTAGGTGAAGCTTCCTTGACTTATGAGGAACTTTCAACTGTTGTCGTTCAGATCGAATCTATATTGAATTCGCGCCCTCTTACACCTATCTCTTCAGATGTTAATGACCTAAATCCATTAACACCAGGCCACTTCCTCATCGGAGCTCCTTTGACCTCTTTACCAGAACCACACGTAGATGATTGTAAAATTTCGAGAATAGACAAATTTCGTCAAATACAACTCATCCAACAACACTTCTGGAAAAGATGGTCAAACGAATACCTCCATCTTCTGCAACAGAAGCTAAAATGGAAGGAACAGTATCAAAATCTAGTACCCGGAACGATGGTTGTTCTAAAGGATTCACACCAGCCTCCAATGAAATGGAAGTTGGGACGTGTAACTGAAGTGGTTAAAGGGAGTGATGGATTAGTGAGAGTGGCAAATATCAAAACAGACACGGGAACGTATCAAAGAGTCATCCAAAATGTATGCCCTTTACCTATTGACAGCGGTAAACAAGAAGAAGATCTTTCAAGATCCGAATTGAGAGATCAATCAATGAAATTAAGGAGTGGAAAATCCCTCAGAGTGTCCATTCTGTCACTTATTTGCCTAGTATTCCTTTTATTCCCCTTAGTCTCAACGTTAGAAAACGAGCCATTATTTATTTCCAAATTTGAAAACTCTACAGGTATATATTTTGAAGACATAGGCAGCGCTAGCACAGTAAACAGTTTTTGGAGCATATATATATTCTATAACTTATCGTCGTATTGGCTAGAATTAGGGGATGTTAAAATTTATCTTAACAGAATAGATAAAATTTGTTTCAATGAATTAAAAACAAATACTTACTGTTCACCTACGATTGACTCATTTAAACATAGAATATTTGCAATCGAATCCAACAATGACTTAATTCATAATTATCACACTTCTTATACCAAACGAGTAAGAGTTTCCAGATCCCCCTTTGACTTCATTGGAAATGTTGCCCATAGTTTATTTGGCATTTTAGATCAAAATGATGCAAAGGAAATAGAACATCAAATTTCTATGGTCGATCAAAACGAGCAACATCTTCTGCATCTCTTCAAAAAACAAAGCTCAATTGCAGATTCCACAGTCAATTTAATGAAACGTAACAATGAACAATATCAGGGTCTGAAAAATATTTTTCAGACATCCTTAAATAATCTCGAGAAGCATCAAGAAATAATTGATGCAAGTCAAACCTTTTCAGCCTTAAGTTCGTTTATGATATTATCGCTTACAAATTTAGAGAGAATGCAAGACATATTGCTCGATGTTCTGCTTAGCCTCAATGGAGCCAAAATGAATCCTCATTTCATATCCACGTCCCAATTTATGAAGCAACTTCAAATAATAAGGAATAACCTTCCATCTAATATTAACATTCCAAGAGCATCAGTTCTTGATATTTTTAAATTGTCATCAATCAAGGGACGAAGTCTAAATGACTCATTAGTATTTGAAATGGTGATTCCGTTAGTAGACAATCAGGAATTCCAACTTTTTAATCTGGTGCCATTCCCGATTTTTCAAAATAATGCGAGCTTTGTTTTGGAATTATCATCCCGTTATTTGGCAGTCACTCCTACCAGGGACAGATACTTCGAACTGTCGGATAACCAACTAATGTTATGTAATCTTCTCTCAACAAGAAATTATATATGCAATCAACAACTGCCAACAATGATCCATCAGGCAAATAGTAATACATGTGAAATTTCATTGCTTAATCATCAAACAAGTGCTCTAAATCACTGTTCTTTAAGAAAAACTATCTTTCAAGACCAATGGATCAGTTTGAGAGCTTCAAATAGTTGGATATTTGCCCTTAAAGACGCTACCACTGGTCTTCTTATATGTGATGGTATTACAAAAAGTTTAACCTTAAATGGAAGTGGTCTGATAGAATTTTCAAAACCATGCACTCTGAAACTGCCACACATAATTATAAGTGGACGAGTGAAACCCAATAGTAGTATGCAAAACTCATTCGTTCCCTCTCTGAAGATCTCAGAAGCAATTAGACCAACAACTCCATATAAAGATAGAGATTTTATCGCATTCTCAAAAAATAATACCGATTTTGCTGGAGTTGAAGAGTTAAGGAATAAAATAAAAGAAGTAGTTAATGAGTTAGATCAGGATTCGAATCAATCAAATGTTATGAATTTTCATGACTACCATCATTATGGAATGAATTTTATCTTCTCTTTATTGATACTTGGGGTCATTATCTTCTATTGTCTTAAGAAAAGGAATTCGCAACCCCCTCCCAGGGCACACGCATCTCGTTTTGAAGTGGATACATCTTTTTAATGAAATATTTTTTTTTTGTTTTTTCTCTCTCTTCACTTTCTTCCTTTAACTTTTGAGGGATTGAGTCCCTCAAAGAGGGGAGTATGTTCAAAATACAGTCAACATCATTTTCACATGACAGAAATGTGCTGACACGATGGGAAGTGATTTCCTTATCGCTTCCCACAAATAATAACAATTTAAATAAAATATTTAGCTATATCAAATATCATTAATCGTGAGGCCAGACGAAATATGAAACAAATAAAAGTTCAATATCTGGCCTCGCGCACCTTTAATTTTAGATACACATTCATATTATAAGCTAATAATGCTGACTGGGCAACCTTTGGGTTTTGCCTTCTGCAAGCCTTCTGTCCAGCCAGTCTAGTCACTCAGTGTTCACACTTCAATTTCTTCAGTTCAACTTGCCAATAAATATTTTATTAAGTTAAAGTTTGTTTTATTGTTTCTTTTTTCTTGATTACCATATTAAAGAGTACCTGTGATATTAAACAGTGGAACGTAAGTTTTTGTATGAGAAATTGAGTAATGTCACTCATTTGTATTATAACTGTCGTTTTACTCACCTAATACGACTCTCAAAACGCTATATTTTGTCGAACACAAATTATCAAACGACTCATTGGCGAAATTGGAATTGGAATTTAACATGAAAATAACTAACCCAGAGCAGATGAAGAGCCTCGTCGAGCTGATGGAGCGGAGTCCATCGTTGGCTACAATAAGGGTGAATAACTTCTGAAAAAAAAAATGTCGCGAAACCGCTTTTCAGAAAACCCGGTTAGGACCCGCCATAGTTCCACCAGCCCGTGCGTCGAAGTGCCATCTCTCAAAGAGAAAAGGACACTCGCAATTACACTTGATGTACTTGCAAAGGAAGGGGACATTCGTTTTTCGAATGCCCACATCCGCAGAGATTCCTTTTTCGTTTAAGATGTGAATGGAAAAACACGATCCCTCCCCTATATCCTCGATACTTGGCAAACGTGTCGAAGTGCATCTCACGGTTCCGAAGGAATTGCTTTTTCAAGAAAAAAAAAAAAACCGGGGAAGCAATAAATCCACCTTCCCCCCAGTCAACAACACAACCAGCCTGTTTCAGTCCTTGAAGACGAACGATCTCCTCATTTTGGTGGGCTTTGGGAGGCTGCTGTTAAATCAGCAAAAACATTACTCCTCAAATATTTAGGTGAAGCTTCCTTGACTTATGAGGAACTTTCAACTGTTGTCGTTCAGATCGAATCTATATTGAATTCGCGCCCTCTTACACCTATCTCTTCAGATGTTAATGACCTAAATCCATTAACACCAGGCCACTTCCTCATCGGAGCTCCTTTGACCTCTTTACCAGAACCACACGTAGATGATTGTAAAATTTCGAGAATAGACAAATTTCGTCAAATACAACTCATCCAACAACACTTCTGGAAAAGATGGTCAAACGAATACCTCCATCTTCTGCAACAGAAGCTAAAATGGAAGGAACAGTATCAAAATCTAGTACCCGGAACGATGGTTGTTCTAAAGGATTCACACCAGCCTCCAATGAAATGGAAGTTGGGACGTGTAACTGAAGTGGTTAAAGGGAGTGATGGATTAGTGAGAGTGGCAAATATCAAAACAGACACGGGAACGTATCAAAGAGTCATCCAAAATGTATGCCCTTTACCTATTGACAGCGGTAAACAAGAAGAAGATCTTTCAAGATCCGAATTGAGAGATCAATCAATGAAATTAAGGAGTGGAAAATCCCTCAGAGTGTCCATTCTGTCACTTATTTGCCTAGTATTCCTTTTATTCCCCTTAGTCTCAACGTTAGAAAACGAGCCATTATTTATTTCCAAATTTGAAAACTCTACAGGTATATATTTTGAAGACATAGGCAGCGCTAGCACAGTAAACAGTTTTTGGAGCATATATATATTCTATAACTTATCGTCGTATTGGCTAGAATTAGGGGATGTTAAAATTTATCTTAACAGAATAGATAAAATTTGTTTCAATGAATTAAAAACAAATACTTACTGTTCACCTACGATTGACTCATTTAAACATAGAATATTTGCAATCGAATCCAACAATGACTTAATTCATAATTATCACACTTCTTATACCAAACGAGTAAGAGTTTCCAGATCCCCCTTTGACTTCATTGGAAATGTTGCCCATAGTTTATTTGGCATTTTAGATCAAAATGATGCAAAGGAAATAGAACATCAAATTTCTATGGTCGATCAAAACGAGCAACATCTTCTGCATCTCTTCAAAAAACAAAGCTCAATTGCAGATTCCACAGTCAATTTAATGAAACGTAACAATGAACAATATCAGGGTCTGAAAAATATTTTTCAGACATCCTTAAATAATCTCGAGAAGCATCAAGAAATAATTGATGCAAGTCAAACCTTTTCAGCCTTAAGTTCGTTTATGATATTATCGCTTACAAATTTAGAGAGAATGCAAGACATATTGCTCGATGTTCTGCTTAGCCTCAATGGAGCCAAAATGAATCCTCATTTCATATCCACGTCCCAATTTATGAAGCAACTTCAAATAATAAGGAATAACCTTCCATCTAATATTAACATTCCAAGAGCATCAGTTCTTGATATTTTTAAATTGTCATCAATCAAGGGACGAAGTCTAAATGACTCATTAGTATTTGAAATGGTGATTCCGTTAGTAGACAATCAGGAATTCCAACTTTTTAATCTGGTGCCATTCCCGATTTTTCAAAATAATGCGAGCTTTGTTTTGGAATTATCATCCCGTTATTTGGCAGTCACTCCTACCAGGGACAGATACTTCGAACTGTCGGATAACCAACTAATGTTATGTAATCTTCTCTCAACAAGAAATTATATATGCAATCAACAACTGCCAACAATGATCCATCAGGCAAATAGTAATACATGTGAAATTTCATTGCTTAATCATCAAACAAGTGCTCTAAATCACTGTTCTTTAAGAAAAACTATCTTTCAAGACCAATGGATCAGTTTGAGAGCTTCAAATAGTTGGATATTTGCCCTTAAAGACGCTACCACTGGTCTTCTTATATGTGATGGTATTACAAAAAGTTTAACCTTAAATGGAAGTGGTCTGATAGAATTTTCAAAACCATGCACTCTGAAACTGCCACACATAATTATAAGTGGACGAGTGAAACCCAATAGTAGTATGCAAAACTCATTCGTTCCCTCTCTGAAGATCTCAGAAGCAATTAGACCAACAACTCCATATAAAGATAGAGATTTTATCGCATTCTCAAAAAATAATACCGATTTTGCTGGAGTTGAAGAGTTAAGGAATAAAATAAAAGAAGTAGTTAATGAGTTAGATCAGGATTCGAATCAATCAAATGTTATGAATTTTCATGACTACCATCATTATGGAATGAATTTTATCTTCTCTTTATTGATACTTGGGGTCATTATCTTCTATTGTCTTAAGAAAAGGAATTCGCAACCCCCTCCCAGGGCACACGCATCTCGTTTTGAAGTGGATACATCTTTTTAATGAAATATTTTTTTTTTGTTTTTTCTCTCTCTTCACTTTCTTCCTTTAACTTTTGAGGGATTGAGTCCCTCAAAGAGGGGAGTATGTTCAAAATACAGTCAACATCATTTTCACATGACAGAAATGTGCTGACACGATGGGAAGTGATTTCCTTATCGCTTCCCACAAATAATAACAATTTAAATAAAATATTTAGCTATATCAAATATCATTAATCGTGAGGCCAGACGAAATATGAAACAAATAAAAGTTCAATATCTGGCCTCGCGCACCTTTAATTTTAGATACACATTCATATTATAAGCTAATAATGCTGACTGGGCAACCTTTGGGTTTTGCCTTCTGCAAGCCTTCTGTCCAGCCAGTCTAGTCACTCAGTGTTCACACTTCAATTTCTTCAGTTCAACTTGCCAATAAATATTTTATTAAGTTAAAGTTTGTTTTATTGTTTCTTTTTTCTTGATTACCATATTAAAGAGTACCTGTGATATTAAACAGTGGAACGTAAGTTTTTGTATGAGAAATTGAGTAATGTCACTCATTTGTATTATAACTGTCGTTTTACTCACCTAATACGACTCTCAAAACGCTATATTTTGTCGAACACAAATTATCAAACGACTCATTGGCGAAATTGGAATTGGAATTTAACATGAAAATAACTAACCCAGAGCAGATGAAGAGCCTCGTCGAGCTGATGGAGCGGAGTCCATCGTTGGCTACAATAAGGGTGAATAACTTCTGAAAAAAAAAATGTCGCGAAACCGCTTTTCAGAAAACCCGGTTAGGACCCGCGATAGTTCCACCAGCCCGTGCGTCGAAGTGCCATCTCTCAAAGAGAAAAGGACACTCGCAATTACACTTGATGTACTTGCAAAGGAAGGGGACATTCGTTTTTCGAATGCCCACATCCGCAGAGATTCCTTTTTCGTTTAAGATGTGAATGGAAAAACACGATCCCTCCCCTATATCCTCGATACTTGGCAAACGTGTCGAAGTGCATCTCACGGTTCCGAAGGAATTGCTTTTTCAAGAAAAAAAAAAAAACCGGGGAAGCAATAAATCCACCTTCCCCCCAGTCAACAACACAACCAGCCTGTTTCAGTCCTTGAAGACGAACGATCTCCTCATTTTGGTGGGCTTTGGGAGGCTGCTGTTAAATCAGCAAAAACATTACTCCTCAAATATTTAGGTGAAGCTTCCTTGACTTATGAGGAACTTTCAACTGTTGTCGTTCAGATCGAATCTATATTGAATTCGCGCCCTCTTACACCTATCTCTTCAGATGTTAATGACCTAAATCCATTAACACCAGGCCACTTCCTCATCGGAGCTCCTTTGACCTCTTTACCAGAACCACACGTAGATGATTGTAAAATTTCGAGAATAGACAAATTTCGTCAAATACAACTCATCCAACAACACTTCTGGAAAAGATGGTCAAACGAATACCTCCATCTTCTGCAACAGAAGCTAAAATGGAAGGAACAGTATCAAAATCTAGTACCCGGAACGATGGTTGTTCTAAAGGATTCACACCAGCCTCCAATGAAATGGAAGTTGGGACGTGTAACTGAAGTGGTTAAAGGGAGTGATGGATTAGTGAGAGTGGCAAATATCAAAACAGACACGGGAACGTATCAAAGAGTCATCCAAAATGTATGCCCTTTACCTATTGACAGCGGTAAACAAGAAGAAGATCTTTCAAGATCCGAATTGAGAGATCAATCAATGAAATTAAGGAGTGGAAAATCCCTCAGAGTGTCCATTCTGTCACTTATTTGCCTAGTATTCCTTTTATTCCCCTTAGTCTCAACGTTAGAAAACGAGCCATTATTTATTTCCAAATTTGAAAACTCTACAGGTATATATTTTGAAGACATAGGCAGCGCTAGCACAGTAAACAGTTTTTGGAGCATATATATATTCTATAACTTATCGTCGTATTGGCTAGAATTAGGGGATGTTAAAATTTATCTTAACAGAATAGATAAAATTTGTTTCAATGAATTAAAAACAAATACTTACTGTTCACCTACGATTGACTCATTTAAACATAGAATATTTGCAATCGAATCCAACAATGACTTAATTCATAATTATCACACTTCTTATACCAAACGAGTAAGAGTTTCCAGATCCCCCTTTGACTTCATTGGAAATGTTGCCCATAGTTTATTTGGCATTTTAGATCAAAATGATGCAAAGGAAATAGAACATCAAATTTCTATGGTCGATCAAAACGAGCAACATCTTCTGCATCTCTTCAAAAAACAAAGCTCAATTGCAGATTCCACAGTCAATTTAATGAAACGTAACAATGAACAATATCAGGGTCTGAAAAATATTTTTCAGACATCCTTAAATAATCTCGAGAAGCATCAAGAAATAATTGATGCAAGTCAAACCTTTTCAGCCTTAAGTTCGTTTATGATATTATCGCTTACAAATTTAGAGAGAATGCAAGACATATTGCTCGATGTTCTGCTTAGCCTCAATGGAGCCAAAATGAATCCTCATTTCATATCCACGTCCCAATTTATGAAGCAACTTCAAATAATAAGGAATAACCTTCCATCTAATATTAACATTCCAAGAGCATCAGTTCTTGATATTTTTAAATTGTCATCAATCAAGGGACGAAGTCTAAATGACTCATTAGTATTTGAAATGGTGATTCCGTTAGTAGACAATCAGGAATTCCAACTTTTTAATCTGGTGCCATTCCCGATTTTTCAAAATAATGCGAGCTTTGTTTTGGAATTATCATCCCGTTATTTGGCAGTCACTCCTACCAGGGACAGATACTTCGAACTGTCGGATAACCAACTAATGTTATGTAATCTTCTCTCAACAAGAAATTATATATGCAATCAACAACTGCCAACAATGATCCATCAGGCAAATAGTAATACATGTGAAATTTCATTGCTTAATCATCAAACAAGTGCTCTAAATCACTGTTCTTTAAGAAAAACTATCTTTCAAGACCAATGGATCAGTTTGAGAGCTTCAAATAGTTGGATATTTGCCCTTAAAGACGCTACCACTGGTCTTCTTATATGTGATGGTATTACAAAAAGTTTAACCTTAAATGGAAGTGGTCTGATAGAATTTTCAAAACCATGCACTCTGAAACTGCCACACATAATTATAAGTGGACGAGTGAAACCCAATAGTAGTATGCAAAACTCATTCGTTCCCTCTCTGAAGATCTCAGAAGCAATTAGACCAACAACTCCATATAAAGATAGAGATTTTATCGCATTCTCAAAAAATAATACCGATTTTGCTGGAGTTGAAGAGTTAAGGAATAAAATAAAAGAAGTAGTTAATGAGTTAGATCAGGATTCGAATCAATCAAATGTTATGAATTTTCATGACTACCATCATTATGGAATGAATTTTATCTTCTCTTTATTGATACTTGGGGTCATTATCTTCTATTGTCTTAAGAAAAGGAATTCGCAACCCCCTCCCAGGGCACACGCATCTCGTTTTGAAGTGGATACATCTTTTTAATGAAATATTTTTTTTTTGTTTTTTCTCTCTCTTCACTTTCTTCCTTTAACTTTTGAGGGATTGAGTCCCTCAAAGAGGGGAGTATGTTCAAAATACAGTCAACATCATTTTCACATGACAGAAATGTGCTGACACGATGGGAAGTGATTTCCTTATCGCTTCCCACAAATAATAACAATTTAAATAAAATATTTAGCTATATCAAATATCATTAATCGTGAGGCCAGACGAAATATGAAACAAATAAAAGTTCAATATCTGGCCTCGCGCACCTTTAATTTTAGATACACATTCATATTATAAGCTAATAATGCTGACTGGGCAACCTTTGGGTTTTGCCTTCTGCAAGCCTTCTGTCCAGCCAGTCTAGTCACTCAGTGTTCACACTTCAATTTCTTCAGTTCAACTTGCCAATAAATATTTTATTAAGTTAAAGTTTGTTTTATTGTTTCTTTTTTCTTGATTACCATATTAAAGAGTACCTGTGATATTAAACAGTGGAACGTAAGTTTTTGTATGAGAAATTGAGTAATGTCACTCATTTGTATTATAACTGTCGTTTTACTCACCTAATACGACTCTCAAAACGCTATATTTTGTCGAACACAAATTATCAAACGACTCATTGGCGAAATTGGAATTGGAATTTAACATGAAAATAACTAACCCAGAGCAGATGAAGAGCCTCGTCGAGCTGATGGAGCGGAGTCCATCGTTGGCTACAATAAGGGTGAATAACTTCTGAAAAAAAAAATGTCGCGAAACCGCTTTTCAGAAAACCCGGTTAGGACCCGCCATAGTTCCACCAGCCCGTGCGTCGAAGTGCCATCTCTCAAAGAGAAAAGGACACTCGCAATTACACTTGATGTACTTGCAAAGGAAGGGGACATTCGTTTTTCGAATGCCCACATCCGCAGAGATTCCTTTTTCGTTTAAGATGTGAATGGAAAAACACGATCCCTCCCCTATATCCTCGATACTTGGCAAACGTGTCGAAGTGCATCTCACGGTTCCGAAGGAATTGCTTTTTCAAGAAAAAAAAAAAACCGGGGAAGCAATAAATCCACCTTCCCCCCAGTCAACAACACAACCAGCCTGTTTCAGTCCTTGAAGACGAACGATCTCTCCCGCCGTCCGCATTTATAAAGAACTAGCTGACCCTGCAGATTTCGTACTGCCTCAATCGATAATCGATAACCCTCTTATTCTATCGTTTGCATTGTTTTTTTGTTAATTCGTATGTATGGATCCGTCTTTAAACAAATAAGCGATATCAAAAAAACAAAACAAAATGGTAAGTATACGCCCCGTTGCCTGCGGTGCACGGATTTGTAAAACGCGAATCATTTCGGTTTCACTTCGCTCCTCATGTTGCTGTTGCGTAAACATTTCAAATTCTTCGACCCTAATTGTTGCGTATAAAACACATTGACCATGATATTGAATGAA
Source organism: Sphaerophoria taeniata (assembly GCA_943590905.1). Lineage (NCBI taxonomy): Eukaryota > Metazoa > Arthropoda > Insecta > Diptera > Syrphidae > Sphaerophoria > Sphaerophoria taeniata. The sequence continues at coordinate 71,177,322 of OX016541.1, forward strand.
AAAAGGATTTTTTATGATTGCTCTGAGAGTTACCGTTATGGAGCAATACAGCAAAATAATTTTTTTACATTAAAAATATCAGTTTTTCAAAAAAAAAATTACCAAAATCACGAATTCTCTATTTTCCCATTGATTAAAATCCATTCAAAATTTTACTTGGGATTTTCTTGCTCTTCTGGAGTTTTCTATTTTACCAAAACTAATGCATTTCATATGAAAGAGCGTTTTTGGGATTTTTGTTTAGCCATTTTTTTTGCATTTCAAATTTTCCATTTTTCCAATTTTTTGTTTACTTTTCTTGCTTTCCAGTTCCCCATCACAAATTTTCCTGTTTCCCTTTGTAAACCAATGAGTTTTCCGAGTTCCTTTCGAAAACCCATTTTGAAATTTTCCAGTTTTCCATTTGAAAATCAATGCATCCACAATATCATGCAATTTTCCATTTGAAAACCAATGAGTTTTCCGAGTTTTTCATCAAGAACTTTCTATTTTTCCATTCGAAAACCCATTTTGAACCAAAAAATTCCAAGCAAAAAATATCTAATTTCCGACCTTAGTTTGGTTTTTCCAGTTTTCCCACTCTTCCATGAGGTTTTTCCAATTTATTTTTTCACAGAAATCATCACTGAATGTAACAGTATGAACCATGAAAATTTCACAAATATCTGTTGGGCCATTTCGGAGTCTATAAGAGACATACAAACAAACAAACAAACAAACAAACAAACAAACAAACAAACAAACAAACAAACAAACAAACAAACAAACAAACAAACAAACAAACAAACAAACAAACAAACACACTTCCATTTTTATATATATAGAGATATACCACGTCCAGAACACAGAAAAACCCTGACCTTCAAAAAACCAGAGCGCTCCAGCACGAACGTCTTTGTCCCTGTTACGAGGCCAGGAAGCGGATTTTGGTAACCAAAATCAGAAGAGTTTTGGAAAAGCTAATGAGACTGAGAAAAAGTTCCAGGAGAAGAAGAAATCGTACAAAATTGAATATGATAGGTCCGTTCGCGTACTTTCTGCAATAAAATTCGTAAAAAGAGATATTTTAAAGAGTGAGGGTGAAATTCTCTCACAGAAAAACAAAACTACAAAAAAGTAAGCGAACGGGAAAACAACAAATTCTACCCACATTTTAATTGTCAAGTTATTTTGTATGAAAAATTGAAACTTTGAATTTGAATTTATTTATTTATTTGCTATTTTCAATCAATTTTGACACTTTTCACAAATCAGCCCAAAGAAATTTCTTGGGCTTAAATTCGTAGGTTGGGGAAATATTTTACTCTCTCGTGAGCGCTCTATTTTACGAAAAACTACGAAATTTTTGAGTACGCAAACAGGATTTGGTTAAATTTCGTAATTTTTCGTAAAATTAGACTGTTTTAGGAGGGTACGCGAACGGACCTAATTTTGAAAACAAATGACGTTTGAATTTAAAATTATATTTGTCAAATTTGATTTGTTTTTGTGGAACGCAAGTTGATCGACAACGACTGGCGTTTTAGTATCGTAACACAGCGTCTCCACTGAGCATACAGCTGCCCAACATCACAACCGCAATCCAATCCACAAACAGAACATTTTTTTTCGCTGGGCAAATTATGTCATGTCGTCTCATTTTATCTGAAAAAGCGGTGGAAGAAAATACAAAATTAAACGTAACACAACAAACGAAACAGAACAAGCGAAAATACTCATACACAAACTCATCACTCGATTTACATCTACATTCAAATGAAAACCTTACACGTACACGAAACGTCAAAATTCATGCCCATGTTTTGAACCACGCTCATGCCATGTTCAAAAAACAAGGTTCTTCGACAAGATGTCTGTGTGGGCATGGATTTTTCTGCCTCCATTGGATTTTCTCAAGACATGTTCATGAACAGGGCATCGTTCATGCCCAGTGGAGCCGGCCTGTAATACCGACACTAAAACGCCTTAAAAGTGACTCGACTCAAAAAGTGAGACTTGTCGTTTAAGAAAAACGCCTATCATAATAAGGGTGATTAATTTGATATTATATTGATCAACTATCTACATATGTACCTAATAATATGTTGTTAACCAAATAAATTAAATAATGATTGTACCTAGGTACTTACCTCAGAGTTATTAATATTCTTTCTTCAGCAGATACACATTCTCATTTGTCATTTGTGTCCATCTTTTGAATGTTAGGAGCAACCAACTTTACCAATTCCCAGTAAGTCTGCTTTGACATCCGGTAAAATGGCATCCGTTTCATTTAAATGTTTTGCTGCCATAAAAAGTCTGCATTTCAAATTTTTCTGTATATGTATGGATGGGTCCAGTGTTCTCTTCGTGCAAGTTTTCTTTGTCTACAGTACTTATAATAGTTGATTAAATCCTCTTCATCAGTACTACTGTTTGACATGTTGAATACTTATAAAAATTTGTGAAAAAACTAAATTAAAACACACGTCCTACTCAAACAACTATCAACTGGTCACAATTCGGTCGAACTCGTGTGTGGAGAGAAGTCGCAAATCAATCGCAAACTAGTTGTAAAACAGTTGCTTCGTGTGCGGAGGGCCTTAGTTGACTCTTTGCTTTTTATTTTACTTTTCCTATACAGAAAGGCATTAATTATTATGTATTAGTTCTTAAAAGAACGAAATTCAATTGTTTGATTTCTGGTTTATGCTCAATAACATTAAAAAATAGGCGTCTTGTTATTGTTTTATCTTCGAATAAACCTTTAAGAGCCCCTCCATGGGGGTAAGAGAAGAGGATATATCCAGATATTTGAATCTATGAGCAAGTTCAATCGGGCTTATACTATAGTAAGGGAAAGAAAAAAAGAAGATGCGTAGCCGCACTTTTTTCCAAGAAAAAGTTAAATTGCGGCACAAAATAGCAACAAAATATGCTGTTAGTTTCATATCGCTGAGTAGGAATGGGGACGGTTGGGACCGACCGTTACAAAGTTGAAAATCTGAATATTTGAATCGATTGCTAGAAAGCAGTTTATTATTGTTCAACCAATTGTTTGGATTATTTGAGTTTCATAGTGTGACAATTTTTTGTGTCTAAGGCAATGTCAACTGATAGTAAGTCAAATGCATCAGTTAGGGAGGCTATTAATAACATATAATTATTGTTGAGCAATCAAATTTTATGTTTGTAAGACCAAGACTTGTGTGAGCATGTTTTTTAACGATGGGTACTTGTAACATTATTATTGTGTGTGCGAGCTAAAAGGCAATATCAAATGGTAGTGAGTCGGTAGTTCATGCTATGGTTGGATGATAGACTGTGTTTTTATTTTTATAGGGATGAAAAGAAGAATTGCTGCGTGAGGATTTTGAGTTTAAAGTGTGTTTATGGATAGCTATATAGATATTGTTGCCGATGATCGTTTATGGCTGTCCAGTGTGGTTCAACGTTGCACCATCTCAAATGGAGAAGATTCGGGTGTTTGAGAGGCAGTGTCTTCGGCGCTGTCTCGGTTTGTATCGGACACCGGAATCTTCTTATGTACATTACTATTCTAACGAGGTTCTGTACAACGAGGCTCGGATCAACAGAATTGACAATTTCGTGATAAAACTTGTTCGGGGTCACATTGCAAGAGCTATGACTTCGACGAATAATTTGATCTTTGGTGCGTTCTATCCGAACGACGAATATTTTGATATTGCACGCTCGAGCGGCTTCATTCCACCAGAGGCATTCCTCCATTTAGATAAATGCGGTCTGATACAGGACAGATTGGCGATCCCGCTAATCTACCACGTCAGGCGGAGAACCGTCGATCGGCGGCTCCTTTACCATCGAGACGTCCTCGCACAGGGCGGAGCAGAGCTCCTTCGGTTCAGTAGGGCTGTGTCCGAACGGGACCGAATCGATAGGGTGAAGCAGGAGCACCAGTTCTGGTGGCTTCAGTCAGCACTTGATAATGGGTAGTCGGGGTGGGGTTTTGAGCCTTGGCCGGCTTGCATACTTGTTTTAGTCTAAGGGTTTTGGGTTTAGGATTAAGTAGAGTAGGCATGGTGGCACATTCAATGACAAGGACAACAAATATAAAATAAAAAAAAATAAAAAATAGAAATAAAACGAGTGTAAAAAAAAAAAGAAAAAAAAAAAAAGGATATACATAGGTATACAAAAAGTGAAATAAAAAAAAAATTGATAGATTTGCTGCTGTGGCTGTTCTAGTTTGTAAGTAGTTGTTAGGTAGAATAGGTAGTTTTAGTTAATTTTAAGTTTTATTTTTAAGGACCTAATTTTAAGTAGCACGTAAGAAACAAAATAAAATTGATATGATGTTAGTTTTTCAAGTTTTTCTAACAAGAAATGAATAATAAAAATAAACAAAATAGTTCATAGGCCGAAAGGCATTAGTTTTAAGTAAACCATGAATTCCTTAGAGCGCCCGGTTGGGGCCAGTAAGTTAAATATAAGATTTTAGATCATAAGCTAGTTTTGAATTCCTTTGTCTAGTATATAAGTAGTTATAAGTGAATAATGAATAAAATGAATTTTGAAAAAAAAAATATATATTGTTGCGCTTCCGCGTAACCGAAATGAGATTGAATTATAGAAAAAGCTGTTGGGTTTTTAAAATGTATACAAGATTTTTTTTTTGTTTCTTTACTTATGGAATAGGTAGGTATCCGGGAGTTGTTGTTGTGGTTATTATTTTTGTTTATTACGAACGAATCAATGTTTGGTTTATTTTCTTTTTGTATGTTATTAAATATCCCCATATTAAATTAGCTTTGAATTAGTAAGATCGGTTCTTGTGACAATTTTTTTTGTGTATGCGAGCTAAGGCAATGTCAACTGATAGTAAGTCAAATGCTTCGGTTAGGGAGGCTATTAATAACATATAATTATTGTTGAGCAATCAAATTTTATATTTGTAGGATTCACACTTGTGTGAGCATGTTTTTAACGATGGGCACTTGTAACAAAAGATCTACACTTGTGTAAACAATGAATTTTAAAGTTATTGTGGTAGTGCATGAAATTACTATTGAGAGTATGTGTGTGTGTGTGTGTGTGTGTGTGTGTGTGTGTGTGTGTGTGTGTGTGTGTGTGTGTGTGTGTGTGTGTGTGTGTGTGTGTGTGTGTGTGTGTGTGTGTGTGTGTGTGTGTGTGTGTGTGTGTGTGTGTGTGTGTGTGTGTGTGTGTGTGTGTGATAAGCTCATTTTGAACTATATTTTAGGGTATAAAAGCAAAATGTTCTTAACTCCTACAATTCAGTTTGTGTATTAGAACTTGATTAAACATGTCTTTCTTGAATAAAATAAAAAAATCAGTTAGTGTTCGCTCTTTCAATGAGCGTAAGCCAATAACAAGTCTCGCGAAACTTATACAGAAGAAAAATTTTCCGATAACATCAGCAAAAAGAATCCAGACAAAGTGTGGAGAACAAATTATGTTAGAATTAGACGATTGTTTTGTGTATTTGCCAAAGAGATGCAATTATCAGCTAACCGATGAGGACATCAAGGAACTTCCAAGATGTTGCTTCGAAGTTGTGGAGCCATATGGGGGGTACTCTTTCCATGTGGACTTTCACTTAAAGCCTCAAACTCAGCAGGAACATCAACAACAACAATTACTACTACAACCACCACCAACACCTCAAGCACCTCAAAAAAATCGAAAGCAAAAAAATCTGGAAGAGGTAAAACTGCCTTTCCCAACTCAGCTGGAACATCAACAACAACAATTACTACTACAACCACCACCAACACCTCAAGCACCTCAAAAAAATCGAAAGCAAAAAAATCTAGAAGAGGTAAAACTGCCTTCCCCAACACTGTTTTTTGACAAAAGATAATAATTTATTTAATTCACAATTTTTTTTTGTAAAATACTTATGCATGTATAATATATGTATAAATTAAACAAATATTTTGAACAAACAAAAATAAAAAAAATATTTTTTCTAATTGATTTTTTTACAGCGATTTATTATTTTGAATGACCAAGAAACAAAAGTTAAGAGATTCAATTTGAGAGGGCGCAAAATTGATTTCTGTCTCAAACCAGTCCCCAATAATGAAGAACCGACGTCATGGATTCAAAGTGGTGTTGAGGATATCCTCACATTAGCTGTAAGTGGTCTTGACCCTCATGATAAGGTGGGGGTGACATTTGGAGGTAAGAGTTTTTCCAACCATCGCATCGCGGCAATGGATTAATTTTAAAAATTGTTCTGAACTGAGCTTTTCGGATGTATGGGAAATGATGACCAAAATTTTCCAAAGCAACTCTGAAGGAATAAGTACTGATGATTTTACCTTATCAGTTACATCTGTACACATGCCGATTGGGCAAGGCAATGCAAGGAAATTTTCCGAAATGTACAACACCTTCGTCGAAGAATGCATTAAGCGAAGAGGTATAATAACCATTCAGAATAAAGACAATTTATGTCTACCAAGAGCATTGATTGTTGCCAAAGCATTTGCAGACAAAGAACTAGCTTTTAGAAAAGTTAGAAGAGACATTGGAAAAGTGCAAACTGAGCGAGCAATAAAACTTTTGGAAGAAGCTCAATTAACCATACCAACATCAGGTTGTGGTATAGACGAATTAAAATTATTTCAAAATCATTTGAAAGACTATAAAATTACTGTCTATGAATATGGAATGAAGGCCAAGGGTAGAAAAATTTTATATGAAGGACTTCCAAATGAGAAAAAAATAAATCTATTGTATTACAATAATCATTACAATGTAATAACCTCCCTTACTGCTGCATTTTGTTGTTCATATTACTGCGAAAACTGTCATGTTCCGTACAATGAAAAAAGGGGACATCATAAATGCATCAAATTGTGCTCTCAATGCCAACACTCCCCAATATGTCCAGAGACAAAGAAACAAATAACATGTTCAGACTGCAATCGTATATTTAAAGGAACTAATTGTTATGACAATCATAAAATGTCCGGATCATCAGGTAAAGATTCCATTTGTGACCAAATAAAAAGATGTAACCTTTGCTTAAGATGCTACGCTGGTGAACGAGATCACATTTGCGAAGTGTTCTTCTGCAAACATTGTAAAAATCACGTATCAAAAGGGCATTTATGTTATATTCTCCCCGACACCAAAGAGCCTAATCTTAAAAACATATTATATATATTTTATGACCTAGAGTGTCGTCAAGAAAAAATAGTTGAATGTGAACATGAAGTGGAGGAGGGTACGATGATACGGTGATTGCTCACAATGGACAAGCCTATGACCATCAGTTCATTCTGAACTATATTTTGAAGAAAACACAATAAACCCCTGAACTAATTATGCGAGGAACAAAAATATTGGCAATGCATCTTGGAAACGTCAAATTCATCGATTCAATTAATTACTTTCCCATGGCCTTATCAAAACTCCCCAAAGCCTTTGACTTAGCTCCAGTTCTTAAAAAAGGCTATTTTCCGTATTTATTTAATACAAAGGAAAATGAACATTACATTGGAAAATTGCCATCATTGGAGTTTTATTGCCCAGACTCTATGAGAACAGAAGAGCGTGATAACTTCATGAAATGGTATTCCGAACATAAAAATGATAATTTTGATATGCAACATGAAATTGTAGAATACTGCAAGAGCGATGTTAAAATATTAACAGGAGCTTGTCGAAAATTTAGAAAATTATTTTTAAACCAAAGTAATGTTGAACCATTTTTAGAAGCCATAACTATTGCCTCAGCATGTAATCTTGTATTCAGACGGAACTTTCTGCAACCGAACACTATTGGTTTGATACCTAAGTTTGGATACAGATGTATAGATAACCAATCTATTGAAGCAATTCAGTGGATGATTTTGGAAGAGAAAAAGAGAAATATTAATATCAAACATGCATATAAAGGCAGAGAAGAAGTAGTTAAAGGGGTAAAAGTAGATGGCTTTTGTAAAGAAACAAATCAAATTTTCGAGTTTCACGGATGCTACTTTCATGGTCATCCTCTTTGTTTGAAACACCAACGCGATGAACCTTTACATGAGAATGAAATAGATACCTTAAATCTAAGATATGAGAGAACAATAGCTAAGACTGAGCGTTTGAGAAAGTTTAATTACGAAGTAATTGAAATGTGGTCTTTTGAATTTCAGCATCTTCTTAAGAAATTGAATAAAGAAGAATTAAACTTTGTTAATACACATCAATTAATAGAAAACGCCCCACTAAATCCACGTGATGCTTTTTATGGGGGACGAACTGGAAACTCATTCAACTACTACAAATGTAAGAAAGGTGAAAAAATTAATTACATAGATGTTTGCTCTCTCTATCCATGGGTGTGTAAAACTGGAAAATTTCCAATTGGTCATCCTAAAGTTCATGTATATGGTGATGAAAATTGTTCAGCAGCGAAACTCGAAAATATGAACGGGCTTGTAAAATGTAAAATTCTTCCTCCTGAGCACCTTCTTCATCCGGTATTACCGATTAAACAAAACCATAAGTTGATGTTTTCCTTATGCCAATGCTGTAGCGAAGAAAAAAAATTGGGGCAAATTTATACTCATTCCAATGAGCAAAGAGCATTAATTGGAACCTGGGTAATCGATGAAGTTTTGAAAGCAGTCCAAATGGGGTATGTTATAATCTGTGTTTTTGAAATATGGGAATATGAAGTAATAGAATAAAACTTAGAGAAAAATTCTGAAGGTCTTTTCACTGTCATGATGAACAAATTTCTGAAAATCACACAAGAAGCATCAGGATGGCCAAGTGAATGTTCAACTAACCACGAAAAGGAAAAATATATAAATGATTTTCTAGCCAAGGAAAATATTCAACTGGAATATTCTGAAATTTGCAACAATCCTGGCAAAAGGTCACTGGCTAAGTTGATTTTGAATTCATTTTGGGGAAAATTTGGACAGCGTGAAAATCAAGTTCAAACAATAATTTTAAACGATCCAACATTATTTCACCTACTTACACATCCATCGGCAGAGGTAACACATATTCTGCCAGTAAATGAAGAAAATATTGTTGTTAACTTTGAAATGAAGGAAGAAGCATCTGACTCCTTATCATCAGTCAATGTTTGCATTGCTGCGTTTACAACTGCTCAAGCTCGTCTTAAACTCTACAGTTATCTTGAGCGTCTAGAGGAAAGAGTTCTCTACTATGACACAGATTCTGTTATATATGTAAGCTGTCCTGGACAATATCAACCTCCAACTGGTACATTTATCGGCGATATGACAGATGAACTAGAAACCTACGGTGTTGGCAGCTATATAACAGAGTTCGTAAGTGGAGGCCCAAAGAATTATGCCTATAAGGTATTTAGTACTGATAGCAATAGTGAACAGGTGGTCTGCAAGGTCAAGGGCATATTTCTAAATTATGAATCATCACTTAAAGTCAACTTTGATTCAATTAAAAATGCAGTATTGAATTCTTCTTCTTCACTAGAAAATGACAACAGTATAATAATCAAGACAAACAATATTCGGAGAACTGAAGAACATGGAGTTATTACCATACCAGAAACAAAAACATACAAGCCCAGAGCAGAAAAACGTCGATTTTTGGAAGACCATAGCTCTCTACCATACGGATATAAGAGGCAGTTTTCAAATCTATAAGTAATTTTTTAAACAATTTATTGGAATAAAATCAATGCTTATGTACATACATAATACATATACAAACCAAAATGTGTTTGTTTGTTTTTATTTTTCTATCTTACTTAAGTTTCAGCTGTTGTCAGTTTTGTCTGATTTGAGTTATGAAAAACCTGAAGGACTTCCCAGCCATCACAATATGGTCCGGATGAGACCAGAATTTGTTCAATTACTGTCTTCACCCAGCTCAATCCCTAGATAGCTGTGTCCAGTGTCAGTTTTTTAGTTCAAATGCTGAATTCCCAACCTTCTTAGGCAAACTTGTAGGTTCTTAATGACTTCATTGCGCTGCGCTTGATTGTCTACTATCATGCAAAATACTTTCAGTCTTGGCTCATACGAATTGAATGTCCAGCCCATCGGAGTCATTATATCAACTTCGCAGTAGAATTGATATGATGGCATAATTATGTCGTCTCTGGAATAGTCCTTTCTCGCTAAATGTTCAAAATATTCTTTGAAGAAAAGACAAGAGTCCAGATTGCCTTTGGCTAAACATGCAAGTCTTGTATGCGTGATGGTCCAATTAGTCCAGGTGGCCCCCCTGTTTCCCCTCTTCTCCAGGTGGTCCTTTTTCTCCCCTGAGCCCCCTAGGTGCGGTCCTATTTTGAAACCGCTTTTAAACCGCTATAAACCGCTTTTAAACCACTTTTAAACCGCTATAAACCGCTTTTGAACTGCTTTTAAACCGCTTTTAAACCGCTAAGAAAATAAAAATACTGATCAGTTTCAAAACAGTAAAAAACGGTTTAAAAGCAGTTCAAAAGCGGTTTATAGCGGTTTAAAAGCAGTTCAAAAGCGGTTTATAGCGGTTTAAAAGTGGTTTAAAAGCGGTTTATAGTGGTTTAAAAGCGGTTTCAAAATAGGACCGCACCTAGGGGGCTCAGGGGAGAAAAAGGATCACCTGGAGAAGAGGGGAAACAGGGGGGGCCACCTGGACTAATTGGACCATCACGCATCCAAGACTTGCATGTTTAGCCAAAGGCAATCTGGACTCTTGTCTTTTCTTCAAAGAATATTTTGAACATTTAGCGAGAAAGGACTATTCCAGAGACGACATAATTATGCCATCATATCAATTCTACTGCGAAGTTGATATAATGACTCCGATGGGCTGGACATTCAATTCGTATGAGCCAAGACTGAAAGTATTTTGCATGATAGTAGACAATCAAGCGCAGCGCAATGAAGTCATTAAGAACCTACAAGTTTGCCTAAGAAGGTTGGGAATTCAGCATTTGAACTAAAAAACTGACACTGGGGCGATATGACAGGTGAACTAGAAACCTACGGTGTTGGCAGCTATATAACAGAGTTCGTAAGTGGAGGCCCAAAGAATTATGCCTATAAGGTATTTAGTACTGATAGCAATAGTGAACAGGTGGTCTGCAAGGTCAAGGGTATATTTCTAAATTATGAATCATCACTTAAAGTCAATTAAAAATAAATTCAATTAAAAATGCAGTATTGAATTCTTCTTCTTCACTAGAAAATGACAACAGTATAATAATCAAGACAAACAATATTCGGAGAACTGAAGAACATGGAGTTATTACCATACCAGAAACAAAAACATACAAGCCCAAAGCAGAAAAACGTCGATTTTTGGAAGACCATAGCTCTCTACCATACGGATATAAAAGATAGTTTTCAAATCTAAAAGTAATTCCTTAACCTATTGCCATTAATAGCATAATAAAAAAATCATCGATATTATAAATTTTAAGTAATACAAATTCTTAAAAGTAAAGAAATAAAACAATCTTGTATACATTTTAAAAACCCAACAGCTTTTTTGTTTTATTATTCAATCTCATTTTCATTTCAATATAGCTATCCATAAAACACACTTTAAACTCAAAATCCTCACGCAGCAATTCTTCTTTTCATCCCTATAAAAATAAAAACACAGTCTATCATCCAACCATAGCATGAACTACCGACTCACTACCATTTGATATTGCCTTTTAGCTCGCACACACAATAATAATGTTACAAGTACCCATCGTTAAAAAACATGCTCACACAAGTCTTGGTCTTACAAACATAAAATTTGATTGCTCAACAATAATTATATGTTATTAATAGCCTCCCTAACTGATGCATTTGACTTACTATCAGTTGACATTGCCTTAGACACAAAAAATTGACACACTATGAAACTCAAATAATCCAAACAATTGGTTGAACAATAATAAACTGCTTTCTAGCAATCGATTCAAATATTCAGATTTTCAACTTTGTAACGGTCGGTCCCAACCGTCCCCATTCCTACTTCGCTGGCTTCATTGGCTCTTTAGAGGAATTTAAAAAATAATAATTTTCTTAGGTGGAGTTTTGATAGTTTCCAAGAGTTAATTGTAGGGAAGGTTATAAGGATTTATTAAAGTGGTTTTAATTACTCAAATAATTAGTTATTGCATTTCTTATCGCAGGTGGCCATGGCTCAGAGGATAGAGTAGTTGATTGCTAAGCCGAATGCTACGGGTTCAAGCCCTAGCTTCAGCAGCATTCTTTTTCTATAAAAATCGCCAGCTTATCTGAGGCCACCTGTGCGATGATATGAGACAATTAAAATCTGTGTCGCCTCCTCTGTGCAACGTAGGTTTATGTTATGTGTTCTTCCCTTCTTTGCATCTATCTGTCTCTCTCTCTGTTGTATTAATGTCTTGTTCTGTCCCAGCCGATGGCCTCAGTCGCCAGTGCTGCTATGTGTCTGTAGTTCGTTACATTTATGTGCGAAGTACTGTGAAGTCAATGTCAATGTCAATGCATTTCTTGTGTTGACTGCCGTTCTGTATGTTCTAGTGGCTCTCTTCTTGTGCTTTCTTTAATATGTTGCCAATTAATATTGATTTCATCGTTTTTACAATTAAAAAAGTTGTGAAGCACACAATAGGATTTTATAATTAAGGACGTAAGTAATGTCTTCGGCATTTTGATAGGGCATGGTAGAAATTTTTTTTCTCCTGGTGGTCCAACGGCATTAAATCTGAAAGCATTAATCTGAAAGCAGCATCTCCAATCAGCAAGACTACACCACATATACATAGTTTTTGACATCCTTTGTATTATGGGATTTCGATGTTGGATTTTAAGGGATGATTTTTACAAAAATTTACAGTCGATGCGGTTGCATCGTTCGTTCTATAAAAGCAATCAAAACCCTCTTCATATAATATACCTACAATGAAAACGTAACTCTTACCGGAAGTCAAAGGCAGCGAATAGTATTGCACAGTACTATGCCGATCAACCTACCAATGGCTCCAAAACACTGAGAAAAACCCAATTTTTTCAATCCATTTACATTTTTCATTATTTTTTCCTCAGTGAGTGGATAAGCTGTTATATATTTTGGTCGAAGTATTTTCCACATTTCCTGAAAAAAGCTTTTCAAAATGTTGCAAACTGTTTCTTTTCCGATTCCGAAAAGGATTGCGATACTTCGGTACTCAGCAGAAGAGTCAACAGTGTTTAATGCGATTGCAACCCACTTTCTCAATGGAAACGCCCTAAGATAATTGGTGTCTTGTTTTTCAATGCCTTTTAATTCATCGCACAGTATGCCTACTGAAATTTTCCCAAGACATGTGGAAGTTTTCTTTGAAAAATGCATCATTATTTCCTGGTACATCTTTTTCCCAGAAAGTTCTTGAACGTGGCTGCAAAGAACGTTGTTTTACTCTTATAACTGTATACGTGAATATTTCAACAACACTTACTTTAGCCCACACTCTTCTTTGCTTTGTCCAATCACAAATTTTGTGCCGTATTTTCATGGTTATATCAGAGAAGCGATAGTTTTAAGAGATTTTTTTTCGTTTTCTAAGGATAACATATTTTCTCGTTGATAATATGGATAACAAAATGTTGAAATCATTTTAAACTTCGAGTTGATGCATCAAAATTGCTTCCAAAACTTTTGAAATCATTTCAAACTTTATGACTATAGTTTTCCGTTTTCAATTTAATTAATAGGTCCGTTCGTTTACTCCCTAAAACTGCCCAAAACTGCCATATTCTTCCACTTTTTCGTTCTTTTACTGCCACTTATTGTAAAATCTGTCACTTTTGAAGGAGAAAAAAATGTCCCCATATCTGCCGATTTTAGCCACAAAAATTTCTTGTGGCAGTTTGTGTAAGTTCTGTCAAACCATAAGAAGTACATTGAATTTTGTTGACGTTTGACATAATTTTGTGCATTTGGCAGATTTTTGGTGTGAAGCGTTCTTTTACTTTTTGGGTGAATCACAAAATTTCGAGGAGGGGGATGATTTTTGACAGTTTTTACACAAACTGCCCAAAAGGTAAAAGAACGGACCTAATAATATTGAAAGTTTCAAAAGTAATGTCAACATTGTCATGCAATGCATGTCAAAGTAAATTACGTTTTAAGTTCAGTGAGAACGTCTACTTTGATTTATAAATCATATGACTCAAAGTAGTTCGGTGGGAACATGGTATAAAATAAAGAGGAATAGGGATAGAAGGCTTAGGACATACCAAATGTATACATTTCGAATGGTGCAAATGTTGAAAATGTATTGAGTGAAGTGAATGGTAAAAAATTGCAATGGTTCATATCTAACTTAACTGACAGCACTCAAAAAACAAAAATTGTCAATACAACTTCTGATCCCATGACTCTAGATCTCGGAGTTCCTCAGGGATCTGTCTTAGGTGTACTACTTTTTCTTTTGTATATAAGCGATATTAATTGATATTATTGTTTGCTGATGATGCCTCTCGGGACAAAATGAGGAGAGAATGGTGGATTGTTTGAATAGTGACTTAGAAAATGTGAACGAATGGCTTGAAATGAATAAAATGAAATTGAATGTAAAAAAGACAAAATACATGAAGTTCAGATTGACGTTTCACATTAAAAGGTATTCAATGGCATGACCCTTAAAATAATCCTTCTTATGAGGATCGAATATCACTTCTTTAAATGCAAACCTTGTCTCAAAGAAGGACCAACAATGATATATAGTTTTCTTTCATCAACTTATAACAGGCGTCACAGATCCACCAGACCTTTTAAGTGCTATACTTTTTCATCATCGGGGAGGAGGTTATCACCTTCGTAGCATCGATCTAATTAAAGTCCCAAGACATAGGACCAGGTACGGAATGCATGAGCCCTTGACAAGGAAGAGTAGGCTTTTGAATTATAATACAGACCTTATTGCCTATCATATTAATAAGAATAAATTAAAGACTATGCTTAAAGCCAGTGTGGCACGCTCTTAATTGTTTTTTTGTTGTCTATTCATGTATTTTTTTTTTAATTTGTTTTTTTTTTTATTGTATAATTTTGTCATTTCTTGTGTAAGTGTTCGTTTGTTTTAGATTGCTTACTAACCTTTATAACCAGTACTATCAAGATTGGTTCTCTGCTTGGTTTGACAGATCTTCTGTCAAACGAAGCAGAGAACACACAATACAAACTTATGTAAAAAAAAATGTTGCTTCTATGAAAATTGTTAGGATGGCGCCACCAACGTTTTCCATCTTGATCTTGAGACTACTCCCCAAATATATATACAAAGTTACTAACAACTAACACTGCACTAAGTGATGAGCCGGTCTATTAACACAGTTTTCTGGGTTAAAAATGGTCGTTAGATGTTGCTTGCTATAAGCTCTCTTCGACTTTATCTGATAGTGTGTTATGAAAAAAAAAGAATGAACAAATCAGTGTAGGTACGTATAAATGGAGAAATAACTGAATGTGTTGATAACTTTAAATATTTTGGTGTAATTTTGGACTCAAAATTAAATTTTAAGGAACATGGGAGGTGTGTGGCAAAATTGCTAAAAAGTTGTATTTTTGAAAGGAACTGACTTTTGAAAATACTTGTTATATAATTCCGTAGTTCTGCCTCATTTTAACTATTGTGCAGCATTACTGTATGAATGCCAATAACAAACCGTTAATGGACTCCAATTGCTTGTAAATAAATCAATGAAATATGAGAGTCATTTAGAGAGTTAGTGTATACCTACACCCAGATTAGAGTGATGATTGAAATATTGAATTGGATGAATGTAAAGCAGAGACTTGATTATAGTGCAATGTTACTTATTTATAAAATGAAGAACAAAATGGTGCATGAGAGCATTGTGAATGTTATGGATTTACAACCTTATAATTTGAGGAATAGTAAAAACAAATATGACGATGTAACAGAACCAGCACACGGGACTCGGTTATGTATAAAGGAATTGACGCTTTTAGCTTTCCAAGTGATATTAAGAATGAGGAAATTGTGAATACTTTTATGAAAAAATGTATTTATTTTATAAGAAGCTATGAATGATTATCACAGAATGAATATTTGTTTTAATAGGTATTAAACCTCATTCTCATACATTGACTTTTTTTGGTTCCACGTACAACATCAGAGCCTAAACTACTGCAATGCAGAAGATAGCTAATCTCGGCATAACCTGAGATGGTTCCAGAATTAAATTATTATTAAATGTTAAAAAATCCTTTTCTCACTACAACAAAAATTTATTTAAGCTGACCAAAATACAAATACTCAATTTTGCTTGATTAAATAAATAGAAATTCTATTTTTCGTCTATTTGTTGTTAAGAATCCTCTTAAAAACACTTTTGATGCTAAGGCTAACATTTCAGTCAAATATTTATATAATTTTATGAAGACAGCCTTAAATGATTATGGTTTGATAATTAAATTTTGAACTTCTCACTTCTTAAACTGGCTTAAACTCTGAGTCGTATCTCGTATCAACAAATAGGCCCTCACTTTTCACTGCCACAGAAACTTTTGCTTCAATAATAAAAAGTGCTTTGCTTCGTTTTATTCCAATTTGATTTTTTTCACATGCATATCGGGTTTCAAATTCTGTTTATTTATTCAAAAAAACATCAGGGCAATGCTCCGATAAAATTAAAATATTCATAATAGGACCACTCTGTCTGTCGATCGGGTGTTGAAATAATAAGTTTACACATTCAATGTGATCCTAATGCTTTGATATAAATAAGAAAAAAAAATGAATTAATAAAATTTCAGTCATAATGACGAAACTGGGGCAACTAAAATTTCTGCAATGCAATGATTCCACTGCCTTCATTTTTCTCAATAAATCAGACCAAAAAATAATATTACCAAAGATTTATTTATCTCTACATTTCGTTCTCCTGTAATTATAGTTTTTTGTATTTAAACTAGCAGACCCGTGGAACGTTGCATCCGTATTCCATATTCGTTTGTTCCCAGGACTCAGAAATTAGAGTTGGGAATGGTAGCATTCTGTAACTTTTTTTTTTTTATAAGTGTGTTGCTTATGCACCATCTCAAATAGTGCACGGTATGGAAAATATATAGGTAATAAAATCAAGTGTTAATAAAAAGTGAAGGGTAACATTTACCCTACGCAATATATTATACTCGCGCATCTTATAGTGCTCCCCATTCCTCAGTTCCAAGTATATCTATGTACACATTTTCTCTCCTCTCTTTCTTTTCTTTTTACAGCATACCTATATGAATTTCTTTACTTCCTTTGCGTATAATAAATATACATATATAATGGTGCCTTAAATATAGTCGAGATATCTACATATCCATAACCTTATCATTTATGTTTCAGAAACCAGTGCATCCCACTGATGATGCAGCTACTTATTTCGTTACGGTTCTACGCCACTGGAAGTTTCTATATCACTATTGGAGATTTTGGTGGCATCCATAGTTCAACTATGTGCCGAATTATAAAGAGAGTATTTCGAGCTATAGCGTCTTTGAGGCCAATGTTCATTCAGCTACCAAGAGGCAGTGAAGAAATAAGAAATGCTCAAGAAGAATTTTATTAAAAACCTAGTCAGATTTCCCAGAGTAGTGTCTGCCAATGACTGTACCCGCATTAGGATTCAGTCACCCGGTAGAAACACGGCAGAGGAATTAGGAAACAGAAAAGGCTTTTTTTCATTTAACGTTCAAGCAATATGTTCAGCAAAATTAATGTTTCAAGACATTGTTGCTCGTTGGCCTGGCTCTAGTCATGACAGCATGATATTTGCAAATTCATCTCCAAAATTCCATTGTGAGAACGGTGAATTTGGCAATGCAATCATACTTGGTGATAGCGGCTATGAACAAACCAATTACCTATTAATTCCTTTTCAAGAACCAAACACACCAGCTCAGAGTTTATATAATGAATCACAAATACGATCACGAAATGTGATACAGAGATGCTTTGGTGTATGGAAACGACGTTTTCCAGTTCTAAGCATTGGTTTGAGGTGCCAACTACCTTTAGCACAAGATGTGATTGTGGCCTGTGCAATATTACACAGCCTTGCGAGAATGAAAAATGAAGAGGAACCACCAAGGGATCTAGATGTAAATGTTCCGCCACAACCAATATTCGAACCCATCATAGCCAATACCACTGGTCAAGAAAGGCACATGGAACATTGTATTAGAATATTTTAATTCCCTAATTATCTAGTAATCATGTTATTAGTTAAATTAAAAATATTTTAATTTTGAATTTTTTTGTTTATGATAATACAATCCAGGTATCTAAAATAAATCAAATGTTGTATATATCAGGACTGCTTTCGTTGCTTTTTAATTTTAAAACAAGCAATTCGTGAACTTCTTGTTTTCTTGCTTCATCGTTGGCAAGTTGCAACATTTTCAGTTTATGTTCATCGTCTACAAACTCATGTTGCTTTTTTGCTATTTCCATCTGCACCTGTACCAGTTCGAGTCGGTCTGCACTCAATTTGTCGAGTCTGCCAGTGACACTTGCTTTGGTGGCTGTGCCGATTTAAGTACATTTGACACTCTTGTTTTAAGTGCCCTTGGATTCCACTTCTTCCAATGATTTTCTGATGGATTTCTGCTTTATATAAGGAAAGGTCACTACGGTGTATACGCAACACAAATCAATGGGAAAGTATAACCAAAGTAAACATTTTTCTTTGTCAAAACGTATTTGAGACACCCTATACGTTGTTATCGATGTATATTATATGTATGTCCAAAAAGCGATAAGATTACAAATATTGGCATAAAATATTTTTTTTTTGATTCGAGAAAGGAGGTAAAGGAATAAGAACCACGCCACCGGCGCACCTAGCCGCGCTTGTGCAAGCATGTCAACGCCGCACACAGGTAAATTTTCCCAAAAAGCTGGCCATAACTATAAAAAAAAATTTGCGATTTGTTGTAATTTTTTAATGCAAAGTTGTTAACAAATGGTGTATGCATTAAGCCTCATATATCATTCGATGCAGATTATAACAGTTTAATCAGCAGATGCTTTCAAAGTGCAAACTTTAAGGGAACAAATGCAGTAGCTGTTTTGATCTGGCGAGAAGAAGTCATTTTGGCTTATTTTTTTCTTTCTTTTTTTGGGTGCTTTTAAAATTTATTAAACATGGATTCTGTTGCTAGTGGAATTTTTTATTGAGATAATATTTTTTTTTGTCATATTTTAAGTTGATAATTAATTTTGAGGCCTTTTAAGGCAGAGTATTTTATTGGTACAATATTTTTATCATTTTTTAACTTTAATAATGCAAAAGTTAAGTTTTTCTGCGGATTTCTGTAATGAAAATAGTCTTAAAATTTGCGTTTGCATTCCTTTAATCAGAAACAGTCAAAATATTTTGGGTCATTTTGCGTTCTTTTTAAATATTCGCACTTAAAGTTGACGCCGAAGGGCTTTTTTTTGTTTTCTTAATATAAACTTTTTTACTTTTTACGCAAGATCGCGATCAAGTTTCACTTTTCTTTCTAAAAATCAGCTTTCTGAATGTTTGAGAAGATGCACATCTCGTGACATACCGAAAAAATCAATTTTTTGACAGAAACGTAGGAAAATGAAACTAATGTTGACATTTCAGAGCAAACAAACAACTTTTATGTCCGATTTTATCTATGGCCATAAAAGAAGGTGGTTAATTGCCAAAAAAACATAAAAATAACAAAAAAATATTTCTGAAGCTATTCTTCCAATTGGACTCCGCAAAGAAGCACATGAGTCCCGAAACAAGGACATAAAACGTAAAGTGTTGCATAAATACTGATTTTTTTTATAAGGAAATTAAAACACTTATGAAGTTTTTTGGTATGCAAGATTAATAATAAATTGCATAAAAATAAAAATGTGTTGATAAAATTTCCCAACAATTGGCTGAGCCGTTTTTGAGAAATCTGGAAAAGAGTGTTATAAACCCAAAAGGTACTACAAAAATGGATCTCTTTTGCGATTTATTTGTTATTGAAGAATATATTTTAAATAATATTTTGGAATGCAATTTCACTAAGGATAATGTTAAGTATAACTGTGCAAATATTTAACAAAATTTGTAAAGCCGAAATGGAGATATACGGGAATAATCAAAAAATCAGCCGCAAAGTCCCTAGTATAGAATTTCACTTCGATACATGGCCATTAGGAGTATAGATAAAAATCTGAAAAAATTAGGATTTTTTTTTATTTATTTGGAGACGATTGAGCAGATACCTTCATTAATTTTCGAAAAAAAAACAAATAAGAACCATCCTAATGTAAATAATTACTATTTATTTATTAATATATTTATGTATTTATTTATATATTTATTCATTTATTTGAGTATTTATTTCTTAACTTATTTATTATATATGTCCTAATTAATTTATTTATTATTTTCTAAAAAGCAATAAGCATGCAATGCAATACAAAGAAAATACCAAATTTAAAACACCCTTTTTCATCCTTTTTGCATGGTCTTTGGCGAATTTGGTTGTATATTTGGTTGAAAATTGTTGTTTCTTTTGAAAATTAACTTTTTATGAATTTCCATGCAACAATAAAACAAAAAAACCCAAAAAATAATTTTGGCCAGCTTTTTGGGAAAATTTACCTCTGTGCGCCGTTCCCGAATCACCGAATTAATGCCAATATTCGTAGCAATATGCTGAAGTGTTCATTGCTAGAACTAAGCTACGTGTAAAAAAAGGTAAAGCAATACCTTTTTGTGAATCAATCCCCTCCGCATTCTCCACGATTAATGAGTCATCCATGTCTGTAATGATAAAAATTCAAATTATTATAAACAATAAAATTAATTTATAAATATAGAACTGTGTACTAGGGCCTAATGCACTATCTTTGAACTAAACTTGACTATGAATAGAATTTGCCGGGCGGGGTACTTCGTCGCCATCGTATCGTGCTTCCAGCCCTGTGATATTTGAGCAAATATCAAGCATCTTTTCTTCCACTTCGTTGAATTCTGGAGCATTTGAAGGCCCCCACCAGTTCTATACATTTCCGCCGTTGCAGAGAGGACTTCTTTTTTGCCATTTTTTTCAATCCTTCGTACTTCAATTTTTAAGTTTTCCACGAGCGGATATTCGACGATAAACTGCATGCGTTGAGAGTCAATTCAATTTTCTTCCAAGCCGCTTCCTTATCTTTGTTCGTTACTGCGTCCGTCCTCTTGTTTTCAATGATTTTCTTGTGCTTGTCAACTAAACTGACAAGCAATCGCACTTCTGCAACAACGTTTGCGTATTTCTCGATCTTACAATAAATGAGTGAACGAAGCAAATAAAAACAACAGATAGTAACCTGCTTGCTATCTGCCTATTGAAAAATTCAATCTTATTTATTCGACCGATGAATACTCAGATAAGTATATTCGATGAATGAAAAATCGGCTATTAATAAAAATAAATTCATTCAGTTTTTGGAGTTAAAATCTACATGATATAGAAACAAATTATTATTTTTTGTAAAGGAGCTCTCGGAGCAATCTGTTCCGCTCCTCTTCAGCAACCAGCTCTCTTCAATTTACTTTCTTCTTCCCGCTCTGAGGCTTGCTTCAGAAGATCGAGTTTTTGAGAATCGAACTCAATTGCTTTTTTTTGGTAATAATAATTATAATTATCATTATTTACCGGTCGCTTAGAGGACGAAGGTTTTGGAGAATCTTCTTAAGAGACTGTGGTTAGGTCAACTGATGGAAAACAAAATATAAATAAATATGTAAACAGAGTAGGACGCCGTATAGCTTGAATTAAAAAAATCTTAATGAAAACCATAGACTTTGGGTCATTTAACTAACCTGTAAACTCGGATCCAGCTCGTAACGAAGAAATATTTTGGCGGCTGTTTCTTTTGTTATTTCTTATGCTGATGTATCTTCTTTTCAAATTTGCCACCTTCTTGCTGAGAATTTCGGCAGTGACTTTTGGATAGATGGGAACAAGCAATGCCCGAATTTGTTCCCAAACAACACTCTTTTTAAGGCGGTTGCGAAATTGATCGACTTTATCATTAAGCAGACTCATCAAAAATTTCTCCACATCTTTCGTCCAAATATATTTATCGGGGCGGCCGCCGGCGGCGCGGCGGCGTTGAAGCCAAAGATTGCAGCAACAAGTCTTGTCTTTAACGATCTGAAAAACAATTCATACTATAGAAACTATATTCACCAAAAATCTAACTTACTTACCATATCGCCATTTTGTTGCCGGCTCGGTTCCAGATGACATAAATGCCATCGGAGAATAACCCCAGCCATCCGTCTGGTCCCGTGGCACGCTAGCGACACGCGGCTTAGCTCGTCGGAAATGGGGGGGATCTTGGTCCCAGACGGACACGAACCGGCACACAAAAAACATATATCGTGCCAGAAAAGGACATATCCGGCGTATAGTAAATTGTGTATAGTATACCATCCACAACACTTTGTTGCTCAATTTTTCCCGTTTCCATTGTAGTTTTGTTTTGTTTGGTAAAATATTTTAAAATGCTGCTCTTCGCGCCAACCGAAAAATGAAATGTCAACCAAAGCTGAGTGTGAAATCGAATCCAAAATATCTTCATCTCAGAAATTTCAGAAAAAATCTCAGTTCTCAGCTGAGAATTTTTGTTCCACTTAAAAATCTCTGAGATCTCAGTGACATGTTGTTAGGTGGAACTGGCCTAATTTTTGATTTCCGTTTTATTTCCGTCACTTTGCCATATGCACCAATATCCACGTACAACCACATACGCCACATACAGCCAATAGCACAATACTAAAATG
This sequence comes from Sphaerophoria taeniata, assembly GCA_943590905.1. Classification (NCBI taxonomy): domain Eukaryota; kingdom Metazoa; phylum Arthropoda; class Insecta; order Diptera; family Syrphidae; genus Sphaerophoria; species Sphaerophoria taeniata. The sequence continues at coordinate 71,200,061 of OX016541.1, forward strand.
CTTCCTTTTTTTTCCCACTCCTCTTTCCCCCCCCAGATACCGCACGCGCTGGGGTCCATTTTCACCCAGTACGATTGCAATTGCGGTTGCTAGTCGTATCGGCACGTAATTAGAAATAATGAATAAGATAAAAAAAAGTCATGGCGGTACGAATATCTATATCAGGAAGATAAGAGTTAGGGACTACTTAATACAAGCAGGAACAAAAAGGGAAAACAAAATTTTTAATAATAGGACAAACAAACACTTAAACAAGCAAAACAACAAAATAAAAGTAACATAACAACTAAAAATACATAACCCAAACAAAACACTTAAGCTTTCCTTTTTCTTGTGAAAAAGATAGCTTGTGTTTTATCCGCAATTCCGCATTAATTTTAATCTTCCACGATTCAAAATACTCAAGTGCGTTTTGAAGTGAACTTTCAATATTGTATCCCAATTCATTTGAGCTGAATAGGGTAAAAGCGGGAGAGATGGCACACCTTTTTCTTTTTTTCAATATCTTCGAAAAAAATCAACATTTTAATTATTTTATACTAATTTAATTTTGTTTATTAAAATACGAACCAAATATTAGAAAATGATGGTTTAGAAAAATATATTATTATTTTTAAAAAAATATTCAAAAATGATTTGAAAAAAACCATCTCTCCCTATAGGGCGGGTGAGATGGCGCACGTTCACTTTTCATTATTTTTTGCACATTCGTTGCAAGTATTTTCAAAATTAGTGCATGAATCGTGTGCCCATCCGTGACGCATAATGTACTGCAACCACTCGTCTTTTTTTGTGGTTGAACAACCTAAGAAATTTTTTTCACCAAAGTCTTCTGATTCATCAGAATCTCCATGCAGGACAGTCTGATCTTCTGATGATGATGAAGTGTTAAGTTTTGCTTTAATAGGCCTCTTTTTCTTTAAACCAAGTTTGTTCTGCTTGACTTTTTAGAGTCCAATCTCCTCAACAGTGTTCAAAATCCGAGCTATATCGAGATGTTATCTTCGCAAAATTTCTTGAAAAAGGCAATAAAAAACTATAGCGATGATGTTATATAATTCTTCACAAATACTTTCTTAATTTGCATTAGGCTTCAAACACCTGAGACGAAACAGAAAAAATATTTTTAATCATTAAAACTAAATAAGCGGGTGAAATGGTGCAGGGCTGAAGTAAAAACAAATAGAACAGCGTTATATTGTGTGCGCCATCTCACCCTAAAAAAAATGCGCCATCTCCCCTTTTTCTATCATATTGATTTAAAATTGAATAAAAAAAATATGGGTTGACTTAGGATGAAGTTTGCTTATACATTTCATAACTGATATGTGTGCGTATGTATACATGTAACAAAGTCATAGAAGAAGGCGACGTGAAAAAAATTAAAGGGGATCAAAAAATGTCAAAAAAAATTTCAGACAAAAATTCTGCATGTTTTTTTGTTTTAATTTTTTTTCTTTTTTTGTATCATAGAATAGCCATTTAATATTGGCTACTTCGATTTAAAATTAAAAAATGATTCGAAAAGTCATGTAAAGGTTTCGAAAAAGTTATCCGTTTACGAGATATTAAAAGTGCGCCATCTCCCCCACTGCGCCATCTCTCCCGATTTTACCCTACATATAGCAGTGTCATCGGCAAACATAGCTATATTGCAGTTAGGAGGGTCTGGGAAGTCTGAAACATAAATAATGTACATGAGAGGTTCTTAAACTGAACCTTGAGGAACTCCCGAATATATATTCTTGGTGCTTGAACATATATTATTTAGGTTTATTTTAAATGTTCTTCCTTTTAAGAAGCTTTGAATAAACTTAATCATAGATAATATATTCGGGACAGCCAAAGAGTTTGAGTTTGTGTATAATTCCTTCATGCTATAGCATAGCTATCAAATGCTTTTTCTACATCCAAGAGTACAAGACCAGTAGATTGCTTTAGAGATAAATTTATCCTTCACATGATTACATATATGTACGTAAAACTTGGTGAGAGGTATTATGTCCTTATCTGAATCCAAACTGATTGTTTGGTATAATTTTGTTGGTATCAAGAAAACTTAAGAGTCCAGTTTTTATAACTTTTTCCAATATTTTACTGAGACTGCTTAAAAGACTTATTGGACGATAGCTACTAGCTTTATTTGGTGGTTTTTCCATTTTTTTGACATCTCCCACGATTCTAGAAAGGCATTAATAATGAGACAAATAAATCGGATGGCAATTTTAGGTAATTCCTTCAGGTAAATGTTTTTTAAGCAGTCAAAACCAGCTGCTTTTCTTATTCTCATTTATTTTGTGATAAGGACCACCCTTATATTCATAAACATTAAATCTTTTTTTTCATTGCATTCCACTAATTTCGATTTTGTCCCAAAAATTGTTTCAGTATTCAAAATAACAAGAGCAGACATACCCGTCAGATAACCCAAACTCCAACATTTTCTTCACACCAATAAAATGTCACAAGTGAATAGAACAAAATATTTTACGAACAGATCACCTTCCTTATAAAACCGAAAACAATTAAATCTTCTTAGCCAAGGTATTTACCATAAGCCACAAATGTCATAGGCATCTGGCCTCAGACTCCCATTTCCGTTGGACACGATTTTGATTTCGCAATCAATCAAATTAATCTTTTCATTTTGCTTTGACTAATGCACTACTTCGCACGATTTGGACAAATTTGTTAATTGACTATTTCTGATATCAAAGATTCATCTCATCTTTGGAGCTCTGTGAGATTTTTCTCATTCGCATTACTAAAACCCTATATCGATGTGAATGTGATTTAATTGGTCTGCGATGGGGCTAGTCTAAAAAAATAAATAAAATGAAATTCAATGCAGACAAATGGGTGTCAAAATTGATTTGTCATCTAAAATTTTTAGCCAAACACATTTATTTGAAAGTGAGTCTCCCTTCTGTTGATCTACAAAATTCGTTCGAGGTCACTGCCAAGAGAAATATGCAATATCCATAGGTATTCAAGATACATTTGGTGATGTCTCTTTAAGTTTGGGCCTTTCACATCGATTTTTGTGTAGTTTCTGCGTGTAGTTTCGTAGTTCGCAACGAATTTTAACGATGTTGCAGAGATTGAAGAAGAAATGTTAATTCCAGTATAAAGTAGCTTGGTGCGGTTTAATTTGTTATCATTCCCTTTTAGACGTTCGAAGCCGCCGGTGCTTCTATTTTGCATCGTAGTTCTATATAAGGCTGAAGTTAACATGAAGGTATTTCAACAAATTCAATTTAAAGTCACTTTTAAAAACGTTCAAACATTTTATTTTCAGAACTTCTTTGGAATAATATTGATCGAACTACTAATTCGATACGGATCTGCTGATGTTTCTCATTTGGTGAATCAAAACAACGGATACTTACCCCCACTGCCGGTTAAGAATTTACCCTCTGCACAGGATTACGCTAAACAGCCAAATGTCAATCAGTATGAAAGTCGGGGCTATCTTCCACCTTTTCAGGAACATGTGAAAAACAATGAAAAGCATATCAAGGAACAACATGAAGAACGAGGTTATTTACCTCCACCTCCTTCAGTTCCTCATCAAGACGCAAGCAGAGGATATTTACCACCTACAGATCACTCACAGTCACATGGACATGAAACCCATCAGGAAAAGCATCAAAAACAAGATAATCGAGGATACCTTCCACCTAACGAGGATCACTTTGATTTGAATCACCAAGTTTCCTACTACAATGGCCACAAGATTTCTCCTAACAGCAATCATTTCATTGACGAATATAACAAAGTGACCAATTCCCTTGAAAAATACGAGGACAATTTAAAAGGCTACAACTATTCCCCGCCAGGTCAGAGTTTTCATGAAGGTCACCAAAGTCACCATCACAAAGTTGCGCCAGTTAAAGAAAATAATGTAGTGAACACTTTTTCGTCAGCAATTAAAAATGTTTTCCAAAAATCAGCGTTACCATCAGCACATCGAGAACATAGCAATATTCAAAGCCAGTTGAATATTTTACGAAGCTCAGCATTGCCATCATCACATCATGAACACCACCAGAATCAAAATGAACAGCATATCGCTATAGATTTCACCCAACAATCTGCACCTAATCTATCAAGCTATAATCATGTCAACGGTCCAAACAATCAGTTGAATTATTTCCATACACAACATCTAACCGAAGAAAAAGATAAACCAACGGCTAGGGATTACCTTCCACCTTCTGCTCCTAACCCAACAAGTGATGTTCTTGGGAATGGTCCTGCCCCTCAGTTGAATAGTGCCATTAAGCAATATCAATCCGAAGAAAAAGATCTTCATGCCACTAGAGATTATCTACCACCACCTAGCTCAGAAAACCATGGCCGTGGACACGATTCCATCAACCTGTTGAACAAAGTCAATAATCAATACGAATCAAAGGAAGAAGAACAACAAGATACACGAGGTTACCTACCACCTCGCAGCCCATTGAACCAAGATCACGGACACGATTTCAACAATCAAGCTCAGAATGGCGGTAGAATTGAATCAACATCGATCTCTCAAAATTATAATTTCAATGCAGAAGAAGAAAAAGGGTATTTCCCACCGATCCATGCACTAGAGCTACCTCAATCCTCGGATACTTTACATATCGTACCACCCACTAAGCTCGGATTACCTGTTGAACAGTCAAGAAATCCAACTGTTGAAAATCATGTAGATGTACCTCTACCTATTCCTCAGATAGGATACTATGTAATTCCAGCTGTTGTGACCGAACTGACACGGCTTGACGAAAGTGATAATGTAGCAGGTACTGCACAACTTGGTTTAAATCAACAACATCAACAAATTAATAGCCAACAAATATATCACCAACAACAAATCCAGCAGCAAAATCAACAAAACCAAGTCCAGCTAAATTATCAACAAGAGCCACAACTTCAATTTCAATCCAATCAACAACAACACCAAGAACAACGAAATCAACTTCCTTTTAATGATCAGCAATACCAACAACAACAGCAACAAAATAAAGTGCAACAGAACTATCAACAAATCCAAAACAATCAACAACCATTGCATCAACAGCAAGTTCAACAACAGCAACGCCATCAGTTTGAAGACAATTATCAACAACAGCCTCAACTTCAAATTCAAGATGGACATCAGCAGCAGCCTATTCCACAAAATCTAGGAAATTACCAATATCAACCACAATCGCAACTTAAACTGCAAGACAATAATTATCAACACCAACAACAAGTTCAACAATACCAAGAGCTGCAACAATATTCTCAAAGTAATGAACAACAAAATCAGCAACAATTTCAACAAAACCTTCAACAACAACAACTTCAACAACAGCCAAAGCTTCAACTTCAAAATAACTATCAACAGCAACCGCAACAGCAATATCAAGGCCAACAAAACGAACAACGAATTCAACAAAACGTACATTATCAACCACAAGAACCACAAGTTCAGCAGCAGCAACAACTACAAGTCCAACAAAATCAACAATATTCACAGGAACATCAACAACAACTAAAACAAGAGCAGCAATTCCAACCACAACAATTGCCATTATCAGACATTCGCATCATACCATCAGTAGAAACTGCTAAGGACTTATCGAGTCAAGGTTATTCATCGTTGAGCAAAGTCGTTGATCAACGTTTTGCTGACATTGGTATACCACCACCTGCGACAAAACACCTTGAAAACGCTCAACAAACGTTCCCTCCGCTCCTTCAGACACAACAAAATCAGAATCAACAAATATCACACAATTTTTTGAAAGATCAAAATACCCATTATCACCAAGATGTGGATCAACACCAAACAAGTTTTGAGAACTTTGCAAATACCGCGGTTCGTGGAAGCAGTGACGCTGCTCTGAATAATCAAGAAAACCAGATCAACAGACCTTTTGAATCAACAACCTCCAACCAACAAGAAAACGCCTACTTGCCCCCCATAAACAAAAATCTTAACTATCAACAACAATCTTTCGAAAAACAAGATCAACAGGTTTATAGCAGCAATACTCCAAATTTGAGGACAAGTAATCTACTAAACCAAGTGACACATCTCCAGTCATATATGGCCACTGTTAACCCGAACGACAGGTATGGTTCTACGCAATTTGAACCACAAGAAGCAATCGTAAGTAATCCACCAGCAATCAATACCCCCATTATGTTTAGCAAGCCATCAGTAGTTCAAGCCTATGCTCCCGGAATGGCATACCAGGAGGCAAGTAATGTCCCGTTAAATTCGTTTAGTCAATCGTCTTCAATTAAACCTGAGAACTTTAAAAGCTCACAAGAAATTCAAGATTCGCCATCGATTGATTTTCAACTCAATCAGGAATCTAATCTGAATTTTACACCACAAATATTTCAGCACGACAACACTGTCTTTTCTTTAGAAAATTACGACGAAATGGCACAAATTCTAGAACAACTCGAAAAACACATTCGGACAATTCAAATTACAGACCACCATGACAATTCTGTCAAGAACCTACAACTAGTTGACTCATCGAATCAAAACGGTGACAGAACTATCGAAATCCTTGGAGCGACCAATGAGGTTCCAAAAGGTGACCATAATATTCTTCATGTTATCAGTAAGGAGCCAAATCCAGAACCCATTCATCAAACAATCAAAATTTTCAAGGATAAAAAAGAAGTGCTGCCAAATACAACACAAACGAACGCCAATTCTTATTTGCCACCGTTGATCGAAAAAAAGACTAGCCATCGAAGATTTTAATTTGTCGTTAAGCAGGTTAACGTTGCGTTATCTTAATACAAAAGGTACCTTAGTTCTAGTTAAGTTAAGACGAACCATTTTATGTCTAATTCTTAAGAGACTATGTTAGCCTCGATGAATCAATGACAGTTCATGACAGTGTAATTATAGCTAGCCAATGCCATTTTTATAGGAACAAAAATTTGTGTTCATAAACATTTTTCATATTTTTACAATTAAAATGAATAAACCAATGATTTACAATTTTCCAAGTATTTGTACTTGTGTGTAAGTTTTATTTAAGGAAAAAAAATTCTTAGAAAAAACCATGCCATTTCGAACAAAATCTCAATGAGCGCATTCCAAAACCAAGTGACCAGGTAATCAACTCGTTCGGATTGGTTGATTAGTTGTTTTCAACCAAACAGAACTAGTTGACTACGTAGCCACTAGGTTTCGGAATGCGCTAAATGTAACCTTAGCAGGGACAAACTATTTGTACAACTCATTCTTAAGTTATAGTAGACGATTAATGGCGTCTTCAACTGGCAATTTGAAATCTAAATAAAAGCATTCTGTTATTAAAATCAGAAGGGAAATTTTCTCTTTTCAGAATCAGAACTGTCACTTTTGCCCAATTGAACGCATTCAGAATGCTCTTTTTAAATTCCAGATTGCCAATTAAAAACGCCATAAGAGCTTAACGGAATGCAGTCGCCCAACGACGAAAATGACATCTGAATTTTTTTTTATGGATTCGCGCGACGTACCTTGTCGCGTGACGAGTTTGACAGTTCCATACAAATTTCAGCTGTCATTTTCGTCGTCGGGCGAAAATAACTGTCTGAGAAGTGGGTGTGGGATCTACATATGTACATATGTACATATTTTTCATCCCAGAACTTTTCGTGACATAGAACACCGCTGCGTTGAGGCGCTGAAAGCTCCTAGATTTCTTTGGTTTGTTAAAAAAAAAGATAAATTTGTTTTGCAAAATGAAAGTAGCAAATCGTTAAATTTTATGGTAGAGAAACTGTCAAAATATTGTTAAAAATATCACACAAACTTCTTAATGTTAAAGACACTTAAGAGTGTTACACAATAGCCTTAGAAAGTGCCGAATGTTTATGCATACGAGAAGCAGATCTCTTGGCATTTTTTATGTAAACAAAATTTGAATGAATTAAGTGTGGCAAAAATCAATATTCTATGAATAATTTTTAACGATTGACCTACAAAATACATAACAAAAAATGAATTCATTATTTTTTTTTTCTTTAAGATAAATCTGCTTTTTTTTATAATTGTTAAAAGTTGTCGAGTAAGTCATCGAATGAATGAATGAATTAGTGTATCTGTCGAAGATTAGATTTCGATTAACGATTGTTATTGGTAGTCTCGTTTTAGGGTGGGAAAAAAAATAAACATGACATCGCAGCCGATGAGAAGATTTGTAGTGATCTTGATTACTAAAGCAAATTTGCATTTAAATCCATTGATGAAAATGTGTAATGCTAATGTCAAATAAAATGTCTATGGATTTAGATAAAGGCGTTAGATATTGTTGCGAATGTAAATTTTGAGCGGCATATTGAGTTTGACCTTGTTCTTTGAAGTGATCAATGTTTATTCAAGGTCGATTATGCATTGGGAATAAAAATAGATGATGTAATGGAATGGAACGATTAATGTGTTGACGTGATTGTGGTTCGATAATTGTTTTATTAATTAGATACCAATAAATATTTAAATGGCGCTGCACTTCCGTTCGGACCAGTATCAGACTCCATTTCTCAAGCCATGCCAAGTTGGTTGAAGGCCTCTTCCAAACTCTTCTGCGTAAACGAGTTAAAAGTCAGTTGAAAAAGAGTCACAAGTTTTTAAACAAAATAATAATTCAAGTAGGTATGGCAAAAATATTTTGTTTATTGGACAAATTGGAAACATAATCCTTTACTAAGGACCTCATCTTGAAACAGCTTTGAAAATCGCAAAAACACTTGTTGAAGGAACCTTACAACATGGTCTTACAAATTACATGTGGACAACAGCTAAAAACTGTAATGACATCGACACTGCAATTAATAACTGCTTTCGTACAGCTTCAGGAGCATTCAAATCAACAAAAATCGAGGCTCTTAGACTTGAAACTGGATATTTTTCTTTTCAAAATCTTGGACTATTAACCTAGTGAGGCTGCTCGAAATGCATCCAAAATAAAAATTATTTGAAAACTCAAGTTAATGTGTGTTATTTATTTCAAATTTATGTTTAATGTATAAGAGTTTTCGTTAATCGTTTCAAATTTTTTCTTTTTAAATATAAAAATTCATATTTCATTCCTTTTAACCAACTTTTGGTTGCTTTACGTTTTTTTTGCTACTGGGAATCACCTTCTAAGTAGGTATAGCTGATTTTGGAGGAATGCATGTATCGATAGTATCAATAATTGTTTTGCGAGTTTCAACTGCAATAGCTAGACTTGGAGTAAATTACATAAAATTTCCAGAGACCACATCTGAAAATTTGAAAACCAAGCGAGAGTTCTTCGATATCTAATCGTTCGTTTTCAAATGTAATCAGTGCCGTTGACGGCACACATGTGAGAATTCAGTCCCCTGGTGTTCAATCTTGAACACATCACTAGATAGCAAAAATACTGGGAAAACTGGAGACCAAAAAGAAGAAGAAAATGAGGAAGAAAGACAACAACAGATGACACAAAACCTCACCGTTTAATATAAAAGGCACACGAATTTATGTAACTACACTTAGTTTTGTACAGACATTAAAATTTTAATGGAATAGTATTATAGTAGTATAATAGTAGTATAATAGTATTCTTGTTTAATTTTTTTGAATTCCTCATCATTGCACTACGTGCACAAACATTTGGTGCCTCCTGTGAGGAATACTTAATTATACATTTTACCAAATATCGTATATTCCTATCAACGTATATACAACAAAGTCTAATATATATCAATATATCAAACGGCTTATCTAGTGCCAAATTACTCTACGAGTATCATATGCATAAGAAATCAAACACTGTGGACTGTGCATAGAGATTCACCGTTCGACATCATTTTTTGTCCTGGGCTACTCTACGAGTACACAAAAAACAAATTTCGCATTGTTCATACAACTTCACCGTTGGACATCAAATTTGGTTAGCGGGACTCGCTTACATACAGGTTGATTACTGTGAAGACCGCTGCTCTCATCGTCATCATGTGTTGCAGTCACCAACAGAACTACTCTTGGAATCAGCAAAAGAAAGGAAAAGCAGGTGAGTGTTTGACTTTCATTATAGATAGGAGTAGTGTTTTTAATTAGGCATATTCTGTAATTTATAAAAATGAGTGAGGGTTGGGAAAAGCCAGAAGATATTGTCAAGGTGCAATATGATCTGTTAAGCAAGGTGAAGAAGGCGCTTCGCAATTTCAAAAAAGACACTTCTGATCGCCACTCTAAAACTGACTTTGAGGTTCGACGAAGCAATTTGCAAAAAATATACTCTGAGTTTATGACAAACCATCATAATCTTGTTCAATCTTCACTGAACATTGAGGAAAAGTACTTTACCGATGACATATGTGACTCATTTGAAGAGGAGTATATTGTTACATACTTAAAAGTAACTCTCCTACGCCAATGGCCAACCAATGTAAATAATCTTCTTTTTGTTCAGCAAAAACCAAGTATTATTATCAATGTAAGATCGTTTTCGAAGAAGCAACTTAGTGACGCCAAGCTGTTGATTAAAGCTAATCGAAGAAGGAGAAGAAAGCAAACTAAGAACTTAACTCACTTGTGTTCTGGCCTTCGACGTATTAAGTAGACAATAAAATATTAAGTTACAAAACGAAGAGTTGTGTTTTTTCTATGACATTATTGGCGCAGTCGGGAAAAACGTATTAATTTTTAAAAATTAAATTAAATAAAATAAAAACAAAACAAAAAATTTCTATAATTTTGACAAAACAATTGAAGTTAACTTTTAAAGTTGCAAGTTAGATACTAAAAGAAAGGAAAAACTTTACTTTTTTTACTGCGTTCAAGTGGAAAATAAACCTATTTTTTGAACAAACCAAAAAAAATAAAAATGTGATATTATCCAACAATAAGAATAAACTCAAATTTGAGCTGCACAAGTGGCAATTCAATATTTTCGCAGAAAACGAAAAAAAAAAACACGAACAAAAAAAAACTCAAAAGTTAGTTGAGGTGTCAACTGTACCTCTACAAAATTCTCACAAAAAGCAAGCTGGAAACACGAAGAACATAACATTATAAAGGCGTCATCTATACCTATGTACATGCGTTTGCAGTGTAAGCTGTAACAACAGAAACGCTTTGTATCTCCTTCTATTGTAATGTCTTATGTGTTATGTGTATACTTTATTATCGCTTACGCTCTGTATCTCTTTCTATATTTAATGTACACAGTACACACTTTTCTTACTCTCTTTACTTACTCTGTATCTCTTGTTTATTTAATGTACATACTCTCTTTACTTAATATCGTTTAATTGTAGTAGTAAACACTTGTGAGGGGCAATACTTAGTGATTAGGAGAAACTTTTTGTTTAGCATTAAGAACGTTAGCCCCTACAAAAGTAATCCCAATATTCTCTTCTCGAACATTCAAGCTTCTCCAAGAACCAATATAGTAGTTTCTAGAACCAAATATTTTTGTTATATAAATAGCCCGTTTGGCGGCGAAGCGATAGTTGATTGTGAACTGAGATAAAGTAAAGATACTGTGTTTGCAAAGTTTATAATTGAAAGTGTTGAATAAATAAGTTTGTGAGTGATTTGAATAAAGTGAATTTGTGTTTTATTTAAAAAGTGAATAAGTTTTAATTGTCGGGCCAAGCTTAATATTACATTGGTGTCAGAAGTGGGATTAAAACTTATTGAGAATAAAACAGTGAACAGTGATTAAACTATTTTGTGTGAAATAGTGAAGATAAATATTAAAAAAAAAAAAATAATAAATATGAGTAAAGTTTTGAAAGACTTAACTGTCCCTGAGCTAAAGGCGGAACTAAGCAAACGTGGCTTAAGTGGGGCAGGATATAAAAACGAACTCGTAAAACGGCTACAGGAAGATCTGGAAGAACAAAATGAAGACCCAGATACGTTTGCTTTCGAAGTGGAAGCAAAATCGGAAGAGGTAAATGCAAATGCCGACTTATCTAACATGATGTCACTTCTTCTAGCCAAATTCGAGAAGAATGTTCTGGAGCAACTACAAACACAAAAGAATGATGTTGTCGAACAACTACAAACTCAACAGAATGATGTTCTGGAACAACTACAAACTCAAAAGAATGATGTTTTGGATCAACTACAAACTCAAAGAAACGAGCAGAAGAACGAGCAAGAGAATGTCCTCAAGCAATTAGAAGCTCAAAGAAATGATGTTCGGGAGCAACTAGAAACTCAAAGAAACGAGCAGAAGAACGAGCGAGAGAACGTACTCAAACAACTAGAAGCTCAGAGAAATGAACAGAAGCAGGAGCAAGAGCATGTTCTCAAACAACTAGAAGTTCAAAGGAATGATGTTCTAGAACGTTTTGATGAACAGAAAAATCTTCTAGAAGGCAGGTTTACGGACTTCGAAGAGAAAATCAATACTCTCGACGAGCGCGTCGAAAAACAAAATGCACGTTTCGAGAAAATCGACGAACAAATCGAAACCATCACAAATGAACTAGAAAAAGTGCGAAAGATGAAAGCTCGAGAACCTTCTGGTGAGTGCCCAAGAAAGAGAGAAGTGAATTCTCCAAGCTTTGATGGTCAGATTCCGTGGTCGATCAACAAGAAACAGTTTGAAGCAGCAGCATTAACAAACGGCTGGGACGATGACGAAAAATACATTGCTCTTACGCTTGCCTTGAGAGGAGCAGCTGCTGAACTGCTACAAACCATCCCAGCAGAGAAGAGTGGTGACTTCAAAGTTCTGGTAAACGCCATTGAACAGCGGTTTGGGGATAGCCACATGACAGAAGTCTTCCGAGTTCAACTAAACAACAGGGCACAGAAAAGAGGTGAAACTCTGCAGCAGCTTCAGGCAGATATCGAGCGATTGGTTCACCTGGCATACCCAACAGCTGGCAACGAGATAATTAATTAACTTGCTGTTGAAGCCTTTGTGAGAGCTGTGCGCGATATAAATCTCCAAAGGGCTATTCGCACTGCCGGAAAGCAAACACTACCAGAAGCATTGGCTTTCGCTCTAACAATGGAAGCCGCAGAACAAGCTTCCTAAAACGTGCATCGCGTGAGAGAATTGGAAGTCCAAGAATGCTCTTGTCAGAAGGCTACTCTGGAAAGGAGTCAGCGAGACGGACCAGCACGATGCTGGAACTGCAACAAGACCGGGCATCTTCAACGACAGTGCAGATTACCGCGAAGAGGAACCGCATGCCAACACTGTGAACACAGAAATATGTCAACTGGTCAAAGTTACACCTACAACAATGTTGCTTCCCAAATTGTTTCCCACCCCACCAACTTCGAGGGACAGAAGCTGGCTTCTAGTACCGATAGCTACAGAAACACCATCCAGGTTTCTCAAACGAAAAGTGACAACAAGAGCCTGACCGTGGAAGCAAGTATAAACGGCAACAAATGTGTGGCTACCATCTACACCGGTGCCACGGGTCCATTGTACGGCAGGACCTCGTTAAGAAGACATGGCTCCACAACACCAATAGCTATCGTCTAAGGACTGCAACTGGAGAAGCCGCAAAAGTCTATGGTGAGGTACGTCTTAAGATCCGGATGGCAGAGCTGGAATTCTCTCACCTGTTCCTGGTAGCAGATATATGCGACGAGTGCATTGTCGGCGTCGATTTCATGAAAGATCACGGAGTGATATTGGACATCGGGAACCAAGTCCTGAAATATCGAAACATCGAGATTCCGATGATTTATGGGATCCACTCGTATGAGACCTCGTTATCTGTGAAAACCGTCATCAAAGAAGATCTCACTTTGCCTGCTTCTTCAGAGGTGCCATGCCATTTGGCCATATGCCATGCCATTTGACACAAAATTTGCAAAATGGTTCGAGCAGGAACTATCTTTTAGATGGTACTTTTAGTGTTGTAACAGCTTGCGGCTACAGACAATTGTGAGTTGCGCACTTCGCTCATGATAACCACGTTAGTAAAGATAATATTAATTTACATTTTGTTCCAATTTTGATTGAGAAATTTTAAATAAGAATCATTGATGATGTTTATAATTTTGAAAACATATGCAAAGTTATTAAGTTAAAATTGTTGTTTGTTGAGATTTTTTAAAACATTATCAGTTTTTGTCAAGAAAACTCTTCCCAATGAAAGCGTTCTTCTGAACTTTGATGTTCGGTCAGAGTAGGGCATTCTACAAGCACACTGTAGGTACTTGAACCCAGTTTTATCTTATTTCATCTTTTTGTCATCTAAAATAACTGAGATGTTTCAATTACATTAACAGCTCCATCAGAAAGACATGTTTGTATTGAAGGTATGTTCAGTTTTCTTGCATCATGGGGATGCAGACGTAAGTACTATTTTTGCAATACTAAACCTTAACTCAGTCTCACGTGTTTTAAAATATTATTTCAATAAAGGATTTGGAGCTTGAACCAAAAAATGAAGCAGGTACAATAATCGCCAGCGAGCGGAAAATTTTTTGCCCAAAAGAGAATCAATTTGGGGTGTGAAAATAAAAAAATTCGCGCGATTTTTTTATTTTCACACCCCAAATTGATTCTCTTTTGGGCAAAAAATTTTCCGTTCTTTTCGCTCCCAATCAAACCAAATCGATTTTGAATGTTCCAGATCGTCATTATCCTCAGACAAAAGTGAAAAAAAGATGATTAAAATGAATTATTGCAATGCAGCACCTACTTTCCAGACACAAGCGTGCATTACAAGGCTGCGTGGTGGTTCCTTTTCCAAATTAAAGGAAACGGCAGATGATTTGAAAAATTAATTGCTCTGTCTGTTTATTTCTGTCTGATTTTTTTTTTATTTATTAAAACGTTGCAATAAACTTTTTGAGATCAGTTACTTACCATATTTTCATAAATATTTATTGTATATTCGTTTTTGTTTTTGCAGTTTAAGAACAAGTTTGAAAGTGTCATTTGGCCAAAATGGTCAAATGACACATTACCAAAGCGACAAATAGCCATATATTAAAATATGGCCATAATGACACAATTCAAAAGTGTCATATGGCCATATTTTGAAATATGGCCTTATGGCATATGGCCAAATGACATGGCACCTTCTTCAGAAGTATTCGTGTGGACGAAATTGAAGCGTAAGCCTGGCAGCCATCGATACGTCATGGTCGAACCAGCATCTGTAAAGTCCTCCCAAAACGTCACCATTGGGAAGACTCTTGTTAGACCTGTAAAGAACATGGTTCCCGTACGAATACTGAACATCAAGCCGTACGAAGTTAAGCTTAGAAAAGGTGAGATTGTCGGACAATGCGAATCTGTATCAGCGATAACAAGGATCAGCGAAGAAGAGCCAAGGCAAACATTGAAGACCGAAGAGGCGAACTCCATAAAGGCCAACATTCTCAAGTCATCTAATCTTGGTCACCAACAACGAAGAACTGCAGAAGGCCTCCTCGAAGAATTTGCAGATATCTTTTCGTCATCGCAAGGAAAATATGGCAGAACACAACTGGTTCAACATCGAATCAACACCGGAGATGCAAAGCCGATCCGTCAACCTGCAAGACGCCTTCCACTAGCCAAACAAGGTGAGGTTGAAGAACTGATAACCACCATGAAAGAAGAGGGTCTTATCGAAAACTCTAAAAGCCCTTGGGCGTCTCCAGTGGTCCTGGTAAATAAAAAAGACGGATCAACCCGCTTTTGCGTAGACTATCGAAGGTTGAATGATGTGACCAAGAAGGATAGCTACCCTCTGCCTAGGATCAGTGATACTCTGGACGCAATGGAAGGAGCACAATGGTTCTCAACGTTGGACCTGAAAAGTGGATACTGGCAAGTAGAAACCCATCCTGAAGACAAAGAGAAGACAGCATTCTCGATAGGAAACGGATTGTGGCAGTTCAAAGTGATGCCTTTTGGACTGTGCAATGCTGCAGCGACTTTTGAGCGCCTTATGGAATGCGTCCTGCAAGGACTGACTTGGAAATCTTGCCTGGTCTATTTGGATGACGTTATCGTATACGGGAAAACATTTGACGAACATTGTACAAATCTGAGAGCCGTGTTTCAAAGATTTCGAGAAGCCCACCTCAAGCTCAATCCAGAAAAGTGTTCACTCTTCAAAACCGAAGTGAAATACCTGGGACATATCATCTCATCCCAAGGAGTTAAGAAGGATCCTGATAAGGTTGACACCGTGAAGAATTGGCCAACACCACAGGACAAACATCAACTCCGAAGCTTTCTGGGTCTAGCCACCTACTATAGGCGCTTTGTAAAGAACTTTGCTGAGATCGTCAAGAGTCTACATCAGCTAACGGAAAAGGGAAAGCAGTTTAAATGGTCAGGTGAGTGCGAGCGCAGCTTTCAAGAGCTCAAGCAACGCTTATGTAATGCACCAGTGCTGACCTACCCGACTCCAGGAAAACCGTTCATCATTGATGCTGATGCCAGCAATGTCGGGATTGGTGCTGTATTGTCACAGGTACATGCTGGCGAAGAAAAGGTGGTTGCCTATTAAAGCAAGGTACTCTCGAAGTCGGAAAGAAACTATTGTGTGACCAGAAGAGAACTTCTTGCACTGATTTTGGCAACAAAGCACTTCCATAAGTATCTCTTTGGACAGAAGTTTCTTCTCCGAACCGACCATGAAGCACTAAACTGGCTTTTGAATTTCAAGAATCCAGAGGGTCAAGTGGCGATATGGATTGAGAGGCTGCAGACGTACGATTATGAAATTCAACATCGGAAGGCGAAGCTTCACTCAAATGCTGATGCACTGTCTCGGAGACCATGTAAGCAAGGCTGTAAGCATTACAGACGCCAAGAAGAAAAAGAAGTGGTCACTGTTCTACGAACCAGAACCGATCCCATTTATGGCTGGAGCAACGACGAGTTGAGGAAGGCTCAACAAGAGGACCCAGATATTGAACCCATCCTCGCATGCAAGGAACAACAGGAAAAACCAGAATGGGCTGATATCTCCGAAAGAAGTCCGGCTCTAAAGGCCTATTGGGCACAGTGGGACTCATTGCATGTCCAAGAAGGTGTCCTTCGACGTAAATGGGAATCAGCAGATGGAAAGTCCTATATAATGCAGCTAGTCTTACCGAGATCGAAGATTATGGACGTTCTGCGAGAGATGCATGATGGAGTTTCGGGAGGCCATCTAGGAGTAAACAAGACGCTAGAAAAGGTTCGACAACGATTCTATTGGCTACATGCAAGGGAATATGTCGAGAAGTGGTGCCGAAAATGTGATATCTGTGCTGCCACCAAAGGCCCGAACAAAAAGAATCACAGCCAAATGCAGCAGTATAATGTCGGATCACCCTTTGAAAGGATTGCAGTAGACGTGGCGGGTCCATTTCCGGAAACAAATAATGGAAATCGTTATATTCTGGTCGTCATGGATTACTTCAGCAAGTGGCCTGAAGCATACGCCATTCTGAATCAAGAAGCCAAAACAGTCGCAGACCAAATTGTGTTCAACTGGGTGAGCAGATTCGGTGTTCCATTAGAACTGCATTCCGACCAGGGAAGGAACTTTGAATCAAACATATTCCAGGAAGTTTGTGGGCTTCTTCACATCAAGAAGACAAGAACAACACCACTCCACCCACAATCTGATGGCATGGTCGAACGGTTCAACCGAACCCTTAAGGAACATCTTTGCAAAGTTGTGGACGACAACCAGCGAGATTGGGATCGACACATTCCACTGTTTTTGATGGCGTATCGAAGTGCAAGACATAGCTCAACTGGCCATACACCGTCTGAGATTTTGATGGGAAGGAACATCAGACTGCCGAGCGAAATAAAATTTGGATGTCCCACGTCGGAACCGCAAGCCGAGGATGACTACATGGATGACCTCAGAGAAAGACTCCTTCAGATTCACGACGATACCAGGTTAAAGATAAAGATGTTCAGTGACCGAATGAAGACACGCTACGATATACGAGCGACAACAACAGAGTTCCAAGCAGGAGATCGAGTGTACCGGATACAAAAAGGAGTCAGAGGAAAACTTAAAGTTGTACATCGCGACCGACTGCATCGCTACAGTGGTGATGAGAATTATGGATTTGTTCGGGACGATCAATCCTAAGGAGGGGGCAATGTAATGTGTATACACTTTATTTATCTCATACAGTGTTGCCGCAAGCTGAAATAAAAAGTCGCTAGACTCACCTATAAAAGTCGCTAGATTGGCTAAAATTTTGGAGAAAAAAAGTCGCTAGATTTCGCTAGAAAAAATTGAAAAATCATAAACTAAAAAATCTTTTCTTTGACATTTTTTTTTGAAAAACAACAAAAAAATAAAAACAATTGAGATTTTCAGGAATAAAACAAAAAATGAGAAAATAAATAAATTTCCTCAAATATTACTTTACGGTTAGTTAAAAACTAAATTCAGTCTCTTGTTCTTGTTTCTAGTTTTATAAAGTTAATAGCCGATATTTCAATCATCGAAAAAATTAACAAATAACAAACTGGGAAATAAGCTTATCTGAGTATTCATCGGTCGAATAAATAAAAAAGAGCGTTTTTCGTCAGATAAAGTTTATTTATTTTTTGACGATTGAAAAATCCAATATTTTGTTATCTGTCGAATAAACACTATCTGCTTGTTCATCTGACGATTGAAAAATCGGCTCTAAGAAAAATAAATAAAATAAATAAAAAATAAATAGAGTGGCGCGACAGCTCTTGAAGAGCCAAGGCCTAAGCTGCCCATAATCTCGTAAAGGCCCTAACTACATTTTTCATACTTCTGAGTTATAGGCGAAAACACTAAATCACTTACCGCGACCTGAATATAGAATTTTAAAAAATTCAAAAAATATTTGTTTTAAAGCTAAGTGTGTGCTTTATTTTTACCAATTACCTGATTTTAAAAATTAAGACGTATGTAGAAAATACCGTAGTTAGGGCTTTTAGTATTTTAAAAGATATTTTTAAAAAGCCCTATGTACACCGTGTTGCAAGAAATTTGTATTTAAATTCTTTTGTTTTGAAAAAAATGAATGAAAAATAAATCAAAAAAACATAAGATTTTGTTAACAATCATTTATTTAAAAGAAAAATGTTTTTTCACATTTTGTATTTATAGCCAGAGTCTAACAACCTTACAGGAAAATTGTTCCAGAAAATGTTGCTATTTTCAGGAAAAATTGGAAGACATTTGTTTCCAAAAACATGTTGATAGGTGTGATTCTGGGCTGGGAGCGAACAAGATAATGATGGTTTAATAAAACCTGACTTTTTAAAAAGTTAAGTTAATCGATTCAGTAGTACAAATCAAATGAAAACACTCAACGGACATGAAAGAATGAACTGGTTCATTGATTGATGTGATAACTTGTAAGAATTGATTATTTTATCATTAAAAACAACATTTAATTTTTAAAACCAGGCTTCTAAGAGAAAAACCGTTGAAAATTTAAAAACCGAATTGCAAGACACAATATCTGTGGTCTCAAGGAAAACCCGCTAAAGTCAATTTTCATCATTTTCCAATATTATATAAAATTCAACAATCTACGAAACATTGGAATAAAAAGCGTGGGAAGAAAATAAAACACTTTAGCTTTTTTCCTTGAAGAGAATCCTTGTTGTCATTGAATTAAGTTAAGTTCTGTTCTTCCTTTTGGTAATGGAGAATCTTGCTAAGTAATTCCGGAAATTAAGCTGTTAAATATTATTAATTATTGTTCCATAAGTAAAAAAAGAAAAAAGTATAGTCTCAAGTCAGCTTTAGATCAATTTTGATTGAATTTAGTTTTTTTTTTTCTTGAGGAGGATGTACAAAATTGACTGTAGTTGGTTAGTTTTTGGAAATTGTGGGTTCAATTTCAAGCAGAGTTAAAAAAAAATCGAAATGGGTTCGGCACTCTTAATTTAATGAAACCAAAATCTCTATTTTGTCTAAACTTGACTTTAGTGGTTTTCCTCGTAACCACAGATATATTTTTGATATTGTGTATTGTTACTTTTAAAGAAGAAATAATACAAGAAAATTCATAAAATGCCCTAAGTGTCACATAGGGCTTTTCAAAAAAAAAATTTGGGTCTATTTTCTGCATGCAGTCGTTTATAAAAAGCCCTATGTGGTAATTAGGGCTTTTTAAAATTTTTGTCCTCATGATTTGTACTTAGGGCTTTTGAAAATTTGAATTTTCTGGCTTATTTTAAGATTCAGGCTCAAGAAATAAATATGAAAAAATCAGAGCAACTGCCCTTAGTCCAAGTATGCAAAAAAATCAAAATCGAAAATTTTGTAGTTAGGGCCTTTACGAGATTATGGGCAGTAAGTGGCTTACTCTCATCAATAATTCTCTGAGTGCGTGTGAAGTATTGAGGGGACCTACAATTTAACGCCGATTCCAAACAGCAGAGTTGAGGAGCACTTTTTCATGACAGATTGACACTCTTGGAAGATTTGTTAGGTCTTCGCAAGAGGCAGTGCCCGTGAAAGATGAAATAAAAACTTGGCCTGAGTAGTTATCGAACCAACGACGTTCTGCTTAGCAGCCAACGCACTTACCAACTAAGCTACGGACAACTGTAAAAAATAAAATAAATAGATGCGAAAATAAAATACTAACTACTAGGTTAATTCAAAAAGTAACAGAATTCAATGGCGCAAAATTATAGTCCGCTACTGAACAGTTTTAGTGCGATACTAGCTTAAAATTACGTTTCAGTCATAACTCAAATGTCATATTAAGCTAGTATCACACTAAATTTTCTTAAAATCGGACTATAATTTTGCGCCAGTAAATTTATATCAATTAAATCGGTGTCTTCACCCTCATTTTCCTCTACAGCATATTATCTAAAAATATTTTGCGTTAAAAAAAATTTCGGGTAGTTCATAGGTGTTACAATTTTTATTAAGTAATTAAAGCTGATTTCAGATGAGCATTATAGAATTTAGAATTTTTGTTGACATTTCATTTCTGAGCTTACTTTCACATGGTTCTTCACGCTGAATATGTGCTCTACTGCACAAAATATGTGTTTTCAAAAAGTCGCTAGAAAAAGTAGCTAGAATTATCTAGCGACAAAAAATAGTTTTTTGTCCCCGAACTTTTGAAAATTCCGCTAAATATAGCGACAATGTCGCTAAAACGGCAACCGTGATCTCATACGCTCTGTATCTCCTTCTATTGTAATGTGTATACTTTATTATCTCTTACGCTCTGTATCTCTTTCTATATTTAATGTACACACTTTTCTTGCTCTCTTTACTTACTCCTTATCTCTATAACTCTAATATCGTTTAATTGTAGTAGTAAACACTTGTGAGAGGCAATACCTAGTGATTAAGAGAAACTTTTTGTTTAGCATTAAGAACGTTAGCCCCTACAAAAAGTAATCCCAGTATTTTTATTTGTAAGTGTAGAGCTTCTGGAACATTCAGTTTCTCCAAGAACCAATAGTAGTTTTTAGAACCCAATATTTTTGTTATATAAATAGCCGTTTGGCGGCGAAGCAAATTAATTGATTGTGAACTGCGATAAAGTAAAGATACTGTGTTTGCAAAGTTATAATTGAAAGTGTTGAATAAATAAGTTTGTGAGTGATTTGAATAAAGTGAATTTGTGTTTTATTTAAAAAGTGAATAAGTTTTAATTGTCGGACCAAGCCGAATATTACAATATTTTGGCACACAACTTTTGTACACTTCAAGGGTGGTGAGAGAAGTAGAACGTGTATAAGGTTGGTAGAGTAGGAGGCATGTTTTTCGAAAGTTGCCACGAATGCGACCTGGATTGGACCAGATGTATTGCTATTTGTAGCGATGGTGCAAAAACCTTGACGGGCAGCAAAAGTGGACTCATAGCTAAGTTGAAGTTAATAATGCCAAACGTTTCATGGACATGGACAAATTGCTTGTGCTTCATCCATCGATAAGTTCTAGCTGCTAAGATTTTGCCTTCAGAATTAAATAATGTACTTAAAGATGTCATCAAAGTTGTGAACTTAATTAAAGGAAAAGCTTTGCAAAGTAGGCTATTTAGGATCCTTTGTAACGAAATGGGTTCCCTTCACCAAAACTTGCTGAAGTCATCCACACTGAAGTCAAATGGATCTCAAAAGGAAAGGTTTTGACCCGGGTGTTTGAATTGAAAGCAGAATTATTGATGTTTCTTGAAGATTAAAACACTAGTTATGCACATTTTTTTTTCTGAACCCAGTTTCCTACTTCAATTGTCTTTTCTTGCTGATCTCTTCGAATATCTGAACACACACACTTGAATAAAAGCCTACAACGGAGAGAAGAAAACATTTTGTCTGCAAGAGACAAAATCAGAGCATTCATCTCGAAACTTTGTTTCTGGTCAGCTTCAATTGGAGAATGACTTTCGAGAACAATATCCATTTTATCCTTGCTTCCTCACAAATTGAATTTTATTTTAATTCAAAAAAATTACAAATCTAGCTTTTTTCTATTATTTATTTCTAATAACTGCCAGTTAACTACTTTATAGGGCACTTCATCCTCCGCATAAGTTACTTGACACTTTAACTACTAGTTAGCTCTACTCAGATATTCTGCCCTATCGAGGTATTTTTCGGAGCGGACAATTTTCCGCAACGCAAATATGGTCGGAGCTTAAATTTGTATTCGAGCTAATTGTCATTGGACAAAAATATGGCAACGCATTATTTGACATGCGATGGCTTACAATTTTTTTATTGAGATGTGCAAAAGGAATAAGGGCCCAGATTCTGTAAGGCGAAAGCGAATGAACGTTTTCGTTTGTGCGAAAGATTTGCTTCATATAACTTGAAAAACGAAAACTTTTTTCGTGCGTGCGAAAAAAAATAAACGAAAGCAAAATGTTTGTCGTTTTTCTTGTTTTGTGTTGTTTGCTATCAACATTTTAATAAAAAACATCACCATTAACTATTTTTAAAATGTTGCAAGAATATTTGACGTTGTTTTTGAGTGATAGCGATAATGGTTCTGAAACTCTCAACTTAAGAAACTTGAGAAGGAATCTTAGGGACCATTCCAATCCGTGTACATTGCCGGAAAAAAAGTGTGAGTTACAAATGTTTTCGAATGGAAAATAGAAAGTGCTTGATGAAAAACTCGGAAGAATCATTGGTTTTCAAAGGAAAAATTGCATTTTATTGCAGGTGCATTGGTTTTCAAATGGAAAACTCGAAAATTTTTAAATGGGTTTTCGAATGGAAAACAGAAAGTTTTTGATGAAAAACTCGGAAAACTCATTGGTTTTATAAGGGAAAATTGTTATTCTGCAGGGTTGCGAGACGAAATTCGCGGGGTCAGCTAGCGTCATGCTAAAGCTAGGCAATAAACAATCAATACTCAATATGCTATTTATGTCCTCAGCTGTAATCTGAGGTAATTGTTCAGCAATATCCGGTGCTTTGACAAACATTGCTTGTGGCAGGAATCTTAAAAAGGAGGACACCTTCCGAAATTTGCATATCACCGAAGCAGCTTAATTCTTTGGTCGGTCCTAATTGGTCATCTTTTTTGCATCAGTCGATTAGATTTTCCTATTAACTTCTTTGTTGCTTGATTGGAAAATTTCTTTTATTATTCCTAGTTCCTTGCACACACGGCCACATTTAATTAAAAACAAAAAAAATTAACAGTCACACAATCTGCCACAATAATAGTGATGAGACTTCTCAATTTCTTTTTGTTTATTTAAATTTTACTTCTATCGAAATTTTTCATTTGTTGTTTCCTCATTGTTAAATGTGTTTTTCACTTAATAACGGGCAAAATTGAACTTGAAAACTTTAAAAAAGAAAATACATTACTTTCTTCTTTGTTGTCTCATTTAATATCCAAAATCATGTATATATTATCTATTTTCTTAAGTTTTAAGTATCGATTAAAATTTCTTTCTCATCTCTCACAATATTTTACAACTGTCAACATCCTAAAAGTAGGCAACAAAATTCTTCTGATTTGAAGCAAAAACGAATACAAAACCAAAAACGAAATGCGATACAGAATTCAAATTATCGTTTTCGCACAATTTCTTTCGTTTTTGAAAAAACGAACGTTCGCTTTCGCTTCTTTTATTACAGAATCTGGCCCAAGGTTATCAATTAAGACATGTGACTTCTCATATTTTTGTGTTATTTATTGAATTGAATTTTGAAATGAATGAACTTCAGTAACGTTAAAGTTTTTTTTACTTTCTTACACCAATGCAACTTAATAAGCAATAAAACACACGATAACATTGACTATACATTTCGATTAAAGATATTTAAAATCGATGAAAATCGATAAGTCTTACGAGGGCCATCACTAATTTGTAATGTCAAATTCGCTTGTGTTTTTCAAAAGCTAATTTTAATTTTCTAATTTCAAAAGAACAAAACAAATTGTGCTTGCTCTTGCTGGCAGCTAACTTATGCTGGAGCTTTATATGACATGCCCTCCGTGGCCACTGAAATGGTTATCTATCAATACAAACGATTGTACGAGTATGTATCGACAGGAATTTACGAATGCAATTCAAGGTATGTCTTGGATTTTTTTGGGCTCCATAAAAGAACAAATTTCTGCTTTATTTAGATGTAAATGCAAAGCTAATTACGTAAATAGTGTTGTCCAGCAGCCTCTGCAATCGAAATTACAAGTTTTCAAAACATCGAGGTCAATTCCATACTTTGCCTAACTGGCAAGGAACGGTTCAAAGGAGCAACCATCGAAATGCAGCAGATTGAATTTCCAGCATATACGAATGGCCAAATTTTCATAATGGTGTAGCGGCTGGTTTGAAAATCTCCTAATGCAATAGATGTGGATTCAACTTGGATTGTTTAAACGAAAAGGCCCCGATCGAAGTGATAACCGACCATGATGGTTTCCTGATGGCTGAGAAGCCAGTGCCAATGGTTCATTTGTTAAGTGTTCAAAAAAGGAGAATAAAAAAGTGATTTTAAAGATAGTGTAGGAGTTTTACTTTATTATCTACGTTTCTGTTGATTTTTTTTTCTCTATTTAACAATTTGTGTCTATTGGTGACTATTCATTCATTTTGTGAAGTAATCACTTTCTGATGTCTTTCGGATGTTCGCCTTCAGCAATTTGCACTATCCATAAGAATTTGTTGGTATCGCGAACAAATCTCATATATCTATGAGATAACCATAAGCGCAACGACTTATTCTCCTTTTGGCACATCCGCACACTTTCAAGAATCAACACGAAAGGATGTTCGCCAATTATGTGTTTTCCGTGTAGGAAATAACGCAAACGAGCATGTTCGGCAAACAATTCCGCAAACAATTTTCGGCGGACAAATCGGAAACCAAATTGTCAAAAATTAAGGAAAATAAAGCTAAAGCTAATCATCGCACCACATTGTTACTCATCGTACTGCGTTACTTCATGTCGGAAAAAATTCCGATTTGTAAAACGGAAGAATACCTCGAAGCAAAATTTGTCCGAAACGTACGAAATCGGACAAAATTCCGCTCCGAAAAATACCTCGATAGACAGATTGTGAAACGCTATTTTGAATTTTAACTGCAAGTTATCTCTAAGTAGCTTAACTGGAACTTTACTTGTATATTGTGAAACAGACGCTAAGTAACATTAAGTTTAGAAAAAACAAAATAGAAAAAAGGGTTCGATAAGAGGTCGGTGCGTAGCGATGATGTCGTAGCTGTTGCTTGGTCGTACTCGTTCTCGTTCTCTTCTTGATGCTCATTTTCTTCTTATATTGTTAAATCGTGGAGAGTTAATGGATAGTTTGATCCGTATAGCTGATGTGTTATGTTAGTGGTTCGATAATCCTACATATATTTCTTTAAATCCTTTCTTTAAAGGTGGGCTTGATGCAGAGGTTTTCCGCAACAGAAAAAGTTATTTTTCTGTAAATGTTAAAGCAGCTTGCTACGCAAAAATGATATTTACAAATGTGGTCAAAATTAGGATCCTTAACTATGTACATAATGTATGGATTACCACCTCCTGCTTGAAGTGCTGAACATTTTTCCGCTGCAGCTTCTTTTCTTACATCCTTTTTGTGCACTATGTACAGTTTTTTTAACGCGTCCGTTTTCTATTATATTTTTTTCCTCTAAGACACATTGCAGTAAAATGGCCTTTTCACGGCTTGTGAAGTTTGGATTCCTTTTCCTTTTTTTGCCATTTGGTATTATTTTAATAAATTATGTTTTTAATTTTTTTACAGACAGTAAAATTTTATTTCAATTATTTGTCTAACCGATTCATAGCTGAGACGAAATATTATTTTTTTGCTAGCAACGTAGAATAAACTAAGTGAATCTTAAGAACTAAGATTTACTTAGAGCTAAGTTCAGAATAAAAAATAGATTTTTGACGAGTTTCAGCAAATGGGCCTAAGATTAACAATAAATGATTAAATAGTATAGGTAACTGAGTACATGCATGTACCTAACAAAATTTGATGCATATAATAATAATTCAATTATTCAATTTAACACAGTTTTGCTGAGCCGTCTGTTGCGATTAAATATCGTTGTTTAGGCGTATTCTTATGATGTGTTGGTGTTGGTGTTGGTGTTGATGTTGACGTTGGAGTTGGTGTAGATTTTGAAGTTGATGTTGGTGTTGGGGTTGATGCTGGTGTTGGTTTTGGTGTTGTGTTTGTGTTGGTGTTGGTGTAAGTATAGGTAATTAGTTTTGATTTTGCGTTGAAATTGAAATTGGTGTTGGTGTAGAGGAGGTGTTAGTTTTGGTGTTGTGTTTGTATATTGGCGATGATGCTAGGGGTGGTGATTGGCGTGGTTGTTGATATTTGGTGTCGGTTAATTTATTTAAATCTGATTATTTTGCCTCTCTACTTGTCCTTCGTTACAAAAATATTCAGCAAAACTAGATCATATTGCCTCTGCTACTCCTTTACGGGGATTATCAACGTTGTGACAATTTGCGTTTGTGCTTGTTGTTGGAATATTGGCTAAAAGTGTGTTCATTTCATTAAAGTTGTACTTCGTTAGGAAATTGTGCAAGACGCAACAAGCTTTTGTGACAACTCAAACTTGTTCAACACGAAGGTTCATAGTTGATTGAAATACCTTAACTCTGTTTGCCATTAAGCACATGCCTGGCTCTACTCAATCGTACATTGAAAATCCGTTTTGTTTAATTTTGTGTTCGGAATGGATAAGGCTTCCTTTGTGTTTTTGAGGTGGAAAGGCCTCATCCCCGAAAATAACATATGGAAGTACTCTTCCATTTCCATCTCCAACAATCCTATCCTGTGGAAACTTATTTGGTGCTTCATCTAAAATATTTTTCAAAGAGCTTTGCAGCAGCACTCAGCGTCATCGTCCTCTATCCATTGCTTCCTACATCCACGCAAACCAACCTGCAGTTTCCGTCCGCCAAAGCAAGTAAAATTATGCTATAAATGCCTTTATAGTTGTGATAATATGCGCCATTTTTTCTTAAGCTTCGGAAAGCAACATGTTTGCCGTCGCACAGTGGGGCAGAAATGGCTTATCAACGGCGATAATTATAAGATTTTATTTGACCTCACCAAAATATAGTTTTCGATAGGTTTTTGACATGCTGATTTCGGATCTGACGTGAGAAAAACCATACAAATTCAGGTTTTTGAGATAATACCGTTATTTAATTACGTTATAGGTATAATAAACAAAAATCAGGTAGTATGCAAGAAAAATAAAATTGATAGTTTTTTCTTAATTTTCTAATCAAATAAAAAAATATAGATATTGAATTAATTCAAAATAAACATTGTTCGAAGGTTGAAAGCTTGTTTCTGAATTTTTGTCTGGCATGTTAA
Source organism: Sphaerophoria taeniata (assembly GCA_943590905.1). Lineage (NCBI taxonomy): Eukaryota > Metazoa > Arthropoda > Insecta > Diptera > Syrphidae > Sphaerophoria > Sphaerophoria taeniata. The sequence goes on from OX016541.1 coordinate 71,227,806, forward strand.
TACTTATAATTTTTTTTCTAGGAGGAAACCAAAACTTCTTACAAAACCTGTAAACCGAAATGAAACGCAATGATCTTTTATTGTTGGGAAAAAGATTACTTAAAAAACCCAACAATTATTTTAAATCGCTTAAGCATTGCAGCTAAAGCAAAATTAAGAAAAAAACAAAAAGAAATTCATTGAAAAAAATAAGAAAGAATTGTGACCTCAAGGTTTTTCTTATTTCGAACACAATTTGAAAAATTCTTGAATAGGTTAAAGCTCGATTTACAGTGTGTGGGACTTGCAGCACGTACATAGATTTTGAAATCTAAAAAAACAAAAAAAGAATCTGAATATGGAGTTTAACAAAAAATAATGTTGTTTATCTTGTCTGGGTGTTGTTATTAAAGTAATTATGAGTAATCAGAGTGCGAAAAGTATTCGGCAATTTCAGTCTGGGGTTGGTTATTAAGATCAGGTTGTATGAACATTTCTAGAGCTTGGAATCAAACAGAATTTTCTTTGAAGTTTTCCTTACTCTTTGGTTTGTAACAAAAGGATCTGAAGATATTAACATTCTGTTTATAATATCACTTAATGTGTCTTTTCTTGAGGTTTTGCGGCTGAAATGCTCTCGGTACAATTTGAAGTCCTTATTTCGGGCTTCTAATGCCTCATCAATTAATGCTCCAATTGGCAAAGCACTTTGAGAGATGATTTCATGGCCATGAACGGAAGTGCTCATATAGTACCAAGGGTACAACGAAACAAATAAGTTTGCAGTTTCATAACAATACGTTTTAAATTTTTGGACATCTATGTCAAAACCGCTTGATAGACACTGCAAAATTATGTGAAATTTTTTGATTAGATTGACATCTATACCGGTTATTTCGCTGGTTTTCACATTATTTTTGAAAAAACGCCTGGCCACATTACCTGTGTTTGTATTTCCATATAATTCAGGCCTTACTTTTAAAAAATATTTCGCAGAGTTCCTGCCTTTTGCAGATGAAAAATTGCATGTTGAGACCTTCAATATGATAGAAATTGGTTATATTTTGCTTGTTTACTTACAGAATAAATTGAAAATAAAATATTTTAGGCAAACATTTTTTACTTTTAATTTCGATTCCTAGTAAAAAATATATTAAACTGTGTTAAATACTTTTATTTTTGCTTTGATGTTTGCCTAATCGAAAAATACCGTTATGTAAATTTTTTTTGGCATTCTCATTTTCTATTAAATTTTTTCCTCAGATTTACATTACAATTGAGTTTAAACCTATTCTTTTATAAAGTACATACCTTATTTAACAAATTGTGTACAAAACTTTTTTTTAAGCAATTTATTTTTAGCTTTTTAATAATGGCCACTTTTATCGGTCAGATAACCACGGAACACAATTTAAACAATACTCACTTCTTTGATGCCGAACAGTAAAGTGATAGAACAATGGAATGAAAAAAAAAACTATGAAATCATGTGACACATATTATCAGTAAATCGAAACAGTTATTTTTATTGAGATTTAGTACGTATAAAAAAAACGACTTCTCGCCTGTTTAGCCAATGCAAGACCCCATAGTGCGTCGAGAGCACCAAGGCAATTTGGAAATTGCCAACATATGGCAAAGTCTTCAGCGATTCGCTCCAATTCCGATTTCGGTGCTGGAAACTAAAAAAAAAATCATTAGCGCAAAATTTTAGTCCGCCTTCTATTAAGGATTTAATGCAATACTAGTTAGCATCGTGTTAACTTTAGCACCAGCACGGTGCTAAAATTTTTTCCAGCATATTAAACATTTTTAGTAAACTAATATGTAACTAGTATCATACTAAAACCATTTTATTAAGAAATATCAAAGGAACGCAGCTAAAAAGTGACAGTTCGTTCAAAAACACTGAACAAACATACCTTTCAACAAAAAAATTAGTTTTCATTTTCAATGTCATATTCGGAAAATGTCAAAACCGTTATTTGATTTTCATCTTTTGCAAATAAAACGAATTTTGTGTGTTGTGGTTTTGAAAAATGCAAGAAGAAAATGTAAGTAACAAATTAATTCAAAGCCATATGATTTAATGGATTTAATTTTCTAGTCAAAACGAGATCGAGAAGCAAATTGGGACCAGGTGGAGAAGGAAATATTGCGGCAACTAATTCAACAACATATTAATGTTGTGACAGTGACCTCAAACTTGTCCGAAAAAAACAGACTGCTTGGGAGGCCATAAGAGCTGGCATGCTTGCGGCGGGCTATAAAAGACCACTTCCCAAAATTAAGCAGCAATGGACGAGGATGAAAATGTCAGCGAAAAAATCAAAGACGGCAACGAAAAAGGCTGTAAAAGCCACAGGAAACATGGTATCCATTCCAGTTGTTGATGATTTTGATAACTTAATCGAAGCTGTGATATCTGATCAGCTGGAAGAGGATACCATTCACATAGACAGCAACACCGAAACGTCACCAGTGTTACCTGCCATTCCTGTTGAGGAATTAAGTGGCTCTCCTGATGAAGAAAACACTAGGGATTTTGTAAGAATAACGCCGATAGAAGTTTGTGAGGGCGTCGATGCATCCAGTCCTCCTGCTTCAAGACCAAGAGTTGCTCCCCAGGAATCTAATTTGTTATCGTCTTCGAGGCAGCTGCTCAAAAACTCAATAACAAGGGCGGATGTTATGGCAGCACGTACTCGGCAAATTGAAAAAGAAAATTTAAAGGCGACTGAACTTCATGCGCTGCAAATGGAACATGCCAAACAGGTACTGCTTAAATCCAAAGAGGATGTTATAAGGGCTAGAGAAAAGCACCTTTTAGAATTGCAACAAGCAAAAGAACTGCATGAAAAACGCCTGGAAAACTTCAAGTCTACTTGCTAGTGCATTCTTGTTTTTTAAGTGAATACAAACATATGTATGTTTTGAATTAATATTAGCTTTTTATTAAAAAATAATGAACATTTTGAAAGTTAATTTTTGTTTGTAATTTAAAAGAAGCGATTGATAAAAGCGTTTCTGAAAGCTCTTCCTGTTTCAGTGCTCTCTTGACTGCTTTCGTTTGCAATTGACTGTGAAAATTTTTGGTCTTCTTCACAAACGTAGGCAAAATTTCTTTCCTTTGCTATGTTGTGAAGCACAGCTACTGCAACAATTACATTTTTCGCAGGCGGTCTAATAATGCTCTAAATTTTGATTTGAGCTGCCCTTTCAAGCATTCGATTCTGCTTCTTGTTGATGTATGGCTGTTGTTATACCTTTCCTCTCTCTGGCTTGCTGGATTTCTTAAAGGTGTAAGCAAAATGTTGGAGCATGGATATCCAGCGTCACCTAAAAACACACCCTGATGGCTACTTAAAGAATCCTCCAAAGTTCTTTTAAGTCGGCAGTTTTCCCAAATGTTGGAATCGTGAAGGGAACCACGGGACCTTGCAAAAATGTCTAGTATCTCGCAGTTGTAATCCGTAACGATTTGAACATTTAACGAATAATAACCTTAAAAATGAAAAAAAATATATTGCGCTTGAATAATTATGTTTTGTTCAATACGAAAAAAATATAAACCTTTTCTGTTAATGTAGTGGCCGGCCATTACATTCCCTACAATCCGAGCTGGTCGCTTAATTTTAATGTGGGTGCAGTCAATGGCTCTTATTACCTTTGGGAATCTAGCGATGTTATAAAATCCTGCCTTAACATCGTTGAACTCCGCAGTGAAAGACGGAAACTTGATAAAATGCGGTAGAAGAGAAGCAATACGTTTTGATATATCTTTTATTATTTTGCCAACAGCGGATTGCGATATTCCGTGAAGTGATCCTATACTTACTTACTTAAGGTGGCGCTACAGTCCGTTGTGGACTTGGGCCTCAATCAACAGTCTCCGCCAGTCAGCTCGGTCCCTAGCTAGTTGATTGAGGTCCTCTTCCACTTGTGTGCGCCACCTGAGTCGCGGTCTTCCTCTCCTTCTGCGTCCCTCGGGAATAGTGTCGAAGACTTTCCGGGCCGGAGCATTGGTGTCCATGCGCTCTAAATGACCGAGCCATCTGAGTCTCTGGACCTTGACCCTTCTGGCTAAGTTCACGTCGTTGTACAACCCGTAAAGTTCGCTGTTGTATCTCCTTCTCCATTCCCCATCAATGCACACGGGGCCAAAGATGACCCGAAGAATTTTCCTCTCGAAACAGCCTAAGGCACATTCATCCGATTTTGTTAGGGTCCATGCTTCTGCACCATACAGCAGGACAGGGATGATGAGGGTGTTGTACAGTTTAACCTTAGTTGTTCGAGAGAGGGCTTTTCCACTCAGTTGCTTTCTTAGCCCAAAGAAACAGCGATTAGCAAGAGTAATTCTTCGTCTTATCTCAGCGCTGGTGTTATTGTCCGTGTTGATAGCGGAGCCTAGGTAGACAAACTCCTTAACTACCTCGAAGTTGTATGCGTCTATTGTGACGTTCTGTCCGAGCCGTCGATGTTGGGTGTCCTTACTCGAAGACAGCATGTACTTCGTTTTTCCCTCATTTACCGCTAAACCCATTTTTGCCGCTTCTGTCTCAATCCTCACAAAGGCGCCATTGACATCACGCTGTGTTCTTCCCATTATATCAATATCGTCGGCGTACGCGAGAAATTGAACAGATTTATAGAAGATAGGGCCTCTGGTGTTGACGGTGGAGTTTTGGACTATCTTCTCAAGAACGATGTTAAAGAAATCGCACGACAGTGCATCGCCTTGTCTGAATCCTTTTTTGACGTCGAATGATTCCGTAAGCTCATTGCCAACCTTGATAGAGCAGCGTGAGTTCTCCATCGTCATTTTGCACAAGCGAACGAGCTTGGCAGGGATGCCAAAGCTAGACAAAGCTTTATACAGTTCGTCTCTGTAGATGCTGTCATACGCGGCCTTAAAATCAATGAAGAGGTGGTGGGTATCGATTTGCATTTCATAGGTTTTTTCCAGGATCTGCCGCAACGTGAAAATTTGGTCGATGGTAGACTTTCCTGGCCTGAAGCCACATTGATAAGGACCAATCAGATTGTTGACGAAAGGCTTCAGACGTTCACATAATACGGCAGAGAGGATCTTGTAGGCGATGTTAAGCAGACTGATTCCTCTGTAGTTGGCGCAGTTTAGAGGATCTCCCTTTTTCAGGATCGGGCAAACAATGCTGAGGTTCCATTCATCGGGCATGCATTCCTCCGACCATATCTTACAGATGATTTGGTGCATGCTCCTATCTAGCTCGTCGCCTGCGGCTTTGAACAGCTCGGCAGCTAGACCATCTGCTCCAGCGGCTTTGTTGGATTTCAGCCGTGATATTGCTGTTTTCACTTCTTCTAGGTCGGGTTCACGGAATTGTTGGCTGTCATCGCGTATGATAAAAGGCTCCTGTCTGACGGCGGGATTTTGTTCGTCGTCGCCGTTATACAGTCTACAGAAGTGGTCTTTCCAAATCCCCAGCACTGACTGCGGCTCTACTATGATGTTCCCTTGATGATCTCTGCAGGCTTCGGTTCTTGCTCGATGACCTTGAGCCAGGTGTTTTACCTTCCGATAAAACCTCCGAACTTCATTCCTGCTGTTAGCTCTCTCAACATCTTCGATCTGACGCTTCTCATGCTCTCTCTTTTTTCTCCTGAGAAGCCGGCGTTCTTCTCTCCTCTTTTGCTCGTAGAGCACACGAGCAGCTCTTGTCTTTCTTTGCAGCGCCGCTTTGTATGCCTCCTGCTTGGCTGCATGGGCCTGCCTGCATTCTTCGTCAAACCAGGGGTTTCGTTTTGGTGGCTGTGTGAAACCCAGCACATTAGAGGCGGCATCTCTAACTGCATTCTGGCAATGTTGCCACTGGTCTTCGATACTTGATGTTGGCAGCATAGGACTCCTTAAGAGGTTACTTGTCACTCGATCAGAGAAGGATCTGGCGATCTCTTGCGATTGTAGCCGTCCGACGTCGAATTTTCTTGCAGCATTTCTTTGTTTTGGCCGTTGTCGGGACATTCGTAGCACTGCCTTGGCTACGACGAGGTAGTGGTCCGAGTCGATGTTGGCTCCTCGGAAAGTTCGAACATCTTGAATGCTGGAAAAGTGCCTCCCGTCGATCGCAATGTGATCAATCTGGTTGACGGTTGATTGATCAGGAGATCTCCATGTACCTTTATGGATGTTGAGATGTGGGAACCAGGTGCTTGCTACCACAACGTTTCGCCCCGCAGCAAAATCGATCAGCCTGAATCCGTTGTCGGAAGTGGTGTCGTGCAGGCTGTGCTTTCCGACTGTTCTTCCAAAGATGCCTTCTTTTCCCAGCTTTGCGTTAAAATCGCCGAGGACAATTTTCATGTCATAGCTAGGACATTGCTCATATGTTTTGTCGAGGAGCTCGTAGAATTCGTCTTTGGTGTCGTCCTTTTTCTCTTCTGTGGGGGCATGCGCGCATATTAAGCTAATGTTGCCGAAATTAGCCTTGATTCGGATCGTCGTGATGCGTTCGCTTACGCATTTGAAGCTCAAGACTTTTTGCCTGAGTCTGCTTCCCACGACGAATCCGCATCCAAAGAGTCGCTGCTCCCGGTAGCAATACCCATAGTAGATGTCGCAGTTTTCCATCTTCTTTTCACCCGGTCCATCCAATCGCATTTCCTGGATAGCGGTAATATCTGCTTTGTAGCAGTTGAGGGTCTCCGCTAGTTGTTCGGCAGCACGCAGTCCATTAAGGGACCTAACATTCCACGTGCATATCCGAAATTCGTTGTCCTTTATACGTTTGCTTGGGTCGTCATCAGTGTATCCGTCCGTTTCCGAGGCCTGTTGTCGTTTCGCAACTAACTTTTTTCTACATAGCCGGGAAGTCACCCCGACGTACAACCCCCAACCTGGAGTACCAGGTACTTGATGTGACTCCAAGTACAAAAGCCGGAAAACCGCTCCTTTTACGACCTGAGCTTCAAATATGTCGAAGTAGCCCGTAAAGGTGTTCACCAAGTAGTTCGACCTAACTGGAACTGAGGACGCCACCGTTCATTCCAAAAAAGAAATTCATCCGCTGCCGTCCCTCGTGGGAAGTGCCTTGGTGGGAACACTCCTTCGTTGTGGGGTAATTAGTAGTAACAGCCTACTCCGCTTCGACCTGTCGACCATGGGAGGCCCTGCTGCGAAAACAAGTTTCGCGATCGCATAGCTCTAAGCATCGCAGTAGTAGTTACCGTAAGCCGCTCCGCCACGTCAAGGCTTACCCCATGAAGTGATCCTATATTGTATGTAAATTTATGTGACAAACATTTTTCTTCAAAAAACTGAACTAACTTACCAACATCTGTTTGATGAACGTTTCTTCCAAAAAAGTGCAAGGTTGTTAACACTTGCAGTTCTGGATAAATGGGAAGTCCACGATTTGACACCGGCTCTTTAATGTTGAGGCATTCGATGAGGAACTTCGTGGTAATTTTATCCAGTCTATAACGGAAAAAAAATTCGACGTCGTCCAGGGGTGGAATCATGTAAGGTGATTTGTGATCGGTGATAGTCACAAATCACAAATTTTGTCTACGTAAGTGGTGATAGTCACAAGTGATAATCACCAATTTGCTACTTTTTCTTGTGACAGCTATTTTGTTATCAATTTCATATAAATATTTGAACCCCTTTCAATTGTTTTGAATATTTTGTCAAGTTTTCATACAAAATTAACGTGAAATTATTTAAAAACAAAATGAAAATAATGGAGAGAGAAAATAACTTATTGGCGAGGTTCGTCTTTTGGTACCAAATCACCTTACATGATTTCACCCCATAATATAATTTTTTGAAATGTGTGCAAAAAAAAAAGTAAACAAACCACAACAATTCAATTGCAACAAACATTCTATAGCTTAGGCCGTGTGCGAATTCAGTTAAAAATGGGTTAAAACTTGACGTTTGGTTAAATTTTGACACTTCGCATTATTTGACTAGCTGCTGAGCAGGTTAAAATATGACAGTAGTGGTTAAAAATTCATCCATTTTTATTTTTTAACCACAATTCATCCAATTCGCACACGGCCTTAGGCCGTGTGCGAATTGGATGAATTGTTGTTAAAAAATAAAAATGGATGAATTTTTAACCACTACTGTCATTTTTTAACCTGCTCAGCAGCTAGTCAAATTATGCGAAGTGTCAAAATTTAACCAAACGTCAATTTTTAACCCATTTTTAACTGAATTCGCACACGGCCTTAATGTCAAAACTTGGTGTTTGTATATGAAATACCTAGTACTATCAGGTTTTCCTAATTCTATGTTTTCCTAATTCTCTGCCCCGCTGTTTCTTTTTTAATACCAACTCATGTAATAAAATGCTTATAAATAGTGGCGCCACAATCGGTTGCTTTTTTGCCATATACATACCAAAGATTTTTATTTCAAAATTGAAACGTCAAACGTTTTTTGTGGAAAGTGGTGCCAAGCTTCGAATAATTTTTGGTGATCAGATCACCTTACATAGACGGAAAATAAAATGTGATCACATTCGATAGTCACCAATGTGATAGTCACAAATCACCTTACATGATTCCACCCCAGGTCTTCGAATGGATTTGATCTTACTTTAAAATTTCGTATATTTCTGCAGAGATCAGAATCCTCAAAAATTTCGAAATCGTCAAACTCGGGAAACATTTTATAACCACTTTTTTTGCTCTTTTAACCCAAATGAATAGAAACCAAAAAAAATTAAAGGAAATGCCAAAATTCCTAGACTAGTATGATACTAAAAATTTAATAATGCCATTTCGTGATTTTAACTTTAGCATCATGCTAAATGCCTAGCGTTACACTAAAATCGTTTAAAACTTACAGAAACGTCATTTTAGCCTAGTATCGTACTAAATTTGATTTAGCATCGCACTAAAATGTTTGAAATTTTACGCTATTATTTTTAACAACAGTAGGTTCAAATAATATCAATTATTAAAAAAAAATTGTTTTCGTTTCAGAGAAAAGTAAATACACCAACCATTGGCAAAAAAATAAACTTGTGGCAGAACTACTTTAAAAAAAATTGCTAATAAATCGGCTTGGTTGAGCAAGTCAAATTCGAAATGGAAAATAAACAAAATGAAGCAATAAAGAAGAAGACGAGTTGGGGAAAAATTCTTCATCAACGCGTTGAGGAAGACTTAACTCTTAGAGAAAACGCAATGCCTCTGCCTTAATTTTTTTGACACCAAATCGATTTTTGGAATCATTTCCCTCCTCATCAAAGAACTGTTCGATCATTGAAATTTTAAGTGTGGAACAAATAAGAACTCTATCTTCAAACTCTGATACGGCTCTGAGTTGTTCCACTCCAGTCTAGCTTGAGCAGTCAAGCAGGACTATTCGAGGATGAAGATTTTATCTGCAATTTTTTATTTCACTATGTAGGTATAGTGTAAGTTCACAAACGCCTCATTTCTGTGCAGTGATTCCGCATCACTGCTTTTTTGCGATGCTGATGCTTATGCAGCTGATGCTGATGCGATGCTGATCGATTTATTTATTTGACGTTGAAAAACACATTTTTTCTTTTATTTATTAATGATGGAAAAAACAAAAGAATATTCAATAAATATTAAGTTTCCATATAATTGCTATTAAATTATACTCAATTTTCCTTTTCCGTCTCCATATTTGCAAAAAAATATATGGAATCAAAAACTCATCAGTCTGTAGCAGTGATGCTTTTTTGTTTACTTTTTGCGCATCAGTTTGCAATAGTGACGAGAAAAATGATGCACAAATTTGCGTTTGTGAACGTTTGACTTTGAATGATTGTGCATCATGACTGCAGTGATGCGTTTGTGAACTTACACATACACTCGGGCGAATGCTGGTTATTTTTCAGACGCGCTTTTTCACAGAACTATTTGAGCAACAAAATCAATTCTTGCGGCACAAATTAGCAACAAAATACTTAATACAAAAAGCAGGTCAAATGATTTTTCGTTCATCCTCAAATAATTAAAAAAGTATTCTGTCATTTGTTCTAAGCTCATTTAAAAAATTGAATGAACCGTGGAGGCCTGGACAGGTCTTTAATTTTCTCCATGGTGTAATCCAATTTCCTTGTTCTTTTCTTTTATCAAATCCAAAGCATCGTCACAAATATCTAGAATCCCCAACATTATTTCTTCATCCGAACTAATATAATATTAGGTGTGTTTTTTTGCACGCGTATATACGCTTAAAATGAACAGTGTACAAAAAAATGACAATTTTATTGTTTTAGTAATTTTGGCATCACTTGTCAAATGCTGAGCTGTAATTGGTCAAATGTTGTTTTGTAACAAAAACTCGAATTCAGGGCCGCATTTATTTTTGTTGGTGATCGCTATGCGCTACACAATTTCTTGTACTTTTTAACACTTGATCAAGTTGTTCATAGAATGCGCTTTCGACTACGACCCGAAAAAGGACAATACATATGATGAATTAAGGATGAAAAATGAAGAAAATGCAAGGAAAAATAAAAAAAAAAAAAAATATCGTGTGTGTACACCTTGAACGTTAAAAAACCATGTAGTCCAAAAAAAGAATTGAAATTGAAAAATAAAATTGATGCACAATCAATATAATCTTGATTCAATCATTTTTCGCCTGGCGCCCCTGAGATTAACCATTCAACTGCAGACCAGCCCTGTTGTAATGCGCTTGTGAAGAGAGAACAAAAAAATCTAATGCTCAAAGAAGCAAACCAAGAGAATGGAAGATGGCACATACAAAAGATCAACGTGATTTTGTTCTGTGTGTTAAATACACAGATCATTACTATGTTTGTGTTTTGTGTGGTAAGAAAAACAACAAATAAAAAAACAACAAAATCCTAGCTTGCTCGGATCTGTATGTAAAATGGAATGAATTTCGAAATGAATATGTTGAAAATTCATCGCAGAGAGTGAAAAAGATATATGGAAGCACTGTTTCTATATCCGCTTATTTCATTAGCGTGGATAATTATCGCCGCTTACTAAGCGGATATAGAAATGTGTTGTTGTTGCATTTTGCATGTAAGTATTTTTTTAAGCGTATATACGCGTGCAAAAAAACACGCCTATTAATATTTACCGCCGTGTCTAGTAAATTGGTTACAGTTTCGGCTTGCAATTTTGCCAGCGAGATTACTTTTTGTTAAATCTAAGCACATTCAATTGAAGAATTTAATTATACAGAATAAATTACTTGTCGTTGTTTTATTATCCTTTTTCAAATCAGCAAATAAGATGAAATAAAAATAAATGTCAAGTAAACACGCAGTGAGAAAGAGGCTTACCTACTTAGATTTCTAAAAATATAGTAACGAATGCTAAAGTTTCTAATAGTTTGTATAGAAGGTATAGGTGACTCCTTCACCTTTTTTGAAAAGGGCAAGGATAAACGAACGAAAACGTTTGATCTTTTCAAGTAAAAGAACAAAACGATCTGGAGTCCTCAAACTTAAACTACACGAAAAGTGAGAAATCCATCGCAGAGGTTGATATGACTTATATTTCCCCATGCAGAGTGGCAGCAAAACAATCAGACAAGGAATTTTTCTTTATCTGTGGATGCCAATTCGGAAATTGTCTCCTACCATTATTAAACCTTTGACTTGTAGCCGATTTTCGAAACAGCTTTAAATCATGAACATTGTCCGACCAACTTGCATTTACAGTGTAGAATAGAATATGGTCCGCATATAATCATCATCACATTCAATGAGTGGTTTCCGTGTCCATCTTCGTGTGATGTGGTTGCATCAATCTTTTGTCAACAGTCTCCGCCAGCCAGCTCGGTCCCTAGCTAGCTGTCTCCAGTTTTACACTCAAAGTTGATTGAGGTCCTCTTCCACTCCTGTGTGCCACCTGAGTCGCGATCTTCTTCTCCTTCTACGTCCCTCGGGAATGGTGTCAAAAGCTTTCCGAACCGGATCATTGTGTCCATCCGCTCTAAATGACCGAGCCATTTGAGTCTCTGATGGACCTTGACTCTTCTGGCTTGGCTAGGTCCATGTCGTTGTATACAACCCGTAAAGTTCGCTGTTGTATCTTCTTCTCCATTCCCCGTCAATGCACACGGGGCCAAAGATGACCCGAAGAACTTTCCTCTCGAAACAGCCTAAGGCACATTCATCCGATTTTGTCAAGGCCCATGCTTCTGCACCATACAGCAGGACTGTGATGATGAGGGTGTTATATAGTTTTACCTTAGTTGTTCGAGAGAGGGCTTTTCCACGCAATTGCTTTCTTAGCCCGAAGAAATAGCGATTAGCAAGAGTTTTTCTTCGTCTGATCTCGGCGCTGGTGTTATTGCCCGTGTTAATAGCGGAGCCTCGATAGACAAACTCCTCTACTACCTCGAAGTTGTATGCGTCTATTGTGACGTTCTGTCCGAACCGTCGGTATTATCTTCTCAAGAACGATGTTAAAGAAATCGCATGACAGTGCATCGCCTTGTCTGAATCCTTTTTTGACATCAAAAGATTCCGTAAGCTTGTTGCCAACCTTGATGGCGCAGCGTTAGTTCTCCATCATCATTTTGCACAAGCGAACGAGCTTGGCAGGGATGCCAGGACTAGACATATGTAGCTTTATACAGTTCGTCTCTTTAGATGCTGTTATACGCGGCCAGGAACTGTTGCAAAGTGAAAATTTGGTCGATGGTTGACATTCCTGGTCTGAAGCCACATTGATAAGGACCAATCACATTGTTGACAAAAGGCTTTAGACGTTCACATATTACGGCGGAGAGGATCTTGTAGGCGATGTTAAGTAGGCTGATTCCTCTGTAGTTGGCGCAGTTTAGAGATCTCCCTTTTTCAGAAGAAAGTTTACCCATCACAAAAAATTGTCAGCGAACAAAAACTCTATGCACAGTTCTGCATCTGCACACCTCTGATTTCGCAAGCAGAAAATCCAATTTTGCACAAAATAAAATTCACTTGAAATGATTCAGGCGGAAACACTCTTTAAAATTAACGTTAGTTAATCCGGAGAAATTAATTTCGGTCGCGATAACTTCTTATCCCCACCTCGTCTTCGCCTTGGTCGAATAAAAGTTCGCGTCTTGTCATTTTCACGATAGTATTGAGAACGAAATTGCAAATAAGATCGTTTACTCAGCAATTTTTTGACAAGCATATCAAAATTTACTTTGAAACGAAAGTTTTTTGTAGAACAAAAAAAGCATAATTATTAATTTCACTTTTCATTTTCAACTTATTATCAAAATTAACAAAGTTCTGCAAATTATCGAAAAATGTTGATAAGGGCAAAGTGAAAAGTTGATAAGTTGGTTTGCGGAATAGGGCCCAGGTTTTCCAAAACAAATATATTTTTCACACAACAGAATGAAAAAAAAAAATAATGCAAACACTTATTTCGCAGTTAGATTTTTAAATTATCTTTTATTTAACAATTTCAAAAAATTCTTTTTTATAAATGGATTTTTAGAATAATGAGCTAGTTCTTGTGATTTTATATTTTCGTTGAAATTTTATTACAAAGCATTCACTTATTTAAACAACTTGAAATAAATTAATAGGTATGTTAACTCCCTCACTGTAAACAACTGTTAACAAAAAGCTAGAAATCGGTTAGCTTAGTCAAAAGTTAGCCATAAATTTGTTTTTGGACGACTTGAACTACTTGTGGGCGTACAACAGCTTGTACTACTTTTACTTGGGGCTGAACGGCACGTACATTTTTTACTACTTGTACTGGTCGAATTTGACGAGCAACCTGTACGACTTGCACTCGAGGACGAACGAGTTGTACTTGAGGACGAGGCTGAACTACTTGCAACAGTTTTGGTTGAATTAGGCGTCGCTGATTGATTTGAACAACACCACCGCCACCGCTTAGACCAGCGTTTGCCATGGCAAAAAGGAGAGCAAACACAATGCAGAATATCTGAAAGTAAAATTAAATTCATTTAAAATTAATGTAATTATTTTCGATTTACTGATATTATTAATTAATCAATTATTTAATATTAGAATGTGAACCTACTTTCATGGTGATTTGTTTTGATATGAGAACGTTTACTATAAAACTGGTGATGAGTTCCAGAATCGATTTGGTATTTATACAGCCAAGAAATTACTTCGGCATCCTCGCGTCATTAATTCAAGTTTGAACATATTTTGGAAAAAAAGTGAATAACATTTGGATGAAATTTAATTTATTCAAGGGAACTTGTTTTCCCATTGTGAAATTAAATTATGTCTAAACAGCCAAAAACTGATTAAAAGTTATTAACAGGGGAAGGAACTTCTCTTTATTTCTTTGTTTATTTATTTACTCACGGTACACATTTTTAATCGAGAAATTATAAAGACGAAATTTAAGTTCAGTGACACTATATTTTATAAACAAAACAACATTTGCAAGTTTGAACATGTATTTTGTCAATTGTTATGATGATTATTGGGCTTAATGTTCTAGTTTTTTAAATTATTCAAACACAAATGTAATATTAAATAAAATAGTAAGAACTTAACTGTAAAAATCAACCTGTGAACAAACTATTATTTTAAGCACCTATAATTGAAACCAAAAGGTTTTTAATTTCACCCCTGAAGATGCCGGACGGAAAACAACCGGAGAAACATTGGAAAAGAATTAATTAATTTTTATTTCATCAACAAATTTTCGAACATTAAGCAAAATAATCATCATAACAAACAAAATTTTTGTTAAATATTGTTGTAAAATACCTACGCATTTTTCTGAAATTTTTAGGGGTGAATTGAGTCCAGTTCCAGTTCCTGTGAACAAAAATGTGGAGAAACCACACGGGAAAGTAGACAAAGAAAATAGGTAATCGAAAATTTATTTCTTTAATGGGGATTTGATTTACATGAACTGTTTCGGAATATACATAAATAAAAAATATTGAACTATTTTCGTTGTGCAGCTTTGAAAAATTCATATCGCCCTTTATGGATTAAAAACGAATCGATGTTCTTAACAGTACCTACGACTGGAACTTGGGCTCGAAGGTTAATAGCGTTTTTTTTTTGGTCGTCCGGAACTCTGTAGATTTTTATTGAGATATTATTTGAGTAATGAGAAGATAATTATGAACGTTATAATAATATATTTAATGAAGAACTGAAGTATAAATATTTTGATATAATAATTATGAGTTTAGACTTTAGAGTATACTATGATATTAATCATGAGTTGTTTCAAAGCAAGTAGAAGTAACATACATACATAATATCTTCACTTTTTTCTGGTGAAGTTATATCCCAACTATGGTGGGACATAACTTCACTTTTTAGTGGGTAATAACTTCACTTTTATGTGATGCTATTTCCCACAGAAGGTGGGAATTTATTTCACTTATGTTTACAAGAGTTACACATTATTATCATGTTTTATAGTTTACTTTCGCATCAAAATCAATGACAAATTTATTTCCAGTCGAGGGGTGAAAAAAAGTTTCGTAGGATCCCTAATGCTTATACACCGGGAGCCCTCAATCCTAAAAGTGCACTTACACGGATTTCAAAATTTCTTATATTAAAAGATAGTTTATAGAAATACCAACAAATTAAGCCCGGTATGACGAGGCCTATCCTGGCACCAGTATTTTTTGCAATTTTTTGCATTATTAATAATTTGCACTTATCGCGGATTTTAATTTTAACTAGCGCATATTATTGGAAATTTAATGTGCTTTCAGGAAAAATGGTATGACAGCTGCCATCCTGGCACCAATGTCTGTCATACCTATTTTAAAAACATATGAGTGACAAAATTTAAAAAAGGTATGACAGACATTGGTGCCAGGATGGCAGCTGTCATACCATTTTTTCCTGAAAGCACATCAAATTTCTAATAATATGCGCTAGTTAAAATTAAAATCCACGATAAGTGCAAATTATCAATAATTATTAATAATGCAAAAAATTGCAAAAAAAATACTGGTGCCAGGATAGGCCTCGTCATACCGGGCTTAATTTGTTGGTATTTCTATAAACTATCTTTTAATATAAGAAATTTTGAAATCCGTGTAAGTGCACTTTCAGGATTGAGGGCTCCCCGCCTATTATCTGTTTTAATGTTCGCATTGAAAAATCTGCTTAGCATTGGACGTTGGTCATGATTTTTTAAGAGTACCTTATTCTTTGAATCTATATAAATGAGTAGCTATTTTTCTGTACGTTTGCTAACCAACCAAACCGGTTGACCGATTTTTCTAATTTTTTTAACTATAGAGGAATAATAATTTAGAAGTTTTGGATAAACAAAATGTATACTTTTCAAATCACAAATGGTGCAAATGTTAAGAAATTATGCATTTCCTACTACAACAAAATATGAACTAAGCTGATCAATTCAAATTTAAACAAAGAATTTCGTTTGAAAATGTTTTCAAATATTTTTTTAAATTATCATCCTACAAAAACAATTGTGCAAGAGAAATTAATTTATACTGTAGCACTGCAAAGCGAACGAAGCGAGCCAAAATTTTTTTTTGCCAAACAGAAAAACAATTTATTCCAAATAATATACAAAAAGCGTTTGACTTATTAAAAGCTGAAGCTCCAATTATGAACTTAAGCCCATTGTCTACTCTGGTTGCTTATTATAAAATAGGTACATTGCATTTATGAATTCATATGTTCATAATTTTTTTTTATTTGGCTGGTTTCGTTTCTCTTACCATCTATAAATGACGGGTGGGTAATAACTTCACACAAATTTCTGATGAAGTAATTTCCCACCATAGTTGGGATATAACTTCACCAGAAAAAAGTGAAGATATTTCCCACTTGAGGTGAAGTTAATTCCCATGTGAAGTTAATTCACAGTGAAGTTAGTTCCCTGCACCATTTCGCATACGTAGTCAATTCGGTGCCTACCACTGGAATCTTTCCAATGCAGTGAAAAAAGGCCAAAATAATTCCCATTCCTAAAAACTAGCTATGTGGTGAATTCAGGCCCATATCAATTCAATATTTCCTTTCCTTTCAAAAGTCTGCGAACGCTTTAATGCAAAAACAATTAATGCAAAAACAATGAATTTTCGTTCACCCCATAGCTGCACAACAGCACTTCTTAAGGTAATTGAAGAAATTAGGGTTGAACTTGACAAAGACGACGAATTTGTCAACACATCTAGAAATCTCGGAGTTATATTCAACAGAACTTTGACATGGAATGACCATATTGTAATATTCGGCTTGGTCCGACAATTAAAACTTATTCACTTTTTAAATAAAACACAAATTCACTTTATTCAAATCACTCACAAACTTATTTATTCAACACTTTCAATTATAACTTTTCAAACACAGTGTACTTTACTTATCGCAGTTCACAATCAACTGATTTGCATCGCCATCCAACGGCTATTTATATACAAAATGATGGGTTCTAGAAACTACTATTGGTTCCTATTGGTTCTTGGAGAAGCTGAAAGTTCGAGAAGCTTTTGAAAGTTCGAGAAGCTTTCTATTTACAAATTAGATTACTTTTTGTAGGGGCTAACGTTCTTAATGCTAAACAAAAAGTTTCTCTTAATTATTAGGTATTGCCCCTCACAAGTGTTTACTACAATTAAACGATATTAAGTAAAGAGAGTATGTACATTAAATAAACAAGAGATACAGAGTAAGTAAAGAGAGTAAGAAAAGTGTGTACATTAAATATAGAAAGAGGTACAGAGCGTACGAGATAATAAAGTATACACATTAGACATTACAATAGAAGGAGAAACAGAGCGTACGAGATAAATAAAGTGTATACACATTACAGTATACACATTAGACATTACAATGGAAGGAGATACAGAGCGTATGAGATAAAATAAAGTGTATACACATTACATTGCCCCCTCCTTAGGATTGATCGTCCCGAACAAATCCATCATCTTCATCACCACTGTAGCGATGTAGTCGGTCGCGATGTACGACTTTAAGTTTACCTCTGACTCCTTTTTGTATCCGGTACACGACGTCGTTGATTTTGCTAATCACTGTATATGGGCCTTCCCAGTCCCGTTGAAGTTTCGGTGACAACC
Organism: Sphaerophoria taeniata; assembly: GCA_943590905.1. NCBI lineage: Eukaryota > Metazoa > Arthropoda > Insecta > Diptera > Syrphidae > Sphaerophoria > Sphaerophoria taeniata. The sequence continues at coordinate 71,245,816 of OX016541.1, forward strand.
CCTTTTGTCGATGGGGATTGTAAAGCCACACTCGATCTCCTGCTTGGAACTCTGTTGTTGTCGCTCGTATATCGTAGCGTGTCTTCATTCGGTCACTGAACATCTTAATTTTTGACCTGGTATCGTCGTGGATCTGAAGGAGTCTTTCCCTGAGGTCATCCAAGTAAACATCCTCGGCTTGCGGTTCCGACGTGGGACATCCAAATTTGATTTCGCTCGGCAGTCTGATGTTCCTTCCCATTAAAATCTCAGACGGTGTATGGCCAGTTGAGCTATGTCTTGCACTTCGATACGCCATCAAAAACAGTGGAATGTGTCGATCCCAATCTCGCTGGTTGTCGTCCACAACTTTGCAAAGATGTTCCTTCAGGGTTCGGTTGAACCGTTCGACCATGCCATCAGATTGTGGGTGGAGTGGTGTTGTTCTTGTCTTCTTAATGTGAAGAAGCCCACAAACTTCCTGGAATATGTTTGATTCAAAGTTCCTTCCCTGGTCGGAATGCAGTTCTAATGGAACACCGAATCTGCTCACCCAGTTGAACACAATTTGGTCTGCGACTGTTTTGGCTTCTTGATTCGGTATGGCGTATGCTTCAGGCCACTTGCTGAAGTAATCCATGACGACCAGAATATAACGATTTCCATTATTTGTTTCCGGAAATGGACCCGCCACGTCTATTGCAATCCTTTCAAAGGGTGATCCGACATTATACTGCTGCATTTGGCTGTGATTCTTTTTGTTCGGGCCTTTGGTGGCAGCACGGTATCACATTTTCGGCACCACTTCTCGACATCTTCCCTTGCATGTAGCCAATAGAATCGTTGTCGAACCTTTTCTAGCGTCTTGTTTACTCCTAGATGGCCTCCCGAAACTCCATCATGCATCTCTCGCAGAACGTCCACAATCTTCGATCTCGGTAAGACTAGCTGCATTACATAGGACTTTCCATCTGCTGATTCCCATTTACGTCGAAGGACACCCTCTTGGACATGCAATGAGTCCCACTGTGCCCAATAGGCCTTTAGAGCCGGACTTCTGTCGGAGATATCGGCCCATTCTGGTTTTTCCTGGTGTTCCTTGCATGCGATGATGGGTTCAATATCTGGGTCCTCTTGTTGAGCCTTCCTCAACTCGTCGTTGCTCCAGCCATAAATGGGATCGGTTCTGGTTCGTTGGACAGTAACCACTTCTTTTTCTTCTTGGCGTCTGCAATGCTTACAGTCTTGCTTACATGGTCTCCGAGACAGTGCATCAGCACTTGAGTGAAGCTTCCCCTTCCGATGTTGAATTTCATAATCGTAGGTCTGCAGCCTCTCAATCCATCTCGCCACTTGACCCTCTGGATTCTTGAAATTCAAAAGCCAGTTTAGTGCTCCATGGTCGGTTCGGAGAAGAAACTTCTGTCCATAGAGATACTTATGGAAGTGCTTTGTTGCCAAAATCAGTGCAAGAAGTTCTCTTCTGGTCACACAATAGTTTCTTTCCGACTTCGAGAGTACCTTGCTGTAATAGGCAACCACCTTTTCTTCGCCATCATGTACCTGTGACAATACAGCACCAATTCCGACATTGCTGGCATCAGCATCAATGATGAACGGTTTTCCTGGAGTCGGGTAGGTCAGCACTGGTGCATTACACAAGCGTTGCTTGAGCTCTTGAAAGCTGCGCTCGCACTCACCTGACCATTTAAACTGCTTTCCCTTTTCCGTTAGCTGATGTAGACTCTTGGCGATCTCAGCAAAATTCTTGACGAAGCGCCTATAGTAGGTGGCTAGACCCAGAAAGCTTCGGAGTTGATGTTTGTCCTGTGGTGTTGGCCAATTCTTCACGGTGTCAACCTTATCAGGATCCGTCTTAACTCCTTGGGATGAGATGATATGTCCCAGGTATTTCACTTCGGTTTTGAAGAGTGAACACTTTTCTGGATTGAGCTTGAGGTGGGCTTCTCGAAGTCTTTGAAACACGGCTCTCAGATTTGTACAATGTTCGTCAAATGTTTTCCCGTATACGATGACGTCATCCAAATAGACCAGGCAAGATTTCCAAGTGAGTCCTTGCAGGACGCATTCCATAAGGCGCTCAAAAGTCGCTGCAGCATTGCACAGTCCAAAAGGCATCACTTTGAACTGCCACAATCCGTTTCCTATCGAGAATGCTGTCTTCTCTTTGTCTTCAGGATGGGTTTCTACTTGCCAGTATCCACTTTTCAGGTCCAACGTTTAGAACCATTGTGCTCCTTCCATTGCGTCCAGAGTATCGCTGATCCTAGGCAGAGGGTAGCTATCTTTCTTGGTCACATCGTTCAACCTTCGATAGTCCACGCAAAAGCGGGTTGATCCGTCTTTCTTCTTTACCAGGACCACTGGAGACGCCCAAGGGCTTTTTGAGTTTTCGATAAGACCCTCTTCTTTCATGGTGGTTATCAGTTCTTCAACCTCACCTTGTTTGGCTAGTGGAAGGCGTCTTGCAGGTTGACGAATCGGCTTTGCATCCCCGGTGTTGATTCGATGTTGAACCAGTTGTGTTCTGCCATATTTCCCTTGCGATGATGAAAAGATGTCTGCAAATTCTTCGAGGAGACCTTCTGCAGTTCTTCGTTGTTGTTGGCCAAGATTAGAGGACTCGAGAATGTTCGTCTTTATGGAGTTCAGCTCTTTGGACTTCAATGTTTGCCTTGGGTCTTCTTCGCTGATCCTTGTTATCGCTGATACAGATTCGCATTGTCCGACAATCTCACCTTTTCTAAGCTTAACTTCGTACGGCTTGATGTTGAGTATTCGTACGGGAACCATGTTCTTTACAGGTCTAACAAGAGTATTCCCAATGGTGACGTTTTGGGAGGACTTTACAGATGCTGGTTCGACCATGAGGTATCGATGGCTGCCAGGCTTACCTTTCAATTTCGTCCACACGAATACTTCTGAAGAAGCAGGCAAAGTCAGATCTTCTTTGATGACGGTTTTCACAGATAACGAGGTCTCATACGAGTGGATCCCATAGATCATCGGAATCTCGATGTTTCGATATTTCAGGACTTGGTTCCCGATGTCCAATATCACTCCGTGATCTTTCATGAAATCGACACCGACAATGCACTCGTCACATATATCTGCTACCAGGAACAGGTGAGAGAATTCCAGCTCTGCCATCCGGATCTTAAGACGTACCTCACCATAAACTTTTGCGGCTTCTCCAGTTGCAGTCCTTAGACGATAGCTGTTGGTGTTGTGGAGCCATGTCTTCTTAACGAGGTCCTGCCGTACAATGGACGCCGTGGCACCGGTGTCGATGGTAGCCACACATTTGTTGCCGTTTATACTTGCTTCCACGGTCAGGCTCTTGTTGTCACGTTTCGTTTGAGAAACCTGGATGTCGTTTCTGGGGCCATCGATACCAGAAACCAGCTTCTGCTCCTCGAAGTTGGTTCTTATTCGTTTCCCGGGTGGGAAACAGCTTCGGAAGCAACGTTGTTGGAGTTACTTTGACTTATTGAGTAAGTTCTGTTTCCACAGTGTTGGCATGAGGTTCGTCTTCGCGGTAATCTGCACTGTCGTTGAAGATGCCCAGTCTTGTTGCAGTTCCAGCATCGTGCTTGTCCGTCTCGCTGACTCCTTTCCAGAGTAGCCTTCTGACAAGAGCATTCTTGGACTTCCAATTCTCTCACGCGATGCACGTTTTGGGATGCTTGTTCTGCGGCTTCCATTGTTAGAGCGAAAGCCAATGCTTCTGGTAGTGTTTGCTTTCCGGCAGTGCGAATAGCCCTTTGGAGATTTATATCGCCCACAGCTCTCACAAAGGCTTCAACAGCAAGTTGATTTATTATCTCGTTGCCAGCTGTTGGGTATGCCAGGTGGACTAATCGCTCGATATCTGCCTGAAGCTGCTGCAGAGTTTCACCTCTTTTCTGTGCCCTGTTGTTTAGTTGTACTCGGAAGACTTCTGTCATGTGGCTATCCCCAAACCGCTGTTCGATTGCGTTTACCAGAACTTTGTAGTCACCGTTCTTCTCTGCTGGGATGGTTTGTAGCAGTTCAGCAGCTGCTCCTCTCAAGGCAAGCGTAAGAGCAATGTATTTTTCGTCATCGTCCCAGCCGTTTGTTAACGCTGCTGCTTCAAACTGTTTCTTGTAAATTGACCACGGTATCTGACCATCAAAGCTTGGAGGATTCACTTCTCTCTTTCTTGAGCACTCACCAGAAGTTTCTCGAGCTTTCATCTTTCGCACTTTTTCTAGTTCGCTTGTAATGGTTTCGATCTGGTCGTCTATTTTCTTGAAACGTGCATTAGTCGTTGAATTTTGTTTTTCGACACGCTCATTGATTCTGTCTTCGAGGTCCGCAAACCTGCCTTCTAGCAGATTTTTCTGTTCATCAAACCGATCTTGTAGTTGTTCCAGAACATCTTTCTTTTGTGTTTCCAGTTGTTTGAGGACATTCTCTTGCTCGGTCTTCTGCTCGTTTCTTTGAGTTTCTAGTTGCTCCAGAACATTCTTGTTTTGAGTTTCTTGCTTCTTTTGATTCTCTTCAAATTTGGCTAGGAGAAGTGTCATCATGGTAGATAAGTCGGCAGTTGCATTTACCTCTTCCGATTTTGCTTCCACTTCGAAAGCAAACGTATCTGGGTCTTCATTTTGTTCTTCCAGATATTCCTGTAGCCGTTTTACGAGTTCGATTTTATATCCTGCCGCACTTAAGCCACGTTTGCTTAATTCGGCCTTTAGCTCAGCGACAGTTAAGTCTTTCAAAACTTTACTTATCATTTTTAACTTCACTATTTCACACAAAATAGTTTAATCACTGTTCACTGTTTTATTCTCAATAAGTTTTAATCCCACTTCTGACACCAATGTAATATTCGGCTTGGTCCGACAATTAAAACTTATTCACTTTTTAAATAAAACACAAATTCACTTTATTCAAATCACTCACAAACTTATTTATTCAACACTTTCAATTATAACTTTTCAAACACAGTGTACTTTACTTATCGCAGTTCACAATCAACTGATTTGCATCGCCATCCAACGGCTATTTATATACAAAATGATGGGTTCTAGAAACTACTATTGGTTCCTATTGGTTCTTGGAGAAGCTGAAAGTTCGAGAAGCTTTTGAAAGTTCGAGAAGCTTTCTATTTACAAATTAGATTACTTTTTGTAGGGGCTAACGTTCTTAATGCTAAACAAAAAGTTTCTCTTAATTATTAGGTATTGCCCCTCACAAGTGTTTACTACAATTAAACGATATTAAGTAAAGAGAGTATGTACATTAAATAAACAAGAGATACAGAGTAAGTAAAGAGAGTAAGAAAAGTGTGTACATTAAATATAGAAAGAGGTACAGAGCGTACGAGATAATAAAGTATACACATTAGACATTACAATAGAAGGAGAAACAGAGCGTACGAGATAAATAAAGTGTATACACATTACAGTATACACATTAGACATTACAATGGAAGGAGATACAGAGCGTATGAGATAAAATAAAGTGTATACACATTACAATATTAATTCATTGGTGGGTAAGACTTATGGGACGTTAAGACAATTGTGGACTGCTCAAGAATTTACACCTCTTCAAACCAGAATAAGTCTTGCTAAGACCACAGATAATAAATTTATACACCCTTATGACGAGAAATGATATATGAAACTGAAAGCTACCAAAAAAAAGCTTTTTCCAAAAGCTTTAACGCATTCACTTAATGCATTAAAAATCTATTTTCGCTCGCCTCATTTTCCATAAATGAATACTTAGGCAAGGAAAAAAGCTTTTAAAAGCTCTTTGTCCGCTACAGTGTTGTCTGTTAAAAGCAAAATATGTTACATTTTTTTCTGCAGGGATGAGACATCTGTATAAATTTATTATCTGTGCTTTAATCCTCTTCTTTAAAATTCTAAAATTACATCAACCCAGTTATCTGTTTGAAAATATCCGGATGTCAACGTCGAATAGATCTGTAAATGTTATATTACCGTGGTTTTTCTATCTGACCTCCGAAATACAAATCTTTGTAGCTGCATGTCGCCTCTGGAACTCACTTCCCTCCTATTTGCGAGACATCAGTGACCTGTACACCATTGTATCAAGGGGCACGGTAGTGCCCAGCCAAGTTCTCTAGCAACTTTGGCACTACACCCTTATTTACAGGAAACAACTCAGGGCATTTTCCACACCCCTCTAACTTCTATACCAAAGAAGCCAAAAGTTTCAAACTCACATCATTTTAAGCTAGTCAAGAGGAAGCACCTCAGTAAATTTCAGATATTTAGCATAAGCAGTTTCTAAGATACAATGTTCCAAAAATCACGAAAACCGTAACTGACTGACTGACTGACTCACTCACTCACTCACTGACAGATCATCAAAATTATGAAGCACTTCCCGTTGCCCTAGAAACTTGAAATTTGGCACAGTGGTAGGTCATGTGGTACATACAAAGGAAAAAATCGAAAATTTGAAAATTTTCAATCAGGGGGCGTGGTAGCCGCCTACTTTTACATTATTAATTATTAATTTAAATTATATGAAGCACTTCCCGTTGCCCTAGAAACTTGAAATTTGGCACAGTGGTAGGTCATGTGGTACATACAAGAAAAAAAATCGAAAATTTGAAAATTTTCAATCAGGGGGCGTGGTAGCCGCCTACTTTTACATTATTAATTTAAATTATATGAAGCACTTCCCGTTGCCCTAGAAACTTGAAATTTGGCACAGTGGTAGGTCATGTGATACATACAAAGGAAAAAATCGAAAATTTGAAAATTTTCAATCAGGGGGCGTGGTAGCCGCCTACTTTTACATTATTAATTTAAATTATATGGAACACTTTGGAGTGCAGTAGAATCAAGAAATTTTGCACAGTGATAGGTCATGAAGTACATACAAAGGAAAAAATCGAAAATTTGAAATTTTTCAGTCAGGGGCGTGGTAGCCGCCTACTTTTAAATTATTAATTTAAATTATATGGAACACTTTGGAGTGCAGTAGAATCAAGAAATTTAGCACAGTGATAGGTAATGAAGTACATAGAAAGGAAAAAATCGAAAATTTGAAATTTTTTAGTCAGGGGGCGTGGTAGCCGCCTACTTTTACATTATTAATTTAAATTATATGGAGCACTTTGGGGTGCAGTAGAATCAAGAAATTTAGCACAGTGATAGGTCATGAAGTACATACAAAAGAAAAAATCGAAAATTTGAAATTTTTAAGTCAGGGGGCGTGGTAGCTGCCTACTTTTAAATTATTAATTTAAATTATATGGAGCACTTTGGAGTGCAGTAGAATCAAGAAATTTGGCATACAAGTACATCGTGCAATAGAACAAATAAAATATGAAATTTATGATTTTCAACTGAGGGGGCGTGGTACCCACCCATTTAAAAATAAATTTTATAAAATATATGGGGCACCTCTGATCATCGTAGAATATTGTAATTTGGCAAACTAGCAATTCTGCCAGTCAATATAAAGAAATAAAATTAATTTTTAGATTTTTCCGCTTATCAAAACAAAAAAAAATCTTTGCAAAAAGTAATGATATCACACCAAAAACATAAATGTAAAAAAGAGCCAAGTTCTCCCGTACAAAAATTCTGCCTAACAAATCAGCCACGAAAAGTAATGAGATCTAAAAGAACGCCAAGTTCTAAGATTCAGCAAGTACTCGTAGGTGCATTGCAAATGTTTTAAGTGGACTTACATCGAATCAACTATTAGTCTGGAAAGTTACTTGTAAACTAATGTAAATTAGTTAATTTTTTTTACTTGGCGGGTTTTGTCTTAGTAACCTACTATTAAAAAAGTTTGGAAAACTTGCTAAGTAAAAAAATTAACTAATTTACATTAGTTTACAAGTAACTTTCAAAACTAATAGTTGATTCGATGTAAGTCCACTTAAAACATGTGCAATGCACCTACGAGTACTTGCTGAATCTTAGAACTTGGCGTTCTTTTAGATCTCATTACTTTTCGTGGCTGATTTGTTAGGCAGAATTTTTGTACGGGAGAACTTGGCTCTTTTTTTACATTTATGTTTTTGGTGTGATATAAATCACCTAGTAGAATCAAGAATGGGGTTTTCGATTTTTCGATCAAAACCAAAAAAAATGTAAAAAAAATTAGCACTGCCCTAGAACTCAAGATGGCACTACAATCGATTGCCAGGTCGCGGGTACTAGCTAGATAGAAATACAATGCTGTACACATTTCAAAATAACATTAATACATTCTCCTCGAATAAAAGCAACTACATCTCCAATTTCTTTAACTTCCTTTAAATTATAACTATATTCTCTAGCTATAACTGTTTTTTCCTCCTTTTACTTTCTTTCCTTTATTCTTGTTAAAATATTATTTCATGTCATTATAAAGGGTCCCCCAAATAACTTTTTTTGAAAATGCTATAAAAAAAAACTACTGAATATTTTCTCAAATTTCTTTTTTTATTTGAAAGTACAATCCTTCAGGTTAATAATGGAAAATAAGTTTTGCAGCTCCGAGTTGGCCAAACAACATCAGCTCTGCGGCTAATAATGCGATCTTCAAAAAAAAAAAAAAAAAATAAATAAAGTGGTGCGTCAGCTCTTGAAGAGCCAAGGCCTAAGTGGCTTACTCTCGTCAACAATTCTCAGGGTGCGTGTGAAGAATTTAACGCCGATTCCGAACGGCAAGGTTGAGAAGCACTTTTTTCATGACAGATTGATACTCTTGGAAGTTTTGTCAACTCTTCGCAAGAGGCAGTGCCCGTGAAAGATGAAATAAATACTATGGGCACGAGTAGGACTCGAACTCACGACATTCTGCTTAGCAACCAACGCACCACTAAGCTACGGACACCACGATCTTCAAAAACAGGGCACAAAACATCGAGTGTAGCTTCGGCTGTGTGGCACGTAGCGCCGTCCTGTTGAAACCAAATGTTGCCAATATTCTCATCCTCAATTTTTGTGAACAAAAATTCGTTAAACATGGCCCGATAACGATCGTCATTGACTGTAACGGCCACTCCTTTCTCATTTTCGAAAAAAAATTGCCCGAATATGCCTCTGGACCAAAATCCGCACAAAACAGTGACTCATTTTGGGTGTATCGGCTTTTCAATGTATGCGTGCGGGTTTTCTGTGCCCCAAATGCAACAATTTTGCTTGTTTACATACCCGCCAAGATCAAAATGACATTCATCTGAAAAGATGATTTTTTTGGCAAAATCGGCATCTTCTCTAAGTCGATCGCAGGCCCACTTAGCGAAGTGAAAACGCATTGGATGGTCAGTTGGCTTCAACTCCTGATTCCTGAACCAATTGGACTTTGTATGGCGTCATACCATGGTCTTTATGCAAAATTCGTCTCAATGATGTCTCCGAAATCTTCAATTGTTGAGAACGAGCGACGGTGAATTGATGTTGATAGCGCTTTTCGCACACTTTCTGCCAAAGCAGCAATATTCTCGAGTGTACGCACTGTTTTTAGCTTGTCACGCTTTGGTTTATCGATGAGGATGCCAGTTTCTTTCACTTTTTTCACAAGATAACGAACATACGGAGCTGACGGTGCTTCCCAATACCAAACGTATGTAATAGAAAATAGCACTGTGCTAGAACTCAAGATGGCACTCCAATCGATTGCCAGGTCGCGGCTACTAGCTAAATAGAAAACCAATGGATAAAACCGTTGTATATGAAATCACCTGGTATAATCGAGAATGGGTTTTTCGATTTTTTGTGCTACATCAAAACCAAAAAAAAAAACAAATCCCAATACCAAACCTATTTAAAAAAAAAAAATAGCACTGCGCTAGAACTCAAGATGGCACTACAATCGATTGCCAGGTCGCGGGTACTAGCTAGATAGAAATAAAATGGATAAAACTAATTTTATCTGTCAAATCAGACATGAGCTAACTGTTACCATTCACAAAATAAGCACTCTAGTTGAATAAAAAAAAAACCTTAGATGGCGGAAATAAATAAACTAAAAACTAAAAAAAAAATAAACAACGTAGGAAGCCTAGGTTGTTGCAATGATTCCCTGATACCTATACGAAAATTTGTATGTAAAACAACAACATTTTCGGATGGAGATGTTCAGATTTGTGTGGTGTCAAATGTCAATGTTTCAGTCATCCTAACCGTATTGACAATAGCACATTAATAATAAAGACATTCTGTCTTTTAGGTCTTTACATAATTATCTGAATGCCAATAATAAAGCATAAATATTCAATGGCTACAGAATGCGTCTATTAATAACTTGCAAGGAGAGCAGCCTCAACACTCAACCCAAATAGATGATGCAAGGACAGCGCCTTCAATTATAAGAAATGCTATCAGCCAACATTTCGGAGAAAACTTAAACTTGTTTTAAACTTCATTTCGCCGTCAGCCAAATTTTCCATTTTAATTCTCCTTCAAATAATAAACAAATACACTTTAATTTTTAATCATTCATTTTATTTATAAAACTTAATATTTTTGTGTTGAAATCTTTAGCTGCAGCCACAAATTCCTTCTTCTTAAATTCGCAAACTTCTTTCTTCAGCTGTATTCGACTACAATAAAGTTTTTCTAGTATATCGTCGAAATTTTCTTTTTCATTGTCTCTTCTCCTTTTTGCAGCCCTTGGTCTAGGAGTCAATACAGCCGTTAAAGAAGGAGAGGTGCGAGGCAGATCAAATTCGACTTCAGGATCATATACAACAAAGAAGATGTAGAATTACTTTTATCTGAAGATGAAAATTAAAATATATGTACAAATGCATATATGTATATAAAATTGAAAATTGCACTTTTGTTTGTTATTTTTTGAAGATATTTTTAACCCGGGGGCGGCTATCTTCCACAATAAAACCCACATTATGGATGCGATATTCTCAAAATTAGAGCGTGTAGATTGAGTTGAAACAAGAAAAAAATCGTATGGATGGGGGGGGGGGGTCTATACCCCCCCCCCCCGTTTAGCTGGGAGGTGCAATTTTCTGAAAAATTTACTTATTTTGTAAAAAAAATATTAAAAATCAACGTCTTCGTTTACAACACCGTGTTAAGGCTGTTTCACAATAGAGCGGTCGCACTTGTCCGGCGTTGACATTTCATATAGAATACATGTGAGTAAAGGCTTCCACACAAAATAGAGCGTTGAACGCTCTCGCGGCACATAACGTAAGCTTGAGCGTAATCCTAAATAGGATTGTGTTCTATTTTTCATTCTCGTCTTGAGCTTTTGATGTTATCAAAAGAATATTTTTGATATTTTCTTCAAATTTTTGTTGACCATCTTTGATGATAACAAAAACACTAATAATATAAATGAAGGAAACATTAAGAAAACTAATGTGTAATGAAAACGCTGGTAAAATAATCTAATGTCACATGTAAGAATGAACGCGTTATTGTGAGCTGAAGTTGAAAGCACCTGCGTTTTACTGTCAAAACTGCCAGACGCTTACGTAAAGCTTGAAACACACGAACGACTGAACGCTCTGTTGTGAAACAGCCTTTATACCTTTTTGGAAAGCCAAAAACTTCTTCTTTCATTTCGTTTTGAAATTAAATTGTTTTAACGAATAGTTCAAAAAATATAAATTTTCAAACTCAAAATTTTCAAAAAAAAAAAAAAAAGAAAAAAACATTTGAACTATTTTTTTCAAAATTGTATGTAATTAAGTACTAATTTTGTTTTAAAAATTAAATGCCGTTATTAATTTTTAGTCGAAAACACAAAACCGGATGCAAAAATGTCTTTTCGTTTTTGAGAAATAAAAAAAAAAACGAAATCCACTTTTTTCTAAGAAAATCTTTGTGAATTTATTTTTACCTATCTGGACTTTTTGTTAAATTTATTTATGAAACATTAACCTTTCTTTTACTATTTGTTTTGTAATTGGAGTCTTATGAGGACTTAATAAAGTAGAATAGTATTGGATTTTCCTTGGATTAATCATTTTGTTCATTGATAACGTCTGAAAACTGACCTGCAATTTTTTCTTATAATACCTGGGGCCGCGGCCACTCGCCGGCAAAGGGTTCTACGTTCTACCTGCTAGGGGCTTAAGATATCTAATTAAAACGGCATGCATTTTTTCTTGAATGAAAAAACAATAAACAACCTAAAGGTAAATAAAAGGCTTCGCATATTTACCAAACAACCATTCCCAATTAAAATATTAACTCATCAACACATAACAATAACAAACTCATACAATCGAGAAGAGTTAGCGGACATGCACTTCTGCTACGGTTTAGCTAGTTGTCGAGATTGGGAAGCCAAAGGACTCTACGCTGAAAGATATCCCAATAAAAGGCGCCCAAGTCGTAGCATGTTTTCAAGAATCCGCCGACGAGAGCACGGAGAGCTATAAGTGAAAGGTCAATGGCAGACGTTATCAATGAACAAAATGGTTAATCCAAGGAAAATCCAATACTTTTCTACTTTATTAAGTTCTCATAAGACTCCAATTACGAAACAAATAGTAAAAGAAAGGTTAATGTTTCATAAATAAATTTAACAAAAAGTCCAGATAGGTAAAAATAAATTAACAAAGATTTTCTTAGAAAAAAGTGGATTTCGTTTTTTTTTTTATTTCTCAAAAACGGAAAGACATTTTTGCATCCGGTTTTGTGTTTTTGACTAAAAATTAATAACGGCATTGAATTTTTAAAACAAAATTAGAACTTAATTACATACAATTTTGAAAAAAATTCGTTCAAAAATGTTTTTTTTTTGAAAATTTATATTTTTTAAACTATTCGTTAAAACAATTTAATTTAAAAACAAAATGAAAGAAGAAGTTTTTGGCTTTCCAAAAAGGTATAACACGGTGATGTAAACGAAGCTGTTGATCTTTAATATTTTTTTTACAAAATAAGTCAATTTTTCAGAAAATTGCCCCTCCCGGCTAAACGGGGGCAATAGACCACCCCTCCCATACGATTTTTTTCTTGTCTCAACTCAACCTACACGCTCTAGCTTTTTGGCACACTGCTCGTGAATCACCCTGTATAGAACGTTTTTTTTTTGTTGTTGTTATAAAAATAATTGTCCGATCAGCGTTCCTTTTTCTTGGGAAGTACATTATACATATATATTGCCCAAATAATATTTTGTCTTGAATTTAAGGGAGCCACCATAAATTTTTTTTGGCTAAAAACCAAAAGTATCAATTTTCTCAAAAACGTATCCTATGATTTTTTTAAACTTCCTCAAAAATTTTTGTTTAAAACACTGATGTATTTTATGTAAACAAAAAATATGTTTGTATTGCATCAACACGGTACCTCTCATAGAACCGTTTTTTGTTATAATATTTTCTCGAAGAATGAAAGTTCGATCAGCGTGTTTCTTTTTCTGAAAGTAAGTATGTATTGCTCAAATAATATTTTGTTTTCAAAAAAAATAAAAAAAAAATTTTGTATTTTGAAAAATATTTTTAAACTTTTTTTTTCAAAATTCTGTATCTCAAAAACGGATCAATATTAAAAATCGAAATTTGCTTTTAAAATTTACGTGTACATATTCTTGAATACTGCATACCCAAATTAATTAAGACATTTTCGACAAATTTTATATATACATATAAAAAATTAATTTAAAAAAAAACCGCTGCTAGGATTTTTTTTTTTCAAAAAATTATAAAAATCAACAATTTCTTAAGAAATCAATTTTTTTCAGATTGAATCTATTTTTGAGGTACATATAATATCCCATCGTGCACATTTTTTTCTCAATTTGTGCAAAAGGACAGAAAAACTCACTGAAACTCTCTTTCTTATAACAAATCCGAAATTTTAAGGCTGCAGACTCTTAAAAAGTCCAGAAGTAAGGGAAATATTATCGAAATCATAATGTGAATTTTAATCAATATCTCGAGTTCTTAAGGTATTACTTACTAAATACATATAATTCGCATGTACCTTATTTATATAAACTTATTGTTTAATTGGATCTGGCAAGTCTTCAGAATAAGTTCGAACATCAATTCCGAAAGAATTATCTAGCTTTCACTCTCTTTCATACTCGCCGACGCAGATGATTACTTTAACCGTTGCTAATATTTTTGGTTAGTTCTACTCAGAGGCCAGATAATACTAGATTTAAAAATTTGTGTGTGTCAATTAACTGTTTAAACTTTTCTTAATCAATAATTATGGAAACTTATAGCTGCGCTTACAGAGGTACTTTAATAAAAGCAAATAACTTCTCACTACTGAACTTAATCACTTTACCATAGATCCCCATTCACCTCTCACACCATTGACTCCAATATCTGATACTACATTAAGAAAAACCTTACGCGATCATTCGCCGAGTCTTATTCCAACTAAAACCATTACCCTTAATGAGTGTCCCATGCCAAGACGAAAAAAGTCAACACAGCTGGTAAATAACAAGTCATCACCAAACAAAAAGCCATGTGTTGACAATATTATGATACCTGTTATAAAAACACAAATGGAAGATAGACCAGCTCAAAAGAACAGTTATTTGATAAATTTGAAAAAAGTTCTCGCTTCAAACAACAGGCCAGCACCAAAGGTTATTGATCTTGCACCTAGATTCGGTGATGAAAAAATATCGCCCACCGCTACGGCTGCGTCAAGCAAAAGGTCAAGATTTAAGTGTTTTGGTCACCCAGCATCAACTGAACGACCTGCGAGTCCGAGGGTTTTGAAAATCCTGCACGATATAGGCCAGGATAAATATAAGGAAATTTTCCAAAAAGAAGAAATCGATTTGGACGTTTTCCGGCTGCTCACAAAAAATGATCTGATTAAGTTGGGCGTTGACGAGGAGAACGATGTCCAAGTGATACTTAATGCCGGCCGCTCATTTAAATAAGCAATCGTTTTTGTTATTTTTAAGTTTTTATGTGTTTTGATAGTTTTATTGTATGTTTTATTTGATTTTAATGTATGTATTTCGTGTTTAAAAAATGTGTTGTAAAAAAAACTAAATGTTTGTTTTCTTTTTATTCAAACCTATCAGACTCTGCAAGCCTTGTCTCACCCATTCTTCTAATCGAAAAGCAATTGAAATTCCCTAAATCCCATTAACTAATCAACTTTAGATCTGTTTAACGATTCTTCCCATTCCCCTAAGCACAAATAATTTTTCTAAGTCTTGTGGATTTTTATTACCAGCCTAATTCTGTTTTAAGGTCTTAAGAGCTGGTTAAAGCTTAACTTGAAAGTATTTATATGACAACCATGAATCTTAACCTCATAATTCCAAGTTAAATTTGGTTATTCAATCGATTACAAGCAATTGCGAAGACACTCTTCATGTTCAGACGTTAACCCATCACAAGCTACGAACTTGTTATCTCCGAATTTCTTTTATATTTATATCAGTCTATTGGCTCCTTCTGACGATTAATCTTAACAAAAGAAGACATAATTCATTAAGTAATACCGCTTCGAGCTCAAACTCTACTAAACAATAAAATCGCTCCCACACCAAAATTGGACACAAATTATATGCAAAATCTAAGCCACAGAGGAGGTATACCATCTCTGTGGTCTAAGCAAGATTTTATTTTACCAATAATAACGATTCACCAAGACCTTAGCAAACAAATTCAATATAGTGTTTCTGTTAAGGAGGCTCTTCAAATCACATAACCGTTATACAAAATCGATTGATCAACAAATTCCATTGATTATAAATAACATTACTTCAGTTGTCTTTGCTTCTTCAATCAACGATACGAGGGACGAACGTACAGAGATTCCCATCTGAATTGTAATTTGTGTCTTATGTAAAATCAAAAACACAGTTAAATGAATGGCGTCAGTACCTACTCCAATATGCTAATGTGCCTTGGGTTTAAGTCTTTATCATTATTAACAACGTTCGTTTCGGTAAAGATGAGCTTTTTATTGATATTTAGCTTTGTATTTTTATGGAAACATCACTTATGGTTGCCATCTAGGTTGAAAGATTTTTCGATTGACGTTCTAAAATGTTCAACTTGTAAACTATTTCTTGAACCGAATATAAATCTTCCTCAAAAATATATATAAATACTAGCTGACCCCGCCTCCCTTCAGTTTAACTCTAGAATAATAATGTAAAACAGATTTTGTCAAAATGCAATGTGATTTATTTGAATCCAATTGATGATTATGATGAAGACGATGACACACTGTGGCGTATGAGTACTTTTTTTATTTGTTTGTTTATCAATGGTATTGGGTAAATGTTTAATTAATTCAATGATTTTTAATTTCATATCATACATTTATTTTGTATAAGTTGTCCTCAACTTCTGGGTTCAGGTCCTTAAAAGAGGCTTTATTTTGATTGTAAAAATGGCTCGGTAACAGTGTCGATCATTTTGCCGGGCAATGACTGTTGTATTTTGAAGTTTATAGCGTCAACATCGATAAAAAAAGCATCCTTTAGCTGTCTTCCGCTTCAAAACTACTTCATTATCAATCCAGCCGTTTGTAGAAAATATTTATATGATAACACAACGTTTGAAGGGTAAGTTTTTAAGAAAAAATTATACTATAGCCATCCCCTGGTTCCAAGCTACCAACCCATCAAACTGAGCCAAATCGGTTCAGCAGTTCTTAGATATTAAGTATATGAAAAAGCACGTTTACCGGGTCAGCTAGTAGAATAAAAGTATCTTTATAGCCGTCCCCTGGTTGTAAGCTACCGCCTTATCAATTTTGAGCCAAATCGGTTCAGCCGTTCTTTCTATGTCAAAACAACGTTTACGGGGACAGCTAGTATGGCTAATTTCTTATTCTAAACGCATACGAAAAAAAACCATTTAAATCAGTCCAGCGGCTTTGGAGGAAGGCAGTGAGATATACAGTCTTTCTTCGAAACTACTTATATGGCAAAATAATGTTTGCTGGGTCAACTTGTAGGACAAAAAGTATTCTATAGCTTTCTCGTGGTTCCAAACTACCTCCCCACCAATTATGCGCTAAACCAGCTCAGCCATTCCTAGAAATCATTTATAAAGCAAAATAACGTTAACCGGGTCACACGTGCAGTAGAATTTTATATATAAACTAATACTCCATCTCAACTGATGTATACCGGTTTTGATGAATTTGGCATTTACTAGCGGGCCCTACAGATGTTTTCGTAAAGGAAGGCTAAGAAATAAACAATTACGTCAAATGCGAATGCATTCACTAAAAAATTAGATTCACGATTCTTTGGGAGAATTTATTAAAAGGAACATGATCAATGCATTCAAATGAAGGATTTTGTAGGTTTATTTGGAAATTGTTAATTACTAACGTTACATAAAAAAACTTAAATCTAATTATAAATCTAATGTTCTATAAAACATAGTTTTGAATTTTACAGTTTTCAAATTGTCATTAACAGCAGTAATAAGAAAGTATAATTTATTATATATTGAGATCATTTGGTTTAAAGGACTATTTGCACCATAGTTTGACCTGCTAAAAATAGGGCATAAAGGTTGCCTAAGTCTAATGCTAGATTGGCTGCAGTTAAAATTCAGTCGACAAAGAAGTGAAGTCGATATTTTACCATTTATAATACCAGCGATGAAACAGAATTGGTTAAATTTTCGATGATTTTCGAGTGATGGAAGATTTATCAAAAGAAGTCTTTGTGAGTACATTACAAGTGCAGATCCCTGTGACCAGGAGAGAAAACGGAGACAAAATCGTGTAAACCTTCGCTGAATTGCTTCAATCCTATATATATGAACAGAGTAGTAAGGTGCCCAAACTACGCAGCCGTACTCAAGAATTGGTCTCACAAACGAAATATAGAGAGTTTTGAGAACATATGGATCGTTGAAGTCCCGAGAAAATCGCTTAATAAAACCGAGTGTTTTGTTAGCTTTTTTAATTATAAAGTCTAAGTGGTCATTAAAAGTAAGTTTAGAGTCTAAAATAATTCCTAAGTCAGAGAAGAGTGAAACTCTATTCAAAGGGTCCGAGCTAAATGTGTAGTTATATGTTATAGTCGTTTTTTTGCGTGTAAAGCTCATTACTTTACACTTGTCAATATTTAGATAAAGTCTGTTGTTATTGCACCAATCCCTAAATCTAATTAAATCGTCTTGCAAAAGAGTACAGTCAGTTTCGAATCTTATTCGTTTGTAAAGTTTAATGTCATCGGCATAAATAAGAATATTTGAATTATGGACAGTTGAGACGACATCATTAATAAAAAGGATAAACAAGACAGGCCCTAAATGGCTACCCTGGGGTACACCTGAATTAACAATAAAGTTATTTGAACAAACATTACGAAAAACTACACGATAATTTCTATTTTTAAGGTACGAAGAAATCCATTTAAGAAATTGGGTATTGAAACCTAGTTTGTTTAATTTATTAATAAGGGTTTTGTGGCACAGTTTGTCAAAAGCCTTACTAAAATCAGTGAAGATACAATCAACTTGATCACGCTCTTCAAAAGCATCTAAGCAAAACGATGTGAAGTCAAGTAAATTAGTTACAGTGGACTTATTTTTGACGAAACCATGTTGACTACTACATAAAATAGATTTAAAGTGAAAAGAGAGGACATTACACACAATGGACTCAAACAATTTAGGAATAACAGAAAGTTTTGCAATCGGACGGTAGTTTTGTATCTCCGATTTCAAACCCTTCTTGTGTATAGGAGTTATGAAAGCACTTTTCCAAAGATCGGGAAAAATAGAGCTACTCAATGACTTATTAAACAGTAAATAAAGTGGATAACTCAAATGAGAGACACATTTTTTTAAGATAGATGCTGGAACACCATAAGGATTTCACCGATTTAAAAATTAGAATACTAGCAGGTCGAATAGACGTTGTTCTAAGAGAAAGGAACTAACAAAAAGTATTCACAAGGTATTTTTTAACTGGAGGGAAACGTCAAACGAGATGATGTCTTGTCTGTCATGGAGGGCAAACGATTTCGTTTAAGTCTAAATTAAAAAGAAATAGAGTGATGTGACAGCTCTTGAAAAGCCAAGGCCTAAGTGGCTTACTCTCATCAACAATTCCCTGGATGCGTGTGAAGAATTGAGGGGACCTACAATTTAACGCCGATTCCGAAAGTTGAGAATCACTTTTTCACGACAGATGATACTCTCGGAAGTGTTGTCAGTTCTTCGCAAGAGGCAGTACCCGTGAATTATGAAATAAAAACCTTATGGGTACCAGCAGGATTCGAATCTACGCGTTCTGCGTATCAGCCAACGCAAATACCACTACGCCACGGGCAGCTGCAAGAACTTTATTTAGGTATCCTTAAAAATTCTCAATAGTTAATGTCTTGGGTAGGTATAAGAGTTCGAAAAATGTAAAATTTTATACGTTTCAATTTTTTATAATACACTAGCAAAAACAGCGAACTTCGTAAATAGTAAGAATTTCTGTGTGATTTATGAATTTAATAGAAATCAGGGGGCGCATGTAGATCAAGGGATCAATGAGGTTATGTTTTCATTGTGAAAACAGTTTTTTCGTAGCAAACAGCGAGTATATGCGGCGGCTTCGCCGCTCAAGGGGTTTTAACCCTCGATGTGTAGTGCACGACTCTGGCTACGCTGGCAAACAGCGAGTATATGCGGCGGCTTCGCCGCTCAAGGGGTTTTAACCCTCGATTTGTAGTGCACGACTCTGGCTACGCTAGCAAACAGCAAGTATATGCGATTTTGTTTAATTAATTAAAAATAGAAATATTATCGTCCTAGAAAAAATAAAACTTGATTTGTTATTTATTTTCAATTAACTAACTAATAATATCATTGGCACCTTCAAATTCCCGATACCTAGTAAGAAATGAGAGCCGAAATCAGCAAAAAGCGTTATTTTAACACGTGTTTTTGATTTTTGTTTTTAATGCCACCGCATAATTGACAACTGGAGGCCGGATCTCCGTTATTCTTACAACAACGGCAAGCGATTAGTAATTGAAATATTAATGAAAAACATTGTCGAAACCAGGATTTTAAATGACAAGTTTCCAGGTGTAGTAGCACGAATCCGTATTATACCCACAAATGTGCCAATCGAATTGAAATATCTTCATTTTCTAATTAGATTGACATTTTCAATGTTTATTTCTTATTTGTATACTACGTAGTCTGGTCACACACTTACAATGACTTTGTTGTTATTTTCTATCTAAAAATTCAATAGCAATTATCTATATGTCAAAACAACGTTTTCTGGGTCAGCTTGTAATAAAATACAGCTTATAGTATTACTCAGTATTTTTAGTTTGCTGCGCAGGTAAAACACATTTGTGCTAGTGCTGTCCATTTTAGACCAAGTGAGCACAGCACGTCTGTTGCATCTTGAAATAAAAATTTTGCGTTGGTAAAATAACGGAGTTGGTAACAATGTCAAAAAAAGTCTCATAATGGCTTATTTATTCGCTTTGAAAAAAGCTTTACACAAACACTTAACGCACTAAGCCTTCTCTCAAAGTTCAAACAGCTCTAACACCGGCCATTGTTGTTTTTGTTTTTGTATACCTTAGGCAAAACAACTATTTTGAATCTTTCTTCAACATGTGTATAAAACTAGGCTAAGCTATAAAAATTGATTGGGAAACGGTCCACTTTATATATCAAAGCTACGCTGCTGAGCTGCGTTATCGGTGAGGTAGGTCTGTTTTTTTTGTTACGATGCCATTGGCAATCGGACATGGAAGTGATGGGCTGCAGACGAATTAATATTTGTCAGTAGTAAGACTGCGTTTAGTTTCAAGAGAGCCACACATCAACTTGCTTTTTTGTTTTTCACAAGTTTGAAATTTGTTTTAAGTGGTGTAACCAAATAACTCACAGCACGAATGAGTTTTGCTATGAATGTCCAATATGGGGGAAACCCTCTGTCTTTCCTGGGTATATAAAAGAAAAGTAATTCCTTGGTAGTAGTATCAGTTGGTCTCGTCGTGTTGTCATTGAAATTTATACCTAAGCCTTGGACGATCGAAATGAAGGTAAGGATTATAGTGAACAAGTTTAGTGGCATTGAAATTATTCATGAATTTTTGTTTGGTAGATCCTTTTCTTTTTAACAACAATCATATACAGTTGTAATGGCGGGATATCAAGTGGATATGGAGGCAACTCTATCCAAGAAATAGAAATTGAACCCCAACAACTGCAGCATATACACCAAGTCGAATTTATGGGTCAACAGGGACACTACAATGCTCAGCATGGTCCTGTCGAAGTGATTCAAATCCAAAGTGTTGAAAATGATGGATCTTATGGAGGAGGGCATGGGGGTTTTCAAAGTGAATGGCAACCAATTCAACAAGATGTCCACTCTCATCAGCCTCAAGCTCAAATCATCAAGATCATTCATGAGGAAGGACCTTATGTCCATGGCAGACATAGTGCTGGTCATGGATTAGGTGGACAATCACAGCCTCAAATCATCAAAATTATTGAAGAACCTTCGTTTGGAGGTAATCATGGCGGTGGTGGTGGCTCATCTCAGTCTCATCAAATTTTTAAAATTATTGAAGAACAATCACATGGTGCACATGATGGAGGATATGGTGGAGGACATGATGGAGGACATGGTGGAGGACATGATGAAGGACATAGTGGAGGACATGGTGGTCCTCCTTCATTCGCACCAAACTTTGGAGGCCACGGCTCTTCATCTCAATCGCAACCAGAAATTATATACACTGCCCCTCCATCACATGGCCATAGCAGTAGCAGCGGAGGCGGTGGTAATTCTGGAAAGTCTTCAAATCCTCTCAGTTCTTTGGGTTCAAATATTCCACAATTTTTAAGACTTTTATTTGGAGGTGGTGGCGGAAACTCAGCACCATCAAAACCATTTTTGGGTGGAGGTGGTCCCAGACCAGTGAATACCCCAAATGCTGGTAAATTAATTAATGCCTATGGTAATGGAGGAACGACAAAAATAACTCGACAAGGCAAACATCCTAATAGTTTTTACAGTTCTGGCCGAGTGATCGAAAGTGGTAATTTGAAAATTTCTTCGGCTAAGAAAGGTGGGAGATGGTAGCATAGGTCTGCATGTTAGCCATGGGTTTTCTCAATGAGAAAATTCTTTCAAATCGCCAAAAATAAGTCATTCATCGTATGTAGCATAAGTACATATATTTATAATCACAAATACTAAATATCATGTTTATTTTAAGTTAAAAACAAATTAAAAAATTTTGAAAAAGTTCCATTGAGTTTTTTTTATTTAAACATTGAAGGGTTAAGCATTTAAGACAGTTTTCACATAAGGTATGTTTTCAAATTGTGAGTTGGATACTATAGCCCGTCAAAGAATTGCCTGATGGACAGTCGCAAAAGACGATTTAGTCACGTTAGCAGTTTAGTCGATCATGGCCATCGAAGTCTGTTTTTTGAACTCGACATAATGGGAATGAACGAGCACGAGTGTTTAGTCAGTTGTGCTAGTTCAATTTTGTTATCATTTTAATTTTGAAATGACGAGCTCTGACACTCTTGTTGATTTAATCAAATATGCTACTCACAAATTGGAGAACTATTAGCCATCATCTCATTGACTTTCTCTTGCTTGTAGAGAAAAAAATGTTTGTTCCCTTTTTATGCCAAAGCACAGTGCGAGCGTTAGGGAAAGTGGGTGAGATGGAGAGGGTTTAGTATGAGGTGTCGGTTAAAATTGGTCTTGAATTCCTGAACACTGCAGTGACTGGGGAAGATAGAGTGTGGAAGAGAGTTCCAGATTCGCGTAGTACGGCTAAAGAACGATTCTCTGAACATAACCGTACGTCCGAAGTTGGGCTCGAGGGTGAACTGATGGGCTTTCCTGAAGGCGCGGATATTACCGTTGAATATCTTAAGGGGAGGAATGCAACTGGCTATTTCACTAAAGCATAAACCATTGAAATAACGGTAAAAGAGGGTGAGGCATGAGACATTACGTCGATGTTCAAGTGCCGTAAATAACTCAACGATGGTATGATCACCAATCATCTTAAATGCTCTGCTCTAGATACTGTCCAAAAGACTTAAGTACGTTACTGGAGCACCAGCCCAAACGTGGGAGTTATACTCAAGCTTTGGACGTATGTAAGTTTTGTAGATGATAGCCAGATCAGAAGGGGAAACAAAATTCTTGCATCGTCTTAAAAAACCTAAACATCTTGCGGCATTTTTGGCGACATCGCATATGTGATCATTCCACAAGAGGTGGTCGGTGATACACATACCGAGAATCTGGAAATGCTCGGTTTCACTGATGCAAGTGCCACTCATGGATAGTGGCAAGGGGGGTATATCTCGCTTCAACGATACAAGACAGCATTGAGTTTTCGAAGCATTAAACTCTACGCGGTTTTTTATTCCCCATTATACAATGCTGTTTAAGTCAGAGTTTAATGAGCGTATCATATTTAGTCGTTGCAGTTCCACACCCGAAGAGGAGGGATGTGAGTCTGGGAACGAATATGAAAAGCTAAGCGTACTATCGTCAGCGAAAAAATGAATTGGATTAGAAGTAACAGACAAGAGATCATTTAAAAAAATGAAAAAGAGGGTCGGAGACAAAACGGAGCCCTGGGGCACACCAGCATTTATTTTGTGGGTTTCAGACTTGAACCCGTCCAATACAACATGTATAGAATGGTGCGAAAGAAAGTTTCTAATCAAACGAAGGAGGAATACATCAATACCGAAAGCACGCATTTTCGATAAGAAAGCCTGGTGCCAAACTCTATCAAATGCCTTTGAAATATCAAGTGCAACAATCTCACTTTCTCCAAAACGATGTAAAGATTTGTTCCACTGTTCGGTGAGATATGCCATCAAATCACCAGTGGACCTGTTGCTGCGAAAGCCGTACTGCCGGTCATTAAGAAGCTTTCGTTCTTCAAGATATTTCTTAAGCTGATAATTTATCAGAAAGAAGGGACGTAAGTGCAGTCGGACGATAAGAGGAGGGAGAGGAGGATTCGCCTTTTTTGGATATAGGCTGGACAAATGCTGTTTTCCAACTACTTGAAACGAGCCCAGAAGCCTACGCAAGGGTTTTGCCAGTGTTGAAGAACGTCTCTTCAACAATAGCGGGTATACCATCCGGGCCAGCGGATTTGTGTATGTTGATATCTTTTAGGACCCTCGCTACAGCACGAGTGCTAAAGAAGATTTGTCCTATATGGAATCATTGACGCGCTCAATGTCATAAAAGACATAATTCACAAAAATTTACTGGATATGGATAAGGTAGAATAGAAGTGCACTCGTTAAAAAATTGAACAAAAGATGATGACATTTTTCCAGTCCAGGCCTCTATCAAGAAATTTTTACCACTTATCCCGGATTGGTTGGCGCTTCGAGCTTCCTAGTGTCTTCGCCATCCTTCAAGCATAAAACTGTTCCAGCGCACCGTCTCCTATCATGAATTGTGCATAACAAAGGGCTTTCCGGCCGGTTACTATTCGCTCAAAGGAGCTAGGCTGTTTCCAAAAAACGGAACCAACTATTGATTCTCTTCTAACGTGTCTAAGAGTTCAGGTTGCCTTTGGCTAAGCATTGAAGTCCGGATCCGTAAGTTATTTTTCTTCAAATTCGCTGCCTGCTTATAGTTTGTCGTCTACATAGGCCAATCATTGAGTGGACTCGATAGTCCCTCTTGTCACGAGAGTCACGGGGTTACTTTCTCCAACGTCAGGTTGGAAATGAAGCAGGATGATCTAACGTCATACCTTGGCAAGGTATCTAGGGTCCTTTCAACAAGTTCGCACAAGTCATGTTTTCGTCGCTATAAGGTAAAGAACAACAAACGTTCAAACTTGATGAAATTCCAGCAGAGCTTTTACAACCGGCAGCGTCAACGAATTGCATCATCCGTCAATAAACGAAGACTAGTCCACCGAAAACTTCCATGAAATGTGAAAGAAGAGAATGATCGTCAAGCTCCCAAAAAAGGAGATCTTACAGAGTGCGAAAACTGTAGAGGGAGTTGCATTCTTCCTGCTGTTGCGAAAATAGTAGCAAAAATAATCACAAAGCGTATCAGAGAACATTTTGAGTCCACAATCGATGCCGAAAAAGCAGGATTCCACGCTGGATCCTCCTGTATTAATCACATCAACACCTTGTGGATCATGTGAGCAGTGCGTTGAATATCGTTCACCGCTACAATTGCAGTTCATCGACAAGCGAGTTTAAGTAAACCACCGTAGATATACACACGACCCTATGTACAAACCATAATGTAATTAAGCTACGTTTGTTAAATTTTCTTTCAAATTTTACTAGTGTGGTTTTATTCGCTTATTGCTTAAGTGAATTTGACAGCGTTAAGATGAGATGGCCAAGCCTACTGTTTTTGCTAACTTAAGGAAATTTTCGTCCGGTTTTTTGACATTAGCTTAAGTTCACTTAAGCAATTATAGTTGGGCCTTGTTTTCTCTCTCATAGGATCATGGAGCTCAATCAATAACAACTAGGATGGAGAGAGAAGCAGAAATCGTGGGGCTGAAAATTAATTCCGGCAAAACAAAAAATGATGAGCCTTGGAAAACGCCCATCCTCTTTAATCAATATGTCCTCTCATCCGGTGAAAAAAGTGGAGAGCTACCAATATCTTGGTAGTATTGCCTCCATCGAAGGCCGAACCGAGTTTGCCGCATCGGCAAACCACAAGCGGCGTTTGGTATGCTGTGCAAAGTATGGAGGAATAACCCTCTCAGCTTAACGAAGCTACGACTGTTTCCAGAAATCTCAAATGCAGCACCTGGAAAGTTACTTCAGCCATCACAAAGAAGCTGCAAACCTTCGTCAATAGGAGGACAGGTCAGGAACCTTTTGACTCTATTATACGAAGACTTAAGTGGTAAAGGATTGGACACTTGCTTCGAAAAGGAACGATGGCATTGCAAGTCAAAAAGGTGGAACCCGCTAACAGGAGGAGGAAGAAGAGCTGAGCGACCGAGAAACACATGGGGAGGACAGTCGAGGAGGAATCAGAGAGCTGGATAGAGTTGAAACACATCTCCGGGAACCGAACACGATGGCGTAGTAGAGGCCCTTTGCGGCTTAAAGGGTCCCCCACGGCCGTTACTAGTCTGAGGATCTATGTAAGCCAGGTGTAAATAGTCTTTCTCTTTCGTTTAGTGCTTTGAAGCCGATGATAGTAGGTTTTCCTTTTTTACTGACAAGAAAATCCACCCCGAGTAGGTACCTACTACCTACATGGTGTCTTAATATATAGAAGAGACCATTTGTTGGCCACCTGGACTGCTTAGTGCTTTTATATCAGTTTAATATTAATTTGACCAAGACATCGACAAGCTGTAACGCATTCTTACGTTCAATGTTAGAATTCTCAAATCGTTATTTCGTTGTCTTTGCCGGGGTCACGGTCTGTTCAATCGATAGTATCCTAGTCTTGGTGTCGAGTTCGTGATTTGAATTTTTCCGTATAGGGAGAGGTTACCAGCCTCAGCCCTTAACTTTCTTGGAAGCGACCAACCTCGCCATATTACATTTATCACCCGGTTCTGTTTCCAGCTCCCGCCTTGCGCTGCTGGGTTGAAAAGGTATTGATTCTAATGGGTTTGCACTTGTCACTAGATTCTCAATCATTCAGATACTTTTTAAATGTGAATAATTTTTTTACTCAAGATACAAGCAAAAATCAGCTGTTAAACTTGAGCTAAATCACTTAATTTGTCACCAACGACTAGACACAATTCGTTGAACCGGTTGAATACTCCGCGTCTACAAAATTCCAGTTAACTAATAACAGGAACTCGTGTGGCCATCTGATAAACCCATTCAACTCTGTTAGCCAATTTTCTTACGAGTTAATATGTTAATTCATTAGTTTTTTTTTTCTGAACATACAAATTTGTACGCATATTTTGTGTGTGCCTTACCACAAAACCTTTTTTTTTCTTATTAACCAACATAAATATGGCCACTTCACATATTATGCATTTATGTGATTTCCGTTTGTCACACCGTCACACAGTTTATTAAGATAAGCTCTGGCGTTAGATAATAAAATGTTACATCAAATAATAAAATTATCAAAGCTGCCAAACAAGCCGGTTTGCCTTGCAAAATAGAAAAAAATAACAAATAAAAAATTCAAAAAAGAAATTAAAAGACAAAAGAAAACCGAATAACTTATCGCACTTCTTGGTGATTCGAAAAAGAGGATTAGCATCAGATAGAAACTGAGCTTGGAGGTGTGTGGTGGTTAGTTAGGCAGAAGTGTGACTTAATAATGGCACCAATCCAAGAGCATAAACCCAGCTTTGGAGGTTCCTCAATATCTATCTGTTTTTTGTAGCTGTTTGTGCAATATGGAATTATGGAAATATTATTGCTGGGAAGAAAGACTTGCACTTTTATCAGAGAAGGCCGAAGAAGATGCCTCCAGGGGAAATTTTTAAAGATTGGCTATTGGTGTTTTTTTTTTTTTTTTTTGTGAATGATTAATCATATGGCACAGAGCGTGTTGGGTATAAAACTGTGATATGGAGTAATGCTGTAAGCATTAAAACAAATGACTCAAAGCTATCAGCAGCATTTACAAGAACCGCAATTATGATTACTTCTTCATACATGGAGGTTGGTAGTAACTCTCTTTGTTGTATTTGGCTTGGCAATCTGTCAATTTGTTGTTTACATTTATTTTTGCTACACTAGATTTTCATAGTTTTCCTTACGGTTATAACTGCTGTCAGTGCGAGATTTGTGCCACCGCGACAGGAGCGAGGTTTCACACCAATTACTCACCGCTGGCAGACATCATTGGAAGACAGTGGTTATGGAGATCTTGGAAATTTTGAACCTGAACACAATGAGTATGAGCTAGGAGATCATGGCTCAGATTTGCACTTGCACGAGGATCATGGCCGCCATCACTATCAGCATTTTGAAGATTCAGAGGAGAAACATCAGCCTGCATTCGAAGCTCACAGTCTTCCGGCTTATGAACCAAAAGAGGAAAAAACTATTCACGTGCACCAGCATCATCATCATTATCATCGCCACTATAGGACTCTACCAGTGTCGATAATTAAGAAAACTGTAACTTATACACATGGTTGAAATAGGAAACCTTTTTAATTGTTTTTAAAGACTGTTTATTTGTATAAATCAATTTTTCTATTTAAAGTTGTGTTTGTGTTCTATTTAAAATATGTATAAATATTTATATCTATCACTGCAATAAAACCAAAAAGAAAAAAAATGTTATTGTTCCTTATACCAACAAAGGTATCTGCATCGAATGAAAGACGTAGTTGTCCCGTCAAAACCCATACAAATGGTTGTCAGGGACTTTTTGCAGCCCTTTTATGCTTTGTTCCAATTTCATAACATAATTGAATAAATTAGTAGTTAAGCCTCGGCATATCCAAGAGAGCTTCATGTTGGATGAGTCATAAGGACAACCTAGTCTCTCCCCCTAGGTAGGTTTTTTTATATAACATGATAATGTTATTAAAATGGGTTTTTGCATTCCCCATATTTCAAGGTAAACTATCGTGCTGTGTGTTCGGGTTGTTTCGCCTCAATTATCAAGCCACAAGCGAACGTTTCATGATATTGACAGGATACTGAGCTCTTTCGACACGAAGTTGCATGATTGATAACTGACGGTTTCTAAACAGGAATGAAAAAAAAAGGTAAATAACAAAAGTGGGTAAAATTCGTAATTTATGCATAAAAATTATGATCATCTCAGCATAAATTGCAACAGTAGTTCGACATTTTTTTTTTGGTCAATAATTTGTTATTAAAAAATTGAAAATGAGATTACGCTGATATATATTTTTGTTGGATGAACGACGCACGATAGAGAAGTCGAAAAAAGTGCGGTTCCGGTGATTCCGTCCTTCTGTCTGTCTGTAAAAGCACCTACAGCCGTAACAACTGGTTTGATTGACCTCAAAGTTGAAAATATATAGTTTGGGCGAATTTTATTTGAGGATTTTCTTTTAAAATTTAGTACATATAGCCAAATTTTTCGGGCAAAAATCAAATATGCTGATTTTCTCAAAAACAGCTCCAACGATTTTTATTAAAAATTGTCATTTTTTTTCTGTAAATTAATTGTTTTTAACGGTTTTTTTTGTAATTAGATTTTCTCTGAAGCTAACGATCAACTCTTGTTTTTGTATTCAAACATTTTTTTACTAAAAATACCTACAACTTTTATTTTCAAAATTCTGTATCTCGTAAACGGATAAATATTACATTACATTACATTTCACAGAACGTCGCACATAAAAAATGTAACGAACTACAGACACATAGCAGCACTGGTGACTGAGACCATCTGCTGGGACAGAACAAGAAATACAACAGAGAGAAACAGATAGACACATAGAAAGAAAGCACACATAACAGAAACCTATGTGGCTCAGAGGAGGAGACTTAGATTTGTATTGTCTCATGTTATCGCACAGGTGGCCTCAGATAAGCTGGCGATTTTTGTAGAAAAATAATGCTGCTGAAGCTGGGGTTTGAACCCGTAGCGTTCGGCTTAGCAATCCACTACTCTATCCTTTGAACCATGGCCACCTGCAACAGATAAATATTAAAAACGAAATACAAATAAAGTACGTATATTTACATTAGGGCGGTTCTTATTTGCTTTTTTTCGAAAATTAATCAAGACATCTGCTCAATCGTCTCCAAATAAATAAAAAAAAATCTATTTTTTTCAGATTTTTATCTGTAACCCTTACTGGCCCTGTATCGAAGTGAAATTCTAATACTTGGGACTTTGCGGCTGATTTTTGGATTATTCCCATACATATCCATTTCGGCTTTACTGATTTTGTTAAAATTTTGCACAATTATACTAAACATTATGCTTAGTGATATTGCATTCCAAGAAATTATTTTAAATATATTCTTGAATAACAAAAAAATCGGAAAAGAAACCCATTTTTGTAGTACCTTTTGGGTTTATAACACTCTTTTCTAGATTTCTCAAAAACGGCTCAACTAATTTCTTGCAAATTTCGTCGATAAGTTTTAATGCAATGTTTAATAATATTGCATACTAAAAATTCTCATAAGTGTTTTAATTTCCTTGTTAAAAAATTAATTTTCAAAATCAAAATTTTGAAAAAAAAAATTCTTTTTAACCCGGCGGCCACACGAGCAAGTTCTGGCTAGCAAGTTGGCATACAATCAAATGTTTTACTCACACATTCAAACTTTTAGTACTTGCTTTAGTACTGGCTGGTCAACTGGCTAGCAAATTTTCCAGCCAGTAAAACGAGCAAGTAAATCGGCAAGTAATTTGACAGGTTTTGCCAAATATATTAAAATGAACAAAATTAAATTAGAAAATTAGTTGAAACGAGGATTTTTATTTCTATTTTTGCTGGCGAAATTCAAAATTGGATGTTAAAAGCAGGTAAGCTTGTAAAAAATATGTGAACTTGCTGGCAAGTTGACTAGCAAGTTTTTTGCCACCTTCGTCACACCAAGTACACCGATAGAGATTTGACAAATAATATATGTACGCTACTTGCTGACCAGAACTTGCTCGTGTGGCCGCAGGGTAATCAACTTTTTTTTTCAAAAATTTAAGAAATTGAATTTTAGGAAAATAAGTAATATTTAATTTCGTGAAAAAAAAAATTGTTTTAAAAGAAAACAAATATTTTTTTATGAATGATGTTTGTTTAATTGGGCTTTTATGATCGATCATATGGATGCAATTAATAAAACTACTAATTCATCTTTTTGATGATATTTTTTTAAAATATTGGGTGGTATGCAGATGCAGAATGCCTTTGCTCAGTCTCATGAGACTGAGACCTGACAATGAGCTCAAGATAGTAAGATTGATCACAATTTGGCATACAAGAGGCTTATCTCATCTTCCGATTTCAGTCTCAAAAAACTATTCATTACCAAAATGTCTTCTTCAAGTGAAAGCAGTGATTTTGGCAAACCTAGCAAAAAACCGATAGTGAAAATTATTTTTTTGTTAATTATATTGAAAAAATGAAGTTCTTTTGACAAAAAGTCAAATTCCAGATTAAAAAAAATAAAAATAAAATGCTTCAATAGCGTTTAAGAGTAAATACGAAAATAAGTTTTGAAAAAACTTTAAAACATATCAAGTAAGGAGAAATTTGACCACCGAAATATAGGTAACGGGAAACAAAAAAATATAAATTGCAACCATGTGAGAAAGAACTATAGGATTTGATGAAAAGTGGGCCTGAAACTCCTAACCCAGTGCTATGTAGGCTCGAAGGTTATCGTAAAACACGATTTTTTCTTTTAAATAATTGTTTGCTTCCTCATTGATATCTATTTTACTTCAGGGGCAGAAAGCGTAGCCATAAGTACAGATAAATCCTCTAATTCCGTTTTAGATGCAACGAACATTAAATTATTTGTCTCGAAAAAGTAATGATGGCGCAATAGAGTTTTAGCAAATTACGAAACATAAGAAACGAGGGAGCTCTAGCAAACTGATTTGCAAAGTCTAATTCTGCTGAAGCAAAATTTAATTCTATCTAAAAAATTAAAATACCTTGAAAACAAACATAATGCTACAAGAAAATCGAATTTTGTTTGAAAACTTTTAATTTCAGCAGTAGCCATATTTAGAAATTTAATCCAGTCCTCATTCTTACAAACAACTATGTCAACTTCGAGGATGATTCTGAAAACTGTACTCTGATTTATTCCAAATTCTTCAGCTATTCCACTTTGGAAACCAGGAACACCAACAAATCGTAAGATAACCATTATTCTGGTTTTGTTTGTCAAACGACCAACCCGAAATGCATCACTGTTTTCAAAGAAATATACTGTTAAGGCCCCAACTTGTGTCGGGATAAATCTATAAAGTTTTTATAATTTACTGTCGTATCAACTGGAGCAAAAATATTTAAAAACGCAGCTATTGTGATACATGATACAACTAATTTCCAGTCTCAACATTTTACGAGCTTTACCTCATTTCAATGAGACAAGGCTTTTTTTCTGCATACGGAAATCTCTCAAATGAGATCGATCTCATTTGTGTGAGATTTGTCTCAAACCTATTTTGCATACGAATGCTAGTAAGCGCTCAAAATAATGAGATTTGAGACTGAGATACGACCCATTGACTTTCAAAATAGAATTTTCAATCACCCTGTACATATATAAAACTAACTAAAAAAAACGGCTGAAAGGAATTTAAAAACAAAATTAGAAAATAAACATTTGTTAAAATTTATAGCATTAACTTTACAAGATAGCATGTGTTTTTGAGGTAGATTTTTCAATCTTAATTTTTTTATGAATTCTAATTACATAATTCTAAAAGTTAAGTTTTGGAATACAGGAGCAAGTTCGTCCGACCCAGTCGTGCACCCTTTTTTTTTCTTTTTCTAAAGCGATGTGAACAACCAAAGCAGGGCCAAATTTCCATAGTAGAAATTCATATTGTTATATCCAGATACGCTGCAACCGCTCGCAAACTTCGCCAAATTTTCAGCAGAGAAAGTGCATCTTATATGTCAACCATTTGAAGAGTGGTTAAAACATTTGTAGAAACTGGGTCAATTATGGATTATAAGAATCCTTTGCTTCAACGTACCGGTCGGTCTTTGTTGCTGTAAACCCGAAAACATCAATTCGACAGTGACTGTGAAGTGAACCGCATTCGTTACAGGAATATGATAACGGACTTCCTGTGCCCTCAAATGGACGGCATGAATCTGGGCAATAAGTGGTTTCAGCAAGACGGCGGCGCGCAACCAGGCACACCGCACATGAAATAATCGACTTATTGCAGCAAAGATTTCCAGAACACATTATCTCACGAAACTAGCCACCAAGATCGTGCGATTTAACGCCATGCGATTTCTTTCTTTTGGGTTTTGTGAAATCTCGGTTTTATGCGAATAAACACGAAATAATTCCTGAATTCAAATCCAACGAAATCCAACGCGTCATCGGTGAGATACAGCCACACCTCTGTGCAAAATTTCATGAAAAGAGTAATGGCTGGTGATGGGAGCCGGGGGTCATTTGCCAGAAATTGTATTCCATAAAACTTAATGGGAACATGTCTTCTTTACAATAAAATTAAAATATCACAACTATGTCATTAAATACTTGTTAACTTCCCATAGGAAGTTATTGTAATGGGTCCGATTTTGTGAATCTCCAATTTTCGCATTTCTCGATGTTTTGAGGTCACTAGAGTCCGAATCAAGCGTTTTTAAGATGACATCGGTGTGTGTGTGTATGTGTGTTCGTATGTGCGTTACGTTTTTTCAGCTCAATTATCTCGCGAACCACTCATCGTATTGTCATAAAATTGGTCTCATTCGACGCGGTATTGTGTTGTTAAGAGCTGATTAGATTTTGAGCGAAATCCGCTTAACGGTTTTTAAATGGCAATCAAAAATCTAAGACAACCTTATAAAAAATGAGTTATTTTTATTATAAAAAAGGGTTTTCCAATATGAGGTGTTATTTTGAATAGCCCGCTATTTCGGTAGTTGTCACTTTTAAAGCTGTCATTTTTTGGCATTTGACAAGTAGAAACTACGCCATTAATAAAAATGGAACGATACACGCTTCAACAACGCATTGAAATTATTAAAATTCACTATAAAAAATGGTGAAAATTTGGAAGAGACGGTTCGCACAAATAAAACATTTTTGGGTCGTCGTGAAGCACCTTGTCGGACCGCAATACAGAAATTGGTGGACAAATTCGAGCTGTTGGGACAAGTTAGTGATGTGAAGAATAAAACCCGTGCACGTCGCTCAAGAACAACTGAGAATATTGCTGTTGTAGCCCAAAGTGTTGAAGAAAACCCAGGTTTGTCCATTCCTCGTCGTTCTTTGGAATAAGGCATTCCACAAACGTCATTACACCGTATTTTGCATAAGGACTTGGGTCTTAAGGCTTATAAAATTCAGTTAACACAAGAACTCAAGCCGGCTGATCATCAACAAAGTCGTGTCTTTGCTGATTGGGTCCTTGAAATGCATGAAAATGATCCGGAATTTCATCGAAAAATCATCTTGACTGATGAGGCCCATTTCCACCTCGGAGGCTACGTCAACAAGCAAAACTGTCGCATCTGGGGCTCGGAAAACCCGGGAGTTATTGTTGAAAAGCCTCTCCATCCTCAACGCGTGACTGTTTGGTGCGGTTTATGGTCCCGCGGGGTCATTGGACCTTACTTTTTCGAAAATGAGGCTGGAGCAACAGTTACGGTAAATGGATTGCGCTATCGAGAGATGATTAATGATTTTAACTTCCCAGAGGAAGTTATTGTAATGGGGCCGATTTTGTGAATCTCCAATTTTCGCATTTCTCGATGTTTCGAGGTCACTAGAATCCGAATCAAGCGTTTTTATGATGATGTCTGTGTGTGTGTATGTGTGTTCGTTACGCGTTACGTTTTTCAGCTCAATTATCTCGCGAACCACTCATCGAATTGATCTTATTCGACTCGGCATTGTGTTGTTAAGAGCTGATTAGGTTTTGAGCGAAATCGGCTTAGCGGTTTTTTAATGGCAATCAAAAATCTAAGACAACCCTAATATAATGAAAATTATGATAATTTCTGCAATAATTTCAATAATAGTGCAAAAAATCTTATAGATAGTGGGGAAAAAAACACAATATTCAGGAGTATCATATACTATATTTGATTACTAGCTGACCCACCAAACGCTGCTTTGCCGTATAAATATTAATTTTCAGAAATACTAATCCGATTAGAAAAATTGCTTCAATAATAAAAAACTACAATATTCAGGAGCAATATATGTAGGCTGTATTTTACTGTGCAAAGTAGTTGTGAATGAGTCCACGAAATGGTACGATCAACTCGGCAGTGGCAGATGGCACCACTGTTATTCAATAAACTTAATGTTTTTCATAAAATAATCAGTTTTATGGAATTTGACTTTGAAGCAACGTGCGTGTACAACTACAACGGGATGCATCCGCTGAATATTTTGCAAAACAACTAATGTTTTTACGTATTTTTCTACTATGGGAAGTTAGTCGTGTGGACTCCATGGGTCGCACTCATATTTTTTTATTTAAGTGCACTCTTACTGAGACACACTTTACATGTCTTTTTTCACTTTGAAATTTCTTTATTTGACAATAATTAATGTAGCACTATGGGTATCTCGAACAAGTTAACCTCCATAACAAAAAAATCAAACCCAATGAATCAGGTGTACTTCTCCATATTCTTTTTATCGAAAGGGCCATTTTCGGGAACAAATTACAGATGCTGGGGGAATGGGGCATCGCAAGAAAATGGTAATATTAAAAACTTTGAACAAATACAAGAAAACCGTTTATGTTGCAGCGCGCGATGTGAACTGCAAGATGCACAGACAAAAAGAAAAGGTGATGGAAAAAAGAGTGGTCTAGTAGTTGAAAATGTTCCAAAAAAAAAAAAAAACTATATCTGCGAAGAAATTATTCTCATCACCCGAATTTTGACGGAATAAATTAAAAGGTAGATTAATGCTAAACTAGTTTAAATCATCGGAACCGTTTCCGAAAAGTTACATACATAAATTAACTTTTCCTCAGATCTTCTAACCTAATGAGGAAAATTGAATTTTAAATAGTTTATTAACAATATCAACGATTTTATTATGGAATTAATTACTACTCTTTCCGATTTTTAATGAATGAAAAACTAAGCTCTGTCGGTATAACCACTCATCCGGACTATAATGAATTGGAACCAGTCTGAGTCAAAATCAACGAATTCCTTTATTTCTCCGTATATGGAGTATACCTATTGTTATCGCACAGCTGATTTTGTTTTACGTTATTCATAATGTTTACAAACCGCATGTTTTTTGCTTTGTTTTGCTTTATTTGCATTTTTTCTAACCGCATTGGTGTTTCGGGCATAGTCTTTTTCTTTTTGTATCTTTTTCGTGCGTTTTTGCATAAGAATTTACATATTAATTCTCATTGATTTAATTTTGATCATCTTCGATAGACACTTTCACTTTTCTGCAAAAATTTTAGTATAAAAACTAAATGCTTGTTTAAATCAGCATCATTGAGCTTCTGCCAATTCCACCTTTTCGATCAAAAAATTAAGAATTCTTGGCTTCAACATGAATGTAAGCTTGAAGTCACATTTTGTGAATAAGAAGAATTCAACAATTACTAATCATTTATTTTTAGACTTTGGGAACATTTCTGTGCATCCTTGCTGCTATCATTATCAAGCCATCAAGTGCAACTTTGGGTGACTTATTTGGACCTCCAGCACCACCACCATCACAAAATAGACAGCGACAACAGCAACAACCACAACTACAATTTCCACAACTACCAGAGTTTAACCCGGGACAGCTGTTGAACCAAATTGGACAGTTTGGACCTCAGTTGCTTGAAATAGCTAATCAAGCACAAAAATTCTTTTCGGAGGATGACAACGATTCGTCACAACGTTTCGGCGGTCAAGGACAAGGTTTCGGCGGTCAAGGACAAGGTTACGGCGGTCAAGGACAAGGTAACGGCGGCGGTCAAGGACAAGGTTTCGGCGGTCAAGGACTAGGTCAAAAGTTCGGTCAACAATCCCAATCGCAGCAGCAATCCCCTGCACCAATTAATATTTTGAGCAAACTCTCTGGTGGCGGCAATGGAGGCGGCATCGGTGGCGGCATTGGTGGCGGCAATGGTGGCGGCCATGGTGGCGGCATTGGTGGC
The DNA here is from genome assembly GCA_943590905.1 of Sphaerophoria taeniata. Classification (NCBI taxonomy): domain Eukaryota; kingdom Metazoa; phylum Arthropoda; class Insecta; order Diptera; family Syrphidae; genus Sphaerophoria; species Sphaerophoria taeniata. The sequence continues at coordinate 71,282,487 of OX016541.1, forward strand.
GGCAATGGTGGCGGCCATGGTGGCGGCATTGGTGGCGGCATTGGAGGCGGCAGTGGTGACTTCAATGGCATCGAACTTGATTCTCCACCACAAGTCGTGCATGTTCATCATCATATCATCGAACATCGTGATCAATCTGGCTCTGGATTCGGGCGCAGTGCTGGTGACCAATCTGGATTTGGCGGCAATGGAGGTGGATTTGGCGGCAATGGAGGTGGATTTGGCGGCAATGGAGGTGGATTTGGCGGCAATGGAGGTGGATTTGGCGGCAATGGAGGTGGATTTGGCGGCAATGGAGGTGCATTTGGTGGCAATGGAGGTGGAAATGACGGCGGCCATGGAGGACAGAATGTCCGTGTCTTCAAGATCATCCATGAGCAAGGAAACGGTCTAGGTAGTGGTTATGGAAATGGTGGTGGTGGACATGGAGGTGGCGGATATGGAAGCGGTAGTGGCCAGTGGTAGTGGGATGGGACTATCTTAGGCTCATTCTAAGTAGATGTTAGGCTAAGCAAACTTATTCAGTTTTATGAATGTATTTTAATGGTTAATAAAGGTGGTAATTGTTCAAATAATATATATTTTACATTCATCAACATAAACATTAAAATGACTGTGTACTTTCTTGTATATTTATAATTCACACATACCTTGAAAATCATGTATATTCTAAAACAACTGTTTTCTTGTATTAAACTTTTCAATAAATAAAATCTTTCTTTTGTAAACCATTAAACGTGTGAAATAAGCTTTATTGAACAACACTGAATTTCCTGATCCGAAATTGAAGACTTTCTTGGTTTTTGTACTTTTTGCATTCAAGCAAACCACTCCTTAGCATATAGTCGGACTCTTTTTGGATCATCGTCAACTTAGCCGACCTGGACCATGATGGAGTTGTGCCTCCATCTGTGAAACAAAGGGGTCTTTTTAAGCAAATTCTTTCACCTAGCGTTCTTGTTGTTCCTGTTCTTGTTGAAAGTGTGCATATATTTTGAGTATAAATAGTAAAAAGTTGAAATGCAAACAGCACTGAGGTGCGTTTTTGCGCTGACTATAATCAACTATAATCAACAATGGTTGACTATTTCTCGTTTTTGCACGCCAATAGTTACGATTCGTAATCACAATTGTCGTTTTTGCGGTCTGTGTTGATGTGTCAAATCGTAACTATCTCTAACTATTTCCAATCCATCTCAGGAGGTGAGTTGAAAATGGTTGGTGTGTCAAAGTGTTTTTTTTTTTTGGTTGTGCATTTTTTACAATCGCGTAGTCGTCCGTATCCGTACCGCCGTGAGTTTAATTAAAATCAGAGGATATTTGTTCGTCTTCAATTATTTCATTACAAAATAAAGAAAATAAGGTTCCCCTTACAAATTTTAAATTGTCGGAAAAAAAGAACTTTATTTCGCCGGAGATTTTGTAAAAGGAACTTCATTAGAAAAACGAAAACAAATCATGAGGAATTTTCTCTCGTGCATTTTTTTTTTTTTTTGGTTTCAAAATGTGTAGTGTAGTGTGTACTCGTAAAAACATTCTGGTTTTAAAATCCGAAGGGAATTCTCTTCTTTTCAAAATCAAATAAATTCTCACGTTTTCCCAATGTACATTCTATCGATTCTATCTGCCCGACCTGACTCTTGCCATTCATGCTCTCCATTACATGGGCTATGTCCCTCGCGTCATCAAACCGGAAAACATTCTAATCGACCGCCATCAAACTGGAAGATTTTTGAAATCCCGCCGCCTTGAATCGTGACGGGCATGTGCACAGTTCCTCGCCGGTTGGAACTCCTGATTACATTGCTCCAGAACTGCTCGAGACAATTTCCTATTGCAGATTGACCAAATTCCAGCATAGCGTAAGTTCTTTCAAACCTCGAGTTTTAAACAAAACATTGATGCTAAAAACTACTTACAGGTCAGCTGTGACTTCTGCTCCATGGATATTATAGGCTATGAACTCATCTGCGCAGTCACACCATTTCACGAGGACAATGCCACAATGTCCACGAGACATACTCGAAAATCCTCAGTCACTGCGAGGAGAGTCACGCCAAGGAAATGATCGCCTTTCCAAGTGACTTAAAAGCCAGCGCCAATTTCAAGAATCTCAATCTCTCCCTGGTCACAATCCCTTCCAATCGAATTGACTACACTGCGATCCGCAAACATCTCTTTTTCGAGAGGACATGGCTACCGAAGAGCGTCGGCGATATACCTACTCGAGAAGCAGTACGAAAAATTGGAGGACAAGTTGGCCGCTGCCCATGAGCAGATGATTGTCGAACGTCAGTCGGCACAAAAGGCAATTGAAGCACAAAATGTGGGAATAGGCCGAGCAGGAGAAGATGAAGGAGAAATCTGAGGTAAGGTTTTTCATCTCCAAACAGATCTCATTGAACGTTTATTGTATTCTTTAGGTCGTCGAACAAATTTCACATGCTCATCGTTTGGAGAACAAGAAACTCCTTTGTGAACTAAACGAAGAGCTTGAAAAGTCCTCAAACACCATCGATGCGGCTTCAGCTATCGAAATCAAGCTCAAAAACCTCGAAGACAACTACGAAAACGACTCAAGTATGCATGCACCATCACTGACAACCAACTGACCGAAGTCGAGGCAATGCTGGAAGCCGAGCAGAAGCGCAATCAATCGTCGCAGGAGAAGATCAATGCGATGTACAAGAGTGTCCGGGAGAAGAGCGAAGCCATCAGTAAGCTGAAAGACAATCAACAAGAAACATGCGAACAAACTCGGCGAGGACGTTTGAAAAATTTGATCGGCAAATCCGAGACACAAGAAAAAGTCGTAGCCCTTATTGTTATTATTGCTTTTATGTATTCTGTCGACAATAAAAAAAAAAAAATGTTTCATTAGTATCAGAAAATAAAGACTATCTCCGTTTATTTATATACAAGCACGAACTAGATATTGATTTGATAGTTTTTCAGCGAATCTGGAAGCAGCAATTAGGAGAATATCAGGAGCTGGCTTACTTGGAACAACTTGAAGATTTCTTTATGGAGGGTGATCTTAAGTTCGAATATTCCATTTGCCTTTCTTGCTGTGGGTTGTTCAAAAATAAATAAATATGTTCTTATTTCAATTGTCTTTGAAAACTTACAATATCAGGATCATTCTTGAGTTTTTGGAATAAATTTAGAGCAAAGAAAATTGTTTCAATTATTATGATCAAAAGAAAAGAAAAATGTAACCTCAAAAGATTTGTTTTTCTTGTTTGACAGCTCAACCAAACCTAACTAAAAAGCGTTTTTGGATTATTTCAACTATTTCTAACTATTTCAACTATGACACATCAACCATTTTTTTTTTTGACACAAGAACTATAGTCAACTATCGTCAGCGCAAAAACGCACCTCTGGCCTGAGACTCCATGATTGGAGTTTTTTCCCCAATTTGGGAACTTTGCTTTCTTCTTTACATTTTTTGCTGTCGATTCATTTCTTTTTTAGATTTGTTGATTAGTTCGACTCATAACTTCTGTGCCAGTGGAGTTTCTGGCAACGAATTTTGATGGGAATGTTCGGGTAGTGGCGTAAATGGGTTTATATAAGTATTTTGTACAAGAGCGACCAAGCCGCTTATGAGATATGGCCAGGGTAGCGGGAAGTGGAGTAGAGGGGCACTGGGTAACGGGTAGTGGTTAGTGGGTAGCAGGGTAGTGGAGTTACAGGGTAGCTAGTTTACGGGGTACGGGGGTAGCAGGTAGCAGGTAGAAGTAGCGGAAGCAGGAACCAGGTGTAGAGGGTAGTAGGGTAGTGGATAGAGGGAAGCGGGTGGTGCGGTAGCAGGGTACAAAAGATAAGGTCTTTTATTTATCAATTGAGGCAGTACGAAGTCTGCTGGGTCAGCTAGTAATGAATAATTTTCGATAATGGGAAAAGAACTTCATTTCGAAAAATTTATATCCCAAATATTTTTTGCCAGGGAACTTTTTCCTTATTTATATTCAGAATTTTCCTCAAGTTAGTTGTAAGGGAAAAACTTGCTGCGCCTTACCATGAGTGAATTAGAACTGGAAGACTGTTTATATTTTTATTTTTATTTTTTGTGGAGAGAGAGGAAAAACGGAAAAACTAAAACGATCAACCTTGGAACTTAATCATCAATTCAAGTGAACATTGAATCCGTGCTACTTTATGGATGGGTGCAGCACTTGGAAAGTCACAGATACTGTCACAAGAAAGCTTCAAAAGTTCGTTAATAGATGTCTGAGAAACATTTTGAGGATTTTCTGACCCAAAAATATCTCAAATGCTGAACCCATATAGATTCTAATATACGAAGACGAAAAAAGTAGCAATTAATTGGCCACACGCTTCGACTGCTATGCAATGGAACCCGCTCACACAAGAAAGCAGACAAGTGGGCCGGCAGACAATTGGCTTGACGATGAAAAGTCGAACAGGAATCAGCAGGACGACGCACGACGCACGATGGCGCGTAGTATAGAAGAGGCCCTATGGGAAACACCACGAACGTATGAGGTAAAATACGGTTGGACAATGACAAGAGGCAGTTTTACTCGCATACATACATTTATGTTTATTTCGGGATTAAAAAAATGAGATTAAAAAATATTGCCGTTAAAGATCACGAATTTTCCAGGTAGGCTTTAGCAAATGATTCAGGAAAACAAAGATCTGATCTTTGATACCAAAACCATTTGTCTTGGTTTTAGACCTAAGCTTCTTGTGATCTCAAGTAAAGTATATCACACCAAAAACATAAATGTAAAAAAAGAGCCAAGATCTCCCGTACAAAAATTCTGCCTAACAAATCAGCCACGAAAAGTAATGAGATCTAAAAGAACGCCAAGTTCTAATATTCAGCAAGTACTCGTAGGTGCATTCCAAATGTTTTAAGTGGACTTACATCGAATCAACTATTAGTTTTGAAAGAAACTTGTAAACTAATGTAAATTAGTTAATTTTTTTACTTGGCAGGTTTTCTCTTAGTAACCTACTATTAAAAAAGTTTGGAAAACTTGCTAAGTAAAAAAAATTAACTAATTTACATTAGTTTACAAGTTTCTTTCAAAACTGCCTCATATGCCTATTTTATAAAATTAATATTTAAATGGGTGGGTACCACGCCCCCTCAGTTGAAAATCATAAATTTCATATTTTATTTGTTCTATTGCACGTTGTACTTGTATGCCCAATTTCATGGTTCTACTGTACTCCAAAGTGCTCCATATAATTTCAACTAATAATGTAAAAGTAGGTGGGTACCACGCCCCCTGATTGAAAAATTTCAAATTTTCGATTTTTTCCTTTGTATGGACCACATGACCTATCACTGTGCTAAATTTAAAGTTTCTAGGGCAACGGGAAGTGCTTCATAATTTTCATGGTCTGTCAGTGAGTGAGTCAGTGAGTCAGTCAGTTACGGTTTTCGTGATTTTTGGAACATTGTATCTTAGAAACTACTAATGATAAATATCTGAAATTTACTGAGGTGCTTCTTCTTGACTAGCTTAACAAATAATGTGAGTTTAAAACTTTTGGCTTCTTTGGTATAGAAGTTAGAGGGGTGTGAAAAATGCCCTGAGTTGTTTCCTGTAAATAAGGGTCTAGTGCCAAAGTTGCTAGAGAACTTGGCTGGGCCCCTTGATCTTCTGATGCAAATACTTCGGTAATGAGGGCTAGGAATCAAGTTTAGTTTTCGGAAATAGGCTCGGCCGCTCGGGATAATACGAACTATCAAATACAAATTTAGTCTGATTTATGCGCCAAAGTCATCGAAAACTGGACCTTTCGAATGCGGACCACTCAGCAAAGCCTCAGTGGCCATTTGAACTATGTTTTATTTCACACATAATGTCTTTAACGGGGTCCTCAAATAAAGATAAAACCTTATTGATATTTTTTTCCGATTTAAAATCGACCCGCCATTTTCCATCACAAAACCCCTGAATTTCATATAGAAGAAGAAAAACAATAGAGCAAATTTCGCGACCTTTTGACCACCATAACTTTTTTAGCCGCCACGATATCAATGTCGATTTTTCACATCTTCAAAACAGGTGTACATAAAAATCTAGCCAACTAGGAATTATTCCGCAGATGAAACCTAAAATGACTGGATTTTTCTTTAAGTCAATAGTAAATGTAAGGGGTCGCTCGTTTTGAGTTTTCCTGGATAACCCAATTCTTTTATACTCTTTTTTCTTTTTTTTGCTTGTGGATAACTGGATAACAAGGAAAATTCCAAATAACTCGTAGCAAATATCAAACTATATGCATTCACGAAAAGAAACTAACTCCAATTTTAGATCTAATTGAGCATAAAAAATGCCCTTTTGAAGAGTGGTTGGTGGTTCAACAGGAAAAGAACGCTTCTGAAAATTTAATGCTATGCCAAGTTCTCACAAAGGCAATAAGTTGTCACCCTGTTTCCTGATCGAAAATAAAATTGTATGAAACAAAACTAGGGAACTCCAAACACGGTACTAAGCTGGTCACTACGGTGTATACGTACTTTTTTTTGAATTTCTATATTTATTCGATTTGACTTGAGAAGAACGCATTTTCAAAATTCTTATTTGTTATAATAACTGAGGTCTTGCTATTGTGTCAACTTTTATTTGACTAATCAACGCACAGATCAAATAACGTTAGTTGCAGAGTTGCAGTCATAAAAAAAATATTATCCTTATTTGGAGAATTCAGAAGAGATTTATCCAAATTCAAATATTTAACTGGGGAGCGTTTGAGCATTGCTTATTAAAATATGAAATAACAATAACATATCTGATAGCGTGTTCTTGTAACTAAGCCGGCACTAGTGTTTCAAAGCTAAGATATAAAACAGCTATTGTAAGCTTTATGTTATATTCTTGGATCAAATGAAAAAAAACTTGATATTTTGTTTAAACTGTATATGTATTTTTGTGAAAATTCTTAGCTTAGATGATTTTTCTCGTAACATACGAGAAATATTATGCAATAAGACTTAATTTTTTGTGCACCCTCTACCACCAGCCGCCCTGCTGGCCACCCTGCTGGCCAATCTGTTCCTGTATCACTTTGATAATTTTCACTTGACCTCCATCGCCGCCATAGCCACCTGCACCGTGACCACCTGATCCACCATGTCCATGATGACCAGAAGAACCTCCATCTTCGTGGATAACTCTAATAACTTGGGCATCACCACCGCCATGGCCACCTCCATGTCCTCCACCGTTACCACCTCCGTTACCACCTCCGTAACCACCTCCGTTCTCATGGATCACATGAATTACGCCGCCGCCGCCGCCACCGCCGCCACCGCCACCGCCGCCTCCGGAGAGACCTTGACCGCCACCGACACCACCACCACCACCACCGGCAGAATTGGCGTAGGAATGTACAACGTTGAGATTGTGTTCCACTTCGTGTCTAGTGGAGAGTAATGGTCCCTTGCCTCCACCACCGCCATCGCCGCCATCACCACCAAGGCTTCCAGCAAGTCCAGAGAGCGCATTAAGTGCACCAAGTGGACCACCACCGCTTGATCCACCTCGGCCTCCTCCTCCTCCTCCACCACCACCTCCACCCAAAAGGCCTTGAAGATTAAGTGTTGCGTCAGCAACTGCAGCCACGGCCAGAATGCACAAAAAAGTCTATTCAAAGAAACGAGACAATTTATTGAAAATAAAATTTTAAGGACCTTGGTCTCTCACCTTCATTGTTCCTCGTTTTCCACTTAACGATATCAACAAACAAAACGAAGCGAGTGATAACCAAAACGACATTGTCCACTATATTTATACGCCACCAAAACATTTGACAATATCGAATGCAGCGAATGAATTTTGTAACATGCAGCAAGGTAGGTCGTTATTTAGTTGTAAAATGCGTTTTAATTTGGAATGCTAATTGACTAAAGCAGAATGCAACGGGTTACATCAAATTTTAACCCGTTTTAAATGGATGTAGTTTCTTATTGTATAAATCCCACGTTGCCCACATGGTGTTTTCAATAAAATATACAACAAGCCTACGATCTTTGAAGTTTGACCCAACGAAAATGTCATAAAGTGTCGATTGTCTCAAAGATGCCAACATCTTCTATGCAGTTAGATGCAGTTAAATGTTAAAATTAGTTTAAAAAGAAAATTTGCATATTTTTGTAGCTCATTTCGACAAAAAAGAAATAAGTTTGACTTAGTTCAAGGCTGCACAAATATTTCTGCATACAATTTATAAAAAAAAATAAAAAAATAGGGGGCTTTGGTAACGGACGGAACATTACAATATTACTCAATTTACAGGCTAGGACTTAAGGTGAAAAATGATGAAAAGAACGATTTTTAGTATTTCACTTCTTTGAATAGGGTTAGGTTGGTTAGGTATACCTATACATTTTTTGAAAATTTGGCAACTGTATCTTGCAAATGAGTTTGGTTTTTAATGCAAGAAGGTTTTCGTATTACCAATTTCCAAAAAGTCTAAGAATGGTGTTTGCCGTAATCAGTGTAGTTCGTTAATGGATCACTCAACTTGGAAATAAGTTTGTTCAGATGGAAGTAGGGTTTTGAAATATGAAAACGTAAAAACATACACTTTTCCTAGCTTTCATTCGGAACAACGTCTCTTTGGTCCGCTAGTTTTGTGAATTGTAAGAACAGTGTCATGCTCAAGTTGAATACAGAAATGATTTTCTTAGCATATATTTGAGAATTTTAATTTAATTTAATAGGGGGGTTCACATTAATGGGGTTCACATTATCAAATATGTTTGACAAGCATGGTTTGACGAATGCTTGATGGACTGCGTTCACAATTATCAAACATGTTGTCAAGCCTCAGTTCTCTTTAGAATTTCAACGATGGCGGACGCTTTAGTACTTGAGGTTTCAGGTTTACGTTTGAGTTGTTTCAGTTACAATATTGCTGTAGTTTGAATTGAAGTGCATTGGATGCTGATTCTGATGTGTTACATGATTGTTTTGGTTAGGTAAAACATGTAAAATATACGGCTTTTTTGCCGAAATTCTGCCTGGACAATTTGTCATAAATTGTGGTGGTATTGTATCCCGCGAACTCTCTTCGAATAGAATTGGTGGTGATGTGCAGTTGGACAGTTACGTCGAGGCACGTGCACTATAGCTGGACGATGAAGAAGTTCTAACACGCTGAAATTGTGCTCGTTGTGATGGAGTTTCGAGACATTTGTACGAGTTCTCTCTCAAAGTTCCCAGTGCTGCCCTGTACGCACCGCCCAACTAGCACATAGAGTATTCGCCTCATCGGGTTCTTTTTTTTGCGTATCCAAATGAGATATAGCTTTCCTCAAAAGTATATCCCTCTCAGTTTGTGCATTAACTCTTTTTTTTCAAGAAACAGCTCTGCAATAAATTAAAAAAACTTTCCACAACTCGTAGTTTCCACTTACTACAGCCATTTACTTTTTTGGTGATGATATACGATGATCCGCTGAGCTTGAAGTTTTTTTTTTAATAGGGGGGTTCACATTATCAAATATGTTTGACAAGCATGGTTTGACGAATGCTTGATGGACTGCGTTCACATTTATCAAACATGTTGTCAAGCCTCAGTTCTCTTTAGAATTTCAACGATATCGGACGCTTTAGTTGCAGCTCTGGTTATTGACCAAATAATGGCAAATATGGCATTAATTTTTATATAATGTGTCTATATTTGCACAAGACTCGATTTCTTTAAATTTGTCCAAAAGAACAATATATGCTTAATGGTTTTTATTTTTGTTTTTATAGATACTCTTCACTTTTAATTTTCCAAGTCTCTGGCAGATTCTTATACAATTCAAAAAAATCTTTCCAGAACTCATAATTTCCACTTATTACCACCGATCAGTTATAACAAGATTGGAAACTTATTTACGTTTTACCTTCCAAATACCTCAGATTTAATTTTTTTATATACACGCATACTCTTGCAGCTGGAAAAGCTTTTTTTTTTGGTAGCTTTCAGTTTCATATATCATTCTCGCCATAAGGGTTCAAGTTAACTGAGCCTTAAAGCGGTCATGGGGAAAAACTACTTCATACAAGAAAGGACCAAAGTTAAGGAGTGAATTTTAACGATTGTGTGTTGCAGTTGCCCGTAGCTTAGTTGGTAAGTGCGTTGGCCGCTAAGCAGAACGTCTTTGGTTCGAGTCCTACTCAGGCCAAGTTTTTATTTCATCTTTCTTGCGAAAACCTGACAAATCTTCCAAGAGTATCAATCTGTCATAAAAAAGTGCTTCTCAACTTTGCCGTTTGGAATCGGCGTTAAATTGTTGGTCGCCTAATTCTTCACACGCACTCAGAGAATTGTTGATGATAGTAAATCGCACCATACACAGTTCAACTCAACGAAATTTAAGCCAACTAAGGCGAAATAAAGGTTGATTTTGCTTAATTCGCGTTAAAATTATTTAATTTCTTGACAAATACGATGATTCGCTCAGCACGAAATTTATTTTTCAAATGATTTTTCTTCTCGGTTTGAGTATTTGCGTTCACATTATCAAATATGCTTGTCAAGCAAGCAAAATATCAAAAAAATTTGAAATTCATCAATCATGTTTGATAAGCCGCTTGATGGAGCGTTCACACTGTCAAATTCGGGTCAATCAAACCATGTTTGTCAAACATATTTGATAATGTGAACCCCCCTAATTATTTTTCTTCCCGGTTTGAGTATTTGCGTTCACATTATCAAATATGCTTGTCAAGCAAGCAAAATTTCAAAAAAAAAATTGAAATTCATCAAGCATGTTTGACAAGCCGCTTGATGGAGCGTTCACACTGTCAAATTCGAGTCTATCAAACCATGCTTGTCAAATATATTTGATAATGCGAACCCCCCTATTACCAAACATGTTTGACAAGCATGGTTTGACGAATGCTTGATGGACTGCGTTCACATTTATCAAACATGTTGTCAAGCCTCAGTTCTCTTTAGAATTTCAGCTCTGGTTATTGACCAAATAATGGAAGACGAAGAAGAAAAAGAAAAAAAAAGCCAAAAAAAAATAGGAAAAGACTTTGGATAAAGGAATGGATGAAAAAGCGTCCAAGATTTTCATCTTCTAATTTGCTGGATGAATTGAAAATAACTTCTCCTGGTGATTATAAAAACTATCTAATCTAAGGATGACCGCAGAAACTTATGGAGAGTTGTTGGAAATGGTTCGACCTTACATCGAACGACAAAATACAAAGATGAGGGATTGCATTTCACCCAACGAACGACTCTCTGCAACATTGAGATTTCTTGCAACTGGACGAAATTATTCTGATTTGAAATCCTCCACATATATCGCAAAATCCACTCTAAGCACTATAATAATTGAAACATGCAGAGTTTTAAGAATAGTTTTATACAATTCAACAAACTCTCTCCAGAACTCATAATTTCCACTCATTACAGCCATTTACTTTTTTTGTTATGACGATCCGCCCAGCTTGAAGTTTTTTTTAAATGAATTTTCTTCCCGGTTTGATTAATTTTCGTTCACATTATCAAATATGCTTGTCAAGCAAGCAAAATTTCAAAAAAAAAATTGAAATTCATCAAGCATGTTTGACAAGCCGCTTGATGGAGCGTTCACACTGTCAAATTCGAGTCCATCAAACCATGCTTGTCAAACATATTTAAACCCCCCTATTATCGTTTTTTCTGTCAAACAAAAATTGACGGAGATATGATTGTTTAAAGAGCGCGTGGCAGCGCAATCACAGCCTCTCTTAAGCCCTTTAACCCTTCACCGTTTTGAAAAAATGTTTTTAACTAGATATATATTGCAATGAAGGATGTTGTAGCTCTGTTAATTACCTTTACAATGGTTTTTTATAAATTGTGATAGCATGAATATTGAAGGGGTTATGGTCCAAAAACTTATCAAATTTTTTTTTCTACTTAGTAACTGAAAATTTCGGAGTGTGAATATTGCGAATTTTCAATTGCCAATAACTTGAAAAGTATTGGATTTTTTGAAAAACTTTATAAATGATTTTTTGCTTAAAATTAGGCCTTATACCGATATCCGAAAAAAAAATTCACCCCCGAGAAGGGGTGGCAACCACCCACAGGGTGGTGGCGGAGTTCAAATCATTTTCAATTTTGAAGTTAAGGGTAAGACGAGCCTAATTCCAAAATTTCATGCAAATCGGTTCACAGTAAAAAATTCGGAGGTAAGACCTAATTTTTCGCTTCAATGACTGCACTAAATCTTAAAAAATGAAAACAACATTTTTGATTACTAATGAATACTAAAATATGTGTACCAAATTTCATTGCAATCGGCCTAGCAGATTCGAAGAAATCGCTTGTGAAAGACGAATGAACAGAAAACGAAGTGATGTTATAAAACGAGCAACACAGAATTTTCAGAAGGAAAGACCAGTAACCGCAGTGAAAAATTTCAATCAGCTTGTAAAGAAAGATATGAATGGCTGCACGAAGATCATGGGAGCAAAACCAAAAAGTGCATTTTGTGTAATTCGAAAATATCCGATGGAAAATTTCACATTGAAAGACACAAAAATTCGCTGAGCCACATAAATGCTGTAAAAGCAGCAAAACAGTCCGTCAAAATCGACAAAATTGTTTTGAAAACAAATAAAGTGCCCGAAAACGCTAGAGGCTATTATTTATTTCTGTAATTAAATAAAAAATTTCAATTTTCGTAATCGTAATTTTTTTTCTGCGAGAAACCGTACAATTACGCTCGATTTCGTCCGCTTTTTTTTCAGCTGTCAGTACAATCGGAAAATTTCGTTTTTCATCACTGATACACATACATACATTTCTTGGCTTTTCTATAAAAATTTGTCATGGGACAACATTGACATTGATATCATAGTACTTATGTATATATACATATATATATACATATATATACAGCACTGCCGACTGAGGTCATCGGGTCCGAAGATTGTAAGAAGATTTGCCAGGCATTAAGCTGAATTATTGTGAGTCTTATCCATACTGTTGAATGCATTCAAACGTACTTACATACATAGATACAACATTTCACAAACAGGTAGGAGAAGCGTTACATTATTAAGCTTTCCTTTTGTAACTCCACAATTTATAACTCGGAATCAATTCGTTTGCCAAGTATAATTCACATTCATGTGTTGGTACAAAATTGACTAAAAGAAATTATATTTGAAGGAAAAAGCAGAGAACAGTATCCTAATTCCCAACGGTTTAGTACCAGGTAAGTTGTGCTAGGGAAGGTCCTCTCATAAGTCTAAACAGACTGTGAAGTGAAACTATTCACTGGGTCTGAAACAGTGGCGTCTGCTTTCAGACTATAATTATCAGTGGATTCTGCTTGCAGACTGTAATAATCAAGTGGCATCTGCTTGCTCAGATTGTAATTACTAGTGACACCTGCTATTTCAGGTTGTAATTAGTAGTGGACTCTGTTGTCCTAGATTGAACTATATTTATAAGAATTTTTTAATTGTACTTGTTAAATGTTTAACTTATAATACTAAGCGTCTGTTTCACAATATACAAGTAAAGTTCCAGTTAAGCTACTTGGAAGCTAACTAGCAGTTAACATTCAAAATAGCGTTTCACAATATCTGAGTAGAGCTAACTAGTAGTTAAAGTGTCAAGTAACTTATAGGGAGGATGAAGTGCCCTATAAAGTAGTTAACTGGCAGTTAACAGAATTAATAGCCTGGAAAAAGCAAGATTTGTCATTTTTTTCAATTAAAATAGAATTCAATTTCTGAAAAGCAAGGATTTTTAAATAATTGTCATTTTTTTCCAATAAAATGGATATTCTTCCTTCTCGACACGTTAGATGACGAGTTTGATGAGTTTTTTTCGCGTTATGGAGCCACCACGAAACCGTGTCTTCCGAGTTAGAACGGATTTTATGGAATCCTTGGACGAGGTTGACTTTCGGGCGCGTTTTCGATTAAAGAAAGAAGCGGTGTGTTATGTACTTTCTTTAATACCTAATACATGAAATTTCTACGCCAACTGGAAGGTAAGAAAGAAAATTTGAAGAAGTAAAAGTCACATCCTTGTGGTATTGATAAGAAGCACGTTTTAGGCAAAGTGACAATTCATTTTTATTTCAATTTAAGCTTAAAGTAATCTGCTATTCAATAACTGAGATGGGGTGTATCCTAAACTTGGAATGATTGTTGTTCGATATTCAAGAAGAAAAATTTGTATATCCTTATTAGATTCCTTAGACTTCCTCATCATAGTTTTTGCCATATGAACTGCCTTCTCTGCGAGCCCATTAGAGCGAGGATAGCGCGGACTTGAATAAATGAACTTTAGACCCCAGTCGTTTTCGAAATTATGGCATTCATAAGAATTAAATGGCTGGTTACCACAAACCACCACTTCCGGTATTCCACACTTATAGCTGTTTTGTTTAGTAACTTTTTTAAATCAAACCAACGTGAAAAATAATCAATAACAACTAAATACGATTTTCCCTCAAATTCCAAAATATCACAACCAACTTTTTGATAAGGATATTCTGGGATTTCATGAGGCCGTAAACTTTGTTTTGTATTTGAACTTCCATATTTTTCACAGATTGGACACCTATAAATCATGTTTTCTATATCTTGTTTCAACTACTAAAGCCTCTAAAGTTTCATTTTTTAATGTTTTAGGAACATATTCGACCGTCGTAGAAAACTAGCTCATCTTCAAAAAAAATTCTATCTTTTATATTCCAATAAAATTTCAAATAATCTGGTAATTTATTATTTGAGTTGGGCCATCCTTTGTTCAAAAATTCTTTCAATTTTGTTAAAATTTCATCTTGATTTGTATGTTCTTGATATTTTTTTTTCTTTGTGTCACTCATGCTAATGCTATGGACAACATCTGTTTAAATATTTTCTAGATTTATTTCATCATCAGGTTTTGAGTTTCTAGAAAGCAAATCGGCTATATGAAGATCTTTACCCGGCACATATCTAATCTCAAGATCGTATTTGAAAAGCTTGACCTTCATTCGTTGCAATCTGACAGAATATGTTTTTTCTAAAGGCCTATTTATAATGGACACAAGCGGCTTGTGGTCCGTATGAATAGTTATGTGCTGACCATAAATATAATCATGAAATTTTTGGCATGCATACACGATCGCTAGGAATTCTTTTTCGATCTGTGCATAAGAAGTTTCTGTTTTAGTCATGCTTTTTGATGCGAAAGAAACTGGTCTTCCTTCTTGAAGTAAGCAACAGCCTAATCCGTTCTTTGATGCGTCAGTCTGTATTATGATTGGTAAGTTGGGATCAAAAGTACGTAATGTACAAGCATTAAAAATCGAATTTTTAATATCCTTCAATGCTTTCTCGTGTGCTGGTGACCAGCGAAATATATTGTCTTTCTTAAGTAAGTCTCTCATAGGAGCAGATAACTCAGCCAAATTCGGAATAAATGAGCGGAGATAGTTAATCGTTCCTAGTATTTTTTGTAGCTCATTTTTATTAGAGGGTTTTTGAATATTCCTTATAGTTTCAATTCGTTTCGGATCTGGAGATATTCCACTTGATGAAAAGATGTGCCCTAAGTACTTAACTTTTTCAACCCGATATTGAACTTTTTTCTCATTAAATTTAATATTGATTTCTCTTGCTCTTTGCAATACTCTTTCTAAATTCTCATCGTGCTCTGCCAATGTCTTCCCAACAATAATCAAGTCATCAATATAACCAAACACACCCGGTAAGTTTCTAAAATATTTGTCGTTTAGTTTCTGAAATTTTTCAGGTGCAGTTTTTATACCAAAAGGTAAGACTTCATACCTATAAGTCCCAAACGGTGTACTAAACACCGTCAGCTTCTTTGATTCTTCATTTAGTTCTAGTTGCCAGAAACCCTCTTTAAAATCCAATATAGAAAAGAACTTCATGCCTTGCATTTTAAAAATGAAATCTTCTATTTTAGGTATTAAATGATGTTCTTGTTTTAATCCTACGTTTAAGTCTCTTGGATCTAAACAAATGCGAATAGACTTGTCACCCTTTTCCACTATAACCATATTATGTGACCAATCTGTAGGAGTCTCAACCTTTGTAATTATATTTTTCTTTTCCATTCTTAGAAGAGTATCATACACCTTTGCTCTTATGCTTAAAGGAATTCTACGGGGTGGCTTACAAACCGGACAAGTAGAACTATCTAATTCCAAGGAACATTTATCAGGAAATCGAGCCTGACCCGTAAAAACATCTTTATTTTTCTCGATGAAATCGCTTAAGGCTGAACTTTTCCCTTCAACTGAATGGACACGACTTACAAGTCCTAATTTAACGCAAGATTCTAGACCTAAAAGTGGTTTCGATTCACAATCAACAACTACAAAATTGAGATAAAATTTCTTCTTCCTAAATATCGTTCTACAACTTGCCGTTCCCAGAGCACACAATTTAAAACCACCATAAGCTTCAAGTTTTTGATTAAATATTTTTAAATTCGACAAATCATTAAATTTAGTAAACATATTTTTTGGCAGAATATTTACTTGTGCACCAGTGTCTAGTTTAAATTCAATTGGCACATTTTCGATGTACAGCACTTCTGTCCAGTGCTCTAATTTATTTGCATTGATTGATTCAACCACGTGATCAATATATAAAGAATCATCACTCGTATCAAGTTTTTCACAAGCAACATCACTTACCTGACGATTCTTCTTTGTGCATGCTGACGAGTAGTGATTTCGTTTACCACAATAATTACATATCTTTCCAAATGCTGGACATTTACCTCTTACATGACTCAAATTACAGTACTTGCATATGTTTCCTGAACCACTGTTGTGTCGATTGTTATTTCCTGATGGCTGTTGCATACGTCTCTGTACAAATGTATTCTGAAATTTTTTAGAATTATTCTCATTAGCATTGTTTAATTTATTTTTGTTTAAATTTATATTTTTGACGGCATAAATCTCTGATTTTGAATCCCCCGATGTCCTCTGCATGACCTTGCTTTGCTCCATTGTCGTCTCAGCGATTCGGCACGTTTCGATTGCTTTCGCTAGTGTCAGGTTCTCAATTTTAAGTAGCTGCGTTTGGGTGTTCTGATTGCTGATCCCAAGGGGGGGTTTCCCATGTAAAAATAGGTTGGACTTTTGCGCGAAACTGTGTAGCATTCGCAATTTTTCGAATATTTTAATAAAACAAACGGGTTTCGATTGATATTATACAGGGTCAAATGTTTGTGTAACTAAAAAAAATAAATAAAAATTCGATGTACCTCAAAACCAAAAAGCAAACGGAAAAACTATAAAATTTTGAAAGACGCTTGCGCTAACTAATGGGAAATTGATTAAATATTATATTTTTATTTATTTCATATTTTTTTTATATTGAAAATATATTCTGTCACTTAACGTCGTTGCTTTTTTTTTCGATTATCTTTATAATTTTTTCCAAACAAAACTCCAAAAACAATGAAAAATACAGCAAATTACGTAAAAAGTATGAATGCATTTTTTAGTATAACTTCTAAAATATAAAAGATAATAAAGTCAAATAAGCTTTTTTCAAAGCTTCAAATATGTGTTTTCAACGGAGCAATTTTTTTATTTTTTTTTATTTTATTTTTGTCAAATTTTTTTGTCGACACAAACATAAAAAATACCTATTTTTTGCCTAACATTTTGCGCGTTTGCCCGGGAAATTGATTAATACATTTTCAAATTTTTTGAAATTTTTTTTTATGAAAGATTAATATATGTTTCAGTTAACGTCGATGCTTTTTTTTTCATTTTTCACCTGTAACATATTTAAAAATAAACTTCAAAATGTCAATAATTATAAGGTCATTGTAAGTGAAATATAGGCAAACAAACTAGCAAATATTTTTTTTATTTTTTTCTGGTATTTTTGTTATTCAATTCAAATAACAAAATAATTTGTTTGCTAATGGTCTTTTTTATTTTAATTTTTGAAAAATCGTCTATTTTGCGTTTTTTGTCAAAAAAGAATGGTCGATCACACACACAAAGAAGCAGGGTTCAAAGGAATGCCACTAGGTGGTGCTGCAATTTGTTTTGCTTTCTCTTCTCTTTCTTACAAAAGATGTTGTTTTTTCTCCTCAACAGAAAATGTACTTTTTGTTCTTCAATTCATAGAAGTGTGAAGAAAACTCGATATTGCTTTACATAGAAGTAGAAGAAAGATGCAAGATGAGAAAATAGATATGTGCAGATGACATAATTATAGAAGAAGGGTTAGAGCGGGAGATAGAGAAAGCGCATAAAAATAATGCGGCAAGTAAGTGGCTTCTTTTTGTTTTTTGTTGTTGGACATGACAAAATAAGAAAATGAATGAGGTACAAAGCATATCGCACATGTGCCATAATTTCTTATCATATCTTTTTGTTTTGGTGGTTGCGAGGGAGATTTGCGATTTATTAGAATATATGACAAGTTCAAGTGCAATATGTATTATTTTTTTGCGACACCTTGTATAGCTCAAAAATGTTGTGTAGGTAGGTACCTAGGTAGTAAGAAGTAAGGTTGTAAATGGGACAACCCAATTAATTTTTTAATTCGTTTGGAACAAATAAGTATAGGGTGCCTCAGTAAGAGTGCACTTTTTCATTTAAAAATAAAGACAAGTATTTTATGACAGAGTTGTGATATTTTCATTGTATTGTAGAGGCCAATTATAGCTATCATTGAAATGGACCCGGAAAATCTTTGAAGGGATATTTAACTATTGTGGTTTTCCATTGAACCAAAACATTGATGTGCCGTCGACGGGCCGGCAATATTTTTTTCATAAACGTTTTCCAATGGGAAAAGTATTTATTTTTTTTACCGACGAACTGATTCGTTTTGAATTCGTCTTTTGAGATGAATCTACACAGATTTTCACACTGATTTTAACACATCCTAAAAACTTGACAGATTTTGCAAATGGAATAATTATGTGTTGAAAAAGAAAATAGAAGAGAGTGCGTTTTTGTTATGTTATAATTACGATAAATAATATAATCGTGAATATTATAAATAATAATAATGAAAATAAAGAATAATAATGAAAATTAATAAGGTTTATCGTTGTGTTCTCAAGAATAGGTACACATAAAATTGACATCATTACAAATTCCTCATCCGAGGACGAAGATACACTCACAAAAAGATATTGCGAAACCAAAAAATATTGATTTTGAGTAGCGACGGGCCGTCCATTTCATGTGGTTCAATGGAAATCGACATATGTTTTCTTTTGAAAAGAAATTATATACCAATCGATGGGAAATCACTCCAAGAATTTTTATTGACATGAAAAAGTTCAATTGCACACTTATTTTTTCATTAAAATGTGTTTTTCTATTTTCCGGTTGTAAAATCATTTTCCTGAACAGCTGATTGTATTACGTCAAAAAATTAAACAAATCATTCCAATGATTTTCGTTTAAATTTTGTACAATTTTAATGATCTACATAAATGTTCAACTTCTCACAGTTCCAATGATTGAATTACGTCAGGAAAAAAATTCCTGACAGAAATTTTCAATGATTGCTATAGTAACCGACCTATCAGAAAAATTTCAATGATGTGTTTCAATGATGAAAACCAATTAAAGCTGTGACTGGCCTCTAAAGAAGATATATTCCGATTAAGTATGGAATAAAATATGTTTTTTTTAATTTTCTCGGCAGAAAATTTTGCGAAGTTTGCGAGAGTAGATATTCACAAATATAACGCGTTGTTCTTTCGAAAAGCATTCCATTTTTAATAGTCAGAATAAACAGAGGTGGCAGATGTCAAATTTCAGAATTGCCACTCGCATGAAAAAAAGATTCCAATGTTAAAAAGAGCACTCTTACTGAGACACCCTCTACTTGCATCGTTTTATTGCGTAAGGTCAAAAATTTCAATAATAGGTTCATGACTCTTTTGAATAAACTGTTCATCTGTCTAAAAGATGAAAGGTACCTGCCTGTTACAAACGCAATCATCGCCCAATAAAAGAATTTCCATTTCATATAAAATAGTTATCCTGCCTCTTCAAAAATTATTTATTTACACCTCGCAAGAGGAAACATAAATAAATAATCTTCTCATAAAGGTTCATCTTTTTCATATTTCTTCAACTAGACAAACACAAAAAGAAATAAAAACCTAACCGTTTATCACATCGCGATGTCTCGTGCTGCAACAACAATATCTATGATACCACTTTTCTTGTACCTACTTACATGCATTGTTTTCATAATACATATTCCTAGCTCAAAGAAAAAAAGGAAAAAATGTGCACATTTCTTCACTTGATACCTATTTTTTTGGGTCTTTTTTATTGCATTGCATGTATGTATATGAATTTGCTTCCTTTTCTATCTAGACGTGCGTCGTCTGCGTATATTGCCTTTTTTTTCTCCTTCATGTGCCTGATCGTGATCGTGGAAACTGGTTCTTGCAAATTCTCGTCTGAGATAAAAAAAAAAAAAGGAATCGGTGACGAGTAGAGGCCACTAACACATATAAATTCATTTACATGAAATCTGAGTTCGCTATTCTGGGACACATACCCTTAACATGTCATCTCTCTGACAGTCAAAGTCACAATTCTCCACCAATGTGGCTACGTCTTTCAAGAAATGGTCAAATGGTTCGCCTTCCTTTTGTGCTCTTTTATAGAATACGTATCGTTCATAGACTACGTTGGTGCGTGGATTACAATATTTTTCGAATTGTTCAACAACTTTTTTGGGCACTTTTCTATCAGCCTCACTCATGTTAAATGTTTGGAATAATTCAATAGCCTCTCGTCCCGCACAGCTTAGTAGTCGAGCCGCTTGAACTTCATTGTCTTCTTTATCAGTTTTCGTTGCTGTAGAATATATATCGTATTGCAATTTAAATTTTTTCCAATTTTCTCTTAAGTTTCCGTCCAAGCATGTTTTCTTTTCTTTATCTTTGTTCAGTTGATTGTATTTTATTAGTTATATTGACTTTTTGCGTTTCTATATAAATTATATAAGCTTTAACTACTTGAGTTTCTATATTCATTAATATAAACTTTAATCAAAATTCTTCTTTTTTAAGTAAATTATCGACTGCGCCATGTGGTATTGATAAGAAGCACGTTTTAGGCAAAGTGACAATTCATTTTTATTTCAATTTAAGCTTAACCCTTAACCTATCTTATTACATAAAGCTATTATATAAAGGAGAGGGAGAGAGAGTATACACCAGCCAATCTTACTTATACAACAATCCTCACTCTTTTATAATAGAAATAACGCCATAAATCCGATGAACCGTCTGCTGCTAACCCTAAGGTATTACGCAACTGGTTGCTTTTTCACTGTAGCGGGTGACTTCTCAGGAGTATGAGCAAAGCATCTGCCAGCCGTATTGTGAATATCGTTTCAAAAGCGATTGCAAAGTTATGCCCTCGATTTGTTAAATTCTCCGGCAAAGATGCACTCCAAAGAGAATTTTATGAAATAGCGAAATTCCCAAGATTGATAGGTGCTATCGACTGTACGCATATACCTATCAAGTCTCCAGGTAAATGGGTTTCTATACAGGGTGATTCACGAGCGTTGTGCCAAAAAGCTAGAGCGTGTAGGTTGAGTTGAGACAAGAAAAAATCGTACGGGAGGGGGGGGGGGTGTCCATTCCCCCCGTTTAGCCGGGAGGGGCAATTTTCTGAAAAATTGTTATTTAAAAAAAAATATTAAAAATCAACGGCTTCGTTTACAACACCGTGCTATACTTTTCTAAAAAGCCAAAAACTTCTTCTTTCACTTTGTTTTTAAATTAAATTGTTTTAACGAATAGTTTAAAAAAAATAAATTTTCAAACTCAAAATGTTCAAAAAAAAAGCAAAAAAACATTTTTGAACTAATTTTTTTCAAAATTTTATGTAATTAAGTACTAATTTTGTTTTAAAAATTCAATGTGTTTTTTAATTTTTAGTCGAAAACAGAAAACCGAATGCAAAAATGTCTTTTCGTTTTTGAGAAATTAAGAAAAAACCAAAACAAAAAATCTTTGTTTTTATTTTTACCTATCTGGACTTTTAGTTTAATTTATTAGTTTAATTTATAAATTTAATTTTTTGTGATTGGAGTTTTATGAGGACTCAATAAAGTAGAAAAGTATTGGATTTTCCCTGGATTAATCTTTTTTTTTCATTGATAACGTCTGCCATTGACCTTTCACTTCTAGCTCTCAGTGCTCTCGTCGGCGGATTCTTGAAAACATGCTACGACTTGGGCGCCATCTATTGGGATATCTTTCAGCGTAGAGCCTTTCAGCTTCCCGATCTCGACAATAAGTTAAACCGTAGCAGAAGTTCCTGTCCGCTAACTCTTCTCGAGAGTATGAGTTTGTTATTGTTATGTGTTGATGAGTTAATCCTTTTATTTACCTTTAGGTTGTTAATTGTTTTTTCAATGGTTAATCCAGGGATAATGTAATACTTTTCTACTTTCTTGAGTCCTCATAAAACTCCAATTACAAAAAATTAAATTTATTAATTAAACTAATAAATTAAACTAAAAGTCCAGATAGGTAAAAATAAAAACAAAGATTTATTTAGAAAAAAGTGGTTTTGGTTTTTTCTTAATTTCTCAAAAACGAAAAGGCATTTTTGCATTTGGTTTTCTGTTTTCGACTAAAAATTAAAAAAACACATTGAATTTTTAAAACAAAATTAGTACTTAATTACATAAAATTTTGAAAAAAATAGTTCAAAAATGTTTTTTTTTTGCTTTTTTTTGAAAATTTTGAGTTTGAAATTTTTTTTTTTAAACTATTCGTTAAAACAATTTAATTTAAAAACAAAGTGAAAGAAGAAGTTTTTGGCTTTTTTGAAAGGTATAGCACAGTGTTGTAAACGAAGCCGTTGATTTTTAATATTTTTTTAAACAAAATAAGTCAATTTTTCAGAAAATTGTCCCTCCCGGCTAAACGGGAGGGAATAGACCCCCCCCCCATACGTTTTTTTCTTGTCACTTCAACCTACACGCTCTAGCTTTTTGGCACAACGCTCGTGAATCACCCTGTATAAATAACTTTCAATTAATTTTACATTCATTAGGAGGAGATAATGCTGAAAATTATAGGAACCGTAAATCGCAGTTTTCTTTCAATGTGCAAACAGTTGTCAGCGCAAAACTTGTTTTCTTGGACATTGTTGCAAGATGTCCAGGTGCTTGTCACGACCAAAGAGTTTTTAACAACTCGTAAATTAAACAGAAATTACAAGGAAGTGAATTCAATAACTGCTTTATTGTTGGAGATAGAGGCTATGAAAATATGTCATACCTATCAACACCACTAGCAAACCCTACGTCACCAGCCGGACAACTGTACAATGAATACCAAATCAGAAGCAGAAACGTTGTAGAAAGAACGTATGGAGTATGGAAAAATAGATTCCCTGTCTTATCAAGGAAAGTAATCCTTCATGTGTCACGTGTTCAAGCTTTAATAGTTGCCTGTGCGGTACTACATAACATAGCTATTGAAATGAACGACGATCACTTTGAAGATAACATACTTCAAAGTGAAGAAAAATACCAAATCGCAAGTTCTCGAGAAGACAATGATGGTACTGTAAGAACCAGTTTGGTGAATAATTATTTTGCTTCACTACTGCAATAAATAAAAGTGTTTATTCAAAATGTATGTTTTTATTTTTTTTTCATGTTTATCAACGAAATATTTTGCTTCTACTGCCCATATTTTTCTTTTGTGTTCTCTTTCCTCTTCTTCAAATTCCCATCTTTTTTGAAGCTCTTCCTTTTCTTAAGCAGCAAATCTTTTTCCAAAACTTATTTTTGTGCAATAACTTCCAGCTTTGCTTCTGCTATCTTCTCAAACGGTTTTTGTGCTTAGGATTACCTGCAACCATAAAGAAAAAAATTGTATAATTAATTTTTTTATATTACTGAAGGCATTAAAAGCCAGTTGTTTAAATGTTTTCCAGAAAAAACGGTGGGTTAACTAAAATTCAAACCCACACAAAGCAGGATGTTTTCTGGATTTAAGAGACTTCGGTTTCCACTGATCCCAGCGTTTTTTTTTTCTGGCAAGCCATCAGTTTCAGTGTTGCTTGGTTTAGGGGCCTGATCATCTGTAATTTAAAAAGAAACTTAAAACGTTTATTTATTTTTTATAACTAGCACACACTCAAGGGGTTTTTCATACCCTTATTATGCCAGAGACACAGTGAGTGCTTTAGGAAGTAGGAAAGGGGTTGGAAAGGAGGTGCCGGTGTACATTGGTCTTAAATTCCTGAACATTGCAATGATTTGGAAAGACAGAGTGTGGAAAAGAGTTCCACATTCATGTAGTTCGGCTAAAGAACGATTCTCTATACTGAGCGTACGACCGAAGTTTGGCTCGAGAGTAAACTGATGGGCATTCCTAGAAGCACGAGTATTACGGGTGAATTGTTTAAGGGGAGGAATGCAACTGGCTATTTCACTAGAGCAATTACCGTAGAAGTAACGGTAAAACAAGGAGAGACACGCAACATTACGACGATGGTCTAAAGGGGTGAATGAGTCAGTGATCTCTCTGTCACCAATCATTTTTACAGCTCTTTTTTGTATTCCATCCAAGAGGCTTAAGTAAGTAACTGGAACGTGACGACAACTTTAATTTTTTTCAGAACGGAAAGGAAATAACTTACCTCGGGAAAGGCTACGTAGCGATTCTTGAGACACTGGTTTTTGAGGAACCTTGAAATATTCCTCTATTCCATCTAAGCTTATCTCAATAAAATCTGAAATTTCAAAATGCATTGACATAATGACTTTTGGGTTTAATTTATTGTAGAAAAAGAATACATACCATCCAAATTATTTGGGTTCATGCTTACATCCGATGCTTGGTCTTTTGCAGGAAGAGGCAAAGATGCAGGAACTGGAAATTAATTTTTTCACAATATATAGTGATTTTAATATACATATATATTATATATGTATTCATAAACCAATTGCTATGCTTACCAGCTTTGTCTTGGACATTGTCACTCTCATAGTAACTTTGCATCCCTTCCATCGATAGTAAAATCATTTTTTTTTAGTTTTTCTTCCGCTACAATGCTTTAACACTCCTAAACGTTCCGCCAGTTTTACTGTTGAAGGCTGCTTCAAGCTGTTCCCAGCACTTTTCTTTTTGTTACCACGTTACTAGGTCACTTTTTTTGTTTTCCAATATTGCTTTCCTTTCTTCAACCAGACTTATAAGATTGTCAATTTCATCTTTCGAAAAATTCAAGCTCCTTTCCCTTTTGTTTGCCATTTTATTTTTAATAAATAGGTACAAATTTGAATTTTAAACACCACAACGGCAGACAAAAAACACAAGGAAAGATTTTACAGTTTTTTTTTTTTTTTCTTAGATGCCATTTGTCAAAAATTTTCGAAGTGGAAAATTGGAATAACTGACAAGTAGTTACCCAAGACCTTTGTATTTCTATAGGTCCGTTCTTTTACTTTTTCGGCAGTTTTTGTAAAAACTGTCAAAAAGCGAGGAGTGGGGATTAAATTTTGTAATTCTCCCAAAAAGTAAAAGAACGCTTCGCAGCAAAAATCTGCCAAATGCACAAAATTATGTCAAACGTCAGCAAAATCCCATGTACTTCTTGTGGTTTGACAGAACTTACAAAAACTGCCACAAGAAATTTATGTGGCTATAATCGGCAGATACGGGATATATTTTTCTCCTTCAAAAGTGACAGATCTTACAAAAATTGGGAGTATAAGAACGAAAAAGTGGGAGAATATGTCAGTTTTCGGCATTTTTAGGGAGTAAAAGAACAGACCTTATTTAGCTCGCGACCTTTCAATCGATTGGCACCACAATCGAGACCTTGACAAAGACGTTTTTTTACATAAGTTTGGTATTGGGATATTTTGTTTTTGCTTTTGGTGTAGCACAAAAAATCGAAAACACCATTCTTGATAATACTAGGTGTCCATATCCAAATACAATTCCCAAGACATACATTTATCATGAATGTGAATGTGAAACGTAAAACTCCCTAACAGGAGGATGAATCTTATGAGTTTTTTTCGCGTTGTGGAGCCACCACGAAACCGCGTATTTCGAGTTAGAACGTATTTCATTCCAAGGATTCGGATATCATAGAATTGCTAAATTAGAAATATTTGCAATATTTTCGGTTTTATTCAAAATAGTGCATGGTTCGATCGATTACATTCCGCAATACCAAATATGATTCGATTGATAATCACCCTGTGCATTGATTGATGCTAACCCGGCGGCCACACAAGCAAGTTCTGGCTAGCAAGTTGGCATACAATCAAATATTTTGCTCACACATTCAAACTTTTAGTACTTACTTTAGTACTGGCCACTCAACTGGCTTGTGAGTTTTGAAGCCAGTAAACGAGCAAGTAACCCTGTGGCCACACGAGTATGTTCTGGCTTGCCAGAAGCCTACATATAGATATTATTTGTCAAATCTCTATCGGTGTACTTGGTGTGACGTAGGTGGCAAAGCACTTGCTAGTCAACTTGCTTGCAAGTTCACATTTTTGTTTCTATTTCAACGATTTTTTAAAAAGCTTACCTGCGTTTGGATGTTAAAAATTTTAATTTAAAAGATGTCGCCAACATAAAAAGAAATTAAAATCCTCGCTCCAACTAATATTCTAATTTCATTTTGTTCATTTTGATAAATTTGGCAAAACCTGTCAAATTACTTACCTTTTTACTTGCTCGTTTACTGGCTTCAAAATTCGCAAGCCAGTTGACTAGCCAGTACTAAATCAAGTACTAAAAGATTCAATGTGTGAGTAAAATATTTGATTGTATGCCAACTTGCTAGCCAGAACTTGCTCCTGTGGCCGCCAGGTTAAAAGGTAAGTAAATTGACAGGTTTTGCCAAATTTATCAAAATGAACAAAATTAAATTAGAATAATAATTATTAGTTGAAGCGAGGATTTTAATTTCTTTTTTTGTTGGCAACATCTTCGAAATTCAAATTTGGATGTTAAAAGCAGGTAAGCTTGTAAAAAATCGTCGATAGGAAAAAAAAAATGTGAACTTGCAAGCAAGTTGCCAGATGCCACCTACGTCACACCAAGTACACCGATAGAGATTTGACAAATAATATGTAGGCTACTGGCAAGCCAAAACTTGCTCGTGTCTTTGTATATATAATCCTATAGTATTTCCACGCGCTTGAATTTTGTTACGCTGTGACTTGCTGTCAAATCGAAGGGGTGGCACCACTTGTACTTTGCTGTCATTCTCTTTTTGCAGCCGGCAGTCGCTCTCAGAGAATTAGATAGAAAGCAAAGAACTAAGGAAAGGAAAGAGAGGGAACACTGAACTTTTCTTGGCAGAGAATATAAAGCAGGGTATACACACGTCAAATTGCCATCCAGCATTGAGAGTGTGTTAGTGAAAAAATTCACACGTATACGTGGTGTGTATGATTGACGAAAAATCAAAATGTTTTGATTTTCGGTCAATCAGGAGGCCATGCTGGATATGTGTATAGTCATGATTGAATGATTGATCCAGCATTGCGGGAAAAAAGAAGAAAAAATACAGAAGAAAAAAGAAAAAAAAGAGTATATTCATATTTTAAAACAAGATAAGTAACATCAGAATGAATGAATTATGTTACTCTAAAAGTTTTTTAATAATGTTTTTTTTTCCTTGAAAGAGGATTAAGAAGATGGAGGATAAGAATTTTATATTGGAACTCATTGAAAACTACCGTTGTCTGCCGGCGCTATGGAACACGAAATCCAAAGAGTACAGCAACAGGCACATAAAGGAAGATCAATACAAGACGTTGTTAAAAAAATATAATGAAAAATACTCCGAGGCAACGAAAAAAGAACTCTGCCAGAAAATTAATACTCTGAGGACAAATTATAAAAGGGAGCTAAAGAGAATAGCGGCATTGGAAAAAAGTGGTGCTGATTTCAGCGAAGAAAATGAACCAACACTTTATTATTTTGATGCAATCAATTTTTTGCGTGACAATGAAACGCCTTGCCCATCAAGAAGCAGTATTTCTAGCGAAAATGAAGCAGAAGTGAGTACTTTTTTATTTTATATTATTACATTTTATTCATATGTATTTACAATCTAGTTAGTGTTTACAAATTTATTTTGCCAAGAGACTTGACCTTCGTTATTAAAATAATTAGAAAAAGTGTCTCTTATAATTTTGTCGAATTTTTCTTCGAAGTGTTTTCCAAAGGAGTAATATGATTTTCGCTTCTCCATGCACCTTGCTGTATTGTTCCATTTTGCAAGTTCTCCTGGTCAATAGAACCACATGATATATACTGATTTGAAGCTTTGCCTCTTAAAAAGTTGTGCAAATAGCAGCACGCAAGGACGATGGTTTGTACCTTTTCTGGTGAAAGTGCTATTGTCCTTTGGAGCACTCCGAATCGGGAAACTAGGATGCCAAAAGCATTTTCTACAATTCGACGAGCGCGGCTCAGTCTGTAGTTAAAAATTCTTTGTTCCTTGGTAAGGCCTGCCTGCGAATACGGTTTCATAAGATGTTCCGATAGTTGAAAAGCATCATCACCAACGAATACATAGGTAAATTTTTGTCGCTCCCGGGTAGATTGCAAGGCTCTGGCCAATTTAGCTTGTTTGCAGAAAATTCTTTTCCGAATGTGGTGTGACTTAAAACACCGCCGTCGGAAATCCTGCCGTTAATGCCTACATCTACCATTATGAACTCGTAGTTGGCGTTCACAACTGCCATAAGCACGATGCTGCAAATTTTTTTTATAATTATAGTAAAATGAGCCTGAGTTCGGAGGCTTTTTGATTGCAATGTGCTTTCCATCTATTGCTCCCAGGCAGTTTGGGAAATTCCAGCGATAGTAGAATTCTTCCCCAATTTTTGCCCATTGTTCTTTTGTTGCCGGCATCTATTAAATAAATAACATATATAAAACACAAATTATTTAAATTATGAAGTTAAAACTATGCTTAAATTGAATTAATAAAATATTCATTTTTATTCTTTTAGGAAGTTGCAAGGGAAACAAAAAGAAAGAGAAGTGACCCAAGCGATGAACTGATTGCTCTAGCCGCAAAGCGGCTAACACAACCAAAAGATGAATTCCGTGGAATTGCTGACACTTGGGCATTCAAATTAAGAAAACTTGAAGAAAAACAACGGATATTTGCGGAAAAGTTTGTGAATGACATTTTGTTTGAAGCACAAATGGGTTCATTGCACAGGAATTCAATGAAACTTAATGAAACCGATAGCACAAATACACCTTCTACCTCCAGCTTTCATTATGGCGCAATACAACGCAATACAACACCAGATGGAACCAGATCGAGTACACCTATGTCTTCGTGTAGTTATCAATATATTGATGAAAGTTTTGATACAGGGTACAGTTTTTCAAATTTCCAAGTTGTGGAACCAAACGCTGAGGATTTGACTTGCAGTTGCAGTTTGCCATCACGGCAGTCATCCGCTTCCCCGAGCAACACAATAAACACGGCTAATTATTTATACTATCATACTTTTATTTCATCCTTAAGGACTTCGATGATTGCTTCACAAGTTTCAATGACGATACGACCAATTGACTGTTGCGATATAGCACTTATAAATTTAAGGTCCGCAAATGTATTGCCCGTAGCCAAAAAACGAAGCGTTATGGATAGACGCATATTGACCGATATAGCGTCTCGCATTTGGGTATCTCTTTTTTCAATTTTCTGTGCTATCTTTTCAAGAAGAAGGTCGTAAGTAGGTATCTTCGTTCATGCGAAGAAAATTTTTGAAGTCATCTGGTGCACTTGATCTCAGCTCGCTCAGAAGGTTTTCGTGTGAAAACTCGCTTCTTTTTTTTAACCATTCCTTCATCCAGATCCTTTTCTTGCGTTTCCTTTGTGATTTTTTCTTGAGAGCCAGCGCTAGTCCCAAAGCAATGCAGCAATCGTCTGTGTCACTCATATTTTTTTCTCTTTATTAAATTGATTTTTATTTTTTTTTTCGGTACGTCTTTCTTCCTCAGCAGCAGAAAAAAACTGACTGATTGAAGTCCCATGCTGGACGTGTGTATATGCAACGTAAATCAGAATTTACTAACACACTCTCCCATGCAGGATGGGAATTTGACGTGTGTATACCCTGCTTAAGGAAGGCAATGCAAAATTGCAAAGGCAATAACAAAAGAGGCAGCAAACACATGTTATTCAAATGCCTTTATGAATTTTATACCTATGGAGGAAGTTCTTAAGGCTATTGATATCAGAGTATATCAAATTCAATAAAAAACGCTAAAAACAGAAAAAAGTTCTAGTAGGAAAGAATAGTTCAAAAATTTTCGGTCTAGAATAATTCGAAAGAAAGAAAGAGTTCGCACAATAGTGTACGAATGTACGATACATAAAATCGGAATTTCCCAAAATGCTGGTCTGGATGATGGTCAGTGCATGTGTTCTTGTTTTTTCTGCTCACAATCTGAAAACGAGTGGAGTGACCAAACTAATCTATTTTAAGATCACTTTATTTTGTTTTTCAAATAATTGCTCTTTTTGCTAACAAAGCCATATAAATTAATACAAAATATTAATATTATTCTAGAATAAAAATTAACTAATGTATGGGCTGTGATAACTTCGAAAGATATCATATATTACGATTTAAACTTGAATTATCAACCCTTGTGACATCTTTTATTTGATTGCATCAGGTCACACTAATTGAGTGTAGTGGACACCAGCGAGGCGTAGGAAGGTATGAACACGTTTTCAGGTCACAAATGCAGGGAAGTCTCCAAAAAAACGTCGACGAACCGGCAGCCGATAAAATGATTCCCTTGCTCAACGATCAGTTGCAAGATTGCAAAACTGTAGGTAGATGCCTTGTTGACATCGGTGTTGACTGTTGACTCAACGTCCACAAAAGGCAACCATCCCACAACGATGAAATTAAAAAAATAATCGAAGATTAAATCAATTGAATTATTTTTTTTTATAATCTTTGACTACAGGAATTATGCTAATCCGGAAAACTGCAATGATTCGTGAGCGATCGCCCTCAAAGAGTAGTGATATGCAATCTCAGATATGTCTGCTATCGACTCAGATTCTTGAAGTCAAAGCATCAACAGAATCGAAGAGATTCCCGGTTTGCTTGATTCCTTTGCCTTCAATGACTGCCAAATCGCAAAGTGTATTCCTTCAACTTCGTCATTGACTGGAAATACGAACTTAGGCGTCGGTACATAAATGCATCCCAAATCTCCTTATCGGGTTCTAAACAAAAAAGTGTTTATGATACAAGATTAAGAGACATATCTTATATAAACAAACCATCGCCAGTGAAGGGTTCAAGTTGCATTACGATTTTGAGATGTTTCCGACGATCTCCTTTAACTCCCCTTGAGCATGCTGGAAATTGGAATGTCAATATAGGGAAATAAAAAGTTTAATATGACTGCCGAAGCTCTGGAGGCATTTGGTGAGTTGAAGAAAGCATTAGCGAATGCTCCGGTTTTAACGCATCCCAATTTCAGTAAGCGCTTTTATATCCAGTGCGATGCTTCCGATTCAGGTGTAGGGGCGGTGCTCTTCCAGAAAAACGACGCCGACGAAGAAACACCGATCTCATTCTTCTCCCAAAAATTAAATAAGGCACAGAAAAACTATAGTGTCACGGAGAAAGAATGCCTCGCCGCCGTTTTGGCGATTCAAAAATTCCGTCCGTATGTGGAAGGTATGACTTTCACAGTCATAACCGACCACTCCAGCCTTAAATGGCTGATGAGTCTTAAGGACCTTAGCGGTAGACTCGCGCGTTGGAGTTTACAACTCCAAGCTTTTTCATTTGATATTGAACACCGCAAAGGTAGCCTAAATGTTGTCCCTGATGTGTTGTCCCGAATGTATATTGAATTAGAGAGTATAGACTTTGCAAACGTAGCCCCAATAATAGACCTTGAAGCCGAAGATTTTAAGTCCGAGGAGTACCTGACCTTAATTAAAACTGTGCAGGAAAACAAAGAACGTTTGCCCGATTTAAAAGTTGACGATAACTTCGTGTACAAGAAAACTTTTCCTTCAACGGACAATTGTTCAAACGAGCATAACTGGCAATTATGGGTACCGTCAGGCCTTACACACGAAATAATTGAGCGCGCACACAATCCTCCGAATACCGCTCATGGCGGAATGGCCAAGACTCTCCATAGGATTCGCCAGTATTTCTACTGGCCCAACATGACGGTACAAATCCGTGAATTTGTTGCTAACTGTGAGGTCTGTACTCAGTGCAAACCGTCCAATCATGTTCTTCGTCCTCCTATGTCGAGTGAGTTCAATGTCTATCGTCCGTTTCAGAAGTTATATGTTGATTTTTTAGGTCCGTATCCTCGTTCTAAGTCCGGTAACAGTTTCGTTTTTGTCGTCCTAGACCATATGTCCAAGTTTGTCTTTCTGAAATCTATGAGGAACGCCACCTCTTCAAACATTATTAAATATTTGCAGGAAACCATTTTCCACACATTTGGTGTTCCGCAAATTGTCCATTCAGACAATGGAAAACAGTTTGTGTCTAAAGATTTCCAAAACTTCTTGAACTCCTATGGGATAAGGCACTTCAAAACGGCCAACTACTCTCCTCAATCGAATGCGTCAGAGAGAGTGAATCGCACTCTCCTAGCTGCCATTCGATCCTATCTTAAAGACGACCAGCGAGACTGGGATCAAAATTTGAGTGAGATAGCTTGCGCCTTAAGGAGTGCCGTTCACTCCTCAACTGGCGTGACTCCGTATTTTGCCCTGTTTGGAGTCAATATGATGACTCATGCTAGCTGTTATGAACTAGCAAAGAAGTTGAATTCGGTTGAGGACGGTGAAATCCTGATGATGGCTAGGCAAACAAAACTGCAAAGTGTGCGAAATCGAATTAAAGCTTCAATAGCCAAAGCCGGAGAAAAGAACGCACAAAAGTACAATATCCGTACTCGTTCCGTTAGGTTCGTACCGGGTCAGGAAGTCTTCCGGAGAAATTTCGTGCTCAGCGACAGCTCGAAGTACCTGAGTGCAAAACTATGTCCAAAATTCGTCAAGTGCCGAGTAGTAAAACCAGTAGGCAAAAACTTGTACGAATTAGAAAACTTAACGGGCAAATCCATAGGAATCTTTCACGCTAAAGATATAAAACAATGACCTAGTTCTATAAACTCTTTAACTTCTTTTCTTTGTCCCTTTCAATGATTCTATTATATGTTTATATATGTTATTTATGTTAAATTATTGACCTTCCTATTTATTTATTTATTTCTTAGTATTTAGTTTCTGTTAATTTATTATTATTTATTTATTTTCTTTATATACCTGTGATACCTAATTTTAAATTATTTTAACCATTTGACTGAAGTTTCCCACTTTTATATTTATTTATAATTTAAGCTTTTAACTTTTGACTATATTCCAAACTGTGATATTTACTAACCCTGCCTCTATGGCGATAAACCACAAACTGTGATATTTACAAACCTAGCCCTTTTTGGCTCTAAACAATCTGTGATATTTACACTTCATTCCTTGTGAACTATCATGCAATATTTTAGTATTTTATTTTATTTATCCTTTAGTAATTAGTTGTATCTGTTAATTTATTGAAATCACTGTCCTTTAACTGTTTAATTTCCGTTTCATAATTGTTTACCATCTTAAAAGCAGAGAAAATTCTTATGCCCGGCTTTAGTGGGCTTCTTCACCACGTTGGCATAAAATTTTAATACACCCACAAGTTAGAAAATGTTTCGAGAACAAACAACATCCTTTAAACGATAAAACATTGAAAGTGTTCGATTATGTTAGATTATTTTATTTAACGAGGTTATTTCTTAAAACAAGAGTCAATTCTAAAAGCTTACATTAAAAAAGTTAGTTCTTAACTCTAAAAATGTTGTTTAACCAAAATAACTCTCACTCACCAAGCTGTTCAATAAATGCTATTAACTGTCCTTTTCACTTGACCCGTCATCATCATTGACTTGTCGGGCCAAGTGTTTTGTAGTGGACACCAGCGAGGCGTAGGAAGGTATGAACACGTTTTCAGGTCACAAATGCAGGGAAGTCTCCAAAAAAACGTCGACGAACCGGCAGCCGATAAAATGATTCCCTTGCTCAACGATCAGTTGCAAGATTGCAAAACTGTAGGTAGATGCCTTGTTGACATCGGTGTTGACTGTTGACTCAACGTCCACAAAAGGCAACCATCCCACAACGATGAAATTAAAAAAATAATCGAAGATTAAATCAATTGAATTATTTTTTTTTATAATCTTTGACTACAGGAATTATGCTAATCCGGAAAACTGCAATAATTCGTGAGCGATCGCCCTCAAAGAGTAGTGATATGCAATCTCAGATATGTCTGCTATCGACTCAGATTCTTGAAGTCAAAGCATCAACAGAATCGAAGAGATTCCCGGTTTGCTTGATTCCTTTGCCTTCAATGACTGCCAAATCGCAAAGTGTATTCCTTCAACTTCGTCATTGACTGGAAATACGAACTTAGGCGTCGGTACATAAATGCATCCCAAATCTCCTTATCGGGTTCTAAACAAAATAAGTAAAATTAACAAGGCAATAACTAATTCTCTTATAGTAATCCTTAGTGCTTAGTTTAGTTAAGATGTGCTATCTTACAAGCACTTTAATTTTTCAAATTCTATTAATGGTTAATTTTTGAATAAAATTGTAATTTTGAGTAAACCTCTCAAGAGGTGAAAATGATAAATATTGCATTTTATTGTCAAGCTTATGGCTTGATGGCTTGCTAAGCACTTTTATTTCAGGGGATGCGGATGGTGGCGAGTCGATTCGAAGGTGAATGAGTAAGCTGAAGATGAGGTAAGATTGGGATATTGGTGGTATTCAGTGACGGTTTAGGGGAAGTCTTAATTTTGTAGGCCAAACGACTTCTACGGTTGGGTGGGATATGGCCATGCCGAATAACACCACGGCACCCTCTAGTGGCAACGTCCGTCTGCTACGCTAGTTTTTCTCTTAGGTGTTTTCTTTCTTTTGATTAGGATCAACAACTTAATGGCATGGATAATATGTAATAGGTTGGTTCCCTAGGTTTGCGGACAAGATCCCCCCCGTCCAGCGAGCTCGAGCCGAGCATATACAAGCATGCCAGTCCGCAGACCTAGAGAAGTCAGTGCTTCGCGCACCAGCACCACCAACACTAGCCTATTACATGAGGGTTGAAATAAACAAGTTTTTATGGCATTTTTAAGGACGAGTTTTCAAAAGCGAAAGATGCTTGAAAGCTGTCATGCCACACTTGTTTTTTTGTATTCCTTATGCTTTATTTCCTTCTCACTATAACACTTCGATTTACCGTCTATTTCCCAAGTATGTGAGACCAAAAATGTAATAAAAAATGAACCACGCAGAGAGTAACCTTACTCATTATTAGATATATTCTGATTGATGTCCCTTTTGTTGCAAGATTTCAATGTGTGCAAGAAAACCAATACATGTTTAATATTTAACTACAAGTAAAGGCCTGGCTATTCGATAGAATATTTAGGCTGCAGAAATTTGTTTTCAAATTGGATATCTGGATCATTTCTTGTTTTTGTCATTAACGCAAAATAATAGTCCGCTAATGAACGATTTTAGTGTGATACTAGCTTAAAATGACGTTTCAGACATGACTCAAACGTCATTTTAAGCTAGTATCACACTAAAATTGTTCATTAGCGGACTATAATCTTGGGCCATTGAATTTGAATACTAAAAAAAAAAAAATTTGAAAGTACCTACAACCTACTGTTTTGAAAAAAGGTGTTGGCTTAGCTAAAGTATGAAACGGGTTTAAATGAATAAACTTTAATATTATTGATAGGTACATACATTTATTCAGTTTTCAATTTGCCTTTTTTTGTAATTATAGCCACACATTTTTTTTTTCAAGAGTTATGTACCTCTGGTTAGTAAACTTTATTAAGAGCCGATTTTTTCAATCGTCAGATAAACAAGCAGATAGTGTTTATTCGACAGATAACAAAATATTGGATTTTTTAATCGTCTTTTTTTTTAAATGAATAGCCACAAACTTCCCGATATAATTCATAAATCCAAAACAAATTCAATGCACTTGACCTGGGACAATAAAAAAATCGGTTCATTGTCCTTCATTCTCCTAAAAATTTGAAATATCGCAACGTTTTTAAACACTACGCTACAAATTATAAGTTCGATAATAGAAATTAGAATGTGTTAGAACACATAACCATAACAATAACGCATACCTACATAGATTTTGGTCTTCGTTCTTGTTTTTCGTTTAGGACATCAGCCAGCATTTCGGCAACATCATAAAACGACGACAAGCTTGCCACCTTGCTGAATCACGTTGTTTTTTTTTTTTTTTTTGTTCAAAGAAACTGAATGACAACCATTTATAAAATTCAAATAATTTCTTTGTACAAAAAAGCAGTACAATATCACGTACCAAAACAAAACAATTCCCATTGAAAATATTTGCTATCCTTTAAACATTGGTCATCGAATCGTCAGCGTGGAAATACTATAGGATTATATATACAAAGCTCGTGTGGCCGCAGGGTAAAGTCACAGTAAAGCTACTTGGAAGATAACTAGCTGTTAAAATTCAAAATAGCGTTTCACAATATCTGAGTAGAGCCAACTAGTAGTTAAAGTGTCAAGTAAGTTATAGAGAGGATGAAGTGCCCTATAAAGTAGTTAACTGGCAGTTAATAAAATTAAAAGTTTGAAAATGCAAGCATTTGTCATTTTTTTCAATCAAATTTGAATAAAAAGTCGGAAAAAGCAAGCATTTGTAATTTTTTTTTTTTCAATTAAAATAAAATGTAAGCTCGAAAAGCAAGGATTCATATGTGTATAGTTTTCATTTTTTCCAATAAAATGGATATTCTTTTCGACACGTCAAAAAAAGGAACTGAGGGTTGAATCTCTGATAAAAAAAAAATATTATTTCTTAGATTTCATATTTGTCAAAACATTTTTAACTGGAATAACTGGCAATAAGTTACAAAAGACATAAATTTATCAGAAGGATGAATGTGAAACGTAAAACTCAGTTACAAAAAAAAAAAAAAATAGAGTGGCGCGACAGCTCTTGAAGAGCCAAGGCCTAAGTGACTTACTCTCATCAACAATTCTCTGGGTGCGTGTGAAGAATTGAGGGGACCTACAATTTAACGCCGATTCCGAACGGCAAAATTGAAAAGCACTTTTTCAAGAGAGATTGATACTCTTGGAAGTTATGTCAGTTCTTCGCAAGAGGCAGTGCCCGTGAAAGATGAAATAAAAACTATGGGCACGAGAAGGACTGGAACCAGACCCCTCTTTACCACTGGGCCCAATGGGCCCAGGCCCAGGGCCCTGCAATCACCAGATGCCCCAAATTGCTGAAACATAACTTAACCTCTATTGGTCTATTTTCAAGAAAAAAAAATATTTCGATACAATTTTAGATGCATAAAGAATGATCAGAATTCGTACTTTCCTTGCTGAACAACAACCTTTGCTGAACAATTTAAATCACATTCCCTGCGAAATTATATTCAAATTAAAACAGAAATATGAATAACTAACTGAGTGGCAATGCAGTTTGCTTTCTGACAGAAAAAAAACACACACACACATTTTGAATATCACTGTATCTGTATGAAAAAATAAAGATAATGGTGTTTCTATATTTGCAACGCGCCTACAAGTTTGCATCAACGCAGTAACTCATACATAGGCGAGTTATCTATCCGTCGGGTGAACGGCGCTCAATTTTTTAAGATTTCAACTTTCAAGGTTTTTTTTTTTTATAAATCCCACGCCTCTTTCCCCCCAGATACCGCACGCGCTGGGGTCCATTTTCACCGAGTACGATTACTATTACGGTTGCAAGTCGTATCGGCACTTTATTTGAAATTATTTGAAATAAATAAAATAATAAAAAAAAAAGTGATGGCGACACGAATAGGTACCAGGAAGACAAGAGTTTGGGACTGCTTAACACAAGCAGGTACAACAAGAAAAACAAAATAAATTAAAATTTTATATTAAAATATTACAAAAAGTAAAAAAAAGAAAAAATGCAAAATTTTAAAATCAAAAATATAAAAAAACAAAGAAAAAAGTAAATACGCGTTTAGAAAACACTTGTCAAGTTCGTAAAAAATACAAGAAAAAAAAGAAAAAAGAGTCAGTTTCTTTTTTTTACAAATAGTAAAAAAAAAAGAAAAAAAATACGTTAGTAGACAACAAAAAACATTTAAGAGCGTGCCACACTGGTTTTAAGTATAATCTTTAATTTATTCTTATTAATATGAAAGTCAATAAGATCCGTATTATAATTCAAAAGCCTACTCATCCTTGTCAAGGGCTCATGCATTCCGTAATTGGTCCTATGTCTTGGGACTTTAATTAGATCGGTGCTACGAAGGTGATAACCTCCTCCCCGATAGTGAAAAAGTATAGCACTAAGAAGGTCTGGTCTGTGACGCCTGTAATAAGTTAAGGAAAACTATATCATTGTTGATCCTTCTTTAAGTGAGCGTTTGCATTTGAAGAAGTGATACTCGATCCTCATAAGATGGAATATTTCGAGGATCATGCCATTGAATACCTTTTAATGCGAAACGAGTAAAATTACGTTGCACCGATTCTAACCTGTCAATATGAACGTCATAATAAGGACTCCAAATCTGTGAAGCATATTCAAGGTGGGGACGAACAAGGCAATTATAAAGAGAAAGGGTGACATTAGGTTAATAGGTAAAGAGTTTTTGTTTTTGGCCATTCAATGAGATAGATGAAAGATTACACTTCTCACTAGGACAGGCACGAGAGCCCAGAGAGGAAGCATTTAGTCTTTGAAAAAAAATGTCCAAGCTTGAATTTACCATACTCATAGAACTTTGGAACTCTGTACCTATTGTAAAGAATTAATAGTACTTGTTTTACTTAACTTCAAAAACAAAATACATATTACCCTCTGGATGTTGCAATAAATTTGCTGAGTGCAATGAATGAATTTATAATTGGGCTCAGGGACAATTTTGATAACTTTGATTCATCAGCCAGACAAAATAACCCGGATTCCGAATATAAGGACCTTTCTGAAAGGATGAGGTGTAGAAGCTCACGCCAAACTTTTTTTGACGGCTCTGGACCCTCAGTAATTCTGACTGCGAAAGAAAGATTTAAATTTGAAACCTTTCTTCCCATTTTCAACACACTAAGCGTTCATTTGAAACAGCGACTAGGTTCGTATACGAAGATTGGCCAACGTTTTGACTTTTTTTTCGATTAAAAAATCTGAATTCAGAAGACTTAAAAGAGAACTGCAAATCTTTTGCTAAATTTTACACCGAAGATGTGAACGGAGATGAACTACATGCTGAATGCCTGAATTTTAAAGACTACTTGAAAATTAGTCGACACGAAAATGAAAAAACTGACAACATTCTACAGCTTTATAATTTTTTAAAAACTAATAAAATTGAAGATGAATTTCCAAATGTTGAAATTGTACTAAGATTTTCTTAAGTATGATGGTGACCAATTGCAGTGGGGTACGTTCCTTCTCTTAGTTGAAAAGAATCAAAAACGAACTCAGAACTACAATGATTCAAGAAAGGTTGACATCTGACATGTTTGTCGCTGATGTCAATCAAAAGCGACATCCTCAGAGGCATCGATTTTGAAGATGTGATCAATGATTTTGCTAATCTCAAATCAAGAAAAAGACCCCTTCAATAAATATTCCTTTCTTTTACCTGAAAAAATATAGTCTGAGTCACTATATTGTTCTTTAAATTACATTCTCAATAACTTATTTAATTGTCTATTATTTAAATTTTTTTATTTTAGAATTTTTATATGAAATATTTATTTTTACTATGTTTATATTTATGTTTTAATTGCTGCAATAGCTATTTATCTTTTTAATGAATTAAAAAAATTATTTATTTAAAAAATTAAAAGAATAAATATCAATTCAACGTTATGTGATTTTTTTCTATATACCTTTATTACACAACTTACCATTTTTATATAATCATACAGGGGCCCCATTTTCGAAAAGTGCCCAGGGCCCCAAAACGGTAAGTACGGCCCTGACTGGAACCCACGACGTTCTGCTATAGGAGCCAACGCACCTAACCACTGAGCTACGGACACTACAAAACTCACTTACAGGAGGATTTAACTGGCAGGTAATTTAAGTGCTGGTTAAATAATCAGAACCTTACTTGTATATTGTGAAACAGACGCTAAGTATATATATTATTTCGCTAAGCAAACTTTTAATAACTCTCAGCACAATCGCGGAGTGTCCGACTATTTCTGGACTAACTTGCTCTGCCCGCCAATAGTCCAATGCTAATCTCTTCTACCAACAGATAATCTAATCAAAAAAAAAAAAATCATACACATACTCCTAAGGATTGGTGGATGGAAAAGCGGAAAAACATGGCAATAAGGTTTGATGAGGTAATTTCAGTGGAAGAAAATAACTGGGTTGAGCTTAAAGAAAAGCTTTACCGCTTAATCAGCTAACTCGAAAACTCAGTGCGTGATGATTTTAAAACTAATGCTCGCAATTCACATAGTATAATTCTGTACTCACAGCTCAGTATGAGGTCCTTCCAATCAAACAATTTCAACGATTCGTTGTCTTACAAGGAAATCTCTCTAATTTTCAAAGCAAGATGCGAAGTCTTAGGACTTAACGGAACACCTTATAATGGAAGCTTCAACCAGTTTTGTACTCTGTGTAATTTAAAATGAAAATCCAAAGAAGACTCATTTCACTTCATAAGTATATGTCCCATTTTCGGATCTCAACGAAATTCGTTTAAATAAAACACAAATTCACTTAATTCAAATCACTCACAAACTTATTTATTCAACACTTTCAATTATCACTTTGCAAACAGAGTATCTTTACTTTATCGCAGTTCACAATCAATTATCCCGCTTCGCTTTCGAATCGGGTATTTATAGTTCTGATAATGGTTCTAGAAACGACTAAACCAAATGTTCCAGAAGTTCTCTTTTTAACCACTAGATGTTGCCCCTCATTTTTAACTGTCATACACATAAGTGTTTACTACTACAATTAAACTTATTGCTACATACTTATTTCCTATAAAATGATATTAGAGTTATAGTAAGTAAAGAGAGTAAGAGTAGTATGTACATTAAATATAAAAGGAGATACGGAGTAAGTAAAGAGAGTAAGAAAAGTGTATACATTAAATATAGAAAGAGGTACAGAGCGTAAGAGATAATAACGTATACACATTAGACATTACAATAGAAGGAGATACAGAGCGTATGAGATAAAATAAAGTGTATACACATTACATTGCCCCCTCCTTAGGATTGATCGTCCCGAACAAATCCATCATCTTCATCACCACTGTAGCGATGTAGTCGGTCGCGATGTACGACTTTAAGTTTACCTCTGACTCCTTTTTGTATCCGGTACACGACGTCGTTGATTTTGCTTATCACTGTATATGGACCTTCCCAGTCCCGTTGAAGTTTCGGTGACAACCCTTTTTGTCGATGGGGATTGTAAAGCCACACTCGATCTCCTGCTTGGAACTCTGTTGTTGTCGCTCGTATATCGTAGCGTGTCTTCATTCGGTCACTGAACATCTTCATTTTCGACCTGGTATCGTCGTGGATCTGAAGGAGTCTTTCTCTGAGGTCATCCTAGTAGACATCCTTGGCTTGCGGTTCCGACGTGGGACATCCAAATTTGATTTCGCTCGGCAGTCTGATGTTCCTTCCCATTAAAATCTCAGACGGT
Organism: Sphaerophoria taeniata; assembly: GCA_943590905.1. Classification (NCBI taxonomy): domain Eukaryota; kingdom Metazoa; phylum Arthropoda; class Insecta; order Diptera; family Syrphidae; genus Sphaerophoria; species Sphaerophoria taeniata. The sequence continues at coordinate 71,324,315 of OX016541.1, forward strand.
GTATGGCCAGTTGAGCTATGTCTTGCACTTCGATACGCCATCAAAAACAGTGGAATGTGTCGATCCCAATCTCGCTGGTTGTCGTCCACAACTTTGCAAAGATGTTCCTTAAGGGTTCGGTTGAACCGTTCGACCATGCCATCAGATTATGGGTGGAGTGGTGTTGTTCTTGTCTTCTTGATGTGAAGAAGCCCACAAACTTCCTGGAATATGTTTGATTCAAAGTTCCTTCCCTGGTCGGAATGCAGTTCTAATGCTCACCCAGTTGAACACAATTTGGTCTGCGACTGTTTTGGCTTCTTGATTCGGTATGGCGTATGCTTCAGGCCACTTGCTGAAGTAATCCATGACGACCAGAATATAACGATTTCCATTATTTGTTTCCGGAAATGGACCCGCCACGTCTATTGCAATCCTTTCAAAGGGTGATCCGACATTATACTGCTGCATTTGGCTGTGATTCTTTTTGTTCGGGCCTTTGGTGGCAGCACAGGTATCACATTTTCGGCACCACTTCTCCACATCCTCCCTTGCATGTAGCCAATAGAATCGTTGTCGAACCTTTTCTAGCGTCTTGTTTACTCCTAGATGGCCTCCCGAAACTCCATCATGCATCTCTCGCAGAACGTCCACAATCTTCGAGACTCGGTAAGACTAGCTGCATCACATAGGACTTTCCATCTGCTGATTCCCATTTACGTCGAAGGACACCCTCTTGGACATGCAATGAGTCCCACTGTGCCCAATAGGCCTTTAGAGCCGGACTTCTGTCGGAGATATCAGCCCATTCTGGTTTTTCCTGGTGTTCCTTGCATGCGAGGATGGGTTCAATATCTGGGTCCTCTTGTTGAGCCTTCCTCAACTCGTCGTTGCTCCAGCCATAAATGGGATCGGTTCTGGTTCGTAGGACAGTAACCACTTCTTTTTCTTCTTGGCGTCTGCAATGCTTACATGGTCTCCGAGACAGTGCATCAGCATTTGAGTGAAGCTTCCCCTTCCGATGTTGAATTTCATAATCGTACGTCTGCAGCCTCTCAATCCATCTCGCCACTTGACCGTCTGGATTCTTGAAATTCAAAAGCCAGTTTAGTGCTCCATGGTCGGTTCGGAGAAGAAACTTCTGTCCATAGAGATACTTATGGAAGTGCTTTGTTGCCAAAATCAGTGCAAGAAGTTCTCTTCTGGTCACACAATAGTTTCTTTCCGACTTCGAGAGTACCTTGCTGTAATAGGCAACCACCTTTTCTTCGCCATCATGTACCTGTGACAATACAGCACCAATCCCGGCATTGCTGGCATCAGCATCAATGATGAACGGTTTTCCTGGAGTCGGGTAGGTCAGCACTGGTGCATTACACAAGCGTTGCTTGAGCTCTTGAAAGCTGCGCTCGCACTCACCTGACCATTTAAACTGCTTTCCCTTTTCCGTTAGCTGATGTAGACTCTTGGCGATCTCAGCAAAGTTCTTTACAAAGCGCCTTTAGTAGGTGGCTAGACCCAGAAAGCTTCGGAGTTGATGTTTGTCCTGTGGTGTTGGCCAATTCTTCACGGTGTCAACCTTATCAGGATCCGTCTTAACTCCTTGGGATGAGATGATATGTCCCAGGTATTTCACTTCGGTTTTGAAGAGTGAACACTTTTCTGGATTGAGTTTGAGGTGGGCTTCTCGAAGTCTTTGAAACACGGCTCTCAGATTTGTACAATGTTCGTCAAATGTTTTCCCGTATACGATGACGTCATCCAAATAGACCAGGCAAGATTTCCAAGTGAGTCCTTGCAGGACGCATTCCATAAGGCGCTCAAAAGTCGCTGGAGCATTGCACAGTCCAAAAGGCATCACTTTGAACTGCCACAATCCGTTTCCTGTCGAGAACGCTGTCTTCTCTTTGTCTTCAGGATGGATTTCTACTTGCCAGTATCCACTTTTCAGGTCCAACGTTGAGAACCATTGTGCTCCTTCCATAGCGTCCAGAGTATCACTGATCCTAGGCAGAGGGTAGCTATCCTTCTTGGTCACATCATTCAACCTTCGATAGACTACGCAAAAGCGGGTTGATCCGTCTTTCTTCTTTACCAGGACCACTGGTGACGCCCAAGGGCTTTTAGAGTTTTCGATCAGACCCTCTTCTTTCATGGTGGTTATCAGTTCTTCAACCTCACCTTGTTTGGCTAGTGGAAGGCGTCTTGCAGGTTGACGGATCGGCTTTGCATCCCCGGTGTTGATTCGATGTTGAACCAGTTGTGTTCTGCCATATTTCCCTTGCGATGACGAAAAGATGTCTGCAAATTCTTCGAGGAGACCTTCTGCAGTTCTTCGTTGTTGGTGGCCAAGATTAGAGGACTTGAGAATGTTCGTCTTTATGGAGTTCAGCTCTTTGGACTTCAATGTTTGCCTTGTCTCCTCTTCGCTGATCCTTGTTATCGCTGATACAGATTCGCATTGTCCGACAATCTCACCTTTTCTAAGCTTAACTTCGTACGGCTTGATGTTCAGTATTCGTACGGGAACCATGTTCTTTACAGGTCTAACAAGAGTCTTCCCAATGGTGACGTTTTGGGAGGACTTTACAGATGCTGGTTCGACCATGAGGTATCGATGGCTTCCAGGCTTACCCTTCAATTTCGTCCACATGAATACTTCTGAAGAAGCAGGCAAAGTCAGATCTTCTTTGATGACGGTTTTCACAGATAGCGAGGTCTCATATGAGTGAATCCCATAGATCATCGGAATCTCGATGTTTCGATATTTCAGGACTTGGTTCCCGATGTCCAATATCAATCCGTGATCTTTCATGAAATCGACGCCGACAATGCACTCGTCGCATATATCTGCTACCAGGAACAGGTGAGAGAATTCCAGCTCTGCCATCCGGATCTTAAGACGTACCTCACCATAGACTTTTGCAGCTTCTCCAGTTGCAGTCCTTAGATGATTGCTATTGGTGTTGTGGAGCCATGTCTTCTTAACGAGGTCCTGCCGTACAATGGACGCCGTGGCACAGGTGTCGATGGTAGCCACACATTTGTTGCCGTTTATACTTGCTTCCACGGCCAGGCTCCGGTTATCACGTTTCGTTTGGGAAACCTGGATGGTGTTTCTGGGGCCATCGATACCAGAAACCAGCTTCTGCCCCTCGAAGTTGGTTCTTATTCGTTTCCCGGGTGGGAAACAGCTTCGTAAGTAAGTTCTGTTTCCACAGTGTTGGCATGAGATTCCTCTTCGCGGTAATCTGCACTGGCGTTGTAGATGCCCAGTCTTGTTGCAGTTCCAGCATCGTGCGGGGCCGTCTCGCTGACTTCTTTCCAGAGAAGCCTTCTGACAAGAGCATTCTTGGACTTCCAATTCTCTCACGCGATGCACGTTTTGGGAAGCTTGTTCTGCGGCTTCCATTGTTAGAGCGAAAGCCAATGCTTCTGGCAGTGTTTGCTTTCCGGCAGTGCGAATAGCCCTTTGGAGATTTATATCACCTACAGCTCTCACAAAGGCTTCAACAGCAAGTTGATTTATTATCTCGTTGCCAGCTGTTGGGTATGCCAGGTGAACCAATCGCTCAATATCTGCCTGAAGCTGCTGCAGAGTTTCACCTCTTTTCTGTGCCCTGTTGTTTAGTTGAACTCGGAAGACTTCTGTCATGTGGCTATCCCCAAACCGCTGTTCAATGGCGTTTACCAGAACTTTGAAGTCACCACTCTTCTCTGCTGGGATGGTTTGTAGCAGTTCAGCAGCTGCTCCTCTTAAGGCAAGCGTAAGAGCAATGTATTTTTCATCATCGTCCCAGCCGTTTGTTAATGCTGCTGCTTCAAACTGTTTCTTGTAGATCGACCACGGAATCTGACCATCAAAGCTTGGAGGATTCACTTCTCTCTTTCTTGACCACTCACCAGAAGGTTCTCGAGCTTTCATCTTTCGCACTTTTTCTAGTTCATTTGTGATGGTTCCGATTTGTTCGTCCATTTTCTCGAAACGTGCATTTTGTTTTTCGACGCGCTCCTCGAGAGTATTGATTTTCTCTTCGAAGTCCGTAAACCTGCCTTCTAAAAGGTTTCTCTGTTCGTCAAATCGCTCTAGAATATTCTGCTGTTCTTGCTTTTGGTCACTTCTTTGGGCTTCTAGTTGTTTCAAGACATCATTTCTTTGAGCCTCTAGTTGCTTGAGGACATTTCCTTCTAGTTGTTTGAGAACATTCTCTTGCTCGTTCTTCTGCTCGTTTCTTTGAGTTTGTAGTTGCTCCAGAACATCATTCTTTTGAGTTTGTAGTTGTTCGACAACATCATTCTTTTGTGTTTGTAGTTGCTCCAGAACATTCTTCTCGAATTTGGCTAGAAGGAGTGACATCATGTTAGATAAGTCGGCAGTTGCATTTACCTCTTCCGATTTTGCTTCCACTTCGAAAGCAAATGTATCTGGGTTTTCATTTTGTTGTTCAAGATATTCCTGTAGCCGTTTTACGAGTTCGATTTTAATTCCTGCCCCACTTAAGCCACGTTTGCTTAATTCGGCCTTTAGCTCAGCGACAGTTAGGTCTTTCAAAACTTTACTCATTTTTTTTTTTAACTTCACTATTTCACACAAAATAGTTTAATCACTGTTCACTGTTTTATTCTTAATAAGTTTTAATCCCACTTCTGACACCAATGTAGTATTCGGCTTGGTCCGACAATTAAAACTTATTCACTTTTTAAATAAAACACAAATTCACTTAATTCAAATCACTCACAAACTTATTTATTCAACACTTTCAATTATCACTTTTCAAACACAGTGTACTTTACTTATCGCAGTTCACAATCAACTATCCCGCTTCGCTTTCGAATCGGGTATTTATAGTTCTGATAATGGTTCTAGAAACTACTAAACCGAATGTTCCAGAAGTTCTCTTTTTAACCACTAGATGTTGCCCCTCATTTTTAACTGTCATACACATATGTGTTTACTACTACAATTAAACTTATTGCTACATACTTATTTCCTATAAAATGATATTAGAGTTATAGTAAGTAAAGAGAGTAAGAGTAGTATGTACATTAAATTATTAAATATAAAAGGAGATACGGAGTAAGTAAAGATAGTAAGAAAAGTGTATACATTAAATATAGAAAGAGGTACAGAGCGTAAGAGATAATAACGTATACACATTAGACATTACAATAGAAGGAGATACAGAGCGTATGAGATAAAATAAAGTGTATACACATTACACTATCAATGCAAGAAACCATAAAGCTTTTGAACGAAACCAACTGGAAAACACTCGCCTCATTTTTGAAAGATATTTATAATTATAGGATGTTACTAATACAAGAATTTGAATAGTAATAATCTTGTTTTTTATTTTTTCTCTTTATCTTTTACCTATTTTATTATTTTATAACGAAAAGATACATCTATTTAAACTTGCCAACCGAGCTGACGGCAATGCCATAGCTTTAAATTCAATAAATTGTAAACAATTGTATCAAAACAGCAAATCAATAAATGAATTATTTACTTTCTTACTTACTTACTTACTTACTTACTTACTTACTTACTTACTTACTCCTAATCCATCGCCTCATCATCGGATCATCCTCGATCGACGAATCGCAGGCTCCCACCTGTTTTAGTTCGACGAACTTTATATATAGTAACTAACTAACTTAATTTAAAATATTCGTATCTATTTCCGGCGCTATCCCCAACTTACTCAATGGGTGCGTTCAGTTTGGTTTTGGATAGCCTATCTAAGATAGCCTATCCAACTCGTTTTTCATGAACGAATTCGATAGCTACATTTGGATAGCTGTGAAAACACGTGTACAAAAATCACCTGTTTACGAATTTCAATGTCAGATAGCCACCTATACCAGAAATTGTTGGATAGTTTTGGGTTTGTTTGGTTTGAGCCTCTGCTATTTTGTTTTACATGGAAAAGAAAAACAAAAAGCTATCCGGATAGCCTATCCAAGTCAAAGTGAACGCGCCCAATCCAGTGATCACTCTATAACAAGATTGGAAACCTACCTACGTTTTACCCTCCAAATACCGCAAAAGTTATTTTTTTCATGCACACATACACTTGCAGCTAACTTGCTTTTTATTATGTAGGCAACTGTATCTTTATTACAAAAACACGCATACTCTTACAGCTAACCTGCTCCTTAAGTTTGTATTACACGCATACTGTTTCAGCTAACCTGCTCCCTCAGCTTGTAGGCAAATGTCACTTTGACAGCAAGGTTTCCAATCTTGGTATAAGTGATCACTGGCCCAATCCCTAACACTGGAATACCTGGAATAGAATGGAAATCTTTCCCAAAACTTCCAGTTTGAAACTGTCAGTTTGACATCCTTGGCAACTGACATTTGAGTTTTCAAAAAAAAAATTCTTACAACTCGATCACTGATCAGTTATAACAAGATTGGAAACCTACCTACGTTTTACCCTCCAAATACCTAAATTTTTTTATTTTTGTATGCACGCATACTCTTGCAGCAAACTTGCTTTTTATTATGTAAGTAATTGTATCATTATTACAATTACACGCATACTCTTGCACTTAACCTGCTTTTTTAGTTTGTATTACACGCATACTCTTGCAGCTAACCTGCTTTTTAGTTCGTAGGCAAATGTCATTTTGACAGCAAGCTTTCCCATCTTTTTATAACTGATCAGTTAACTTGATATGCAATTTCTCGTTTCTTTATCGCGCGTGTTTGTTAATTGTCGGTTTTGTTTGAAATTTCTGTTGCACTAAAACAAAAAAACGAAAAAGAAAATGGAATTGCAATGTTCATGGAAAAGCTCTTGGGGAGAACGATACACCCTACTAACTGATTGCACAAATCTTGGAATACCGAGTGGGATGATAATGGAATCTTCAAGAATCTTGAATCAAGATCCTTCATGACAGCATTCATTTCTGAATTGAAGGGCGAATTTCAGCAGAATTGCTGTTTAGAATTTGCTATAGAAAAGTTAAATAAATTCTTTTTATGTCAAATTTATATTCCCTCGACTTCTGTAATAAATCATCTCCTTGGACCTTCACTACTCATACGGATTCCAATTGCTGCCACCCTCCGGCAAAATCTAAGTTGTTCGTAAGCAACAGGTCAACAGGATAACCCACCAAGCACCAACTCCACCCACCGTCAAGAGTTTGCCAAAACAGAAATTCCTGTCTACGTCTGCCCAAATAAAACCGATCCATTCCCAAGTCCATAGCACTCGATGCCTGGGACGACAACGCAATCCACTTTTGTATACTCGACATCTTCATACATAATGCTACTGAATTAAACACATCCGTAGTCGTCCTTATAGCGGGCCGATTGATTGCTACGATGATCGGCCGAACGGGCTAATTGCACTCGAGGAATTCCTTAGATAGGAAACTGCAATTGATCATCAATCCAAGAGGATGGAAATATAACGCTCCTTTTATTTTGATCACCTAGAATACAAAAAATACAAAGAATACAAAGATCTAGAAGAGTCTCGGGCTAAGAACAACACCCGACGTTTCTTTAAAAGGTCGAAGCAATTAGCTTCTGGTTTCAGAACCGGGACACAAGCTATTCGAAGCAGTGAAGGAAACCTAGTCACCGAAGCACAGGGAATTGTAGATGTTTTCATGCAGCACTTCCAACAGCTGCTGAATGCGCAAAATGTCGAGCAAGATAATGACGAAAGAGAAGCAAGACCAGTCAATGAAGACCCAGTCCCAGCCCCCAGCAGAGAAGAGGTAGAAAGAGCCATCCAAAAGCTAAAAAATAACAAGTCCGCCGGGTCGGATGGCATACCCGCGGAACTCTTTAAACATGGAGGAGGTGTTTTGATGAACCGCGTGCACCAGGTCATCACCAAAGTGTGGGAGGAAGAATGCATGCCCACTGACTGGTCGATAAGCTCCATATGCCCCATCTACAAAAAAGGCGATCCGATGTTATGCAAAAACTATCGTGGCATATCCCTGCTCAATGTTGCATACAAAATCCTATCCAACGTACTGTGTGAGCGTCTAAAACCTTTCTGCAACACAATAATCGGCACGTACCAGTGTGGCTTTAGGCCAGGCAGAACAACGATAAACCAAATATTCACACTGAGGCAGATCCTGGAAAAGACCAACGAATTTCAATTCGAAACCCACCATCTTTTCATCGACTTTAAAGCTGCTTATGATAGCATCCACCGCCAAAAGCTTATGATGGCGATGTCTGAATTCGGGATCCCGAACAAACTGATCCAGCTGTGCCGCATGACGCTAAACAGTACGCAGTGCAGTGTGCAAATGGGTAACAGCTCATCCGAGTTATTCCAAACTTGCGCAGGGTTTAGACAAGGAGATGCGTTGTCATGTGACGTCTTCAACATAGTCCTGGAGCAGATAGTGCGCAAGGCAGGTGTGAGCACGGAAGGCACTATCTTCAACAAATCCACCCAGTTCCTAGGCTATGCGGAGGACATAGACATCATCGGTCGACCCAAGAGAGTTGTGCTTGAGGCCTTCACAGCGATTGAAGAACGGGCGAAACTCGTTGGTCTTGAAGTGAATGAGGACAAAACAAAGTACATGTTATCAACAAACAAAGCAACATCTGTCCACCGCCTAGGACAAAACGTTGGTACTGTTGGTAGCAGCAATTTCGAGGTAGTTAAGGAGTTCACCTACCTTGGAACAAACATCAATCCCACGAACGACACCTTAGTGGAGATCCGAAGAAGAATTACCCTAACGAACCGCTGCTGCTTCGGTTTGGCCAAACAACTGGGTTCAAAACTCCTCACTCGAAAGACAAAGTGTCTGCTATACAAAACTTTGATTTTACCAGTCCTACTCTACGGCGCCGAGTGCTGGACGATAAGTAAAAAAGGGGAATTGATACTGGGCACTTTCGTAAGAAAAATTCTTCGACGGATTTTTTGTCCCGTATGCGACTATGGCGAATGGAGAAGAAGATACAACCGAGAACTGTATGAGCTGTACCAAGATGTGGATGTAGTCCAGAAGGCCAAGAAAAGACGACTACATTGGCTCGGCCACATCGAGCGAATGGACGACAACGCTCCAGCCAAGCCAAGAAAGTCTTCTCATCCCCAGTCCCCAGGATCAAGACGACAAGGAAGACCGAACCTACGGTACAAGGACCAAGTGACTGCGGATGTCAGAGCGCTTGGTTTCGGTGACTGGAGAGTGCATGCGAGGGATCGTTCGCGATGGAAGACTGCAGTATCTCAGGCTGGGATCCTTCATGGATTGTGAGCCGGATAAGTACCTAAGTAAGTAAGTAAGTAAGAATACAAAATAATAATTACAAGATGTTTGTAAATACCAATTTAGAACATTTCAAGGAATTTCTTACCAATCAATTACATTTTGTGCCTGGCTACACAGGGATTTTTCAAGCTACTGAAAAATCACGTGCGGTGGCTACACACTGTTGTGCTTACTCACGTTCTTCTTTTCCATTTCGTTGCGGGGAACGTGAAATGTCTCTTTTCTGTTTGACATTTTTTTAAATTATGACAATCACAATAAATTTTGACGACGCAAAAAAAATCAATTAATTTAAACCTTTTTTTGGACATAGGTAGGTAGGTAGGTTCTTTGCAGCCTCTGTCCAGGAACATAATTAGCGCTTTATTTACGCCGCACACACGGCAAAATGCCTACTTTAGGAGGCCAAAAATCATAGACATGGAAAATTGTTTTTATTTCTGATTTTTATTGGGTTCCTGACCGATACATTATCAAAAATAATGAATGGACACACGGTACACTTAAAACAAATAGAACGGTTAAATTAATAAAAAAAATATATGAATTTAGGAAAAGTAAAAAAAGAAAAAATAATCATATTTCACTAAACAATAATTTATTAGTGGTACTTATGAAAATAGAATTAGTTAATTATCAATTATCTCCAAATAAATAAAAAAAAATCATCTAATTTTTCAGATTTTTATCTATACCCCTTACTGGCCCTGTATCGAAGTGAAATTCTAATACTAGGGACTTTGCGGCTGATTTTTTTATTATTCCCGTATATCTCCATTTCGGCTTTACCGATTTTGTTAAAATTTTGCACAATTATACTAAACATTATCCTTAGTGATATTGCATTCCAAGATTCTATTTAAAATATATTCTTCAATAACAAAAAAATCGGAAAAGAGATCCATTTTTGTAGTACCTTTTGGGTTTTTAACACTCTTTTCTAGATTTCTCAAAAACGGCTCAACCAATTTTTTTGGAAATTTCGTCAACACGTTTATATGCAATGTCTTAATAATGCTGCATACCAAAAAATATGTGTTTTAATTTCCCTGATTTTTTATACAAGGAAATTAAAACACTTATGAAATATGTGAAGTATTAGAATTTCACTTCGATACAGGGCCAGTAAGGGGTATAGATAAAAATCTAAAAAATTAGATGATGTCTTCATTAATTTTCGAAAAAATAAGCAAATAAGAACCACCCTAATGTATATATATATATTTCGAGTGACTTGGACACTCCGACTACCTGTCAATAAAAGAAGATAATATCACAATGAGTTGGTTTGAGTTCTCAAAATTCACAATAATAACGGTCAACAAACAACTTGATGCAAATATCAAGGACAGAAAGCGGTACTTAGCGGAACTTTTTTTGTAAGTCTAAGTAAACATGAATTTTAAAGAAAAATTTGTCTAGAACCGCAATATAATATTTTAATACTTACCATTACATTGTTTTTTATCAAACGGTCTTTATTAAATGTACATACCCGTAGATTTCATATTCTTGATCACTGTTTGTATTTTAGCACGAGATTGAAATAAAAATGCATGATGTTTCGTTGACGTTTCAGAGAGCAATTAACCGTACCATCACTTCGCTCATTTGCCGGACTCTCTCAGTCTTTTATTTTGAACATAACAGAGGCGACTTATGCTCTTTGTGATTCCTAGACCATCTGACTAAAAAAATACAAACTTATTTAGACTCTATCTTTATTTTGATAAACCGCTTTTTGGCCTCTTAAAGCAGTAATTTTGCCGTGTGTGCGCCGTTTTGATACCACAAACTTGTGTTACCTTAAATACCTAAATAAATTATAAAAATACACACAGTAAAGTGCATAATAGAGATTTGCAGTGTTTAAATTGGTTTTGTTAAGGCCGTGTGCGAATTCAGTTAAAAATGGGTTAAAACTTGACGTTTGGTTAAATTTTGACACTTCGCATTATTTGACTAGCTGCTGAGCAGGTTAAAATATGACAGTAGTGGTTAAAAATTCATCCATTTTTATTTTTAGGCCGTGTGCGAATTGGATGAATTGTGGTTAAAAAATAAAAATGGATGAATTTTTAAGTTTTAACCAATACTGTCATATTTTAACCTGCTCCGCAGCTAGTCTAATAATTTCATTCAATGCGAAGTGTCAAAATTTAACCAAACGTCAAGTTTTAACCCATTTTTTATTTTTAACTGAATTCGCACACGGCCTAAATCTTAAAATTTGAGAGTTCACTAAGCTCGCGTAGGAAGCCACTGTTCTGGCATTTAGAAGGGCAGGGCACTCACACAAAATGTGCTGGAGTGTTTCCCTTTGCGTCGTCTCTACAGCTTCAACAAAATACGTTGTGGGGAATACCAAGTTTCAAGGCATGTTGTCCGACTGGCCAGTGGCCTGTGCAAATGGCAACTATCCTACCAATGTCTGACCTCAGTTTATTCAGAAGTTTCTTGGTACGTTTCTGGTCGTAAGTGAGCCATATCTGTCTCGAGATTGCGCCAATAGATCCCAAGTATCATATCAGGTCTTTGTCCCCATTTTTTATTATAGGTTTTATTACAAGAGTAGAATGCCATACTAGCTTTCTTTACTCCTTCTTCTTTGTTACTTTTCCAATTTAAATTGGAGTCTAGGATAACTCCTAGGTATTTAGCTTTTTTTGGATAAAGCAAGTTGTTGTCCAATTAATCTTGGTAGAGGCAAGGAGGGTATTTCATATCTGGTAGTGAATAACATCAGTTCAGTCTTGTTTTCGTTAACTCCAAGTCCATATCTAGTGGCCCATTTGCTAACTTTTTTAAGAGCTGTTTCCATTTGTTCACTGAGTACCGCCGAGGACATCAGCACCATCGATCCTTGAATGACCCTGGTTCGGAGCATAAGTACCGCACGGATTTCCCTTCAAGTTAAAGGAATTTCTCTTGCAGCGTCAAGGATGTCATCATCCTTTTTTCGTTGATTTTCCGCGGCGGGGTTTTGCCCAGTACCAAGTTCATATCGCCTAGGAAACTCATACCATTGTGCAGTTTGTTGGACGAAGACAAATGGTTGGTATATAAAAATCGAACCATTTTATCGCGATTCGCGACAATGAAAATCTAGAGCGACTAAAACCTCAAATCACCGTTGGGCGATTCAACACTATTGCCTATCAAATTTCAATTTAAACAAATCCATTACGAATCAACGCCCACACATCTGTGATATTGATTGATGATTTTGTATGTTGATATAAAGAATAAAAATTTATTTAACTAATTTAAACACTTTTTTAGAATCAACTTTGGGTTATACTTATATTTCAATATATGTTTTTTGTTAACATTTCTGACAGTGTTCCATTTAGGGGTTTGCATAAAAATACCAGTCAAGTCAAGTTGCACCTGGAAAAGCAACATACAAATTGGCACTATTGATGATCGTTGACCACCATAGTGTAAAACGCCGATTCGGAATCTGATTTGAACCGGAACGCTGAGCGTTTGTTGATTTTTTGTATTTCATAGACTTTTCAAAACCTGATGCTATCTCCCAGAAGTATGCGCCCCCCCTAAAGATGGTATGCTCTAGAATGCTCTCCACACCGCCGAGTACCTGAATCATATCGGTTCGATGGTTGTTTAGATTCGGAGCTTTCCGTGTCATGATGCGTCCACCAGAAGGGGTTTTGCTTGAGAACTTAGTATTGCTTGAATTCAGTTCGAATGCGCCATCCCTTGTCGTATGCCAGAGTGTGTCGATCATTTTAGAAGAGTGTATTGATACGAGGAATACCACAATCCCAACTGTCTTCCAAGGTCAAATGACGGCTGGGTGTATCGGTCAAGATTGAGAATCAATTGATCCTCATCGTGCGACATACCTAGAATGATTTTCACCATATAAACCAGGCAGATTTGATGTTAAACAAACATTGTCAACTTACCTGATCGGAAATGTGTAATTCCGTCATCGGTTTGTTTAGACCATCTTAAGTCTGACTGCGGGATAAGAACGATACTCATGCTCAACATTCCGAGACCACCCAACTCTTTGGGCGTATAAAACACTACGGGTGGGAAACGCGAAGGCATTTTCGAGTTCAAACCGATTTTAATACGAGTCTGTTCACACACTTTACCAGCAAGTCGAGAAGCTGTTGTGTGTTGACAACAGCTATTTATATTTAGAAATTCAAAACTTACGTTTTGATACAAACTTTTGAATTGAAAAAAATTATGGATGTTCAAATATTATAATATTTTCAAATGAAAGATTTGACAACACCTGCCACAAAAAAAAAAAAAAAAAAAAAAAAAAAAAAAAAAAAAAAAAAAAAAAAAAAAAAAAAAAAAAAAAAAAAAAAAAAAAAAAAAAAAAAAAAAAAAAAAAAAAAAGAGGAACAATTTAGGAATGAAACTGTATTGCTCACACAGAAAATTCAGTTCCCTTCGTGAGCATCTTCCCCCTTCGCGTTTCGTTTCTCTTGCCTACAAACTCACTCGTTAGGGCATTGAAAAATCCCTGTGTAGCCAGGTACTTTTATGATTGTGTTTATTTTTTTTTTGCATAAAACTCAATTTTTTTTGTTTTATTTGTTTTGAGAAATCAGCTGACAGTCACAACAATAAATCCACCTTCCTGTGGTTGATTTGCTGTGAGGCTTCTTATGAGGATTTTCGCAGAATACAAAATTGTGACAACCTCATAAGAAACCTCACAAAAAAATATGACCTGTGACCATCACAACTCCAGAATAGGGCTTTTAATATTGCTCTCATTGAGACAAGGCGTTCAATTGCAAATGGACCTTTAATTTCGCTCACCTGTGGGAATGGATTAAGATTTTCCAGTCAGAATCAAAGACTGGAAAGCGCTGGAAATGTCAAACTATATGAAATTTGTGGTTATACACGATTGTTGTTTTGATGGTCTCGAAAAGGTCTCGATAATTTCACTCTTCACACGTTTATCTCCTATCGTTTTTCATTTATCATTTATTTTCTTACTTCCTGTTAAACTTTAAATAAAATAAATAAATGGCTCGAAAAAGGAAAATTCCAGCTAGAAAGCACCACGGTGTTCGTGATCCCCTTAAACAGAAATCCGTTCAATTGGCAAAGTAAGCTACTTTATTTATTTAAAAACTTCAAACAATCTTCCATTGAATACTTATTTAAAAAGGCTTAAAAATGTTATCAATAACCCGCCTGTTAAAGGAGGCGACGAAAAAGTTTCTAAAAAATTCGCAGAATTTGTTAAGATAGCCAATGCCGCTCAAAGTGGTAGAAAGTTCAAAAGAATACACCGCGGCATAGAAGACAAACCAAAAGAAGTCAACCAAAGTAAAGGCAACAAGTCGAACAAAAAACAAACAAAAAATACAAATACAGGAAGTAAAATCAAACAAATTCGCCAGCTGGCAAATGAAAGCGATGAAGATTATCTACGCCGAGTAAATAGAATGACAAGTGAGTCTCTGAAAGAAGCGGAATACGAAGCAAAATATGGAGTAACTGTTGAGAGGGATACAAAAACAGGAGCAATCGCGATTAAGAAAAAACCACCAAATGAAATTGATGAATTGATTAAGCAGAAAAAGTCAAGAAAACCTATCCCAAAGGCCGGAGCGTTTAAATTGGATCCTAAAGAAGCAAGAGAACTTATTAAACAAGCTATAAGAGAGGACAAAGAAGAAGTAACAATTTCCATGTAATGAGTTATCAGAACGATTTCAATACCCTCCCTTTATAATTTGCAGTCGAAAAAAGAGATTATAGAAGAGTACAAAAGAGATGACATCAAGTTCGGTGAAGTAGTTCATGGTCCACCAACGCTAACAACATTACCCCGGAAAGCAGTTCGAAGCGAAACCGTTCCACGGGTATGTTACAAACACAAAAGTAACTTTTAAGCTTTAATGTTTTGCTTTTTCAGCCTGGGAAAAAAGATAATTTGTTGTTAAAGTCTTTGCTTAAGCCTGGAAACAAAGACTCAATTTCAAAAGTCGTGCCATCGAACGTCCAACAAACGTCTAAAGCCCCGCGAAAATTCAAGGGCAAATTGAAAGGAAAACTTAAGGATTTACCTGCAGGAACAAGGGCAATGATTGAAAAAGAGCAAAATAAAGTTATAGACATGTATCGACAGCTTAAAAAGAATAAAACTGCTTAGTTACGGTGTCTTAAGAGAAACGTCCTTAATAGATTTTTTGTTTTAATTTTATTTTTAACAAGAACACAGGCGGCAACCTCACAGAAGTCCGGTCGATTGCTTTAGATTAGACTAGTCATTTATTTCACAATCCGTTCGCAGTTTTCTGTAATCTGTCGGCGAATCGTTTCGCAACAAATATCGAAGTGTCAATGAAGCGTTCCACGCAATTTACGAGACACGTTTCCGTGCTGCCGTCTAATTTTGATCCTGGCTTTGATACACATTTGTCCCAGCAAATTTCATTGAACTCGTGAACCTGCAATGAAAACAACATGCAAACCCAAACTGGGAATAAAGTTTTGTATTATGGATTTGTTTTGTATATCTTACATGTGCTGTGGCTTGAGCCTTTTGATTTTCGGCCATAATCATTTCTTTGAGCTCTTGATTGCCGGCAGTTGTATTTATTGATTCAAAATCAGACATTTTAGTCAATTTATTTTAATTTAAACGAATCTCAGAATAGTTGCTAAATTCGTTGCGAATTGATATCGGAGACTTTGACAAGATAACCTTAAAGAAAATCGTTTTCCAGTTGTTACGTCATTCGGAACGGTTGCATTCAGATAAACTCTGAATAAGGTATGTTCAGTGACACTGTTCTACACAGTTTGGTGTTCATTGTGACATTTTCTGCTCCAAACTGTTCTACGTGTGATTTTTTCACAAATTCAATTGCACGTGCTTGACAAGCATTTAAACTGTGTTTTCTTACTTTATAAGTGAATTCTTTCACAAAACTGTCATCATAATTTTGAAAATAAGGGCTGTTACTTACGTCAAATTGCTCTTAACCATTTGATGTCGACTGCAGCCGGATATTTGGGAAAATGATTCAGTAGCTTTCTTCTTTTTTTGTAGTTGAATGTGTACTGGATGACAGAAAAATTAACTTCACGCACAATTTGTGTTATACAACACCTGTCAAACACATAGTGTGTGTGAAAATACATGCGAAAACCAAAGATTAATTTATTTCATCTCTGGTGAAAACCTGTTTAAATCTGTCTCAAGAAGGGGATGGGCTACCGTCGCTGAAGAGTAGGACTGGTAAAATCAAAGTATTGCATAGCAGACACTTTGTCTTTTGAGTGAGGAGTTTTGAACCCGTTTGGCCAAACCAAAGCAGCAGTGGTTCGCTAGGGTAATTCTTCTTCGGCTCTCCACTAAGGTGTCGTTTGTGGGATTGATGTTTGTTCCAAGGTAGGTGAACTCCTTAACTACCTCGAGTGACGTTTTGTCCTAGGCGGTGACGTTTTGTCCTAGGCGGTGGACAGATGTTGCTTTGTTTGTTGATAGCATGTACTTTGTTTTGTGTTTTGTCCCCATTTACTTCAAGACCAACCAACTTCAATCGCTGTGAAGGCCTCAAGCATAGCTCTCTTGGATCGACCGATGATGTCTATGTAGTCCGCATAGCCTAGGAGCTTGGTGAACTTGTTGAAGATAGTGTTTTCTGTGCTCACACCTGCCTTGCGCACTATCTGCTCCAGGACTATGTTGAAGAAGTCACATGACAACGCATCTCCTTGTCTAAACCCTGCGCATGTTTGGAATAACTCGGATGAGCTATTACCCATTTGCACACTGCACTACGTATTGTTTAGCGTCATGCGGCACAGCTGGATCAGTTTGTTCGGGATCCCGAATTCAGACATCGCCATTATAAGTTCTTGGCGGTGGATGCTATCATAAGCAGCTCTAAGGTCGATGAAAAGATGGTAGGTTTCGACTTGAAATTCATTGGTCTTTTCCAAGATCTGCCTCAGTGTGAATATTTGGTTTATCGTTGTTCTGCCTGTCCTAAAGCCACACTGGTAGGTGCCAATTATTGTGTTGCAGAAAGGTTTAAGACGCTCACACATTACGTTGGATAGGATTATATCAAGCAGGGATATGACACGGTAATTTTTGCATGACATCGGATCGCATTTTCTTGTAGATAGGGCATATGGAGCTTATCGACCAGTCAAACTCGTAGTATATGTGTAAAATTCGTGTATAAATATGTGTAAATCCGTCTCCAAAAAGAGATTCGAGAGAAATCAATCCTAAAATAAATCAATTTCCTTGTGAAAGAAACGTTTTTAAGGGAAAAAATGCCACCTTTACGTCACGGATCAATTTTTGGGTTGTAAGAAAAGCCACATTAATTCTTGATTAAGTTTTGACAATGAAGCTGACTTATAGACTGGAAAATGGAATGATTTGTTTATAAACCATGATTTTTTAATTAAAAAAAAATGAACAAACACTCTTTGATTATCGAGGATTCTTAATTTTGAATTAAGAAGAATCCATGATAATCAAATTGAAGATTTAACCCACTCTGAACGAACAGGCCCTTACCATTATACTTCAGCATTTGTTTTTTTTCTTTTTTTTCAGTCTGACATGAAACTTTTTTTTTATCCATTCATTGGAAATGGGAAAGTGAATCCGTTCAGCACAGCTAAAATCTAGTAGATTAATTTTAAATCTCGAATCGAGATGATTAGCTTTTGTATGGTAAATCTAATGGCGCAAAATTATAGTCCGCTAATGAATAATTTTAAGAGAATTTAGTGTGATCCTAGCTTAAAATGACGTTTGAGTCCTGATTGAAACGTCATTTTAAGCTAGTTTCACACTAAAGTTGTTCATTAGCGGACTATAATTTTGCGCCAATGATTTCGAGGAGATTTCAAGTAGATTTGAGTTTATCTCATGTCATTTTCTAAAACTACTTTTGGGAGTGTACTCCCTGTCAACGACTTTTGGAATTCATTTTGGGAAAGGGAGTGTTTTGACGTTTAGTTTCATGTATTGGTTATCACTCCTTCACTCCAAGAAAAAGTATGGAGTGACGATTTCACTCCCTGAGGGAGTGAAAATAATGATGGGTAAGGCTAGGCGCGCACATGCAACTTTTTCGAAACCAAATAGTTCGATCGTTAGTTGCCCAAACATCGCGCACATAAGCAACTCCAAAAGTAATCAACGAAATAAACCAATTGTTGCGAGGCAAGAGGAGGGGAGCCTTGTGAAAAATCTGACAAGTCAGATTTGGGAGAGGAAGGAAACTAGGAATGGGATATTAGGGTCGGAAAAGGAAAGAATGCTAAGTTCCGGGGACGCGGCCTGCTTGCGGTGCACGGCGTCGGCTCGTCGGACGGGGGGGATCTTGCCCCCGAAACCTAACCTCACCTGCAAACAAATACATAAAGCAGGCCTGAACACATAGGGGAAAAAAAGGACTAGAAACTGACGGACGGACTATCTTCACGTCAGAGGCACTGCTGGTGTTAGTGCAGTGAGGCCATTACCCACCCTACCATAGGAATCTTCGGCCATTTTTAGATTCCCCCAATATGGTACATGGTCGGCTTCAACTCACCACATCCTCACCTGTCAAAACTTCTGCCACTTTGGGCACCCCTCGGATAAACTGCTTAGTGCATGTTGCCTTATTCAAGCAACAACAAAAAAAGACAAATTTACGTTTATCCAATTTACTTCACAAGAAAAATCGTTCACATTATTGGATTACTTAAGTTGAAGGAAAAAGAAAAAAAAAAGGATCAGCTTTCCCTAAATTTTTTTAAATTATTTAATCTGGGGCACCCTGTGCGGTAGTTTTACCCCGAAGAAAAAAAAACAATAATTACAAAAAAAAACCCGATCAAAAACCCTACCTCAAGGAGCTCGATGAATTCGGTAAACAAGGGCATACATAAACAATGATTCGCGACAAAAACAAACAATTGGGAAACTCTAACCTCACAAAAAACTGATAAACTGACTAATGGCCAGTTGCACCAAACGCTTTTAAATATTTATCGCTTCGTTAAATTTTAAAATGCTATTTATCGGTTGCTCCAACCAATTTTAGTTTTAAAAGGCCGATAAACAAGCCGATAAACTAAAATGCCATATTCCTCCAGATAAATTTTAAAACCGAGTTTTAATGAAAATATCTACAAAAAAAAACAAACATTTCACTTTTGACAGGACATTTGAAAGCTACAAATTACAATTCAAAAACATATTTGAATTAAATAGATCGCTGGATATGAACGGCCGGGGTCACTCCATCCGTGGCTCGGTTTTCAATAATTCGGCGAAATTTTAGTGCAATGTCGATAGGTGCATTTTTCTCCTCCTCCACATAATAGGTCCGTTCTTTTACTTTTTCGGCAGTTTTTGTAAAAAATGTCAAAAATGGAGTTGGGATGAAATTTTGTGATTCTCCCAAAAAGTAAAAGAACGCTTAACAGCAAAATTCTGCCAATTGCACAAAATTACATCAAACGTCAACAAAATTCAATGTACTTCTTATGGTTTGACAGAACTTACAAAAACTGCCACAAGTAATTTTTGTAGCTAAAATCGGCAGATAGGGAAAATATTTTTCTCCTTCAAAAGTGACAGAACTTACAAAAATCGGGAGTAAAAGAACGGAAAAGTGGGAGAATTTGGTAGTTTTCGGCAGTTTTAGGGAGTAAAAGAACAGACCTAATTTTTGCCTCTTTCCCTTATTTTCTTGGCATCCATTTTTTCTTTTTTTTTTAAATTTATATTAAATTGCTGGGCGAAACACGAATTCAAAAATAGGAACGTAACAAACAAAATAAAATGACGGTTCTGACATCTCATTTTCGTTCAGTTTAAAAAAAAGCAGGGATGTTTCGCAAACAGCATTTTAGTTAAAAAATCAGTGAAAGACATTGGTGCAACCCAGTAAATTTATCAGGCCGATAAATTTTATAAGCATTTTAACAAAAACTGGTTTTTGTGGATTTTGGTGCAAATGGCCATAAGTTAAGTAAACTAAAATTAAAAAAAAAAACAAGTTAATTAAGCTGGTTACAAAATTATTCAGTCTAAACAAAGGTTCATATTGGCTATTAAAAAATTTACTTCTTTGGTTTCGAATAAAAAACGAAAAAACAACCATATTATTCAAATTGGAGCAATTGTTTAATGGCCAGTTGCACCAAACCCGTTTAATCCTAGAAGGGTAACCTTCGTCGAATCGACGAACATCTTTTTTCCTAGTTCAAAAAAGTATTTTTTTGTTTAAGGAACTTTTCTTGAATAAAAACTAAAATATTAAAAAAAAACTTCTTGTTTTTGCTTTTTCTAAAAAGAAAAATAGTAAATAAACATAAACTATTCAACTTCAGAGAAATTAGTTAGTTAGTTTGTCTTATTAGCGCTGTTAAATATTGCTTCGTCGATTTGACGAATGGCTACCTGTAACGTAATTTTTAGTAGGTTACCTTTCTAGGGTTAAATATTTATCGCTTCGATAAATTTTAAAATGGCATTTATCGGTTGCTCCAACCAATTTTAGTTTTAAAAAGCCGATAAACAAGCCGATAAACTAAAATGCCATTTTCCTCCAGATAAATTTTAAAACCGAGTTTTAATGAAAATATCTACAAAAAAAAGAGTGCGATCCATGTTGTTCACACAACTAAATTCCCAGAGCGAAATTTCCAGCCGATGCGTTCCGTTGTAGTTCTACACGCACGTTGTTTTCAAAGTTAAATTCCATAAGTTCATTTGAATAACAGTGGCGCCTATATTACTCCTGAATATTGTAGTTCTCTATTAGTGAAAGCATTTGTCTAATCGGATTAGTATTTTCGAAGATTAATATTTATATGGCAAAACAGCGTTTGGTGGGTCAGCTAGTAATTAAATATAGTCTATGATACTCCTGAATTTTTTTTCACACTAACTATAAGATTTTTTGCACTATTGTTGAAATTATTGCAGAAATTATCATAATTTTCATTATATTAGGGTTGTCTTGGATTTTGAATTGCAATTATAAAACCGCTAAGCGGATTTCGCTCAAAACCTAATCAGCTCTTAACTACACAATATCGCGTCGAATGAAACCAATTTCATGACAATACGATGAGTGGTTCGAGCCGAAAAAGCGTAACGCACATACGCACATACGCGCATACGCACATACGCACATACGAACACACACACACAGACATCATCATAAAAACGCTTTATTCGGATTCTAGTGACCTCGAAACATGGAGATATGCATCCTGAAGAGCCAAGGCCTAAGTGGCTTACTCTCATCAACAATTCTCTGAGTGCGTGTGAAGAATTGAGGGGACCTACAATTTAACGACGATTCCGAACGGCAAAGTTGAGAAGCACTTTTTTCATGACAGATTGATACTCTTGGAAGTTTTGTCAGGTCTTCGCAAGAGGCAGTACCCGTAAATATAAAATCCATTATTTTCTCCGTAATTATTTCTTATTCAATGAAAAAAATTACGACAGAATTTTATGTGGTTCTCCATTGAACCAAAACATTGATGTGCCGTCGACGAAGGGCCGGCAATATTTTTTTCTTAAACGTTTTCCAATGGGAAAAGTATTGATGGTTTTTCCCGACGAATTGATTCGTTTTGAATTTGTCTTTTGAGACGAATCTACACAGATTTTTCACACTAATTTTAACACATACTAAAAACTTGACAGTTTTTGCAAATGGAATAATTATTTGTTGAAAAAGAAAATAGCAGAGAGTGCGTGTTTCTTGTGTTATAATTACTATAAATAAGAGAAAAGTGAATATTATAAAGAATAATAATGAAAATAGAGAATATTAATGAAAATAAATAAAAACTATAACAACTATAACTATAACTGTCAATAATCTGACCCTTGGTGTAAGCAACGAATTGTTGTGACACAAATATAGGAAATCAGAAAAAATGAAAGCGGAACAAGATAGCATACTTTGAGGAGCTTGTAAAAATGCGCCTATTCATGTCAAATGATAAACAATAAAAGTCTGCAATGGGAAACCAAAAATCAGTGGAGTTGTTAGCGCAATGCGTAGTGCATTGGCTTCCCAACTAGCTGGTCTAGGTTCAAATCCCAAAGTGAACTCAAAAAGTTTTTCGATTAATATGAAAAATAACTAGACAGCACCACTAATAAAGGAGTCTGATGATCGGCTTGGCACCCGTGGAATAGCTATAACTCCAGCCAAACAAATGAATTGACAGAAAAAGCCATTGGTTGAAGTACCTCTAAGTTGCTATCGTTGTTCAAACAACATAAAAAAGAAAATAAATAAGGTTTATCGTTGTGTTCTTAAGAATAGGTACATATAACATTGACATCATTACAAGTATTCCTCATCCGAGGACGAAGATATGCTGAAAATTTTCATTGGATGAATTCGACGATTGTTAAAGCAAATAATATATTACTATCCAAGAACGAAAGGCATTCAATTTAAAATTTCGAAAATGTTGTACAAAATTATAGGACGAAGAATGAATAATTGTTTCTCTTGTTTGTTTATGCTAACAGCTGGAACACTAATACACTTACAAAAAGATATTGCTACGTTTTTCCTTTCCATTGAAACCAAAAAATATTGATTTTTAGTAGCGACGCGTCGCGACGGGCCGTCCATTTCAAGTGGTTCAAAGGAAATCGTCAATAGTTTACACTTGCAGTTG
The DNA here is from genome assembly GCA_943590905.1 of Sphaerophoria taeniata. Classification (NCBI taxonomy): domain Eukaryota; kingdom Metazoa; phylum Arthropoda; class Insecta; order Diptera; family Syrphidae; genus Sphaerophoria; species Sphaerophoria taeniata. Next base: position 71,347,268 of record OX016541.1, read on the forward strand.
CAAGTGCGTTGGCAGTTGTTAGGTGCGTTGACTGCTAAGCAGAACCTCGCGTCGTGGGTTCGAGTCCTTCTCGTGCCCATAAAGTTTTTATTTCATCTTTGACGGGTACTGCCTCTTGCGAAGAGCTGACAAAACTTCCAAGAGTATCAATCTGTCATGAAACTGCTTCTCAACTTTGCCGTTCGGAATCGTTGATAAATTGTAGGTCCCCTCAATTCTTCACACGCACAACAAGGAAACATCATAGTACAATCGCAGTCAATGCTGGGGATTTGGAAACACCACTTCTGTAGACTGTATAACGGCAACGACGAACAAAACCCCGCCGTCAGACTGGAGCCTTTTATTGTACACGATGATAGCCAACAATTCCGTGAACCCGACCTAGTAGAAGTGAAGACGGCAATATCACGGCTGAAATCCAACAAAGCCGCTGGTGCAGATGGTCTAGCTGCTGAACTGTTCAAAGCAGCAGGCAACGATTTAGATAGGAGCAAGCACCAAATCATCTGTAAGATATGGTCGGAGGAATGCATGCCCGATGAATGGAACCTCAGCATTGTTTGCCCGATCCTGAAAAAGGGAGATCCTCTAAACTGCGCCAACTACAGAGGAATCAGTCTACTTAACATCGCCTACAAGATCCCCTCTGCCATAATATGTGAACGTCTAAAGCCTTTCGTCAACAATCTGATTGGTCCTTATCAATGTGGCTTCAGGCCAGGAAAGTCAGCCATCGACCAAATTTTCACGTTGCGGCAGATCCTGGAAAAACCCTATGAACTCCAAATCGATACCCACCACCTCTTCATCGATTTCGAGGCCGCGTATAACAGCATCTACAGAGACGAACTGTATAAAGCAATGTCTAATTTTGGCATCCCTGCCAAGCTCGTTCGCTTGTGCAAAATGACGATGGAGAACTCACGCTACTCCATCAAGGTTGGCAATGAGCTTACTGCATCTTTCAACGTCAAAAAAGGATTCAGACAAGGCTATGCACTGTCGTGCGATTTCTTGAGAAGATAGTGCAAAACTCTACCGTTAACACCAGAGGCACTATCTTCCAAAAATCTGTTTAACTTCTCGCGTACGCCGACGATATTGATATAATGGGAAGAACACAGCGTGATGTCAATGGCGCCTTTGTGAGGATTGAGACAGAAGCGGCAAAAATGGGTTTAGCGGTAAATGAGGGAAAAACGAAGTATATGCTGTCTTTGAGAAAGGACACCCAACACCGACGGCTCGGACAGAACGTCAAAATAGACGCATACAACTTCGAGGTAGTGGAGGAGTTTGTCTACCTAGGCTCCGCTATTAACACGGGCAATAACACCAGCACCGAGATCAGACGAAGAATTACTCTAGCTAATCGCTATTTCTTTGGATTAAGAAAGCAACTAAGGTAAAACTGTACAGTCCTGCTGTATGGTGCAGAAGCATGGACCTTGACAAAATCGGATGAATGTGCCTTATGCTGTTTCGAGAGGAAAGTTCTTCGGGTCATCTTTGGCCCCGTGTGCATTGATGGGGAATGGAGAAGAAGATACAACAGAGAACTTTACGGGTTGTACAACGACGTGGACCAGAGTCAAGGTCCAGAGACTCAGATGGCTCGGTCATTTAGAGCGCATGGACACCAATGCTCCGGCCCGGAAAGCCTTTGACACAGAAGGAGAGGAAGACCGCGACTCAGGTGGCGCACAAGTGGAAGAGGACCTCAATCAACATGGAGTGCAAAACTGGAGGCAGCTAGCTAGGGACCGAGCTGGCTGGCGGAGACTGTTGATTGAGGCCCAAATCCAAACCGGACTGTAGCGCCACCTTAAGTAAGTAAGTAAGGACTTAAGATCTGGTCGACCAAGCTTATGGAACCACCGTAAAAAGAATATGATTTCTCACGAAGCTAGGTGGAATAAGCTGAATGTTGGACTGATATTGCAGTTACAACAGCAAGAGAGTTGGAATCCGTTATTTTTAGTGATGAACCAAAATTAATTTCGATGACTTTTATTGGTGTGATTAAAGGGACGAAAAAGCAGTAGGTAAGTAAAAATGAGTCGGAACTCTAGAGGTGGCAGTGTTATGGTGCGGGGTGCTTTTGGTTTGCATGGTAAATGGCCAACGAATTTTGAGTAATTCCTGCTGCTCCTATTCACAATCCAAGTTGTGTTGAGTGTTTTCCATGGTCTCCCTGTGCTGTGTAGTCCCGACCTTAACCCAATCGAAAATTTCTGGGGGATAAAGGCCAGAAAAGTTTACCCAAATGGAAAGAAGTACACAAATGTACCAGACTTAAAAAGAGGAATAAATAAAGCTCGGCTGGAGATGAACGAACAAGTTCTGCAAAACTTTACACATTCAAAATTAAATTCCAGATAGGATTTTTCAATTAATTGAGAAAAAAGGAAATAGTACAAAGTACTGACTTACAGATTAGTAGGTAATTCGGTGTTTATAAGAATAAAATATTGACTGTCTTTATACTTACTTCGCATTTTTTACACCCCCTCTTTCAAATAATACAGTTTTCGGTTTGCATTTGGCTTATACTTTCATTTGAAAATTCCATTTCTGGAAATGATAACATCCACAATGACGGTTTATTGCAAATAAACGGGCTGAATCACCGCTTCAGTAAACGAGTGAGTGAGTCTCATCAGTGATCGAACGAACGAGTAACCACTTTGGGAAGATGGCATTCGATTGGTCACGTTTCACGCTCTATGAACTGAAGACAGAATTCAAAATTATTGTACTAGTTGCTCGATAGATAACTCGATAACGTGAGAGGTAGTGCCAAATGCACACAATTCAGCAGTGGCGGATTAAACGTTGAGGGTGCCATAGGCAAGCATGTCATCGGCGCCCCTATATTAGAAATCACTCGTATAGTTTGACCGAAACCGATGTACAGCGCCTTAGAAAAACGTGTTGAAATGGGGGCCAAGTAAAAAAAAGAACAAGTTGTTTATATGAGATCGATAGATATTGTCACAAAGATCTTACGATTTCGGTTTAAAATATTTTAATTAATGATGTGCCGAACGTAAATTTTATAAACCAAGTTAATTCTAGTTGGTTTTTATGCAACTCGGTTCGCCAAATCGGATACCAGGGGTGTCCGCCGGGAAGGTTATACTACTTTATTTTACCGCCATTTTGGTGACAATTCATATTTGGCAGACGTGAAGCAGACACGTGGCAAATTTACTATAGAAAAATATTCCTTAAACCAACCTGTTTTGATCGTTAAAACATTTTATCAATATCAATCATCGATTACTGAGGCACATTTTCGTTTGAATGGATATGTGAAAAAACAGAAAAGTCGGTTCTAGGAAAACCCTCAAATTATTCATCAGTCACCTTTGTTTCCATGAAAAGTTACAGTACCTATGGTGTGCAATTTGGTCAGGAGGAATCATAGGTCCTTACTTCTTTGAAAATGAAAGCGACCGACACGTAACGGTAACTGTGAATTATGAGCGGTATCGTTATATGATTGAAAACTTTTTAACGCCAAAACTGCATCAGTGGCGTAGCGTGGTTTATTGCCGCCCGGGGCAGATCAAATTTTGCCGCCCCAAATTTTTTTTGTCAAAGTTGGTGAACACTACCATTTCTTCCATAATGAACCATACTGACAGAGTATCCATTTATTTGTAGGTGATGTATATCGATTATAACCATATTGAAAGTAACAACATTTTAAGGAACCTAACTTTCAAATTTGGTTAATGTTTTAAATTGCATACTCACTATAAAATAAAGCTCAAAAAATAAATTAAGATTAAGAAATTATATTTAATTTTTTAAATCACTTAATTTTGGTTATTACTAGTACATATAAAGCAAAAATTTAATTTTTGTTTTCTTTTTAATAAGCAAAGATTCGTATATTTTTATTTTTAATGAACATTTGTTTCGATTTTTAAATTAAGCAAATTTGATTTTTTTTAATTATATTGTGGCAAGCAACTCAACTGACATTGACTTATGTACGTTTGTACGTTACCCATATTTAACAATTTATAAAAGGTAGAAAATGTTTAAATTATTTGTCTTCTTTGTTTTTTACACACAAATTCTTTTATTATAGTTTCGATGTCAATCGCATCAGTTTTTTGCATTTCTATGGCTAGAATTCCTAGGTTACTTAACCTTAGAGTACTCATTGTCGACCTGAGATAGTTTTTTATTAGTTTTAGTTTTGAAAAACTCCTCTCACTTCCGGCATTGCTTATTGCTATTGTTAAAAAAATACGCAGCATAATGATAATGTTTGGCAAACTTGTTTCTAACTTCGACTGTTCCATGAAATTTAATATTTCAAGCGGGTTTGTTGTTTCAAGATCGTTAAGTCTTTCCAAGGAAGATGCAAAGGCTCTTAATCGACCACGTTCTATTTGAAATCATCGGGAGATACATCATGCTCATTGAATGCAAGTTCCGAATCGTAATCAAAATTTTCAGCCAGTAGCTTGGAAGCTGGAAGAAAGTCGAATTTTTTGGCCAAACTTTGCAATTGGTTAAATCTCTCCTTGATTTCGACGATGATTTTATCTAAGGAAGAAAACAATTTTCTTCTCAACTCTTCGTCATGAGACAGACGGCGCAGTGTCATAAGTCCGTAGGTCATAAGTCCGTAAAGGACTTTTGACCCACTTAGGTGGGTCAAAACTTCATAAATTGATTATGAACTTATAACCCACCTAAGTGAGTCAAAAGTCCGTCAAAATTTCCTACGAAATTCTGACCCAAACGTACGGTTTTTTGGAGTCATTCTCTCTGAGAATGCTTCCGAAAATTGTTATTTGTTGCTGGTCTTTTTTTTTACAACATATCTACCTTGATACAGATTTCTTACTTCAAATTCACCCTTTTACAAATCGAATTCACCCTTTTACAAATCAAATTCACCCTTTTACAAGTCAAATTCGCCCTTTTACAAATCAAATTCACCCTTTTACAAATCAAATTCACCCTTTTACAAATCAAATTCACCCTTTTACAAATCAAATTCACCTTTATACAAATCAAATTCACCCTTTTACAAATCAAATTCACCCTGTACTTATAATGAAGATATTTGTAAAAAGGTGAATTTGATTTGTAAAAGGGTGAATTTGATTTGTAAAAGGGTGAATTTGATTTGTAAAAGGGCGAATTTGACTTGTAAAAGGGTGAATTTGATTTGTAAAAGGGTGAATTTGATTTGTAAAAGGGTGAATTTGATGTAAAAAAAACTGTAGCTCTGACTTGTAAGCGTCACTTCATTCGGGTTTTTCTGAAACTGGGTTTGTTTTTTTATTTCATTCAATCTTAGTTTGTTTAAGACCTTATGGCTCTTTTTATTGCGGACTTTTGGCTCACTTACGTGGGTTATAAGTTCATAATCTATTTATGAACTTTTGACTCACTTAAGTGGGTCAAAAGTCCTTTACGGACTTATGACCTACGGACTTATGACCTACGGACTTATGACACTGCGCCGAGACAGACCAACATCTGTGCTTCCATCACCAAAGATGTGCTTCCTTTTTTTCCTTCTGGGAGGATCCAAGGAAATGCCTAAGCTCTCACACAAATTCCTTGCGTAAACAAGAGCATCATTGACTAATTTTTCTCTTGTATCTTCAAGAAAAGTCAGTAGAGCAGTGATTTTAGCTGCACACTGATAAAGGTCAAGACCTTCGGTTTGTAAGTAAATTTGACAATAATTTATTTCATGAAGAACAGGTTTCCAAAATCCCAAAAAGCAGAGAAAAGAAAAGGATTGCATTGCTATAAGCAAAGTTCCTGCATCTGTTCTCGTATTTAAGCTTTCGCCTGTCTCAGTAAGCTTTTCTATAGAATTTAAAATATCCTCATAGTAAGAGTATGTGGTCTCCACAGAATCCGCTTTTGCACTCCATCTTGTTTATTGAATCCTTTTCAACGATTTACTAGTAGTCGCAATCAGGACGTCCCAACGATGAGTTGACATCGCAAAAACCACATAACATCGTTCCAATGTTCCGAAAAAAGTAACTGAGTCGGACTCAGTTGCAGCAGCGTGCAGGCAAACAAGATTTAAAGAGTGATTTGAGCATGGAACGAACTGGGCTTTCGGGTTTATCTCTTGAATTCTTTTTTGGACTCCTGTGTTTTTTCCGGCCATAACAGCGGCATTGTCGTAAGCTTGACCCCTGCAATCCATTATATCGAGGCCGTCGGTTTTTAGTTTACAAAGGATCATCTCGACAATGCCCTCAGCAGTTTTATTTTTCGTTTCAATGAAATCAACAAAGGATTCCACCACTTTTATATGATGATCTTCAATTTTTATATACCGCAACACTTGACTGGTCTGGTCTTTGTGGGAAATATCAGGAGTGCTATCAAAAATTATTGAATAGTACTTCGCTTTTTTCACCTCAGAAATAATTTGATGTTGCATTTCTTCTCCTAAAATGTTTATAAATTCATTTTGAATTTGTGGCGACATATAACTTGTTGATATTTTTTCATTCATTTTTATTCTTACACGATGCTCACGAAGGACTGGGTCATACTTTGAGATGAGATGTACTAGCTCTAAGAAGTGCCTCTGTTAGAGCTTGTAGGGTCTTCTCTATGGCCACGAAAAGCTAAAGTTTGTTTTGCTAGGAATTTAATGATGTCAACCATTGTAACAAGAGTTTCTTGCCACTTTTTGATTTATTATCCAAGAGTTTTTCCTCAGTTTGATCAATGGTTTGATCTTTCTGAAGTCTTACTTCCAATTCTTGCCTCACCACCCGTCCCAAAAGATATGTGTTCTGCTTGTCAAAGAATAATTTAATGAGGGATTGTTTTGCTGTGTTGCTTATTCAGAAATTTTCGAGATTTTCGGTCGCAACAACCGCTAATCGTGAAGCAATTGGCTACGTTCAATCACGTATCGGATAGGCTATCTGAGATACCCGTATCTGGGATATCTTTTTGGACGAGACAGATACCCTGAATCCAGATAGTTGTCAAAACGTCTAAAAAAAAAAATAACAAATCAAATGTTTGAGAATAGAGAATTGTTTATGGCTTTGAATTCGTCGGCAAACATCTTCATAGTCATCTAAATTATACAAAATATTGTTAAAAACAACATCCATAGTCATTTTGTTTATTTTTCTTTCAATTCTCTTCTAAATAGGAAGCTGATAAAATAGCGCGCCAAACAATACAAGACAAAAAATCATGTGTTGATCACTCGGATACCCGTGGTATACCAAAAATTCTCAGATACCTTTGTATTTTTTTTTTTTGACAGAAAATGGTTCATGTATTTGCTATTTTTTACTATGGATTACAATAACAAAAAGCTATCCGATACCTTGTGGTTACGTGATTGAACGTAGCCATTGGTATTTAAGATTTTGTTGTTTATCTGAATGTGTGATGGGTGGATCGTAATTCGCAAAAGATTTACCATCGTAGATTTTCGGTCTAATGCTTATGTTAAATTTGTGATTAAATGAAGTTTGTGGTGGTATAGGTACAAGACGATTGGATGCCAACCCATAGGAAATTCTGTTTACCGAAAATTATTTCAGGGTTCGTTTGTTTTGGTTACCTTTTTTTTTGCCGCCCCTCAAACAAGTGCAGGGTTTTTTGTTTTGGTAACCTTTTTTTTTTGCCACCGCCCCTTTTTTGCCGCCCCTCAAACAAGTGCCACCCGGGGCAAAAGCTTGAGCAACTCAAACAAAATATTCGTGATAAAATTAATGAAATACCGTGCAAATATGCTCAAAAGGCCTCGCATTTGTCAGACTAACATACTAACTAACTGTATACCATACGTAATTGCCGACATAAAATAAAACATTTATCAATATTAGATGCACTCTTTCATTTAATCAAAAATTATAAACAAAGTAGTATACCTTCCCGGCGGACACCCTGTATTTAAAGAGCAGACAAATTAGGTTTTTAATCCGTCAAAATCGTTGCCATCCGCTGATGAAATTCGACCATTACGTTAAGCCTTACGATAAGTAAGATAGAAATACACTTAAAAGATGAGAAAAAAGCAAAATCGATTACCGAGTTGACACTGAAAGTGGAATTGCTCGGGACCGATTTTTATTTTAACAAAGTTTGAACTGAGGTTCGAGTTCATAAGTTTCCTTCTTTAACAACCACACATGTATGAACTCGGTGCACCCACGCGCCCTTTGTTGCCTCGCGCCCTTAGGCACATGCCTAGTTTGCCTTTAGGATAATACGCCACTGCAATTCAGTCACGTATTATTCGATCACTTGGGAAAACATTCTTCTCAAATTTGATATTGCCAAAAGTAAGGGAATCTGGTAAAATTTTACAACCCGTTGCTTCTTCTAAAACTGTGGCAATTCTGTGGTTAAACTGCACACTCCACCTTTAATATAACACCAACAATTTCTTCGGGGTGCGTCCCGCGGGTCAGCTAGTCTTATATATAAAAATGGAACGCTAAATGTGGTGCTGAGCGCAAAACTCGAGAACGGTTGGACCATTTTGCACCAGTATTTGACAGAATGTTCGGATTGTAGTGTAAGAAGTTTGTTTAAAACCAGCCAAGCTGTTCACGAGATAAAATAAAAATGAGAACGGTTAGGCTGTTTGGCACCAAATCTTAACGAAATGTTCAGGCAGTAGTTTAGATGGTTTCTAAGAAGTTTATACAAAATTGGCTAAGCCGTTCATGACATATGGCAAAAAATATTGAAACCCCATTTTTTCTTTAGAACGTTAACTATGCATTTGACCATGTGATGGTCATTAAATTTCGTAAATTTATTGTTTAATGTAATGTTTTGTTATTGTGTAAGTGTTTGTTTGTTTTAGATTAGTCTACTAACAACTAACACTGCACTAAGTGATGTGACATTTGTCGTAAGAAATAGCTTGCTATAAGCTCTCTTCGGCATCATCTGATAGTGTAAAAAACAAATACCTAAACAAAGTTGTTGCGCATGGGTCAACGAAGGTTTCTGACCTTACTAGCTGACCCAGCAAACGTTGTTTTCATATATATATATACTAATTTCATGCATATCCGTTGAAGACTCGCTACTTTTATACCAGGGGAGTGTTTGGCACCTAATTTTGATGGAATTTTTAGTTAGTGGAGATAAGCCTCTTCGACGGGTCTCCACCTTGAAGTTGGTGAGGAGAATCCTACTTATTTTTTCAAAACTTTTTTCTTTTTTCATGGATACAAGGATAAGGAAGAACTTGTTTAAATGCTAAAGGAGCCCTTAACGAATCTGAATTAAGAAACTTCATTGGCCAGCCCGAATACAAAAAATGTGAACGTCAAAAGTTTAAATCACAAGATACAACAGTTGTTGCCAGAGACCTTGGATTCATTCAAATTCATTAATATAGTTACAGTGCGACCGAATCTGTGAATTATGCAAACAGAGTTTTTATACTCATTGGACTTGCCGGTCATGCCAACCCATAATTTACAACTGAAGGGCGGATTTCCGTCAGTAGAATCCAGCACAGCTGTGCAAAAATTAATAAAAAAAAAAAAAATGTCGAAGCCAGCAAAAAAAAAATTACAAACAAAAAAGATACAAAACATACCCTGTGCCTGTAGATTCAAGGAAGTTTGCCCCACAATTCATCAGCTCGCAGCCGAATTTTCCAATTTCTTCTACCATTTTGTGCATTTCAGATTCAAATTGCTCATGAAAACGTGATAATTCTGTATCGATATCGATAGCATTGGAATCTCTTTTTTCAATAGGAATATTCCTTTTTGAATCGGCCATTGTGCTTACGGTGTTTTGGGTTATTTATAAAATTAAATGACAAAAAATATATGAATGAGTTTTTTTAATTATTCAAACACGGTAATATAAACCGCATGAATGCAAAGAATTAAAATGTAAGAATTAAGAATTATTGAATTAAAATTAAAAACGAAACGATGAAATTACTTTTTGAAGTAATACAAGTTTTTAAAGTGAAAACACTGAAAACGTTTTTAGGCGCGATCGGTACTTTACCAGATGGCGTAGTCGTAGTGAAATGATTGCGTGTTACGAAAATTGCAACATGCTCACGACTAACGCATGTAACATGTAATATAGCTCTGCCTGTCAGTTTACATGTTTTAATAGCGTCCAAACGACTGAATCGATTTAAATGAATTTTGGTACAGATATAGTCTACAGTCTGAGAAAAGGCATATGGTACTTCTTAACGCAATAAAAGGTATTTAAATGGTAGGCTAATGTTTGCATCCACGTTACGGAATAACGGGATCATGACGTTATCTCGAATACAAAAATCTCGAATGTAAAAAATCTCGAAACAAAAAAATAAAAATTTCGAATGCAAAAATCTCGAACGTACAAAAATCTCGAACGTTCAAGAATCTCGAAGGACAATATTTCGAAAAAATCTCGAAAAAAATGGAAATTCTAGATTTTTCGAGATTTATTTTTTAGTTATATTTCTGAAAGAAAACATGTTTTTGTAATTTAATTCATAAGTTTATTTATTCCTACTTTTAACAAAACAACAAAATTTTTCAAAATTCAAAATACAAAAACGGTATTGAGCTAAACTTTTTTTAACCGATATAGCTTTGTAGGAGAGGTGAATTGAAATGAGGGGTAATGGGAAGGAATCAATCAAAACTCAGAGGCTGAGGTGCTCTACCGTACTGAGTTTGACTGTGGGTACTGGGATATGGAGGATTTAAGTAAAACAGGAATAATCAAAACTCAGAAGCCGAGGTGCTCTACCGTACTGAGTTTGACTATGGGTACTGATTTAAATAAAACGCAAAACAAAATGATTCGGATTCCTATATATAACTCTCAAGTGCAAATCTGAGGCGGAGGTGCTCTGCCGAACAGACTAATATGAAGAGTGATTTTATTGAGTTTTCTCAGTGGCTTTTATACTAAACTAGCTGACCCGGCAGACGTCGTCCTGCCTTGATTTGAAGAATTAAATGAAACTCCGTCAAGGAGTTTTTGAAATTCATTGGAATGACTATGGAGCTGAAAATTCATTGTACCATCCCAGAAACCTTCGGGAGTTTCATTTAATTCTTCAAATCAAGGCAGAACGACGTCTGCCGGGTCAGCTAGTGCGCCACAGGACTCATCTGTCAAATGAGCTACATATTAAACTTATATTTTCTGTAAGAGTAAGAGTCGCCTCTGGCCACCGATATGGCGCTAGTTGACATGTGTCAAAATTCCCTTAGCAAGTAAATGCTTCCATAGGTCGATTGGTGCGCCACAGTACTCATCTGTCAAATGAGCTATATATCAAACTTTGAAAAATACATTATTGTATGTCCCTGGATCATACATTTATGTATGTCCCTGGATCATACATTATTGTATGTCCCCGGATCATACAACAATTATTCTTTCCATAATATTTGTGGTCATACCTTTGTATATGGTATATAATAATAGCCGTGTTTTATTGGGAACTTAGCTCAGCTCAGCAATAGAAATTACATGTCAAACAACAACAACCGAAAGCTAAGTAAAAATAAGTTAGCAATTTTAGTTAGCAATTTCCTGAAGATAAGGTTTCAGCAATTCGACACTTGAGTTTTTCGTTGTGTTTTTCCTTTATCAAATGTCAAAACCTTTTGAAGAAAATAGTTTTCCACCATAGCAACTCAATGTAAAAAAAATTGTTTCAGATAGGTCTCAAGATGGCGTTTGAAAGCTTTCGATATTTGAAAATAGTTTTTCACCATAGCAACTCAATGTAAAAAAAATTGTTTCAGATAGGTGTAAAGATGGCGTTTGGAATATTTCGATTTTTGACATTCTGGTGAACGAAACTTAATTCAAAGCTGACTATATCGTTTTATTGGAATTCCTATTGCTAAGCTAAGCTAAGTTCCCAATAAAACACAGCTTAAGTTAGGAATTTTAGTTAGGAATTTCCTGAGGATAAGGTTTGAGCAATTCGACACTTGAGTTTTTCGTTGTGTTTTTCGTTGTGTTTTGTTTGGGTTTTGGTATTTGATATAATCAAATGTCAAAACCTTTTAAATGAAAATAGTTTTCCACCACAGCAACTCATGTAAAAAAAAATTGCTTGCTCATGTAAAAAAAATTGCTTTCATATAGGTTTCAAAAGATGGCGTTTGAAAGGTTTCGATATCTGATAATCTGGTGAATATAGGGTCGCCATTTTGTCAAAATGTCAACTCTATGTAAAAAAAATGACTTTCTCTGCCTCTAACTAGATGGCGACACTTTTTGATAGTACCTATCAAATATATATACAAAAGGTGAACGAAACTCAGTTTAAAACTGACTATAGCGTTTTATTGGAATTCCTATTGCTAAGCGGCTAGTCGTGTTTAATTGGGAACTTAGCTCAGCTCAGCAATAGAAATTACATGTCAAACAACAACAACCGAAAGCTAAGTAAAAATAAGTTAGGAATTTTAGTTAGGAATTTCCTGAGGATAAGGTTTGAGCACAGATAAGAAAATATACAGATGTCTCATCCATATGGGAAAAAGTGTTCTATGAAAACGAATTTTACCAAAAAAGCTTTTTCCTATCCGAAGTCTTTTTTGTTATTTTTCGTTTTTTCTTTTTATCTCACAAACACGGAGAGTAAGATTTGTTTTTGTTTTTTTCCTCTTTCATCCCTTATTTTGCCATCTCATTTGACTTCTTTGAGTTGGCAAGAAAACAAAAAAAAATTCAACTTTTCTGTCGTTTTACGTTTATACATTCTTAAAATGTTTCAATGTATTTGTGTTTTATTTCATAATGATACGATTTTTGGTATGTATGCGATGAAGTTTTTGCGTTTCTATTCGTTTTTATTTAATTTTCGCTCTTATACGCTTGAAGATCTGTGATTGTATTAACGATTGGTAGTAAAAAGTATTAAAAGTATCGATGGTCGTTAAAGTGTTAACGAATAATGAAATTGAAAATTTTGATCGATCCTGAATCCTGATCTCTTGTAGATATTTAAAAAATAATTTCAAGGACCTGTTAAATAATATTTTTTCGTTTGCAATAAAAACTGAAAAAAGTCGTTTTCAAAATGTTGATCGGCTGTCTGCCTCCTGGGTAGATGGGTCGATTGTCTTTGGATCTGGTATTTCATAATCAAGGCATATTTAGACATTGGTTTTTGAAATTATTCTTAAGGAAAAATATAAAAGTGGTTGTACTTTTTTTGGCAAAAAAAGTAAAGGGTTGATGTTTTTGAAGCTATTTTTTGGAAAACAAAACTTTATTAATTGCAGTTATGTATTATTTAGATACAGAGTATCTAAATAATCTTTTTTTGCTAAGCAATTCTATATTATAGTATATAATATACATGAAATGAATAAATATACGTAGGTTCATATTCATATAGGTAGTTATTTGTTAAAAATAAGAATTAATAAATTATTATGCAAATTCTAAAAAATCTTAATTTGGTTTAGAAAAGAAAGTTATGAACTCGCATATACATATGTACAATAGGGTGGTTCTAATTTGCTTTTTTTTCGAAAACTAATGAAGGCATCTGCTCAATCGTCTCCAAATAAATAATTTTTTTAGTTTTTATCTATACCCCTTACTGGCCAAGTGTCGAAGTGAAATTGTTATACTTTATGCGGCTGATTTTTGGATTATCATAAGGACCACCCTGATGAACAAGTACACACAAATTTTAGCTTGTACATGTACATGTTTATTGACTGTTTTATTACCACTGTGGCGTATACGTGTTTTTTTCCTGTAATCGGAATTGCTTTGAATTGAAGAAGTTCATAAATTAAGTACTAAAGTAGATGTCAAGATTTTTATTTTTGTACTTAACTGCTCTTAGCCTTACTAAGGAAAAGTGAATATTCATGGTTCACATCAAAGCGTTAAGAAAAATAGGGAAATGCACGATTCAAGTATTGGTACTAGTGATGGGATCATTCGAATGATATAATCGATTATAATCGATTCAGGCAATCATTCGAGATCATTCGATTATTGAAATTATGGAATGATTTCTCAAACTATACTACAACTACTACTCTTCAAAATTCAAATCTCAAATGAAAAAAAAATCGAATGACGATTATTAGTATTCAAATGACCATTATTATGATTCGAATGCAAATAATCGATTATTAGTATTCGAATGAAAAATCATTCGAATGAATAATCGATAATTATTAATAATCGAATGAAAAATCATTCGAATGAAAATAGTACTCGAATGAAAAGAATCGGTTATTAGTGTTCGAATGCAAAAAAAAATCTAGTTCTAGTTTATTTTGCAAATCTTTGGAATGGAATTTTGTTTATTGGTTTTGGTCACATTTTTTAAAGGCGAACAAAAATTTGTATTTTGAGTAATTTTTGTATTTATTTTTTGTTGTTAAATAGCATATTGGCACTGTAAACGTTAAATTTTTCACTATTTTCATTCGGTATCGTAAATCGAATGATCATTCGATTATTCAAATCATTCGAATACTATTTTTTCGATAATTGAAATCAATTGATTATGCCCATCACTAATGGGTACTATAGAAAAGTAGTGGTGCAATGATTTAATTAATTTACTGAATCACTTTTGCTTAGAAAGTTTCCAGGGGTCACGAACGTGGACGTGGCAGTTGCGACCCCCACCCTCCCTTCCTCCCGCAATAATTATTAATTCAAGTTCTGATGTCTTAATTTTATTTCTTGTTTTTTTCTTCAAGCATTCATAACATTTATCAATTTTTTTATTTTATTCTTAGGGTTTTTCTTTTTATAACTGTTTTTGTCAATAACCCACTTGCAATTTTTCCAAAGCAAAACATTTATTAAAAAGTTGATTATGTCTATTTTGTGAATATAGCATTTATCTTCATGGTTCAACCAGTTTGAAAAATAAATGTTTGTTGCAGTAATGCATTCATTTACAATTCTTTCTGTCAATCTAGGAGCAATAGGTGTTTTTTTAAAGTAAGTGGCAAAAATTTTGACATGAAGACTACAGATTTCAAAATAAATTTCAGATGGCCAGAATAGGAGTGTAGTTTCTGTTGAATTTTCATATTCTTTGAGTTTAATTAGTACTTCTGTAAGGTCAAAGTTATGTTTGTCTTTGGACATTTCTTGCATGCAACTATCACATATTTCTTTATTTTTTTGTATTGACTTGAAAAGGCAATATCCTGCAAAATATCTGGTGGCTAGGTCATTTATTTCTGGTACTTTAATTAAGATCATATCGTCTTCCGAAGTGCTGTCCATGTCTATTTCCAAGTATTCATACTCTTCATTTTCCAATTCATCACATGCAATCGATATGTTTTCTTCTTCTTCTGTATGACACTCTAAAATTGCACTCCAATCAATTTTAAGGTATTCTGAATCGTCATCTTCGCAATTGGAACACCTAGAATTAAATACGAATTTCATCGCTATCACCTTTGCAAGCAGGGAGCCAAATTAAATTCAGAAGCACTTGGATTGTTTTTATTCGTATTACGAGCTCTTATTTTACCAAATAAATTTTCTAGAGGATCCTGATTAAATTTGTTTACATAAATGTAAAATAAATCATCATACTCAATAAATAATGATTGACGTATTTGTAATACGCTTTCAATGGTTAAAACTAATCCTTTGAAACAAAACGTTCTGTCCTTAGCATTATTAATTGGCTCAATATTCAAAATATATTCTTTCATCTCTTCAATAAAAATGATATTATTATCATTCCTTTTAATTGGTGGCTTTCCATTAAGAAGATCGAAAAGCCTATTTATTTTGTATATAAATTGAGCTGTTGGCTTTGCAAATGGCGCTATTTGTGCAGGAAATTTTTTTTAATTCAATTAAGGCTTCAATTCCACATGCCACAGATCTACTAAGGACTTGTACAGCCAACTTTACGCTCATTTTTTGAAACTCTGTTGGATCGATGTGTGCCGAAGTCAACTTTGGACAAATTTTTGTTACGTTGCATCTTTCTGCGTTGTACAGGTATTCAACAATTTTCCAACTTACGATTCCATCAGAAGTATTGAAATTGTATTTTAATAAATTATTTCTAACGCTTTTTATTAGATGTGGAATATCGTATATGCCATGAATGCGTTTTTGTTGGTATGAAAAACAACAATTATTTTCATTTATTGCCAATGTCTTGAACAAGCTTCGATTAGTAGGCCCTTGGTCGCAGCAAATCGCTCTTACATTTAGCTGTAGTTTTGCACAAATATCAAGGCAGTTGTATACTTCTTTCTCAAGTTGTTGTGAAGGTATGTTACTTGGACAATACACGTGATATAAGACTTGTTTAAAGTTTCCACATAAACTGCGAACCATAAAAACGCATGCTGATTTAGCACACGCATGAAGCCTTTGGTTTCTCCCGTAGTCTACAAAACCTTCAATTATATCTTTGCTTTTGTTGAAAGTAAGTTTTTCTTGAAGGCTCATTTCATCAAAGATGAGCACAACTTCTTTATCTTTTTTGGGAAGATTTGAGGTGATTTTCTCTATTTCCTCTAAAACCTTTTCATTTAAACCTGGAGAAAGACTTTTTATATTAATCCACCTATGTAATGAGGATGGATGTGGCAGGTGAATTCCGAGATGGTCTCTCAAAAAGTTATAACCAGCAGACGAACGAAAAAATATGCATTGGGATATCCACTTCTCATCTTCCGTGTACTCTTTTTTGTTTTGGGAAAGGATAAGATTTGCTAGTGTTCTTGTGTTTTGATTCAATAGAGGCAAATTTTGAATTTTTTCTTTTATGTCCTGCCTTGTAAGAGTCTGTAAGTTTTTCTTTTCTTTTTTAAGGCGGCGAATTTTTGCATTTGTATTTATATTTTCTTTTAGCATTGCTTTAATTTTTAATCTTAGGCTGTTATTTGTTTTATGTAATTTTGAAATTTTGGTTACATAATATAAGTGCTTTTTGATGTAACTTTCACATTTTGTGCAGTTAAATTCTTGCTCATCTGAAAATCTTCTCGTTTCAAGTCTCTTTGAAGCATAGTTCAATTCTTCAACCGTTACTTCATCATTATTTGGCACTATTTTGCTTTTTTCAAGATAGGTTTTTTTGGCTTTGCTTGCATCAAAATGAACAGATTGTTCGTCAGGATCAGGAAGACAATTATTTTCATTTGTAGTCAAAAACAGTGATGGGTAAGCATTTAAATTCAATTTATTTTTTCCAATAAAATAGCTTTTAAAATGTTTACTGCATATGAAAGGTCTTTTAAGTTTTTGTATATGCTCACTAGAATCTGCTGCCATGGCAAGCCATTCTTTATATTTATCAGTGCCTTTTTTTGGGAACGCAAACAATTTGACTTCTTCAGATTTTTTTGCTTCACAGCATTTTATTGCACACTTTATCCTTCTATAAGACATTTTAAAATTTTATCTCTTACCCAATAATCAATTATTATGATATCAATATCAATCGGAATTTCACCCACTTTTAATTAAAAACGTTTTTCACTTCTATGCACTCAATGCTTTTTCACTCAACAACTGACATAGTCAAAAAAATAGACAGAATGATTTGTCTACAGAAAATTATTGCAACTTACAGTCATACGTATATGACGGTTACATTAGAGCCAAAATCTATTCAAACACATATCCTTGGAAAAGATTTTGGCGGTATTATTTTTCGTTTTCTTTTGCATTCATTCGATATTTCATGCAACATTTCGTTCATGAACGTTCTTCTCATCTACAGTCAGCAATCGAACAAAAAGTGCATGCCTACATGATAGATTTGATTGTATGTGTACAGATACGAAACCAACAAACCTACCCATCCCTGCCTGAACCAAGTTCGCAAGCGTTACCACTTACCACGTAAAAAGAAGAACCTAAATAGAGATTGTTCTATGAAAGATGTACATTTTCAACATTTTTCAAAAATCGGAGTAGATCTACTTCGAAAGGAGTAAAGTGGTAACGCTGATGCTTACACACAATATTTGAAAAGAAAACGAAAAAAGAAATGAAAGAAAAAACTACCAAAACAAAAACACAAAATTACTTATGAGAGCTTTCATATGAACAGGCAGAGCCTTCATATGAACAGGCAGAGCTTTTTCATGAACTTAAAGAGCTTGACGATGAGCAGGCAACTGCCTGTTCATATTCGATCGTGAATTTAAAAAACTGGCTTCATTTTTTTGTATGGAGATGAGACATCTGTATATTTTCTTATCTGTGGTTTGAGCAATTCGACACTTGAGTTTTTCGTTGTGTTTTTCGTTGTGTTTTGTTTGGGTTTTGGTATTTGATATAATCAAATGTCAAAACCTTTTAAATGAAAATAGTTTTCCACCACAGCAACTCATGTAAAAAAAAATTGCTTGCTCATGTAAAAAAAATTGCTTTCATATTCTGGTGAATATAGGGTCGCCATTTTGTCAAAATGTCAACTCTATGTAAAAAAATGACTTTCTCTGCCTCTAACTAGATGGCGACACTTTTTGATAGTACCTATCAAATATATATACAAAAGGTGAACGAAACTCAGTTTAAAACTGACTATAGCGTTTTATTGGAATTCCTATTGCTAAGCTAAGCTAAGTTCCCAATAAAACACGGCTAATAATATATTTAATATATTGTAATATTCGGCTTGGTCCGACAATTAAAACTTATTCACTTTTTAAATAAAACACAAATTCACTTTATTCAAATCACTCACAAACTTATTTATTCAACACTTTCAATTATAACTTTTCAAACACAGTGTACTTTACTTATCGCAGTTCACAATCAACTATCCCGCTTCGCTTTCGAATCGGGTCTTTATAGTTCTGATAATGGTTCTAGAAACTACTAAACCGAATGTTCCAGAAGTTCTCTTTTTAACCACTAGATGTTGCCCCTCATTTTTAACTGTCATACACATAAGTGTTTACTACTACAATTAAACTTATTGCTACATACTTATTTCCTATAAAATGATATTAGAGTTATAGTGATAAGGAGTAAGTAAAGAGAGTAAGAGTAGTATGTACATTAAATATAAAAAGAGATACGGAGTAAAGAGAGTAAGAAAAGTGTATACATTAAATATAGAAAGAGGTACAGAGTGTAAGAGATAATAACGTATACACATTAGACATTACAATAGAAGGAGATACAGAGCGTATGAGATAAAATAAAGTGTATACACATTACATTGCCCCCTCCTTAGGATTGATCGTCCCGAACAAATCCATCATCTTCATCACCACTGTAGCGATGTAGTCGGTCGCGATGTACGACTTTAAGTTTACCTCTGACTCCTTTTCGTATCCGGTACACGACGTCGTTGATTTTGCTTATCACTGTATATGGACCTTCCCAGTCCCGTTGAAGTTTCGGTGACAACCCTTTTTGTCGATGGGGATTGTAAAGCCACACTCGATCTCCTGCTTGGAACTCTGTTGTTGTCGCTCGTATATCGTAGCGTGTCTTCATTCGGTCACTGAACATCTTCATTTTCGACCTGGTATCGTCGTGGATCTGAAGGAGTCTTTCTCTGAGGTCATCCTAGTAGACATCCTTGGCTTGCGGTTCCGACGTGGGACATCCAAATTTGATTTCGCTCGGCAGTCTGATGTTCCTTCCCATTAAAATCTCAGACGGTGTATGGCCAGTTGAGCTATGTCTTGCACTTCGATACGCCATCAAAAACAGTGGAATGTGTCGATCCCAATCTCGCTGGTTGTCGTCCACAACTTTGCAAAGATGTTCCTTAAGGGTTCGGTTGAACCGTTCGACCATGCCATCAGATTATGGGTGGAGTGGTGTTGTTCTTGTCTTCTTGATGTGAAGAAGCCCACAAACTTCCTGGAATATGTTTGATTCAAAGTTCCTTCCCTGGTCGGAATGCAGTTCTAATGCTCACCCAGTTGAACACAATTTGGTCTGCGACTGTTTTGGCTTCTTGATTCGGTATGGCGTATGCTTCAGGCCACTTGCTGAAGTAATCCATGACGACCAGAATATAACGATTTCCATTATTTGTTTCC
This sequence comes from Sphaerophoria taeniata, assembly GCA_943590905.1. NCBI lineage: Eukaryota > Metazoa > Arthropoda > Insecta > Diptera > Syrphidae > Sphaerophoria > Sphaerophoria taeniata. Next base: position 71,367,286 of record OX016541.1, read on the forward strand.
GGAAATGGACCCGCCACGTCTATTGCAATCCTTTCAAAGGGTGATCCGACATTATACTGCTGCATTTGGCTGTGATTCTTTTTGTTCGGGCCTTTGGTGGCAGCACAGGTATCACATTTTCGGCACCACTTCTCCACATCCTCCCTTGCATGTAGCCAATAGAATCGTTGTCGAACCTTTTCTAGCGTCTTGTTTACTCCTAGATGGCCTCCCGAAACTCCATCATGCATCTCTCGCAGAACGTCCACAATCTTCGAGACTCGGTAAGACTAGCTGCATCACATAGGACTTTCCATCTGCTGATTCCCATTTACGTCGAAGGACACCCTCTTGGACATGCAATGAGTCCCACTGTGCCCAATAGGCCTTTAGAGCCGGACTTCTGTCGGAGATATCAGCCCATTCTGGTTTTTCCTGGTGTTCCTTGCATGCGAGGATGGGTTCAATATCTGGGTCCTCTTGTTGAGCCTTCCTCAACTCGTCGTTGCTCCAGCCATAAATGGGATCGGTTCTGGTTCGTAGGACAGTAACCACTTCTTTTTCTTCTTGGCGTCTGCAATGCTTACATGGTCTCCGAGACAGTGCATCAGCATTTGAGTGAAGCTTCCCCTTCCGATGTTGAATTTCATAATCGTACGTCTGCAGCCTCTCAATCCATCTCGCCACTTGACCGTCTGGATTCTTGAAATTCAAAAGCCAGTTTAGTGCTCCATGGTCGGTTCGGAGAAGAAACTTCTGTCCATAGAGATACTTATGGAAGTGCTTTGTTGCCAAAATCAGTGCAAGAAGTTCTCTTCTGGTCACACAATAGTTTCTTTCCGACTTCGAGAGTACCTTGCTGTAATAGGCAACCACCTTTTCTTCGCCATCATGTACCTGTGACAATACAGCACCAATCCCGACATTGCTGGCATCAGCATCAATGATGAACGGTTTTCCTGGAGTCGGGTAGGTCAGCACTGGTGCATTACACAAGCGTTGCTTGAGCTCTTGAAAGCTGCGCTCGCACTCACCTGACCATTTAAACTGCTTTCCCTTTTCCGTTAGCTGATGTAGACTCTTGGCGATCTCAGCAAAGTTTTTGACAAAGCGCCTATAGTAGGTGGCTAGACCCAGAAAGCTTCGGAGTTGGTGTTTGTCCTGTGGTGTTGGCCAATTCTTCACGGTGTCAACCTTATCAGGATCCGTCTTAACTCCTTGGGATGAGATGATATGTCCCAGGTATTTCACTTCGGTTTTGAAGAGTGAACACTTTTCTGGATTGAGCTTGAGGTGGGCTTCTCGAAGTCTTTGAAACACGGCTCTCAGATTTGTACAATGTTCGTCAAATGTTTTCCCGTATAGGATGACGTCATCCAAATAGACCAGGCAAGATTTCCAAGTGAGTCCTTGCAGGACGCATTCCATAAAGCGCTCAAAAGTCGCTGGAGCATTGCACAGTCCAAAAGGCATCACTTTGAACGGCCACAATCCGTTTCCTGTCGAGAACGCTGTCTTCTCTTTGTCTTCAGGATGGATTTCTACTTGCCAGTATCCACTTTTCAGGTCCAACGTTGAGAACCATTGTGCTCCTTCCATTGCGTCCAGAGTATCACTGATCCTAGGCAGAGGGTAGCTATCCTTCTTGGTCACGTCATTCAACCTTCGATAGTCTACACAAAAGCGGGTTGATCCGTCTTTCTTCTTTACCAGGACCACTGGAGACGCCCAAGGGCTTTTAGAGTTTTCGATCAGACCCTCTTCTTTCATGGTGGTTATCAGTTCTTCAACCTCACCTTGTTTGGCTAGTGGAAGGCGTCTTGCAGGTTGACGGATCGGCTTTGCATCCCCGGTGTTGATTCGATGTTGAATTGTGTTCTGCCATATTTCCCTTGCGATGACGAAAAGATGTCTGCAAATTCTTCGAGGAGACCTTCTGCAGTTCTTCGTTGTTGGTGGCCAAGATTAGAGGACTTGAGAATGTTCGTCTTTATGGAGTTCAGCTCTTTGGACTTCAATGTTTGCCTTGGCTCTTCTTCGCTGATCCTTGTTATCGCTGACACAGATTCGCATTGTCCGACAATCTCACCTTTTCTAAGCTTAACTTCGTACGGCTTGATGTTGAGTATTCGTACGGGAACCATGTTCTTTACAGGTCTAACAAGAGTATTCCCAATGGTGACGTTTTGGGAGGACTTTACAGATGCTGGTTCGACCATGAGGTATCGATGGCTGCCAGGCTTACCTTTCAATTTCGTCCACACGAATACTTCTGAAGAAGCAGGCAAAGTCAGATCTTCTTTGATGACGGTTTTCACAGATAACGAGGTCTCATACGAGTGGATCCCATAGATCATCGGAATCTCGATGTTTCGATATTTCAGGACTTGGTTCCCGATGTCCAATATCACTATTAACTATTATCACAGATAATAAATTTATACAGATGTCTCACCCTTATGGCGAGAAATGATATATGAAACTGAAAGCTACCAAAAAAAAAGCTTTTTCCAAAAGCTTTAACGCATTCACTTAATGCCAGTGATCACTTTATAACAAGATTGGAAACCTACCTACGTTTACCCTCCAAATACCGCAAAAGTTATTTTTTTCATGCACACATACTCTTGCAGCTCACTTGCTTTTTATTATGTAGGCAACTGTATCTTTATTACAAAAACACGCATACTCTTACAGCTAACCTGGCCCCTTAAGTTTGTATTACACGCATACTGTTTCAGCTAACCTGGACCCTCAGCAGGCAAATGTCACTTTGACAGCAAGGTTTCCAATCTTGGTATAAGTGATCACTGCCTAATGCATTTAAAATCTATTTTCGCTCGTCTCATTGCCCATAAATGAATACTTAGGCAAGGAAAAAAGCTTCAAAAAGCTCCTTGCCCGCTAAGGCGTTGTCTGTTAAGAGCAAAACATGTTTCATTTTTTTCTGAAGGCATGAGACATCTGTATAAATTTATTATCTGTGCTATTATGATATTTTAGTCAAAGCCTACTTTGATTTCAATTTTTAAATATTATATATATTATATATTGTAATGTGTGTACACTTTATTTTATCTCATACGCTCTCTATCTCCTTCTATTGTAATGTCTAATGTGTATACGTTATTATCTCTTACACTCTGTACCTCTTTCTATATTTAATGTATACACTTTTCTTACTCTCTTTACTTACTCCGTATCTCTTTTTATATTTAATGTACATACTACTCTTACTCTCTTTACTTACTCCTTATCACTATAACTCTAATATCATTTTATAGGAAATAAGTATGTAGCAATAAGTTTAATTGTAGTAGTAAACACTTATGTGTATGACAGTTAAAAATGAGGGGCAACATCTAGTGGTTAAAAAGAGAACTTCTGGAACATTCGGTTTAGTAGTTTCTAGAACCATTATCAGAACTATAAATACCCGATTCGAAAGCGAAGCGGGATAGTTGATTGTGAACTGCGATAAGTAAAGTACACTGTGTTTGAAAAGTTATAATTGAAAGTGTTGAATAAATAAGTTTGTGAGTGATTTGAATAAAGTGAATTTGTGTTTTATTTAAAAAGTGAATAAGTTTTAATTGTCGGACCAAGCCGAATACTACATTGGTGTCAGAAGTGGAATTAAAACTTATTGAGAATAAAACAGTGAACAGTGATTAAACTATTTTGTGTGAAATAGTAAAGTGAAACAAAAAAAAATATGAGTAAAGTTTTGAAAGACCTAACTGTCGCTGAGCTAAGGGCCGAATTAAGCAAACGTGGCTTAAGTGGGGCAGGAATTAAAATCGAACTCGTAAAACGGCTACAGGAATATCTTGAACAACAAAATGAAAACCCAGATACATTTGCTTTCGAAGTGGAAGCAAAATCGGAAGAGGTAAATGCAACTGCCGACTTATCTAACATGATGACACTTCTTCTAGCCAAATTTGAAGAGAATCAAAAGAAGCAAGAAACTCAAAACAAGAATGTGCTAGAGCGGTTTGACGCACAGAAGAAAGAACAAGATAACGTTCGGGAGCAACTAGAAACTCAAAACAAGAATGTTCTGGAGCAACTGGAAACACAAAGGAATGATGTTCTAGAGCGTTTTGATGAACAGAAAAATCTTCTAGAAGGCAGGTTTGCAGACTTCGAAGAGAAAATCAATACTCTCGACGAGTGCGTCGGAAAACAAAATGCACGTATCGAGAAAATCGACGAACCAAATCGATACCATCACAAAGGAACTGGAAAAAGTGCGAAAGATGAAAGCTCGAGAACCTTCTGGTGAGTGCTCAAGGAAGAGAGAAGTGAATCCTCCAAGCTTTGATGGTCAGATACCGTGCTCAATCTACAAGAAACAGTTTTAAGCAGCAGCGTTAACAAACGGCTGGGACGATGACGAAAAATACATTGCTCTTACGCTTGCCTTGAGAGGAGCAGCTGCTGAACTGCTACAAACCATCCCAGCAGAGAAGAACGGTGACTTCAAAGTTCTGGTAAACGCAATCGAACAGCGGTTTGGGGATAGCCACATGACAGAAGTCTTCCGAGTACAACTAAACAACAGGGCACAGAAAAGAGGTGAAACTCTGCAGCAGCTTCAGGCAGATATCGAGCGATTAGTTCACCTGGCATACCCAACAGCTGGCAACGAGATTATAAATCAACTTGCTGTTGAAGCCTTTGTGAGAGCTTTGGGCGATATAAATCTCCAAAGGGCTATTCGCACTGCCGGAAAGCAAACACTACCAGAAGCATTGGCTTTCGCTCTAACAATGGAAGCCGCAGAACAAGCTTCCCAAAACGTGCATCGCGTGAGAGAATTGGAAGTCCAAGAATGCTCTTGTCAGAAGGCTACTCTAGAAAGGAGTCAGCGAGACGGACCAGCACGATGCTGGAACTGCAACAAGACCGGGCATCTTCAACGACAGTGCAGATTACCGCGAAGAGGAACCGCATGCCAACACTGTGAACACAGAAATATGTCAACTGGTCAAAGTTACACCTACAACAATGTTGCTTCCCAAGTTGTTTCCCATCCCACCAACTTCGAGGGACAGAAGCTGGCTTCTAGTACCGATAGCTACAGAAACACCATCCAGGTTTCTCAAACGAAACGTGACAACAAGAGCCTGACCGTGGAAGCAATATAAACGGCAACAAATGTGTGGCTACCATCGACACCGGTGCCACGGCGTCCATTATACGGCAGGACCTCGTTAATAAGACATGGCTCCACAACACCAATAGCTATCGTCTAAGGACTGCAACTGGAGAAGCCGCAAAAGTCTATGGTGAGGTACGTATTAAGATCCGGATGGCAGAGCTGGAATTCTCTCACCTGTTCCTGGTAGCAGATATATGCGACGAGTGCATTGTCGGCGTCGATTTCATGAAAGATCACGGATTGATATTGGACATCGGGAACCAAGTCCTGAAATATCGAAACATCGAGATTCCGATGATCTATGGGATTCACTCATATGAGACCTCGCTATCTGTGAAAACCGTCATCAAAGAAGATCTGACTTTGCCTGCTTCTTCAGAAGTATTCGTGTGGACGAAATTGAAGGGTAAGCCTGGAAGCCATCGATATCTCATGGTCGAACCAGCATCTGTAAAGTCCTCCCAAAACGTCACCATTGGGAAGACTCTTGTTAGACCTGTAAAGAACATGGTTCCCGTACGAATACTGAACATCAAGCCGTACGAAGTTAAGCTTAGAAAAGGTGAGATTGTCGGACAATGCGAATCTGTATCAGCGATAACAAGGATCAGCGAAGAAGAGGCAAGGCAAACATTGAAGTCCAAAGAGCTGAACTCCATAAAGACGAACATTCTCAAGTCCTCTAATCTTGGCCACAAACAACGAAGAACTGCAGAAGGTCTCCTCGAAGAATTTGCAGACATCTTTTCGTCATCGCAAGGGAAATATGGCAGAACACAACTGGTTCAACATCGAATCAACACCGGGGATGCAAAGCCGATCCGTCAACCTGCAAGACGCCTTCCACTAGCCAAACAAGGTGAGGTTGAAGAACTGATAACCACCATGAAAGAAGAGGGTCTGATCGAAAACTCTAAAAGCCCTTGGGCGTCTCCAGTGGTCCTGGTAAAGAAGAAAGACGGATCAACCCGCTTTTGCGTAGACTATCGAAGGTTGAATGATGTGACCAAGAAGGATAGCTACCCTCTGCCTAGGATCAGTGATACTCTGGACGCTATGGAAGGAGCACAATAGTTCTCAACGTTGGACCTGAAAAGTGGATACTGGCAAGTAGAAATCCATCCTGAAGACAAAGAGAAGACAGCGTTCTCGACAGGAAACGGACTGTGGCAGTTCAAAGTGATGCCTTTTGGACTGTGCAATGCTCCAGCGACTTTTGAGCGCCTTATGGAATGTGTCCTGCAAGGACTCACATGGAAGTCTTGCCTGGTCTATTTGGATGACGTCATCGTATACGGGAAAACATTTGACGAACATTGCACAAATCTGAGAGCCGTGTTTCAAAGACTTCGAGAAGCCCACCTCAAGCTCAATCCAGAAAAGTGTTCACTCTTCAAAACCGAAGTGAAATACCTGGGACATATCATCTCATCCCAAGGAGTTAAGACGGATCCTGATAAGGTTGACACCGTGAAGAATTGGCCAACACCACAGGACAAACATCAACTCCGAAGCTTTCTGGGTCTAGCCACCTACTAAAGGCGCTTTGTAAAGAACTTTGCTGAGATCGCCAAGAGTCTACATCAGCTAACGGAAAAGGGAAAGCAGTTTAAATGGTCAGGTGAGTGCGAGCGCAGTTTTCAAGAGCTCAAGCAACGCTTGTGTAATGCACCAGTGCTGACCTACCCGACTCCAGGAAAACCGTTCATCATTGATGCTGATGCCAGCAATGTCGGGATTGGTGCTGTATTGTCACAGGTACATGATGGCGAAGAAAAGGTGGTTGCCTATTACAGCAAGGTACTCTCGAAGTCGGAAAGAAACTATTGTGTGACCAGAAGAGAACTTCTTGCACTGATTTTGGCAACAAAGCACTTCCATAAGTATCTCTATGGACAGAAGTTTCTTCTCCGAACCGACCATGGAGCACTAAACTGGCTTTTGAATTTCAAGAATCCAGAGGGTCAAGTGGCGAGATGGATTGAGAGGCTGCAGACGTACGATTATGAAATTCAACATCGGAAGGGGAAGCTTCACTCAAATGCTGATGCACTGTCTCGGAGACCATGTAAGCAAGACTGTAAGCATTGCAGACGCCAAGAAGAAAAAGAAGTGGTTACTGTCCAACGAACCAGAACCGATCCCATTTATGGCTGGAGCAACGACGAGATGAGGAAGGCTCAACAAGAGGACCCAGATATTGAACCCATCCTCGCATGCAAGGAACACCAGGAAAAACCAGAATGGGCTGATATCTCCGAAAGAAGTCCGGCTCTGAAGGCCTATTGGGCACAGTGGGATTCGTTGCATGTCCAAGAAGGTGTCCTTCGACGTAAGTGGGAATCAGCAGATGGAAAGTCCTATGTAATGCAGCTAGTCTTACCGAGATCGAAGATTATGGACGTTCTGCGAGAGATGCATGATGGAGTTTCGGGAGGCCATCTAGGAGTAAACAAGACGCTAGAAAAGGTTCGACAACGATTCTATTGGCTACATGCAAGGGAGGATGTGGAGAAGTGGTGCCGAAAATGTGATACCTGTGCTGCCACCAAAGGCCCAAACAAAAAGAATCACAGCCAATTGCAGCAGTATAATGTCGGATCACCCTTTGAAAGGATTGCAATAGACGTGGCGGGTCCATTTCCGGAAACAAATAATGGAAATCGTTATATTCTGGTCGTCATGGATTACTTCAGCAAGTGGCCTGAAGCATACGCCATACCGAATCAAGAAGCCAAAACAGTCGCAGACCAAATTGTGTTCAACTGGGTGAGCAGATTCGGTGTTCCATTAGAACTGCATTCCGACCAGGGAAGGAACTTTGAATCAAACATATTCCAGGAAGTTTGTGGGCTTCTTCACATCAAGAAGACAAGAACAACACCACTCCACCCACAATCTGATGGCATGGTCGAACGGTTCAACCGAACCCTTAAGGAACATCTTTGCAAAGTTGTGGAAGACAACCAGCGAGATTGGGATCGACACATTCCACTGTTCTTGATGGCGTATCGAAGTGCAAGACATAGCTCAACTGGCCATACACCGTCTGAGATTTTGATGGGAAGGAACATCAGATTGCCAAGCGAAATAAAATTTGGATGTCCCACGTCGGAACCGCAAGCCGAGGATGACTACTTGGATGACCTCAGAGAAAGACTCCTTCAGATCCACGACGATACCAGGTCAAAAATTAAGATGTTCAGTGACCGAATGAAGACACGCTACGATATACGAGCGACAACAACAGAGTTCCAAGCAGGAGATCGAGTGTGGCTTTACAATCCCCATCGACAAAAAGGGTTGTCACCGAAACTTCAACGGGACTCGAAAGGTCCATATACAGTGATTAGCAAAATCAACGACGTCGTGTACCGGATACAAAAAGGAGTCAGAGGTAAACTTAAAGTCGTACATCGCGACCGACTACATCGCTACAGTGGTGATGAAGATGATGGATTTGTTCGGGACGATCAATCCTAAGGAGGGGGCAATGTAATGTGTATACACTTTATTTTATCTCATACGCTCTGTATCTCCTTCTATTGTAATGTCTAATGTGTATACGTTATTATCTCTTACACTCTGTACCTCTTTCTATATTTAATGTATACACTCTTCTTACTCTCTTTACTTACTCCGTATCTTTTTTTATATTTAATGTACATACTACTCTAACTCTCTTTACTTACTCCTTATCACTATAACTCTAATATCATTTTATAGGAAATAAGTATGTAGCAATAAGTTTAATTGTAGTAGTAAACTCTTATGTGTATGACAGTTAAAAATGAGGGGCAACATCTAGTGGTTAAAAAGAGAACTTCTGGAACATTCGGTTTAGTAGTTTCTAGAACCATTATCAGAACTATAAATACCCGATTCGAAAGCGAAGCGGGATAGTTGATTGTGAACTGCGATAAGTAAAGTACACTGTGTTTGCAAAGTGATAATTGAAAGTGTTGAATAAATAAGTTTGTGAGTAATTGGAATAAAGTGAATTTGTGTTTTATTTAAAAAGTGAATAAGTTTTAATTGTCGGACCAAGCCGAATATTACACTATTTTTCTTTTCTTTTGATCATAATAATTGAAATGCATAAAGAGACAACAATTTTAGTTAGTCTAAATTCAAGAATGATCTTGATATGGTAAGTTCTTAAAAACAATTGAAATAAGATCATATTTAATTTAGAAAAATCCATAGCAAGAAAGGCAAATGGAGTATTCGAACTGAAGACCACCCTCCATAAAGAAATCTTCAAGCTGTTCCAAGTAAGCCAGCTCCTCATATTCTCCTAATTACTGCTTCCAGATTCGCTGAAAACTATCAATTCAATAACTAGTTCGTGCTTTTATATAAATAAACGGAGAAAGTCTTTATTTTCTGATAATATCTACTAATGAAAATTTATTGCCGACAGAATAATACATGCATAAAAGCAATAATAAAAATAAGGACTTCGACTTTTTCTTGTGTCTCGGATTATCCGATCAAATTTTTGATACGTCCTTCGCCGCCGAATTTATTCACATGTTTCTTGCTGATTGCCTCCCTCAGCTGATGGCTTCGTCCTTCTCCTTCACCCTTCTTCGACTTCCAGCATTGCCTCGACTTCGGTCAGCTGGTTGTCGGTGATGGTGCATGCATACTTGAGTCGTTCGTAATTGTCTTCGAGTTTTTTTAGCTTAATTTCGATAGCTACAGCTGCATCGATGGCGTTTGAGGACTTTTCCTGCTCTTCGTTGAGTTCACGAAAGAGTTTCTTGTTCTCCAAACGATGAGCATGTGAAATTTATTCCACGACCTAAAGAATACAATAAACGTTAAATGAGATCTGTTTGGAGATGAAAAACCTTACCTCAGATTTCTCCTTCATCCTCTCCTGCTCGGCGTTTTCCCACATTTTGTGCTCCAGTTGCTTCTCCACCTTCCACAGGTTTGAAGCACTATTCACATGAGCACGAACAACGACCAGAGAATGAACGAAAATTCGTCGATTTTGACATTTCTTTCACATGAGAGTTTTTAATTCGTCGCCGCGAATGAACAACCAAAACACAAAGCAAGAACGATTTTTGAGGTTATACGCGCTCGAATATTTTGTTTGTTGGGAGTGTGGATGATGTGGAACGCGAATAGAGTTTGGCAGTTCGTTTCAACGTCAATTCTTTTCGCGACGAATGAATTTGTTTTCTCAAATTTACTAACATTTGAGATTAAAAAGTAAATATATGCATCATAAATCAAATATAAACTATACTTTTGTAGTATAAAATTAATGCAACTATTAATAATGTGTTATTTCCCTTATGTTAAGGTTTCAGAGTTTCGTAGCTAGATGTCGCACGCTGAGCGCGAAACACTGAAACCTGAGACATAGAAGCGAGACAAAAGTTGTTTTGGCTCGCTCTCGTAGAATTTGTATTTTAACGGGCATTCTATTTTCCTGACGCGCCCAAGCCAGTCGAAGTGAGTCGAAATAGATTTTGTAATCTTGAATTAAAAGTTATATTTTCAATAAAGAAATATTATACCACAACGTCAGGTGTGGGGTAATACACCAAAGAAAAGAAATTATTGTGTTTATTACCTCTTTTTTTTTGCGGATTTAAAACCAGCCATGACTAAGCTTAACAAAGCGCAATTGGTTGAAGCACTTCAGGGCGCTGGAGTAGATGTGCCAGACACGGCTTCTCTAGCTCAACTTCGGACATTGTATGAGAGTACAGTGGCACCCCAACAACCTTCTGGTGAGTTAACCGAGAAAACTCCACCTTCTGCTGAGTCAACCGAGAAAACTCCACCTTCTGGATCTCCGAATGGAGAGAATACTTCTGAAACACTGGCCGCTTCTGATAACAGGCACAGTAATACAGCTTCTGATGGCCAAGACTTGGAAGAAGAACAAGAGCTGGCTAGACTTGAGCGTCGAAAAAAAATCCTTGAGCTGAGGAAAGAATTGGACCAGATGGAGGCGCCCACAACATCTTCGGTTGCACCATGGCGTGCAGTGGACTTCTCAGACATCGAAAATGCTGTTCCTGCATTCAACGGTGACGATCCATACAGCATAACTAAATGGATAGTTGACTACGAAGATGTGACCGACTCGCTGGGATGCGATGACCGATGCAAGTACTTGTCTGCACGCCGTCTCATGCAGGGAACTGCGAAAATGCTGCTACGCACGGTCTACGTTGACAACTGGGATTCTTTGAAGCAAACACTTATCAAAGAATTCGACCATAAGATGAGCAGACAGCAAGTCTATCGTCAACTGAGTGAGAGAGTACGTCGTCAGGGCGAGCCACTTCTTCGATACGTCATATGTATGCAAGAACTTGGGTCACATGCTGAAATCGATGAGGCAGAGTTGATCGAATTCATTATCGATGGTTTGAGGGATTCACCAGCAAATGTTTCTATTCTTTTTGCCGCCAAAACAATAGTAGAGCTCAAAAACCTCTTGCCACGATATGAAAAAAGAAGAGTTCCGAGGACTATGGTTGCTAGGGCAACAACTTCTGGAGGAAATACGGTTCCCTCAACTTCAGCATCAAACAACGAGCAGTCCAAGAGATGTTTTAATTGCTCTAAGTATGGGCACATTGCAGCAAAATGTCCAAAGGAGCAACGACCAGCTGGATCCTGTTTCAAATGCGCTGACGAGGGGCACACTTACAAAAACTGCCCTAACATCGTGAAGACCAGAGTTGGAGCTGTGAACGGGGATACCCTACATGATGACACCAAGGAGCTGACTCAGAGTTTGGATGCTGTTCAGATGGTAAGTGTCGCTTTTATGACAAATAAGAATAAGTGCACAAAATTTATTGATTGTTGTTCTCTTTTGGATACCGGTAGTCCGATTAGTTTCATACGAAAGTCTATTCTGCCTGAAGAAATTAACGTTCAAGAATCATTAACGTATTCAAGATTTAAAGGATTAGGAAACATTAAACTCTTTACGTACGGTACGATTAATTGTTATATTAACATAAAAGATAATTTAAATCTTGTTTCCCTTATGGTTACGCTGACCATCCGTCCCGTTTTTCCCGGGACTGTCCCGTATTTCAATAGCCCGTCCCGGTTTCTTTTTAAGGAAACCCGGGACCTACAAGTGTCCCGGGTTAAGTAATTAGTCCCGTATTTTAACATACAAATATTACAAGTATTAGTAACCATTAAAATAAAAGTAACATAAATTGAAGAGCATGAAATTCTTTACCATGTGCGAATATTTCACACTCACAGTTCTAGGTTGAAATCTTTGTGCGATTTGCTGTTTATAAAATAGTGACGACATCGCACAAAAACTTTCATCCTCTATTTTAACCCCCTTCAGCGTAAAATTTTTTAAAACTTTGATTGTCGTATTTATTTATGTTTTATCAAAATCCATTACCATAACTTTCAAACTTCTAGCCTTACCAAGAATTATACAAACTTTGACCTAGTATTTCAACTCCTTGCAACCCTCTCAACCCCTTTTACAGCGTTAAAAAATAACCTTTCTAAGCCTCCAGACTATCTTTTTAAAAATTAAAAATTAAATTATAAAGAGTTAAAATATGCCTAACCACTTACTTTTTTGGTAACGCTTTTTCTCAACATTTTATTTTACTCCCATAGGTACATTTTTCATACAGCGCTCTAGTTCTATATCTATATGAATCGATTCTAAAGGAGTAAACTCCAAAAATACGTTGTTTTTTCTACGTTTTCAATTTGTTTATTTTTTGTCCCGGGTTTTGCTCCCAGAAATATGGTCACCGTACTTATGGTTATTCCAGATGAAGTAACTCCTATACCTTTACTTATTGGTCGTGATCTCCTTGAAATCTTTAATATAAAACTTAACATGAACTGTAATAAAGTTAATATAACTTCTGAGCAGTGTCAAAATGAAATTTGTTCGAATAAAGTTTTTCTTTCTAACCAATTGTATATGTGCACTTATTCTGATGAAAAAACCAAACCTTCAGAGTGTAGTAAATATAAGAACAACATAAATGATGTTTCTGAAAGCAGCGTATTAGCCGCTGAACTAAAGATACAACCTAAAGAACTTAGTGATTGCTTCAAAGACGAGTTTAGCTTAATGACGATCTTGATGTGAAGAGAGAATATAATAATGTTGAGGTAGATAGTGATTTCTTTGGCTGCCATGCTTTTGAGATTATATGGGATAGAAAAGATTATATAGATATTGATCCAAATCTTAGTTTAGACATTTCAAAAACTATTAAAAATACAGTATCTCAAAATTATTTGAATTTTGATAAAACTATGGTTTCACCAAAGGATTTTGAGATGCACATTAGACTTACATCTGATATCCCTGTTTGTTTTGCTCCGCGAAGGCTATCAGTCTCAGAAAAAGGTACTGTGAGTGAAATAATAAAAGATCTGTTGGAAAAACGAATTATTCAGCCAAGTAGCTCTCCGTATGCTGCACCAATAGTTTTAGTTAAGAAAAAATCTGGTGAAACCAGAATGTGTATAGACTATCGAGCATTGAACAAACATACAGTAAGAGATCCTCATCCAATACCATTGATAGACGATTGCATTGAATACCTGGAGGGGAAGAAGGTTATGACCTTATTAGACCTTAAGAGTGGGTTTTACCAGGTAAAGGTAGCAGCAGACTCAACACAATTAACATCTTTCGTAACCCCGAACGGTCAATGGGAATTTCTTAAAATGCCTTTCGGTCTTAAGAATGCGCCCAGTGTTTTTCAGAGATTCATAATTCAAATTTTTCGCGAATTTATAGACAGAGGAGATATAGTTGTTTACCTAGATGATATATTAATTGCTAGTAAAACTATTACTGAACATTTTGAGATACTTACTAAAATTTTATGTTGTGTAGCAAGGAATGGGTTGGAGCTCAACTTATCAAAATGTCGTTTTGCATATTCGAAACTTGACTACTTAGGGTTTAAAGTAACGGAACATGGCATCCAACCTAGTGATTCCCATATTCGAGCGATTGCTCAATATCCTGTGCCTAAAGACAGAAAAAAATTGCATTCATTTTTAGGACTTTGTTCATACTTTCGCAGGTTTGTTGAATCCTTTTCAAGAATAGCAAGACCTCTTTATAATTTATTAAAAGCTGAAACTCCTTTTAGATTTACTTCCGAATGCGAAGATGTTTTTCAGACTTTAAAGGAACGATTAACATCTCCACCTGTATTGGCAATCTATAGTCCAAGAAAAGAAACGGAACTGCATTGCGATGCAAGTTCATTAGGGTATGGTGCAGTTCTACTCCAACGACAAGAAGATGATAAATTACATCCGGTAGCATTCTTCTCTAAAAGCACCACTGAACAAGAGGCCAAATACCATAGCTTTGAATTGGAAACCCTAGCCATAATTTCAGCTTTACGTCGGTTCCGTGTTTATTTGCAAGGTATTCCTTTTACAATAGTAACTGATTGCAGTTCTTTAACAATGACACTGAACAAAAAGAATGTTAATCATAGAATTGCTCGATGGGCTTTAGAGCTGGAGGATTATGACTATAAGGTCAAACATCGTAGTGGTGCCAATATGAATCATGTTGATGCTTTAAGCAGATGTAATGTTGTATCTGTTAATGATTCTGAGGATGTTGATTTTCAACTCAGAGCAGCCCAAAATCGAGATGTAAAGATTTTGGAATTGAAAAACAAACTATATTATTTAAAAGATAATAATTCGTATTTAGTTCAGGATGGTATTGTCTTCAAAAAAAATAAAAACGGTAAACTTCGATTCTATGTCCCATCTGAAATGGAAACTAATGTTATAAGAATGATCCATGAGAAAATTGGGCATTAAGGTGTAACAAAAAGCTCTGATCAAATTGGCCGTCACTATTGGTTTCCGAATGTTCAAGAAAAAGTTGAAAAATACATTAAAAATTGTATCCGTTGCATAATGCACTCAGCACCAGTTCGATCTAATATACGCAATTTGTTCAATATCCCTAAGGAGCCCATCCCATTCCATACAATACACTTGGATCATCTTGGTCCTCTCCCTTCAATAAAGTCAAAGAGAAAACATATATTAGTGGTAATAGATGCATTTACAAAGTTCACTAAATTATACCCAGTTGTATCTACAAGCTCAAAAGAAGTATGTGCAGCACTAAGAAAATATTTTGAGTATTACAGTAGGCCATCAAGAGTAATTACTGATAGGGGAACCTGTTTCACATCACTAGAGTTTAGTTCATTCGTTATAGACCAGAATATAGATCATGTTAAGGTGGCAGTTCATTCGCCACAGGCCAATGGTCAAGTAGAGCGAGTCAATAGGGTATTAACTGGTATGCTTGCTAAGCTTTCGGAACCAATCGAGCACTCAGATTGGGTTGTTACTTTAACACAAATAGAATTCGGACTAAATAACACTATACATCGCGCTACTCAAAATACACCAAGTCAATTGCTATTTGGTATTAACCAAAGGGGAGTAGTAATCGACAAATTAACAGAATTTCTTGATGATAAACAATTAAGTCAACTGGAAAGAAATCTTGAATTGTCAAGAGAAAAGGCTTCAGAATCAATCACTAAGATTCAGGAATATAATATTAAATATTTTAATGAGCATAATAACCCAGCACGTATATACGACGAGGGTGATTATGTAGTAATAAAAAATGTAGATACAACAACCAGTATAAATAAGAAATTGATTCCAAAGTTCAGGGGCCCATACGTTGTTTACAAAATTCTACCTAATGACAGATACGTAATACGCGATTTTTTTTTTTTTTGTAAAATTCATTTTTATTTCAATCACTTATAACTACTTATATACTAGACAAAGGAATTCAAAACTAGCTTATCATCTAAAATCTTATATTTAACTTACTGGCCCCGAACGGGCGCTCTAAGAAATTCATGATTTACTTAAGATTAATGCCTTTCGGCCTATGAACTATTTTATTAAATTTAATTGATCGTTGTTTTTTTTTTGTTAGAAAACATTATGAAAAACTAACACCATGTCATTTTTATTTATCCTTACATGCTACTTAAAATTAGGTCCTTAGCCCGTGTGTGAATTGCGTTAAAATGTGTGTTAAAATTTAACCAGCGTTAAAATTTGACACTAATGAGGTGAATAAAATGGGTTAAAATTTATTGAGCTGTGGAGCAGGTTAAAGTGTGTTAAAATTTGACGTTTCTTGTGATAGATAAATTTGCTCTTGCTGGTTGTCTGTTCCTCATCAGAAGATGAATAAAAAATGCTAAACATTGTGTACGAAAAAGTTATCATGTTCGCTTATCTCATTATTTAATTGGTGTTGTTTTGTTCTTTAAACAAATTAAATAATTGCTTACAAATCAAATTCAGCTGCAAAAACCTATTATGGCCGAAAGCATGTCTACCGACTACAATAACACCCGTCACGAAGACATCAAATTAGAACCCGAGAGGACCCAAGAACAAGACAACAGCTTGCAATATTCTCGTTGCAGCAGTGCTGGTAGTACTCACACCCCAAATTCATCAGCAACACAAGGAACGTCGCGGTCGTCGCGAGGCACACACCCAGGCCGAACAAAAACGTCTTGATGCCATCAAAAAGGGCTACGAAAGCTTGCAAGAACTCGTACCCACTTGTCAGCCAAATGATTCATCGGGTTACAAACTGAGCAAAGCGCTGATTTTGCAAAAGTCAATCGACTATATTGGCTATTTGAATCAGCAGAAGAAAAAACAAGAAGACGAAAGTGCTGCGTTGCACAAAGAAGTTATGGCGTTGCGCATTATTCAGAACAGTTATGAGCACATTCTGCAACATTAACAGTCGAATCCTGGGTCAGCTGAGGCTCGCTTAACTGATGAGGCCAAATTCCAAGTGTTCCAGTCAATTATGGACGAGATGTTTGAGACATTCCAAAACATGCCTATGGATAATTTCGAGCAACTGACTACAGGAGTCATTCCCTGGTTGGAGGAACACTATAAGCCGCACATTCTTAGGAAAATCCTCAGTCAAACCATTCAGAATATGTCACGAAATCAAGACAACATGGATAAAGACGTGACCATCAGTTGATCCAAACTGGAACACACCTCCAATAGTAGAATAAGATCTTCACTATTATGCTAATAAATGTTTAAGCCTTGTTTTCTAGGACCTTTTTTCTCCACAAATTCAAAAATTGTGATAAACTTAACAAATGTGCAATTTAAAGTGAAATAAAAAGTGATTTTTTTATATTTGGTATTTATGTTTTTTATTTATTTGGAAGATCTACATATTATGCATCAATCTTTGAAGCAACGAATTGCGAAAAAATAAATACGAATTTATTGTTTTGCTTCTTTTGAAATGTATGACAGATATCAAGTATCAGCTGTGAAAATAATTTTTCAGTGTTACCACACCGAATAAATCAATTAATCAAAATGGGAATTTTGTTTGAATATTTTTGACTGTTGTTTTAAAATATGACATTAGAATCGAGAACAATAAATAAAAAAGATTTTTTTTTAGTTTCAGAGACTTTTTATTAACCCTGTTTTCTTAAAAATATGTTTTGTAAGAGAAATTATTTTTCCGTGAAAAAGAAAACCAATTTTTGTTCAGGGAAATTTCTTAAATTATCGAGGGAAATTTTTTTTACCTACGCAGAAATCTTGGTTAAAATAATTGTTTTAACGCAATTCACACAGCAAATGGCTAAATTTGATCCCACCTCAAACAAGACGTCAAATTTTAATCGTGGTAGAAGTTTTAACGCAAATTAAAATTAACGCAAATTAACGCAATTCACACACGGCCTTAAGAATAAAACTTAAAAATAACTAAAACTACCTATTTTCCTACCTAACAACTACTTACAAACTAGAACAGCCACAGCAGCAAATCTCTATCATTTGTAATTCATGTTTTTGAATATATATTTTTTTTCTTTGTATTTTGTATTTTGTATTTGTTGTCCTTATCAATGTGTGTGCCACTATGCCTACTCTACTTAAACCTAAACCCAAAACCCTTAGACTAAAACTATTTTATTATTTATTAAACTTTTATAAATAAAGTCTTAAAAAGAAATTTTGTGAACGAGTTCTTAATTCGAACAACCCACCATTCTCGAATGGTCGTTCCAAAATTCGGTTTGATAAACCAATGCAATGTTAATGAATGAAGAATTATTGTCACGACGTAAGCTTTCAGAGAAAAAGAAAAAGGTTAGAAAGCGATATGTAATATCACTGAAACTACACCCTTTCAGTTTCTTGAATCTTGATCCAGTTCGAAGTGATCTTAGAAGTAAATTTCTTCGCCTTTTATAGCAAAATTATAAACAAAATTTCTTAAGTAGGCTATGAATAAATACAGTAGAAATTGAATTTAAGTTCAAGGAAAATATGAAAAACAAACAAATAAACAAATAAATTTTGAATTGAAGTATATTATAATGTTACACCTGCTATTTTAATTACCATAATTTTTTATAGCTCAGTGACAGATGAAGAGTCGCCATTTTTTTGGTTACACATTTATTTATCAATTAGATAAAGAAATTCCGAAGGCAAATTCTTCATATAAATGCATTGATCGTCTTTAAGTAAAAGTACTTATAGTTTAATTAAAAATATTTAACAAAAATGGACGAGAATAACTTCGTTTGTTATTTCTTATCGCAATCGCATATCACAATCAAATGAGCGGAAAAATTGACAATTATAGTTTTTGTTGCTTTTTTAGCGTTCAGGTGAGAAAGGGAGATTCGCTGTTGACCTGAACTCAGTTATAGGAACCTCAAATGCAGATGAACCTGCTATAAAAAAGATGAACATGTTCGTCTTAACCATAATCTTGATCTTGATTTCTATTATTTCCTATAATCTTGATCTTGACAAGATGTCTGCATTTTTATTTTGCCTCTTTATCGAACGAGCATGATTTTTGTATGTTGCATCTCTCTTTTTTGCAGAACTAAAAATGCAGATACATGAACATCCACCATTACTTGCTCGTTTTACTGGCTGGAAAATTTGCTAGCCAGTTGACCAGTCAGTACTAAAGCAAGTACTAAAAGTTTGAATGTGTGAGTAAAACATTTGATTGTATGCCAACTTGCTAGCCAGAACTTGCTCGTGTGGCCGCCGGGTAAGCACTCCTTTTTTTATTTTGGAAAAGGCCATCAGATTATCGTTCAGTGGAAACGCAATAAAGTGAACTCATCCATTTCGGGGATAGCGATAACGATTGGATAAGATTTTCGGAGTAATTGGATAAAAACCGCCATCTTTTTGTTTCTGTCAGACTGTGTAAAATAAAAATCGGCGTTTTCTCGCAACTTACACGAAAAAAATATACTTTCTGATTTTTCAATTCCTTTTTAGTAAAGATAAAACATTTAAAATTTCAAAAATGTCTTTCAGTGGTCAATCTAATCCACCATGGCAACGCAATTCATTGAATAATTCGATGCAAGGTAAGTTTTTACGAAATAAATTTAGCAGACAGAAAATTTTCTACACAATAAAAGCATTCATACAATTACATATAAAAAACTTGCTTCAATTCAGGCATGGGATTTCATCAAAATTCGCAAATGTTTGTTAATCAGCAATCGAATCAAGGATTCAATCAAATGAACTCAGGCAATGTTAATCAAATGTCGGGTGGTCAAGTATTTCAACAGCAGCAAGCTGTCGCATATCCAACTCGTTCGGGCCTTAATCCCGTGGCCTTTCAAAATAATTCGGGCTCGGGTCAAAACCAACAAAACAACATGAACATGCATGGTGGTCAGAACCGGCAAACTTATAATGGCATGGGAACTGTTACCAAAATCAGCAATGATTGCGGTTTGGTTAACGACGAGGTGCTCTTTTATAAGAACATTTGCAAGGGTGTGGTACCCAAAGTGGGTGATCGCGTTCTTTTCGAATCGAATTTCAGTACAACGTCTCAATTTAAATGGAACGCTACGAGAGTTCAATTGGTTTCGCAGGCCGGTGCCCAAACTAATCATACACCTCCGCCACCTTTGATGGGAAATGCGAAATCTTCTTCCGGATACAATGCAGTACCACCGCCAGTTGAATATAGGGCTCTGGTCGCCAGTCAAAGGAGAGGATCTCCTGCACGACGTGGTTCTCCAGATCGTCATCGAGATCGGAAGGAATCGAATAGGGCAAGAGATCGAAATGATCGAAGCGATGTAAGTAAACGAGAAACAAGTGTTTGATTATTGTTGCTAATAGAACTTTGTGATTTCGTAAGAACAAAATTTGATTTGCCCATTGCATTTCAATCCGTTATGAGCATTAGTAACATAAGGATAAATTTGATTATTTTGCAGTTGGAAAGCGACCGAAAAAGGCGTCGTGAAGAAAGTCCAAGGCCTCGCGATCGTGAACGACGTGACCAAGACAAACGAGATGTTAGCCTCGACAAGAAGGATCGCGATCGTAGTCCAGTACGAAGATTGTCTCCAAAGAGGCGAAAAGCTCGTGCTATTCCACGTTACGTGGTTCAGATTCCAAAAACCTTATTGACTTTGTAAGTAAACAAAATAAATTGAATAATTTGGATTTATAAAACGAATCACTTTTCTTTTCAGTAAAAGCGGCGGTGTACAGGACATCAAACGGCGTTATTCAAATCTTTACATCCCTTCAGATTTCTTTCACACTAAAGTCACATGGTCGGACACATTCACACCTGACAATCCGTTCTCCATCCGAAGACCATGTACTTTTCATATTGCTCATAAAATGGTCGAACCTTTGAATGAAGTTAAAACTGTCGTCGAACCCGATGATGTTGACTATAGTTTTTCGGCCAAAGTTATGCTTTTGGGTTGTCCACCATTATCGGAACTATATCAAAAGAGTTTCAATCAAGATGAACACGAAGATACGCATCATTGTGTACATCCGTCTCGACTAATAAACTTTTTGGTTGGAACTCGGGCACGCAATGAACCCATGGCCATTGGTGGACCGTGGAGTCCGTCTTTGGATGGTGAAAATCCGGATAAAGATCCAGCTGTATTGATTCGCACAGCTATAAGGAATTGCAAAAACTTGACCGGAATTGACTTGTCAAGCTGTACTCAATGGTATGTTTAAACATTTTTTTTTAAGTAATTAAAATTATGTAAAAACCGTTAAAAATCTTAAAACAACTATTTATAAGTATTATTTAATGTTTCGTACAGTAAATCCAATTGAAAGCTATTTTTGTATTGTTTAGCAAAAAGCAGATTATTATTAATTGAATCCTAACCTAACAAATTAGCGAAATATTTAAGGCAAAATCTAGAAAATAGGTGAAATTATTCTCCGACAGATATTGCTTAGAAATTCATTTATATTCCAATTGATTTAGTTATTGGTTTCAAATTTTATTTTCAAAGCTAATGTTTCCTTTTCTTTAATTTCAATATGGAAAACCATATCTCGGCTATTAGTAAGGTGTTGACGGCAGTATTCTTATTAAAAGCGCTCACAATCAGAAGTAAGGATTATAATGCATGAATTTAATCAGATCTGAAAAATTACTTTCCAACGCTAGGTTAGGTACGTTAGGTTGGAGTGGCTGTCTAGATGTTATTGACTCACTTAGACTTCAAGGGTACTTTGTGATACCACTAAAGAAGTTACTCATGGGAGAGTAATGAACTTAAACAAAACATTTCGTACTTTTAATGAAGTTAGGGAGATATTTTGTGTCGATTGTTGCCAGTTCACTGGTATTGTCGAAGAAGGGATTACCGAGATAGTTTATTGGAGAGTGCCGGACATGTACATAGAAGGTGTTGGACTGTTTCCTCTTCCTGCTCGTCCATGCAGCTTCTACAGAAGTCATTTGGTTAGACCCCTAGCCTCAAAGCATATCTGCCTATGAGGCATTGTCCTGTTATGACTCCAATTGTAGAGCTTATATTTTGTCTGCTCAGGGAGATCAAGCCTTTTGACCGTTTCAGGTCTATGCTTGGCCATATTTGTTTGGATGCTAGGCAGGTGGTACCTTGTGACCATCTAGCATTTGTTGATTCTAGAGCATATTGTTTGAGAAGATATTTGAATGTAGCAAGTGGTGTTCCTTTGTTATGTCTTTGTCTAACAGTAGGCAGAAGTGTTCCGTTTTTGGTGTTCCGTTTTTCCCGGGATATCTCTGTGGCCCGGCACCCAAATGAGGTGAATGTTAAACTGTTCCGTCATCTCATTCAGAGATGATCGACAGTCGTAGACTATTTGAGAGTTTGTGGAGACAGACGCGAGAGATTTGAGAGCGGCTTGGCTGTCCGAGAAGATTCGTATATCCTTGCAAGATATAACGTTTTCTTTGAGCCAAGATAGTGCCTCTTTAATCGCCATTACTTCTGCCTGGAACACACTACATTGATTGGGAAGGCCATATGATAGGCTGAGATTCAGTTGTTTCGAATAGATACCACTTTCAACGCCGTAATCGGTCCTTGAACCGTCTGTATAGAAGTGTACCGTATTGTCTTCCAGGGGTCTCTCTTCTTCCCAAGAAGATCATGAAGGGATTGAAACTTGGAAGTTATGACAACGTTAATCAAACTTTTCTGCAATATAGAGATTCAAATGCAGATTTTAAGGGTTGGCAAAATTGAATCCACCAAAAACTTAATTTTGTAGCATAAATGCTCAAATCCATTTGACAATTCAAGTTGAATATAACGTTTGGTTTCAAAGCTAGCCATATGCACTTTGTCATTTGCAACGACGATTTGAAACTTTTTTAACTTCGATCGGGTTCGCTAGGACATATATAGTGAAAAAAAACTTTCTGATGTAATTGGGTGAATCCTATGTAGTTTGACAATCCTCAGCATCATTGTCGTCGCTTCTTCCGAAGGAGCGAAAAAAGAAACAACAACTTGAAGGTCTAAAACGTTCAAATTTAGTCGTCATCATAAGCAATCGAATCTCAGACCTGAGTCCGAAAAAAAATGCATTAAGCCTGCATTACACTGTCAACGAAATGGGTCAAAACGTCAACAGTCATCCTGTTCACAATCACCCGAATGATCCAAGTCGGTCAATGTTGTCCCAAAATGTGTTGACACCAGATCTGTGTCATCGCAGTTTTTTCCTTTCAGTGTCAACGTACAGACACGTGAAACGTTGACTATCACACGACATGATCAATACAGAACACGTTAACCGTTGACCCTGCTTTGACACTTTGTTTCTAGGGCAAAAGTCTGTCATTTCATTAATTGCGATTGTTCCTATTTTTTATTAATAAAGGGTCCGCCAAATAACTTTTTTTTTGAAAATGCTATAAAAAAAAACTACTGAATATTTTCTCAAATTTATTTTTTTATTTGAAAGTACAATCCTTCTGGTTCATAATGAAAAATAATTTCATTCAAATGGCTGCCTCGGCTGGCCATGCAGTAGCCTACACGATCGGTCCAATTTTTAAGCACATTATTTATTGATTGTGTGTAGCTGTAAAGCGTCAATTGTCTCTGGCTTGTCAGCGTAAGACTTATCTTTTACGGCACCCCACAAATAATAGTCCAACGGTGTCAAATCGCAGCTCCGAGGTGGCCAAACGACATCAGCTCTGCGGCTGATAGTGCGATCTTCAAAAACAGGGCATAAAACATCGAGTGTAGCTTCGGCTGTGTGGCACGTAGTGCCGCGCCGCCGCCGTCCTGTTGAAACCAAATGTTGCCAATATCCTCCTCTTCAATTTTTGTGAACAAAAATTCGTTCAACATGGCCCGATAACGATCGCCATTCACTGTAACGGCCACTCCTAGCTCATTTTCGAAGTTTTTGTCCATTATGTCCATAGAAGGGAACCACTGTGCGCCGGCCGTCCTGTTGAAACCAAATGTTGCCAATATCCTCCTCTTCAATTTTTGTGAACAAAAATTCGTTCAACATGTTCCGATAACGATCGCCATTTTCGAAAAAAAATGTCCCAATTATGCATCAGGACCAAAATCCGCACCCAACAGTGACTCGTTTTGGGAGTATCGGCTTTTCAGTGTATGCGTGCGGGTTTTCTGTGCCCCAAATGGGACAATTTTGCTTGTTTACATACCCGCCAAGATCAAAATGAGCTTCATCTGAAAATATGATTTTATTTGGCAAAATCGGCATGTTCTCTAAGTCGATCGCAGGCCCACTTAGCGAAGCGAAAACGCATAGGATGGTCAGTTGGCTTCAACTTCTGAACCAATTGGACTTTGTATGGCGCCATACCAAGGTCTTTATGCAAAATTCGTCTCAATGATGTCTCCAAAATGTTCAATTGTTGAGAACGACTGTATCGACTAGCTAGTTTTTAAACTAGTAGAAAGCTCAGTATTGAATAAAAGACGTAGTCTCGATTTATAATTACAAATTCAGTTTTTAATTTTCGTAGAAAAGCAATTTGAGTTGTACACTCGTTTTAAACAATATTCCATTAATTTTTGATAATTTTCAAAGCTAATTTGACATTGTAAACTTTTAAGGTTAAATTTGATATTTTTGTGGAACGTAATTCCAATAACAAATAAATGAATTAAATGACATTTAAGAAATGAATTAATCTAAGGCTGTGTATTAATCCACGCGAATATTTTACATTCGCACAACGACGATGAATTGAAGTTGATGGCGTTTCACGCACACTTTCTGCAATATTCTCGGGTATACGCACTGTTTTTGGCTTTTCACGCTTTGGTTTATCGATGAGGATGCTAGTTTCTTTCACTTTTTTCACAAGACAACGAACATACGGAGCTGACGGTGCGTCTCTTCTCACACATTCTGTAACATTAACATGATTTTCAAAGTAAAGTCGCAATATTTCCCAGCGTTGTTCAAGCGTATACACAACCATATTCGTTCAGCGGAAGGATAAAACTAATTATCTGTCAAATTAGACATGAGCTAAGTGTTACCATTCACGAAATAAGCACTAGTTGAAAAAAAAAACGTTTGATGGCGGAGCGGACCCTTTATATTCAATGCTTAATTTGTGTACAATTTTTTTCAACTGTCCCTAAATTGACAACAATTATACTGTTTCTAAAATTGTGCTACAAGTGCAATTAAATGTTAAATTAAAAAAGGTTTAAGCACTTACGTATACAAAAGTGGCACATTAGATTAGGTTAGGTTAAGCGGGCTGACAGTTGGTGTTGTTACCGTCACACTTAGATCAATGTAGATCCATTGTGGTACCCTAAAGTATTGTAACTTCCTGAATAATAGATAACCTATGAATCATGTGGTTCGTTTAGCCATTTAGAGGTCTTGACAAAGCTTAGTAAGCTTTTGACTGGCAGCTCGGATAGTTCCTTTAGTATTTAGTTCATTGAAGAAGAAGTTGCCTGTAGTTTTCTTCCTAGCAATACAGAGTGAAGGACAGTGGTAGAGAAAATGAGCGGTATCTTCATGCTCGTCCTCATCACCACAGCCTCTACAGAGGTCATCGGTATTAAGCCCCATCTTTTTCTTATGGTAGCCAAGTAGGTTATGTCCTGTGGTTATGCTGATAAGGGATCTTAACGAAGGTTTATTAAGAGTTAAAACCCTGTCAGATCCTTTCTTGTCGTATCTAGGCCATAGTTCGCTGGTATTAACATATATTTCTAGGAGATTCCATCTGTTGTTGGATTTTTGAAGGATGATTTTACTGACTGTTTCAGTTCACATAACGGGATTCCTATAATGATGTTCTATGAGATAGGGGCCCAGTGTTGAGCCTTCCCTTGCAAACTCATCCGCTTTTTCGTTGCCTGGCACATCACTGTGGCCAGGAACCCAGAAGAGTCTTACGTAATGCTATGTACCAAAAACCTTTAGCTCTTCGCGACAGCAAGAAACAAGCTTCGACTTGATTTGGGTGGCAGAGATAGCTTTTATTGCTGCTTGGCTATCAATGAAAAAAGTGATGTCCGCTTGTGATATCGCCATCATGGATATATGTTAAGCAGCGTTTTTCACTGCCAAGATCTCGGCTTGGAAGACGCTGCTATGGTCGGGGAGCCTGAATGAATTGGCAAGTTTGAGGCTTTCAGAGTAGAAACCTGCACCTACTCCAGTATTCATTTTAGAACCATCGGTGTAGATGGTAATTGTTGAGTCGTTAGTGTAGAGCACACTATTTTGCCAATCTAGTCTATTGGGGAAGCTAGTACTAAAAAATCTGTGCAGATATTGTTATTACCGTATTTCGTAAGAATAAGTGCGTGGCCCCTCTGGCAAGTTTCCCAGATAATGGTTTGACTGAGTCTAAGGGCTGATTCTTGGACGAATAGATCTATGGGGGAAGATTATAAACCCGCAGGTGGGGTAGTCCCCATCACACCACTAGTAGTGACACATTTACGTATATTTATGCTTAATATTCTAGGCCTAGGCTCATTACTTTAAATCCTTTTTGATAACCCTTATTGTTAATTTATTATTAAGATTTTTGTTTATTGAAAATAACTGGAAAAAATTCTAAAACCATATCAAAAAATGGGTTGCTTGGTTGATCATATGTTTAGGTACCGCTTCGTGGAGCTCTACTACCATCGTTCCGATTACACAAGCAAAGGAAAATTAATACCATCGCGGGTGGAAACTGTTGTTATCTATCTCCCAGATATACATTCTTGTATGCCGACTCGCTCTGAATGGGAGAAACTTGCTGTTGACTATAAAATTGCTGCAACAAATCATATAAATCGTCTAAAAAGTGGTGTCCATCAATCAACTTCGTCGGATGCTGCTGTTGCTGCTGCTCCTGGTGTATCATCGCAGGATAAAAAATCAACAACAACACAAGATGCCGACGCTCCTGATTCTGCAACATCGTTGGCAAATTTAGGTGCAGACGCTGCTGGCAACACTAAACACGATGAAAATGGAACAGAGAAGGCATTCTACCTTTTTTTTTAAAATAAGAAACTAAAATTATTGCAATTGCATAGATTTAGATTTTTCTTTGAAACATTTCTTAACCGGGTTATCTGAAATTTTACTATAGAAAAGCTGAAAGTAAATTTAAATCCCTTTCGAATGCAGTGTTAAGAATATCTTTGTTGATTATTGTTCAAAAGTTATTCACTAATTCGATTCTTATTACAGATGAGATGAGAAACGAATTAGATTTGAAATATTCTTTGAAAAGTCAAGAGTTAAGGCACAAAAAGAGCAATTTTTTATGTACAATTTATTCATTACAGGGAATCATTAAGAAAGAACCAACGCATTATTCAAAGTTAGAGCCAAAAACTATGAAAATACAGGAATTACGTGATGAGTTAGAAGCTCGTAATTTGCTCTCTAAAGGTAAAATTTATTAAATTAACAAACACAATCAAAGTTATGCTTATGAGTGTACAAATTAAAAAAAAAACCGGAAACATATATTTT
Source organism: Sphaerophoria taeniata (assembly GCA_943590905.1). Lineage (NCBI taxonomy): Eukaryota > Metazoa > Arthropoda > Insecta > Diptera > Syrphidae > Sphaerophoria > Sphaerophoria taeniata. The sequence goes on from OX016541.1 coordinate 71,394,824, forward strand.
TGTTTTTAAAAAAAGGTCTCAAACCACAAGTCATGGCTCGACTGGTAAAAGCTTTGGCAGCTGAGAAAGACAAAGACGTAAATAAGGGGAAGGAAGATGAAAAAGCAGTAGAAATAGAAGATAGCGAAAAAGAAGACGAAAAGTCGACAAAAACTGATGCTGCTAGCGAGGATGTGGAAATGAAGGAAGAGGATAATGACGCCGACATTGAAGTTGATATGTCTGATATTGTTATTTTAGACGAATATGACTCAAGCAAAAATCCAGATGGTGAAAATCAAGAAAAAGTGAGTAAGAATGTATTTTTAAAACAATGATTTTTTCCAGCTTTATCCGAGTAGATGGTAAACAGCATCTGTCCAGCAAATTTCCAAAATAACCGACCGATTGCAATTGCGTCTTTTGCGTAGGATGTGGCCCAGATAGCATATTTTTCTTGTTTTAATTGAGTATAAAAGTTCCTTTTTGCAGTTCATCCGTCGGAGCACCTCTTCATTAGTTACTCTGTCCATCCAGGAAATTCGGAGTATTCTTCGGTATATCCACATTTCGAAAGCTTCAATTTTTCTGGTTGTTTCACTTTTGAGCGTCCAGGTTTCTACCCATATAGTAGCACTGATCATACATAACACTTCACCATTCTTACTTTTATATTCAGTCGTATCTCTCTACTACATAATACTTTTTACTTGCGACATGTAGAATATATGGCAAGAATTGAATTCGTAAAAAAAAAATTTGAGATGATGATGAGATATGATATTACGATGATAGAGAAGTCGAAAAAAGTTGGTCCGGCGATTCCGTCCGTCTGTCTGTCGGAAAGTTTACAGGCACCTACAGCCTTAACCACTGGTCCGATTGACTTCGAACTTGAAAATTAGAGGTTTAAGCAAAAACTCTTATCCCAGTTTTTAAAAAAAAAAATTTTTTTAAGATCAAAATTTAGGGTAGCCACCAGAGATTAAAATGAGTATGTTTGAACAGTTCGAACACATCCAATTTTTTCTTGTGTGCTTGTTCATACTCGTTTGATTGCAACCCTTACTTATGAATAATTTGACTCATAAATAAAAAGGCTTGTAAGTCAAACCAAGCAAGCAGAAGGAACTCGTAAATATTTTTCGTTTTCGATCATTTCAAGTCAAATTGATTCACAAGCAATTTGCTTGCTTGTACTTACTCAAACATGTGCGAGATTTCGGGTAAAATTGATTGGACGTTTCAATTTTTTTTTTCTCTACGAAGAAAAAAATGAAATATGCAGGCTTTGTATGGGTTGTAATTTAATGAATAGAAATATTTATAAATGAGTTAGGTGGCCGGATTTGCAGTCATAAATATAATAATCCGCACTGGAAAGATTATTTTTCGCATTAATTAAAGAAAGGATTTATTAATGAATGCATACATTAAAATAAGTTAGGTATGTTTTTATAACATATCTGACCTTCTACCTATAACCAAGCTACCTACTACTTTCTGGATAATATGTAATCCATTTCTAGGGTGGGATGTTGGCTTTTTGTAATTAGAGTAATAAAACAAAAATTGAGGTATGAATGAACATTTTAAGGTTAAGCTATGAAACCAAACATTATTTTTCGATTAATGCACTTACAAGCGCCATGAATAATGGAATGGTGATTGTAAGCGATTTTACTTTCAATCAGTAAACTTATTTGAAGATATTACGAGTCCATAATTATTCATTTTTTTTGCTGGAGAAAATTCAACTGACAACGTGGATTCGCTCATGAAAACCTAATGTATATTGAAACCCATACACAAGGTCATGTTGACATTTTACAATGGTGTTTTGATCACAAAAAATCAAAATATGTGGATTTATTTATTTCTATTCGTATCTATCTATTTTATTCGACAAATTTTACACTGATACAAAAATTTGAGAATGAAACAAATCAACGATAAAAATAAACCTCCTTGCCATAGATTACCTACATTTCCACACAGCACACAAATCTCAAACAAACCAAATATTATTTTTCGATTTACTTACAAGCGCCATGAATAATTGAGTGGTGATTAAAAGCGATCTTACTTTCAACCAGAAAACTCGTTTGAACTCGTTTGAAATGAGGGATGATTTGTAAATAATTTTACTCATGAATAAAAAACTCGAAATTACTTGCTTGTGCGTTGACTCAGTTTGTTCAAACTCGTTTTTTTTAGTAAATACCCGAAACTAACAAACAATACTTGACTCATTTTAATCTCTGGTAGCCACCATACGATTTTTCTGGCCAAAAACCAAAACTTTCAATTTTCTCCAAAACGGCTCCTACGATATTTTTTAAACTTCCTCGAATCTTATTTTTTTTAAACATTCATGTTTTTTATGTTAAAAACAAATTTGTGTGCTGCTCCAAAACGGTACCGCCCATAGAACGGTTTTTTTTTTTTTGATATTAGATTTTCTCAAAAAAATAAAAGTCCGATCAACGTAATTTTTTTTCTGAAAGTACGCATTCAAATTTTTTTTTCAACTTTTTTTTTCAAAACTGTATCTCAAAAACGGATCAATATTAAAAATCGAAATTCACTTATAAAATGTATATTTAGGTACATATTCTTGAATACTGCACACCCAAATTAATTTTAAGACATTTTTGAAAAATTTTATATATAAAAAATTAATTTAAAAAAAAGGCTCTGACGATTTAAAAAAAAAAATTAATAAATCAAGAATAAGATTTGAATTTGTTTGGCATTTAAATTTTTGGAATTAAATGTATTTACGAGGTACATTTTCAAATTTTAATTTTTTTTAATAAATTAAAAAAATTTGAAAAATCAACAGTTTCTTAAGAAATCATATGACATCAATTTTTTTCAGATTGAATCTATTTTTGAGGTACATATTTCAATTTAAATTTTTATTTATCAATTTTTTTTGTATGTTTTTTTTTATGAGTTATAATTTGAAATACAGAAGCAAGTTGGTGCGACCGAGTCGTGCACATTTTTTCATTTTGCAGATCGCCCTCGCTTGTTCTACATTCTATTTCTTTGTTAGGGTTGGCATTGCATTCGATTATGGTACCTAGATATTTGAACTTGTTTACTCTTTCAATAATTTTATTGCTTATTTTCAGCTCTAAGTTCGGTGGTACAGATGTTCTGGTTAATACCATGAACTTTGTTTTGGAAGTGTTTATGTTTAGTCCGTAGCAATTGCTCACTCTATTGAGATTGTTCATCATGTTGTTTAATTTATTTATATCAATAGCTATAATTATGGCATTATCCGCATATCAATTCTAAAAAAAATGTGATGTTTATCCTATTAACTTCAATTACAGCAATATTGTCTTGAACTGTAATTCAGATATCTGTGATGCTTTCGCAAGTAATTTTAGTCAGTCTTTCATCGAAACTCCCACTTCTGTGGATATTGACTTCTTTTCCTATCTGCGAAACTGTCCCGAAGTAACTTTTAACAATGTTCTTATCGACTTCGAAGAACTTGTGAATTGTATGTGCCTTCTTAAGGACGACTATTCTTTTGGACCCGATGGTATTCCACCCATTGTTTTAAAAAAATGTAGGACAGTTTTGGCTATTCCCTTACATAATATTTTTGAATTGTCTTTAAAGCTAGGAAAATTCCCTACCATGTGGAAAAAACGCATACATAAACACCTGTTTTCAAAAAAGGTGACAAGTCAGATATTACTAATTATAGGCCTATATTCAAACTGTCTTGCATTCCTAAGCTTTTTGAGCAAATTGTTTGTGAAAACTTAGCCTTCTACAGCAAAAATATTATATGCTTTGAACAACATGGCTTTATGCAGAAACGTTCTACGGTGACAAACCTTCTAGCGTTCTTGCATAAATGTCTGAATTCTGTAGAAAGTAGACAGGAAGTTGATTGTATTTACGCAGATTTTTCCAAAGTGTTTGATCAACTTTCGCATACTATTATCAAGTTTAAATTGAATTCATATGGATTTCTTCAGGATTCGTCAAATGGATTTCTTCTTATCTTGATAATAGGTCTTACCAAGTAAAATTTAGAAACTCTTACTCAAAACCTTTCATTGTCTAATCGGGTGTACCACAAGGTAGTCACTTAGGACCCCTTTGTTTATTTTAGCTATTAACGATGCTCCGTTGAATGTTCGAAATAGTAAAATTCTTATCTTTGCAGATGATATGAAGATCTTCAAAAACATTTCATCTAATGAAGATCGCGTTCAACTGCAAGATGATATAAATAAGTTTGTTGTATGGTGTGAAAAGAATTATTTGAATCTTAACCCAAGAAAATGTCAGACAATGACAATTTCCAAGAAGCTTAATCCTACATCTTATGATTTTCTTTAAAGTTAGGGACTTAGTAGTTCACATCTAATTTAGATTTTTCAGAACATATTAACAACATCGTCAATAAAGCTAATTCAATGTTAGGGTTTATTAAGCGTTGGTCCAAGGAATTCCTTGACCCTAACGTTTCCTATGCCTTGTACAATAGTTTGGTTCGACCCCATCTCGAATATGCATCACAAGTTTGGTCTCCTCATTACGCGATACATATTGAGAGACTAGAATCAGTTCAACGCAATTTTACACGTTTCGCCTTTAAAGGGCTTCAATGGATTGACCCTACTAATATCCCTTCTTACGATGATCGACTTGCATTTTTCCAGATGCAAAAGTTGTGTCAAAGGAGAACAAATAATGATATAGTTTTCCTTCATCAAATTATTACTGGTGTCACTGATGCTCCAGATATTTTGAGTTCTATCCTCTTTAATTACAGAGGTGGAGATTACATTTTGCGTTCTCATAATTTGATAAAAGTCCCCCAACATAGAACTAACTACGGAATGCATGAGCCACTGACAAGAATGAGTAAACTATTGAATGCGTATGAAGACTTAATTGACTTTAATATCAATAAAAACAAGCTAAAACTAATTCTTAATCCCACTGTTCCACGTTCTTAAATGTTTTTATGTATTTTTTGTATTGTTTGTCTCATTGTAATTATATTTTTGTTATGTTTGTTATCGTGTACGTGTTCGTTTGTTTTAGATTAGTCTACTAACAACTAACACTGCACTAAGGGATGAGACATATGTCGTAAGATTTAGCTTGCTATAAGCTCTCTTCGGCATTATCTGATAGTGTAAAAAAAAAAATATCTTACGTTGTTTATGTGCACTTTCTTTACTTTTATACCTTTCTTCAATAGCTTCTTTGAAGATTTCTTCAGAGTACATATTGAAAAGTAATGGTGAGAGAATACATCCTTGTCTTACTCCTCTTTGGATCTCAACTTCTTTTGATTCTTCATTTTCCATTACTATTTTTGCCGTCTGACCCCAGTATATGTTCCTGATAACTCTCATGTCGTTCATGTCAATGCCCTTGCTCATCAGTATCTCCATCATTTTCTCGTGTTTTACTCTATCAAAAGCTTTTTCGTAGTCAACGAAGCATACATAGACGTCTTTGTTCATTTCTAAACAACGTTGAACTAGTACGTTGAAAGTACCAAATCCATTCCTGCAATTGAGAGGGACTTACATCGAACTCCAACTTGCTATATATTCTCTTGTGGATTATTTTTAGGAAAATCTTTAGTGTGTGACTCATTAGGCTTATTGTTCTGTAGTCACTGCATTGTACGGCTTTGTTTTTTTTTTGTGAGTGTAACAAAGGTAGTTTGCAATCAGTCAGTCTTTAGGGATCTTACCATACTTATAGATTGCGTTGAATAGGTTGACTAGCACCGGGATATTCTCTTCATCAATAAGTTTCAGAAGTTCGTTAGGCAATCTATCTGGACCTACTGCTTTTCTGTTTTTTGATTCATTTAATGCTTTCATCACTTCCTCTTTCATTATTTCCGGCCCCTCTGATCCATCCAAAGCTTTTTTCTGGTGTTTTTCGTCCATAAAAAGTTCCTCAATGTATTCTTTCCATCTTTTAAGTTTATCTTTTGCTCCCACTAAGATCTTGCCTTACCCATCTTTTAGTACGCCGCTGAGTTGCTTTTTTCTATCGGTGTCAGCGATTTCCTTTATCTTTTTATGTACGTTAAAGCTGTCGTGGTTTCTGTCATGTGTTTCTAGTTCTTCGCATTGCACTTGTAAGTACCTATTCTTTGCCTCTCTGATCTAATTTCCTATTCTTCTTTTTAGTTATTTGTATCTGTTTTCATTTAACTTACTTTTTCTCCTTTCTTCCATTAGCCCAAGAATTTCGTTTGACATCCATACCTGTCTCGGCCGTTGATCTCTGTCGCTCAGGTGATTTTTTCCCGCCTCTAGCAAGTTTTGTTTGAATTCTCCCCATCTCGAGTCGATATTGAAGTTTTTTGAAAGTTTTTCTTTTGTTTCCATTTTAGTTTGATCTTGTTTCTGTTGATCATTAAGCAGGTTTAGTTGTAATTTTTCTTCTTTTTGCCTTTTTTGAATTTTCTTTAGCTGAATTTTAACTTTAGCAACTACAAGGTTGTGATCTGATCCTACGTCTGCACCTGGATAGGTTTTTGCTGATTTAACCGAATTTCTAAATCTATTATTAATAATAATATAATCAATTTGGTTTCTTATTATTGCTTCCGCTGTGTGTTTTGGCGAGGTCCATGTATAGAGTCTCCTGGGGGGCAGTTTAAACCAGGTGTTTGTGATCATTTTGCCCTCTTTCATTCTTATTCCCCAGGCCATATTCGCCTACTATGTCTACTATTTTTCCTTTTCCCACTTTTGCGTTTAGATCTCCTATTATTAAAGTCACATCCTTCTTTTTCGTTAGTTTGATACATTGGTCAAGTTGCTTATAGAAATCTTCAATAATCTCTTCTTCGCAATCAGCTGTTGGGGCATATACAATACCTGTATAATGTTAATCAGGGGTGTTTCTTGCCTTTAGTTGCATTAATATTACGCGGTTGGATAGAGGGACTACTCCTATGATAGAGCTTTTTAATTTGTCTGCGTTTAAGATCACTACTCCGAGCCTATTTTGTCTTGTGTCGTCGCACGCATAGTAGTAATGTGTAGATGCTGTCATACGCGGCCTTAAAATCGATGAAAAGGTGGTGGGTATCAATTTGGAGTTCATAGGTTTTTTCCAGGGTCTGCCGCAACCCGCAAAGTTAAAATTTGGTCAGTGGTTGACCTTCTTGGTATGAAGTCACATTGATAAGGACCAATCAGATTGCTGACGAAATGCTTCAGACGTTCACATATTACTGCAGAGACGATCTTATAAGCGATGTTAAGGAGGCTGATTCCTCTGTGGTTCGTGCAGTTTGAAGGATCTCCCTTCTTCAGGATCGGGCATACAATTCTGAGGTTCCATTCATTGGGCATGCAATCTTCTGATAAAATCTTACAGATGATTTATTCCCTTGTTTTGGTCGTTGTCAGTACCTTGGCTATGAAGAGGTAGTGGTCCGAGTCGATGTTGGCCCTCTCAAAGTCTGCTTCCAACGACGAATCCGCATCCAAAAAAGCCTCTTTTCTTGCTCGCATTTCCCAGATAGCGGTAATGTCTGCTTTGTGCCAGATGAGGGTGTCTGCTAATTTTTCGGCAGCACGTGGTCTATTAAGGAACCTAACATTCCATAGCTCGTTGTCCTTATTACGTTTACACAGGTCGTCATTTGAATACCCGTCTGTTTTCAAGGACTGTTGTTGCTTCGTATCTTAATCCTTTTCTACTCTGCGGGGGTGTCACCCCGATGTATTATCCGCAACAACTGAGGTACAAGACATCCGATGTCCACCAGTGAGGGTAGGAGTTGATGGACAGAGGTTGGCGCAGATGCTTGTGTCCACTTATCTATTCTTAGAAGACACCAAATGATATATCTAATAATATAGGGATTGTGATCAGTGAGTTATATGTGTAGGTTCCGTCGAAAAAAAAATAGGCGTCTGCAGCATCGCTTGTTGATAATTGAAATAATTGTACCTTACGATATTTTATCTTTGACTATTTTCTAATTGATTTTTGTTTGCTCAGGATCAAGTCAAGGAATTGGATGAAAAAGAACGCAAACAACTAGAACGTCGTTACGTTCTCCCAGAAGAACCTCACGTAATAGTGCATCCTTCTAAAACTGCAAAGGATGGAAAGTTTGATTGCACCGTAATGTCATTGTCTGTCTTATTAGACTATCGCCCCGAAGACACAAAAGAAAGATTTTTTGAGGTACATGCATTTTAATTGGTTCTTCCCAACGCGACATTAAACATTTTTATTCATCAGGTTTCTCTATTTGCTGAACTTTTCAACGAAATGTTGATTAGAGACTTCGGATTTACCATCTATAAGGAGTTACACTTCTACAAAGACCCAAATGCTGAAAAAGAAGAACCTAAAAAAGACGAAACCAAACAAAATGAAGACGATGAAAAGTCCAAAGATAGTTCCAGTCAAGATCATGCTGCGACAACTTCTGACAAAAAATCACTTGGCGAAAATGAGAAAAAAGAGAAAAACTCCCGCGATCGTCGTGTTTCAAAAAGACCCGCAGAGGATGATACGGAAGATGAAAACTTTTCAGTGCACTCAATGGAAAAAAGGAAGAGATCCGATAAGAAAATGGTTGTTGTTAAGCCAAATCTATTGCTTTCGTTTGTCTATTTTGATACTACCCATTGTGGATATATTTTTGAAAAAGATTTGGAAGAATTGTTTTGTATCCTTGGTTTGAATTTATCCCGGGCAGAGATTCGAAAATTTCTTTCAAAGGCAGTTTCTCGACATGCTCTTTATTACAGGTACCTCTCTTCTCTTCTCTCTTTTCTTTTTTTCTGAAACCAGCCGAGTTATTTTTATTTATTAGAAAATTAACAGACGCGGAAGAAAAACCTGAGAATACAATCAAGGATATTGATGCAGAGGACGAATTCCCAATAGAAGAGCTCAAACGAATTGCTATGGGAAATAACTCATTGATACGTTCACTTGATGATGTTGAAGAAAGGACCGTAAAAAGTTCAGGTCAATCAAATAATGATGGTAAGTAAGATTGGGGCATACAAACAAGCTAGTGGTAGAGCTAGCGGCGGTATAATGTGTGGCATGGTTTTAACGATATTATTTAGTATAAGTACTGTGAGTAATTATTAACATTACTTATGATACTAAACACTTTTAAATTCTGTCTATCTATATAAATTATAATGAATGGGATACTGACTACAACGCACTTTATTATTTTTTAATTTACTACAATGACAATCATGAAAATATGATGATTATTGGCATTTATATCGCGGTCGTATAAGTGACTTACAGAACTCGGTTTTGAATAACTTTCACTTTTCTTGTGAACGGAAATCCTTTGAAAACTGCTTAAATCAAAATGGAAAACGTTTATTGGAGTTGGTAGAAGACTTCGGCTTTTTTGTTCTAAATGGTACATCTCAAAAATTTCACTTTCGTTTCTGCTCAAGGTTGCTCTGTAATTGAACAGCAGTCAATTACAGAGCCAAAGGTAAATGGCTCAGTCATATTCTGAGATTCGAATGAATAGCTCATTCGATAGAATAGATCTATTCATTCGAATGAACTTCATGTTTTTTCACATTCGAACGAAATATATTCACAAAATTAACTTAAATGAACTTGTAATTTAAATTTACTGACATTTCGATCATATGTAGTATGATCAAGCTGACTTCTTTTGCAGACTATATAATTTTTTTTATGTTCGGAAAATTAATCCTACATATTCCAAAAGCATTAAGCGAAGTAATGTTTTGCTGAAATCAGGGTGAGTTAATTATATTGAAACGCATTAACGAAAACATGATTTTTAACTTCCCAGAGGAAGTTATTGTAATGGGGCCGATTTTGTGAATCTCCAATTTTTGCATATCTCCATGTTTCGAGGTCACTAGAATCCGAATCAAGCGTTTTTATGATGATGTGTGTGTGTGTGTGTGTGTGTGTGTGTGTGTGTGTGTGTGTGTGTGTGTGTGTGTGTGTATGTGTGTTCGTATGTGCGTTACGTTTTTTCAGCTCGATTATCTCGCGAACCACTCCTCGTATTGTCATGAAATTGGTCTCATTCGACGCGGTATTCTGTTGTTAAGAGCTGATTGTTTTGAGCAAAATCCGCTTAGCGGAAAATGGCAATCATAAATCTAAGACAACCCTAATAAAGCGTGTTTTTTTTAGAGGTACCTATATAACTTTAAATTGCAATAAAACAACGATGGAATATTCGATTGACATGATTTTTTATTTATTCGAAAGATAATCTTGTAGCATTACTTTTAACTATGATTTCTGACATATTACTGCCACGGCTGGCTCGGATGACGTCCAATTTTCGATGACTTTTTCCAACATTTGTGGCCGTATATCGGCAATAACACGGCGAATGTTGTCTTCCAAATGGTAAAGCGTTTGTGACTTATCCGCATAGACCAATGACTTTACATAACCCCACAGAAAATAGTCTAGCGGTGTTAAATCACAAGATCTTGGAGGCCAATCCACAGGTCCAAAACGTGAAACTAGGCGGTCACCAAACGTTTCTTTCAATAAATCGATTGTGGCAAAAGCTGTGTGACATGTTGCGCCGTCTTGTTGGAACCACAGCTCCTGGACATCATGATTGTTCAATTCAGGAATGAAAAAGTTAGTAATCATGGCTCTATACCGATCACCATTGACTGTAACGATGGCGGATGGACTCATTCGGGTCTTTCTCAATGCTACGCTCTACAGTAGCAATAGCTTCTTCTGTACGCACCGTACGGCGTCTCTGGGGATGCGAGTTATCAATTAGAGCAGCGGTTCTAAATCGTTTTTGGTGACGGAACCCTTTTGGAAAACGAAATGCTTAACGGAACACTACGACTATAATAAAATAATAGTTTTTAAAAGTGTGTTCTTTATTAATTAGCATAGGAACAGTGCAATAGAACAGTCAATTATTAGTTACTTACATAACAAGTAACTGCACCAGTCTCCGGACAGGCCCCAGTGTCCGGACGATTTTGCCTTTATGGAGAATAAAAGAGAAACTAAACACAGAATTTGCGAAAAAACAACAATATACAGAATCAGTAACATTTTCCACATATATATACGAGGTTTGAAGCTGATCGAATGTATAACGGAAAAGTTATGGGTGGTTTAAGCAGCAGCCGCTTCTGTTCTGCTGTTTTCTTAGCAAAAAAAATATTGGCAGACCTTGGAAAAATATACTGGGAATAGTTGATCTTGTGAGATCCTGCAATCAAATGGAGTTTGTTTCAAAGAAAATATAATGAACTTCCAATAACTAAATAAAAAAATTGAGTTTTGCGTTTTTGTAATTGATTTTCTTAAGTGTCAGGACACTGGTACAAAAATATCGAAAATCTAGTCTCCGGACAGCTCCAAGGTTTTATTTAATTTTTTTTTAATGTTCAAATTCTTTTTGAAACTTGTACTTGTTTATATCCAGAATAAGAAATTTCCATTATCAACCTTCTGATGGATTATAAAAAAAAAACTCCAAAATTGTATTATTATCTTTATTCTTTGTCACACAAACGCAATATTTTGAAGTCAAAATGGTGTAAATCGATCGTGCGATATCTTCAGCTGAAGGGAATATTTTCGTTGAGAAATGAGAAGAAATGCACAGAATTGATACAATCAGAATGCAGCAAATATGTAACTGTAAAAAGGAGGTGTTTGGAAAATGGATGTAGGTTATGCAATGAATGCATTCAGATAGTACAAATGGATTTTTCGATTGGCAAAAATGAATCAATTCAACACATTTTATATGAAATTTTTATTGTATTATCAAAGATAACAGAGAGAGGTGAATTTTTAGCGGAACCCCTAAAAGGCTATGACGGAACCCTAGGGTTCCGCGGAACACACTTAGAGAATGGCTGAATTAGAGTAAACGTGGTGCGAAAACGTTCCATGGTTAATCGAATTAACTGCTTTGATGGACGGTTTTTTCGACGATAAAATGGACATAGTGCGCGAAACGTATTCCGCACAGAACCATTATTTTCGAAATAAAATTGCACAATTTGCAAGCGTTCGTTGTTCAGGCGTGAGTCTATTCATGATGAATTGCCAAACCAAACTGAGAATAAATCACTTGACAGCTGTTAAATCAGTCGCCGTCTTGAAAAGTAATGCCAACTTAAAGTTCTATACCTCGAAAAAAAACACCCGTTATGATGAAAATTATGATAATTTCTGCAATAATTTCAACAATCGTACAAAAAATCTTATAGTTAGTGTGAAAAAAACAATATTCAGGAGTTTCATAGACTATATTTGATTACTAGCTGACCCACCAAACGCTGTTTTGCCATATTAATATTAATTTTCGGAAATACTAATCCGATTAGAAAAATTGTTTCAATAATAGAAAACTACAATATTCAGGAGCAATATAGGCTGTATTTTACTGTGCAAAGTAGTTGTGCATGAGTCCACGAGTTGGTACGACCAACTTTTGTCAGATGGCGCCACTGTTATTCAATAAACTTAATGTATTTCCTAAAATCATCAGTAAATGGAATTTACTTACTACTTTGAACCAATGTGCGTGTTCAACTACAACGGGATGCATCGGCTGAATTTTGCAAAACAACTAATGTTTTTACGTATTTTTCTACTCTGGGAAGTTAGTCGTGTGGACTCCATGGGTCGCACTCATAATTTTTGTTTATTGTTTTGGAACCGTAATATAAGTTTATTGACATGAAAAAGAATAAAACTAACTATAAAACTTTTGTATAGTGAAATACTAGTTTGATTTAACTATTCGAGTCATTTTTATCGAATTTTAATGTTTAATCAAAGATTTTCTATTATTCATCTGGAATCATCAAAAAAAAAATTTCATCAAAAATGACGTTTGAGTATTAATGGCTCCACTATTTATTTCACACACATCTGGTCACACCTGTGAATTTTCAAAAAAAAAAAAACAAAAGAAAACCAATTTGAATTTGTTTGTTTCAACAAAAGTAATAATTTAGCAGCAAAATGGCAATTGTTTGTGCAGTGAAAATGGTGAAGAACAGATAAACAGAAGAAGGATAAGGGATGCATCAAACCCATTTTTCCGCGGCATTTCTCCAAAAGCGATCAACATCAGTTCGATTTGTTAAAAAACCCCTAGCGATTTCTTTGTTTTCTTCCATCAATTTTATAAGAACTTCCTTTTGTTCTTTAGTTGTCCAATTTGAGTGTGACTGCGACCTTTAGTAAAAACATCAACAGATTTTCATAAATATTTAACTTTCTTTATTTTTCGAAAAAACAAAAAAAAACAGAATTTACATGTTTTCTTTTAATTCTCTCATCAAGATGTGAACGCCTAATAAATGACGTTTGTTTCGAATGATTAGAAAGTCAAACTTTCCTTAATTTTCGAATTCAAATGAACTTTCGAATTGTTAGAAAGTGAAAATACGTAAACGTATCATACGAATTCGAATAACTTTCGAACGAAACAGAATGTCAAAATAAGGGTGATTAAGAACTTTTCCCCCCGGCAGACGGCTTATAAAGCCATGCTTTGTAATTCTTAAATTAAATTATATTTGTACTCTTTATACTTGAAAAATAAAGAACTTATGTATCTAATCTAATCTAAAACATACAAATCTCTTTCAAGGCATGGTCCTTCACAACGGAGTATTGGTGCATGTCGGCAAACTCTTTGAACAAAACAAACGATACGAAAAATCGTACTCCGAATTGGAAACATTGTACAGTTCAATACAAAAGCAGTATGCAGAACTGCAAACAAGCTATTCCAAGGCTAGCAGCAAGTCTAAAGATCTACAAAGTGAAGTAAAGAGCCTTCTCAGGAAACTCAGTGATGCCGACCAGGACTTGTACACTTTGAACGTAAGTCCACATTCGATTAGTCAAACTTTTATTTTGTATTAATTTTTCTGGTATTTTAAAGAAAAAATACACCGAACAAAATTCGTCATTGACTTACTGCTATGACAAATTAGCTCCATTTGTTCAAAAAGCCGAAAAAGCTCACAAATCAAATGATAGGTAAGTAATGTTTTTTTTTCTATGGAAATTTCCAAATAACAAACTTTTCCTTTGTGTATTCTTAGTTCCCGTGACCGCGATGCATCAAAGGACAAGAAAGAGGACAAAGAAAAGGATAAGAAAGATGAGAAAGAAAAAAAAGATGACAAAGAGAAGAAAGATGAAAAAGAGAAAAAAGACGAAAAAGCGAAGAAGGATGAAAAAGAAAAGAAAGATGAAAAGGAGGGGAAAGACGATAAAACAGGAGATAAAGAAAAGTCCGAAAAACCACATGAAAAGGTCGAGCAAGAAGAATCATCCTCTGAAATTGTGCAGTGTATCGATGATGACTAAACAAAAAATTCAAATATGTTTTTTAGAATATCTTTACATTTATTGATTTTTTTGTTTGTCTATTATTATAACATGGAATTATGAACTAACTGAAATTAATATACTTTAACTACTAAAGGTCTGCACAGATGATTCGATTATTTGTTCTAAACGAATGCACTACTTAAGTGTATTCGATTTATAAAACTTTTTAAAATTAGAATACACTAAAACGAATACTGTACACGATTCGCTATCTTTCAAACGATTCGAATACACTGTTTGATTTCTCTCCCGAGAGAACGAATGCAATGATTTACGGTAAAAAAAGCATCGAATGCAATGTTGTTATCGAATGCAACGTAATTGTTTCTCAGAATTTAAGAGAAGAAGGGGTAAACGAAATTTGAGTTAAAATGGATTTCATTTAAATGATTCATTCGATTCGTTTTGGAAGACATGAATGCATCGAATCGTGTATTTGAAAATTACTAGTGTGTTTTGAATGCAATTTCAAACCATTCGTTGCAGACCTTTATTAACTACACAAAGTAAAATACTCACCTACATGTTCTCATTGTTATTATTTACTTCTCAATTAAAATATAGCAGAAGGTCTTCACCGAAAATCTCCTCAGAAGTCCTTTGCTGCCAGCACAAAATGAAGAGAACCAGTGGCAACACTGCCAAGCAGCCATCAGGGATGCCGCCTCTGAAGTGCTAGGGCCACCACAACGAAACCCCTGGTTTGACGATGAATGCCGGCAAGCAAATGCAGCTAAACAAGAGGCACGCAAAGCGGCGCTACAAAGAAGGACACCAGCAGCTCGTGAGCTCTACGAGCAGAAAAGGAAAGAGGAGCACAAACTTCTCAGAAGGAAAAAAAGGGAGCATGAGAAGCGCGAGATTGAGGAGATAAAAGCAGATTTAGTTATAAAAGAAAGTTTTGATTACACGAAGGTGTACGGAGAATGAGAAAGACAAAATTGAATAAAGACATGAAGTGTCATTAACAAGAAGTGATACCAATTATAGCGTTTTTTTTTTGGTCGTCCGGAACTGTTCCGAACGATTCTGAATTCGTTCACTTGACACAAGATGACAGTTCTTGTTCTGAATAGAACAGAAAAACGATTCCGAATTTGAAGTCAGAATCAAAAACAGAATCACACTTGCACATACGTACTCGCTGCCATGTTTACAAATAAAGAAAATAAAAACAATGTAATGTCATCTGCAATTCTGCATATGAGATTTCACAAGTACACAACCATTCAACCCTGAGAAGCAAAAAAATGTGTTTGCCTGTTCGTTTGGTATCCGGAATCGGACTGTTCTGTGTACCAATTCCGGATTACCAAAAAAACACTATTATACAATACAACTAGCTGACCCGGCAGACTTCGCAATGCCTAAATCGATAAATAAAAGATCTATACATTTGTAGCCCACTGCACAACCCGCTACCCTGCTACCCCACTACTCTGTTACCCAGTTACCCTGCTACCCGTTATCCCACACACTACCGGCTTCCCACTATTGCTACGCGCTACCCCGTTACCTGTTATCCCGCTTTCCCCTTACCCCGCTACTAACTACTCGCTTTCCTTCAACCCGCTTCCCACTACCCCGCTACCCCATCAATCACTACCCTGGCCATATCTCAAATAATAAAACCTCATCTACGCCACTAACCGAACATTCCCTCAACATTTGGTGTTAAACACTCCACTGGTATAAAAGTAGTGAGTCCTTAACGAAGTTGTATGAGATTTTTATATACATATCTAAGAAAACAATGTTTACTGGGTCAGCTAGTAAGGTCGTGACAACTCAGAAACCTTCGTTGCCTCATGCACAACAACTTTGTTTAGGATATGGTCAAATGCATAGTTAACGTTCTAGAGGGAAAATTGTGTTTCCACATTTTTTGCTATATCTCATCAACGGCTTGGCCGATTTTGTACAATTTTCTTAAAAACACTACTCTACACTAGTACTTGAACAATTTGTCAAAATTTGATGAGAAACGGCCCAATCGTTCTCGAGTTTTGTGCTTAGCAACACATTTAGCGTTCCATTTTTATATATAAGATTAAGGCAAACACATTACTGGCTATGTGTTTACTGTTCAAAGTGCGAGCATGAGGAAAGGTGGAAAACACTGAAAAAGCTAGGAGGAGGTTTCGGTTTACATTTAAGCTAAGTATACTGTATACACGATTGGAAGATCTTCCAATATTGGTCAATTTTCCGATACAAATTTTCTCCAATTTTCTTTCAATCATGTAAACACCCAATTTTTTTCCTCAAAAGTGACAGAAAAAAAAATTGGCAGCTTTTCTTCCAATTTTCTATCAAAAAATTGGACGACTTCTTCCAATCGTGTGAACGCGTCTAAATACACAATTTTTCTAATTTTCAAACCATTGGACGGTTGTCGAGAAATTGGTTATTGGATGAAGTGCTTGCCAACGATATCGTCCAATTTTTAATTGGAAGACTATTTTTCAGTTGTAGTTCAGAAGATATGAAAAAGTATTTTTTTTTAAACAAAGAGAATATTGATGAAATGGTTAAGGAGTTGCTGAAAATAGGAAAGAAGTTGAGAAGGATTGGACGCATGAGGTTATTTAACAGCTTTTTCGGGAGATCGAGACCGGATGATGTTTTAAGATGCAGGTTTTGCAGAGTATAAGCTTCCCAAAAAAACAGTTTGGCTTGAAGTTGGTTGGAGACGTCTCATTGGGATGACCGTCAACGAATGTAAGGCCAAATGGGCCAGACGCCAGAGGTGCGTTTTTGCGCTGACGATAGTTGACTATAGTTTTTGTGTTAAAAAAAAAGTGGTTGATGTGTCATAGTTGAAATAGTTAGAAATAGTTGAAATAATCCAAAAACGCTTTTTAGTTGGGTTTGGTTGAGCTGTCAAACAAGAAAAACAAAAACAAATCTTTTGAGGTTACATTTTTCTTTTCTTTTGATCATAACAATTGAAGCGGATAAAGAGAACAATTTTCGTTGCTCTAAATATAGTGCAAAAATTCAAGAATGATCTTGATATGGTAAGTTTTTGAAGAAAATTAAAATCAGAACAAAAACATAAAATGTAAAAAAAGAGCCAAGTTCTCTTATGTGCGAACAACACTGTGTAAACAGTTAGCCACCAAAAGTAATTAGATCTAAAAGAACGCCAAGTTCTGACATGTAAAAGTGTTATATTGAATATTTTAAATCATAGAAAATAATACAACAATATTAAAAGAAAATAGAAAATAGTTTGGATGAAAATTTACAAGTTCACTGTTCAAGTTTTAAAATGTTATTAATCACGCTTCAAACAAAAACTTGCCAACTGAACTTGTAAATTTTCATCCGAACTATTTTCTATTTTCTTTTAATATTGTTGTATTATTTTCTATGATTTAAAATATTCAATATAACACTTTTACATGTCAGAACTTGGCGTTCTTTTAGATCTCATTACTTTTGGTGGCTAACTGTTTACACAGTGTTGTTCGCACATAAGAGAACTTGGCTCTTTTTTTTTACATTTTATGTTTTTGTTCTGATTTCACATCTTTTTGCAAAGTTTTTTTTTTCTATGGAAGCATTATGCAAACTTTAACAATATAATTGCTCTGCCAATTTATAAATAAATAATATGTAGGTTAGGTTAGACTGGCTGTCTAGATGTCACATTCAGACATCAAGGGTCCATTGTGAAACCAATGTGTAAGTTCATAAACGCATCACTGCAGTCATGATGCTCGATCATTCAAAGTCAAACGTTCACAAACGCAAATTTTTGCATCATTTTTCTCGTCAACTGTTCACTATTGCAAACTGTTGTGGCTGCGAATAAAGAAAAACAAATTTTAGAATATGTGTGCCATATGCAGTTCTATTTATTGATTGGTTGATACACAAATCCTTTCGCATGGTGTGTTCTGAAATGGACACAATAAACGTTGAGGACAGTGGTTTGCGGCGTTCCTGTGTCGCGTGTCCAAATAGGATGAGATTCTGGTCGGTTTCGAGTCTTCTAACGCTGGTGGAGTCCATCGGCTGAAAAGAAAAGAAAGTTTGGGGCGATCGAGACAAAACTGAAGTTAGAGTAGGAATTATACTTATCTTGTGGGGTTTGGCTGAGTTGGCGGTATTCCTGGGCGAGTGAATAGCAACAGGCTAGATGTTGAGTGCATTCCTGAAGTTATTTAGTAATTTTTCTGGAAAAAGAAAAGTGAAAAATTGATTTGCAATTTGCACAATTTTGTTTGTTTATGTTCTGATAGTTGTCAGTTGTCAGTCTTCTGTCACAAGTGGCCGATGACAGCGCCAACGGGTTCATCTAGTTTCATGAGTAGATCGCCATGTTGGTTTTTGGATTTAGCAAGGACATCATCCTAAAAATAGAACTAGTTAAGAAGTCATTTACATAACCAATGGTTCAAAGACCTCCTTATTAACTGCCACTAGTGGTCTGATGTTGATGAGGAGATCTTTATATAATGTAATGAATTACCGATAAGTGATGAGGTGATTCAACTAATTGTACAGCAGATCGTACAGTAGTGACATGTATGGTCGGCACATTGCTTAAAGCTCGATGAAGTGGAGGTTAGTTGAATCACATCAAAACGAGCGTTACAATTCAACGGGTCGGAGTTACAGTCTGAAATAAAAATTGAAAGACCAAGTTCAAAAGTTAAGGAAAAAGCTATAGTGGAATTGAAAGGCAAAGTTAATAAAAAGTTAAAATTTAAACTGAATCACAAGATTTTGAGAAAAAGAAAAAACACTTAATTGATGTAAAAAGGTTACATACCTTGTGTGTCCAACTGACTTTGTTGTTTCCGAGTGTTCCTTCTAAATCACGATAAAATACAAATCAGTGCAAGGTGAGAGTGCGGTTTTGTTCAATAAGTGTTTAAATAAGGAGATTTTAACTTCCAAATCTAGGGTGGATTGGGACCTAGAACGAAACTACGAGATCCGACCGATGGTGATGATCATTGGCGTTGCCGAGACTCCGTTGACCCAATTGGTGCGATACAATAGCCCGTGCAGCACCCGGGCTCCCAAGTAACCTCCTTTTTTTTCATAGTAGTTAACTGAAAGAAAAAGTTAAAGCGATTAGGGTCGAGAAGAATAGTGATACTCACCCATATCCACCCGCGCTGATTTTTGCATCGAAAGAAAACTTATTGAAATGAGGCGCATGGTTTTTTCCGGCCCAGAAGACGTTGTATGAGAACAAATAGCGCCCCAAGGACATCACATTTTTTGCATGTCATTCTTTTTTTTTTTGATTTAATTATTGTTTGCATGTTACCTTCATAATACATTATTCTTTTTTTTTGCTAGTTATTTAATTATTTTAGGTTTAAAATAATATTTAATAATTCCTTAGTAAATTTAAGATTTTGTTTAGATAATCACTCGTAAGTTAAAAATTGAACATTTTAAAAGAGCAAGCTTGTCATATTGGGGCAAGGTAAAGGTCGTATTGTTCGCGTGAGAACCGGTCGTCGTCTCTGGTGCGAGGAAGGGTTCCTCTGTCGCCCCGCGGTCACGAATTTCGTCTCCCCCTTTGTATCCACCCACACAGAGCTCTCTGTAGGCAGGAAATAGGGGTCGTTTTAGAGGTTTTCAATTGGGGGCATTATACTTGACCTCCGAATTTTCAGGCGTTCCGGAGGAGCCAAGACTGGCATCAAACACTTCGACTTATCCGTATCCAAGGTCATACTTACACCTAAAGAGTCTGTTTACCGTGTCCCAATCGTATGTCGCGCTTAAGCCATTGTTTTTTTTCTTTATCTAATGTTAGTTGTTAATTAATAATTGTTTAATTGATCCGATTTAATGTATAATAGTTTCGTTAGGCAAAGGAAATAAACCTTTTCATTATGTTATGCAATTCATGCAATTCCTTGTTTGTTTTGGTGGTAAATTTCATTCCAATGGAGGATTAGAGAAATTATAGGGGGTGCAGAAAGGTAAGCTGGCTTGGGGAATGTGTTAATTAGGACTCTACAGTGAATGTTCCAGCGCTTTTGGGGAATCTGAACACCAGGCCGCCCGGATTCCAGGTAGGGTGGGAATAGGCCATGTCGCAAGGACACCAGCGGCCCCAAAGAAGAGCGAACGAGTGGTGGTGATGCATTTTCAATATACATCAAAATTTTCGGCATGATCCATGTTTTGAGAAGAGGTGAGGTCTGGTTGCGGTAGCAAGAACCCCCCCACCAACCGACGAGCTGAACCGAGCATTACAAGCATGCCGCAGCTGCCGTAACCGACGTTCTGTCCTGTCTTTTTGTTTCTTTTTCGGTTCCCAGGAGAACGAGATGTTTTTCTGAGACCGTTTGTGAATCCCAACGTGCCCCTCGTCTAACTACTCCCCTCCCATTGCCTCTTATCAAATGGCGCCCAACGTGGGGCTCGAGTGATTCCTTAGTGTTCTGACTGTTTCCGTGTTGACGGGGAATCAGGTCGTAAGTCTTAATCTGGAGGGCTCATAAGCAAGCCAAATTAATCGCGACGGTCTGGTTCGACGTGGTATACGGGAACATTCAGGACATGTTTGTGTTGTCCCCAGATTGCTTTCGCTGTCGGTTCAGAGATCTTGGAGGTCCTCTAGTTTTAGGTTAGTTAACCAAATGGAATTGCGCCAGGATTCTGGAACCGGTTAAGCGTAAGCAATTTCACTGTATCCTGTTTCACTGGTCGTCGTAGCTGGGTTAGAGTCGAGTCGTAAGTCTTGAAGTCGATAGCTTGTTAGCATGCGGCAACAATTGCGACGACGCGTCTCTGCCCAAGCTGCGATGGTCATTGAAAATTGTGTAGTCGTGTAGTCCATATTGTTGTCTTGTTAGTTCGCTCTTCTAGGGAAAGAAAAGAAAAAAGAAAGCTTAATTGAAAGGCTGTAGAGTCAATCAAACATTAAAAATAATAAACCAAAACTTGAGCCAGCTACTAGAAGCACCCCCGAATGAATAATAATAGAAAACAAATCTGTTTATTAGAAAATAGTTAAAAGGAAGTCTAGAATACTTTAATAATTAGTTTGATGAGCAGGTACTTTTTAGGAGAAGAAGAAGAGGAGACAGCTAAGTTAATAAAACAAAAAATTGGGGACAGGGCCGTGACTAGGTCGTTATTAAAACAGGGTGTATTCCAAGGAAATAAAATGCCACTAAAGCACTCACCAGTAAAAGGGTCAGGAAAAGAGTCCTCAGACCAAGAACAAGGCGATAACGAAAGGACCCAATCGGGTAATACCATGCGAGAAGGGTGCGACTCCCAAGAAGGTACAGGTGCCGGTCAGTCGGGAAGTGGTGGTTCGTCGGGAAGCATAAGATCGTCAGAAAAAACTCCCGAATTCAGCGATATTACTCAACTTCCCCCCGGCGCGAAAAAACTAAGCAAAAGTCCCCTGAAGGACATTTTAGAGATAATCGGAGTCGAATCTTTCCGTCACGCCGGACAGCTTTTTGGGGGACAACTTAGGGATCCGCAGTCAGGGAGTACCGATCGAACAGCACAAGAAGCTGACGTTACTCCGGAAATAAGAGCCGCCATCAAGTCAGCTGTCGCAGAGACGGTAAAAACAGAAATACAGAGGGGATTGGCCGAGTACTTCAGGGAGCTAAATCTTGCCTCTCAGGCTAGGCAGCCAAGGGAAAATAGACCTCCGCTGAATGCCAACCCGACGCCTGTGCCAAATGCCCACGTAAACACAATGTTCACCCAACCTCCTCCGCCAATTCATGACAGACCACCTCAGCTAGATCCGAATGCGAGATCTTTTATCCCAGTAGGGAATCCAAGCATAGGTATGGGGATGGGAGGAAATCTACCAGGTAGTTCGATTTGGGGTGGGTCGATGCCTCTTCAGGGTTACGCTCCACCGAATTTTTACTCTCCCAATAATAACTCTCAAGGGTTTAATCGACCGGTAATAAGGATCGACAAATGGGGAGTAATGTTTGATGGGAAGTCAGAGTCATTGACCGTTGAGGACTTCATCGGCCGCATCGAGTTGCTGCAATCGAGCCACAATTGCTCTTGGGTGGAGATCCTTCGGGATTTTCACTTGCTCCTTAACAACGACGCCAAGCAATGGTACTGGCAGTACCAGCTGGAAAATTCCTCTCGTCGGCCGGATTGGCCTATGTTGAAGGAGGCCCTAAAACGACAATTCCGAAATCCGAAAACTGACTGGGACTTAATGCGGGAAATAGGAGCCCGGCAACAAGGTCCGAGAGAAACTAGCGATGACTTCTTCGCCGCGATCAATAAATTAAGATATCAGCTTAGAACTCCCATCAATGAGTCCGACTTAGTGAGGGTAGTAAAAGGGAATTTGAACGAGCGCGTTAGGAATTTGGTTTATCCGCAGGCAATTTACTCCATGGACCACCTGAGAATCGCTTGTAAGGAAGTGGAGTATGTATTTTTCAAAGAGGAAAGAGAGTTAAAGAGGTTCACGAGGCCTACAGTTAGGTTTGCTAATGAACTAGAAACCGAATTAGCTCAGGAAGAGTATTTAGAAGTAGTGCATCACCAAGGTTCTCGTCCTAAGCCGAGTAGAGGGCAGGGTGAGGTTAAAAACTGGACATGTTGGAATTGTAAGGTGCGAGGACACTCTTTCGTAGACTGTCCATCCTCGGTTAGAAACATCTTTTGTTACCGGTGCGGACAAGAAGGAGTTATCACTCCTAAATGTTCCAACTGCAGTCCGGAAAACTCCACTCGGAACGCGAGGAGCCTGGGAGAAGCGCGTTCGATCCAAACAACCCAGGAAACGACCAACCCTCAATAGAAGAGTCTACGGCGGGCCGTCGTTCTATTCAAATACTGGCCCGGGAACAGTCTTATTCAAGACAAGAAAAATGTAACCATGTAAATAGAAAATTAAAGCCACTACACATAAGAATGAAAGAGTACATAGAAGCTAAAAATAGGATTTTCGGAAAAGGGAGCGTGTCAAAAAGGATTACCAAAACAAGGGAAAGATTTAAGAAGAGAAAAAATGTTAGGACCAGAATCGCGTCAACCATTGTCGATACGAATTCAGACCTCAGGCCTTATGCCAATGTGGTAATTGCAGGAAAAGAGATGCGAGGCCTACTAGACAGTGGAGCCAGCGTAAGCATCTTAGGGAAAGGTTGTGAAACAGTAGTTAGGGAGATGGGGTTGTCAGTGCTGCCATACAATGCCGGCGTTAAAACAGCGGATGGCAAAAGTCAAGCCATAGTCGGTAGGGTCCGAACGAATATCGTCTATAAAGACCAAGAACATCAGCTGACACTTTATTTGGTCCCAAACCTCGATCAGGACTTGTATCTCGGGATAGATTTTTGGAAGGCGTTCCACATCGCCCCAAACATTATAAGCGCTTTGTCGGTCCCTTTAGACGAAGCCGACTTAAGAAACGCCCATGAATT
Source organism: Sphaerophoria taeniata (assembly GCA_943590905.1). Lineage (NCBI taxonomy): Eukaryota > Metazoa > Arthropoda > Insecta > Diptera > Syrphidae > Sphaerophoria > Sphaerophoria taeniata. Next base: position 71,418,628 of record OX016541.1, read on the forward strand.
GACAGCCAGCCAAAGTTTCGCATTGGAAGCGGTCAAAATGAAATTTCTTGATTACGATCGACATGGGCTAGGAAAAACTTCGCTCGCTGAGCATATAATAGACACAGGAGATTCGGTTCCCATAAAACAAAGGCATTATCCTGTCTCTCCGGCGGTACAAGCCTGCCTGTATGAAGAAGTGGACCGGATGCTGAAGCTCGGAGTTATCGAGGAGAGTGAGAGTCCTTGGTGCTCACCGGTTGTCCTTATTAAGAAGCCAGGCCCAAACGACACGATCAAATATCGTTTCTGCCTGGATTCACGTAGGGTCAACGCGGTCACCAAAAAGGACGCTTACCCTCTCCCCCATATCGACGGGCTTCTCAGTCGGCTATCCGATACCTTTTACATCAGCAGCGTCGATTTAAAAGAGGCTTTCTGGCAGATACCGTTGGAGAGGCAGAGCCGAGAGAAAACCGCGTTTGTTGTGCCTGGGAGACCCTTGTATCATTTCACGGTCATGCCCTTTGGGTTGTGTAACGCAGCTCAAAGGTTGTGCCGTTTAATGGACAAGGTGATCCCAGGGCGGTTGCGGGAGCGGGTGTTTGTCTATTTAGATGACCTACTGGTAGTATCTCCGGACTTTGATACCCATATCGCCCTGCTGGAGGAAGTAGCCGACTGCCTGAGGCGAGCGAATTTAACAATTAACGTAAAAAAGTCACGATTCTGCTTTAAGGAGTTGAAATACCTTGGTTATATCGTGGGCGGCGGGAGATTGATGACAGATCCAGACAAGGTAGATGCGGTTGTTAATTTCCCAATGCCTAAAAATCCGCGACAGGTAAGGCGGCTGCTTGGTCTAGCAGGGTGGTACCGTAGGTTCATCAGGAATTTCTCGAGCCTGACGGCACCTCTTACCGACACCTTGAAAAACAAATCTTCCAAATTTGTAATGACCGAAGAAGCCAAAAGGGCTTTTGAGGAACTGAAGTCAGCCCTTACCGCTTCCCCAATTCTAGTTCGTCCAGATTTCTCAAAGAAATTCTATATACAATGCGACGCTTCGGATACCGGAATAGGCGCGGTCCTTTTCCAAAAACACGAGGGCGAACAAGAGCTGCCTATATCCTATTTCTCCCAAAAACTAAACTCCTGCCAACGTAATTATAGCGTTACCGAGAGGGAGTGTATGGCGGCGGTTATGGCAATTAAGAAATTCCGGCCCTATGTTGAAGGCATGGAATTCACCGTCATTACGGACCATTCGAGCCTCAAATGGCTAATGACGATGAAAGACCTAAGCGGCCGACTGGCACGCTGGAGCCTCGAATTGCAATCCTATGCCTTTGACATAGAGCACCGGAAGGGCTCTCAAAATGTCGTGCCTGACACTCTCTCTCGGGCGCACGCCGATGCTCTTGAGTTGGAAGAAGTAGCTCCTCTGGTGGACCTAGACTCAGATGAGTTTAAGTCTGATGAGTATCGAAATCTCTTGGAGACGATCCGAAAGAATGCAGAATCACTCCCGGACTTAAAAGTCGAGGACGATTTCGCGTATAAACGCACGTTTTCTCACACGGTTGAGATTCCGCTGTCGGAGCACTCCTGGTGCTTGTGGATACCGTCAGCCCTGACCGAAGACCTGATCAGAAAAGCTCATGATCCCCCAAATTCGGCTCACGGCGGAATAGCCAAGACGTTGCATCGCCTACGCCAACATTATTTCTGGCCAAATATGACCGTGCACGTTCGTCAGTATGTATCTAACTGTGAAACTTGTAAAATGTCCAAAGCTTCGAATCAAGTGTCCCGACCACCTATTTGTACAAATTATTTGTCCGAACGTCCTTTCCAAAAACTATATGTGGATTTCCTAGGCCCGTACCCTAGGTCTAAAAGTGGTAACACCTATGTTTTCGTCATCCTTGACCACATGTCAAAATTCGTGTTTTTAAAAGCCCTGCGAGCAGCTAATGCCAGCGCCATAATAAAATATCTAAGAGAAGAGATTTTTAACACCTTCGGCGTGCCTCAGGTCTTGCATTCAGACAATGGTAGGCAATTCATTGCCAAAGAATTCCAGGACTTTCTGCGGAATTTCGGTATACGGCACTTTAAGACTGCCAACTACTCGCCTCAGTCCAACGCGTCAGAGAGAGTGAATAGGACTTTACTTGCGGCGATAAGGTCGTATCTCAAAGACGACCAACGCAATTGGGACGTCCACCTCTCTGAAATAGCTGCGGCTCTGCGAAGTTCCGTGCACAGTTCCATAGGCGTATCGCCCTATTTCGCGTTGTTCGGCATCAATATGATGACGCATGCAAGTTGTTATGACTTGATAAGCCGACTCAACGCCTTGGAAGATGGCGAGGTGGCAGCTCTGCCCAGACACCACCGTCTGCAGCTTCTCAGGACGAAGCTAAGAGAGTCTATCCAAGAGGCGGGCGAGAAAAGTGCAAAAGTCTACAATACACGAACTAGAAAAATAAGATTTTTACCTGGTCAGGAGATTTTTAAAAGAAACTTTGTCCTAAGCGACTCTTCAAAACTCTTAGCCGCGAAATTGTGCCCAAAATTTATCAAATGCCGCATCGTTAAATCCGTGGGCAAGAATTTATACGAATTGGAAAACTTAGCGGGAAAAAAATTGGCATTTTCCACGCTAAGGATTTATTAAATTTCTTTTAAGAACCACTGAATACAAACCCGAAAATTCGATTCGTATCCTTGCGGGTACACTATTCCGAGTGGCGTTTGCTATGAGACACGAATGCGAAACAAAACCAATTATATCCGCAATCCCGAAAGTTCATTGACCCTAATAACGATGACCTCAGACGAAAACATTGGTTGTTTAGAAATTGAATGCACGTTTATTAATAACCGGCTAGCAATTTGCTTCCCCCAAATCAAAACATAGACTAATACTAATCTTAAATCTAGTCCTTAAGACTAACGACATACCTTAACTTAAATTATTTGTTTTGCCTTCAACCGTACCTGACATGTTGATATTCTTGCATCGATGTGTATGCCCGGCTTGTGGGCGTGAGTTTTTCCCCACGTTGGAGACGAATGTGTTGTTTCATACCGAGCAGCCATCACCGTCTCTGTGGTATCCGAGGAAACTGCCAGATCCGGAGTTTTGTTGTGGCTGCGAATAAAGAAAAACAAATTTTAGAATATGTGTGCCATATGCAGTTCTATTTATTGATTGGTTGATACACAAATCCTTTCGCATGGTGTGTTCTGAAATGGACACAATAAACGTTGAGGACAGTGGTTTGCGGCGTTCCTGTGTCGCGTGTCCAAATAGGATGAGATTCTGGTCGGTTTCGAGTCTTCTAACGCTGGTGGAGTCCATCGGCTGAAAAGAAAAGAAAGTTTGGGGCGATCGAGACAAAACTGAAGTTAGAGTAGGAATTATACTTATCTTGTGGGGTTTGGCTGAGTTGGCGGTATTCCTGGGCGAGTGAATAGCAACAGGCTAGATGTTGAGTGCATTCCTGAAGTTATTTAGTAATTTTTCTGGAAAAAGAAAAGAAAAGTGAAAAATTGATTTGCAATTTGCACAATTTTGTTTGTTTATGTTCTGATAGTTGTCAGTTGTCAGTCTTCTGTCACAAGTGGCCGATGACAGCGCCAACGGGTTCATCTAGTTTCATGAGTAGATCGCCATGTTGGTTTTTGGATTTAGCAAGGACATCATCCTAAAAATAGAACTAGTTAAGAAGTCATTTACATAACCAATGGTTCAAAGACCTCCTTATTAACTGCCACTAGTGGTCTGATGTTGATGAGGAGATCTTTATATAATGTAATGAATTACCGATAAGTGATGAGGTGATTCAACTAATTGTACAGCAGATCGTACAGTAGTGACATGTATGGTCGGCACATTGCTTAAAGCTCGATGAAGTGGAGGTTAGTTGAATCACATCAAAACGAGCGTTACAATTCAACGGGTCGGAGTTACAGTCTGAAATAAAAATTGAAAGACCAAGTTCAAAAGTTAAGGAAAAAGCTATAGTGGAATTGAAAGGCAAAGTTAATAAAAAGTTAAAATTTAAACTGAATCACAAGATTTTGAGAAAAAGAAAAAACACTTAATTGATGTAAAAAGGTTACATACCTTGTGTGTCCAACTGACTTTGTTGTTTCCGAGTGTTCCTTCTAAATCACGATAAAATACAAATCAGTGCAAGGTGAGAGTGCGGTTTTGTTCAATAAGTGTTTAAATAAGGAGATTTTAACTTCCAAATCTAGGGTGGATTGGGACCTAGAACGAAACTACGAGATCCGACCGATGGTGATGATCATTGGCGTTGCCGAGACTCCGTTGACCCAATTGGTGCGATACAATAGCCCGTGCAGCACCCGGGCTCCCAAGTAACCTCCTTTTTTTTCATAGTAGTTAACTGAAAGAAAAAGTTAAAGCGATTAGGGTCGAGAAGAATAGTGATACTCACCCATATCCACCCGCGCTGATTTTTGCATCGAAAGAAAACTTATTGAAATGAGGCGCATGGTTTTTTCCGGCCCAGAAGACGTTGTATGAGAACAAATAGCGCCCCAAGGACATCACATTTTTTGCATGTCATTCTTTTTTTTTTTGATTTAATTATTGTTTGCATGTTACCTTCATAATACATTATTCTTTTTTTTTGCTAGTTATTTAATTATTTTAGGTTTAAAATAATATTTAATAATTCCTTAGTAAATTTAAGATTTTGTTTAGATAATCACTCGTAAGTTAAAAATTGAACATTTTAAAAGAGCAAGCTTGTCATATTGGGGCAAGGTAAAGGTCGTATTGTTCGCGTGAGAACCGGTCGTCGTCTCTGGTGCGAGGAAGGGTTCCTCTGTCGCCCCGCGGTCACGAATTTCGTCTCCCCCTTTGTATCCACCCACACAGAGCTCTCTGTAGGCAGGAAATAGGGGTCGTTTTAGAGGTTTTCAATTGGGGGCATTATACTTGACCTCCGAATTTTCAGGCGTTCCGGAGGAGCCAAGACTGGCATCAAACACTTCGACTTATCCGTATCCAAGGTCATACTTACACCTAAAGAGTCTGTTTACCGTGTCCCAATCGTATGTCGCGCTTAAGCCATTGTTTTTTTCTTTATCTAATGTTAGTTGTTAATTAATAATTGTTTAATTGATCCGATTTAATGTATAATAGTTTCGTTAGGCAAAGGAAATAAACCTTTTCATTATGTTATGCAATTCATGCAATTCCTTGTTTGTTTTGGTGGTAAATTTCATTCCAATGGAGGATTAGAGAAATTATAGGGGGTGCAGAAAGGTAAGCTGGCTTGGGGAATGTGTTAATTAGGACTCTACAGTGAATGTTCCAGCGCTTTTGGGGAATCTGAACACCAGGCCGCCCGGATTCCAGGTAGGGTGGGAATAGGCCATGTCGCAAGGACACCAGCGGCCCCAAAGAAGAGCGAACGAGTGGTGGTGATGCATTTTCAATATACATCAAAATTTTCGGCATGATCCATGTTTTGAGAAGAGGTGAGGTCTGGTTGCGGTAGCAAGAACCCCCCCACCAACCGACGAGCTGAACCGAGCATTACAAGCATGCCGCAGCTGCCGTAACCGACGTTCTGTCCTGTCTTTTTGTTTCTTTTTCGGTTCCCAGGAGAACGAGATGTTTTTCTGAGACCGTTTGTGAATCCCAACGTGCCCCTCGTCTAACTACTCCCCTCCCATTGCCTCTTATCAAAACTGATGCGCAAAAAGTAAACAAAAAAGCATCACTGCTATAGACTGATTAGATTTTTATTCCATATATTTTTTTGCAAATATGGAGAAGGAAAACGAAAAGTAATCATAATTTAATAGCAATTATATAGAAACTTCATATTTATTGAAGATTCTTTTGTTTTTTCCATCATTAATAAATAAAAGAAAAAATGTGTTTTTTAACGTCAAATAAATAATCGATCAGCATCGCATCAGCATCAGCTGCCTAAGCATCAGCATCGCAAAAAAAGCAGTGATGCGGAATCACTGCACAGAAATTTGGCGTTTGTGAACTTACAAAATAACTCATGGATTTTTATGTAGTTAAGCAAACCATAATTCTAATTTTCAACATCCTATGACCATTTTAAGAAAGTGGGTGGCAGCCATGCCCCTTTAATGAAACTGCAATTTTGTACATATATTTTCTCTTATACTCACCCGAAACCCTATCAGAATTTCGAATTTAAACATTTTCGACCATTTTAACAAAGTGGGCGGATACCACGCCCCTAAATGGAAATAGATTTTTTTTTTATGTTTTTCAACCAAAACATTACAAGAATTCCAAATTTCAACATCCTACGACCGTTTTAAGATAGTGGGCGGAAACCACGCCCCTAAATGAAACCAAAATATTTTCCTTATATTTTTCCTTATATTCAACCAAAACCCTGTAATAATTCCGAATTTCAAGATCCTACGACCAGTTTTAGAAAAGTGGGCGGATACCACGCCCCCTGAATGAGCAAATTGAAATTTTCGATTTTTTCCTTTGTATGCACCCGAAAACCTACCACTGTACCAAATTTTAAGATTCTGCCATTGTTAGAAGTGCTTCATAATTTTGATGATCAGTCAGTGAGTGAGTCAGTCAATTACGGTTTTTGAAATTTTTACTGTTCAATATCTCAGGTAGTAGTGGTTCTACAAAATTATTTTTTTTACAGGGCCTTTGTGCCCATGAAGTAAATACGTAATTCAAATTTGAAGCTTCTAACTCTATGGGTTCAAAAGTTATGGGGGGTTAAAAATGTGCTTGAGTTCGATCCTGTAAAAAGGGGGTAGTGCTAGAACTTGGCTGGGCACTACCGTGCCCTTTGATAAGAAAATATTTATTTATCTTTGAACAACCCACAGCAAGAAAGGCAAATGCAATATTCGAACTGAAGTCCACCCTCCATGATGAAATCCTCAAGCTGTTCCAAGTAAGCCAGCTCCTGATATTCTCCTAATTGCTGCTTCCAGATTCGCTGAAAAACTATCAATAATCAATTCAATATCTATTTCGTGCTTTTATATAAATAAACGAAGAAAGTCTTTATTTTCTGATACTAATGAAAAATTTACTGCCGACAGAATTATATACATGCATAAAAGCAATAATAAAAATAAGGCCGAATTTGTTCGCATGTTTCTTGCTGATTTGATTGTCTTCCTCAGCTGATGGCTTCGTCCTTCTCCTTCGCCCTTCTTCGGCTTCCAGTATTGCCTCGACTTCGGTCAGCTGGTTGTCGGTGATGGTGCATGCATACTTGAGTCGTTCTTAATTGTCTTCGAAGTTTTTGAGCTTGATTTCGATAGCTGAAACTGCATCGATGACGTTTGAGGACTTTTCCCGCTCTTCGTTGAGTTCACGAAGGAGTTTCTTGATCTCCAAACGATGTACATGTGAAATTTGTTCGACGACCTAAAGAATACAATGAACGTTAAATGAGATCTGTTTGGAGATGAAAAACCTTACCTCAGTTTTCTCCTTCAGCCTCTCCTGCTAGGCGTTTTCGCACATTTTGTGCTCCAGTTGCTTCTCCACCTTCCACAGGTTTAAGTTTGCCTTTCGTGCCGACTGACGTTCGACAATCATCTGCTTATTGGTAGCGGCCAACTTGTCCTCCAATTTTTGGTACTGCTTCTCGAGTAGGTATATCGCCGACGCTCTTCGGTCGTTCACTGAACTTCTCAGCCATGTCCTCCCGAAATAGGGATGTTTGCGGATCGCAGTGAAGTCAATTCGATTGGAAGGGATTGTGACCAGGGAGAGATTGAGATTCTTGAAATTGGTGCTGACTTTTAAGTCACTTGGAAAGGCGATCATTTCCTTGGCGTGACTCTCTCCTCGCAGTGACTGAGGATTTTCAAATATGTCTCGTGGACATTGTGGCATTGTCCTCGTGAAATGGTGTTACTTCGCAGATGAGTTCATAGCCTATAATACCCATAGACCAGAAGTCACAGCTGACCTGTAAGTAGTTTTTAGCATCAATGTTTTGTTTAAAACTCGAGGTTTGAAAGAACTTACGCTCTGCTGGGATTTGGTCAATCTGCAATAGGAAATTGTCTCGAGCAGTTCTGGAGCAATGTAATCAGGAGTTCCAACCGGCGAGGAACTGTGCACATGCCCGTCACGATTCAAGGCAGCGGGATTTCAGAAATCTTCCAGTTTGATGGCGGTCGATTAGAATGTTTTCCGGTTTGATGACGCGATGGACATAGCCCATGCAATGGAGAGCATGAATGGCAAGAGTCAGGTCGGGCAGATAGAATCGATAGAATGTACATTGGGAAAACGTGAGAATTTATTCTGATTTTGAAAAGAAGAGGATTCCCTTCGGATTTTAAAACAAGAATGTTTTTACGAGTACACACTACGCTACACATTTTGAAACCAAAAAAAAGTGCACGAGAGAAATTTCCTCATGATTTGTTTTCGTTTTTCTAATGAAGTTCCTTTTGCAAAATCTCCGGCGAAATAAAATTCTTTTTTTCCGATAATTTAAGATTTGTAAGGGGCACAGTACACAGAATACAAGGTATTATATTCCCGATTTTCTTCTTCTTAAGTTCGCGCATATTATGTCAAATTTCAGATCCAAAATGTCATAATAAAAGAAAAGTAAAAAGAAAAGAACAAAACTTTAGATTTCTGTCTCTGTCTGTCTCATTTACTAAAAATATCAGCCATTTTTTTCCCTTGACGAATTTGACATTGGATCTGAAATTTTTGGCATTTCTTTTTGTGCCTTTTCTCACTTCTGTCATTTTGGTTTCTGACAGATGCGCAATATAATAGGTCTGTTTGGTAACTCCAACTTTTTGCAACGAAGTACAACGAAGTAAAATGTTTTTCATTTTACTGTTTGTTTACTCGAATTAGTTGCAGAAAAAGGGGAAATCGAGAAAGCAAAAAATTTCCCCTCCAGAGAAAATTTTTCAACTTCTTGCAACAGGAATTTCTTGTTGCAATTTGTTTTTAAATGTATCTTGCTCTTCGAATTTGAATTTGAATTGAAACGGTTCGTAGAAATTTGGAAAGAACATGCTTTGTGTTCAGCAATTAATACATATATCATTTATGTTACTATTTTTTTTTTAAGGACTTGATAAGCAAAGCAAAGAAAAAGGTTTAATGCTTGGTTCAATAATTCTTTTGTCATAACGGGAGATAAGTATACTTCTCCGAAGTGCTGATTTTTTCACAAAGCTGATCGAAAAATAATATACATATGTATATGAATGTGAATGTGCATTTTTATTTCCAAATCGGTATACTGACGAACCACTCATTCAAAGTATTTGTCTACAAAGTTTTGCCTATTTCGTTGTCCTCTTTCCATAATGAAATTGAATAGCTCGTCATCGCTGTCTTCAGGAATATTAAACATTTACGCTCAAAACTGCACCACAACCACAATATTCTTCTTCACTGAACGAAGAATCATATTTCATCAACTCTATCACCAAAATCAAAAATTCATTATTTTTCCATATATGTACATAAGTAATGTACGTACACTCTATTGTCAATCGTTTTGAAAAAAATTAAAACAAACTGCAACAAATTACATCAACGCGTTTGTTTACTTTGTTGCAAGTTTCTCTCTTTCTGAGAGAATTTTACTCTCTTCACCTAATTTGACAGATTTCAAACAAACTGCTACAAAAAGTTGCCAAACAGACCTAATACCTTGTATTCTGTGTACTGTGTGTAAGGGGAACCTTATTTTCTTTATTTTGTAATGAAATAATTGAAGACGAACAAAAATACTTTGATTGTAATTAAATTTGCGGCAGTTCGGATACGGACGACTACGCGGTTGTAAAAAATGCACAAACAGAATGTTTTTTTTTAGATTCCAGATTGACAAACGCCATTATACAAAAAAAAAAAAAAAAACACTGACAAACCAACCACTTTCAACTCACCTCCTGAGATGGATTGGAAATAGTTAGAGATAGTTACGATTTGACACATCAACACAGACCGCAAAAACGACAATTGTGATTACGAATCGTAACTATTGGCGTGCAAAAACGAGAAATAGTCAACCATTGTTGATTATAGTTGATTATAGTCAGCGCAAAAACGCACCTCAGGGAACAATCGACAATGTCTTGATCTCTTGGAAGTTTTTCAGCCCTATGTTGTTCTTAAAAAATAAACACTTAGTTCTGCAGTCGACCGAATCAACATCATCTTTAGAACTGTTAAGTTTGTTGGTTTGGCTTTTTATTAATTTTTAAAGTCATGTAAGATCGGTCTATTCTTAAAGAATTGAGCGGACAAGACACAACATGTTTTCCAACAAGGACAACAGGGAGAAAACGACCCAAAAGTGTTGCATTTTGAACACCTTAATCTTCATTGGAAGAAAAACATGATAAAAGAGAAATATCTGTAGATTTGATGGAAAAAATATGCACCAACAACACCAAATTGAATTTTTGAAGAGTATGTTGCATCCGAGTTAAATGCAATTCCAAAGAAATTATGTTTGACTATTTATTTAATTATTATTTTTATTATTCTTTTGCCACTCTTAATCACCTTTTTCGAAAAAGTGTGATCTCAATACTTCTTGTACATATATCCTTGCCTTCAAATTGCGTTTCATATTTTCTATCATTTTTCTAAAAAATTGTCTTCCAATGAGTCTACCAATTTTTTGTTCTCTTAAGTCCACCAATCATTTAAACAGGCAATTTTTAATTGGATGAAAAGAAATGTCGAAAATTGAAAATTGATTAATTTTTGGATAAAATTGTCCAACCGTATAACAGAAAATTTTTATTTGATAGAAAATTGGCAATTGAAAGCTCATTGGTTGCTGTTGGAAGACTTTTGACATTTCGGCCAATATTGGAAGATCTTCCAATCGTGTATACTTAGCTTTAGTATTGAATTCCTTAATATTGAAATGAAGTGGAAAAGCAGAGTGTGGTATTCATATTCATATTCGTGTTGTTAGGCTAAGCATTGCTGCCGCAAGTACTTCGGTCTAATCTCTTAAGGAGATTTTCCCATCACGACCTCTATTTTCCCATTTGTTTTAAATCCATGCAAAATATGATTTGGGATTTTCTTGCTCTCCAGGAGTTTTCCATTGCGAATTTGTTATGTTTTTGCAATTCGTTTTTTTTTTTTAAGTATACTTGCTTTCCAGGACTTCTCCCAGTTCCCCAGCATGAACTTTCCATTTTAAGATTTCAAAAGTAATGCATTTCATTTGAAAGAGTTTTTTTGAGATTTTTGTTTAGTTTTGTTTGCATTTCAAATTTTCCATTTTTTTTTACTCTTTCTTGCATTCCATTTTTCCATTTGAAAACCACTGCACCTACAATAACATGCAATTTTCCCTTTGAAAATCAATGAGTTTTCCAAGTTTCTTCGAGCACCCATTTTGAAATTTTTCATTATTCCACTGCAATACAATTAACATGCAATTTTAATTTTGAAAATCTATTTTCCATTCGAAAAAACACGTTGAAATTTTCCATTTTAAAACCAATGCACTACAATTACATGCAATTATCTCTTTGAAAACCAATGACATTTTCCGATTTCCTTTCGAAAACCTATTTTGAAATTTTCCAGTTTTCCATTTGAAAACCACTGCACTACAATTACATGCAATTTTCCTTTTGAAAACCAATAAGTTTTCCGAGTTTTTCATAAAAAAAATTTGATAAAAAAAGACCTTAACTTTTGTACCCTGCTAGCACACTACCATCCTACCTCCTCCTCCTACCCTCCATAGCTAGCTGCTACCAACTACCCGCTACTTCTACCTGCTACCCGCTACCCCCTTACCCGATCCTCGCAACCCCACTATCCCGCTCCTCCACTTCCCGCTTCCAAGCCCATATCTCAAAACCAACAAATCTAAAAACGGAAAAACATCGACAACAAAAAAATTTCAAGTGTACGTTTTTTTTCGATGAAAAACAATTTTTGACGAACATATGTACATTATGTATATGTATTTTCTTCGCTGACATTTTTTTTTTGTTTTGATGAAAATAAAAATATTTGAAATTCTTAACGAAATTGAGTGATCGTAGCTCGTAGGTATATTAATATATTTTGATGTAGTGAGAAAAGCATTATTATTTAACATTTGCACCGTTTGTGATTTGAAAAGTATAATTTTTGTTTATCTTAAACCTTCTACCCTTAATCCTCTTTAGTTTAAGACAATGTACATTGCGCATGTTTGTTTTGATTAGCCTTGAATATGAGCCATTTCGGGCACCAGACATGAAATTTGTCTAAAACTTGAGAACAGCGCTACCTACCGGGTCCATTTATGAAACAAAACCTGTCTCGGATTGACCTTATCACACCCACCAAATTTCAGAAAAATCTGTCCAGTACTTTGGGAGGATAGGGTCACAAACAAACGCACAGGAGAATTATATATATAAGATATATGAAATAGTACAAGTGATACCTTAAGGGCTTGATTTTATTACAACACCTCCACTAAAATCAGTCTAAAGGTCAGAAAGTCCCATCTTGACTGCGCATTTGTAATGTTTTTGACTTGGAACGGCTTTGGTCAACGAGTCTGCCGTCATATCTTCACTGGGAATATAATCGGGCTGAAAGTTTCCAGATGTCAATTTATCGCGTATAAAGTGATGACGTACATCTATATGCTTTGATCGAGTGCGGTAAGCATACGTCCTGGATAGACTTTTGTTGTCACAAAACATCTTAATTTGGCTGCAATCATTTGTATCTAGTTCGCTCTTAAGTTGTCGCAGCCATTCGGCCTCTTGAACTGAAGGTGATAAGGCCATGTATTCGGCCTCTGTTGTCGATAATGCGACAGTTCCTTGTCGTCTACTGCTCCAGCTTATAGCGCCTCCTTGTTGTACAAACACATACCCAGTGCAGGACCTCCTGTCATCTTCATCACTGGCAAAATCTGCGTCACAAAAACCAATCATGTTAGATTTGTTTTCTTTCGAAAATTTGAGTTTGGCATTGATGGTCCCTTTTTAATAGCGGAACACTCGCTTGACAGCTTTCCAGTGCCAAGAATCGTAGTTGTTGTTTAACTTACTCAGATAGTTTACTGCAAACGCAATGTCTGGTCGACTGCCTTGGACCAAATATAGCAGACTGCCCACTGCTTCCTGATAAGGTATTTCGTATAAGAGGATTGAATCGGGGTCCATCTCCAAACGCTGACATGAGTCGATCGTACAAGAACCAGCAACATCATCCTCCACTGAAACTTGATTCTCGTCCAAATTAATGGGGATTTCTTTTTCTTCAGGCAAATGCGATGATTGCGGTTGGTGAGTCTTCTTCAAAAAAGATAACGGCTTTTAACGATGTCATTGTTTTTAGGATCTAGCAAACGGTAGCCTTTGGAATCTTCGCAATATCCCACGAAAATTAATTCTTTCGCTTTAGCATCCCACTTTAAACGCTTGGCTTTGGGAAGATGCGCAAGCGTGTTGGATCCAAATTATCGTAAGTGGCTAAGGTCAGGCCTTACTCTGGACCAAACTTCCTGAGGTGTGCTGTCAGGAATTGCGGAGCATGCAGAACGGTTCATTAGATATACGGCAGTTGCAGTAGCTTCAGCCCATAATTCTTTTCCTAGCCGAGCGTGAAACAACATGCTACGGACTCGCTCTACGATAGTACGGTTTATGCGCTCCACTACTCCGTTTTGCTGAGGGCTGTATGGTATACTGATGTCTGGTGACATATTCCACTAGCTGCTGGTTGCAGAACTCCGTGCCGTTATCTAAGCATTTTATCTTATAAACCGTCTGATTTTCAACCTTGGCATTAAAGATTGAAAATAATGCTGGTACTTCCGTTTTTGTCTGCAAAAAGTAAATAAAGACCTTATGCGAATGATAATCTAGGAATGTAAGGAAATACTTAGCTCCACCAATCGAAGGTTGCTCCATGGGTCCACACAAGTCCGAATGCACCAGCTGCAGAAGTTCTGTCGTTCTTGTTGTGGATGTCTTGAATGATTTGAGAGCCATCTTCCCTTTGGCACAACACACAGAGAAATTTCTGTAGTAAAATTCACTAAAACGTGTGGTGATTTTTACTAAACTGAAAAATAGTATAATTCACTGCAAAAACCACGAAAGTGTAGTACTTGTAGTAAATTTCACTACAGATAAAAAAAATATGTAATGAAAATCATTGCACATGTAGTGATATTAACTACATTGAATGTAAATTCACTACACAAAACAATAAAATTTACTGCATTAAAACATAAAATTCACTATCATTGCAGTGAAATTGACTATAGGTGTAATGAAATTTACAACGATCATTGGTTAAATTCACTGCCAATGGTAGTAATCATTCACCATATTTCGTTTCAGAATACGCTTGTGAAATACACTACACACGCAGTTAAATTCATTATACATACAATAAAATTCACTATCAGTATAGTGATATCAACTACGTCGTCGTGCAGTGAATTCTACTGCCAATGTAGTGAATTTTTGTCCGCTTTTTTAAAGAAAATTCTTGGGAAATCACTACAAATGCAGTTAAATTCACCATACATACAATAAAATTCACTATCAGTATGGTGAAATATTACTACGTCGCACAGTGGGGCAGAAATGGCTTATCAACGGCGATAATTATAAGTTTTTGGTTGAACTTACCAAAATATACTTTTCGATAGGTTTTTGGTATGCTGAATTCAAATCTGACGTGAGAAAAACTATACCAATTCAGGTTTTTGAGATAATACCGTTATTTATATTTTATCATAGTTTTTGCGTGTTTTTGTTTAATTACAAAAATCAAGTAGTATGCAAGGCAAATAAAATTGATAGTTTTTTTCCAATTTTCTAATTAACAAAAAATTAAGATATTGAATTAATATAAAAAACAAATAAATCGAAGGTCGAAAGCTAGTTTTCTTAATTTTTGTCTGACATGTTAATACTTTTAAGTTTTTTCTAGTTCGAACCCAAAAATTCTTACAAAACCCTAAAAAACGAAATGAAACGCAATGATCTTTTATTGTTGGGAAAAAAGTTACTTAAAAAACTCAACATTTATTTTAAATCGCTTAAGCTTGCAGTTAAAGCTTAATTTAAAAAAAAAATAAAATGAATATTGTGACCTGAATGTTTTTCTTATTTTGAACACAATTTGAGAAATGTTTGAATAGTTTTAAGGTAGAATAACAGTATCTGGGAGTTGCAGCATAGTATAAGGTACATAAATTTTGAAATCTAAAAAAACTAAAAAAGACATACAAATCTGAATATGGAGTTTAAGAAAAAAAATTTTTTTGTCTTTTCTGGGTGTGTAATTAAATTATGACTAATCAGAGTCCGAAAAGTATTCGGCTATTTCAGTCTGGGGTTGGTTATAAAGATCAGGTTGTACAAACATCTCTGAGGCTTCGGAA
Organism: Sphaerophoria taeniata; assembly: GCA_943590905.1. Taxonomy (NCBI): domain Eukaryota; kingdom Metazoa; phylum Arthropoda; class Insecta; order Diptera; family Syrphidae; genus Sphaerophoria; species Sphaerophoria taeniata. The sequence goes on from OX016541.1 coordinate 71,434,062, forward strand.
TGAACCGGAATTTTCTTTGAAGTTTTCCTAACTCTTTGGTTTGTAATAAAAGGATTTGAAGATATTAACATTCTGTTCATAATATCAGTTAAAGTGACTTTACGGCTGAAATGCTCTCGGTACAATTTGAAGTCCTTATTTCGGGCTTCTTATGCCTCTTCACTTAATTCTCCAATGGGCAAAGCACTTTGAGATATTATTTCATGGCCATGAATGAAAATCTTATGAACGGAAGTGCTAATATAGCACCAAGGGTACAACGAAACAAATAAGTTTGCAGTTTGTTTGTTACCAGCAGCTCGAAAATTCATTCTTTGCTTTCTCAATTATCAAAACTAATCTGAGGTCTTCCAGGGAGTAGTTAATACATTTTAAATTTAACCCTTTCTTGGAGCCAATGCGATTCATTTTTATGAAACACTAATTTTGTCCGGTGACTTTTCTTCCATTTGGATTCCATTTCAAATTGGAAACGAACTAATTCATTCTTAAGGCCTGACAAATGATTATCAGGGCAGTTTGTTTTTTCCACTAAAAAATGACTCAATATCTTCAAATTTCTTGTCAACATTCTCAGATTTATTTTTAAAAAATATTTCACAGAGTTTCCGCCTTTGCAGAGGAAAAATTGAATGTTGAAACCTTCAATATGATAAAAATTGGTTATATTTTGCTTGCTTCCTAACAGAACAAAATGAAAATAAAATATTTTAGGCAAACATTTTCTACTTTTAACTTCGGTTCCTAATAAAGAATATATTGAACTATGTAAAATACTTTTAACTTTGCTTTGATGTTTGCCTAATCGAAAAGTACCGTTATATAACAAATTTTGTAACGTTCTTATTTTCTATTCAATTTTTTTTCCAGATTTACATTATAATTGAGTTTAAACTAATTCTTTTATAAAGTACATACCTTATATAACAAATTGTGTGCAAAACTTTTTTTTCAGCAATTGATTTTTATCTATATAATAATGGCCACTTTTAGAGGTTAGATAACCACAGATCCCAATTTAAACAATACTCACTTCTTTGATGTATAACAGAAAAGTGATAGAACAATGGAATGAAAAATAAACAACTAAATCATATGACATATAGTATCAGTAAATCGAAACAGTTATTTTTATTAAGATTTAGTACATATAAAAAAAACGACTTCTCACCGGTTCAGCCAATGCAAGACCCCATAGTGCGTCGTGTAGTGAATTTTACTGCAAATGTAGTGAATTTTTCCCCCCTTCTTAAAGAAAATTCTTTTTCTGATTCTCATTGTATACTTGGAAATGGAAGCCATTTTGTAGTTCCATCTCTAGAAGTGTGTACTGTGCTGCGACGCGATTCAATTTTTCAATCGAAAACTATAAAATAAAACATAAAAGTAAACAAAAGAAAAAAAAGAAAGAAAAAGTCCAAAATGAGACAGTTGTTGCCGATCTATTGAAAATGTGGGAGCTTCCAGAGCTCTGTGAATGTTTTACGGTATATTATAATACATATTATATGTATGTTCTCCTTTACATTTTCTTTACATTATTCTATATAATGATGGTTTAGAAAGAAACATCGATTTATATTGCCTGGAACACATAACAGCGTCTGACATAGACCGTTTAATTCCTGGAGAATTCATGGGATTGCAAATAATGTTTAAAGCAAGGTTAACTCAATGGAGATCTTTGAAGGTAAGATCTTTATAAAAAAGGAAGCACATTTTAAAAGTTTTTAAAAGTAAAAATTTATGTATATCTGACAAAACATATTTTAAAGACCTTCAAGCACTAGGGCTTGATGGCATCCAAACATTTTCAGAAAACATATTGTAATATTCGGCTTGGTCCGACAATTAAAACTTATTCACTTTTTAAATAAAACACAAATTCACTTTATTCAAATCACTCACAAACTTATTTATTCAACACTTTCAATTATAACTTTTCAAACACAGTGTACTTTACTTATCGCAGTTCACAATCAACTATATCGTTTCGATTTCGAATCGGGTATATATAGTCCTGATAATGGTTCTAGAAACTACTAAACCGAATGTTCCAGAAGTTCTCTTTTTAACCACTAGATGTTGCCCCTCATTTTTAACTGTTATACACATAAGTGTTTACTACTACAATTAAACGATATTAAGTAAAGAGAGTATGTACATTAAATAAACAAGAGATACGGAGTAAGTAAAGAGATAATAAAGTATACACATTAGTATTAGACATTACAATAGAAGGAGATACAGAGCGTATGAGATAAATAAAGTGTATACACATTACATTGCCCCCTCCTTAGGATTGATCGTCCCGAACAAATCCATCATCTTCATCACCACTGTAGCGATGTAGTCGGTCGCGATGTACGACTTTAAGTTTACCTCTGACTCCTTTTTGTATCCGGTACACGACGTCGTTGATTTTGCTAATCACTGTATATGGGCCTTCCCAGTCCCGTTGAAGTTTCGGTGACAACCCCTTTTGTCGATGGGGATTGTAAAGCCACACTCGATCTCCTGCTTGGAACTCTGTTGTTGTCGCTCGTATATCGTAGCGTGTCTTCATTCGGTCACTGAACATCTTTATTTTTGACCTGGTATCGTCGTGGATCTGAAGGAGTCTTTCCCTGAGGTCATCCAAGTAAACATCCTCGGCTTGCGGTTCCGACGTGGGACATCCAAATTTGATTTCGCTCGGCAGTCTGATGTTCCTTCCCATTAAAATCTCAGACGGTGTATGGCCAGTTGAGCTATGTCTTGCACTTCGATACGCCATCAAAAACAGTGGAATGTGTCGATCCCAATCTCGCTGGTTGTCGTCCACAACTTTGCAAAGATGTTCCTTCAGGGTTCGGTTGAACCGTTCGACCATGCCATCAGATTGTGGGTGGAGTGGTGTTGTTCTTGTCTTCTTAATGTGAAGAAGCCCACAAACTTCCTGGAATATGTTTGATTCAAAGTTCCTTCCCTGGTCGGAATGCAGTTCTAATGGAACACCGAATCTGCTCACCCAGTTGAACACAATTTGGTCTGCGACTGTTTTGGCTTCTTGATTCGGTATGGCGTATGCTTCAGGCCACTTGCTGAAGTAATCCATGACGACCAGAATATAACGATTTCCATTATTTGTTTCCGGAAATGGACCCGCCACGTCTATTGCAATCCTTTCAAAGGGTGATCCGACATTATACTGCTGCATTTGGCTGTGATTCTTTTTGTTCGGGCCTTTGGTGGCAGCACAGGTATCACATTTTCGGCACCACTTCTCGACATCTTCCCTTGCATGTAGCCAATAGAATCGTTGTCGAACCTTTTCTAGCGTCTTGTTTACTCCTAGATGGCCTCCCGAAACTCCATCATGCATCTCTCGCAGAACGTCCACAATCTTCGATCTCGGTAAGACTAGCTGCATTACATAGGACTTTCCATCTGCAGATTCCCATTTACGTCGAAGGACACCCTCTTGGACATGCAATGAGTCCCACTGTGCCCAATAGGCCTTTAGAGCCGGACTTCTGTTGGAGATATCGGCCCATTCTGGTTTTTCCTGGTGTTCCTTGCATGCGAGGATGGGTTCAATATCTGGGTCCTCTTGTTGAGCCTTCCTCAACTCGTCGTTGCTCCAGCCATAAATAGGATCGGTTCTGGTTCGTTGAACAGTAACCACTTCTTTTTCTTCTTGGCGTCTGCAATGCTTACAGTCTTGCTTACATGGTCTCCGAGACAGTGCATCAGCATTTGAGTGAAGCTTCCCCTTCCGATGTTGAATTTCATAATCGTACGTCTGCAGCCTCTCAATCCATCTCGCCACTTGACCCTCTGGATTCTTGAAATTCAAAAGCCAGTTTAGTGCTCCATGGTCGGTTCGGAGAAGAAACTTCTGTCCATAGAGATACTTATGGAAGTGCTTTGTTGCCAAAATCAGTGCAAGAAGTTCTCTTCTGGTCACACAATAGTTTCTTTCCGACTTTGAGAGTACCTTGCTGTAATAGGCAACCACCTTTTCTTCGCCATCATGTACCTGTGACAATACAGCACCAATCCCGACATTGCTGGCATCAGCATCAATGATGAACGGTTTTCCTGGAGTCGGGTAGGTCAGCACTGGTGCATTACACAAGCGTTGCTTGAGCTCTTGAAAGCTGCGCTCGCACTCACCTGACCATTTAAACTGCTTTCCCTTTTCCGTTAGCTGATGTAGACTCTTGGCGATCTCAGCAAAATTCTTGACGAAGCGCCTATAGTAGGTGGCTAGACCCAGAAAGCTTCGGAGTTGATGTTTGTCCTGTGGTGTTGGCCAATTCTTCACGGTGTCAACCTTATCAGGATCCGTCTTAACTCCTTGGGATGAGATGATATGTCCCAGGTATTTCACTTCGGTTTTGAAGAGTGAACACTTTTCTGGATTGAGCTTGAGGTGGGCTTCTCGAAGTCTTTGAAACACGGCTCTCAGATTTGTACAATGTTCGTCAAATGTTTTCCCGTATACGATGACGTCATCCAAATAGACCAGGCAAGATTTCCAAGTGAGTCCTTGCAGGACGCATTCCATAAGGCGCTCAAAAGTCGCTGGAGCATTGCACAGTCCAAAAGGCATCACTTTGAACTGCCACAATCCGTTTCCTGTCGAGAAAGCTGTCTTCTCTTTGTCTTCAGGATGGATTTCTACGTGCCAGTATCCACTTTTCAGGTCCAAAGTTGAGAACCATTGTGCTCCTTCCATTGCGTCCAGAGTATCGCTGATCCTAGGCAGAGGGTAGCTATCTTTCTTGGTCACATCGTTCAACCTTCGATAGTCCACGCAAAAGCGGGTTGATCCGTCTTTCTTCTTTACCAGGACCACTGGAGACGCCCAAGGGCTTTTTGAGTTTTCGATAAGACCCTCTTCTTTCATGGTGGTTATCAGTTCTTCAACCTCACCTTGTTTGGCTAGTGGAAGGCGTCTTGCAGGTTGACGAATCGGCTTTGCATCCCCGGTGTTGATTCGATGTTGAACCAGTTGTGTTCTGCCATATTTCCCTTGCGATGATGAAAAGATGTCTGCAAATTCTTCGAGGAGACCTTCTGCAGTTCTTCGTTGTTGTTGGCCAAGATTAGAGGACTCGAGAATGTTCGTCTTTATGGAGTTCAGCTCTTTGGACTTCAATGTTTGCCTTGGGTCTTCTTCGCTGATCCTTGTTATCGCTGATACAGATTCGCATTGTCCGACAATCTCACCTTTTCTAAGCTTAACTTCGTACGGCTTGATGTTGAGTATTCGTACGGGAACCATGTTCTTTACAGGTCTAACAAGAGTCTTCCCAATGGTGACGTTTTGGGAGGACTTTACAGATGCTGGTTCGACCATGAGGTATCGATGGCTGCCAGGCTTACCTTTCAATTTCGTCCACACGAATACTTCTGAAGAAGCAGGCAAAGTCAGATCTTCTTTAATGACGGTTTTCACAGATAGCGAGGTCTCATACGAGTGAATCCCATAGATCATCGGAATCTCGATGTTTCGATATTTCAGGACTTGGTTCCCGATGTCCAATATCACTCCGTGATCTTTCATGAAATCGACGCCGACAATGCACTCGTCGCATATATCTGCTACCAGGAACAGGTGAGAGAATTCCAGCTCTGCCATCCGGATCTTAAGACGTACCTCACCATAGACTTTTGCGGATTCTCCAGTTGCAGTCCTTAGACGATAGCTATTGGTGTTGTGGAGCCATGTCTTCTTAACGAGGTCCTGCCGTACAATGGACGCCGTGGCACCGGTGTCGATGGTAGCCACACATTTGTTGCCGTTTATACTTGCTTCCACGGTCAGGCTCTTGTTGTCACGTTTCGTTTGAGAAACCTGGATGGTGTTTCTGTAGCTATCGGTACTAGAAGCCAGCTTCTGTCCCTCGAAATTGGTGGGGTGGGAAACAACTTGAGAAGCAACATTGTTGTAGGTGTAACTTTGACCAGTTGACATATTTCTGTGTTCACAGTGTTGGCATGCGGTTCCTCTTCGCGGTAATCTGCACTGTCGTTGAAGATGCCCGGTCTTGTTGCAGTTCCAGCATCGTGCTGGTCCGTCTCGCTGACTCCTTTCCAGAGTAGCCTTCTGACAAGAGCATTCTTGGACTTCCAATTCTCTCACGCGATGCACGTTTTGGGAAGCTTGTTCTGCGGCTTCCATTGTTAGAGCGAAAGCCAATGCTTCTGGTAGTGTTTGTTTTCCGGCAGTGCGAATAGCCCTTTGGAGATTTATATCGCCCACAGCTCTCACAAAGGCTTCAACAGCAAGTTGATTAATTATCTCGTTGCCAGCTGTTGGGTATGCCAGGTGAACCAGTCGCTCGATATCTGCCTGAAGCTGCTGCAGAGTTTCACCTCTTTTCTGTGCTCTATTGTTAAGCTGAACTCGGAAGACTTCTGTCATGTGGCTATCCCCAAACCGCTGTTCGATTGCGTTTACCAGAACTTTGAAGTCACCGTTCTTCTCTGCTGGGATGATTTGTAGCAGTTCAGCAGCTGCTCCTCTCAAGGCAAGCGTAAGGGCAATGTATTTTTCGTCATCGTCCCAGCCGTTTGTTAACGCTGCTGCTTCAAACTGTTTCTTGTAGATTGACCACGGTATCTGACCATCAAAGCTTGGAGGATTCACTTCTCTCTTCCTTGAGCACTCACCAGAAGGTTCTCGAGCTTTCATCTTTCGCACTTTTTCCAGTTCCTTTGTGATGGTATCGATTTGTTCGTCGATTTTCTCGATACGTGCATTTTGTTTTCCGACGCACTCGTCGAGAGTATTGATTTTCTCTTCGAAGTCCGCAAACCTGCCTTCTAGAAGATTTTTCTGTTCATCAAAACGCTCTAGAACATCATTCCTTTGTGTTTCCAGTTGTTTGAGGACATTCTCTTGCTCGGTCTTCTGCTCGTTTCTTTGAGTTTCTAGTTGCTCCAGAACATTCTTGTTTTGAGTTTCTTGCTTCTTTTGATTCTCTTCAAATTTAGCTAGAAGAAGTGTCATCATGGTAGATAAGTCGGCAGTTGCATTTACCTCTTCCGATTTTGCTTCCACTTCGAAAGCAAACGTATCTGGGTCTTCATTTTGTTCTTCCAGATATTCCTGTAGCCGTTTTACGAGTTCGATTTTATATCCTGCCGCACTTAAGCCACGTTTGCTTAATTCGGCCTTTAGCTCAGCGACAGTTAAGTCTTTCAAAACTTTACTTATCATTTTTTAACTTCACTATTTCACACAAAATAGTTTAATCACTGTTCACTGTTTTATTCTCAATAAGTTTTAATCCCACTTCTGACACCAATGTAATATTCGGCTTGGTCCGACAATTAAAACTTATTCACTTTTTAAATAAAACACAAATTCACTTTATTCAAATCACTCACAAACTTATTTATTCAACACTTTCAATTATAACTTTTCAAACACAGTGTACTTTACTTATCGCAGTTCACAATCAACTATATCGTTTCGATTTCGAATCGGGTATATACAGGGTGATTCACGAGCGTTGTGCCAAAAAGCTAGAGCGTGTAGGTTGAGTTGAGACAAGAAAAAAATCGTATGGGAGGGGGGGGTCTATTCCCCCCCGTTTAGCCGGGAGGGGCAATTTTCTGAAAAATTGACTTATTTTGTAAAAAAATACATTAAAAATCAACGGCTTAGTTTACAACACCGTGCTATACCTTTCTGAAAAGCTAAAAACTTCTTCTTTCACTTTGTTTTTAAAATAAATTGTTTTAACGAATAGTTTTAAAAAAATAAATTTTCAAACTCAAAATTTTCAAAAAAAAGCCAAAAAAAAAATTTTTGAACTAATTTTTTTCAAAATTTTATGTAATTAAGTACTAATTTTGTTTTAAAATTTCAATGTCTTTGTTAATTTTTAGTCGAAAACAGAAAACCGGATGCAAAAATGTCTTTTCGTTTTTGAGAAATTAAAAAAAAACCAAAACCACTTTTTTCTAAGAAAATCTTTGTTTTTATTTTTACCTATCTGGACTTTTAGTTTAATTTATTAGTTTAATTTACAAATTTAATTTTTTGTAATTGGAGTTTTATGACGCTTAATAAAGTAGAAAAGTATTGGATTTTCAATGGATTAACCATTTTATTCATTGATAACGTCTGAAAACTGACCTGCAATTTTTTCTTACTATACCTGGGGCCGCGGCCACTCGCCGGCGAAGGGTTCTACCTGCTGGGGGCTTAAGATAATTCAACCGCAATTTTTCTTGAATGAAAAAACAATTAACAACCTAAAGGTTGATAAAAGGCATCGCATATTTACTTAACAACCATTTACAATTAAAATATTAATTCATCAACACATAACAATAACAAACTCATATGTTCGAGAAGAGTTAGCGGACAGGAACTTCTGCTACGGTTTAACTTGTTGTCGAGATCGGGAAGCCGAAAGACTCTACGCTGAAAGATATCCCAATAGATGGCGCCCAAGTCGTAGCATGTTTTCAAGAATCCGCCGACGAGAGCACGGAGAGCTAGAAGTGAAAGGTCAATGGCACACGTTTTCAATGAACAAAATGATTAATCCAGGGAAAATCCAATACTTTTCTACTTTATTGAGTCCTCATAAAACTCCAATTACAAAAAATTAAATTTATAAATTAAACTAGTAAATTATACTAAAAGTCCAGATAGGTAAAAATAAAAACAGAGATTTTCTTAGAAAAAAGTGGTTTTGGTTTTTTTTTAATTTCTCAAAAACGAAAAGACATTTTTGCATCCGGTTTTCTGTTTTCGACTAAAAATTAACAAAGACATTGAAATTTTAAAACAAAATCAGTACTTAATTACATAAAATTTTGAAAAAAATTAGTTCAAAAATTTTTTTTTGGCTTTTTTTTTGAAAATTCTGAGTTTGAAAATTTATTTTTTTAAAACTATTCGTTAAAACAATTTATTTTAAAAACAAAATGAAAGAAGAAGTTTTTAGCTTTTCAGAAAGGTATAGCACGGTGTTGTAAACTAAGCCGTTGATTTTTAATATTTGTTTTTAAAAAATAAGTCAATTTTTCAGAAAATTGCCCCTCCCGGCTAAACGGGGGGGAATAGACCCCCCCCTCCCATACGATTTTTTTCTTGTCTCAACTCAACCTACACGCTCTAGCTTTTTGGCACAACGCTCGTGAATCACCCTGTATAGTCCTGATAATGGTTCTAGAAACTACTAAACCGAATGTTCCAGAAGTTCTCTTTTTAACCACTAGATGTTGCCCCTCATTTTTAACTGTTATACACATAAGTGTTTGCTACTACAATTAAACGATATTAAGTAAAGAGAGTATGTACATTAAATAAACAAGAGATACGGAGTAAGTAAAGAGATAATAAAGTATACACATTAGTATTAGACATTACAATAGAAGGAGATACAGAGCGTATGAGATAAATAAAGTGTATACACATTACAATATATTTTATGGGAACTTCATACACTTCTGGTTTTTATTTATTTCATAAGCGAAGTAATTTTATTTATAAGATTTCCGAAATAGTGGTTACCAAAAAATTAGTATATATTGTTTCCACTAAATATCTATTTAAATACCAATTCTGATAGTGTAAATATGAAAATGTCGTTGGTGTTTTGCGTAAAATTGTGTAGCTCCCAAAATATTCCGAATATTTAAATGAAATAAACGAGTATAGATTATACATTTAATAAGCTAAGAAGTTATTTAGCTAAAAAAAATATTAAAAATGTATTTCATCACAAAAGGGTCATGCATACTGAAAAATTATGAAATTTTTGGAGACGTTTGCGGTGGAAAAGTTTTGTTGCCTTAAAAATTCATTTTTTATTCTTTTTATATTTTTTATCTATTCGTAAAATGTCTCACAACTCAGTGACGTGGCTTTTTTTTAATATTTTGTCCAGTTTCGTTAAACAAAATTAACAAAAACACGAAAAATGGGGAAAATTTAGCAAAAGTAGGTGTGATTTATTTGGAATAATTTCTAAAGTAGAAAAGATAAGAAATTGAAAATATTTTTTTTATATTGTCGAAATATACATAATATCACATTAATTTTTTAATTTTTTTATATATTAATTTACTAAATTTTTTTGGAGTGCAAAGTAAAAAAATGCATGTTTTTCTTAAAAAGAAGTGAAGCATTTTTCTAAGTAGTGTGAGTTTCACAAATACAAACGCATTACAGCAGGGCTGGTCGGCAGTTGAATCGTTAATCTCAGGGGTGCCAAGCGAAATATGATTGAATCAAGATTATATCGATTGTGCATCAATTTTATTTTTCATTTTAATTCTTTTTTCGGACTACATGGTGTTTTAACGTTCAAGGTGTACATGCTCAGCAAAATGACAGCACATGCCCAGTTTGACAGATGAGTTCCCAAACTTGACAGAGGAGTTCCCAGTATTTTACATCATCAGAAATTTTTGTTGCTTCACTCACGTACACTGTACGTGTAGCTTACACCGCTACCTGTACTTCTTATTCAATGTCCCAAACAGACCTAATATCATCGAATATCAGTCACCACAATAGCTACATATTTTAACGAACGAAAATATTCCGGGGGAATGATTTTCCGGGCGAAAATCACATTAAAGGTCAATATTAACTTCCAAACGATTTTTGTTTAAGTTAGAATTTCGCAGAAATTTCAGATTTTAATCCAATTTGAATCCAATTCAAAATAGATCAAGCTGCTTTCAAAAATTAACATGTTCATCGCATACCTTTCAAAGGAGCCATTTTATTTAAATTATCAATAATATTGTTATTTAACACATTACAATATTTCTTTAAAAAAAATTGTTTTTGTTTTGCCTTCGTATTAAGTTTGTATTCAGCAATAAAATGTTGAACATTCAAAAGTATATCTCAAAATTTAATATAAAACAAGAACAGAAACAACAAACCATTCACGACAAAATATCAATTGACAAAATCATTATCTTCTTCTCATTCTAGATTTGTGTGTAATAAACATAAATTAGTGAAAAAAATGAACATGACTTTTAACACAACAAACTTTTGAACTCATGTTTTAATACAACAGTTTCCGTTTTTAATTTTTGTAATTATTTCTATTATTTATGTTTTGTTTTCTTTTCTTTTTCTTTTTCATAAAAATAAATTATTTTTCTTCTGATTTTATACAAAAATATTTCATTTGTTTTACGATAGGTTCCTTCTCTTTCCAAATAATTAAATACTCATCATTGTCTTTTACATTTCATATATCGGTTTGTTTCTGTAATGATTGGCTTTGACATTTTTATTGGGAGCGGTCTCGCTCTGTATCTTTAATTTATAATTCTGAACTAACTAGGTTAATTTTATGAAATGGAATAATTTATATTGGTTTTTTAAACCTATGAAACATAAAAACTAGGTTAATTAAAACACAAATAAATAAAAATATGTAAGGTATGTACAGTGTCTCCCAGCTTAAATCATGTAGTAAATATTTTTGTAAGAAAACCTTAAAAAACGCAATGAATTTACTAACAGATGAAATTAATGACATTATGCTCTAATTTTAAGACTTATTTTCAATGCATTTATATTGAAAATAGAAAAAAATCATCCTTTTACCATTAAAATTAGAAATTGATTAATTTGTCATTAAATAATCTCACAGCTTAAATGATGTACCGAGTTTTAAAGGTAGAAAGTATGCTTTTTTGGGATATGTGGGAGTTGTTTATAATAAAACCTAGGAAACGATATTTTTTTAAATCAGTTTTCATAAGTGTGTTATTACACTCAGACCTTCTGTATGCTGCGTGTTCCGTATATTTTCTTTTGAACACTCATCCCGTCAATCTCGCATTATTACACTCGGATGTTTTTCAGTTGCGTGTTTTTGACACTTCTCTTTCATTGTTTGTTCCCATCCACAAAGTCAAAGTGTGAAAATAACAAAAAACAAGTGCATTTTTTATATAAATCTCAATAAGAAAAACACTCATAAAAAGTAAAATTTCATTTGAAGTGATAAATAATTTTCTGCAGCAATGATTATTGACATCATGGATACGGATAATAGTTCCGCAGAAGAAATGTTGTAAGATGTGTTAGACATTTGTGAAAATGCTTTAAAAATTTCCAAGTAAAGAAATAAAGGAATTGGATTAAAACCTGGAGAAAAAATAGGTCTGACTTAGGATTCTTCACTTTCTTGACAAAAGAACTAAAAGCAAATGATAAACAGGATACATTTCGAAATTAATTAGCTTATAAGCTCTTTGCTCCACTTGAAATTGTCCACCAATTGAATCCACAACTCTGCGGGTTGAGACTTTTCAAAGTATTTCTATTTCACATACTTTCTCTTTCGCACTTATTTGCGTCTTTTTAAAAACGTCTGAGTGTAATAACAGGGATTTTTTTTTCAATACGGGCCGTCATACTATTATTGAAACTCATGAACTTTCAAAATGGTAAAAGCCAAAATGTCGAGCAAGATAATGACGAAAGAGAAGCAAGACCAGTCAATGAAGACCCAGTCCCAGCCCCCAGCAGAGAAGAGGTAGAAAGAGCCATCCAAAAGCTAAAAAATAACAAGGCCGCAGGGTCGGATGGCATACCCGCGGAACTCTTTAAACATGGAGGAGATGTTTTGATGAACCGCATGCACCAGGTCATCACCAAAGTGTAGGAGGAAGAATGCATGCCCACTGACTGGTCGATAAGCTCCATATGCCCCATCTACAAAAAAGGCGATCCGATGTAATGCAAAAACTACCGTGGCATATCCCTGCTTAATGTTGCATACAAAATCCTATCCAACGTACTGTGTGAGCGTCTTAAACCTTTCTGCAACACAATAATCGGCACGCACCAGTGTGGCTTTAGGCCAGGCAGAACAACGATAGACCAAATATTCACACAAAGGCAGATCCTGGAAAAGACCAACGAATTTCAAGTCGAAACCCACCATCTTTTCATCGACTTTAAAGCAGCTTATGATAGCATCCACCGCCAAGAGCTTATGATTGCGATGTCTGAATTCGGGATCCCGAACAAACTGATCCAGCTGTGCCGCATGACGCTAAACAATACGCAGTGCAGTGTGCAAATGGGTAACAGCTCATCCGAGTTATTCCAAACTTGCGCAGGGTTTAGACAAGGAGATGCGTTGTCATGTGACTTCTTCAACATAGTCCTGGAGCAGATAGTGCGCAAGGCAGGTGTGAGCACGGAGGGCACTATCTTCAAAAAATCCACCCAGCTCCTAGGCTATGCGGACGACATAGACATCATCGGTCGATCCAAGAGAGCTGTGCTTGAGGCCTTCACAGCGATTGAAGAACAGGCGAAACTAGTTGGTCTTGAAGTGAATGAGGACAAAACAAAGTACATGTTATCAACAAACAAAGCAACATCTGTCCACCGCCTAGGACAAAACGTCACTGTTGGTAGCAGCAATTTCGAGGTAGTTAAGGAGTTCACCTACCTTGGAACAAACATCAATCCCACGAAAGACACTTTAGTGGAGATCCGAAGAAGAATTACCCTAGCGAACCGCTGCTGCTTCGGTTTGGCCAAACAACTGGGTTCAAAAATCCTCACTCGGAAGACAAAGTGTCTGCTATACAAAACTTTGATTTTGCCAGTCCTACTCTACGGCGCCGAGTGCTGAACGATAAGTAAAAAAGGGGAATTGATACTGGGCACTTTCGAAAGAAAAATTCTTCGACGGATTTTTGGTCCCGTATGCGACGATGGCGAATGGAGAAGAAGATACAACCGAGAACTGTATGAGCTGTACCAAGATGTGGATGTAGTCCAGAAGGCCAAGAAAAGACGACTACATTGGCTCGGCCACATCGAGCGAATGGACGACAACGCTCCAGCCAAGAAAGTCTTCTCATCCCAGCCCCCAGGTTCAAGACGACAAGGAAGACCGAACCTACGGTACAAGGACCAAGTGACTGCGGATGCCAGAGCGCTTTGTCTCGGTGACTGGAGAGTGCATGCGAGGGATCGTTCACGATGGAAGACTGCAGTATCTCAGGCTGAGACCCTTCATGGATTGTGAGCCGGATAAGTAAGTAAGTAAGTAAAAGCCAAAAAGAAAAATTGCCGAAATTGTGAACAAAAGCTCTTCAACGGTACAACATATTATTGAGCGTTATGTGCGTGAAAATAGAATAATTGTTAGTAAGGGTAGAAAAGCCCCAAATAAAATATTTTCCGAAAGTGATTGCAGATGGATTGTGCGAAAAGTAAAAGAAACTCCAACTTTAAGTGCATCAAAACTAGCAGAAGAAGTGAAAAAATATTTGGGGAAAAATAGCAGCGCTGAAACTATCCGGAGGGTTCTAAAAGATGCTAATTTTAATGAAAGGAGTGCTGCTAGAATCAAATTGGCTCGTGAGCATATTAGCAAGGACTCTTTGTTTTGGAGTACCGTGATTTTCACGGACGAAAGCAAATTCAACCTTCACGAATCTGACGGCAAGGCTATGTATGGAGACAGCCAAATACTGTACTCCAGCCCAAGAATTTGAGGGGCACGGTCAAACACGGTGGCGGTCACGTTATGGTTTGGGGTAGTATGTCGTCGGCTGGTGTAGGAAACCTTGCTTTTATCGAAGGGAACATGGATAAAAACATGTACTTAGAGATTTTGAAGCAAAACCTGAAGCAAAGTGCCGAAAAAACTGAACATTAAGGACCATGTGCCAGTAAGGAAATGTACCAAGATAATGATCCAAAACATAAGTCGGGTACCTATTGTTCAGTCTTGGCTTAAGCATAAGTCGGGTATTGTTCAATCTTGGCTTATTTGGAACTGCCCACATCATGTAATGCAACCACCTGCACAGTCACCGGACCTCAATGTTATTGAGAATTTGTGGTCCAAACTTGAGCGAGATGTTCGCAAGCACGAGATTCGGTCAAAAGAAGATCTAAGGACCTTTTAGAAGAATGGAGTCCAATTTCTTCAGAATACACCAAAAAGCTGGTCCTTTCAATGCCTAAAGGCTTGAGTCAGTTTTAAAGCAGAAAGGCTACCCTACAAAGTTCTTTGTACCATTTTTCGATAGATCAAACCGACACCGTGTCATCAAATTGCAGATTATTAGTAAGCAACAAAAAGGTCTTATACGAGCTATTTTAACTGCGCTTTCACGAAAAAGCATTTCAAGGCCTTATGAGATTTCGGTAAATCAATCTTGTGCAAGTAGTTTGATATAATTTGCACAAAGAGGCTTACTCGTGTTATATAATTGCAGACTGTTATAACTTATAAGTAAGCAACAATAGGTCTTATTCAAAATAAAAATAAATAGAGTGGCGCGACAGCTCTTGAAGAGCCAAGGCTTAAGTGACTTACTTTCATCAACATTTCTCTGTGTTCGTGTGAAGAATTGAGGGGACCTACAATTTAACGCCGATTCCGAACGGCAAAGTTGAGAAGCACTTTTTCATGACAGATTGATACTCTTGGAAGTTTTGTCAATTCTTCGGAAGAGGCAGTGCCCGTGAAAGATGAAATAAAAACTTTATGGGCACGATTAGGACTCGAACCCACGACGTTCTGCTTAGCAGCCAACACAGCTTACCACTAAGTAACGGGCAGCAGGTCTTATTCAGGCAAAATTAAATCAATCGTCCATGAAGAAGCCTTAAAATAACACTATGACAGCTAATGCTTCCAAATTTCAGAAATTTGGACCTTATACAAGATAAATTTGTTACTTGGGCATCGTTTTAGCTGTGATATGTTATTTTATTTCAAAAAATGGTTTTGTTCTTGTTTTAATGGTAAATCATGTTTTTTTTTTCTTTCTCTTCAACAAATAAATTGTAAAGATTCTTTCTATAAAATATAAAACCTATTTGTCTTTAATTTTATTCGTGGGATTTTACAAGGCGTTGTTTGGATTTTTCAGAAAAAATATCAACTACATCATTTATGCTGGGATACACTGTATGTAAAAAAAAAACAGTCTTTGTAAAACTAAAATAACATTTCATTCTTTATGATTATGTTTTATAGTTAATTATGTAGTTTTGTTAGGCGATGTTGTTGTTGGACAGATCGAAGTTTGGTTTGTATTGTTTTCAAATACTTGTGGAGGTTTATTTTTTTTCGGCTGATTTGCGTTACTTTGTTCGCTAAGTAAAATGGACGTCAACGTTAAAATATATAAATACATATACGTATATAATAATATGTTGGTTGTAATTCACTTTACATAAACATGTTGTTCAGAAATGTGTATTAATGATAAATGCTCTTAGTTAACTAATGTTAAATTTTTTGAACTGGTAAAAGTACTACCACCCTAAACATTATAATTCTGTATATTTGCTAATTAAAACAGAAAAGTGTGACGAAAGAAATTAAAACATTTAAGTTATAATCCATAAGCAAACAAAACATTTAAATTTGTTACTTTAAACGTCGTAAGTCTGGGCTATGTACGTACGATATCTATTTTGTTAAGTGCTTAGTTTGTAAATTCGAGATAAATTGATTTTCTGTTTTTGGCTTTTAGTCTCAAAAACAACAGTTAATTTGTTCATCTAAATAAATAAAATTCTCATGATTCGCTTAAGCTTCTTCGACACGGCCAATTGGACGCAGCACTATTCTGGGATCGGGATCAAGCATTCGATCAGATTCTTCGGCACTGCTTAGACTAGAAATGCAAAACAAAACATTGTTACTAATATTTTCATTTTATAAAATAAATAGAGTGGCGCGACAGCTCTTGAAGAGCTAAGGCCTAAGTGGTAAACTCTCATCAACAATTCTCTGAATGCGTGCGAAGCATTTTAACGCCGACGCCGATTCCGAACGGCAAAGTTGAGAAGCACTTTAACATGACAGATTGATACTCTTGGAAGTTTTGTCAGTTCTTCGCAAGAAGCAGTGCAAGATGAAATAAAAACTTTATGGGCACGAGGAGGACTCGATGCATATATAAATGAGTTATTAACTTTTAAAATATTTAATACATGAGGGTCATTCCGTAACTTTAAAAACGACTATCGTCCAAACGATTGTCGTCGACGATATCGTCTCAAATTTGCTTCACGTAAGTTGATCGTCATCGTCTCATTCATAGTTTTTTTGCTTGGTATTTTGGGAGCTACATAACCTCAAACCTTTGACGAAATGCCAGTTTGTGTTATTGAGGTATGAGATCATATCTTTGATCTTGAATTCTGACAGTTCCTCAATACCGTTGAAGAATTCTTTACCTAAGTAAAGTGCTCTTTTCCTAGCCAAGGCCGGACAATGGCAAGAAAGTGTGAGACCGTTTCTTTTTCATCCTGGTCTTCACAGCTACGGCAGAAAGAGTTATGTGGTATACCCAATTTTGCCGCATGCTCCCCTACAGGCCAATGCCCCGTGCAGGTAGTGACAATCCTGGCTATGTCATGCCTTGGTTTGGAAATTAGATTGATTGATTTTGGTTTGTTATAGGCGGGCCAGATCTTCCTAGATATAACGCAACTCGTTTAACTATTCCACCTATGGTTTGCTTCTGATGTGTATTTGGTCAGGATAT
This sequence comes from Sphaerophoria taeniata, assembly GCA_943590905.1. NCBI lineage: Eukaryota > Metazoa > Arthropoda > Insecta > Diptera > Syrphidae > Sphaerophoria > Sphaerophoria taeniata. The sequence goes on from OX016541.1 coordinate 71,451,591, forward strand.
AGCCATTCACAACTCCAAGAGGAGCATATACTCTCACTGCAAATGAGTTGTGAAGGGCTGATCCTTGCCCAGCTAGCTCATCTACGTTCTCATTTCCCTCATATCCCCTATGGCCCGGCATCCAGATTAGAGTGACGCTCAGATCAAGTTCTTTGAGGGCCCCTCTGCATTGCTGGACCAGTTTAGAGGATGATAAAACTGAATCAATGGCTTTAATAGCTGCTTCCAGTTAAATTGGGTGTCTAGTATTACGCATAGTGTTTGTCCGTTTAACCGAGGTAGAGTGAAAGGTTTTGGTAGTGAAAAGCATCAACTCGGTTTTGTTACTGTTAACACCTAGTCCACAGCTCGCAGCCCAGGTGCTTACTTTCTTCAAAGCCATATTTGTGATTTCACTGATCACGCTTGGAAATTTTAGTATAAGAGTACAATTAGAGAAAGGATAGAGGATGTAAAAGGAGTTGTCGGTGAACATTGGTTTTGAATTCTTGAATATTACAATGACTGGGGAAGACAGAGTGTGTGGAAGGGGGTTCCACATTCGCGTAGTACGGCTAAAGAACGATTCTCTATACTAAAGGGTACGTCCGAAATTGGGCTCGAGGGTAAACTGTTGGGCATTTATGGAAGCGCGGGTATTACGGTTGAATTGTTAAGGGGAGGAATGCAACTGTCTATTTCACTAGAGCAATTACCGTAGAAGTAACGATAGAACAGAGAGAGAGACATGAAACGTTACGACGCACAGTGCGTCGACCAGTGGACAAAAATCAAAAAACTAAATATGCGTTTGAGATCTATAATACTGTGGAATCTATCAAAAACATGTTTAGCAACTGTAATTTATTATTTTCAACTGTTGTTTTTTTTCTTCTGTATTGATTAGCGGGATTTTTAAATGCAGAAAAAGTACTTTTATTTTTTTTCTTAGTTTTGATTTCGATTTTCGCATGCAACTATTGATCTCGTTCAAGAAAGTGTGTCTAGTTATAAATTTTTTTTCTCTTGAGTATTAATTATGGATATATTAAGAGGTGATACAAACGTTTTTTGGTTTATTTTTATGTGATATTACTTTTATAATTAATTTAATTAAAGGTGCTATATTTTGAGGCACAAAAATTTAAATAAGTTGAGTTTTAAAAAAAATATATCAAAGTATATCTGAATTTTAAGTCTTTTTGTTATCCCCTGCTATTATTTTATTTAAAAACAAAGAGTTCCATTGCTAATTTTTGCAAACTTTCGAAATATTTCGTTTTTTGTAGGACAAGTGCAAGTCATAAAAAATGAAGTTATTTATGAAAAATGGTTTCTTTCGATAAAAAATCGATAATTAAGGATGTCTTAATTTTTGTTATAGCTTATTAAAATATAAATAACTGTCCATTTAAAATAAAAAGTGATTTTGAATCGAAAATTAAATATTTGACGTAAGTTTAGAACGACAATGGGTGCAATGTTCAAAGAGCCATAGTCTTTCAGATAATCCCTACGAGGCTTGACTTAAAAATAATTTTACACTTCCTGATAGCATTTAACATACTTTTCTTACTGTACCGCCTTTTTATGGACCAGAAACTTCATTTTTAGACGCGCCAAAAAAGACGGAAAAAGAAGAGTTGCGAATCTTTCAACTCCAAACTGAAGAAATGAGGTTTTCTTTTTCATTTTTGGCGTCAATTTTTTTGTTTTTTTAAAGATGTTACCAAAAATATCTCAAATCTGTCTGTATCCCATATCCCTGTTTCCAAAATATTCATATTAACATCCAAACGGTTCATAAGAAATAAACAATTTTAAAAGTGGGCGTGGCAGTGGGCGGATTGAGTCCATATTTTTTTGTATTAATAACCTTATCTAGAAAATTAAACTCCTTAAATTTCATTTAATTCCTGCCAGTCGTTCTCAAGATATAAAATGATATTTAAAAATGGGCGTGGCAGGGGGCGTAAATATTACCTGAAATTTCGTAAAACTTATTATTTAATTAATTCGCAACAATTATTTTGGCTAAATTTAACAAAGTTTTGTAAAATTGAATTTTGTCCACCATCTCCATACAATCGACGCACTGTGCGACGGTGTAACAATGAAGTGAATGAGTTAGTAATTTATCTATCACCAACCATTCTTACAGCTCTTTTTTGTATATCATTCAAGAGGCTTTAGTATGTTGCTGGAGCACCAGCCCAGAGATGCGAATTGTACTCAAGCTTTGGACGAATATAAGTCTTATAGATAATAGCCAGATCAGACGGGGAGAAAAATTTCTTGCACCGTCTTAAGAAACCCAAAGATCTTGCGGCATTTTTGGCGACATCGCATATGTGTTTATTCCACAAGAGGTGGTCAGTGATGCACATACCACATACCGAGAATCTCGAGTTCAGTCTCATTGAGTAAGTGCCACTCATGGAAAGTGCCAAGGGGTGTCTGTACATCTCGCTGTAACGATACAAGACAGCATTGAGTTTTCGAAGCATTAAACTCTACGCAGTTTCTTATTCCCCATTGTACAATGCTGTTTAAGTCAGAGTTTAATGAGCTTATCATATTTTGTCGTTGCAGTTCCACATCCGAAGATGAGAGATGTGAGTCTGGAAACGATTAAGAAAAGCTAAGGGTGCTATCGTCAGCGAAACAATTTATTGGATTAGAAGTTAGAGACAAGAGATCATTAATGAAAATGAGGAAGAGGGTTGGAGACAAAACGGAGCCTTGGGCACACCAGCATATATATTGTGGGTTACAGACTTGAAACCGTCCAATACAACTTGTATTGAACGATTCGAAATAAAGTCTCTAATCCAACGAAGAAGGGATTCATCGATACCGAAAGCACGCATTTTTGATAAAAGAGCAAGATGCCAGACTTTATCAAATGCCTTTGAAATATCAAATGCAACAATCTTACTTTCTCCAAAACGATGTAAGGATTTGTTCCACTGTTTGGTAAGTGCAATCGGACGATAATTGGAGGGAGAAGAAGATTCGCCTTTTTTTGGGATTTGCTGGACAAATGCTGTTTTCCAACTGCCCGGAACGAGCACAGAAGAATAGGATAGATAGAAAAGCTTACGCAAGGGTTTTGCCAGCGTGGAAGAACACCTCTTCAGAATAATAGCGGGGATACCATCCGGACCAGCGGATTTATGTATGTTGAAATCCTTTAGGACTCTCGCCACAGCACGAGTGCGGAAGAAGATTTGTCCCATGGAATCATTGACGCGCTCAAGAACATGCTCAAGAACTGCCTAGCAAAGAGGTTAGTTTCGCGAGCGAGCAAACAACTGGAGTGTCCTTGTCAACGAGCGTAGGGACTGACGAAGAAGAAGAATTCTTCATATTTTTCACAAATGACCAAAAATTTTTACTGCCTTTGGGACATTGCAGTATTTTTTGCCTTAATTTTTGGTCATGTAAAAATTTGGTCCGACGAATATGGGCATTGCAGGCCTTCCTGGCTTGTTTAAACTTGTTCCGGTTTTCCTCAGTTGGGTTGGCTCTAAAACACCGGAACTTTACTTCTTTTAGCTAATAGAAGTATTCATATAAATATAATTTACCATTCCTTATTATCGGGCATCAAATTGCGGCGCTCTTCATCTTCTAGCCTTGGCGGTAATTCCGAAACAGGAGCATACTGAGTATGTGATACAAGAGGGTCTGTCGATGGATTCAATGCCAAAATCTGTCCACCTGTATTGCCTTGTAATTGCCGAGCTAAGCTTTGTTTCTTGCTAAAATAACAAGGACACACGCAGTTGCGTCTCCATTCCGCTACTTTAATGTAAAGTCCTGTTGAAATGAAACAAGAAAATGTTTTTCTTCTTAATTAATTATCACAAGAAATAAGTTTTTAAATTACCAATCAAGCAAAATCCAATTATTGTCATGAAAATGCCACCCGTTACGACACCAACATCTATACCTTCCGATGTCTCAACAGTTTCAATTCCTAACTCCTCCTTGTGCTCTTCGTTGTCGGCAAAATCAGCCGCACCACTAGCTATCATTGCAACTCCAGCAGCAATTGATATTAATGCAAAGAGCAAAAGCGCTACTTGGGGCATTGGTTTCTTAAGGACTTTCAATGGGGAGACTGCTGATGTTTGTCCCAGTAATCCTCCAGGCCGAGTTTCATAAGAAACCGTTGTGGGCTGATACACTGGCCCACCGGACGGCATTCTTTAAAAATATAAATTTTATAGTCTTTGTTCAACACAATTGTACACAACTCTTTGAAATAATAACTTCATAGAGCTTTAATGGAGGGTTTTTTCAATCGTTTTTCCCTCACTTATCGTTTTCAACATAAATTCTTGTTCATACATATGGTTATAAACAATATTCTAGCTGAAAGGTCATTGAATCAAATCACTATATTATAAAATGTACGGTAGCAAAGCATTGTAAAACTCTAAACGAAATAAAAAATAACTATCTATCTAATAACTTCATAGCTTTTTTTTTTGTTACAGAACTCCCCAAAATCATTTTCAGTATAAGACTTACATATAATATTATATTTATGTTAATTCATTGCACCGTACTCTGTCTACCAGGTCCTCCTCTGTCTACCAAGTCCTACTCTGTTCTACCAATTCCTACTCTGTCTACCAAGTCCTACTCTGTCTACCAAGTCGTACTCTGTCTACCAAGTCCTACTCTCACCTCCACGTGGTGACGACCGGGTGTCTAGTACCTTAGCTGGAGATAGGGTGGAAATCCCTATGGAAGGCTTTGGCGATAACTAACCAGGAGGCAGCGAAAGAATTCGCAGGATGGAGTCAACGGTGGCGTCTATAGTTCCAGTTAGGTTGAACTACTCAGTGAACACCTTATACGGGCTACTTCGACATTTAGGAGATCAGGCCGATAAGGAGCAGTTTATCCGGCTCTTTGTCCTTGGAGTTTAAATAAGGACCTGGCCCTCGAGGTTGGGGGTCGTGCTTTGGGGTGACTTTCCAATCACATAAAGAACAAGTAGTTGCGAAGCAACAACAAGGCTCGGATACGGACAGATTTACTGATGACGAACCATGTAAACGAAATAAGGACAACGAGATTCGGATCTGTACGTGGAATGTTAGGTCCCTTAAAAGACCACGTACAGCCGAACAACTAGCGGAGGCCCTAAACCGTTATAAGGCGGATATAACCGCAATCCAGGAAATGCGATGGGACGGGCTGGGCAAAAGGCCCTAGCATCGACGTTAAAATCGTCTTAGGAGATTTTAACGCCAAACTAGGAAGAGAGGACATCTTTGGTGGAACAGTCGGAAAACACAACCTGCACGAAAAAACCTCCGATAACGGATTCAGGCTTATCGATTTTGCCCCGGGGCGAAACATAACGTGTTTCCCACATCTCAACATCCACAAGGGGACATGGAGCTCTCCAGACCAATCAATTCTCAACCAGATTGATCATATTGCGATTGACACAAGACACTCTTCAAGCATTATTGGTGTCCGAGGGGCCAACATCGACTCGGACCACTACCTCGTTGTTGCCAAGGTAGTGCAGCCAAAAACAGGAAGTGCTAGAAAAAAGTATAACGTGGGACGGCTACAATCACAAGAGATCCTTTTCCGATCGAGTGTCAAGTATCCTCATGAGAAGTCCGCTACAGCCAGCATCGAGTATTGAGAACCAGTGGCAGAATTGCCAAGAAGTCATTAGGGATGCTGCCTCGAATGTGCTGGGTTTCACGCGGCCACCAAAACGAAACCCCTGGTTTGATGATGAATGCAGGCAGGTACATGCAGCCAAGCAAGAAGCATACAAAGCAGCGCTGCACAGGAGGACGAGATCAGCTCGGGAGCCCTACGAGCAGAAGAGGAGAGAAGAACACAAACTTTTCAGAAAGAAAAAGAGAGAGAGAGAGCATGAAAAGCGATCGATCGAGGATGTTGAGAGCCTAAAGACTCCAGGTTACCGAGCACGAACTGAAGCCTGAAAAGACCAACAGGGAAATATCGTAGTAGAGTCACAGTCAATGCTGAGGATATGGAAGGAAAACTTCTGCAGACTGTACAACGGCGATGACGAATCAAATTCGGCTGTCAGGCAGAATGAACTATTCAATGAAGACGACGCAAGCCAAGATTTCAAGATAGCAATATCTAAACTTAAAAACAATAGGAGCTGACGGCATCACTGCCGAACTCTTCAAAGCAGCCGGTGGTGACTTGGTAAGACGCATGCACCAACTCATCTGCAGAATATGGTCGGATGAGAGCATGCCCGATGAATGAAACCTCAGCATTGTTTGGCCGATCCTGAAGAAAGGAGACCCTCCAAACTGCACCAATTACAGATGCATCAGCCACCTAAACATCGCCTATAAGATCTTTTCTGCAGTACTATGTGAACGCCTGCAGCCGTTTGTCAACAAACTGATAGGTCTATATCAGTGTGGCTTTAGACCAGGAAAGTCCACCATCGATCAAATTTTCACATTACGGCAGATCCTGGAAAAAACTCAAGAACTCCAAATCGACACCTACCATTTTTTTATCGATTTAAAGGCCGCGTATGACAGCATCTATAGGGAAGAACTGTATAAAGCCATGTCCAGTTTTGGCATCCCTACAAAACTCATTCATCAGGATGATAATGGAGAGCTCACGCTTCTCCATTAAAGTCGGTAATGACCTCACAGACGCCTTCGATGTCAAAAGAGGCTTTAGACAAGGTGATGCACTGTCATGCAACTTCTTTAACATCATACTGGAACGAATAGTGCAGAGCTCCCGCGTCAACACTAGAGGCACTATTTTCCAGAAGCCTGTCCAACTACTTGCGTACGCTGATAACATTGATATCATTGGGAGAACGCAGCGTGATGTCCAGTGTTTTTGCGAGTATACAGAAAGAGGCTGAAAAAATGGGTTTAGCGGCCCATGATGGCAAAACAAAGTATATGCTGTCATCAAGAAAGGACACCCAACACCGACGTCTTGGACAAAACGTCACGATAGACGCATATAATTTTGCGGTAGTTAGGGACTGTATACCTTGGATCCGATATAAACATGGACAATGACATCAGCACTGAGAAGGAGAATAACTCTTGCTAATCGCTGTTTCTTCGGGCTTAGAAAGCAATTGAGTAGTAAAGCTCTCTCCTGAACTACTAAGGTGACGCTCTATAAGATTCTCATCATCCCCGTCCTGCTATATGGTGCAGAAGCATGGACCCTGTCAAAAACGGATGAGAGCACCCTAGGCCGTTTCGAGAGAAAAGTTCTACGGAAGATCTATGGTCCTGTCTACATACACGGTGAATGGAGAACATTTAACCACGAACTGTACGGGCTGTACAGCGACACTGACTTAGCTAAAAGATTGAAGGTCCAGAGACTCAGATGGCTTGGTCACGCGGAGAGGATGGAAACTAATACTCCGGACCGTAAAGTCTGCGAATCCACCCCAGAGGGACGACGCAGTAGAGGAGGACCAAGGCTCAGGTGGCGCGCTCAAGTTGAAGATGACCTCAACCAACTCGAACAGTTTTTAAATTCTAAACAAAAACGAAGTAATGCCTACTGGTATAAATAGACATCGTTTTTCATCCATAAGTAAACTTTAGCAGTGACAGATGTTGCGATCCGACTTAGAAATTTCAAATTCTTATATCGGATTAGGAGCGGAAAAAGCGAAAAGAAAACAAATAGTGCCTCTCTATTGGGGTTCTAACTTCTAAGAACCCAGCTTATGTTAGGGATTATAATTAAAGTTGAGTTACTATCATAAGGGCGTTCGGAAACGACGCTACGATTTCTTATTGGTAAATCTGCATTATATATCGATACGTTTATAAAATTATTTACATGTAAATATGATTTTTGTTAACTTGATATTACATTCATTGTTTCGTTTGCACATATTGTATGAATCGATTTTCCACCCAAACAACCACAACGAGTTCTACAAGTTCTATGGCCAACTATACATCAGGTTTACGTTAACTATGTTTATGAAGGTTAAACTATGATTTATGTACGAGTATATATAATATACACCTTTTATTGCTAATATTATGTTCAATTTTAATTGTTTCCAGAAATCAATCAATATAGTTTATGGCTAAAACGATACTTCTTATTCGAGCAAACGATTAGTTTAAATTCACATAAACAATATGACCATTTGTATGTTTACCTGTTTTGTGTTTGTTCGCGGATGTATTGAACTTATGAATATTCGAAATTTGTTTTTTTAATAAATATTAATGCAGTTTTATTTTGTTTGATAATAGTAAGTATGTAAACATTACAAAATCTGAAACTTGTTAGAAACTTCTTCCTCTACTTGCTTAGTGCCTTTGCCGTCAAGAATGCACTAATTTGATTTTCGAATTTTCGTAGACTGAAAAGAATGAGATAGAAGTAAGCCACTGATCAGTATAAAGAGATAGGAAAGCAAGCTGTCAAATTACAATTGCCTGCAAACTAAAAAGCAAATTTGGTGCAAGAGTAGGCGTTTTTCTTTTTTACATCTGAACAGTGCCCCGGTTCTGTAACTTACGAATCGTTAAAATCAGTCGTTAAACACTGCGAATAGCGGGGTTTACATGGTCCAACATGGTTGGACAACATGGTTTGACAACAGCAATGTTGGATCATCTAAACGCTAAAACAACCGCTTGACAAACCATGTTGGATGGTTTTTAAAAATTTTTAAAAACTTGCTGGTTTGTCATACCATCCAACGTGTGTAAACAGATGTTGGACAAACCTGAAAATTGAAAATATGCGAAATTACCCGCATTCACTCATTTTTCATTTCTATTATATGCGTTTACTCTGAGGTCGAGTCGGAATGTCGGAAATTACCGATAATGAGTTTTGGAGGGAGTTTTTTCAACTTTATAAAAATCTCCCAGAACCAATAACCACACTGATGTTGGACAACATCTTACTTCGTGTAAACGCAAAGTTCATTTTTTCATCCAACCATGTTGTCCAACCATGTTGGACCATGTAAACCCCGCTAATTGAAACACATTGAAAATTAACGATGTGTTCTGTTTCTGTAACTTTGACAATCGTTAATTTTAACTACCGGAACAGATCTAAAAGAAACACTGGAAAGATTTCGTTAAATTGCGTTCTGTAACTGTTCAAATCGTTAATTTGACTTTTTTCAGCTGTCAAATTATCTCACGGGACTTTAGGTGGCGATACAAATTTGTACGAAGATAAAAGTAATGTGGCTTTTCTTACAACCAAGAAGAATCGCTACTAAAATCAATGTTTTCTGGCGTGTAAGAAATGTGCAAAAACGAATCAATCCCTTTTTTGAATGTCTGTGTTGCCTGGTCAGCTGTTAAATCGTTTTGTGCATGATAATTACAACAATAGAAAACTCAAATGTCAAACTCGTAGTATATGTGTAAAATCCGTGTACAAGTATGTGTAAATCCGTCTCCAAAAAGAGATTTGAGAGAATTCAATCCTTCGAGCAAAAAATTCGATTTCTTTGTGAAAGAAATGCGTTTAAGGGAAAAAAATCGCCACTTTTACGTCACGGATCGATTCTTGGGTTGTAAGAAAAGCCACATAAGTTGCAAATGATTTTTTTATCAGATAAATTGATTTTAACCATTTCGTTTTTAGGTTTGTGTATGACGTGCAGCTGTTTGTTGGTCTCAACAATTGACAATCCGTTGCCATTGTATAAAAAAAACCATATAAACGGAATGATACTGCTGATACTGATTTGGCCACAATGATTCTTCAGCTTGATTTTTCGAATACGAATGCAGTGAGAATCCTTAATGCTGTTCTCAATCCAATGGAAATATTGTTGCGATTGTCCATTTCTCCGGGATGGACAACAAAGAAGAAAACATTGCAATGCGAACGCCGCCGCCGAGGATGAGGATGGCGATTTTGAATGTTGCCCAAGGTTCGAATAGTGTTACAAATACCATGCATACTTTATCAAGACTATCAACAAATGACTTGGATAGAGATCATAATATTATCTTGGATGTGATGGCTGATCGTCCAAGGGCGTTTGAATTTATGTTTGGTGGAGATTCGAGAACTAGCGAAAAGGTATGAATGTTATTGTTGGATCTTTCTCTTGTCTGATTCTAAACTTCATATTTTTGCAGTTTAATAATATTTTTGATGATATCCTCGGAAACGATACTTAGTACTACGGTGTATTGCGTGCTCTTCATGACGATGCTGAAAATCCAAATGCAAATGTGGCTTTTGCGACAAGCAGCGAGTCAAGAGATTTGGAATCAAATGCATCGGAGGACAATGATGAAAGGGACGGTGATGATGATGGTAAGTTCAACAATTCAATTGCGATTTCTCACATCACTGCTTATAAAGCCCACTTTTCAATTTGTAGATGGAAACGAGGAACAATGTACATCACGCCGCTTTGGATGCCACTGATCCTGCAGTCGAGTTAAATGCTCTAAATGAAGAGGATAACCACTAAATAGAAACCAGTTAACTAAACTAATGGTTTATAAATGTTTTTACACAAATTAAATTTGTTTGTGACTAGGCGGAATCGGCAAGAGCCGGTTCATTGATGGACTTAGGACAAATTTCCCTTGGCAGGAAAACGTTCAACTCAATGCCTGGTCATCGATCGGGAAGCGGTGCATGTTGTAATAGTGTATGTGTTCAATATTGTGTCATACATGACCGAGTAGAAGGCAAACTATGATGACAAACTCCAAATTCTGGAGCAATTAGAAAATGTCAAGGTTTTAAGTTTCGAAGATTCGATTCGAATGATGTCTTAAGGCTAAGAAAGCAATTGAGTGGAAAAGCCCTCTCTCGAGCAACTAAGGTAAAACTGTACAGCACCCTTATCATCCCTGTCCTGCTGTATGCAGAAGGAGAGGAAGACAGCGACTCAGATGGCGCACACAAATGGAAGCGGACCTCAATCAAACTGGAGTGCAAATCTGGAGACAGCTAGCTAGGGACCGAGCTGGCTGGCGGAGACTGTTGATTGAGGCCCAAGTCCACAATGGACTGTAGAGCCACCTTAAGTAAATTAGTATGGTAATTGGTCTGATTATGCTCAGAAAATCAACAACAAGTTTACAATTATCTCTCTTTTATTTGCTTGCTTTCTCAAAACACAAACAAAAAAAATAATTCCAGTCCATTGCTTTGAACCTCTCAGGCTGCGAGGTTACTGGTCACAGCAGTCTCACAAATAGCTTCCTCAAACAACGGATGCTCCAAGGCTTCTTGGGCTGATATCCTCTTGTGCGGATTCAATTCCAAGAGCTTGTACAACAAATCGTAGGCACTCGCTGGGAAAATATCTTTTTCCAGAATTTCTTCTCCGTTGAATGAAGATTCTTTGCATAAGCAATCATAAAACAATTGCTCGCAGTTCTTGCACACCTCCATGTTGCTTCCTGTGCCCTGCATAATCGTCGTATATTTATCCTCTAGTTCCACGGCAAAACCTGTTCTTCTGTTATTTCGAAGACATACACAGAGCTTTCGCAGGTCGACCGGCTTAGTCCAGTGACTGATGTTCACGATGCGTCCTAAAACAAAGGCAGTTTTCCGAATTGCTTTGTCACCGAAAATGGTCACCATTTCGGCTAAGGTAACATAATCGTCGGGTGCCTTGAAGAACGGATAAACTGACGAGAGTATCGACATAAATATCACTCCCACATCCCAGATATCGACGGCCGTCGTTTGATCGGGAGGGCTTGTCGGCTCATGATATTTGATGGCGTATTTTTTGCGATGCTTCTGCTGGAGACGTTGGTCTTTTTTCAGTGTCGCCAATAGCACTGTACTCAATGTCTCGTTTCCAATGCGACAATGAACATTGAAGATTCGATTTCGTGAATCTTTGGAATTTAGATCAGCAACAGCTTCCTGGCTTTTGTTTGCTGCTGATTTTGTGGAAGCGAGTGATGAGGATCTTAGGGCACTTTTTTCCATTGCTTTGTGTATTTGCTTGAGCATAGAATCCCTGATTGCATTTATAACTTGTTAGAACTCCTGAAACAATATAAATCGATTTATGGGATTGTTTTGCATGCGAGGCATAACTTACCCGAAACGATGTCGCATGTCTCGTATTCGTCTTCAGATTGGGAGGCGGAGCTAGATGAGGAGTAGTGGGACGTCTTCGTCCTTTTGTTGATAGATTTCATAAGTTATTATTTATTATTGCAAACGCGAATTTTCAATTCAATAAATGAAAAAAAATATTATTTGAAATTAAAAATATTTGTCATTTCAATTCAAATGTTTTGAAAGAAATGTCAAAAATTTTAACGATTTCCACTGGAAATTCCAGTTCAATTAACGACGCAAATTTGAGTTAACGATTGTAGTTACAGAACACAAACTTTTCCAGGATCGTTAACGAGGGAACAATCTGTTCCATTTTTTAACGATTCGCTAAATTAACGACTGAGATACAGTAGGCGTTTTTCTTTTTTGCATCTGAACAGAGCTTGAACTGTCAAACGAAAAGTTGTGTTTCTTTTTTAGTTCAGAGTGTTCAGAGCATCAAAGTTGTGTTACTTTTTTCGTCCAGAGCACTGATTCTGAGTGTTCAGAGTTCGACGGCGCGCTCAGAAAAAAGAGACCGAGCGTAATGAACGAAATGCTGAGCGCAAGCGTGTTTTTCTCAAAACAATTGAAATGGTGGTGGAAACAAGTCGCTCAGGCAAAGATGATTAGTTTTATTTTGAATAATTATATAATTATTTTATTTATTAATGAAAAAATGTTAATTTCAGCTTTCAAAAATACGAAGGGTCGATGTCTGAACTAAAAATGCTCAATTGCATTTCAAAATGAAATCCGAGCGTTCAGAAAATGTTCAGAGCTTCATTTGTTCAGAGCGTGTTCAGCAAGCTCTGAACACTCAGAGTTCGGAGCTCTGAACTAAAAAAGAAAAACGCCTAGTATGCGTGTTTTTACCAAAAACCAAATGCTATCACAGCACAGCAAACTTGCTTTCACCATCTAGGGATTAATAATTAACCGATATATTTGAAAATTTGGGTGCTTTCATAAAAGCATGGTTGCGAAAGTCTGACGAATGCATATTTTTCATAAATGCAAATGACAAATGTCAGATGTTCATAAAAGCAAAAAGCAAATATTTGCAGCGCAAATGTGCAAATATAAAAACTCACATGCAGTCTGAATTTCTTTCTTAGGCCGTGTCCCGTGTGTGAATTGCGTTAAAATGTGTATTAAAACTTGACGTTTGGTTAAAACTTGACACTAGCGTGGTGAATAAAATGGGTTAAAATTTATCCTGCTGTGGAGCAGGATAAATGGGTTAAAATTTTGACGTGTATTTTTTTTTCTCATGAATGATAAAGAAGTTTGCTTCTGTTTTGTTGTTTTGTTCTGTTCCTCCCTGTTTTATTTAGTTCCTTGTTATGAGTATGACTATTTAAAAATTGCTTTGATATTTCAGTAAAATAAATAAAATTCTACGAATTCATAAGTGTGCTATTACACGATGAAACTAGTTTCATGCAACATCTTCGGATTCTGCTTTGTTATCGTATCCTGTTTCTCAACTGCTATTACACGTTGAAACTAGTTTCATGAAACTAATTTGACATTTCCCTTTTAGTTTCATTCTGTTGCCCAAAACTGTCAATGCACCAATCAATTATGAAAATATTCCAATAAAACTTCAATTTCAAATTTAAAAATGAAATTTAGGACCTAGGACGTGGATCGAAAAGATACATCTTCTAGGCAGCCACACTCCTGGATGCCATGCATTTTAAAGCGTCTAGAACTAGAACTGCTCCAAAAGTCGTGTTTCTCAGATACTGAAAGAGTTCGTTTTGTTCTTTTGTATGTTTTCTGTTTATTTAATAAAAAGTTTGGACTTAGAAAAAACTAATCGATATGGAAGTTTGTATAAATATTTCATTAATGCCGCAGAGCGCCATAGCTTCATATCGAAGATTATTTCCTGTAGGGAGAAACGAAGGTCTTCTCTTTTGTACTCATCGTCGGAGTCCTCCTTCTTGCGGTTTTTCTTTTTTTACCTGTATCGGCTATGTCTTCGATGTTTGATGACTTGACGATATTCTTTTGTTTAAAATCACTGTAGACATTTGTGTCAATCGTTTAGCCAGATCTTTTACCTTTTACGACGTAGGACAAGTTTATGAACTTCTTGCCGTTCTTGGAAAACTGTTCGATGTTGAATCCGAGACTTAGATTATTTGTCTGCTTCATAGTTCGGGCAAATTAATCCAAGAAATTGCCAACAGCAAAATCTTATTGATTCATCGAATCTTTCAGGCTCAATATTCAAGCTTTCAGAAGCGTCGTCTATCGTCTTTGAACAATATCTCTGGTGAAGCTGCAGCGCACACAACGATACTGAATGAAGTTGTCTTGACGTAGAAGCGGTTGAGCGGTGGTCTTAACATAAATGGATACCGTCCCGATGGTGGTGGTATCTAGGCAGACACAAACCTGGTAGCTGCAATTTAGAAAATGAGAAAAGAATTTTTCAATTCAGACAAATAAATACCTAATCAACTGGTACTGGTATCGTATCTAATGAATTTTGTTGCTGGCCGATTACGGTGTCTTTCTGTTGATGTAAATTTGAAAAATTCCATATTTTATGGCGAAGAACCTGGGGATACTGACAATTTGTTTGGACTGGCCGTGGAGAAGTTTTGAATTGAATCGTCATCGGATTGAATTTTTTTTGTAAACATATTCCTACAGAGAAAAACATTTAGTCGAATTTTAAGTACCTTGTGAAGGCTAATATTACCTCAGTGTCCATTGTTTTGAACAATTTATTCTTATCGTCAAAGAATAAGCATCGGTTGGCTTTTGAAAACAAGATTTATTAAATTAGAATAAAAATAAAGACCAGTTTCGCCTACGATTTTGAAAATTTTTAAATACACAACGACAACTGACTGTTCAATGAAGTTTTCTGTCGCAAAATTAAATAAAAAAGAATAGCAAAAAACAGAAAAGAGCAAAGAGAGACGTCAAGTTGTTGCACGGAAAATTTTACCCGTGCGACACGAGTCGATTTTCTTCCGTCTCATGTTTTCGAATTTTGTTTCTCTTTTGCACTTATGGGGTTCGAAAAGTTGCACGCAACCAGTTTCATCGTGTAATAGCACACTAATATTTTCAAATCGAAAAACGAAATTATTGTTTTTTTTTTTTTTGAGAATTATAACAAATGTCAGCTGTGAAAACATGTTTTGCAGTGTTACTAGATGGAAAGAACCAATCATCCAAAAAGGGAAATTTTCGTTTGAAGATATTTTACTGTTGACTCAAATTATCAAATTAACACTGCAAAATCGAGAAAAATGAATATAACAGAGTTTGTTTGTTATCTTAAGTGGCTTTTCATGAAATTTATTACTTAAATTTTGGTTTTGTACACAAAATTATTTTACCTAGGTGGATAAAAACATTTTTTGTTGAGGGAAATTTCCTAGTTCTGCGCAGAAATGTTGGTTAAAAATATCCCTTTTAATGCAATTCACACAGCAAATGGCTAAATTTGATCCCATTTTCAACCAAACGTCAAATTTTAACCAAACGTCAAGTTTTAATACACATTTTAACGCAATTCACACACGGCCTTAATGAAAGAGACAGGTATATAGTAAAAAGGATTTCCAAGCGTGTCTTTTGACACATGACACAAATCATAAAAAAGTGTTCATAAATGCAGCATAAAACACATGCGCAAGTATTTTGTGTGACGTTAATATGATTGCAATTGATCGCATGTAAACAAAGCAATCATGCATTTATGAAAGCACCCTTTGTCATTTAAACTAGTGATGGGCATAATCGAATGATTTCAATAATCGAGAAAATAGTATTCGAATGATTTGAATAATCGAATGATCATTCGAATTACGAAATCGAATGAAAATGGTGAAAAATTTAAAGTTTACAGTGCACAATGAGCTATTTTACAGTTATAATAATATTGACTGTCATTCAGATGGTAGGTACCGACCTGGGTTTATTGTTCAATTTCATTTTAGCAACATTTTTAAAAATAGCCTGTTATTCTTCTTAGCTATAAACAATGTTCCGTATTCTAATAATTTTTTTAACACTAATTCGCAAAAATTTCTACCAATGATGTACATATAGTAAAAGTTTTCAGACCAAAGCTATGATTAAAAAAAAAAAGAATCTCCAAATACAATTTTTTGTTTGCCTTTAAAAAAGTTACCAAAAATCATAAAAAAAATTCCATTCCAAAGATTTGCAAATTCCACTAGAAATAAAATCGTCATTCGAATTAAAACTTAAAATAATCATCATTCGATTTGTTTTTATGCGATTATTAGCGATTCTTTTCGTTCGAGTACTATTTTCATTCGAGTACTATTTTCATTCGAGTACTCTTTTCATTCGAGTATTATAATTTTTTTTGTTCTAAAATGTAAGCAACCCCTCAATATTCGAAACGTCAAACATCATCGACCAATTGTCGAATTGCGAAACGTCATCGATGCTGTTTGACGTTTGGAGACAGAGAGTTTTAACTTCTCTCATTCTTATTCATTCTTTTTTTAATCTTTGAGCGCGAAAAGAACCGCCCAGCAATAGTATCTAGTTTTGTAAATTCTTTAAAAATAAAATGAAATTATATTAAAATAAAAACATAAAAAGTCCAGTCTAATATTTCAGAAGTGGGATGAACCCAAATCAATCCACAAACTGCATCTAATTGCAGTGATTTCTAAATAAAAATAGAATCCGTAAAATCACATCTGTTATATGTGCTTAGCACGTGTTCTTTGGAATCCGTTTTCATCTGCTGGATCTAGAACCATCCAAACATAATCCGAACGAATCAGAACCATCCGATATTTCTGGGTGCTAAAGTCGACCAGAATTGATCCGCTGCAAACGAGAAACGCATAATCGTCGAGGATTTCTCACAAATTTGCCTACACAAAATGCCTAACTCACAAGAACAGTCAGTCCAAGAGTTGATGGCGTTCTTGGATGAACATCGAATTCCGTATACCGATGAAGATGCAACAAGTACGACTATATTGAAGAGGTTGGTTGCAGCATACCGCACACAGGCTGGAAAAGCCGATGCTGCCCAATCTGTTGCGGACACTTCGAACCTAAGCTCTCCAATCATGGAACAAACCGGAAAGGCCTTACATCCGAGTGAAGAAGATGAGTTGGACACGGAGTTAAGATTACTTCGCAAACGAGTAGAGATAGCACGCTTGAAAAGAATGCTCGAAACAGGTGACTTTGATGCGGTTAACCAGCTTAATCTCCAAGCAACGGACAGTCAGTTAACTCAAACTACATCGGGGCCGACGTTTAAGGACATAAAAAAGTCGATCTTGCAATATTCATCGAGTGAGACTTATGATGCATATAAATGGATATCCGATTTCGAACGAACCTGCGATTCCGTCGGCGGTGATGACGCATTCCGTTTTCGTTCTATTAAGTGGTTTATGAAACCTGGTTCCGAAGCTGAAAGCTTTCTGCGTGTTGATACGTCCACCAATTACGATGAGTTCCGAACAAATTTCCTTATCAATTTTGGACACGCTTACTCCATTCCGGAAATTATAGAGAAAATGAAAGAAACGCTGTACAAACCTGAAAACACTGTCATGTCATACGTTCTTCAGATGCAAGAGTTAGCCTCGCGGGCAAAGTTGGATGAACAGCATACCATAAGGTACATCATCGAGGGTCTTCGCGACCGAACAGCAAATGTTTCCGTTTTATTTCCGGCCAAAACATTAGACGAATTTAAAACTTTGATTCCGAGATACATCCAAATGCGCAAATCGTATGCCGCCCTCACTCATCGTTCCGACCAGCGGACCAAACTCACTACCAATCCGACCTCTGTCAATCAAACGAAGTGCTTTAATTGTAATGGGTTTGGTTACATATCCGCCAAGTGTCCCGAGCCGAAGAGGCAGCCTCAAAGTTGTTTTCGATGCGGTTCTACGCAACACACCATACGCCAGTGTCCGAAGCCTGCTCCCAGGAACAAGGATGGAATTGCTTTGGCAGATGACTTCCGCCAGTTAACTGTCAAGCCAATTAAGGATCCGGATGAGACGACTGATGTTGTAGCTGAAGTAAATAAGGTAGGTGTTACTTTTCCGAACATAAGGTCGAATATGCGCTGTAGTATGTTTTCGTCTCTCTTTGATACCGGCAGCCCAATTAGTATGATCCGGCGATCGCTTGTCCCGGCTACGCTAATTGGTAATACACTACAATCAAGCCGTTTCCGTGGCCTAGGCAACAACCAACTAAACGTATATGGTCAAACCACCGCTTTTGTACGATTCCGTCATCTAAATAAACCAATCAGTTTGTACGTGGTCCCCGACCAATTCATACCCTATAGCCTTCTGCTAGGGCGTGATTTTCTTAAACTTTGTAACATTTCGTTAAGCATGACAAGTAGTTGTAATGAATTCGACCGTATACGTTTAAATAAAAATATTCAAAAGGTATTGCAGTACGTTATTCGACTTTCCAATATTGTGAAGCCGCTGTTGTCTTCTTGTGCATCCAGCTCTTCAGGTTCAGATATTATTAAAGAAACTCCAAATCAACTGGAGCAACTTCTGTATATTTTTGCGATATCCGAAGAGCTTTCAAACGTCTCTGATTATGATATTTCGAATAAGTTAAATCAATTTCACCAACGAGCAATAAGTGACCTGATTGTCAATCATTACTTGAATCATTCCAAGATCCCAGAAACAATCCATAATTACGAAATGAAAATACGACTTAACTCCGAAATTCCGGTCTTTTCAACCCCGCGCCGTCTGTCATATGCTGATCGTTTGGAAGTAGACCAAATTGTTCAGGATCTGATTGAAAAGGGCCATGTTCTTCCATCCGAGTCACCTTACGCATCTCCTTTAGTGCTAGTCACTAAAAAGAATGGTGAGCGAAGAATGTGTATCGACTACCGTGCGCTAAATAAAATTACGATCCGCGACAGTTTTCCGCTTCCTCTTATCGACGATTGTCTTGAACGTCTGGAAGGTAAGAAAATCTTCTCGGTGCTAGATTTGAAGAGTGGCTTCCATCAAATCCGAGTATCTTCCGAATCAATCCCTTACACCGCTTTCGTTACCCCATCCGGACAGTACGAATATGTTCGAATGCCCTTCGGCCTCTGAAATGCACCAGCTGGATTCCAGCGTTTTATAAATCACGTTTTATCTCCTTTTATCAAAGAAGGCTCAGTGGTCGTTTATTTAGACGACATTACGATAGCCACCGCGAATATTATCGATCACCTTTCTGTATTACAACGAGTTCTACGACGTCTGGCTGAATATCGGTTAGAATTAAATTTCAAAAAATGCCAATTCGGCTATGAGGAAATAGATTTATTGGGTTTTAATATCAGTAACAAGGGGATACGCCCCAACGATAGTCATATAGAAAATATCCGTCATCTTCCGCTGCCTGAAAACAAACAAGACGTGCAGAAATGTCTTGGTTTGTTTTCATATTTCCGACGATTCATTCCTGGATGCTCCTCCATTGAACGGCCGCTACGCCAATTACTCAAAGAAAACGTCACTTTTAACTTTGATGAAAGCTGCAAGGCCGCTTTCCAAACCCTACGAGACAAATTAACTTCCCTACCTATTTTGGTTCTGTATTCCCCTCATCGAGAAACCGAGCTGCACTGTGACGCCAGTGCTCTTGGCTTCGGCGCAATTCTCCTGCAGCGGCAGGATGACAAACGAATGCATCCCGTCGGATGCATCGAGATATCACAGTTACGAGCTCGAAACACTCGCAATTGTCTACGCAATTGAAAAATTCCGGATATATTTAGATAGAATACCGTTTAAGATCATTACTGATTGTCAGGCCCTAGCCCTAACGCTTCAAAATAAACGTACTAACTCCCGAATAGCTCGGTGGGCACTACTGCTCGAGAACTACACTTACTCGATACAGCACCGATGTGGTGCTCTAATGCCTCACGTTGACGCTCTAAGTAGATACTTTCCTGACCAGTCCGCGCTCGATAAAACTTTCGCGAATTCCGTCTCCGACCAATCCGTTACCCCGCCTGTAATCGCTCTTGTAGAACCCGAAGATGTAGATGCACAGCTCCTAATCACACAAAATAGAGACCAAAAGATACTAAACATTCGTGAAACCCTAGAAAGGGAATTTTCCCTCCAATACGAATTACGCGACGGTCTTGTGTTCCGGAAATATAACAATCGCTTACTTCTGTATGTTCCTTCCGAGTTGGAATGTAATATAATTCGTGTCGCCCACGAAACCATTTGCCATTTGGGTGTGACCAAAACAATGGATCAAATCCGATTAAGTTATTGGTTTCCACGAATGCAAGAAAAGGTGGATGCATTTATCAAAAACTGTTTACAGCGCATTATGCACTCCGTTCCCCCTCAAAGCCGTGCTAGAACGCTCCATCCGATTCCCAAAGCTCCGGTGCCTTTCGATACAATACATGTTGATCACTTCGGTCCACTTCCGTCTGTTTGTTCGAAACGAAAATACTTGTTTGTTGTGGTCGACGCCTTCACCAAGTTTGTCAAGCTATATCCCATCAATACAACCAGCTACAAAGAGATTTGCTCTTCGCTTGAACATTACTTCGATCACTATAGTCGCCCGCGACGACTCATCAGCGACCGCGGATCATGTTTCAACCACATCGACTTTAAACAATTTTTGTCCGATAAGAACATTGAACATATACGTGTGGCCACAGCCGCTCCGCAGGCTAATGGCCAAGTAGAACGTGTGAATCGCGTCTTGAAGTCCATGCTATCTAAAGTCGTTGAGCCTCTGCAACATTCCGATTGGGTAAAACAATTATCGCGTGTCGAGTACGCTATAAACAACTCTGTTCATTCCGTTACACGTTATACCCCCAGCTCGCTGCTGTTTGGTGTAAACCAGCGTGGTCCCGTTGTTGATACAATGGCTGAATACCTCGAAGGCAAGCAACCGGCACCTCCCATAGACCGTTCTGAACAACGCCAACAAGCTCATGCGCAAATCGCATTGAACCAAGAAAAAACTCTTGCTTTCCACTCTACCAAATTCAAACCTCATTCCGCATTTAAAATTGGGGATTTCGTTATGATTCGTAATGTTGACACGACGGTAGGAACGAATAAAAAACTAATTCCAAAATATCGTGGGCCATACGTAATCCACCAAATCCTTCCGAATGATAGATACGTAATCAGGGACATTGAGAATTATCAGGTAACTCAAATACCATACGATGGAATTTTAGAGGCTTCAAGAATACGGCCTTGGGCTGACTGGAGGACGGATGCGCAGGAGGACCCCAGTGGTGGTTCGGAGCGGTAACACCGTCCTTGTTGAAAAAAAAGAGAAACAGCGTTTGTCTGATTCGTCTGATGTACCCATTCGAACCAGACTTTCACATATTGTAAACATTATCCTGTTAAATAATAAGCTTTCTCATAAATTAATATCAGTAAATGATTGAGGTCAATCATTATGTCAGGATTGGCCGAGCTATTATAATTTTTTTTGTTCTAAAATGTAAGCAACCCCTCAATATTCGAAACGTCAAACATCATCGACTAATGTTCGAATTGCGAAACGTCATCGATGCTGTTTGACGTTTGGAGACAGAGAGTTTTAACTTCTCTCATTCTTATTCATTCTTTTTTAAATCTTTGAGCGCGAAAAGAACCGCCCAGCAATAGTATCTAGTTTTGTAAATTCTTTAAAAATAAAATGAAATTATATTAAAATAAAAACATAAAAAGTCCAGTCTAATACGAGTACTATTTTCATTCGAGTACTATTTTCATTCAATTACTATTTTCATTCGAGTACTATTTTCATTCGAGTACTATTTTCATTCGAGTACTATTTTCATTCGAGTACTATTTTCATTCAATTACTATTTTCATTCGAGTACTATTTTCATTCGAGTACTATTTTCATTCGAGTACTATCTTAATTCAATTACTATTTTCATTCGAATGATTTTTCATTCGAATACTAATAATCGATTATTTGCATTCGAATGATAATAATGGTCATTCAAATACTAATAATCGTCATTCGATTTTTTTTCATTTGAGATTTTAATTTTGAAGAGTAGTAGTTGTAGCAGGGTTTGAGAAATCATTCGAATGATTTCAATAATCGAATAATCTCGAATGATTGCCATAATCGATTATAATCGATTGTATCATTTAAAACTCTGTTTACTTTTTATGTAAGGTCAAACCTTGAGTATTGTAGTGTGGTATGGAATCCTATTTATAGTAACCATATAAACAGAATCGAAAGTGTTCAAAAAAAAATTCACTAGAACTGTGATCAAAAGATTGAATTGGAACATAGATATGCCATCTTATAAGACAAGGTGTCAGCTCATTGACATCCAAACTCTGGAAAACCGACGCAAAATAACCTCTGTTCTGTTCATTAATGACATCTTAAGCTATCGAATTAAATGTCCTGATCTGTTATCACTTATTGATTTATATGCTCCTTCTCGAGAGCTCAGACATCGAAATTTATTTCGAGAAAATATTCATAGGGTAAACTATGCTTACAATGAACCCATAACTCGCTGTGTCAGAGAAATAAACAGTTTATCTGATAATATTGATTTTAACTTCCATATGTCGAGACATTCATTTAAAAATATTGTAATGTGTATACACTTTATTTATCTCATACGCTCTGTATCTCCTTCTATTGTAATGTCTAATGTGTATACTTTATTATCTCTTACGCTCTGTATCTCTTTCTATATTTAATGTACACACTTTTCTTACTCTCTTTACTTACTCTGTATCTCTTTAACTCTAATATCGTTTAATTGTAGTAGTAAACACTTGTGAGGGGCAATACCTAGTGATTAAGAGAAACTTTTTGTTTAGCATTAAGAACGTTAGCCCCTACAAAAAGTAATCCCAGTATTTTTATTTGGAGAGCTTCTGGAACATTCAAGCTTCCCCAAGAACCATAGTAGTTTCTAGAACCCATTATTTTTGTTATATAAATAGCCGTTTGGCGGCGAAGCAAATTAATTAATTGATTGTGAACTGCGATAAAGTAAAGATACTGTGTTTGCAAAATTATAATTGAAAGTGTTGAATAAATAAGTTTGTGAGTGATTTGAACAAAGTGAATTTGTGTTTTATTTAAAAAGTGAATAAGTTTTAATTGTCGGACCAAGCCGAATATTACATTGGTGTCAGAAGTGGGATTAAAACTTATTGAGAATAAAACAGTGAACAGTGATTAAACTATTTTGTGTGAAATAGTGAAGTAATAAATTAAAAAACAAAAAAAAAAAAAACAAAAAAAATATGAGTAAAGTTTTGAAAGACTTAACTGTCCCTGAGCTAAAGGCCGAACTAAGCAAACGTGGCTTAAGTGGGGCAGGATATAAAAACGAACTCGTAAAACGGCTACAGGAATATCTGGAAGAACAAAAAATAAAAAAAATAAAAAAAAATAAATGCCGACTTATCTAACATGATGTCACTTCTTCTAGCCAAATTCGAGAAGAATGTTCTGGAGCAACTACAAACACAAAAGAATGATGTTGTCGAACAACTACAAACTCAAAGACACGAGCAAAAGAAGGAGCAAGATAATGTTCTCAAACAACTGGAAACACAAAAGAATGATATTCTGGAACAACTACAAGCTCAAAAGGATGACGTTCGAGATCGGTTTGATGAACAGAAAAATCTGCTAGAAGGCAGGTTTGCGGACTTCGAAGACAAAATCAATACTCTCGATGAGCGTGTCGAAAAACAAAATTCAACGACTAATGGTGGATTTACATTGATCTGCATGCCATCATCTGCAAAAATAGAGGATGCAAGATACAAAACTCATACTAGTGTAATAGAGAGGTAAGACCAAAATGCAGACGTCTGCACGGATGAAGATTATAGGAAGTTCAACTCATGCAGAAGAAAATTATGGTGAAGACGAACATGTTCATCTTTTTTATAGCGTTTTCATCTGCACCATAATTTTTTCATCTGCACCATAATTTTTTTGTTGTTGGCCTGTCAAAACAATCAGCTGTTTTTTGCCGGTCGCTATACACTTTCCAAAAGTCCTGAAGCAGAAGCAGCTTTGGTTTGTGCATTGTTTCCCAAATTCCCTAACCATAGCAATGCCAATAAGGTAAATTAAGTTATTGTACTTTAAGCTCTACCATTCATAACTGTTGTTTTAAATGTTTAGATATCATCTCTATGTGCTACCTATGGAACCGAGACTTTTCCTCCCACGAGATCTTGATACCAAAAAATTGTGTCTGCCATATAACTTATGTCGAAATTGGGAAATCCGAAATAAAAAAGCTCCCCATGGCTCCTTGTATGCTGCCAGACCTTAGCACTCTCAAATCGGTGATTGTGGACGATCCGAACTATTGGCCAGTGTACTTTGAAAAAGGACGCAACTCGGATCAGTTGGTGTAAGTCCGGGTTTGAATCTCGTTTTTAAACTTAATAATTTAATTTTTTTGTTTGTACTTTTGTAGGAAAGCTCTATAAGTATCTGGATGTATCCCGCTCACCGGGATGTGGGCCACAGCCATGGAACACCCCAAAATACCTCAAGAGCTACTGTCGCCGAAAAAAGTCACCTTCAAAATACTAAACGCACCGCAAGTTCCCAAGACTAATGTCGAAGTGCAAGAAGCTCCAAAAATCGAAAAGAAACTACCAGTTGAGAAACCATTGGTTATGCGAACAATCAAACCAAAAACCCAACACATTGAATTGGCGATTGAAGAACCAGACTACGAAGAAGAAGAAATTAAAGTCCCAAAGGCACATCAATCATCTGTTCGTAAAACAACAACAAGTGGTGTTAAAATTTTAACAAATCAGCAATTCGCATACTCAATAAAGAGGCCCAAATGGTTATCGAACCGATTATTGCCAAGCCGGTATTGAAATGCGATGACGATGGGAATATGGCCGCTTTCACTCAGATTCTCGAACAAGATTTGCCCGATGCTGAGGAGCAAAGCACCGAGGTGCTCGACACAAATGTCTTTCCCTGTCCGCATTGCGAACGTTCGTTCCCACTGCAACAGCTTCTCGATATACATTTGGTGAATCACAATCGCGAGCGGGGCTTCAATTGCAGCTATTGCGAGAAGAGTTTCTTCAGTAAGTATGATCTGCAAAAGCACAATCTAACACACACTGGCGAGAAGCCGTATAAGTGTGTTGTTTGCGACAAAGGATTCACCCGTTCAACTTTGTTGCATCGCCACGAGAAGACCCATATTGACATTCCCAAATTTATTTGCGTTTTCTGTGAGAAGGCATTTATATCGTAAGAGGAAATGGAAAAGCACACCGAACGTCATCGCAAGAAGCGACCCTACGCATGTAGGATTTGCAACAAAGCGTTCGCTTTCAAACAGGGTTTGGAGCGGCACGAAGTCATCCATTGCCGCCAGCAACCGTTTCAATGTCAGTACTGTGACCAGAGATTTTCGACTCCCAGCAAGCTGTCGCGACATTTAACAGCTCATGCTGGCAACCGGCCATATCCATGCAAACTGTGCTCCAAGTCCTATCTGCTGAGTCATCATTTGACGCGCCACATGCGTTCGCACAAGAACACTACTGGTTTGTACAAGTGCAACGATTGCCTCAAGTCATTCAACAATCGGGATGATCTGATTTACCATTCGGCAGTGCATGCTGCGCAGACAAAAATCTGTCCATTGTGCAAGGATGCATTCGATGACATTGAAACGGTGACCGATCACGTGCGCCAGCATGCCGAAGGTGAGGCCTATGCCTGCGAGTTCTGCGATTTGATTTACATGACCAGCGATCGATTGGATACTCACATCAATGAGGCGCACGTAGATGAGATGGTCGCTTATGACGAGGATGATAAGAAAAACCAAATATCTGTTAAAACATCCCAGTCGACGTCGGCCAAGGAAAAGGAAATGGATGAGGAGATCGAGGAGTTCCTCTATGAGGAATTTCCCGATGAGCCATTCAAAAAGGAACAAGATGAGGATGTAATGGTGAAACACGAATCGGGTAGGTTTAATCTGCTTCAAGCACTTTTGAATTTTTGTTTAAATGTTTTGTTTTAAGACAACCACAACGAAGAGGAAGCCAATACTTCGTCAAAATCAATTGAATCAATAATTGACGAAGAGACATTGGAACTGATGAATATAATAGAAGAAATGAATGAATCCCCCGACGAGCAGCTGCCGCCGGCTAAGGTCAAGAAAACAGGTGAAAAGTCACAACAACCAACAAAAATTGTTTCAATCCAGCAAGTTCCAGCTCGCCGAAAGCAACCAACAAAACCTGCACAGACAGTTGAAGCAGCCAGTTCGTCAACTTCGCCAAAGGAAAACAAGAAACCAGCACAAAAAACGCCTAATCTGGTTTCGGGGCTTAAGCAAGTCAGTGTTAAGCCAATCACGCCGACTACGTATAAAAATCGTCAGCCTACAATTCAGGATGCACTCAGAGCGATTCCACATTCTGTGTCGATCAAGAAGATAGAATCACAAAATAAACCGAAACCAGTCATCGTCGAGACGGAGAAACCGACTAAAATAAAATCATCGCCAAGAGCAGCAGCTCCTGCATCAGCAGGTTCATCGCAGCCGTCGAACAAAGCAACTCCTAAGCAATCGCCGAATTTGACACGAACGTTACGACAACGTACCGACACCACTCCCGAAACCAAAGTCACACCAAAAGCTAGTCCCGTCTCAGTGGCGCCGATTAAGAAATCTCCACGACAAAAGCCAATTCCTGAAGTAACTAAGGCGACTGCGAAGAAACGCGAAGAACCACTTGAAATGTTTATGGGTGACAAGAAAGTCAAAGTTAAGAAAATAACAATAATAAATAACGCTTTTCTTTATTGTAAATTACATGACTGCTCTGAATGTGTTTTGTTTTCAATTAAAGATTAACGGATTCAACTAGCTCATCTATTCCTCATAGATGCCATCGGGCAATGCATTGACCTTGGGATTGTGGAACAGACTTTTTTCACCCCATGGGAAACGCTTGTTACGGATGGCCAAGTATTCGTATTTCACGAGCTAGGAAGTAAGGACGCACTCAACTTTCTTTTGAAAAAATTAAATTGTTTAGAAGTCTCAAAATTCGATTTGATATGACTTTGACATCATCTGTCACCGAGCTTTAAAAATTATAGCAAGTAAAAATGGGTAGGTATATGTGTACTCTTTCACTCTTTCGTGTTATGTCGTATAGCTCCCCCGCTTTACTTTTCTGCGAATTTGCAGATGCAGACGTCGAAGATTACATGTAAATCCATCATAATGCACGTTTCAAGAAAATAGACGAACAGATCGAAACCATTACAAGCGAACTAGAATAAGTGCGAAAGATGAAATCTCGAGAACCTTCTGGTGAGTGCTCAAGGAAGAGAGAAGTGAATCCTCCAAGCTTTGAAGCAGCAGCGTTAACAAACGGCTGGGACGATGACGAAAAATAAATTGCTCTTACGCTTGCCTTGAGAGGAGCAGCTGCTGAACTGCTACAAACCATCCCAGCAGAGAAGAACGGTGACTTCAAAGTTCTGGTAAATGCAATCGAACAGCGGTTTGGGGATAGCCACATGACAGAAGTCTTCCGAGTACAACTAAACAACAGGGCACAGAAAAGAGGTGAAACTCTGCAGCAGCTTCAGGCAGATATCGAGCGATTAGTCCACCTGGCATACCCAACAGCTGGCAACGAGATAATAAATCAACTTGCTGTTGAAGCCTTTGTGAGAGCTGTGGGCGATATAAATCTCCAAAGGGCTATTCGCACTGCCGGAAAGCAAACACTACCAGAAGGTCCAGAAGCATTGGCTTTCGCTCTAACAATGGAAGCCGCAGAACGTACGTCCAAAACGTGCATCGCGTGAGAAAATTGGAAGTCCAAGAATGCTCTTGTCAGAAGGCTACTCTGGAAAGGAGTCAGCGAGACGGACCAGCACGATGCTGGAACTGCAACAAGACCGGGCATCTTCAACGACAGTGCAGATTACCGCGAAGAGGAACCGCATGCCAACACTGTGAACACAGAAATATGTCAACTGGTCAAAGTTACACCTACAACAATGTTGCTTCCCAAGTTGTTTCCCACCCCACCAACTTCGAGGGACAGAAGCTGGCTTCTAGTACCGATAGCTACAGAAACACCATCCAGGTTTCTCAAACGAAACGTGACAACAAGAGCCTGACCGTGGAAGCAAGTATAAACGGCAACAAATGTGTGGCTACCATCGACACCGGTGCCACGGCGTCCATTGTACGGCAGGACCTCGTTAAGAAGACATGGCTCCACAACACCAATAGCTATCGTCTAAGGACTGCAACTGGAGAAGCCGCAAAAGTCTATGGTGAGGTACGTCTTAAGATCCGGATGGCAGACCTGGAATTCTCTCACCTGTTCCTGGTAGCAGATATATGCGACGAGTGCATTGTCGGCGTCGATTTCATGAAAGATCACGGAGTGATATTGGACATCGGGAACCAAGTCCTGAAATATCGAAACATCGAGATTCCGATGATCTATGGGATTCACTCGTATGAGACCTCGTTATCTTTGAGAACCGTCATCAAGGAAGATCTGACTTTGCCTGCTTCTTCAGAAGTATTCGTGTGGACGAAATTGAAGGGTAAGCCTGGAAGCCATCGATACCTCATGGTCGAACCAGCATCTGTAAAGTCCTCCCAAAACGTCACCATTGGGAAGACTCTTGTGAGACCTGTAAAGAACATGGTTCCCGTACGAATACTGAACATCAAGCCGTACGAAGTTAAGCTTAGAAAAGGTGAGATTGTCGGACAATGCGAATCTGTATCAGCGATAACAAGGATCAACGAAGAAGAGCCAAGGCAAACCTTGAAGTTAGAAGAGCTGAACTCCATAAAGGTCAACATTTTCAAGTCATCTAATCTTGGTCACCGACAACGAAGAACTGCAGAAGGCCTCCTCGAAGAATTTGCAGACATCTTTTCGTCATCGCAAGGGAATAATGACAGAACACAACTGGTTCAACATCGAATCAACACCGGAGATGCAAAGCCGATCCGTCAACCTGCAAGACGCCTTCCACTAGCCAAACAAGGTGAGGTTGAAGAACTGATAACCACCATGAAAGAAGAGGGTCTGATCGAAAACTCTAAAAGCCCTTAGGCGCCTCCAGTGGTCCTGGTAAAGAAGAAAGACGGATCAACCCGCTTTTGCGTAGACTATCGAAGGTTGAATGATGTGACCAAGAAGGATAGCTACCCTCTGCCTAGGATCAGTGATACTCTGGACGCAATGGAAGGAGCACAATGGTTCTCAACTTTGGACCTGAAAAGTGGATACCGGCAAGTAGAAATCCATCCTGAAGACAAAGAGAAGACAGCGTTCTCGACAGGAAACGGATTGTGGCAGTTCAAAGTGATGCCTTTTGGACTGTGCAATGCTCCAGCGACTTTTGAGCGCCTTATGGAATGCGTCCTGCAAGGACTCACTTGGAAATCTTGCCTGGTCTATTTGGATGACGTCATCGTAAACGGGAAAACATTTGACGAACATTGTACAAATCTGAGAGCCGTGTTTCAAAGACTTCGAGAAGCCCACCTCAAGCTCAATCCAGAAAAGTGTTCACTTTTCAAAACCGAAGTGAAATACCTGGGACATATTATCTCATCCCAAAGAGTTAAGACGGATCCTGATAAGGTTGACACCTTGAAGAATTGGCCAACACCACAGGACAAACATCAACTCCGAAGCTTTCTGGGTCTAGCCACCTACTATAGGCGCTTTGTCAAGAATTTTGCTGAGATCGCCAAGAGTCTACATCAGCTAACGGAAAAGGGAAAGCAGTTTAAATGGTCAGGTGAGTGCGAGCGCAGCTTTCAAGAGCTCAAGCAACGCTTGTGTAATGCACCAGTGCTGACCTACCCGACTCCAGGAAAACCGTTCATCATTGATGCTGATGCCAGCAATGTCGGGATTGGTGCTGTATTGTCACAGGTACATGATGGCGAAGAAAAGGTGGTTGCCTATTACAGCAAGGTACTCTCGAAGTCGGAAAGAAACTATTGTGTGACCAGAAGAGAACTTCTTGCACTGATTTTGGCAACAAAGCACTTCCATAAGTATCTCTATGGACAGAAGTTTCTTCTCCGAACCGACCATGGAACACTAAACTGGCTTTTGAATTTCAAGAATCCAGAGGGTCAAGTGGCGAGATGGATTGAGAGGCTGCAGACGTACGATTATGAAATTCAACATCGGAAGGGGAAGCTTCACTCAAATGCTGATGCACTGTCTCGGAGACCATGTAAGCAAGACTGTAAGCATTGCAGACGCCAAGAAGAAAAAGAAGTGGTCACTGTCCTACGAACCAGAACCGATCCCATTTATGGCTGGAGTAACGACGAGTTGAGGAAGGCTCAACAAGAGGACCCAGATATTGAACCCATCCTCGCATGCAAGGAACACCAGGAAAAACCAGAATGGGCTGATATCTCCGACAGAAGTCCGGCTCTGAAGACCTATTGGGCACAGTGGGACTCGTTGCATGTCCAAGAAGGTGTCCTTCGACGTAAGTGGGAATCAGCAGATGGAAAGTCCTATGTTATGCAGCTAGTCTTACCGAGATCGAAGATTATGGACGTTCTGCGAGAGATGCATGATGGAGTTTCGGGAGGCCATCTAGGAGTAAACAAGACGCTAGAAAAGGTTCGACAACGATTCTATTGGCTACATGCAAGGGAAGATGTCGAGAAGTGGTGCCGAAAATGTGATACCTGTGCTGCCACCAAAGGCCCGAACAAAAAGAATCACAGCCAAATGCAGCAGTATAATGTCGGATCACCCTTTGAAAGGATTGCAGTAGACGTGGCGGGTCCATTTCCGGAAACAAATAATGGAAATCGTTATATTCTGGTCATCATGGATTACTTCAGCAAGTGGCCTGAAGCATACGCCATTCCGAATCAAGAAGCCAAAACAGTCGCAGACCAAATGGTGTTCAACTGGGTGAGCAGATTCGGTGTTCCATTAGAACTACATTCCGACCAGGGAAGGAATTTTGAATCAAACATATTCCAGGAAGTTTGTGGGCTTCTTCACATCAAGAAGACAAGAACAACACCACTCCACCCACAGTCTGATGGCATGGTCGAACGGTTCAACCGAACCCTTAAGGAACATCTTTGCAAAGTTGTGGACGACAACCAGCGAGATTGGGATCGACACATTCCACTGTTTTTGATGGCGTATCGAAGTGCAAGACATAGCTCAACTGGCCATACACCGTCTGAGATTTTGATGGGAAGGAACATCAGATTGCCGAGCGAAATAGATTTTGGATGTCCCACGTCGGAACCGCAAGCCGAGGATGACTACTTGGATGACCTCAGAGAAAGACTCCTTCAGATCCACGACGATACCAGGTCAAAAATAAAGATGTTCAGTGACCGAATGAAGACACGCTACGATATACGAGCGACAACAACAGAGTTCCAAGCAGGAGATCGAGTGTGGCTTTACAATCCCCATCGACAAAAAGGGTTGTCACCGAAACTTCAACGGGACTGGGAAGGTCCATATACAGTGATTAGCAAAATCAATGACGTCGTGTACCGGATACAAAAAGGAGTCAGAGGTAAACTTAAAGTCGTACATCGCGACCGACTACATCGCTACAGTGGTGATGAGAATGATGGATTTGTTCGGGACGATCAATCCTAAGGAGGGGGCAATGTAATGTGTATACACTTTATTTATCTCATACGCTCTGTATCTCCTTCTATTGTAATGTCTAATGTGTATACTTTATTATCTCTTACGCTCTGTATCTCTTTCTATATTTAATGTACACTCTTTTCTTACTCTCTTTACTTACTCTGTATCTCTTTAACTCTAATATCGTTTAATTGTAGTAGTAAACACTTGTGAGGGGCAATACCTAGTGATTAAGAGAAACTTTTTGTTTAGCATTAAGAACGTTAGCCCCTACAAAAAGTAATCCCAGTATTTTTATTTGGAGAGCTTCTGGAACATTCAAGCTTCCCCAAGAACCATAGTAGTTTCTAGAACCCATTATTTTTGTTATATAAATAGCCGTTTGGCGGCGAAGCAAATTAATTAATTGATTGTGAACTGCGATAAAGTAAAGATACTGTGTTTGCAAAGGTATAATTGAAAGTGTTGAATAAATAAGTTTGTGAGTGATTTGAACAAAGTGAATTTGTGTTTTATTTAAAAAGTGAATAAGTTTTAATTGCCGGACCAAGCCGAATATTACAATATGCTTAATTTTCACTTTTTGATTTCTAATTAATTTATTATAATTTGTATTTTTTATGTATATTATTATTTGTTACTATTTTTATTATTGTTTTCAGTCTAACTGAGTTATGTTACTCTGATTGATGTTGTTAAATAAATAAATAAATAAATAAATAGAATGATCCCATCACTAGTTTAAACGAACAAGAGGTGAGTCAAAGTGAGTAGAAGCGCCCAAGGGGCACACTTAGTCACTGAGAAATTGTGGGGACTTCTCTGTGACAAATTGAAAGTCACATAAGTGTAAAATATTAAGTCACTATTACTTCCCTGGAACTGAAAAAGCGCAAAAATGGTTTGCTTGTGCAACTTAAATCTTGTTGCTAAGAAGTTATGTGTAACTATAGTGTGATTAGTATGAAATGTTTCAAAATAGTTATTAGTAACAGTTGTGCAACTATAATGTTGTTTCCCGAGAAGTTTCCTTTAACTGCACTGTAACTGAGTTTTAAGTTACACTACAGTCAGGCAATACTTAATTGCAACTGATTGAATGGCACTATTGAAGTATTTCATAACTTTATTGTAAAGCGTGCTTTACACGATATGGATTTTCCATGGACTGTCACTTTTCATTTCCAAATGTATTTTCATATGTATGTCAAATTGGACTTTGATTGTAAAATCAGAAAAGCATTTAGACGATTTGGATTTTTCGTTTGTAGTTTCAAAACAATTTTTTTTGTCCAAAACACCTAAAATGTGTTATATTATTATTATTTTTTATGAAAAACACAAAATAACATAGCAAATCACCTTTTTCGCGCTCTCCATGTTTAAATGTAAACTTTTCTTGCCGTTTAAAAAATCCGATTTCGTCTGTATACAGATGAAATTGAGAAACAGTTCTAAATGAAAAAAATTCCATATGGAATTTTCATCTGTATTTCGATATGGATTCTTAAAACGTTTACACGATTTGTATAATTTTCCATATGGAAAAAGTGACAGTCCATATGAAAAATCCATATCGTGTAAAGCACGCTTAACCAAGGTATTAGGTCTGTTTGGTAACTCCAACTTTTTGCAACGAAGTACAACGAAGTAATACGTTTTTACATTTTCCTGTTTGTTTACTCGAATTAGTTGCAGAGAAAGTTGAAATCGAGAGAGCAAAATATTTCCCCTCCAAAGAAAATTTTGCAACTTCTTGCAACTGAAAATTCTTGTTGCAAGTTGTTTTTAAATGAATCTTGTTCTTCGAATTTGAATTTTAATTGAAACGGTTCGCCGAAATTCGGAAGAATATGCTTTGTGCGCAGCAATTAATATATGATTCATGTTACAAATGTATTTTTTAAGGACTTGATAAGCAAACCAAGTCTGAATGTGCATTTTTAAGCCCAAATCGGTATACTGACAATGACAAACCACTTATTCAAAGTAGTATTCTACACAGTTTCGCCTATTTCGTCGTCCTCTTTCCATAACGAAATTGAAGCTCGTCATCGCTGTCCTCAGGAATGTTAAACAGTTACACCAAAACTGCACCTTAGTATTCTTCTTCGCTGAACGTAGAATCATATTTCATCAACTCTTGCAGCAAAATCAAAAATTCATTATTTTTCGATATATGTACAGATTTAAAATACAATCATATACCATGAAAGTAATGTACACGATTGTCATTTGTCAATCGTTTTGAAAAAATGAAAACAAACTGCAACAAATTACTTCAACGTGTTTGTTTATTCTGTAGCAAGTTTCTCTCTTGCGGAGAGAATTTTACTCTCTTTCACGAATTTGACAGATATTAAACAAACTGCTACAAAATGTTCCCAAACAGACCTATTGTTACAATTCAGTTTTTTTTTTCTTAATGTCAAATATAATTAGGTACTTATTCTTTGTTGCAAATCAGTATTTCTTAGTTTTAAAATGTTTACTATAATCAATTTTCGGAACCAAATATGTAAATAGAAAATGAAGACCTCAAACTCTTACAGTTGCAATAAATAGCTAACTTTAATAATGGATTTTAGATGTTTTTGCAGTTTTATTTTTAAAACGCTCGCAGTTGGTTCATGAAATATACTTTGCTACCCCTTATAAAATAAACGCGCTCGAGAAAATCCTTCCATTTAAAATATTTTTAACCAATTTTGACTATGTAATTTTTTTTATTTTGGATTATATCCTACAAATCTTATATTATAATCTTTCCCATTTTATTTCCTATATCGTACTTTGCTTTTTGAGTTTTTAAATAAAAGTGTTGGTCCTTATTTTAAAGAATTAAGTTTATTCAATATCATATTCAATGTGTTTTTTTTTTTTTTTAGAAAATATGGCCGATGATATGTGGTTTTTAAGTAACCTCATAGCAACTGCTCATTTTTGTAAAAAGGGTTGCCATCTCGTTCTGTTTATCACGAGCAAAGTCTTATTCGAATCTTAAAAACTTAGTTTCATAATATAATAAGGAGTGGTTTTTTAGGCAATCTGTTGACATTTGGACAAAAAAATTACTCTGTCGTCATAGTATGATTTAACTTCTATCTGTCAAACCACTTAATGTTAAATTCTATTAAGGGATGGCTGCGATGTTCACGGATTAAAAAAACCTTAAAAAATTCAAAAAAATTGCCATTATTTAATGCTTTAGTAAGGAGTAGTTTTTTTTGGCAGTCCGTTGACATTCGGACAGAAATATTACTCTGCTGTCATAGTATGGTTTGTCTTCTATCTGTCAAACCACTTAATGTCAAAATGCCTTAAAGGATGGCTACGGTGTTGACGATTTGAAAACCCCTTCGAAAAATTCCAATTTTACCTATAGTTTTTTTTTAATTATTAACTTTGGTTTAATTTGTTTCTGCACGTGCTTAATTAAGAAATGTTGGCAATCCTAATCGTGCAAATCCTTATTCCTGAAAGTATCAAACAATTTTATTAAAACAAAAACTTGTTTGAAATCTTTCAGCAACTTATCAATACGAGACACTTATACGTTTATTGTCGCCATCCTCTTCAATTGTTTTATAGAGTACTGAGATTTCATTAAATGTTATCTCTCAGTTAACCCGTCAGAAACTAAAAACTTAAAAGAAATATCAAGCAAAGGTTTTTTTGATATCGTTTAGAAACTGAAATAAATGAAACCATTCTGTGATCTTTTAGCAACTTAGTATTGACAAGAAATGTCTGTTTTGAAATTTGCCATCCCATCAACATTGCATATATTCGTCTTGCTCTATACATCTATCTCTGATCGTTCAGTTACATAAGTATCACACAAATGTTACAAATGAATCGTTTGGTAACTCAAATAGTTGGAACTTCTCTGTTATTGCTTAGTAACTTAATCGAGAAAACGCCGTTTTTTTGAAGTTTTCTGTCCTTATCCTTCTTCGTATCATCTTGTTTACCAATAAAATAAAAACTAGTTTTAGTTTGTGAGTATGCTCTTAATAACCGTGCAGTAACTAAAATTATAAGAGAAGTGGTCACTCACAGGTTTTATTTGTGTTATCCAAATAAAGAAAACTATAAATTCGAAGCCAACTATAGAAGTTGTGCCTAGTAAATGGGTGTTAGGACAACATGTGTTTTGGCCACCAAATCAATGGGTCACAAAATCAAAAGACCTGAATCCGTTCCGGATGTTCCGGATTGTATGATTTACGTTTATATTTACAGAGGCCATAATGAAATCAAAACTGTATCTATGGGTAGAAATATAAAAACTGAAATAAAATGTCCAGCTTTTTAACAGAAGAGAAAAGTAGTTTCTATGGGGACACATACACGTTTATAATACAATTGCTAATGTTGCTTTGTTTTCTGAAAGAATCTCAATTTATTATTTGTTACTAAAGAGTCACACATAAGAAACAAAAGCAGAATGTTGCAGAATTGTTCCAAATGTTGCCTCAAAAACTCGTTGGTAACTTGTTTCATATGAGTTGCAACTCAGTTTTCTGAAACGTTATATATTACGTTACCAAAGAGACGCACAGAAGTTGCAGAAGGCAGAAGTTGCAGAACAGTTACTATTTTGGTTATGGAAACTGTTTTTGAGAAATGAGTTGCATTGAAACTAAAGTGAGTCTGGTTAGTAACATGAAGCCAATTTGGTCATAAGTTTTCAGTTGCAGATTATCTGCACAGTAACCTTGATGTAACATTAGTACAACTGAAATAATTTATCGGTTTTAAAAATGATTTAAAAACCCCTTAGAAACATATGAGAAACTATGCTTATTTGGAAAAACTTCTAAGCAACGCATGTGCAACCAATTTTTTAAATTTCTGGTTGCACAATTCAAATGTGTGCCGCTCGGGCGGGGTATGTTCAAAAAGATATGTGTTTGACATTTCTGAGTTTTCTGTACAAAACGATTTAACAGCTGACCAGACAACAAAGACATTCAAAAAAGGAATTGATTCGTTTTTGCACATTTCTTACACGCCAAAAAACATTGAATTTCAGTAGCAATTCTCCTTGGTTCTAAGAAAAGCCACATCAGTGAGATGTTGTTAGGTGGAACTGGCCTATTGTCAGTTTATGACAACTATAAGACGTCAAAGTGAGTCTGGAGCGTTCACACTACTTTTGTGTTTGAACACGACGGATTGGCCTTAATTCAAAACAAGTCGGCGGAAATAGTCCAATTGAACATCGTCCATTATATCAATATCGTCGGCGTATGCGAGAAGTTTTACAGATTTTGGAAGATAGTGCCTCTGATGTTGAAGGTGGAGTTTTGCACTATCTTCTCAAGAACGATGTTAAAGAAATCGCATGACAGCACATCCCCTTGTGTGAAACCTTGATGGAGCAGCGTGAGTTCTCCATCTTCATTTTGCACAAGCGAACAAGCTTGGCAGGGATGCCAAAACTAGACATAGCTTTATACAGTTCGCCTCTGTAGATACTGTCATACGCGGCCTTAAAATAGATGAAGAGGTGGTGGGTATCGATTTGGAGTTCATAGGTTTTTTCCAGGATCTGCCGCAAAGTGAAAATTTGGTCGATGGTTGACTTTCCTGGTCTGCAGCCACATTGATAAGGAATAATCGGATTGTTGACGACATTCACATATTACAGAAGAGGCAGAGAGGATCTTGTAGGAGATGTTAAGAAGGCAACGATGCTGAGGTTCCATTCATCGGGAATGTATTCTTCTGACCATATCTTACAGATGATTTGGTGCATGCTCCTATTTACATCGTCGCCTGCTGCTTTGAACAGCTCAGCAGCTAGACTATCTGCTCGAGCGGCTTTGTTTTCAGCCGTGATATTGCCGCGATTTCCGTCGCTACTAAAAATCAATATTTTTTGGTTTCAATGGAAAAAACTAAAAATCAATATTTTTTGGTTTCAATGGAAAGGAAAAACGTAGCAATATCTTTTTGTAAGTGTGTTAGTGTTCCAGCTGTTAGCATAAACAAACAAGAGAAACAATATATTGTAATATTCGGCTTGGTCCGACAATTAAAACTTATTCACTTTTTAAATAAAACACAAATTCACTTTATTCAAATCACTCACAAACTTATTTATTCAACACTTTCAATTATAACTTTGCAAACACGTATCTTTACTTTATCTCAGTTCACAATCAATTAATTTGCCTCGCCGCCAAACGGCTATTTATATAACAAAAATTATGGGTTCTAGAAACTACTATTGGTTCCTATTGGTTCTTGGAGAAGCTGAATGTTCTGGAACATTACTCCACTTACAAATAAAAATACTGGGATTACTTTTTGTAGGGGCTAACGTTCTTAATGCTAAACAAAAAGTTTCTATTAATCACTAGGTATTGCCCCTCACAAGTGTTTACTACTACAATTAAACGATATTAGAGTTAAAGAGATACAGAGTAAGTAAAGAGAGTAAGAAAAGTGTGTACATTAAATATAGAAAGAGATACAGAGCGTAAGAGATAATAAAGTATACATATTAGACATTAAAATAGAAGGAGATACAGAGCGTATGAGATAATAAAGTATACACATTAGACCATAGAGAACCTATTTACCTAGAGTCGCAACTCGTTCTCTTTTTTTAAAATTCACTGTCCAAAAAATTTTGGGATAAGAGAAAAATATACTACCCATTGCGAATGTATTGGTTTGGCCTCCCATTTGAAATGCATTGAAAAACCAATACATTTGCATTGGGTAGTATGTTTTATCAAATTTAATTTTTTTAGTCGAAAGAGAGTAAAATGCCTTGAGTTGCGACTCTAGGTATACCTCCTCTGTGCATTAGACATTACAATAGAATGTAGAAGGAGATACAGAGCGTATGAGATAAATAAAGTGTATACACATTACAATATTATTCATTTTCTTCGTCCTTTAATTTTGTACAACATTTTCAAAATGTTACATTGAATGCCTTTCGTTCTTGGATAGCAATGTATTATTTGCTTCAACAATCGTCGAATTTATCCAATGATCCAATTGAAAATTTTCAGCATATCTTCGTCCTCGGATGAAGAATGCTTGTAATGATGTCCATGTTATATGTACCTATTCTTAAGAACACAACGATAAACCTTATTTATTTTCATTATTATTCTTTATTTTCATTATTATTATTTTAGGCGGGGAGCCCTCAATCCTGAAATTGCACTTACACGGATTTCAAATTTTTTTATATTAAAAGATAGTTTATAGAAATACCAACAAATTAAGCCCGGTATGACGAGGCCTATCCTGGCACCAGTATTTTTTTGCAATTTTTTGCATTATTAATAATTATTGATAATTTGCACTTATCGCGGATTTTAATTTTAACTAGCGCATATTATTGGAAATTTAATGTGCTTTCAGGAAAAAATGGTATGACAGCTGCCATCCTGGCACCAATGTCTGTCATACCTATTTTAAAATTTTGTCACTCATATGTTTTTAAAATAGGTATGACAGACATTGGTGCCAGGATGGCAGCTGTCATACCATTTTTTCCTCAAAGTACATTAAATTTCCAATAATATGCGCTAGTTAAAATTAAAATCTGCGATAAGTGCAAATTATTAATAATGCAAGAAATTGCAAAAAATACTGGTGCCAGGATAGGCCTCGTCATACCGGGCTTAATTTGTTGGTATTTCTATAAACTATCTTTTAATATAAAAAATTTTGAAATCCGTGTAAGTGCACTTTTAGGATTGAGGGCTCCCGGTGTATTTATAATACTCACTATTTTATTATTTATAGTAATTATAACACAATAAAAACGCACTCTCTTCTATTTTCTTTTTCAACACATAATATTATCCCATTTGCAAAAACTGTCAAGTTTCTAGTATGTGTTAAAATCAGTGTAAAAATCTGTGTAGATTCGTCTCAAAAGACGAATTCAAAACGAATCAATTCGTCGGGAAAAAACATCAATATTTTTCCCATTGGAAAACGTTTAAGAAAAAAATATTGCCGGCCCGTCGACGGCACATCAATGTTTTGGTTCAATGGAAAACCACATTAGCTGTTCTACCTTCCGCTTTTTGTAACGTACTTTAACGAGACTGGCTGTGTGTTTTTTCTCTGAATTTAGCTCAAAGAATCTTTTAACTTTTTCAGTATAGGGGAGAGTGGGTATGTTTGGCACACTTTTCGAATACATTAAATTTGCCGAGATCTTATAGATCGTATCTGAGCAAAATTGATTTCTAAAGATAAAATAACATTTTGGCAACCTATTTTTAGTTAAAAAGAAGGCGAAACTCCGACAGAAGAAAAGCAAAAAATTGATTTCATGAACCAACTCACTTTGTCCCATTCCTCCTACGAGCAGGAGGATTGGGACAACTATGGGGTGGAATGGGACATTTTTCGAATACATTACATTTGCCGAGATCTTATAGATCGTATCTGAGCAAAATTAATTTCTAAAGATAAAATAACATTTTGGCAACCTATTTTCAGCTATAAAGAAGGCGAAAGTCCGACAGAAGAAAAGCAAAAAATCATTTCATGAACCAACTCACTTTTTTCCCATTCCTCCTGCGAGGAGGAGGATTGGGTTTGTCCCATTCCTCCTGCGATCAATAGGATTGGGACAACTATAGGGTGGAATAGTGATGTCCCAATCATCCTGCGTGGCACCTTATATAAATAATTTATAATATCACTTTTCGTGTGGCAATAATTAAACAAAACAGCGATGAATTCACTTAAAAAATGGTGTTGCTACCTAATTATTACACTTTTTTGAGCAGTAAGTTCACACATTAAAAAAAAAATTCACTCAAAGTTTACACAGATGTTTTACTTTTTATGCACAAATTACCTTTTTTTAATCTCCACTCCGTAATTTTTTCCTAGACACAACTTGTTTTGTTGAGGGACGGGGACAGACTGAAGACAGAATCTGTCATACAAGGAAAGAGAAAAAAGGTAGGAATTGAGAAAATGCCTAAGTCCCATTCCTCCTGTGTCCCAAACATACCCACTCTCCCCTAAACTGCGTTTATTTCATCAAAAACCTCCGAACTTCATTCCTGCTGTTGGCTCTCTCAACATCCTTGATTAAGGCCGTGTGTGAATTGCGTAAAAATGTGTATTAAAACTTGACACTAGCGTGGTGAATAAAATGGGTTAAAATTTATCCTGCTGTGGAGCAGGAAAAATGGGTTAACATTTTGACTTATCTTTTTTTTTCTCATGAATGATAGCGAACATTGCTTCTGTTTTGTTGTTTTTCTGTTCTTTTTCGTTTTATTTTGTTCCTTGTTATGATTAATTAATTATTGCATTGATATTTCAAAAGATTAAAAGAAAAATAATTGTTCTTTCATTTGAGAATGATAACAGATATGCTGTGAAAACTTGTTTTGCAGTGCTACCACATGGAAAAAACCAAGGGAAATTTTTGTTTGAAATTTTTTTACTGTGGCTTCAAAATATAAATTTACCACTGCAAAAACGAGAAAAATAAATAAAACAGAGTTTGTTTGTTATTTTTAGTGACTTTTCATGAAAGTCCTACTCAGGCCCACAAAGTTTTTATTTCATATTTCCCGGGCACCCTCTTGCGAAGAACTGACAAAACTTCCAAGAGTTTCAATCTGTCATGAGAAAGTGCTACTCAACTTTGCCGTTCGGAATCAGCGTTAATCCCCTCAATTCTTCACACGCACCCAGAGAATTGTTGATGAGAGTAAGCCACTTAGGCCTTGGCTCTTCAAGAGCTGTTGCGCCACTCTTTAAAAATATGGTCCTACCACCTCATTTTTGTTGCTGTTTTTTCTCATTTTCACAGACACGAAGTAACAGAAAAATAAAATTTGGGGTATCCGGAGGGTAAACCGGAAGTCATTTTCCGATCTCCTTTGTCTCTGCTCTGAATATAAAAAGAAAAACGACTCTTTGGCTGGCGTGGAACAGGAACACCTCTTGGAGAAAAATGAAACAGCCAATGACGGAATGGTATGAAATCTAACGATAGCGCATCTCTTCTCTACGCAATTTCCGGAATAAATGAAATTTAAACAGTGTTGGTATATAAAGGTTTAAATTATGCCTCAATACCATTACAGTAATGTCCTGAATCCTGATTTCTTGAGCAATAGTAAAAAGCAAGAGTAGCAATCTCTTTTTTGAATGTGTATGTGAAAGCTAACACAACAAATTTAGAATAAAATATTCTTCAATTCAAATTGTGCATTATCTTTGATTTTTACATAATTCGTAAAATTATTTTCGCCAAAATAATTTTTTAAATAAATCTTGCAACAAATTCCAAACATTTTTAAGCTTTTTAACATTAACAAATATCAAACTCATTGTATATGAAACCACCTAGTACAATCAAGAATGGGTTTTTCGATTTTTTGTGCCAGATCAAAACAAAAAAAAAACAAAAAATCCCAATACAAAACTTATGTAAAACAATTAGCACTGCGCCAGAACTCAAGATGGCCATACAATCGATTGCCAGGTCGCGGGTACTAGCTATGTAGATAGAAATACAATAGGCCAGTTCCACCTAACAACATCTCACTGAGATCTCAATGTCACTTTGACTGAGGCAAAATCATTTGGTGGAACATAATTCTCAGTTCTCATTGATAAAATGGTTACCTTACAAATTGTTGTTGTACATATGTCAGTCACGTCAAAATAGCTGAGTGAGAAATCGAATCCAAAATATTTTCATCTCAGAGATCTCAGAAAAAAATCTCAATCCTCAGCTGAGATTTTTTGTTCCACCTAAAAAATCTCTGAGATCTCAGTGAGATGTTGTTAGGTGGAACTGGCCTAATGATCAAACTGTCTGAAATGTCAAACTCGTAGTATGTGTGAAAATTCGTGTGAGAATATGTTTAAAAGCAGAAACACAATGGCGCTTTGCCGTCGATTTTGACAACTGCGAAAAGTTCAGCTATAGGAAATCTGTGTAACCTCACACAATGACGCTTTTCCTACGTACGCTTTTTTTGACAAACGTAAGAAAACGTAAAGAAGCCACCATCTGTCAAAAAAAAGTTCAACTTGGTTGAACTTTTGCTTTGTCTGACAGCTCAACAGCTGTTTGTTCATTTGTTGTTTGGAGCAGCGTTACCACTTTAAAAAAAATGGAAGCGAAGTAAATTTGGGAATAAAGCGAAGTAGATTGAGAAAAAGCGAAAAAGATTTTAAAATAGTGTATTTTATACTGACCATGAATACATAGACAGATCTACAATTAGAGCCGTGTGTGAATTGTATTAAAATGTGTATACAAACTTGACTTTCGATTTAATTTTGACACTACATGGCGGATATGATGTGTTAAAATTTAACTAGCAAGCTAAAATATGACACTAGTGCTTAAATTTAACCAACATTCCAACCCAAGTTGCGCACGGCGTAAAATATTAAACACTTTAATACAATCACGTAACTCATACTTTGCGTATATGTATGGGTTGACATTTCGTGTTTGTAAAGTGTGTCCGCTTATTGTTCGTGTATAAGGATAGAAACTTATCGATTATATATTTTCCTGATGAAAATAAGAGAACTGTAGGCATAAAATTACTCAATGAGTTAATCGAAGCAGATTTTGGAAATATCAAGTAAAATCGAGTGAAGTAGATTTCAAAACATTCTTGATGGTGCGAAGTTATAATAGATATTCAAAGTTTTTCAAAAATCGAAGTAGACTACTTCGAAAGGAGTAAAGTGGCAAATCTGTTTGATGATGATGGAGGGAGAACTGTCATTCAAAGCACACGTGAAGCGGGTGCATCGTAACGCAACGACGCGTCTGCCTAAAGCGCCATTGTGTTTCTGCTTTAAATCTGTCTCCAAAAAGAGATTTCAGAGAAATCAATTCTTCCAGTAAAAAATTTAATACTTTTCCCAATTTTAAATAAATTTGAAGGGGAAAAAATTGCCACAGATCCGTGAAGAATCAATTTATGGTCTCTATGTAAAATCCCATAAAACTTCCTCTCAGCCAGAGTACTATTTGTGACACCATCGCGTTGGGATTTGAGAACTAGTGGATGCGATAATGAAATCAAAGATTTTTGTATAATTCTACTTTCGAAATTCTAAAAATTTTTTTTTTTTTTTGAAACAGTGAAGTGTATAATTTAACAAACTACGAAATAATATAATAAATGGAAGCATTTTGAAGTAGCAGCGATGTTTTGTTTTTGACATGAGACATGAGTGCCATTGCCATGTTTGACACTCCGTTTCCATTTCGTACCAACTCTCCAAAAATCACAAAATTCTACTGGAAGCCAGTGTTGCCAGAC
Source organism: Sphaerophoria taeniata (assembly GCA_943590905.1). Classification (NCBI taxonomy): domain Eukaryota; kingdom Metazoa; phylum Arthropoda; class Insecta; order Diptera; family Syrphidae; genus Sphaerophoria; species Sphaerophoria taeniata. The sequence goes on from OX016541.1 coordinate 71,495,722, forward strand.
TTTTGAACACGGTTTTCCCACAGTAGGTTCGAGAAATCCCTTTTTTCCCACACAGATCTTATAGAAATCCCACAATTATCCCACACGCTACCAAAAACAAAACACAGTCAAAATACAGCTTAAAATTTTGTATTTAATAGCACATTATTAAATAGTTTTCTGCACTGAATTGTCGTCCCACAGGTTATACAGAATGCCTCAAAGACGGACTTTAACCAAGCGCTGAAATTCGGCTCATTCATTCCATTTTGCCTGGAATGTTTGTATGGTGGGAGCTAATTCTATTTGTTCAGGGTAAATTGACCGAGTAAATATAGCCAATAGCTGAGCGAAGACAAATTCACATGTTTTTTCTGATTTTATAGACAAAACTAAACACAGAATTGAAAATAGAGGCCTAAGACAGTAGTGCTTCTACTGTAGCTAAACAAAAAAATTATTAAAAAAGTAATAAGTAAAAAATTACTATTGGAGGACTTTGAATTGCCTTGACACATCTGCTCAGAAATAAAAAAGAAAAAACGCCAATTGACATTGGAAAGGACAATGTACTACCACGCCGCCATACAAAAGCGACATTTATAAGTCATTTTCACCTAAGACGAAGAGCGAAGTGGTGTATGTTGTTCTGAAACAAATGATGAAAATCCAAATTCAGTTAATACATCTGTTGAAAATTCACTTATGTGCGTTCAGATATGAATAAAAATGGAAAAATATTGCATTAATGAAAATCCCTCTTTTTTGTTCTACGAGGTTAAAAAAATCCCTTTATCCCTTTTAGCTTTCTTCATCCCATAAAAAGGGATAAATCCCTCAATCTGGCAACACTGCTGGAAGCCATCAGTCCCACCATTCCATCGATGAGACGACAAATCCATGTGCACAAACATGGCTTTCTTGGGTAGAGCAACATTTTGCCGGTCATTTGTACAACCGCATTCACAATCGCGCTCGTTCGCCATTTTAAATCAAAATCCGAATCTAGTTTCGATTCAGTCAGTGTTCGGTTTGTTGTGTCTTCGCCAGTTCTCAAATAAAAAAATGGGTTTACCTCGTGTGTTTTTTGATATGACCGCTGATAATCAGCCCGTGGGTCGCATCGTTATGGAAGTGAGTATATTCTATTGTAAAAAAATGTCCAATTAATTTCCATTACGTAAGGATTTTAAGGCGAAAGATTAAGAAACTCTTACTAATTGTACTCCATTGAAATTTTCACCCAATCTGCTCAAGCTCAAGGGGTTATATTGTGTGTGTATATATATATGTAGAATGGAAATTTTTAAGTATGCAGTGATTATATACAAATTATATATTTATGTATTTAGATTTGCTTAGTTTTAGAGTTTTATTAAATTCTTTGTTGGTATCCCAGCCTCCACATGTATGCGTAAATGAGTGTAAAATTTAGGTATAAAAAGTCAAACTTTAAATCGATTTTCATCAAAACTTAAACTTTTATTCGGGAAAGAGGAAAATTTCAAGTTCTTTTTTTTTCCAATTGCATAAAAAATGTCTCGTGCGTCATGTGGAATACCGCCTTGCATTTGCACACACGATTAGCGAATACGCGACCGGTTTATTTTACATCGTGGTAGAAGGTAGAATCTTGCTTGTATGAGTAATCAAAAGTTCTTGTTAACACTTCACAAAGAAAAATAGGAATCGTGGTACGAGCACGCCCTAGATTCTGGAAGTTTCTAAGCCACATTTTTGTGCAGATGTTTTTTTTTGAAGGTCCGACCTTGGAGGAAAGATTTTCTCACGGTTTTGCATAGTCATGTACAACCTACCTAGATTAAAATTTCTATTTACTTGTATTGCTGTATATCATTTTGGCATGAGGTGGTTAACACGAAAAATACTTGCACGAGTAGGTATGTAGTGGTTGGGTGTTAATTTACCAAAAATTCGAAATTGTTAGAAACTGACAGAACAATGGACATCATTAGGTACCTTATGACTTCAAAACACTTAAATTTTGCAATTTATATTTTTTTAAATGAAAATGGCTCGATGGCGTGACAGTAAATGAGAAAAATACAGTTTTTTGTTCGATGACGTGGACGAAAGAGGTATGCCGTATGCACCATTAATTTTTTTTAGGTGGGTTGGGGTTGGTTCAATTGTGAAAATATTTCTGCCAAAAGTTCCCCAGAGTGATAATTTTGTTTTTGCGCACATGTGTCTGACATTAGCAATTCATTTAAAACAGCACTTTTCATTGGTGACTTAACACGTTGAGAGAAGTGTCCAATTTACTTCATGTCCAAGAAACTACGATGTTCTAATGAAACATCAAATGCTGAGTGAGTAGGTATACGCATTTAAGGTTCAACATACATTTAACAAAACAGTGTCTAAGCAAGCTGCATAGAAGTCCATCGTCATTTTGCACAAGCGAACGAGCTTGGCAGGGATGCCAAAACTAGACATAGCTTTATACAGTTCGTCTCTGTAGATGCTGTCATACGCGGCCTTATAATCGATGAAGAGGTGGTGGCTATCGATTTGGAGTTCATAGGTTTTTTCCAGGATCTGCCGCAACGTGAAAATTTGGTCGATGGTTGACTTTCCTGGCCCGAAGCCACATTGATAAGGACCAATCAGATTGTTCCACATTGATAAGGACCAATCAGATTGTTGACGAAAGGCTTCAGACGTTCACATATTACGGCAGAGAGGATCTTGTAGGCGATGTTAAGTAGACTGATTCCTCTGTAATTGGCGCAGTTTAGAGGACCTCCTTTTTTTCAGAATCGGGCAAACAATGCTGTTCTTCAATGTTCTCCATGTACTAGATTCCTGAAATTTTAGGGTTCAATACCCAAAGGGACACAATCAGGTCCTATTTTGTAAGACTCCGCCATCCGTCCATCAATCACCAAGCTGTTCCTAATGAACGGTACATAATAGTAAGAAAGTTGTGTATTTCTGTTGCCGCTATAACAACAAATGCGTACTTTAAGAACAATAAAAGAAAAAAAGGTTTGATTGGACTCCCATACCCATGCCTTTTTATAGATAATAGGTCTGTTCTTTTACTCCTTTAAACTTCAAAATTCTCACACTTTTCTGTTCTTTTAAGGTATAATCTGCTCATAGCTAAGCTCTGATCGCCATTAAATTTCCTCAGAGACAAGAAAGAAAAACGCCATAAGAGAGCGACCTACAAGCTTAGAAGAAAGAGACTAGCGTCTGAAGAAAAAGTTGAGAACTGACATTGTTCCAATCTTTTTCCAGCAAGCCCTGAAGACTGGAATCCAAACCTCTGAAAAAAATAACCCCTCTTGCAGCGATGCTAAGAAATGATGTACATTTCGAACAATGAGCTGATTCTGTTGCTTCAGGTATAGCTAGCCCAGTAGTTGACTCATTGTAGAACTAAAGTTTGAGAGTGATCTTTGGTAGGAACTTTGAGGGAAGAACTCTTACTATTAAAACATTTAACATGAGATTTTTATGTTGATTGACTGTCAATCGTCTGTTTTAAATCGTTTTGGGGAACTTCTAGCTCAGGAGTCAAGATTTTTTAAATCTTTCTTAAGAGCAAACTTACGTCCGATTTCTTGACAAGGTTCTAATCCTTAAAACTCGGTTTAGTGAAATTTTGGAACTCATGTGAGCTTTAAGTCAATTAAGTCTGTTAGAACTCCGATTTAGAACTTTGTAATAGTTAGAACTTCGATAAAATTGGACCCTCAAATTCGGGGGTCTAGTGTCTTAGAACTTGGTTTAATTAGAATTTCGTTTTTTCAACGAGCGAAATGAATTAGCTGATTTCATATCGGACAACGGCGGCGTCGACCGTTTCGTTGGGAAAAATTGATATTTACATTTAAGCATTTGTTGGCATTGAATTATTGTTGTCAGACGACCGCGACACCCTTGTTTTGGTGGACAAAGCGGTACAGATGAGCTATTGGTGGCAAATTGACGGTTTGAGATGGGGTCATCAGAGAGCATGGGAAGCGTCTGAAGGAGTCGTTTTGTAGACGTCGGAATCTGGTGGTATTGCATCAGAATCATTGACGCTAACCTTGTTAGCAAATGGTCACTTAAGTAAACTTCGCCGGTGGCGACAGCTAAAAGAAAGCCAACGCCTAAGTGTCGGCCACTCATCATCAATAATTCTCTGAGTGCATGTGGAGAATTGAGGGAACAATTTAACGCCGATTCCGAACGGCGAAGCACTTTTTTCTGGGCACGACTAGGACTCGAAGCCCACGTACTGTGTAACAGCCAACACACAAAGGCTTAGAACTCATTTATGATTTTAGATCGAGTTCTAGAGAAGTGAAGAAATGCCCGAGTTCCAAATATTCTAAAAACTTAGTTTTAAAGTTAGACCGAGATTCACTAGATCGAGTTTTAAAGGGAATTTAGAACTTTGTGAAGAAATTGGGCGTAAGAAAGTCTTACTACGATGAGGGTACAAAATTCCTCCCACCTACGTTTAAAGGACTACCCTTGAGCTTTTCCGACTTAGCCAAATATTTAGGCCTCATTTTAGACAAAAAACGAAATTGGAAGGCAAATATTGATGAAAGAGTAAAAAAAAGCTACTGTTACTTGTAAAAAGGCCATAGACTCAAAATGGACATTCTCCCTAAAAATAACCCACCGGCTATACACTTCGGTAATCAGACCGATACTCATTTATGGAGTTGTCGTATGGTGGACAAGATGGTAAATCTGAATAAATGCATCAAAGTCCAGCGGTCAGCAGGTATGTGCATCACAGGAACAGTACGCTCAACACCAACAGCAGCTTTGGAAGTGCTTCTAAACCTATCACCTCTTGACATCTTCTCTAAAATGGTGGCAGCCAACTCATGCGTAAGGCTTAGAGCCACCTCTCAATGGATTAGTAACAACACTGGTCATACTACTATCTCAGATCTATCCCAGATCGCTTAGACTATACCACCCCAAAAATAGTATTCGATAATAACCTCCATGTTTCAATCCCTTCAAGATCTTCTTGTGAAGAAGAAAGACCTCTGGAAAAAATCACGATACACTTCTATACAGACGGTTCATAGACCGACTACGGCGTTGGAAGTGGTATTTACTCGAAACAACTGAATCTCAGTCTATCATTTAGACTTCCCAATCAATGTAGTGTGTTCCAGGCAGAAGTAATGGCGATTAAAGAGCCACTATCCTGGCTCAAAAAAAACGTTATATGTATCTTGCAAGGATATACGAATCTTCTCAGACAGCCAAGCCGCTCTCAAATCTATCGCGTCTGTCTCCTCAAACTCTCAAATGGTCCACGTCTGTCGATCATCTCTTAATGAGAAGACAGAACAGTTTAATATTCACCTCATTTGGGTGCCGGGCCACAGAGACATCCCGGGAAATTGCAAAGCCGATGAGCTCCCCAAAAAGGAACACTTCTGCCTACTGTTAGACAAAGACATAACATAGGAACACCACTTGCTACATGCAAATATCTTCTCAAACAATATGCTCTAGAATCAACAAATGCTAGATGGTCACAGGGTACCACCTGCCTAGCAACCAAACAAATATGGCCAAGCATAGACCTGAAACGGTCAAATGGCTTGATCTCCCTGAGCAGACAAAATATAAGCTCTACAATTGGAGTCATAACAGGACACTGCCTCATAGGCAGACATGCTTTGACTTCTGTAGAAGCTGCATGTATGTACATGGCCGGCACTCTCCAATAGAAGGAATAACTATCTCGATAATCCCTTCTTCGATGATACCAGTGAACTGGCAACGATCTGTCTCGCTAACTTCATTAAAAATACGAAATGGTTTGTTTAAGTTCATTACTCTCCCATGAGTAACTTTTTTAGTGGTATCACAACGCACCCTTGAGGTCTAAGTGAGTCAATAACATCTAGACAGCCACTCTAACCTAACCTAACCTAACCTTACAGTTTCAGAAGACTTCTGAACTCTTCCGAATGCTTCTGGACGTCAAAACGACATTACACGCAAAAATTTCTTGCGGGAGTTTTTGTGAGTTCTGTCAAACCATAAGGAGTACATTGAATTTTGTTGACGTTTGATATAATTTTGTGCATTTGTGGGATTTTTGCTGTCAAGTGTTCTTTTACTTTTTAGGAGAATCACAACCCACTCCTCGGTTATTGACAGTTTTTACAAAAACTCCCGAAAATGTAAAAGAACGGACCTATTATTTGCTTTATAGAGTTGTTGGTCTTCTTCATTTTATATGACTTGATAGCGAAATGCATTTCATCGTTTGACGCTGGCTGAAAAAAATCGTGAGTCATAAATATTCTAAAACACAAGAACAACTCAACACAGCCAAGGTAAATGTAATTAATTGCTGTTTGAGAACTTTATCACAAAAGTTATTACCATCATTATCAAATATCTTGAATGTTTGAGTGTCTGTTTAAAAATTTAATATTCGTATATGTAGGTGTGTATGTTATTTTGACGATGGGGTCATCGATTAGGTTCTCTGTCGTTCATCGTTTTGTTAATCATATGTACTAGCGGTTTATCTACCATCCACCATATACCAAACACAAAATACACAAAACCACTTAATGGACAACAAGCTTTTGAAACATGAAAGAACAATCTAGTCCAAAAAGTATCTAATAACTGTATTTCGACCTTGAGCACAAGTAAAATGAAATCACCTTTGGTTGGGGCAGAGTTTTGTTTGTCATTAGTTGTTTCTATCTACATTTTTGTGTCGTGCACGCCTGTTTGTAACAACGTACACAATTTGTGCCTTTTACGGTCTGTTATCGCCCTCTTGATCGATCGAATCAGGAATCATAATTGCATGGATCCGAAGTGCTGACAACCCAAAATTATCACTCGGAGTTAAGATAGCATGCTATTTAATTAAAACAAAAAAACGTACCCATTTTAACAAGTTTACGTGTATAAATATTTAAAATATCGTTTGACTCATCATTTTGTTGTTGTTTTCATTTCAGCTGCGTTCCGACGTAGTACCAAAAACTGCTGAGAACTTCCGTGCACTATGTACACACGAAAAGGGATTCGGATTCAAGAGTTCTACATTCCATCGTGTGATCCCTAATTTCATGTGCCAAGGAGGTGATTTTACCAATCACAATGGTACCGGTGGCAAGTCCATCTACGGCACCAAATTCAATGATGAAAATTTCACCTTGAAGCACACCGAACCCGGATGTTTGTCCATGGCCAACGCTGGTCCCCACACCAACGGATCGCAATTCTTCATCACTACTGTTAAAACTGCGTGGTTAGATAATCGTCATGTTGTTTTCGGCAAAGTTGTTGAAGGTATGGATGTTGTCAAGAAGATCGAAGGCTATGGCAGTCAATCCGGAAAAACAAGCAAGAAGATTGTCGTCGCCGATTGCGGTCAACTGTAAACAAGTCGTCCCCAGTCAGCATAGTTCATATATATTCCCAATTAATAAGAAAAAATCGTTTGAAAAACCCTCAGTAACTTCAACTACACAAAAATGGTGAACAAAATTAAAGAGAATTCAATTAAAATATGAAAACCGTAAAAGTATAAGAAATAACAGCAGAAGATTAAAATAATAATAAATTTAACTAACTAAAATGTTTATCTTGTTCTTTTATTAAATTTAAAAATGACTCAAGGTTTATTTTCTTGTTGAAGACAACACCATTTCTCAACACATTCTCTTCAATGGGAACGATTACTGTTTGGAATTCGCATACGTTGTTTTTGAGCCACAGATATTTGTCTGGCTCTGAAAATGGTTCGAAATTTCGCCACCTCCTGTAGAATAGAAATATTTTGTACTTTGAAAATTTGTTTTAGTTTCTTATTTCATATGAATGATTGTTTATAAAATAATGGTAATGATAATGAATAAAGATGAATAACCTTTAAATTGTTCTCTGGAAGATATTTTTTTTTCGAATGAGCTTTGGGGCGTTATGCTTTCGGACAGACATGAGTTTTATTGAATGTATAATTTTGAGCCAAAGTCATGCGATGCATGGATGATTGAAAAGTAGAATGGAAATAATTTTCGAATCAAATTAGAATGGCATTTCATCTTTAGAATTAATTGAAAAAAAAGATTTTTCGACTGGCATAATTTCGGCGCAGGGACATAATCAGCTCTATCGGCAATTCCTTGGGGAAATATTTCTCCCACGGAATTTTACTATTCTCGAGAACACATACATACCTCCTATCGGGAATTCCTCGCGGAATGCTTTTCCCTGGGAACAAGTTTTACCAACATAAAAGTGAGAAAAAAATATTTGAAAATAGTATTCGAATATTTTGACATTTCATTTTAAAGTAAAAAACAAAGAAGTTAGTTTTTGTAAAATGTTTTAATTAATAAAAATGCAAAGGTTATCAGTGTTATTGTCATTAGAAGAAGAAGGCGAAATAAGCCGAGGGCCATACGACGTGGTTTAAGAGGTCATTCAAATCCCTTGGAGTTACCACAGGCACTGTATGTTGAAATAGATATTCGTTTGAATCATCACATTTTTATGAGTTTAGGCTTTGTTCCATAGATTTCACAATTATTACAGAGTTGGTTAATTCTTGAACATCATCCTTACTTTTATTTGTGACAAAACCATTTAGTGTCCGTGGCTTAGTGGTAAGGAGCGTTGGCTGCTAAGCAGAACGTCGTGGGTTCGAGTCCTACTCGTGCCCATAAAGTTTTTATTTCATTTTCCACGGGTACTGCCTCTTGCGAAGAACTGACAAAACTTCCAAGAGTATCAACCTGTCATGAAAAAGTGCTTCGTAACTTTGCCGTTCGGAATCGGCGTTAAATTGTAGGTCCTCTCAATTCTTCACAGGAACCCAGAGAATTGTTGATGAGAGTAAGCCACTTAGGCCTTGGCTCTTCAAGAGCTGTCGCTTCACTCTATTTATTTATTTATAAAACCATTTGCAGGTTTTTTTTCCATTAAGGAAATTAAATTTTTGATTGGAACTTGAAGAATTAGACCTTAAAAAATCAATCAATCAGTAAGTTTTAATAGTTACCTTTATTTATTTGTACATTTTTACAAACATATTATTTTTAACGATAATCTTTTTTTTAGAAATCAAATCATGCGTTAGAAACAACATTTATGTCAACAAAAAGATACAAGTGAGTAAGAGTGACTATCTGTAATTGTTAAACTCCAGATGACCTTTCAAAACACCTAAGTTTGTTTTTTTCGATTTTTTGTATCGTAACGAATTTTTAATTTTAACGGTTTTTCAATCGTCAGATAAACAAGCAGATAGTGTTTATTCGACAAATAACAAAATATTGGATTTTTCAATCGTCAGATAGACTTTATCTGAAGAAAAACGCTCTTATTTGTTCGACCGATGAATACTCAGATAAGTTTATTTGCCAGTTTGTTATTTTTATTTTTGTTCGATGATTGAAAAATGGGCTCTTAATTGTTTAAATTAACGAATAACAATAAAAAATCAAAAGATTCATTAGTTTTATTAAACACATACCTATTGAATATCAAATAATTATAATAATTTCTGTATTCTTAAAGTAAAAGGAAATAGAGATCAGAACAAAAAGATAAAATGTAAAAAAAGAGCCAAGTTCTCTTATGTGCGAACAACACTGTTTAAAAAATCAACCACCAAAAGTAATGGTATTTATATTTAAAAGAAAGCTAAGTTCTTACATGTAAAAGTGTTATATTGAATATTTTAAATCATAAAAGATAATGCAACAATATTAAAAGAAAATAGAAAATAGTTTGGATGAAAATTTACTAGTTCACTTGGCAAGTTTTCGTTTGAAGCGTGATTAATAACATTTTAAAACTTGAACAGTGAACTTGTTAATTTTCATCCAAACTATTTTTAACAAATAATATGAACAAAAAAAGTTAAACAATTTCTTTTGATTTTATTATTGTTTTGGAACTTAAAATACATGCAAAAACACATACTTGAAAATAGAGATGTGACCATGCATATTCGATAGTTTTGATTTGTAAATCGGTGCATTTAATAACGTTTTTTAAGAAGGCTAAAACGCATGTAAACTGAAAAACTTACTTTTAATAAACAATAAATTCACTCTCCCAACAATATTATGTGCTTTAAAGTGGTTTTGAAGTTTATTTTATTAAAGGTTATCGAAAAGATATCACATTTTCGATATATCGGTTAATTTTTTTTCATCCACATTTTATTTCAAAAAAATAAAAAAAATTGCACTTTCAGCAACAAGAACTTGTCGGAGGATGTCAGAGAAAATTGTGTTTGTATCTGCCAAAAATAAAACCAAACAAAGGACTTCATCGCAGAGCATCGCTTACAAACGGCATGCGTTGAACTTTGTCGGAGAAAATACCCGATCAGCTGATCGGAGAAATACCTTGAAGCAAAATGTCTCCGATTTCCGCAAGAAATCTGAGAAAATTCCGCTCCGACGTTTACCTCGATAGGGCCTAACGGCTGTTTTTGACGTTTTTGTCGCTTACGATATTTTCCTACTTATGCATATTAATGGTGCTTACGATAAAATTAATAAGTAAGAAAAAAAAAGTCTCGGTTTTACTTCATTTTGATGGAATTATCAAGAAAGTAAAATAACTTAATAATACACTAGTCAAAACAATTAAAGGAACACTTGAAAAAACTCAAAAATGGAGTGGTTTTTTATAAGGCTGTATCTCAGTAGAAAAAAGTCGGATTGAAGTGAAATAAAAAGGTTTTCAAAGGTTATCATTTTTTCTTTTCAAATTATTTTGAGTTAAAAAAGTACCGTTTGTCGTTTTTGCTTGAGCGTAAAAAATGTTCACTCAATTTCAAAATCGAAAAAAAAAATAAACTTTGAGTAGTCATAAAATGAGCGGAATTTTTTTTTCAATCCAATCAATCTAAGATTCAATTTGAGAATTTTGCTGGCTATAATTTACTGTTTGGTTCAGATCGCTAGAATTTTTTTTCTAATCAAAAAATGGGTTTACATGCAAAAACACAATTTTGACTTTGGACCCTAATAACTCTGCTAAATATTGACTTACAAAAAAAATAAAGACAGATTTGAAAAATTCATTAAATTTTCTACACAAAAACATTAAAAAAAATAAAAATATTGTTTTTTTTCAATCTTTTCTATCACTTTAAAAAAAAGGTCCAAAATACGCATTTTTCAACTTTTTCATAAAAACTACCGTTATTTAGTGCTTTTCAGTGATGCAACTAATCTGAGGCTTAATTATTAAAGCTCATAAAATTTCCTTGATTTTGGTGAAAATTTCACATCAATACGATTAACCGTTTCTGTGTTTCGATCAATCAAACTTACAAAACACTTTTTTTTTAAATTTTAAGGAAAATTTTTTTTTGTCTTATTTTTCTGTTCTTTTGAATTTGTTCATTTTTTAAATTTTTTTTATTTTTTTCATTATCATTATGACTTTGTGAAATTCGGATGAAAATTTCACATCAATACGATTAACCGTTTCTGTGTTTCGATCAATCAAACTTACAAAACACTTTTTTTAATTTTAAGGAAAGTTTTTTTTTTGTCTTATTTTTCTGTTCTTTTGAATTTGTTCATTTTTTAAATTTTTTTTATTTTTTTCATTATCATTATGACTTTGTGAAATTCGGATGAATTTCCTTGATTTTGATGAAAATTCGTCCGAATTTCACAAAGTCATAATGATAATGAAAAAAATAAAAAAAATTTAAAAAAATGAACAAATTCAAAAGAACAGAAAAATAAGACAAAAAAAAAACTTTCCTTAAAATTTAAAAAAAGTGTTTTGTAAGTTTGATTGATCGCACAGAAACGGTTAATCGTATTGATGTGAAATTTTCACCAAAATCAAGGAAATTTTATGAGCTTTAATAATTAAGCCTCAGATTAGTTGCATCACTGAAAAGCACTAAATAACGGTAGTTTTTATGAAAAAGTTGAAAAATGCGTATTTTGGACCTTTTTTTAAAGTGATAGAAAAGATTGAAAAAATAATATTTTTATTTTTTTTTAATGTTTTTGTGTAGAAAATTTAATTTTTTGATTAGAAAAAAAATTCTAGCGATCTGAACCAAACAGTAAATTATAGCCAGCGAAATTCTCAAATTGAATCTTAGATTGATTGGATTGAAAAAAAAATTCCGCTCATTTTATGACTACTCAAAGTTTATTTTTTTTTTCGATTTTGAAATTGAGTGAACATTTTTTACGCTCAAGCAAAAGCGACTAACAGAAACAGTACTTTTTTAACTCAAAATAATTTGAAAAGAAAAAATGATAACCTTTGAAAAACTTTTTATTTCACTTCAATCCAACTTTTTTCTACTGAGATACAGCCTTATAAAAAACCACTCCATTTTTGAGTTTTTTCAAGTGTTCCTTTAATTGTTTTGACTAGTGTATATTCTGCGCTATACAAAAATCAAACTTTCATAAATACACTAGTCAAAACAATATTAAAGGAACACTTGAAAAAACTCAAAAATGGAGTGGTTTTTTATAAGGCTGTATCTCAGTAGAAAAAAGTCGGATTGAAGTGAAATAAAAAGTTTTTCAAAGGTTATCATTTTTTTTTTCTTTTCAAATTATTTTGAGTTAAGAAAGTACCGTTAGTCGTTTTTGCTTGAGTGTAAAAAATGTTGACTCAATTTCAAAATCGAAAAAAAAATAAACTTTGATTTGTCATAAAATGAGCGGAACTTTTTTTCAATCCAACCAATCTAAGATTCAATTTGAGAATTTTGCTGGCTACAATTCACTGTTTAGTTCAGATCGCTACGATTTTTTTCTAATCAAAAAATGGGTTTACATGCAAAAACACAATTTTGACGCGAAAGAAATGCTGCAAGAAAATTCGACGTCGGACGGCTACAATCGCAAGAGATCGCCAGATCCTTCTCTGATCGAGTGTCAAGTAACCTCTTAAGGAGTCCTATGTTGCCAACATCAAGTATCGAAGACCAGTGGCAAAATTGCCAGAATGCAGTTAGAGATGCCGCCTCTAATGTGCTGGGTTTCACACAGCCGCCAAAACGAAACCCCTGGTTTGACGAATAATGCAGGCAGGCCCATGCAGCCAAGCAGGAGGCATAAAAAGTGGCGCTGCAAACAAGGACAAGAGTTGCTCGCGAGCTCTACGAGCAAAAGAGGAGAGAAGAACGCCGGCTTCTCAGGAGAAAAAAGAGAGAGTATGAGAAGCGTCAGATCGAAGATGTTGAGAGAGCTAACAGCAGGAATGAAGTTCGGAAGTTTTATCGGAAGGTGAAACAACTGGCTCAAGGTCATCGAGCAAGAACTGATGCCTGCAGAGATCAACAAGGGAACATCATAGTAGAACCGCAGTCAGTGCTGGGGATTTGGAAAGACCACTTCTGTAGACTGTATAACGGCGACGACGTACAGAACCCCGCCATCAGACAGGAGCCTTTTATCATACACGATGACAGCCAACAATTCCGTGAACCCGACCTAGAAGAAGTGAAAAGAGCAATATCACGGCTGAAATCCAACAAAGCCGCTGGAGCAGATGGTCTAGCTGCCGAGCTGTTCAAAGCCGCAGGCGACGATCTAGATAGGAGCATGCACCAAATCATCTGTAAGATATGGTCGGAGGAATGCATGGCCGATGAATGGAACCTCAGCATTGTTTGCCCGATCCTGAAAAAGGGACATCCTCTAAACTGCGCCAACTGCAGAGGAATCAGTCTGCTTAACATCGCCTACAAGATCCTCTCTACCGTAATATGTGAACGTCTGAAGCCTTTCGTCAACAATCTGATTGGTCCTTATCAATGTTGCTTCAGGCCAGGAAAGTCTACCATCGACCAAATTTTCACGTTGCGGCAGATCCTGGAAAAAACCTATGAACTCCAAATCGATACCCACCACCTCTTTATCGATTTTAAGGCCGCGTATGACAGCATCTACAGAGACGAACTGTATAAAGCTATGTCTAGTTTTGGCATCCCTGCCAAGCTCGTTCGCTTGTGCAAAATAACGATGGAGAACTCACGCTGCTTCATCAAGGTTGGCAATGAGCTTACGGAATCATTCGACGTCAAAAAAGGATTCAGACAAGGCGATGCACTGTCGTGCGATTTCTTTAACATCGTTCTTGAGAAGATAGTCCAAAACTCCACCGTCAACACCAGAGGCACTATCTTCTATAAATCTGTTCAACTTCTTGCGTACGCCGACGATATTGATATAATGGGAAGAACACAGCGTGATGTCAATGGCGCCTTTGTGAGAATTGAGACAGAAGCGGCTTAGATGGGTTTAGCGGTAAATGAGGGAAAAACGAAGTACATGCTGACTTCGAGTAAGGACACCCAACATCGACGGCTCGGACAGAACGTCACAATAGACGCATACAACTTCGAGGTAGTTAAGGAGTTTGTCTACCTAGGCTCCGCTATTAACAGGGGCAATAACACCAGCGCTGAGATAAGACGAAGAATTACTCTTGCTAATCGCTGTTTCTTTGGGCTAAGAAAGCAACTGAGTGGAAAAGCCCTATCTCGAGCAACTAAGGTAAAACTGTACAACACCCTCATCATCCCTGTCCTGCTATATGGTGCAGAAGCATGGACCCTAACAAAATCGGATGAATGTGCCTTAGGCTGTTTCGAGAGGAAAATTCTTCGGGTCATCTTTGGCCCCGTGTGCATTGATGGGGAATGGAGAAGGAGATACAACAGCGAACTTTACGGGTTGTACAACGACGTGAACCTAGCCAGAAGGGTCAAGGTCCAGAGACTCAGATGGCTCGGTCATTTAGAGCGCATGGACACCAATGCTCCGGCCCGGAAAGCCTTCGACTCTATTCCCGAGGGACGCAGAAGGAGAGGAAGACCGCGACTCAGGTGGCGCACATAAGTGGAAGAGGACCTCAATCAACTTGGAGTGCAAAACTGGAGACAGCTAGCTAGGGACCGAGCTGACTGGCGGAGACTGTTGTTGAAGGCCCAAGTCCACACCGGACTGTAGCGCCACCTTAAGTAAGTAAGTAAACGTCAGGCGAAGCTGAAGCTAAAGCGTGTTTGTGTGTCAACCT
Source organism: Sphaerophoria taeniata (assembly GCA_943590905.1). Classification (NCBI taxonomy): domain Eukaryota; kingdom Metazoa; phylum Arthropoda; class Insecta; order Diptera; family Syrphidae; genus Sphaerophoria; species Sphaerophoria taeniata. The sequence goes on from OX016541.1 coordinate 71,510,758, forward strand.
TAATGTTTTCAGATTTTTATCTATAAACTTTACTGGCCCTGTATCAAAATGAAATTCTAGTACTTTGGACTTTGAGTCTGATTTTTGGATTATTCCCCTATATTTTTGTTCAAATTTTGCACGGTTATACTAAACATTATTCTAAGTAATATTGCATTCCAAGATACCTATTAATAAAATCTTGAACCACTAAAAAATCGAAAAGGAAATCCATATTTTTAGTTGGTACCTACACACAGAAAAAAAATCGTGTAAAATCAAAAATAACAATAATGATTCAACATGTTTTTGCTATGATTTTGCTCTAATGGCGTTTCGTGTTGATTTAAAATGATTTTCTTGTAAAACAAACGTAAATTCGTTTCGTTTTGAAATAACGTGATATCAGCTTAATTTGAAAAGATTATCGTATTGATATAACTCGTTGATTCCTGTTGAATCAAAATGACTACCCTTTTAAAATAATACGCATATCCTTTTGAATCATATAGATTTTAAAATTGAAATAACACGATGATCCCTGTTAATTCAAAATGATATTCACCTTAAAACAAAATTAGAATTCGAATTGAATCAACATGGCTCTCATGTCAAAATAACATGATAGTTCCTTTTAAAATAATACACATATCCTCTTGAATTAAATTGATTTTATAATTGAAATAACACGAGGATCCCTGTTAAACCAAAATGATATTCATCTTAAAACAAATAAAAATTCGAATTGAATCAAAATGGCTCGCATGTCAAAATGACATGATAGTTCCTTTCAAAATAATTCCTTGTCGTATTAAAACAACTTGAATTTTCCTCGAAAAATCAATATGTTTTCATTTTAAAGATGAGTTGGTGATCCTGTGAACAAACATACATACAGAAATACATAATGCAATTTTTTGTATGTCATAAATCAATTCATTCTTTATTTTATTCTTTAAAAATATATAAAAATACATTAATTTCAAAAATATATTTTTCAATTTATTAATTTTTATTTGATTTCTTAAGCTAAACATGAACTTATTTAAATACATTTATTTCTTAAATATGTTTTTCCATTATTAATAGGAAATATATTCAAAGGCGGACTTGTGAATTCCTGAAATTCTTTCAACAACATTTCTTCTTTCAGTTTTCCCACTTCATATGATTGAAAATGACTGCCAAAAAAGTTTAGTTCTATTTCATGACATAAAACATACATTTTAGGGCCAATTCTATTGAAATAGAGAATGACGATATAATATTTTGTATTGATATTCATAAAAAATAAATCAAAACTAATTATGTTGTACTTATGTATATATGTACTTACTTATTAAATAATATTTCAAATTTATCCAGCAGCTCGTCTAACTTTGTTTGACTTTGGTCCAACACTGGTACTGATGGCAAATTAAGAATAATATTTCCTTGGTCGTCCTGTTCATACGTTACTGGCTCACTTAAGATAGTGTGCCGCTCATCCCCGAACACAAAATCATTACTTTGTACATCCATTACAAATAATCTTTTAAACACTTCACTTCACTTAATTGAAACGAACTCTTCCGACCGAAAGCTAAAATGCGAATGCCACTGCCACCACACATGCAAGGTGTGGTTGAAAAGATAACGGACCTTTTTGTCTCGTTTGGCAAATCTTAATCAAAAATCAACACGATTTGATGCAGTATGAACACGACTCCCTCTTACTTCAACACGATTCCATTTTGTTTTTAAACGATTTAATGTAGATTGGCTACTAAACAGTTTTTGAGCTGAGACGCGCAATCAAATAAACTCAAAGAAAAACAAAAATGCTAATGCAACCAGAGAAGGGGTTGCTGAAATGATAACGGATCTTTTTCGTCTGTCGGCAAATTTCAGCGTATTTCAACTCGACTTCGTTTTATTTCAACACGATTTACTTTTTTTATTAAACGATTTCATGTTGATTGAATACTAAAGAAACAATAATCTTTCGTGTTGATTTTACATTGGGTTTGTTTTATGTTTTAATCCGATAATTAACACGATCCCCTTTTATTTCAACACGATTTACTTTTTTTTAATCTGATTTCAAGTTAATTTTAAACGAAATAATTTAAAATCAACACTTAATTAATAATAATGACAGTTCAAAAAGCATTCATGTTAAAATAATCACTAAAAATATCAATTTAAAACGAAACCATTTCAAATCTAAATGAAAAAAAAGTTGATTTAAAAACTGTGCACCATTGTAAAAACAATAATTTGTCGTGTTGATTTTACATTGGATTATTTTTCTGTGTGTAATACGCTTATTACACTTTTTTCTAGATTTCTCAAAAACGACTCAACCAATTTCATGCAATTTCGTCAACATGTTTATATGCAATATTTAAATAATGTTGCATACTAAAAAACTTCATAAACGTTTTAGTTTCTCTGATTTTAATAAAAGAATTATGGAAGAAAACCGTTAAGCTTCTTTATTAACAGTTTTCAATGAATCACTGTATCACCAAGCACAGTGGGACAAACTTTACTCTTTCGGAACAAATTTTCTATCACCTCTTTGGCTTTACTTTGTAACTGTACCTTCTTTACATGCAAAGTATACATTAACGAAAACCACATGAAAGAACTTTGATATCTTACTTAATTACATAAAATTTTGAAAAAAATTAGTTCAAAAATGTTTTTTTTTGCTTTTTTTGTTAAATTTTGAGTTTGAAATTTTTTTTTTTTAACGATTCGTTAAAACAATTTAATTTAAAAACAAAGTGAGAGAAGAAGTTTTTGGCTTTTCAGAAAGGTATAGCACGGTGTTGTAAACGAAGCCGTTGATTTTTAATATTTTTTTTAACAAAATAAGTCAATTTTTCAGAAAATTGCTCCTCCCGGCTAAACGGGGGGGAATAGACCCCCCCCCTCCCGTACGATTTTTGTCTTGTCTCAACTCAACCTACACGCTCTAGCTTCTTGGCATAACGCTCGTGAATCACCCTGTATATATTTGTGTTAAGGTCCCTACACACACAACAGCATGCTTGACAAGTTTGCTTGGATGTATGTACAATATTTTTGTACAAGCAAGCGTCGTAACGTCCATAGGGATATTTTGCGAATGCATTTTACTTGTACAAGCCGCTTGATGATTGATTGATTTCGAATCCTGTAAGCTTGCGCAAGCTATGCTTGCACAAGCAAAATGGAACGTGTGTACCTACCTGTATTTTTGGCTTGTACAAATAAATTAGTAGACCGTGACCGTGAATAAGCTTTACGTCATTCACCATAATTATCATCATGTCGAGCGATTTGAAGAAGAGCAATCGTAAATTACTAGAAGATTTTATTCGTGGCTTCGAAAATCAGCCGTGTCTTTGGCGAATAAAATCTGTCGAATATCATGATGGGATGATAAGGGATGAAGCGTACAAAATCTTACTTGATAAGTATAGCTATAGATTAATTGACTTGGCAGAAAAAGATGCCGTAATTAAAAAGATAAATGGCTTCAGGACAAATTATAGAAGAGGAAAAAAAAACTGACGCATGTTATCGCTCCGGTACACAGTGGGACGGCCCATAGCAATAAATAAAAAATGCAACTATTTTAGCGGTACTTTTGGGTTATTGGCAAGTCATCCATATTTATTTGTTCTAAACGAATTAAAATTATTTGCAAATGTGAACGAGTTTATTAGTTACAGGACCGCTTACAGTGACTGGTGCAAATATTTTCGTAGAAAGTTTGAAAATTTGATTTTCATATCCAATTACAAGTTTGTGTTCTTATTTAATTTTGCGCTTACATTTTAATAAAACCTTGGCTAATAGATAATTTTGATCAAGGTATGTAAAATCATAAATTGCTATACAAAAGTGTGTTTGTTTCTTAATTTTTTTTTTTAATACGAAGTGAATAGAAGAAGTCTAATTAGAATTCTTGAAAATAGTGTAAATTTCGGGTTTAAGTAAGGTTTTCTAAAATACCCCAAAAAACACCTTCGAGATATTTCCTGTTTTATGATGATTTGTGTGTCTACTAACTAAATTATGAAAGAAATTTTGCGCAAATTTGCGCTTTTTTAATTATTGGCATTTTTGTAGGCTCATCTCCATCAATCAAAAATGGCGACCTACTGCAAGCATGGGTTGAAGCTGAAAAATCAGAGAAAATTCAAGCGGTATGTGAAAAACTTCGTGAGCTGCTACACCTGGAAGAGTCAACTGAAGAAGTTGACCTTGATATTCAAAAGGTTTCAAAATACTTTTGTCTTAAATTGAAACAAAAACGGTAAAGTTGTCAAAGATAACGTGGCAAATTTATGGTAGCAAATGAACGATGGCTTAATCTTAATTTGCAGCTGCCAGTTAACGTGGTTGCCCGTGTAAGTGATACTACTAGTCCAAGTCAACCGGGGACCAGCAGAGGAAGACCATCAAAAAGCTTTGAAGAGTGTAGTGAACGTACGAAAAAACGTTTTGAGACTTTACTTTTAAGCCCAAAAATTTAATCCTCAAAAACTTAAATTTTATATGAAAGTTTCTGTTCTCAATTTTTTTTTTTAAACAAGTTTGATACATACAGTGAATCAATTTCATATTCGTACCCCTTCTATACAAAGTTTAAAAGTCCTCCTTATCCTTAATGCCTTGATAAACAAAATTAAATACAACATGCAATTTAAGCATGTGCATGATTGATATATTTCATCAAATTTTCTTTGTTGGTAAAAATCATTTTACTTGGTAAAAGCAAGAAACCCATAAAACTAATGTAAAACTAGGTCAATTTCGTATTCGTACTCTTAGTTCTAAGTAGCCAAACACCTTTCATTTCCATAAAATTTTCAATCGAATGTGTTTTGTCAATAAATTTGCTATTATTTAACGTAACCTGAAGTTATTTTAAACTTTTAAGAGCATTTTGGACACTTTTTAGAAGAATTTAAAAACAATGGGAAGAAAAGGAAGTGAAACCTCTAAAGAACTTCGAGAACTCATTTTAAAATACCATCTAGAAGGTAAATCATACAAACAGATTTCATCTTTAGTTAATCGAGCCAAATCAACCATTCAAAGTATTGTTAATCGGTTTGTAAATGAAAAACGGATTGAAAATTTGCAGGTGGCCATGGCTCAGAGGATAGAGTAGTTGATTGCTAAGCCGAATGCTACGGGTTCAAGCCCCAGCTTCGGCAGCATTCTTTTTCTACAAAAATCGCCAGCTTATCTGAGGCCACCTGTGCGATGATATGAGACAACTAAAATCTCTGTCTCCTCCTCTGTGCCACGTAGGTTCATGTTATGTGTTCTTCTCTTCTATGTATCTATCTGTCTCTCTCTCTCTCTGTTGTATTAATGTCTTGTTCTGTCCCAGCCGATGGTCGCAGTCGCCAGTGCTGCTGTGTGTCTGTAGTTCGTTACATTTATGTGCGAAGTACTGTGAAGTCAATGTCAATGTCAACGGATTGAAAACTTGCCTCGCAATACGACAAGAAGCATTTTCAACACGCAGGACAAGAGGGTAATTGTGCGAGAAATAAACGAAAATCCGAAAATAAGTGCACCAAAATTGGCCCAGAGTCTTCGTCAATCCCTCGAAAAAGAATTTTGCACTGAAACCTTGCGGAAATGTATACGGGAAAATGGTTTGAATGGAAGAGTGATGAGGAAAAAACCATTTATTAGTCATGTCAATAGACTTAAACGGCTTGAATTCGCTAAGGAATACCAAGGAAAAGACTTTGACTATTGGAAATCCGTTATTTTCACAGACGAGTCAAAGTTCAATGTTCATGGCTCGGATGGCAGACAGATGGTTTGGCGTAGGCCGAACACAGAATACCTTCCAAAAAACACTCAAGGAACAATTAAACATGGTGGTGGGTCGGTGAAGGCATTATGAATCACAAGGTCTACATAGATATCCTGAAGACGAATTTGAAAGATAGTGCTGCACAAATGGGTCTAGAAAGCAACTTCATTTTTTATCAGGATAACGACCCGAATCATAAGGCTAACGCAATTCGAATGTGGCTCCTCTATAACTGTCGGAAAGTTTTGGAAACGCCCCCACAATCACCTGACCTTAATCCTATAGACAATTTATGTGACGAACTGGACCGCAGAATCCGCAAATATACAATCAAGAACAGAAACGACCTCAAAGAGAAGATTCTGTATGAATGGACACAGATATCGTCGGAAACAACTGAAAAGTTGGTTAGGTCAGTTCCAAGACGATTGCAAGCCGTAATTGCTTCCAAAGGTTATGCTACGAAGTATTAAAGCCTACTTTTTTTATTGATTAAAAAAGGGTACGAATATGAAATTGGCCTAGTATTACTGTATTTTATACGAATATGAAATTGGCCTAGTATTACTGTATTTTAATTCTTTTGTTTGCATTTTCAAATTATTGTTACCAACTATAAAAAATTGATAAAATATATCAACCATGTACATACTTAAATTGCATTTTGTTATTATTTTTGTATCTCAAATCGAATATGAAATTGATTTACTGTATGTGCATATAATATTTCTTTTATCAAAATTTGTATACTATATTTAGAATCTTATAACTTTCTTTTCTCAAATTTGTTTTCGTTTATTATAAAACGAGAAGTAATTATATGACTATTATGATATATCAGTTACTTACATGTTCAACATGGGCTATGTATATGATTATCAATTGCCTACACCCGCATGATTATAGAACACTAAATGTGCCATCAATTATAAAATGTCTATCAGACTGAGGCAATGTTTGAATAAGTTCTACGATCTTAGGTGCCAGGAAAATCATATATCCAAATTTATGCTCCAAAATTGTGTGTCTATAAAATTGTTTCTCTGTCGTATTTCGATATACCGTATTCAGCCAATACATTTTCGTTTGAGAATTGAGAATGCTTCTTTTACTTCCATGAGAGTTGTATGTGGTTTTGGAAGTAAGTAACTTTTTATCCTGATCATGTGGCGCTTTACAGAACTGAATTGAACTAGGTGTGCTGCGTCAGCCATTTTTAAACGTTTGTCGTCAAAAATTTTCTTGGCCGACCGACGTGCTTCGTTTAGTTTGAACGGAACACTCACTTTTAATTGAATTCAAAAGTTTTATTTTCTTCCTCATATCCTCCTGGACCCATGTTCTGTAACTTAGGTGATAACTTATCGCAGTGATAAAAATTAAACAGAAAATTCCACTTTTATCACATCTGCTAAAAATACGGTTTCTGTAACTGAGAGTGATAACTTAAAACTTCCAATAGAAAGTCCAGTGGAATGTGGTAAATTTGACACTGGAAATTTGTTTATTTTTCAGATTTTTTTTTAATGATTTCAAGCAACTGAGTATTTTACAAATCTAAGTAGCCAATTTCTTTTTTTTTCAAACTTGTTTTGAATTTCTTTATTTTTTCATTTGTTTCGTCCGTTTGAAATTTATATTTTACAACCCGAAAGTCAAGTCAGACATCTTTTTCTTTTCGTTATCTCGGTTAATTGAAGTGCAGCATTTCATATAAAGACAAATTGCATTAGAAATTCAATTGCAAAACAAACCGTAACATTATGCTAAACAAATTAGACATTAAAAAGGCGCCTTACATCGTGGTCCGATCGTATTAATTTGATATACATCCAGCCGAACCGTGGATGTTGTTTGCCCTATACAATGCCCAAGAACACAATCATGAATTTATGAAAACCAACAATTGGTCAAATATACCTATCGAATTTTGTGATGTTCCGGTGCGTTCCGGTGGCTTGCAAGAATTGGCTTATCACCAGTTCCAATGAAATGCAAATCAGGATATTCAAGATTCAACTATAACACACTGGAGAAGGTGCATTCGTTTGAAGCGCATTCGGATTGTATTCGATGCATTGCCGTTGCCGTGCATTGAACTCAGCCTTTTGTTCTTTCTGACCAATATTGGAAAGTAAGTATTGATTGCTACGTTCAATCACGTAACCAAAAGGTTACGATAGCTTTTTGTTAGTGTAATCCATAGTAAAAAATAGCAAATACATGAACCATTTTCTGTCAAAAAAAATCCAAAGGTATCTGAGAATTTTTGGTATACCTCGGGTATCCGTGTGATCAGCTGATCAACACATGATTTTTTGTCTTGTATTGTTTGGCGCGCTATTTTACCAGCTTCCAATTTAGAAGAGATTTGAATGAAATATAAACAAAATAACTGTCGATGTTAATTTTAACAATATTTTTTATAATTTAGATGACTCGGAAGATGTTTGCCTGTCCTGGGGTCCTGGGTCCTGGAACCATGTTCTGTAACTTATCACTCGCAAGAAAAAAGTGATAAACACTAGGAATCGAAACAAATTTCAAATTATCACGTTGTTGGGTTTATGTGACTTTGACAATCGTTAATTTTATCACCCGGAACGTACTCAACAGAAACACTAGAAAATTATCGATAACTGGTGATCTGTATCTTTCAACTTCGATAACTTTGACAGCTGAATCAAAAAATATTATCACTTGGTGTTTGGTTCGTGAAAGAAGAAAAATAAAAGAGCGCCAACAAACAAATAAAATGGAAACAAAAAAGGTATTGAAATCAAATTAATTTTTTAAAACAACTTAGTAGATTAATTTTTATTTTCAGAGATCATCAAGGACATCTAAGGCCCAAAAAGATCTGCTTGTGCAGTTCATGGAGGACCATGTGGAGTTTGCCCGGAGACAATTTTCGGGGACGAACTCCAACACAACACATCAAGAGATGTGGTGTGCGTTGGCGGTTCAATTAAATTCAGTAGGGCCAGTATTAAAAACGAGCGACCAGTGGAAAAAGGTATGTAAAAAATCATATTTTATTAGTGGAAGAACTTTTTTATCAATTTTTTTTATTTGTTAGACTTGGGCAGATCTAAAAAACGGAGTCAGAAAGCTCGCTTCTCAACAGCGAGCTTTCATTAATAAAACAGGAGGCGGTGCACTGGGTGAGGCACCGAGGGAGTTGAACCCTCTGGAGCTGAAAATTTTGGAAATCATCACGAAGGACTCCGCCGATGGTGATGGCTCAACTTTCGAGCGTGGAACTACCTCGGTGAACGTAAGGTAAAATTTTGTTTTTTGATAAAATTTAGTTTTTTTTTTAAATCATTTTTAATTCCAGCACCCGTCCACCACTATCCAAATTGAACCACTAATAGTAAGAACCGAAAGTGATGATGAATCCCACTCGCCTCCTCCGAAGATTGCGAGAACTTCAGCTCAAAGAGCTGGGTATCAAACAGCTTTGGAGGAGGCGGAGAAAATCCAAAATGAGTTGGATGCACAACTTAAGGAAATTCAAAACTCCAGAATAGAAAACCAGAATCAGGAAATTTTGGAGACAAATCGAAACATTTTGTAAATCTTAAGAAGTGTTTTTCAAGTTGAATAGAAATGATCCTGACCTGATGACCTGATTTTTTTAAATTAATAATTTTACTATGAATTTGTGATATTTTTTTTTATTATTTTACCAATTATTTATGTTTATGTTTATTTTTGATACTCGAATTGTGTTTTTTTGTTTTCGTTTGTTTTTTTATAAGTGAAAATAAATGCGTTTGTTTGTGAATACATAGTCGTTTTCCCCTTCATTTCCATTGAAGAAGTTGATTAAGTCCAACGTTTTAAGCCAAGTTGAGGTATGTATTTCGATTGCTATCCAAACCTGTCCAAATCCTTGACACACTCTGAAAAGGGGATGGACTGGCTTGTCTCATCTTCAACCTGACGTCCACCAAATTACTGGCTTACGCATAGACACTGGGTGGCCGCTCAAAATGAATCGGAGACATTTTGCCTGTCGGAGAACTACCTCGAAGCAAAATTCGGAAGAAATCGGAGAAAATTCTGCTCCGACGGTTACCTCGATTGAACCGAAAGGCTTATAGAGACGATAGGCTTTCGTCGGCTCATGTGAGAAGAGAGAAATCGAATCAGGAAGTCCCTTGCGACACAATTCCTTGTAGCAGACATTGTAAACAGAAAGTATCCTCAAGTATTCCTCAACCAAAATCTGTGCTACTCCTTTGGTAAAGCGAAACAGTTCCCTAAAGCGCTCTTTGGGCATGGCAAAGGGATCTGTACCATCCCTTAGGATTCTCCTTTGAATCCGCATGTAAATGCGGCGCTCGTTCATTTCCGCCAAAACGAGTCTAATATACATTTTAAATAGACAATATATTTCTTTAATTTTACGTTTTCTTTAATTTGCGTTTTGTTTAAATGCTTATTTTGGACGTTTTACATATCACTTTACTAATTAAAATTTTATGCCGCCTTTTTTAACAAAATGACACAACAAATTTCCAATGTCAAAATTACCACTTTCCACTGGACTTTCCATTGGAATTTTTAAATTATCACTCCCAGTTACAGAAACCTTATTTTAAGCAGATGTGATAAAAGAAGGAATGTTGTGTTTCATTTTTATCACTGCGATAAGTTATCACCTAAGTTACAGAACATGGGTCCTGGTCACTATGTGCATGCGTGACACCATCGCACTTTATTATTTTATTGAATCCACTATCGTTAATCTTGCCTTACAAGTTTTAATATAGCATGTATAATGCTTTATATTTGTTTTATAAGCACTTTTCATCAAATATAATTGTTTTTCAGAGTCTAAATATAAAACACGGTACACGGCTATTTTTTCTAAAGCCTTGCAAGAATTCAAATTTTCCTTCCATATTAATTCCTACACTTCTTAAGCACAACACTTGAATTAAAAACAAAACTGATTTATGTAATTAATTGGTAGGTTTGAAAATTTTAGAATATATTATGTACGAGTATATTGAAGTAAAACAAATCTTTCTTCAACCGAGCTGGTATGAAGTTTATTATTCAATGATAAAATGATTGAGAAAAAAAAAATGTACATGAGAATGATATGATGAAAAAAAATTAAAACAAGTAGTTTAACCCAAAGTAAATTTTGTTGAATTAACGCAGAATTTCTTATTCACAATATGTTGGACATAAGGCCCAACTTTTTTTTTTGATCCTCATGACCCCCTTAGGTGCGTTTTTGCGCTGACGATAGTTGACTGTAGTTTTTGTGTCAAAAAAAAAATGATTGATGTGTCATAGTTGAAATAGTTAGAAATAGTTGAAATAATCCAAAAACGCTTTTTAGTTAGGTTTGGTTGAGCTGTCAAACAAGAAAAACAAAAACAAATCTTTTGAGGTTACATTTTTCTTTTCTTTTGAATCAAAAGTTTTGATCATAATATTATTGAAATGGATAAAGAGACAACAATTTTCGTTGCTCTAAATTTATTGCAAAAATTCAAGAACGATCTTGATATGGTCAGTTTTTGAAGAAAATTAAAATAAGAAAATATTTATTTATCTTTGAACAACCCACAGCAAGAAAGGCAAATGCAATATTCGAACTGAAGTCCACCCTCCATGATGGATTCCTCAAGCTGTTCCAAGTAAGCCAGCTCCTGATATTCTCCTAATTGCTGCTTCCAGATTCGCTGAAAAACTATCAATAATCAATTCAATATCTATTTCATGCTTTTATATAAATAAACGGAGAAAGTCTTTATTTTCTGATACTAATGAAAAATTTACTGCCGACAGAATTATATACATGCATAAAAGCAATAATAAAAATAAGGCCGAATTTGTTCGCATGTTTCTTGCTGATTGTCTTCCTCAGCTGATGGCTTCGTCCTTCTCCTTCGCCCTTCTTCGGCTTCCAGTATTGCCTCGACTTCGGTCAGCTGGTTGTCGGTGATGGTGCATGCATACTTGAGTCGTTCTTAATTGTCTTCGAGGTTTTTGAGCTTGATTTCGATAGCTGAAGCTGCATCGATGACGTTTGAGGACTTTTCCCGCTCTTCGTTGAGTTCACGAAGGAGTTTCTTGATCTCCAAACGATGAGCATGTGAAATTTGTTCGACGACCTAAAGAATACAATGAACGTTAAATGAGATCTGTTTGGAGATGAAAAACCTTACCTCAGATTTCTCCTTCAGCCTCTCCTGCTCGGCGTTTTCGAACATTTTGTGCTCCAGTGGCTTCTCCACCTTCCAAAGGTTTAAGTTTGCTTTTCGTGCCGACTGACGTTCGACAATCATCTGCTCATGGGCAGCGGCCAACTTGTCCTCCAATTTTTGGTACTGCTTCTCGAGTAGGTATATCGCCGACGGTCTTCGGTCGTTCACTGAACTTCTCAGCCATGTCCTCCCGAAATAGGGATGTTTGCGGATCGCAGTGTAGTCAATTCGATTGGAAGGGATTGTGACCAGGGAGAGATTGAGATTCTTGAAATTGGTGCTGACTTTTAAGTCACTTGGAAAGGCGATCATTTCCTTGGCGTGACTCTTCTCGCAGTGACTGAGGATTTTCAAGTATGTCTCGTGGACATTGTGGCATTGTCCTCGTGAAATGGTGTGACTTCGCAGATGAGTTCATAGCCTATAATACCCATGGACCAGAAGTCACAGCTGACCTGTAAGTAGTTTTTAGCATCAATGTTTTGTTTAAAACTCGAGGTTTGAAAGAACTTACGCTCTGCTGGAATTTGGTCAATCTGCAATAGGAAATTGTCTCGAGCAGTTCTGGAGCAATGTAATCAGGAGTTCCAACCGGCGAGGAACTGTGCACATGCCCGTCACGATTCAAGGCAGCGGGATTTCAAAAATATTCCAGTTTGATGGCGGTCGATTAGAATGTTTTCCGGATTGACGACGCGATGGACATAGCCCATGTAATGGAGAGCATGAATTATTTATGAAAATTATGAAATTATGAATTTATGAATTTATTCTGATTTTGAAAACAAGAGGATTCCCTTCGGATTTTAAAACCAGAATGTTTTTACGAGTACACACTACACTACACATTTTGAAACCAAAAAAATTTCATGATTTGTTTTCGTTTTTGTAATGAAGTTCCTTTTGCAAAATCTCCGCCGAAATAAAGTTCTTTTTTTCCGATAATTTAAAATTTGTAAGGGGAACCTTATTTTCTTTATTTTGTAATGAAATAATTGAAGACGAACAAAAATACTTTGATTGTAATTAAATTTGCGGCAGTAGGGATACGGACGACTACGCGGTTGTAAAAAATGCACAAACAGAATGTTTTTTTTTTAGATTCCACATTGACAAACGCCATTATACAAAAAAAAAAAAAACACTTTGACACACCAACCACTTTCAACTCACCTCCTGAGATGGATTGAAAATAGTTAGAGATAGTTACGATTTGACACATCAACACAGACCGCAAAAACGACAATTGTGATTACGAATCGTAACTATTGGCGTGCAAAAACGAGAAATAGTCAACCATTGTTGATTATAGTTGATTATAGTCAGCGCAAAAACGCACCTCTTGGGTGGGACTTAAAATAAATCAAGAAAGAAAAAAAAGCAAAAAATTACAAGAAGAAGAAGAAAACAAAAATTAATTTCCATTCAGTGTTTTTTTTTAACATATTTTTTATGTTATTTTTTTTTTTATTATTAAACCTTCATCTCGGTGCACCTGGACCCATGTTCTGTAACTTATCACTCGCAAGAAAAAAGTGATAAACGCAAGGAATCGGAACGATTTCAATGCAATTTGTTTCGATTCCTTGCGTTTATCACTTTTTTCTTGCGAGTGATAAGTTACAGAACATGGGTCCTGGTGTCGAAAATCTTTTGTAAATATCATCTATCAACACTATTCATTATATTGTAAGTTAAATCTATATTGGTAGTGGTACTGTATTATTTTCATTCTTGATTGAATTCCATATGTTTATATATATTTTAAAGCTTTTTTCTGTAATACATATATAATCATAATAAACTTTCTTCATTTGTCACATCATAGCTCAGTTATCCATTTACAGTCATCAGATTCGGTACCTCTACCTATTTTCTATTTTTTTGTAAACTTCTCTTTAATTGAATTATTAAAACCTGAATTATATTAAACGGATCGTTTTTTTCTTTCTAATTTATTTGGACTTGGGTGAACGTTTTTTAAATCTGGTGCCGAAACCCGGGAACCTTGAACGCTTAGAAAGTTAAATTCAGTTAACGTGGTTTTAAACGAACGACGAACGAACGAAATGGATTTCGCGAGTCGTGCCTCATATCGTGGCGCGACCGAATACCTACAATCTGATGACTCAAAAATCAAGAAAACGAATGATCTAGACGAGATCGAAGAGGAGTTAAGTGTCATGCTGGACAGACTTGCAGCCGCTCATGAAAGCTTAAAAAGAACCAACAGTGAAGTGGTTCCATTATTAAAATCTGAAGACTTGGGAAAGGAAGCAGATGCTGTAGTGGAATACGAGGACAAAGCTATAGCCACAATCACACGGATTAGATGTCGTCTGTCTAAGCTTCGCCTGTCTCAAGGGCAAATAACGGGCGACAATAATGATAATGCTCCCACTTCCATGATGCCACTACCTCCTCCTCAACCAACGACCATGCCATCGAGTTTCAATGCTGTAAAATTGAAAAAATTGCAGCCAAAGAAATTCTCAGGCGATTTTAAGGATTGGGTGCCATTTTGGGAACAATATCGCATTCTTGTTCATGATAATCCTACTTTAAGTGCGATCGATAAATTTAATTATCTTGAAACGGTTCTCTTTGGCAAAGCAGCAGAAACCATACCTGGTCTCATTCCTTCAGAGGCTAACTATGCGACAGCTATAACATTATTAAAAGAAGAATACGGGAATAGTGAGAAGATTATAGACATGACGATGCAGCGACTGCTCTCTATCCAACCCGTTTCATCTTAAACAGATGCTTGCAGTCTGAGACGGCTATACAACTCAGTATTATCTTCTACTCGCTCGCTCTCGGCCTTAGGCATTCCGTCGTCAAATTATTTTGTGATTTTAAAAGGTGTTTTGTTGCTTTGCATACCAAATGAATTACGAGTCGATTTTCATCGTTACTATGAAGACTCAAGTTCAAATGTCCAAAGTGATAGCCAAGAGAATGAAGATGATAATAGAAGCAATGCATCAACCTCAGAAACTTCATCGATTACAATTGCTGACAAACACGTAAGTTGTCTGCTAAAATTTTTTAAAAGAGAAGTCGAGTCCCTGGAAAAGGCAAACGAAGCGATGCAAAGTCTATGTCGCTCGACCGTGACAAATACACATTCATCAAAAGCTCCTGTCAAAACTGCACTTGGTTTGTTTACATTAGAGAAAGATAATAATTTTTGCTTTTTTTGTAGAAGCACAAGCCACGAATCTAAGGATTGAAGCTGTACGAAGAGTATTCCTGAGAAGAAAAAAATGCTAATTACGGACGGAAGGTGCTTTCGATGCTGCAAAAAGGGTCACAATTCCAGGATGTGCCGAGCAAAAAGGAATCACCTGCAAAACCTGCAATGGACATCACGCTACCAGTATGTGCGATCCTTCGTATTCTCCAAAGAATAGTCCTAAGCCTGTGGTAGTCAACAACGATTCTGCAGTGAATCTGTACACATCTGATCGAGTTAAAAAAGGTATTACGTATTTGCAAACAGCATGTGCTTATGCAAGCAGTGAAAGTTCTACCCTTTCTTTGTTTGTTCGCATTGTCATGGACGGAGGAAGCCAGCTCTCGTTCATTAAGTCAACTATAGCACGTCGTTTAAATTTACCTGTTGTGGGGGAGCATAGTCTGAGCGTTATCACCTTTGGAAGTGATAAACCAAAGCCAAGTAAACTGTGTAATAGAGTCCGTTTGGTGCTTCGTAGCCAGTTTGATGATCAAGCCGTAGTGGTAGATGCAATTGAGGTTCCAGCTATTTGCTTTGATGGTCTATCTGAACCCAAAAACGACCAAGTTGTTTCAGCAATGAATCTGCAGATAGCCGATAATCGTGCTCATGGGCAATCACTAGAAGATGGAATAAGTGTGCTGATCGGTGCCGATGCATATTGGCAATTCGCAACAGGAGAGCACAAGCGTCTGACAGAAAAGTTAACAGCAATCAACACAATCTTAGGATGGACAATTCAAGAACCATCGACCACGGAACAGAAAGGATCCGATTCCATCTGTGCAATCTCACTCAACGTCTGTGACTGTGAAGATATCCAGAGATTTTGGAAGCTAGACGTTTTGGGAATCGCTTCTGAAAATAAAAGAGTGTTAAGTGCTGATGTTTCCTTTCATGTTTACAGAAAGGGTGACAGGTTTGAAGCATCACTTCCATGGAAAGCAATTTCCACCCCACTTCATAATAATCGAACCGTTGCATTCATACGGATGCAATCACTTGTGAGAAAACTGTGCGCGGCTGGGAAAATTATTGATTACGATGAGGCTATGACCGAGATGTTATCATCGGGGATTGTTGAGCCGGTATCAGAGAATTTGGTTAACGACAACGTTCTGTACTATTTACCACACCGTCCAGTGTTCAGAGAAGATAAGGAAACAACAAAACTCCGTATTGTTTCTGATGCGTCCTCCCACGCACCAAACGTAGGGGAGAACTTTTTACCTGATCTTTTGCTTATTCTCCTAAATTTTCGAGTAGGAAAAGTTGGTCTCATTTCAGACATTGAGAAGGCATTTCTAAAAATATTCCTTTGGTTTGCCGAAAAGATAGATAGTACTAATTTTGTTTTAAAAATTCAATGTGTTTGTTAATTTTTAGTCGAAAACAGAAAACCGGATGCAAAAATGTCTTTTCGTTTTTGAGAAATTAAGAAAAAACCAAAAACACTTTTTTTTCTAAAAAAATCTTTGTTTTTATTTTTACCTATCTGGACTTTTAGTTTAATTTATTGGTTTATTTTATAAATTTAATTTTTTGTAATTGGAGTTTTATGAGGACTCAATAAAGTAGAAAAGTATTACATTATCCCTGGATTAACCATTTTGTTCATTGATAAAGTCTGAAAACTGACCTGCAATTTTTTCTTACTGTACCTAGGGCCGCGGCCACTCGCCGTCGAAGGGTTCTACCTGCTAGGGGCTTAAGATAATTAAACCGCAATTTTTCTTGAATGAAAAAACAATAAACAACCTAAAGGTAAATAAAAGGCATCGCATATTTACTAAACAACCATTTACAATTAAAACATTAACTCATCAGCACATAACAATAACAATCTCATAAGCTCGAGAAGATTTAGCGGACAGGAACTTTTGCTACGGTTTAACTTGTTGTCGAGATCGGGAAGCCGAAAGACTCTACGCTGAAAGATATCCCAATAGATGGCGCTCAAGTCGTGGCATGTTTTCAAGAATCCGCCGACGAGAGCACGGAGAGCTAGTAGTGAAAGGTCAATGGCAGACGTTATCAATAAACAAAATAGTTAATCCAGGGATAATGTAATACTTTTCTACTTTATGGAGTCCTCATAAAACTCCAATTACAAAAAATTAAATTTATAAAATAAACCAGTAAATTAAACTAAAAGTCCAGATAGGTAAAAATAAAAACAAAGATTTTTTTAGAAAAAAAGTGGTTTTGGATTTTTCTTAATTTCTCAAAAACGAAAAGACATTTTTGCATCCGGTTTTCTGTTTTCGACTAAAAATTAACAAACACATTGAATTTTTAAAACAAAATTAGTACTTAATTACTTAAAATTCTGAAAAAAATTAGTTCAAAAATGTTTTTTTTTGCTTTTTTTTGCAAATTTTAAGTTTGAAAATTTATTTTTGTTAAACTATTCGTTAAAATAATTTAATTTAAAAACAAAGTGAAAGAAGAAGTTTTTGGCTTTTGGCTTTTCAGAAAGGTAGAGCACGGTGTTGTAAACGAAGCCGTTGATTTTTAATTTTTTTTTTTACAAAATAAGTCAATTTTTCAGAAAATTGCCCCTCCCGGCTAAACGGGGACCCCCCCCCCCCTCCTACGATTTTTTTCTTGTCTTAACTCAACCTACACGCTCTAGCTTTTTGGCACAACGCTCGTGAATCACCCTGTATATGGACGATTTTGTTGCGTCTCTCCATGATGAAAATTCCGCCACAGTAGTCTATCAGCACGCCACTCGTATATTTAAAACCGCATCAATGAAACTACTTAAGTGGAACTCAAATAACCCTCGTGTTAGAGATTGCTTTGCAGAGGAGGAACAATTTTCAGCTACGCCAAAAGTGCTTGGCTTACGATGGGTGATAGCAACAGACGAACTTCAAGTAGATTTTAACTCTGTGCTGAGTTTACTGGACTCCGGCTCTATGCAAGGAACCAAACGCAGGGTCTTACGAATCATGGCTAAAATATTTGACCCTTTTGGTGTGCTCTCCCCATGGATTGTTCGTCTGAAGACATTCGATGTCTTATAGTTGCGATCAATAAAAAGTTGCCTCTAAGCAATATTGCATTTGCGGATGGAAAAGCTGAAGAAATTGCGAAATCAAAGAATTTTACTGGAGAGGTGCGAACAAGAGAAGAGTTTGCTTATAAAATTATGATTTCTCATTTAGAAATCGAAAAATTGTTTGCAAAGAATGAGGTGCAAGGTGGAAGGTGGTGGCCCGGGATGTTTACTGTTTTTATTGATTAACTGTTTCTATATAGCCCTGGAGCCCCTATACAAGAAAGTTCCGTCATCGCGCCCACTAAAATGTTTAACAAGAAATAAAAGATATAGCCAATAGGTATAAGATTCGCTTGGTCGGCGTGAATTTATTTAGCCGGAAGTATTTTTAATAATTTTTAGGTTATCAACATGACGGGAGAATTTTCCCGTCATCGCGGATTTTAACCAAACAACCATAATTCGGTGCGAAATATCATTCTCTTTGAGAAAAAGTCCGGCCGACCAAAAATTTTTAGCCGGAAAGGCCGCGCAAACCTGTTTCAATGGCGTGTATGACGGAGAAATTTCTCCGTCATCACGGATTCCGTTATTTTTTCTTTCATTGTACGCGTCCTTATGTAAGATGAATAAATACCTTGGTTTGCGTGCTTTCAAGCTGCCGGAAGTGCCGCGCAAACCAGATTTTATTATGAACTAAACTACTGTATTTTTATCATGAACTACAGTAGTTTAGTTCAATAAAAAACTCCTCAGTATTGCATACTTATTAGATTTTACTTACTTGAAACCATTTCTTTTGGATTCATGTCTTTCTTCCACCTATGGTCACTTTCTATATTTTAAATGAGAAAGTTGGTAAATGTAATATGGTACAAACTACAAAGTTCATGTTTAATTAAACTTTATTTATCAATAATCGTCGTCATCATCATCCAAACTATAATCTATCTGTTCCACAGATTCTTCGTTTTCATCTTCGTTTTGTTGGCAACTTATTATTTCCTCAACTTTCAATGGTGCTGATGGGCCAATGTACCACAGTGGTTCAAGTTTCGCGTTTTCGCTTAGTTGCCATCCATATTCTAGTGGATCGTTTACCACACATGTAGCTTCAGTAGCATTTTGCCACATTTTATTAACGAAGATGGTGCGTAATATTTTGTTTTTTAAGGTTTTCCAGCATGGAGGAATATTGCTTGAGTTGAAGTTGATCAAGCCCTTATAAAAATCGTCTTTGTCGCTGGTGCTCGCAAATAACTTCAAAAATAGCTCAAACCTCGCAGCATCAACATCATTATTTTTTAAATTATACAACTCGTTTGTAAATCTCTGAATTAGCTCTTTTTTTTCCATGTCATTTTCGACTTCTATGAACTGTTGAAACATAATTTGATATTGTTCATTTTGCATTAGGATATTATACGCTTTAATTTTTCCTTTGCGAACAAAAGCTGCAATATAATCGCAGCCAGTGAAGGCATGAAAGGCTGGTAAGGCTCTGCAGACCGATGACCCAAGTTTTTCTGCGAGGTGAGTACAATTTACGTAGCTTATTTCCTTATTGGTTTTGGTTGCCATCCATATTTTTTGATTTTCAAATTTATGTATGTTCCCGAGGCAAATAATTAGGACGTCAGTGTCGGCTGATTTTATAATAGCCGCGTTTTATTATCACCATGATCTGATCCGGATCAGATCATGATAATAAAACAGCTTTGGATCATCAATTTACTTATTACGTCACGTTTGGCAGCAGTTTGAAATTTATTCATTCTGTCATTACATCGGAGTTGCCCTACGATAATTTTGTTGAACGATTATTCTGTTGTTTTTTAATGGAAAAAAGCTTTTGCTATGTAATTGAAAAATATCTCATTCCCGGATAATAAATGTGTGAAAGTGGCAGCACAGTTTTTATTGAAAATATACGCCAACATTTCAACTTGTGTGCGGAAGAAGAACTAATATTTGGATCACAAAAATTGATCCAAGTAAAAAGTAGGATTTCGATTTTTTGTTGTTTCACATATAAATCAATGATCTGATCTGGATCATTGTGATAATAAAACGCAGCTAATAATAGCCGCGTTTTATTATCACCATGATCTGATGTGGATCAGATCATGATAATAAAACAGCTTTGGATTATCAATTTACTTATTACGTCACGTTTGGTAGCAGTTTGCAATTTATTCATTCTGTCAATTACATCGGAGTTGCCCTACGCTAATTTTGTTGAACGATTATTCTGTTGTTTTTGAATGGAAAAAAGCTTTTGCTATGTAATTGAAAAATATCTCATTCCCGGATAATAAATGTGTGAAAGTGGCAGCACAGTTTTTATTGAAAATTAACGCCAACATTTCAACTTGTGTCCGGAAGAAGAACTAATATTTGGATCACGAAAATTGATCCAAGTAAAAAGTAGGATTTCGATTTTTTGTTGTTTCACATATAAATCAATGATCTGATCTGGATCATTGTGATAATAAAACGCAGCTAATGTTTTGATGAGGCGAACATTTATTAACATGGAAAAAAATTCTCGTATCAGCTTCTTCGTGGAAACATTCGTAATCGGCTTCACGTAATCGAGTTATTATTCCGTTATTTTGTGTAAGCAAAACACTGATCACCCACTGTTAAAAGTACTTTTTTGTCACATATAATTGAGCTGCAGATTTCATCCGCCCAATAATTATGTAAAAAAGATACTATCGCTTCTTTAAATTTGGTGTTGCTAAGACTTTTATTAAAATCTGTTGGTCTGCTCTGTGATGGCCCCGTAATTGTGAAAGGAATTTCATTTTCTTTTCGACTACATCTTTCAGAATCCTTGATGGATGGAGAAAGATATCTATCAAAAATAATATGAATTTCTGATGCAGTAGTATTGCAAATATTTTTCAAAATAAATTCTGATATCTTTCCGAACGCTTGGGGCATAGATGGTCCTAATTGGTGTAATAAGTAAAAGCCGTCGATAATTTCAATGTCTACATGGCTCGGAATTGAAGATTCTATTAGAGATGTAAGCTTTTTGGACAATGCAGATTTATTTGTTTTAAATATTTCTCCTGTCGGGTACGTTAATGCCGGCGGAAATGGTGACAAAGGGTATTTAAAACATGTTTCCATATCTATTTTTTTACGCAGTGATATTCCCAACAATCGACCAAAAATATCACGTTCCATTCGAATTGTGGTACGTTTGCCATCAGACGTATTGTGAGATTTTTTCAAGGATTCGGTTGCAAAATTTAACATTTTATTTTTTTTTGATAGCTCTCTCGAATCTACCTTCATCAATCGCACATTCTTCAATAAACTTACGTTTTTGTTGCTTACCTTTTTGTATTACATTTAATAAAAACTCACTTGTTTCATCAGAAACAGCTTTGCCAGTTACGATATTAAATAAATTGTCCGGATTTACTGTTGAGCTAAAAGGATTCATAGTTCTTGCAACGATATCAGAAAAATCATGAAATGCCTTGCGATCCTTCGCTATTCTGTTTAATTCCAATTCATGAGCAATATCGTCTGGTTGCCTATAATTTATTGACTCCAATAATTTGGTTATTATTTTTGTTCTTATACTGTGGCGATGATTGCGTTTGTAACAGGCAGGTACCTTTCATCTTTTAGACAGATGAACAGTTTATTCAAAAGAGTCATGAACCTATTATTGAAATGTTTGACCTTACGCAATAAAACGATGCAAGTAGAGGGTGTCTCAGTAAGAGTGCTCTTTTTAACATTGGAATCTTTTTATTCATGCGAGTGGCAATTCTGAAATTTGACATCTGCCACCTCTGTTTATTCTGATTATTAAAAATGGAGTGCTTTTCGAAAGAACAACGCGTTATATTTGTGAATATCTACTCTCGCAAAATTCGCAAAATTTTCTGCCGAGAAAATTAAAAAAACATATTTTATTCCATACTTAATCGGAATATATCTTCTTTAGAGGCCAGTTACAGCTTTAATTGGTTTTCATCATTGAAACACATCATTGAAATTTTTCTGATAGGTCGGTTATTATAGCAATCATTGAAAATTTCTGTCAGGAATTTTTTTCCTGACGTAATTCAATCATTGGAACTGTGAGAAGTTGAACATTTATGTAGATCATTAAAATTGTACAAAATTGAAACGAAAATCATTGGAATGATTTGTTTAATTTTTTGACATAATACAATCAGCTGTTCAGGAAAATGATTTTACAACCGGAAAATAGAAAAACACATTTTAATGAAAAAATAAGTGTGTAATTGAACTTTTTCATGCCAATAAAAATTCTTGGAGTGATTTCCTATCGATTGGTATATAGTTTCTTTTCAAAAGAAAACATATGTCGATTTCCATTGAACCACATGAAATGGACGGCCCGTCGCTACTAAAAATCAATATTTTTTGGTTTCAATGGAAGGGAAAAACGTAGCAATATCTTTTTGTAAGTGTATCTTCGTCCTCGGATGAGGAATGCTTGTAATGATGTCAATGTTATGTGAACCTATTCTTGAGAACACAACGATAAACCTTATTTATTTTCATTATTATTATTTATTTTCATTATTATTATTTATAATATTCATTATTCTATTATTGATCGTAATTATAACATAACAAAAACGCGTTCTCTTCTATTTTCTTTTTCAACACATAACTATTCCATTTGCAAAAACTGTCAAGTTTTTAGGATGTGTTAAAATCAATGTGAAAATCTGTGTAGATTCGTCTCAAAAGACGAATTCAAAACGAATCAATTCGTCGGGAAAAAACATCAATACTTTTCCCATTGGAAAACGTTTATGAAAAAAATATTTCCGGCCCGTCGACGGCACATCAATGCTTTGGTTCAATGGAAAACCACAATAGTTAAATATCCATTCAAAGATTTTCCGGATCCATTTCAATGATAGCTATAACTGGCCTCTTACAATACAATAAAAATATTACAACTCTGTCATAAAATACTTGTCTTTATTTTTAAATGAAAAAGCAAAAAGTGCACTCTTACTGAGGCACCCTATACTTATTTGTTCCAAACGAATTAAAAAATTAATTGGGTTCTCCCATTTATTTGTAGTACCTACGACCTTACCTCTTACTACCTACCTACCTACACAACATTTTTGAGCTATACAAGGTGTCGCAAAAAAATAATACATATTGCACTTGCACTTGTCATATATTCTAATAAATCGAAAATCTCCCTCGCAACCACCAAAACAAAAAGATATGATAAGAAATTATCGCACATGTGCGATATGCTTTGTACCTCATTCATTTTATGAGGCACCCTATACTTATTTGTTCCAAACGAATTAAAAAATTAATTGGGTTCTCCCATTTATTTGTAGTACCTACGACCTTACCTCTTACTACCTACCTACCTACACAACATTTTTGAGCTATACAAGGTGTCGCAAAAAAATAATACATATTGCACTTGCACTTGTCATATATTCTAATAAATCGAAAATCTCCCTCGCAACCACCAAAACAAAAAGATATGATAAGAAATTATCGCACATGTGCGATATGCTTTGTACCTCATTCATTTTCTTATTTTGTCATGTCCAACAACAAAAAACAAAAAGAAGCCACTTACTTACCGCATTCTTTTTATGCGCTTTCTCTATCTCCCGCTCTAACCCTTCTTCTATAATTATGTCATCTGCACATATCTATTTTCTCATCTTGCATCTTTCTTCTACTTCTATGTAAAGCAATGTCGAGTTTTCTTCACATTTCTATGAATTGAAGAACAAAAAGTACATTTTCTGTTGAGGAGAAAAAACAACATCTTTTGTAAGAAAGAGAAGAGAAAGCAAAACAAATTGCAGCACCACCTAGTGGCATTCCTTTGAACCCTGCTTCTTTGTGTGTGTAATCGACCATTCTTTTTTGACAAAAAACGCAAAAAAGACGATTTTTCAAAAATTTAAATAAAAAAGACTATTAGCAAACAAATTATTTTGTTATTTGAATTAAATAAAAAAAATAACAGAAAAAAATAAAAAAAATATGTGCTAGTTTTATTGCCTATATTTCACTTACAATAACCTTACAAATATTGACCTTTTGAAGTTTATTTTTAAATATGTTACAGGTGAAAAAAAACACCGACGTTAAGTAAAACATATATTAATCTTTCATAAAAAAAATATTTCAAAAAATTCAAAAATATATTAATCAATTTCCCGGACAAACGCGCAAAATGCTAGACAAAAATAGGTATTTTTTATGTTTGTGTTAACAAAAACATTTGACAAACATAAAAAAAAATAAAAAAAATTACTCCGTTGAAATTACATATTTAAAGCTTTGAAAAAAGTTAATTTGACTTCACTACCTTTTATATTTAAGAAGTTGTACTAAAAAATGCGTTCATATTTTTTACGTAATTTGCTGTATTTTTCATTGTTTTTCGAATTTTGTGTGGAAAAAATTATAACGATAATCGAAAAAAAAACAGCGACGTTAAGTAACAGGATATATTGTCATTATAAAAAAAATATAAAATAAATAAAAATGTAATATTTAACCCATTTCCCATTAGTTAGCGCAAGCGTCTTTCAAAATTTGATAGTTTTTCCGTTTGCTTGTCGGTTTTGAGGTACATCGAATTTTTATTTATTTTTTTTTAATTGCACAAACATTTGACCCTATTTAATATCAATCGAAAACCGTTTGTTTTATTAAAATATTCGAAAAATTGCGAACGCTACTCAGTTTCGCGCAAAAGTCCAACCTATTTTTACATGGGAAACCCCCCCTTAAAGACCACCGCTGTCTGGCTGAGATCGAGTTCGTAAAATGAGCTATTCCAGTTAAAGTATTTGCAGCATCAGCATTTATTGTTTGCTCTAAAGTGAGATCGACAGGAGATCTAGCTAAATTCTTGTTAGTCCGTTTAACTCCAAATGCACCTCGCAAAAAATGTTGGAAAAGTGGATTATTGCTATCTCTCATATATATTAAATTTCTTTGATACATTAGTATCCATCTGGCATAATTTGCTTGATTAAATATAAAAAATAAGTCAGCCATTTGAAAAAGTGATTCTATGTACAGATTAAAATTGCTCGTTCGGATACTCCTTGAAAATCGAAAATATATCTTCATGAATTCTACTATAAAATTGAGCAGTTTTTCCATGTTTTCCTTCCATTGTCGATTGTATAAAAATCTGGTATCTTAGCAATATTTCTTTCAAGGCGGTCGGTACAACTAAATCAGCGTTACATTCTGTTGCAGTCTTTTGTATATAGATTAAGTCATTAACAAAGGAATAATCAAGTAACTCTTCATTTTCATTTATAAATTGTTCAAAATGTAAAGATTGAAATACAGCGGCACAAATGGGATGGATTCTTTTACATCGGTTGAAGTGTTTTGCATTTATGAACCCATTTACCGAACCCGGTGCAAGAATTTCACATTCTCCGAGCAATACATCAATACCACAGGAATCAATATACTTTCCAAGGGCCTTAAAGAAGGCCATTTGTATGTGAAAGCCACCCATATTAACGAAAATATTGTCGAAAGTTGGGCTTTCTGTTATTTGCATTTTCATTGCCATTCTCGCAATCGCTAAATCATATGTAACGATGATGTATTCTTGATTGCACTTTTGGGCAATGTCTTGTGCATTTTTAAGGCTTTCTAATATCGCACTGTAAGATGTTGGAGACAGATTAATTTGGGGTAAATAATCAACTATTTGTGGCTCACTTTTATCTATTAAAGTTTGGCTATTAAAGCCAATCCACATTGGAGTTTGTGGTACGAAAGAAATTGATATACCCCAAATAATGTCTCTCAAAACTGCATCCTGTTTGACGTTATAATTTTCTGCTGATATGCTCTCCAAATACTCATAAGGATGAAGACATGTGATGGCTTTTGGTCTTCGCACATAAGCTGACATTTCGCGAGGAATAACATCAAATCGACGTCTTCTCTTGATTTGTTTTGATGAAGTAGCTGCTTCGTTTATTGGAATTTCTAAATTGTCATGCAATTCTTCATTTTCACCGGCTTTGAATTGATATATTATTCCAACTGTATCATGAAGCGTTTCTTTTCCATTTATCGTATCAACAAAGCGATCGTAATTGTCAAATGCAACGTGAGTACATAAATCATTTTTTTTGTGTAATGCCTGCTGGAATGATGCTGTTTTCTTCGTAGGAGGAATATGTAAATTCTGTTTCTAGTTCTTCTGCTACAGAATATGAGACACAGTGGCCGTACTTATTCAAAATCGTTAATACTTTTTTACTTCCAGTCAATGATTTTAACGATGATGCTAACATCATATGTTTTGCTGGCTTAACTTTGCTTTTATTGACTATATACGGCCTTATTACCGTACCCGATCGGAGACAAATTCTCTCCGATTCGTACAATTTCTACGAATTTTCTACCACCGTATACTTTCGGACAGGTCAATCGTAGACATCTACGAAAAAATTTGAAATATGCGTCGGAATTTCACATTGAGAGCGACGTTTCGCGTTTCATGCGATGCATCGCGATTTGTTACTTACTGTTTTCGTCCGATTGTCTCCGAAGCAAAAAAGTGTCGGAACTAAAAATATTTTTTAACTCACAAAACAACAAAGACGTGCGTCGGTACGCATCACTAATTTATGAACGAATCGGGTACGGTGAAGGAAATAAAACTTCCGATCGGACATTTTCTCCGATCGGAGAATTCTCCGATCGGGTACGGTAGGCTGATAAATTAAATCGTCACATATCGATTTAATTCTGATAGATTCTTCGTCTGAAAGCTGTTTTCTACAATTTGGACCTTTGATCAAATAATAAATGAAGTTTTGCAATTCTTCGGGAATATTACAATCACCTTCAATTATATATTTGGAATCTACTTTTTCTGGTTGCTTATGACCAACATTAAATATCTTACTACGAAGAAAGTAGGCAACTTCTCGTGCTCTATATTTATCTGATGATGAAGCAATTAATGTTTCTAGTAAATCAGGGTCCATTTGCATATCTATTTTATAAATAATTTTTCTTTGACTGTGTTCCAGTGCAGCTTCAATGGCTATGATATTTGCGTATTTTGTCAATATCTTCTGTTGTAAATGGTCTATTCGGTAAGTCTCAAAATCATAGTTATACGGTAAATTTTGATCCGATATTAATTCATTCAATATAGCTTTGTAGCGAATGAAGGTATCCGAAAATAAATAAACCTTTTGTTTTTTTATAATTTCATTTTCCAAAAAAATTTCAAATATTTTAAATGCTTCGATATGGATTTTACGTACTTGATGCCACAGCTCATCTCTAAATTCTTCTTCTTCTGAAGATCTTTTACATTTCTTATTAAAAGTATTTTTGCATGTTGAATGATAGTAAATAATTGATGAATCTTTAATTCTTTGCTGAAGATCTTCATCATTAACTGAAAGCAGCATTTCTTCAATTTTTTCTTTCAATTTGTTTTTGTCTTGTATTGGATAATGACGTTGGTTTCTTATTTTTTTTTTCAGAGCATCCACAGAAAACACATTTATTGTTTGTTCTTGTACTTGTGCTGCTCGGTTTGAGTACATTTTCCTCTTGTTCTTCTTCAGAAATATCCATTGGTTCAACTACAGCACTTTGAAAAGTACTTGGCTGATTCTATAATTATTTAAAGAAGGTTCTTTATAAAATCGAATAACTTAATATCTGTATGTATGTACAAAAAATAAATGTATGTTTCCTTGTTTATATAGGCCCATGTTTTTCAAATGTTTATGGTAGATAAAGTTGAAATGGGTTTTTAATCATTCTGAAGTAGTGATGTGCCGAACCGTAAATTTTGCAAACCGAGCTAACTCGAGTTGGTTTTTTTGCAAACCGAGTTGCAACTCGGTTTGCCCAACTCGAGTTGAACGAGTCAACTCGGTTTTCCAACTCGGATTGCCCTGCCATCCGCTGATGAAATTTGAATGTTAATGGCTCTATAGAGAGATAAGGTACGAATCTAGGTCGCTACAGGGATATTTCGTTCTATAAATGTTACCGGATCGCCCCGAAAATCGGTCTAGAAAACTCATAAAAAATGCAAAAATTTTAATAATTGAAAAACCCTTACAAAATTAGAAACAAGTTAACTCGTTATTTTTTTTATCGATTGGCGAACCGAGTTGGAAAACCGAGTTGGCGAACCGAATAGGTAAACTGAGTTGGACCGTTCAACTCGAGTTGGCAAACCGAGTTAGCTAACTCGAGTTGAAAAAAAAAACCAAGTTGACTCGAGTTAGGGCTAACTCGAGTTGACTCGAGTTAGCGAACCGAGTTGACCCATCACTATATCTGAAGTAAAATTGTGTTGAGATGAGGTTCTCGGAGTTTACTAGTTTATTATGTAAGAACAAGATATGTTCAGAATAAACACTTAAGAATACTTCCAACTCAATTTAATTACAAATATAGGTTGAAAAGTGTTAGATACTAACCTCACAACTATTCGGTCCTTCCTCTCTACCGGAGGAGGTTTGGTCAATTTCTATTTCTGGGGAAATGTTTTCACCCTGCAATATATCAGAAAATATTTTTGTATGCTGTTTACATAAAAGTACACAAAAAAAAACACAAAACAAACTCATTTACTTACAGATTGCGTCCACTTGGCAAATTCTTCCCTATAATTCACTGGTATGGGCATGAATTTCTTATAACAAATGAGGTGATAACCACTATCATCGGAATTTAAACTTAAATCTTCATATTTAATTTTTTTTAATTTTCTGAACGTAAGTACGCTTTTACATTTCTTAAAAGTGTCTCCCGTCCCAGAGAATGGAGTTATCTTCTCTTTCTTGGTTGTTTGATTACAAATGAAACAATTCATTTTGAAATTGTTATATTAAATAGACAAAATTCAAATTATTATACGATTTGATAGTTTTTTTTTTAATGCAAATTTCAACATTCAACAGCGAATTTTGTGAAATTGATAAATATATTAGATTCCTGATGCGTAGTCATAGCAAAGTAATAATAACGAAAACTAGATGCAAATTATGTAATTCAAAACAAATGTCTTAAAGTAAAATCTTATAAGAATGCAATACTGTAGTTTATAATAAAATCTGGTTTGCGTGGCACTTCCGGCAGCTTGAAAGCACGCAAACCAAGGTATTTATTCATCTTGCATAAGGACGCGTACAATGAAAGAAAAAATAACGGAATCCGTGATGACGGAGAAATTTCTCCGTCATGCACCCCATTGAAACAGGTTTGCGCGGCCTTTCCGGCTAAAATTTTTTGGTCGGCCGGATTTTTTCTCAAAGAGAATGATATTTCACACCGAATTATGGTTGTTTGGTTAAAATCCGCGATGACGGGAAAATTCTCCCGTCATGTTGATAACCTAAAAATTATTAAAAATACTTCCGGCTAAATAAATTCACGCCGACCAAGTGAATCTTATACCTATTGGCTATATCTTTTATTTCTTGTCAAACATTTTAGTGGGCGCGAAGACGGAACTTTCTTGTATAGGGGCTCCCCGCCTAATATATTTTACACGCAAAAAGATTTTTTTTTTTTTTGATTTCGAAGGATGGTTCGCAAATTTGTTGTAGGTTATTAAAATAAACGTTTTGTCAATAAGAATTAAACAAACAAAAAGAAGTACAAATGTGGCGCGAAAAACTAGATTGGGACGAGATGTTATCTACAGATTTGCAGTGCATTTGGGAAACCTGTCGTAATGAAATCAACGAACTCAGCGAAATAGGTATTCCAAGGTATTTGTCAACAAGTGAAGAGGGATCAACTCAAATTCACGTTTTTGCCGATGCAAGTAAGCATGCATTCGGTGCCGTAGCATACGCGAGAACTGTTCATTGTAATGGTGAAATTACGGTTAATTTTGTTTGCGTAAAGAACAGAGTTGCACCTCTAAAAAACGACGACCAAAATGAACTAACAATTCCAAAATTTGAACTAACGGCAGCGTTGGTTGCTGTTCGTTTGCTTGCGTATTTGAAAGCCAATCTACGGATCACTATTTCTGATACTTTTCTATGGACGGACTTCCAAATTGTGCTTTACTGGCTTCAGGGAACGAATAAACGTTGGAAGCCGTTTGTCGAAAATCGCTTCAACGAAATAAATGCTTTGTCGACAATGTCAACCTGGCGACACTGTCCTGGCGTGGAAAACCCTGCAGATCTCCTTACTAGAGGTATTAGTGCATCGACCCTCATTCGAGCTTCGATTTGGTTAAACGGTCCTTCTTGGCTAATGAAAGATATACCTTTCTGGTTTCTGGCCGACGATTCATAATGCCAATACTGCTAATACAGTTGCTTTGTGTACTCTATCTTTACAGGCAGACGATAACTTAGATTCTTAACGCTAAAGATTTTAGTACATTGACTCATCTTCTTCGTGTAACTGCTTGCTTTTTTCGAGCTATTGAGAGATTTAGAAAGCGCAAATTTGATTATATCTCTGCTGAAGATATCGCAAAGGCTGAAGTTTACTGGATCCGTCAAGTTCAAAGCCAGTACTTTCGTAACTAGATTTCATCTCTTCAAGGAAAAAAGGGCATGCCTCCTAACTCTAAATTATTATCTCTGCTTCCATTTTTAGATGATACCAACAAGATTTTGCGAGTGGGTGGCCGTCTCCAAGATGTTGAAAATAATATAAACATCGCTCATCCAATCATCTTACCGAAGTCTTCTCATATAACGAAACTTATAGTGATTGATCTTCATGCAAGGATCTTTCACGGTGGTACCTCAGCAGTTCTTTCACACCTACGCTCAAAATACTGGATTATAAGAGGAAGGCAAATAGTAAAGACTGTCATCAAAAATTGCTTCGTTTGCAAGCTTCTTCGAGTTCAATCAGGAACGCAACCTTTTGCACCTCTTCCAAAGGATAGAGTCTTGTCATCTAGAGCATTCGAAGTATCTGGTGTTGACTTCGCCGGTCCGTTATACGTTTTGGATATATCTGGACATCGAAAGAAGTTCTACATCTTATTATTCACGTGTGCAGCCGTTCATGCTGTACACCTCGAATACACAAACGATCTTACAGCTGAGAGTTGCATTCTTGCAATAAGAAGATTCATTGCTCGGCGAGGAGTTCCTCGCATAGTATACTCTGACAACGCTACAACTTTCAAGAAGTCATCCGCTGAGTTCCAACAGCTAAAAAATATAAGATCCAGTGAACGTTTTCTCGGATTTTTGAGTGACTCTCGAATTACTTGGAAATTCATTGTTGAACGAGCTCCATGGTGGGGAGGTTTTCGGGAGCGTCTGGTGGGGGTAATTAAAACAGCTGTAAGAGCAGCTATACTACGAGCCAGTCTAAGTAACGATCAACTGCATACATTGCTAACGGAAGTTGAATGTGTGGTGAATTCGAGGCCCTTAACGTATATGGGGGATGACCCATTAGACCTTGCACCACTTACTCCTGCTAACTTTCTCAATGGACCATGCGGACCTCCACAGGACTTTTCATCTGAAAATCAAACTGGTAATGCATTACGAAAGCAATGGAAGGAGCGCCTAATTTTCATAGCTGCTTTCAAGAAGAGGTGGTTTAAGGAATACCTTCTTCAACTCAGAACCTTACACCATGTCAAAAATTACGCCGATTCCAATTTAAAACTCGGCGAGCTGGTATTGGTAGAAGACGCATCGTTGCCTCGACCCCTTTGGCATTTGGCTGTTATACAAAAAGTTTTTCCTGGACGAGACGGTAAAATTCGAGCCTGTGAGATAAGGCTTTCTAGCGGTTCAATTTTACGAAGGCCAATACAACTGCTGTACCCATTAGAAATTTCGAATTCATCTTAAACTTTTCTGGCGGGAGGATGTCAAAAATCTTTTGTAAATATCATCTATCAACACTATTCATTATATTGTAAGTTGAATCTATATTGGTAGTGGTACTGTATTATTTTCATTCTTGATTGAATTGTATATGTTTAT
Source organism: Sphaerophoria taeniata (assembly GCA_943590905.1). Classification (NCBI taxonomy): domain Eukaryota; kingdom Metazoa; phylum Arthropoda; class Insecta; order Diptera; family Syrphidae; genus Sphaerophoria; species Sphaerophoria taeniata. Next base: position 71,543,036 of record OX016541.1, read on the forward strand.
ATATATTTTAAAGCTTTTTTCTGTAATACATACATATACAGGGTGATTCACGAGCGTTGTGCCAAAAAGCTAGAGCGTGTAGGTTGAGTTAAGACAAGAAAAAAATCGTATGGGAGGGGGGGGTCTATTCCCCCCCCCCGTTTAGCCGGGAGGGGCAATTTTCTGAAAAATTGACTTATTTTGTAAAAAAATATTAAAAATCAACGGCTTCCTTTACAACACCGTGCTATACCTTTCTTTTTGTTTTTAAATTAAATTGTTTTAACGAATAGTTAAAAAAAAAAAAAAATTCAAACTCAAAATTTTCAAAAAAAAAGCAAAAAAAAACATTTTTGAACTAATTTTTTTCAAAATTTTATGTAATTAAGTACTAATTTTGTTTTAAAAATTCAATGTTGCGGTATAATATTTCTTTATTGAAAATATAACTTTTAATTCAAGATTACAAAATCTATTTCGACTCACTTCGACTGGCTTGGGCGCGTCAGGAAAATAGAATGCCCGTTAAAATACAAATTCTACGAGAGCGAGCCAAAACAACTTTTGTCTCGCTTCTATGTCTCAGGTTTCAGTGTTTCGCGCTCAGCGTGCGACATCTAGCTACGAAACTCTGAAACCTAAACATAAGGGAAATAACACATTATTAATAGTTGCATTAATTTTATACTACAACTCGGCCAATCTGACAATTTGATCGCCCACGATTAAATTAAACAAACAAGTCTTAAGTTATAATTATGAGATGGTAGGTGTCGCCCTTAATCAACCGAACCTTCAGAGTCTCGATTCTTCCAAAGTCGAATATTTCGAGACTCGACAATACCATCATATGGCACCTGTGTGATTTGACAACCTTCGATATCGCGTATTACGTATCTGTCATTAGGTAGAATTTTGTAAACAACGTATGGGCCCCTGAACTTTGGAATCAATATCTTATTTACACCGGTTGTTGTATCTACATTTTTTATTACTACATAATCACCCTCGTCGTATATACGTGCTGGGTTATTATGCTCATTAAAATATTTAATATTATATTCCTGAATCTTAGTGATTGCTTCTGAAGCCTTTTCTCTTGACAATTCAAGATTTCTTTCCAGTTGACTTAATTGTTTATCATCAAGAAATTCTGTTAATTTGTCGATTACTACTCCCCTTTGGTTAATACCAAATAGCAATTGACTTGGTGTATTTTGAGTAGCGCGATGTATAGTGTTATTTAGTCCGAATTCTATTTGTGTTAAAGTAACAACCCAATCTGAGTGCTCGATTGGTTCCGAAAGCTTAGCAAGCATACCAGTTAATACCCTATTGACTCGCTCTACTTGACCATTGGCCTGTGGCGAATGAACTGCCACCTTAACATGATCTATATTCTGGTCTATAACGAATGAACTAAACTCTAGTGATGTGAAACAGGTTCCCCTATCAGTAATTACTCTTGATGGCCTACTGTAATACTCAAAATATTTTCTTAGTGCTGCACATACTTCTTTTGAGCTTGTAGATACAACTGGGTATAATTTAGTGAACTTTGTAAATGCATCTATTACCACTAATATATGTTTTTTCTTTGACTTTATTGAAGGGAGAGGACCAAGATGATCCAAGTGTATTGTATGGAATGGGATGGGCTCCTTAGGGATATTGAACAAATTGCGTATATTAGATCGAACTGGTGCTGAGTGCATTATGCAACGGATACAATTTTTAATGTATTTTTCAACTTTTTCTTGAACATTCGGAAACCAATAGTGACGGCCAATTTGATCAGAGCTTTTTGTTACACCTAAATGCCCAATTTTCTCATGGATCATTCTTATAACATTAGTTTCCATTTCAGATGGGACATAGAATCGAAGTTTACCGTTTTTATTTTTTTTGAAGACAATACCATCCTGAACTAAAAACGAATTATTATCTTTTAAATATAGTTTGTTTTTCAATTCCAAAATCTTTACATCTCGATTTTGGGCTGCTCTGAGTTGAAAATCAACATCCTCAGAGTCAATAACAGATATAACATTACATCTGCTTAAAGCATCAACATGATTCATATTGGCACCACTACGATGTTTGACCTTATAGTCATAATCCTCCAGCTCTAAAGCCCATCGAGCAATTCTATGATTAACATTCTTTTTGTTCAGTGTCATTGTTAAAGAACTGCAATCAGTTACGATTGTAAAAGGAATACCTTGCAAATAAACACGGAACCGACGTAAAGCTGAAATTATGGCTAGGGTTTCCAATTCAAAGCTATGGTATTTGGCCTCTTGTTCAGTGGTGCTTTTAGAGAAGAATGCTACCGGATGTAATTTATCATCTTCTTGTCGTTGGAGTAGAACTGCACCATACCCTAATGAACTTGCATCGCAATGCAGTTCCGTTTCTTTTCTTGGACTATAGATTGCCAATACAGGTGGAGATGTTAATCGTTCCTTTAAAGTCTGAAAAACATCTTCGCATTCGGAAGTAAATCTAAAAGGAGTTTCAGCTTTTAATAAATTATAAAGAGGTCTTGCTATTCTTGAAAAGGATTCAACAAACCTGCGAAAGTATGAACAAAGTCCTAAAAATGAATGCAATTTTTTTCTGTCTTTAGGCACAGGATATTGAGCAATCGCTCGAATATGGGAATCACTAGGTTGGATGCCATGTTCCGTTACTTTAAACCCTAAGTAGTCAAGTTTCGAATATGCAAACGACATTTTGATAAGTTGAGCTCCAACCCATTCTTTGCTACACAACATAAAATTTTAGTAAGTATCTCAAAATGTTCAGTAATAGTTTTACTAGCAATTAATATATCATCTAGGTAAACAACTATATCTCCTCTGTCTATAAATTCGCGAAAAATTTGAATTATGAATCTCTGAAAAACACTGGGCGCATTCTTAAGACCGAAAGGCATTTTAAGAAATTCCCATTGACCGTTCGGGATTACGAAAGATGTTAATTGTGTTGAGTCTGCTGCTACCTTTACCTGGTAAAACCCACTCTTAAGGTCTAATAAGGTCATAACCTTCTTCCCCTCCAGGTATTCAATGCAATCGTCTATCAATGGTATTGGATGAGGATCTCTTACTGTATGTTTGTTCAATGCTCGATAGTCTATACACATTCTGGTTTCACCAGATTTTTTCTTAACCAAAACTATTGGTGCAGCATACGGAGAGCTACTTGGCTGAATAATTCGTTTTTCCAACAGATCTTTTAATATTTCACTCACAGTACCTTTTTCTGAGACTGATAGCCTTCGCGGAGCAAAACAAACAGGAATATCAGATGTAAGTCTAATGTGCATCTCAAAATCCTTTGGTGAAACCATAGTTTTATCAAAATTCAAATAATTTTGAGATACTATATTTTTAATAGTTTTTGAAATGTCTAAACTAAGATTTGAATCAATATCTATATAATCTTTTCTATCCCATATAATCTCAAAAGCATGGCAGCCAAAGAAATCACTATCTACCTCAACATTATTATATTCTCTCTTCACATCAAGATCGTCATTAAGCTTAATCCGATCATGATTTAACTCGTCTTTGAAGCAATCACTAAGTTCTTTAGGTTGTATCTTTAGTTCAGCGGCTAATACGCTGCTTTCAGAAACATCATTTATGTTGTTCTTATAATTACTACACTCTGAAGGTTTGGTTTTTTCATCAGAATAAGTGCACATATACAATTGGTTAGAAAGAAAAACTTTATTCGAACAAATTTCATTTTGACACTGCTCAGAAGTTATATTAACTTTATTACAGTTCATGTTAAGTTTTATATTAAAGATTTCAAGGAGATCACGACCAATAAGTAAAGGTATAGGAGTTACTTCATCTGGAATAACCATAAGGGAAACAAGATTTAAATTATCTTTTATGTTAATATAACAATTAATCGTACCGTACGTAAAGAGTTTAATGTTTCCTAATCCTTTAAATCTTGAATACGTTAATGATTCTTGAACGTTAATTTCTTCAGGCAGAATAGACTTTCGTATGAAACTAATCGGACTACCGGTATCCAAAAGAGAACAACAATCAATAAATTTTGTGCACTTATTCTTATTTGTCATAAAGGCGACACTTACCATCTGAACAGCATCCAAACTCTGAGTCAGCTCCTTGGTGTCATCATGTAGGGTATCCCGGTTCACAGCTCCAACTCTGGTCTTCACGATGTTAGGGCAGTTTTTGTAAGTGTGCCCCTCGTCAGCGCATTTGAAACAGGATCCAGCTGGTCGTTGCTCCTTTGGACATTTTGCTGCAATGTGCCCATACTTAGAGCAATTAAAACATCTCTTGGACTGCTCGTTGTTTGATGCTGAAGTTGAGGGAACCGTATTTCCTCCAGAAGTTGTTGCCCTAGCAACCATAGTCCTCGGAACTCTTCTTTTTCCATATCGTGGCAAGAGGTTTTTGAGCTCTACTATTGTTTTGGCGGCAAAAAGAATAGAAACATTTGCTGGTGAATCCCTCAAACCATCGATAATGAATTCGAACAACTCTGCCTCATCGATTTCAGCATGTGACCCAAGTTCTTGCATACATATGACGTATCGAAGAAGTGGCTCGCCCTGACGACGTACTCTCTCACTCAGTTGACGATAGACTTGCTGTCTGCTCATCTTATGGTCGAATTCTTTGATAAGTGCTTGCTTCAAAGAATCCCAGTTGTCAACGTAGACCGTGCGTAGCAGCATTTTCGCAGTTCCCTGCATGAGACGGCGTGCAGACAAGTACTTGCATCGGTCATCGCATCCCAGCGAGTCGGTCACATCTTCGTAGTCAACTATCCATTTAGTTATGCTGTATGGATCGTCACCGTTGAATGCAGGAACAGCATTTTCGATGTTTGAGAAGTCCACTGCACGCCATGGTGCAACCGAAGATGTTGTGGGCGCCTCCATCTGGTCCAATTCTTTCCTCAGCTCAAGGATTTTTTTTCGACGCTCAAGTCTGGCCAGCTCTTGTTCTTCTTCCAAGTCTTGGCCATCAGAAGCTGTATTACTGTGCCTGTTATCAGAAGCGGCCAGTGTTTCAGAAGTATTCTCTCCATTCGGAGATCCAGAAGGTGGAGTTTTCTCGGTTGACTCAGCAGAAGGTGGAGTTTTCTCGGTTAACTCACCAGAAGGTTGTTGGGGTGCCACTGTACTCTCATACAATGCCCGAAGTTGAGCTAGAGAAGCCGTGTCTGGCACATCTACTCCAGCGCCCTGAAGTGCTTCAACCAATTGCGCTTTGTTAAGCTTAGTCATGGCTGGTTTTAAATCCGCAAAAAAAAAGAGGTAATAAACACAATAATTTCTTTTCTTTGGTGTATTACCCCACACCTGACGTTGTGGTATAATATTTCTTTATTGAAAATATAACTTTTAATTCAAGATTACAAAATCTGTTTCGACTCACTTCGACTGGCTTGGGCGCGTCAGGAAAATAGAATGCCCGTTAAAATACAAATTCTACGAGAGCGAGCCAAAACAACTTTTGTCTCGCTTCTATGTCTCAGGTTTCAGTGTTTCACGCTCAGCGTGCGACATCTAGCTACGAAACTCTGAAACCTAAACATAAGGGAAATAACACATTATTAATAGTTGCATTTATTTTATACTACAATGTCTTTGTTAATTTTTAGTCGAAAAAAGAAAACCGGATGCAAAAATGTCTTTTCTTTTTTGAGAAATTAAAAAAAAAACCAAAACCACTTTTTTCTAAAAAATGTTTATTTTTATTTTTACCTATCTGGACTTTTAGTTTAATTTATTGGTTTATTTAATAAATTTAATTTTTTGTAATTGGAGTTTTATGAGGACTCAATAATGTAGAAAAGTATTGGATTTTCCCTGGATTAATCATTTTGTTCATAGGTAAAAATAAAAATAAACATTTTTTTTAGAAAAAAGTGGTTTTGTGTTTTTTTTTTAATTTCTCAAAAAAGAAAAGACATTTTTGCATCCGGTATTCTGTTTTCGACTAAAAATTAACAAAGACATTGAATTTTTAAAACAAAATTAGTACTTAATTACATAAAATTTTGAAAAAAAATAGTTCAAAAATGTTTTTTTTTGCTTTTTTTTTGAAAATTTTGAAATTGAAAATTTATTTTTTTTAAACTATTCGTTAAAACAATTTAATTTAAAAACAGAGTGAAAGAAGAAGTTATTGGCTTTTCAGAAAGGTATAGCACGGTGTTGTAAAGGAAGCCGTTGATTTTTAATATTTTTTTTAACAAAATAAGTCAATTTTTCAGAAAATTGCCCCTCCCGGCTAAACGGGGGGGGGAATAGACCCCCCTCCCATACGATTTTTTTCTTTATCCAACTCAACCTACACGCTCTAGCTTTTTGGCACAACGCTCGTGAATCACCCTGTATGTGTATATGCATAATGATCTTTCTTCATTTGTCCCATCATAGCTCAGTTATCCATTTACAGTCATCAGATTCGGTACCTCTACCTATTTTCTATTTTTTTGTAAACTTCTCTTTAATTGAATTATTAAAACCTGAATTATATTAAACGGATCGTTTTTTTCTTTCTAATTATTTGGACTTGGGTGAACGTTTTTTAAACTTGGATTATTAAAGGTATTGGCGCAAAATTATAGTCCGCTAATGAACAAGTTTAGTGTGATACTAGCTTAAAATGACGTTTCAGACATGACTCAAACGTCATTTTAAGCTAGTATCACACTAAATTCTCTTAAAATTGTTCATTAGCGGACTATAATTTTGCGCCATTATTTTTAATTTTTTTTTATTATGTAAAAAAATTGTACCTACATATTTAATGTAAGTATTTTTAATTATTTAAATTCTTTTTGGAGTTTACTCCTTTAGAATCGATTCATATACATATAGACCCCGGTATGAAAAAAATATGGATAGGAAAATCAAACATTGAAAAAAAGCGTTACAAAAATTGACTACTAACGCCTATTTTAACTCTTTATAACGTCAAACCTACTGTATCGATTTAAATGAAATTTGGTACAAAGATAGACTAGAGCCTTAAGAAGGGCATTGTTTTTTTTTTTTTAAGCAATACAAGGGGTGAAAGGGTCACAAGGGGTTGAAATATTAGGTCAAAGTTTGTATGGAGGTTGATAAAGTTAGAAGTTTAAAACTGTTGTTAATGGCTTTTGATTAAACATAAATTAATACGGCATTCAAAGTCTTAAAAAAAATTTGCTGAGGGGGGTGAAAATAGGGGATGAAAGTGTTAGAGATTTCAACCTAGATCGGTGAAATTTTCACACATGATACAGAATTTCATGTTCTTCAATTTATAATACTTTTATTGTGTAAGTTCACAAACGCCGAATTTCTGTGCAGTGATTACGCATCTTTGCTTTTTTTGTGATGCTGATGCTTATACAGATGATGCTGATGCGATTATTTATTTGACGTTAAAAACACATTTTTTCTTTTATTTATTAACTAGCTGACCCTGCAGACTTCGTACTGCCTCAATCGATAATCGATAACCCTCTTCCTCTATCGTTTGCATTGTTTTTTTGTTAATTCGTATGTATGGATCCGTCTTTAAACAAATAAGCGATATCAAAAAAAACAAAACAAAATGGTAAGTATACGCCCCGTTGCCTGCGGTGCACGGATTTGTAAAACGCGAATCATTTCGGTTTCACTTCGCTCCTCATGTTGCTGTTGTGTAAACATTTCGAGTTCTTCGACCCTAATTGTTGCGTATAAAACACATTGACCATGATATTGAATGAAAAAAGGATTTTTTATGATTGCTCTGAGAGTTACCGTTATGGAGCAATACAGCAAAATAATTTTTTTACATTAAAAATATCAGTGTTTCAAAAAAAAAAAATTACCAAAATCATGAATTCTCTATTTTCCCATTGTTTAAAATCCATTCAAAATTTGACTTTTGATTTTCTTGCTCTTCTGGAGTTTTCCATTTCACCACTCATTTTATCACTACTAATGCATTTCATATGAAAGAGTGTTTTTGAGATTTTTGTTTAGCCAATTTTTTTTTGCTTTTCAAATTTTCCATTTTTCCAATTTTTTGTTTACTTTTTCTTGCTTTCCAGTTCCCCATCACAAATTTTCCAGTTTCCCTTTGTAAACCAATGAGTTTTCCGAGTTCCTTACGAAAACCCATTTTGAAATTTTCCAGTTTCCCATTTGAAATTTTCCAGTTTTCCATTTAATATTTATATTTCATATTTATTTAAAGACTGCTTTCACATTAAGATAATAAAATCTTATAAAATAGTGCTAAGCTTTATAACATGGAACAAAAATAAGTTAAGTTAATTTAATTTAATTTATTTGATATTTGATATTTATTGAAAACAAGACAGCTGTACATTAAGTTAAACTTATTAAAAGTACAGGATATAATACAATACAAGAATTTAATATAATTGATAAATCAAAATTTACAATATAAACAACTAATTTACAAAACATAAAAAAAAACATTTGAAAATCAATGCATCCACAATTTCATACAATTTTCCATTTGAAAACCAATGAGTTTTCCGAGTTTTCATCAAGAACTTTCTATTTTTTCATTCGAAAACCCATTTTGAACCAAAAAATTCCAAGCAAAAAATATCTAATTTCCGACCTTTGCTTGGTTTTTCCAGTTTTCCCACTCTTTCATGAGGTTTTTCCAATTTTTTGTTTTCACAGAAATCATCACTGAATGTAACAGTATGAACCATGAAAATTTCACAAATATCTGTTGGGCCATTTCGGAGTCTATAAGAGACATACAAACAAACAAACAAACAAACAAACACACTTCCATTTGTATATACATATATAGAGATAGAGATGATGAAAAAAAAAAACAAAAGAATCTTCAAAAAATATTAAGTTTTTATATACTTGCTTTTATTATACTTACTTTTCGTTTTCCTTCTACACCGGGAGCCCTCAATCCTGAAAGTGCACTTACACGGATTTCAAAATTTTTTATATTAAAAGATAGTTTATAGAAATACCAACAAATTAAGCCCTATGACGAGGCCTATCCTGGCACCAGTATTTTTTGCAATTTTTTGCATTATTAATAATTATAATTTGCACTTATCGCGGATTTTAATTTTAAGTAGCGTATATTATTGGAAATTTAATGTGCTTTCAGGAAAAAATGGTATGACAGCTGCCATCCTGGCACCAATGTCTGTTATACCTTTTTTAAATTTTGTCACTCATATGTTTTTAAAATAGGTATGACAGACATTGGTGCCAGGATGGCAGCTGTCATACCATTTTTTCCTGAAAGCACATTAAATTTCCAATAATATACGCTACTTAAAATTAAAATCCGCGATAAGTGCAAATTATCAATAATTATTAATAATGCAAAAAATTGCAAAAAATACTGGTGCCAGGATAGGCTTCGTCATACCGGGCTTAATTTGTTGGTATTTCTATAAACTATCTTTTAATATAAAAAATTTTGAAATCCATGTAAGTGCACTTTCAGGATTGAGGGCTTCCCGCCTATACTCCATACATATTTGCAAAATAATATATGGAATCAAAAAGTAATCAGTAGCAGTGATGCTTTTTTGTTTAGTTTTTGCGAATCAGTTTAAGCAACTTTGCAATAGTGAACAGTTGACGAGAAAAATTATGCAAAAACTTGCGTTTGTGAACGTTTGACTTTGAATGATTGTGCATCATGACTGCAGTGGTGCGCTTATGAACTTACACATTATAACGGTAACTCATACATATAGTCAATGTAGACATTTTCACATGAATTTGTTTATAAGTTTGAAATTTGAATCCTATAGACGGGTTGTAATTCCATTTTAAATGCTGTAATCTTCTCTTCTATCTATCTTCTATCTATCTATCTATTTTCTATTTCTATTTTTTCTATATATAAAAATGGATATGTGTTTGTTTGTTTGTTTGTATGTCTCTTATAGACTCTGAAATGGCCCAACAGATATTTGTGAAATTTTCATGGTTAATACTGTTGTAGTCAGTGATGATTTCTGTGAAAAAAAAATTGGAAAAACCTCATGGAAGAGAGCGAAAACTGGAATAACTAAACAAAGGTCGGGTATAAAATTTTGTTTTGCTTGGAATTTTTTGTTTCAAAATGGGTTTTCGAATGGAAAATAGAAAGTTCTTGATGAAAAATTCGAAAAAATTCTTTGGTTTTCAAAGGGAAAATTGCATATTATTGCAGGTGCATTGGTTTTCAAATGGAAAACTGGAAAATTTCAAAATGGATTTTCGAATGGAAATAGAAAGTTCTTGATGAAAAACTCGGAAAATTCAAAAATGGAAAAATGGAATTTTTTTTATTGGGAATTCGGAAAACTCAACGAGAGCATGAAGAACTCAAGCCCTAAAAACAATTTCTTGCATATATGGAAGTTAAGGGGCATTGTTTTGTTTGCATATCCGGTAGAGACTCTTTATCCGCTCAATCCTCAATGTATTTTTAAAAAATTTCCACTGTAGATATAGTCTGTGTAAAAACAAATTTTGGGGACAATCTAACGTGGAAGTCAGGGGGACAATCATAAGGTGTTTGGAAATCTGATTTTTGTGAAATAGTCAAAACACACCGAAGGAACGAAATTTGCATTTTGCTGCATGCTTTAATGAAAGTAGAAAGTTAGTTGTAAAGCTTTGAAAAATTCAGATATGTAGTTCTCTATTGCAATTGGATTCAAGCAAATCACATTATCACAATATCTGTGTTAATTTATACATACTTATTCTGGAGTTGCTCTGAAGGGTGTTGAGACGAAGTTCGCGGGGTCGGCTAGTGCATGATAAGTGTGGGATCAATTAAACTTTCCTTATTAATTAAGGAAAGTTGATAAAAAATGTTACCGTTATGCAAATGTGATCATGAAGTTTTGTAGATTTTTTCATTCGCTACAAAAATGTTGGTAGTTGTTGTTGATTAATTGACACTGCTTCATCCAAAAATACGTAAGAACGTTTTGAACACAGTTTTTGACATTCATATTGAAAATTTTATAATCAAGGTTTTTTTGATTATATAAAACGATTTAATGATTTCAAATGATTTAAAAATTCGTTATAATTTATTTGATTAATCTCTTTGAAATACAAACTTATAATAACGAAGAAAAAGGAAAACATTATCCGCGTTTTATTATCCTCACTAACCCATATGGGTTTATTTTTTACACACAAAACAAAAACAATCTGGAACCCCGATAGCTATCTGGGTTTATTTTGTAACTCAAAAATTAGTTCCAATTATGGCGGATAGATGGCGAGTGTGAGACAAAAAAGAAGTTATTGTAGAAAGATTTATTAATAGCCGCGTTTTATTATCCTCACTAACCCATATGGGTTACCCCTTGATAATAAAACGATGTGGGTTAAAAAGGTAAAAGTTTAAGCTATTTTTTTATCCGAGACGCAACCCCCAGTAAAATTTTATTTTTATTTTCCACAAAAAACTTGTTTTTATTAAATAATTGGATTGACTCTTATCCTTTGGCATTATAAAACTGTGGCTAAGATTGGAATACGCGTAATTTGTTATGAATATGGCTGATATTAATAAATCTTTCTAAACTAACTTCTTTTTTGTCTCACACTCGCCATCTATCCGCCATATTTAGAACATAGTTTTTGAGTTACAAAATAAACCCCGATAGCTATCGGGGTTTCAGATTGTTTTTGTTTTGTGTACAAAAAATAAACCCATATGGGTTAGTGAGGATAATAAAACGCGGCTAATATAAGCCATATTCATACAAAATAATGCGTATTCTACTCTTAGCCACAGTTTTATAATGCCATAGGATAACTGTCAATCCAATTAATTAATAAAAATGAGTTGTTTTTGGAAAAGCAAAATAAAATTTCATTGAGGGTTGCGTCTCGGATAAAAACATAGCTTAACTTCAACCTTTTTAACCCAGATCGTTTTATTATCACGGGGTAACCCATATGGGTTAGTGAGGATAATAAAACGCAGCTGTTATCAATTAGAAAATACGGTTTTTGACAGAAAAAGAAAATAATGGAAAAAGTACAGTGTATCAAGAACACAGTTATCTTAAGCTTTTAGGTTTTAAGAACATTCTCCTGCTCTTGAAGTGCTATGGGCGCTTCAATAACTGGTAGTCGACAAAGATTCGCTGTTGCTCGCTTAAAATTTCCAGTAGCTGTCCTCAAGGTCACTACACGTACAACACCATCAACGCCAGGTTGCGTTTCTATTACTCTACCAAGTTTCCATTTGAGTGGAGGAAGATTATCATCCTTGATGATGACAACATAATTTAATTGAATCCCGGGGCTATCCTTTTTCCACTTATTTCGTTGTTGGAGGGTATGAAGGTACCTACTCATTTTTCTATCGGTGCCAAAATTGTTGTATGAGCCATTGAACTCGCTGCCAACGGTTAAGATATGAGATATTCTTATCACATAAGTCTGGTTCAGGTAGTGCAGTAAGTGAAGTAGGTACCTGTTAAAAAGTGGCCAGGAGTAAGAGGTTTGAGGTCATTTGGATCTTCGGAAAGAGGAGAAATAGGACGGGAATTCAGGATGCAGTCTATCTGTATAATTAAAGTGTTTAGTTCTTCATAGGTCAAAGCGGCGAGATGTAACAAGCTGCCTCCCATATGCCACCAAAATGTGGAGATCTAGGAGGAATGTGCCACCATTAAAACAAGCGTTCGTAATTTCAGAACGAGAATGTTGATTTTGAAACATTTCAAATAGTGCTTGAAGCTCATTACCTGCTCCAACATAATTCGTAGCGTTGTCACTATATATAGTATGACAAAGTCCTCGTCGGCTGATAAATCGACGCAATGCTCCCAAGAACGAAGAAAGTGCGCACTTTTTTTCATTATCAAAACAATTTTTCTTTTATCATTTACAGAATTTAGGAGTACAGATTTTTTATGTTTTCTATACAGAACCTTGAAGCATAGATTATAATTCTAACGTAACGGATCTCTCTCCAACTAATTTGCATATTATAATGCTTTTTTGTTATTTGCTTTTTTGTTTTTTTTTCGTTATTTGTTTTTTGTTTGTTTGTTTTTTTTTATATAAAATGTTACTTAACTTGTTAATTGAATAAAAATTGTTCTACAGGCAATTAAAAAACCTGTTCATAACTGTGAGTTTTAATGTAGAGATTTGGAATTACAGAATTTCTAAAAGCAGAATAATGGATTTGCAGAATTTTGAAAAACAGAATTTTGGATTTACAGAATTTTGAAATACAGAATAATAGAAAAGCAGAATAATGGAATACAGAATTATGTTCATACAGAATTTTTTCTTCAGATACAGAATTTTGTTCATACAGAATTTTGGAATACAGAATAACGACCCGTTCCCGCCGCAAATACGGTCCATCAAAAGTCTTGAAAGGAGCCCGTATTGCTGGATGTTTGCATATGACCGTACAAACAGCTGTTCTTATTGAAACCCTTGTTGAACTTGGAGCTGAGGTAAGTCGAGGAAATCATTTCGTAAAGCTTGGAAATACGCTAATTCATTTAGAGAGATAGACTCAAGACCTGGTTCAAGAGATCAAAACATGGTGATAAACTGATAATGGGTTTAGAATTAGCATTTGAATAACAAGAATGACGCGCTCATGAAGATAATAGAAAATGTGCACGTATGTTTGGTCTGTAAATAGAATCTTTGGGTCGCTTCCACACTACCCCAAGCAGACAAAAATTTACATCAACGCGTTTTGAATTTGCTCTTGTGGTGAAATAGTTTTGAACCATTACAGGAATTGATGTGACCCTGTTTTCGTTTTGTGTAAAGATAATTTGTGATTTGATTTCGTTACTGTATTCAAGGTACAATGGTCCAGTTGCAACATCTTCAGTACTCAAGACAATGCCGCCGCTGCAATTGCTCCTGCTGGCATTCCAGTCTACGCATGGAAAAGTGAAACCGACGGGGAATACTCTTGGTATGTAAATTCAATCCTTTACTAAGGACCACTCATTAATGAGGTTTTCATTTCCAGGTGCATTGAACAAACAATTATGTTCAAGGACAACAAACCTTTGAACATGATCCTCGACGAACGGTGGTGACCTCACCAACTTGGGCCACGAGAAATATCCCCAATTCTTGAAGGATATTCGTGGACTCAATGAAGAAACCACAACCGGAGTTCACAACTTGTACAAAATGTTCAAAGAAGGTCGCCTCGGTGTGCCAGCCATCAATGTCAACGATTCAGTCACAAAAGTAGGTCCTGCATATTTTTGAAGTCGTTTCCACTGTTCTGATTGATTTCTTCCTTTTAAGAGCAAACTCGACAACTTGTACTGTTGCCGTGAGTCCCTGATCGATGGAATCAAGCGCGCCACCGACACGTCATGATTGCCGGTAAAGTTTGCTGCGTCGCTGGATAGTGGATACGGTGATGTTGGCAAGGGCTGTGCCCAAGCTCTGCGTGCTTTCGGTGGACGTGTTATCATCACCGAAGTTGACCCCATCATTGCCCTGCAAGCAGCTATGGAAGGCTATGAAGTCACAACAATGGATGAAGCCAGCAAAGAAGCAACCATATTCGTCACAACCACCGGCTGCGAAAGCATCATACTTAGCCATCATTTCCTCAACATGAATGACGATTCGATAGTCTGCAACATCAGTCACTTTGATTGCGAAATCGACGTTGACTGGCTAAATAAGAATGCCAAGGAGAAGATCAACATTAAGCCACAAGTCGATCGCTACACACTGGCCAACGGCAGGCACATTATTCTGTTGGCCGAGGGACGTCTCGTGAACCTGGGATGTGCTCATGGAAATCCCAGTTTTGTCATGTCGAATTCGTTCACCAATCAAGTTCTTGCCAAAATCGAACTCTGGACAAAGGCAGATCAGTACGAGATTGGTGTTCACATGCTGCCGAAGATTTTGGATGAAGAATTCGCCCGTTTGCATTTGGAGAAATTAGGTGTTAAGTTGACTAAATTGACTGAGAAGCAATCGAAATACCTTGGAGTGCCACAGGCCGGGCCATTCAAACCGAACCACTACAGGTACTAAGACGGTTGGAAGTCCTATCTTAAAGTTAATTGGTGTTTTGAATCTTTTGATAAAACGATTTAGTTTAACTTGAAAAAATGTGTTTCAGTTGTTAGCAGCTTGGAGCGATTGTCCTCTTAGCAAGAGGACTCTTTTGATATCATTCTAGTGGAAAAAACCAATATTCTCAAAACTTATACCATGAAAAATAAAAAAAAAAATGTTTTTGCTTTAAAATATTTTTTATTTATCAAATTTCGAAAACTTTTTCAGAATTGGCGTATCTGTCAACGATCAACCAAACTTTTGCAGAATAAGACATTTTAAAATCAATCAACTTTGAATATTTTTTTTTCAAGAAATTGATAATAATTATGACTTTATTTAAAATAAAAATGTAGTAAAATACTAATAATAGTCACCGATAGTATTAGAACAAAAATCTAACATATGTAATATACTGTAATGTGTATACACTTTATTTATCTCATACGCTCTGTATCTCCTTCTATTGTAATGTCTAATGTGTATACGTTATTATCTCTTACGCTCTGTACCTCTTTCTATATTTAATGTACACACTTTTCTTACTCTCTTTATTTACTCTGTATCTCTTTAACTCTAATATCGTTTAATTGAAGTAGTAAACACTTGTGAGGGGCAATGCCTAGTGATTAAGAGAAACTTTTTGTTTAGCATTAAGAACGTTAGCCCCTACAAAAAAATCCCAGTATTTTCGTTTGTAAGTGTAAGCTTCTGGAACCAGGGCCCGATCTAGCTTTTCTGCCACTCTAGGCAAAAGTGTTATTTGCCGCCCTTTAAAATCACACCTTAAAATTCATGAAAAGTTATTTCTACTGTATATATGTATGTATGTATTGTATGTATTCAGATAATGTAAATCTTCTGGATATCTATAAACATAAACATCTATAAACATTATGTTTGTTCGAAATGTCTCCGATACTTGTTTTGTTAACTTATGTGTGTTTGCTTCCATACATCGACTTATCATTGAAATGATAATCATAAAAAGAAAAAAAGAAAGAAAATATCAGATATTTTTTTTATTTAATTTTAATTTTAGCAAAAAAAGGAATAATAATTCATTTCTGAAAACAAAACAATTTCAATTAAAAAATTATTTTTAAAGAAACAAAACTTAAAAGTAATACAAACAATTTTCACATAGGCTCAAAATCGCAATATTTTGAAAAAAACAACAAATAATAATTTGTGTCTTTTAAAATAAACAAATTCACTTAAACTATTTAAGTAAATAATTAAACAAAGGTATAAAAACAGATAAAGTTTTTACTAAAATTATTTTCTATGCACTTTTTGCTCTGCAAAATTTTTTATTATTTGAAAACAATACAAATTCAATTAAAATATATTTTTTTTAAAAACAAAAATAAAGAGTCCCCCAAATAATTTTGTTCTTATTCAAAAATCACATTTATCAAAAGGAACAACAACAAATTATAATTTCATCTTTGAAATAAGGAAAATAAGATTAAATATTTGTATTTAAAATATTGTAGACTTAACTAAAATAATTTTCAAAGTAGTTTTCGCTCTGCAAAATGTTTAATACTTTGAAAACAAAACAAATTCAATCATAATCACCCCTGTTCTGATTTTCGTACCGAATTCAATGCGTTTTCGAAATTGATTTTCGCAAAGCTAAAAAAACTGTGTTCCTAAATTCGTAAGAACTTGCCTTCAATTTTTGACAAATATTTCTCTGAAATTACTTACATTTTTAAATTTACGATTTCAAATTCGACCAGCAAAATCGAAACGAATTAAAATCGAAAAATTTAGAACACCTCTGCTTTAAAAACGAAAGTTTTTCTTTCGTAAACGAATATCAGAACAGGAGTGAATATTTTTTTTTTTAACAATAATAGGTGTGTTTTTTTGGCAAATCTATCCGCAGTGCAGTAGAATTTACCAAAAAAACGCATCCGCAGTTATTAAATTTTTGTATTTAGAAGTTGGTCGCTGCTATCATTTTAAAGATGATTATTGAATTTTTCTAAATTCTATCCGCAGTAAGATTCTACTTCTACTTTTATCGGCAGTATCGTGTTGTATTTGTAATACATGTAGTCTAGTACTGCGGATATGGATAGCTTTGCCAAAAAAACACACCTAATGATGAGAAACAAAAAAAATTATTCTTTTAAAACAAAAATCACATTAATTAAAAGGAACAACAAAAAGTGATAGTTGCACCTTTAAAATAAACATATCTATTCAGGTATCATGTTTAGATAAATAATCAAATATTTGTATTAAAAAAATTAAAGTTTTAGTTAGTTGAATAGTTTCCTAAGTACTTTATGCTCGGCAAAATTCTTAATTATTTCTGCCAAATTTATTGTATCACACACATTTTTTTTCTATTGATATTAATGCCAATCCTGATAATCGTTTTTGTGTCATGGTAGACTGAAGATTGTTCTTAATTAATTTAAGTTTAACAGAATTCTTAAAGCAATACTTAAATTAGGACCAACTCTTAAGTTGGTTATAAATTTTAAGACTTCTTCGGGAGCCATATGACAATTTATTATCATGCATACTATTGACGATTCCTTAGAAAGTTCTAACCCATTAATATCGAAGGAGTCTTCATGTGTTTAAACTGTTTCGAGGTTTTTACAACGATCCAATAGCACACATTAAGGCACTTCTCTTATGGCAAATATATTGTACAAAAATTAAAAATGTTTCCTGTGCTCACTCATTTGCGAAAACCTTAACTCTAATGAGTTTCGTCGCCCTAAAATTGGGTTGCCGTAAACGCCATTTTTACGTTTTTGGGAAACGGCATTTGAAAGTTTGACATCCAGTTTCAGAAAAACCAACCGCTGAGATTTTTTGATTTTTTTACTAGATACTTTTATGAGTATCTTCTTTCTAAAAGTGCAAGCAGATATTCATGAATTCTTTTAGATTATAAAATATTTACAATTAATTAAAAAATCATGATTGCCGTATACGCCACAAAATCAAAAAAAAAAATCTTACCTCGTGCACGTACGTCAAAAAATGTGGCACATACGGCATTCCAATATAAAAACTTAACTTACAGACTTCTCAGAATAGCTCGGTCTCAAGTAGCACAAAAGTCTAAAATACACCAAAATATTTGGTGTATTTTTTGCAGTGATATACATTTTCAATATAAAAAATACACTACTTTTCAGTGCAGTTTTTGGACATTTAGTGTAAATTATACCCATGTTCTCGTACATAAAGAACACCGATTGCACAAAACTTGTACCGATATTCGGTACATAAGTTGTGCAACTGGCATAAAAATTGTCCTGGTTTCTATGATATAATATACTCCAAGCGTGTAAACTATTAGGCGGGGAGCCCCCCGCCCCCCAGGTATGCGAAGCCATTCTGGCTAACTCAATTCACGCCGACCAAGCGAATCTTACTCATCTTGGCTTTATCTTTTATTACTCATTACAAATTTTAGTGGGTGCGATGACGACGGGAATTTCTTGTATGGGGCTCCTGGGCTATATGAACTGATAACTGATAAGTTATTTTTTCAATCGGAAAAATTAAAAATGAATACAAATTTACACCGTTTCTTATTTTTTAGTGGAAGATGAATCTGCAAGAATTATGAATTAATTATATGATTCTAAGTGTCCTCTTGATTGAAGCTGGGAAACAAATGAAAAATTTTCTCGATGGAACTCTATTTATACTTTTTCCAGTTCAAGTAAAATCGTATGCACGTACGGCCAATTACGAAAACATTTTTTTTATTTAGTGACGTACGTGCATGTCTAAGTTATCGTTTTGTATACACATAAGTCAAAACAATACTAAAAAAGTGGACAAGTGCGAGATAAACTCGCTCGAGGAGGGTTCCGTACTTGATTATCCGACCCTACTTTCTTTCAGTTTTGAGGGATTTTTTATACAAGGATTAAGATTTGAAACCAAACATTTTCTTGGAAAATAATTTGAATAGTCTTTCTGCCTATTTCCTTCAATGACTTCGAAACTGTGTACCTTAAAAATCTGGTAGCAGCATTTTCGGATCACTTCTATCTAGAAAATGTGAACCAAATTTAATTGCAATCAGCTTAGCAGATTCTAAAAAATCGCTTGTGAAACAAATAAAAGGAAACCGAACTCATCTTATAGGTTTTCGTTTTCACCTGCGTAAGAACCCTAAAAAGAAACAAAAATTTTGGCCATCGGCAAACAAAACGAAACACCACAGTAAGAAAGGAATAAGGAACTTTTTTTTTTTTCAGCAAATAAACAATTGATTTTATTGCAATATTCAACAATAAAAAAAAACTAATTATAACTCGAATATGTTGTCTCTTCTTATATACCAAACAAAAATTAAGGGCCAATTGCTTAATCGAATCACAAATTTAAGTTCTACTTAAAGTTTTCATTTTTGTATGAGACGTTCCGGAATTCTTAAGTTCTACATAAAATCCCCATACAAAATTAGAACTTTATGCAGAACTATTTATGATTCGATTGAGCAACTGGCCCTAAGTCTCATTGTAATACGAATACAAAAAAAAAAGAAAAGCAATCCCCCGACAAGATTCGAACCAGGCACATCAAGAGCATCAGGCGAGTACTCTACCATCCAGCTAACACCACACATGTATTGTCTTGTGACAAATGTTTTATATTTTGGATGAGGGCATACAAATTTTCAAAAAATTATAATGGTATTCAAACTATACTAGTTGAGTACATTAGGGCCCGTGGTCGAATGGTTAGCGACGTCTGGCATGTGAGTGAAGTGATCCAGGTTCAAATCCGGTGGAACGGTACGAAAATTTTATTCACAACACTTAAAGTACAAAATCAATACAACAAAAGAAAATCCCATAAAAGAGTGTAAAGGGGGGGGGGGGAGGGCAATTTTTTTTGTATTTTTTTATCTTTTCTCTTTAATAACTTCGAAACTATTTATCTTAAAAACATGAAAACAACATTTTTAGATTACTACTGAATACTAAAATATGTGTACCAAATTTCATTGGAATCGGCCTAACAGATCCGAAGAAATCGCTTGTGAAAGACGAATGAACAGAAAACGAAAGTAGCGAAGTGATGTTATAAGGGTTTCGTTTACACTCTGTGTACGGAACCCTAATACATATTCGGATTTATGCTTATTTACATCATCACTGTAATGTTTTTTGTATTTTCTGTAACCTACACGTTTTAACTACATTTTGAAATTATTTTGGAAATGCCTGGCCAAGCCCTTTCGGATATGAGGAGGGGGTGAAATTGAGTGTTTTTCATAGTCCTTTTTTGTTGGTTTTTTTTTGAATAACTTCAAAACCATTTGCCTTGAAAATATATCGTTATTTACATTATTAGTGCAATTTTCGGGCTTTTTTGTTGTGTTTTCTTCAATAATTTCAAAACTATTTGTCTTAAAAATACAAAAAAAATATGTTTGTCATCGCAGGCAATTAATGAATGTTTGTACTTAATTTGAAGTCAATAGGGTTACCACCTGTTCAAAAAAATGGTTTTAAAATTTAATGAAATTGGAAATTAGTATATTGAAAAATTTTGCATGTTACATAAATAACTGTGACTTCTTATCACTTTTCCGGTAATATTCATGTTATAGACCTATATTTCAGTTTTCTTAAAGAATTTTAGGTCCAGTAGTTTCGGAGATTAGGGGGGGGGGAATGGCCTGTTTTTGACATTTTTGCCTATTTTTCCATATTTTCTTATATAACTACAAAACTATTTCTCTTAAAAATATAAAAAATACGATTATATTTCTACTTAGCACGTTAATATATTGGCCAACTTTTAACTCAATCGGTAAAACGGTTTTGGAGGAAATAAATTGTAAAGTTGAGTCAAAAATTAAAAATTTACTCCAAATATTGAGTCATATCTGTGTTATATGTAACAGTACAGTCTTCTTATTTGCTTTTTTGTAATCTACAGGTTAAGATCTATTCTCAGTATCTTTTTCATAATCTTAGGCCCAGTAGTTTCGGAGATCAGGGGGGAGAATGGTCATTTTTGTATTTTTTTATCTTTTCTCTTTAATAACTTCGAAACTATTTATCTTAAAAACATGAAAACAACATTTTTAGATTACTACTGAATACTAAAATATGTGTACCAAACTTCATTGGAATCGGCCTAACAGATCCGAAGAAATCGCTTGTGAAAGACGAATGAACAGAAAACGAAAGTAGCGAAGTGATGTTATAAGGGTTTCGTTTACACTCTGTGTACGGAACCCTAATACATATTCGGATTTATGCTTATTTACATCATCACTGTAATGTTTTTTGTATTTTCTGTAACCTACACGTTTTAACTACATTTTGAAATTATTTTGGAAATGCCTGGCCAAGCCCTTTCGGATATGAGGAGGGGGTGAAATTGAGTGTTTTTCATAGTCCTTTTTTGTTGGTTTTTTTTGAATAACTTCAAAACCATTTGCCTTGAAAATATATCGTTATTTACATTATTTATTCCATTTTTTTTTGTTGTTATGTTATCTATACGTATGGAACTATTTTTTGAAATTTTTTAGGAAATTCCAGGCCCACCCTTTTTGGTGATGAGGAGGGGGTAAAGTTTGGTTATTTGCATTTTCGGGCTTTTTTGTTGTGTTTTCTTCAATAATTTCAAAACTATTTGTCTTAAAAATACAAAAAAAATATGTTTGTCATCGCAGGCAATTAATGAATGTTTGTACTTAATTTGAAGTCAATAGGGTTACCACCTGTTCAAAAAAATGGTTTTAAAATTTAATGAAATTGGAAATTAGTATATTGAAAAATTTTGCATGTTACATAAATAACTGTGACTTCTTATCACTTTTCCGGTAATATTCATGTTATAGACCTATATTTCAGTTTTCTTAAAGAATTTTAGGTCCAGTAGTTTCGGAGATTAGGGGGGGGGAATGGCCTGTTTTTGACATTTTTGCCTATTTTTCCATATTTTCTTATATAACTACAAAACTATTTCTCTTAAAAATATAAAAAAAATACGATTATATTTCTACTTAACACGTTAATATATTGGCCAACTTTTAACTCAATCGGTAAAACGGTTTTGGAGGAAATAAATTGTAAAGTTGAGTCAAAAACTAAAAATTTACTCCAAATATTGAGTCATATCTGTGTTATATGTAACAGTACAGTCTTCTTATTTGCTTTTTTGTAATCTACAGGTTAAGATCTATTCTCAGTATCTTTTTCATAATCTTAGGCCCAGTAGTTTCGGAGATCAGGGGGGAGAATGGTCATTTTTGTATTTTTTTATCTTTTCTCTTTAATAACTTCGAAACTATTTATCTTAAAAACATGAAAACAACATTTTTAGATTACTACTGAATACTAAAATATGTGTACCAAATTTCATTGGAATCGGCCTAACAGATCCGAAGAAATCGCTTGTGAAAGACGAATGAACAGAAAACGAAAGTAGCGAAGTGATGTTATAAGGGTTTCGTTTACACTCTGTGTACGGAACCCTAATACATATTCGGATTTATGCTTATTTACATCATCACTGTAATGTTTTTTGTATTTTCTGTAACCTACACGTTTTAACTACATTTTGAAATTATTTTGGAAATGCCTGGCCAAGCCCTTTCGGATATGAGGAGGGGGTGAAATTGAGTGTTTTTCATAGTCCTTTTTTGTTGGTTTTTTTTTGAATAACTTCAAAACCATTTGCCTTGAAAATATATCGTTATTTACATTATTAGTGCAATTTTCGGGCTTTTTTGTTGTGTTTTCTTCAATAATTTCAAAACTATTTGTCTTAAAAATACAAAAAAAATATGTTTGTCATCGCAGGCAATTAATGAATGTTTGTACTTAATTTGAAGTCAATAGGGTTACCACCTGTTCAAAAAAATGGTTTTAAAATTTAATGAAATTGGAAATTAGTATATTGAAAAATTTTGCATGTTACATAAATAACTGTGACTTCTTATCACTTTTCCGGTAATATTCATGTTATAGACCTATATTTCAGTTTTCTTAAAGAATTTTAGGTCCAGTAGTTTCGGAGATTAGGGGGGGGGGGGGAATGGCCTGTTTTTGACATTTTTGCCTATTTTTCCATATTTTCTTATATAACTACAAAACTATTTCTCTTAAAAATATAAAAAATACGATTATATTTCTACTTAGCACGTTAATATATTGGCCAACTTTTAACTCAATCGGTAAAACGGTTTTGGAGGAAATAAATTGTAAAGTTGAGTCAAAAATTAAAAATTTACTCCAAATATTGAGTCATATCTGTGTTATATGTAACAGTACAGTCTTCTTATTTGCTTTTTTGTAATCTACAGGTTAAGATCTATTCTCAGTATCTTTTTCATAATCTTAGGCCCAGTAGTTTCGGAGATCAGGGGGGGAGAATGGTCATTTTTGTATTTTTTTATCTTTTCTCTTTAATAACTTCGAAACTATTTATCTTAAAAACATGAAAACAACATTTTTAGATTACTACTGAATACTAAAATATGTGTACCAAACTTCATTGGAATCGGCCTAACAGATCCGAAGAAATCGCTTGTGAAAGACGAATGAACAGAAAACGAAAGTAGCGAAGTGATGTTATAAGGGTTTCGTTTACACTCTGTGTACGGAACCCTAATACATATTCGGATTTATGCTTATTTACATCATCACTGTAATGTTTTTTGTATTTTCTGTAACCTACACGTTTTAACTACATTTTGAAATTATTTTGGAAATGCCTGGCCAAGCCCTTTCGGATATGAGGAGGGGGTGAAATTGAGTGTTTTTCATAGTCCTTTTTTGTTGGTTTTTTTTTGAATAACTTCAAAACCATTTGCCTTGAAAATATATCGTTATTTACATTATTTATTCCATTTTTTTTTGTTGTTATGTTATCTATACGTATGGAACTATTTTTTGAAATTTTTTAGGAAATTCCAGGCCCACCCTTTTTGGTGATGAGGAGGGGGTAAAGTTTGGTTATTTGCATTTTCGGGCTTTTTTGTTGTGTTTTCTTCAATAATTTCAAAACTATTTGTCTTAAAAATACAAAAAAAATATGTTTGTCATCGCAGGCAATTAATGAATGTTTGTACTTAATTTGAAGTCAATAGGGTTACCACCTGTTCAAAAAAATGGTTTTAAAATTTAATGAAATTGGAAATTAGTATATTGAAAAATTTTGCATGTTACATAAATAACTGTGACTTCTTATCACTTTTCCGGTAATATTCATGTTATAGACCTATATTTCAGTTTTCTTAAAGAATTTTAGGTCCAGTAGTTTCGGAGATTAGGGGGGGGGAATGGCCTGTTTTTGACATTTTTGCCTATTTTTCCATATTTTCTTATATAACTACAAAACTATTTCTCTTAAAAATATAAAAAAAATACGATTATATTTCTACTTAACACGTTAATATATTGGCCAACTTTTAACTCAATCGGTAAAACGGTTTTGGAGGAAATAAATTGTAAAGTTGAGTCAAAAACTAAAAATTTACTCCAAATATTGAGTCATATCTGTGTTATATGTAACAGTACAGTCTTCTTATTTGCTTTTTTGTAATCTACAGGTTAAGATCTATTCTCAGTATCTTTTTCATAATCTTAGGCCCAGTAGTTTCGGAGATCAGGGGGGAGAATGGTCATTTTTGTATTTTTTTATCTTTTCTCTTTAATAACTTCGAAACTATTTATCTTAAAAACATGAAAACAACATTTTTAGATTACTACTGAATACTAAAATATGTGTACCAAATTTCATTGGAATCGGCCTAACAGATCCGAAGAAATCGCTTGTGAAAGACGAATGAACAGAAAACGAAAGTAGCGAAGTGATGTTATAAGGGTTTCGTTTACACTCTGTGTACGGAACCCTAATACATATTCGGATTTATGCTTATTTACATCATCACTGTAATGTTTTTTGTATTTTCTGTAACCTACACGTTTTAACTACATTTTGAAATTATTTTGGAAATGCCTGGCCAAGCCCTTTCGGATATGAGGAGGGGGTGAAATTGAGTGTTTTTCATAGTCCTTTTTTGTTGGTTTTTTTTTGAATAACTTCAAAACCATTTGCCTTGAAAATATATCGTTATTTACATTATTAGTGCAATTTTTTTTTGTTCTGTAATCTATACGTATGGAACTATTTTTTGAAATTTTTTAGGAAATTCCAGGCCCACCCTTTTTGGTGATGAGGAGGGGGTAAAGTTTGGTTATTTGCATTTTCGGGCTTTTTTGTTGTGTTTTCTGCAATAATTTCAAAACTATTTGTCTTAAAAATACAAAAAAAATATGTTTGTCATCGCAGGCAATTAATGAATGTTTGTACTTAATTTGAAGTCAATAGGGTTACCACCTGTTCAAAAAAATGGTTTTAAAATTTAATGAAATTGGAAATTAGTATATTGAAAAATTTTGCATGTTACATAAATAACTGTGACTTCTTATCACTTTTCCGGTAATATTCATGTTATAGACCTATATTTCAGTTTTCTTAAAGAATTTTAGGTCCAGTAGTTTCGGAGATTAGGGGGGGGGGAATGGCCTGTTTTTGACATTTTTGCCTATTTTTCCATATTTTCTTATATAACTACAAAACTATTTCTCTTAAAAATATAAAAAAATACGATTATATTTCTACTTAGCACGTTAATATATTGGCCAACTTTTAACTCAATCGGTAAAACGGTTTTGGAGGAAATAAATTGTAAAGTTGAGTCAAAAATTAAAAATTTACTCCAAATATTGAGTCATATCTGTGTTATATGTAACAGTACAGTCTTCTTATTTGCTTTTTTGTAATCTACAGGTTAAGATCTATTCTCAGTATCTTTTTCATAATCTTAGGCCCAGTAGTTTCGGAGATCAGGGGGGAGAATGGTCATTTTTGTATTTTTTTATCTTTTCTCTTTAATAACTTCGAAACTATTTATCTTAAAAACATGAAAACAACATTTTTAGATTACTACTGAATACTAAAATATGTGTACCAAATTTCATTGGAATCGGCCTAACAGATCCGAAGAAATCGCTTGTGAAAGACGAATGAACAGAAAACGAAAGTATAGCGAAGTGATGTTATAAGGGTTTCGTTTACACTCTGTGTACGGAACCCTAATACATATTCGGATTTATGCTTATTTACATCATCACTGTAATGTTTTTTGTATTTTCTGTAACCTACACGTTTTAACTACAT
This sequence comes from Sphaerophoria taeniata, assembly GCA_943590905.1. NCBI lineage: Eukaryota > Metazoa > Arthropoda > Insecta > Diptera > Syrphidae > Sphaerophoria > Sphaerophoria taeniata. Next base: position 71,569,314 of record OX016541.1, read on the forward strand.
TTTGAAATTATTTTGGAAATGCCTGGCCAAGCCCTTTCGGATATGAGGAGGGGGTGAAATTGAGTGTTTTTCATAATCCTTTTTTGTTGGTTTTTTTTTGAATAACTTCAAAACCATTTGCCTTGAAAATATATCGTTATTTACATTATTAGTGCAATTTTTTTTGTTGTTCTGTAATCTATACGTATGGAACTATTTTTTGAAATTTTTTAGGAAATTCCAGGCCCACCCTTTTTGGTGATGAGGAGGGGGTAAAGTTTGGTTATTTGCATTTTCGGGCTTTTTTGTTGTGTTTTCTGCAATAATTTCAAAACTATTTGTCTTAAAAATACAAAAAAAATATGTTTGTCATCGCAGGCAATTAATGAATGTTTGTACTTAATTTGAAGTCAATAGGGTTACCACCTGTTCAAAAAAATGGTTTTAAAATTTAATGAAATTGGAAATTAGTATATTGAAAAATTTTGCATGTTACATAAATAACTGTGACTTCTTATCACTTTTCCGGTAATATTCATGTTATAGACCTATATTTCAGTTTTCTTAAAGAATTTTAGGTCCAGTAGTTTCGGAGATTAGGGGGGGGGGAATGGCCTGTTTTTGACATTTTTGCCTATTTTTCCATATTTTCTTATATAACTACAAAACTATTTCTCTTAAAAATATAAAAAAATACGATTATATTTCTACTTAGCACGTTAATATATTGGCCAACTTTTAACTCAATCGGTAAAACGGTTTTGGAGGAAATAAATTGTAAAGTTGAGTCAAAAATTAAAAATTTACTCCAAATATTGAGTCATATCTGTGTTATATGTAACAGTACAGTCTTCTTATTTGCTTTTTTGTAATCTACAGGTTAAGATCTATTCTCAGTATCTTTTTCATAATCTTAGGCCCAGTAGTTTCGGAGATCAGGGGGGAGAATGGTCATTTTTGTATTTTTTAATCTTTTCTCTTTAATAACTTCGAAACTATTTATCTTAAAAACATGAAAACAACATTTTTAGATTACTACTGAATACTAAAATATGTGTACCAAATTTCATTGGAATCGGCCTAACAGATCCGAAGAAATCGCTTGTGAAAGACGAATGAACAGAAAACGAAAGTATAGCGAAGTGATGTTATAAGGGTTTCGTTTACACTCTGTGTACGGAACCCTAATACATATTCGGATTTATGCTTATTTACATCATCACTGTAATGTTTTTTGTATTTTCTGTAACCTACACGTTTTAACTACATTTTGAAATTATTTTGGAAATGCCTGGCCAAGCCCTTTCGGATATGAGGAGGGGGTGAAATTGAGTGTTTTTCATAATCCTTTTTTGTTGGTTTTTTTTTGAATAACTTCAAAACCATTTGCCTTGAAAATATATCGTTATTTACATTATTAGTGCAATTTTTTTTTGTTGTTCTGTAATCTATACGTATGGAACTATTTTTTGAAATTTTTTAGGAAATTCCAGGCCCACCCTTTTTGGTGATGAGGAGGGGGTAAAGTTTGGTTATTTGCATTTTCGGGCTTTTTTGTTGTGTTTTCTTCAATAATTTCAAAACTATTTGTCTTAAAAATACAAAAAAAATATGTTTGTCATCGCAGGCAATTAATGAATGTTTGTACTTAATTTGAAGTCAATAGGGTTACCACCTGTTCAAAAAAATGGTTTTAAAATTTAATGAAATTGGAAATTAGTATATTGAAAAATTTTGCATGTTACATAAATAACTGTGACTTCTTATCACTTTTCCGGTAATATTCATGTTATAGACCTATATTTCAGTTTTCTTAAAGAATTTTAGGTCCAGTAGTTTCGGAGATTAGGGGGGGGGGGAATGGCCTGTTTTTGACATTTTTGCCTATTTTTCCATATTTTCTTATATAACTACAAAACTATTTCTCTTAAAAATATAAAAAAATACGATTATATTTCTACTTAGCACGTTAATATATTGGCCAACTTTTAACTCAATCGGTAAAACGGTTTTGGAGGAAATAAATTGTAAAGTTGAGTCAAAAATTAAAAATTTACTCCAAATATTGAGTCATATCTGTGTTATATGTAACAGTACAGTCTTCTTATTTGCTTTTTTGTAATCTACAGGTTAAGATCTATTCTCAGTATCTTTTTCATAATCTTAGGCCCAGTAGTTTCGGAGATCAGGGGGGAGAATGGTCATTTTTGTATTTTTTTATCTTTTCTCTTTAATAACTTCGAAACTATTTATCTTAAAAACATGAAAACAACATTTTTAGATTACTACTGAATACTAAAATATGTGTACCAAATTTCATTGGAATCGGCCTAACAGATCCGAAGAAATCGCTTGTGAAAGACGAATGAACAGAAAACGAAAGTATAGCGAAGTGATGTTATAAGGGTTTCGTTTACACTCTGTGTACGGAACCCTAATACATATTCGGATTTATGCTTATTTACATCATCACTGTAATGTTTTTTGTATTTTCTGTAACCTACACGTTTTAACTACATTTTGAAATTATTTTGGAAATGCCTGGCCAAGCCCTTTCGGATATGAGGAGGGGGTGAAATTGAGTGTTTTTCATAATCCTTTTTTGTTGGTTTTTTTTTGAATAACTTCAAAACCATTTGCCTTGAAAATATATCGTTATTTACATTATTAGTGCAATTTTTTTTGTTGTTCTGTAATCTATACGTATGGAACTATTTTTTGAAATTTTTTAGGAAATTCCAGGCCCACCCTTTTTGGTGATGAGGAGGGGGTAAAGTTTGGTTATTTGCATTTTCGGGCTTTTTTGTTGTGTTTTCTGCAATAATTTCAAAACTATTTGTCTTAAAAATACAAAAAAAATATGTTTGTCATCGCAGGCAATTAATGAATGTTTGTACTTAATTTGAAGTCAATAGGGTTACCACCTGTTCAAAAAAATGGTTTTAAAATTTAATGAAATTGGAAATTAGTATATTGAAAAATTTTGCATGTTACATAAATAACTGTGACTTCTTATCACTTTTCCGGTAATATTCATGTTATAGACCTATATTTCAGTTTTCTTAAAGAATTTTAGGTCCAGTAGTTTCGGAGATTAGGGGGGGGGGAATGGCCTGTTTTTGACATTTTTGCCTATTTTTCCATATTTTCTTATATAACTACAAAACTATTTCTCTTAAAAATATAAAAAAATACGATTATATTTCTACTTAGCACGTTAATATATTGGCCAACTTTTAACTCAATCGGTAAAACGGTTTTGGAGGAAATAAATTGTAAAGTTGAGTCAAAAATTAAAAATTTACTCCAAATATTGAGTCATATCTGTGTTATATGTAACAGTACAGTCTTCTTATTTGCTTTTTTGTAATCTACAGGTTAAGATCTATTCTCAGTATCTTTTTCATAATCTTAGGCCCAGTAGTTTCGGAGATCAGGGGGGAGAATGGTCATTTTTGTATTTTTTAATCTTTTCTCTTTAATAACTTCGAAACTATTTATCTTAAAAACATGAAAACAACATTTTTAGATTACTACTGAATACTAAAATATGTGTACCAAATTTCATTGGAATCGGCCTAACAGATCCGAAGAAATCGCTTGTGAAAGACGAATGAACAGAAAACGAAAGTATAGCGAAGTGATGTTATAAGGGTTTCGTTTACACTCTGTGTACGGAACCCTAATACATATTCGGATTTATGCTTATTTACATCATCACTGTAATGTTTTTTGTATTTTCTGTAACCTACACGTTTTAACTACATTTTGAAATTATTTTGGAAATGCCTGGCCAAGCCCTTTCGGATATGAGGAGGGGGTGAAATTGAGTGTTTTTCATAATCCTTTTTTGTTGGTTTTTTTTTGAATAACTTCAAAACCATTTGCCTTGAAAATATATCGTTATTTACATTATTAGTGCAATTTTTTTTGTTGTTCTGTAATCTATACGTATGGAACTATTTTTTGAAATTTTTTAGGAAATTCCAGGCCCACCCTTTTTGGTGATGAGGAGGGGGTAAAGTTTGGTTATTTGCATTTTCGGGCTTTTTTGTTGTGTTTTCTTCAATAATTTCAAAACTATTTGTCTTAAAAATACAAAAAAAATATGTTTGTCATCGCAGGCAATTAATGAATGTTTGTACTTAATTTGAAGTCAATAGGGTTACCACCTGTTCAAAAAAATGGTTTTAAAATTTAATGAAATTGGAAATTAGTATATTGAAAAATTTTGCATGTTACATAAATAACTGTGACTTCTTATCACTTTTCCGGTAATATTCATGTTATAGACCTATATTTCAGTTTTCTTAAAGAATTTTAGGTCCAGTAGTTTCGGAGATTAGGGGGGGGGGAATGGCCTGTTTTTGACATTTTTGCCTATTTTTCCATATTTTCTTATATAACTACAAAACTATTTCTCTTAAAAATATAAAAAAATACGATTATATTTCTACTTAGCACGTTAATATATTGGCCAACTTTTAACTCAATCGGTAAAACGGTTTTGGAGGAAATAAATTGTAAAGTTGAGTCAAAAATTAAAAATTTACTCCAAATATTGAGTCATATCTGTGTTATATGTAACAGTACAGTCTTCTTATTTGCTTTTTTGTAATCTACAGGTTAAGATCTATTCTCAGTATCTTTTTCATAATCTTAGGCCCAGTAGTTTCGGAGATCATGGGGGGAGAATGGTCATTTTTGTATTTTTTTATCTTTTCTCTTTAATAACTTCGAAACTATTTATCTTAAAAACATGAAAACAACATTTTTAGATTACTACTGAATACTAAAATATGTGTACCAAATTTCATTGGAATCGGCCTAACAGATCCGAAGAAATCGCTTGTGAAAGACGAATGAACAGAAAACGAAAGTAGCGAAGTGATGTTATAAGGGTTTCGTTTACACTCTGTGTACGGAACCCTAATACATATTCGGATTTATGCTTATTTACATCATCACTGTAATGTTTTTTGTATTTTCTGTAACCTACACGTTTTAACTACATTTTGAAATTATTTTGGAAATGCCTGGCCAAGCCCTTTCGGATATGAGGAGGGGGTGAAATTGAGTGTTTTTCATAGTCCTTTTTTGTTGGTTTTTTTTTGAATAACTTCAAAACCATTTGCCTTGAAAATATATCGTTATTTACATTATTAGTGCAATTTTTTTTGTTGTTCTGTAATCTATACGTATGGAACTATTTTTTGAAATTTTTTAGGAAATTCCAGGCCCACCCTTTTTGGTGATGAGGAGGGGGTAAAGTTTGGTTATTTGCATTTTCGGGCTTTTTTGTTGTGTTTTCTTGAATAATTTCAAAACTATTTGTCTTAAAAATACAAAAAAAATATGTTTGTCATCGCAGGCAATTAATGAATGTTTGTACTTAATTTGAAGTCAATAGGGTTACCACCTGTTCAAAAAAATGGTTTTAAAATTTAATGAAATTGGAAATTAGTATATTGAAAAATTTTGCATGTTACATAAATAACTGTGACTTCTTATCACTTTTCCGGTAATATTCATGTTATAGACCTATATTTCAGTTTTCTTAAAGAATTTTAGGTCCAGTAGTTTCGGAGATTAGGGGGGGGGGGGAATGGCCTGTTTTTGACATTTTTGCCTATTTTTCCATATTTTCTTATATAACTACAAAACTATTTCTCTTAAAAATATAAAAAAAATATGATTATATTTCTACTTAACACGTTAATATATTGGCCAACTTTTAACTCAATCGGTAAAACGGTTTTGGAGGAAATAAATTGTAAAGTTGAGTCAAAAATTAAAAATTTACTCCAAATATTGAGTCATATCTGTGTTATATGTAACAGTACAGTCTTCTTATTTGCTTTTTTGTAATCTACAGGTTAAGATCTATTCTCAGTATCTTTTTCATAATCTTAGGCCCAGTAGTTTCGGAGATCAGGGGGGAGAATGGTCATTTTTGTATTTTTTAATCTTTTCTCTTTAATAACTTCGAAACTATTTATCTTAAAAACATGAAAACAACATTTTTAGATTACTACTGAATACTAAAATATGTGTACCAAATTTCATTGGAATCGGCCTAACAGATCCGAAGAAATCGCTTGTGAAAGACGAATGAACAGAAAACGAAAGTAGCGAAGTGATGTTATAAGGGTTTCGTTTACACTCTGTGTACGGAACCCTAATACATATTCGGATTTATGCTTATTTACATCATCACTGTAATGTTTTTTGTATTTTCTGTAACCTACACGTTTTAACTACATTTTGAAATTATTTTGGAAATGCCTGGCCAAGCCCTTTCGGATATGAGGAGGGGGTGAAATTGAGTGTTTTTCATAGTCCTTTTTTGTTGGTTTTTTTTTGAATAACTTCAAAACCATTTGCCTTGAAAATATATCGTTATTTACATTATTTATTCCATTTTTTTTTTTGTTATGTTATCTATACGTATGGAACTATTTTTTGAAATTTTTTAGGAAATTCCAGGCCCACCCTTTTTGGTGATGAGGAGGGGGTAAAGTTTGGTTATTTGCATTTTCGGGCTTTTTTGTTGTGTTTTCTTCAATAATTTCAAAACTATTTGTCTTAAAAATACAAAAAAAATATGTTTGTCATCGCAGGCAATTAATGAATGTTTGTACTTAATTTGAAGTCAATAGGGTTACCACCTGTTCAAAAAAATGGTTTTAAAATTTAATGAAATTGGAAATTAGTATATTGAAAAATTTTGCATGTTACATAAATAACTGTGACTTCTTATCACTTTTCCGGTAATATTCATGTTATAGACCTATATTTCAGTTTTCTTAAAGAATTTTAGGTCCAGTAGTTTCGGAGATTAGGGGGGGGGAAGGGCCTGTTTTTGACATTTTTGCCTATTTTTCCATATTTTCTTATATAACTACAAAACTATTTCTCTTAAAAATATAAAAAAAATACGATTATATTTCTACTTAACACGTTAATATATTGGCCAACTTTTAACTCAATCGGTAAAACGGTTTTGGAGGAAATAAATTGTAAAGTTGAGTCAAAAATTAAAAATTTACTCCAAATATTGAGTCATATCTGTGTTATATGTAACAGTACAGTCTTCTTATTTGCTTTTTTGTAATCTACAGGTTAAGATCTATTCTCAGTATCTTTTTCATAATCTTAGGCCCAGTAGTTTCGGAGATCAGGGGGGAGAATGGTCATTTTTGTATTTTTTTATCTTTTCTCTTTAATAACTTCGAAACTATTTATCTTAAAAACATGAAAACAACATTTTTAGATTACTACTGAATACTAAAATATGTGTACCAAATTTCATTGGAATCGGCCTAACAGATCCGAAGAAATCGCTTGTGAAAGACGAATGAACAGAAAACGAAAGTAGCGAAGTGATGTTATAAGGGTTTCGTTTACACTCTGTGTACGGAACCCTAATACATATTCGGATTTATGCTTATTTACATCATCACTGTAATGTTTTTTGTATTTTCTGTAACCTACACGTTTTAACTACATTTTGAAATTATTTTGGAAATGCCTGGCCAAGCCCTTTCGGATATGAGGAGGGGGTGAAATTGAGTGTTTTTCATAGTCCTTTTTTGTTGGTTTTTTTTTGAATAACTTCAAAACCATTTGCCTTGAAAATATATCGTTATTTACATTATTAGTGCAATTTTTTTTTGTTCTGTAATCTATACGTATGGAACTATTTTTTGAAATTTTTTAGGAAATTCCAGGCCCACCCTTTTTGGTGATGAGGAGGGGGTAAAGTTTGGTTATTTGCATTTTCGGGCTTTTTTGTTGTGTTTTCTGCAATAATTTCAAAACTATTTGTCTTAAAAATACAAAAAAAATATGTTTGTCATCGCAGGCAATTAATGAATGTTTGTACTTAATTTGAAGTCAATAGGGTTACCACCTGTTCAAAAAAATGGTTTTAAAATTTAATGAAATTGGAAATAAGTATATTGAAAAATTTTGCATGTTACATAAATAACTGTGACTTCTTATCACTTTTCCGGTAATATTCATGTTATAGACCTATATTTCAGTTTTCTTAAAGAATTTTAGGTCCAGTAGTTTCGGAGATTAGGGGGGGGGGGAATGGCCTGTTTTTGACATTTTTGCCTATTTTTCCATATTTTCTTATATAACTACAAAACTATTTCTCTTAAAAATATAAAAAAATACGATTATATTTCTACTTAGCACGTTAATATATTGGCCAACTTTTAACTCAATCGGTAAAACGGTTTTGGAGGAAATAAATTGTAAAGTTGAGTCAAAAATTAAAAATTTACTCCAAATATTGAGTCATATCTGTGTTATATGTAACAGTACAGTCTTCTTATTTGCTTTTTTGTAATCTACAGGTTAAGATCTATTCTCAGTATCTTTTTCATAATCTTAGGCCCAGTAGTTTCGGAGATCAGGGGGGAGAATGGTCATTTTTGTATTTTTTTATCTTTTCTCTTTAATAACTTCGAAACTATTTATCTTAAAAACATGAAAACAACATTTTTAGATTACTACTGAATACTAAAATATGTGTACCAAATTTCATTGGAATCGGCCTAACAGATCCGAAGAAATCGCTTGTGAAAGACGAATGAACAGAAAACGAAAGTATAGCGAAGTGATGTTATAAGGGTTTCGTTTACACTCTGTGTACGGAACCCTAATACATATTCGGATTTATGCTTATTTACATCATCACTGTAATGTTTTTTGTATTTTCTGTAACCTACACGTTTTAACTACATTTTGAAATTATTTTGGAAATGCCTGGCCAAGCCCTTTCGGATATGAGGAGGGGGTGAAATTGAGTGTTTTTCATAATCCTTTTTTGTTGGTTTTTTTTTGAATAACTTCAAAACCATTTGCCTTGAAAATATATCGTTATTTACATTATTAGTGCAATTTTTTTTGTTGTTCTGTAGTCTAAACGTATGGAACTATTTTTTGAAATTTTTTAGGAAATTCCAGGCCCACCCTTTTTGGTGATGAGGAGGGGGTAAAGTTTGGTTATTTGCATTTTCGGGCTTTTTTGTTGTGTTTTCTTCAATAATTTCAAAACTATTTGTCTTAAAAATACAAAAAAAAATATGTTTGTCATCGCAGGCAATTAATGAATGTTTGTACTTAATTTGAAGTCAATAGGGTTACCACCTGTTCAAAAAAATGGTTTTAAAATTTAATGAAATTGGAAATTAGTATATTGAAAAATTTTGCATGTTACATAAATAACTGTGACTTCTTATCACTTTTCCGGTAATATTCATGTTATAGACCTATATTTCAGTTTTCTTAAAGAATTTTAGGTCCAGTAGTTTCGGAGATTAGGGGGGGGGGAATGGCCTGTTTTTGACATTTTTGCCTATTTTTCCATATTTTCTTATATAACTACAAAACTATTTCTCTTAAAAATATAAAAAAATACGATTATATTTCTACTTAGCACGTTAATATATTGGCCAACTTTTAACTCAATCGGTAAAACGGTTTTGGAGGAAATAAATTGTAAAGTTGAGTCAAAAATTAAAAATTTACTCCAAATATTGAGTCATATCTGTGTTATATGTAACAGTACAGTCTTCTTATTTGCTTTTTTGTAATCTACAGGTTAAGATCTATTCTCAGTATCTTTTTCATAATCTTAGGCCCAGTAGTTTCGGAGATCATGGGGGGAGAATGGTCATTTTTGTATTTTTTTATCTTTTCTCTTTAATAACTTCGAAACTATTTATCTTAAAAACATGAAAACAACATTTTTAGATTACTACTGAATACTAAAATATGTGTACCAAATTTCATTGGAATCGGCTTAACAGATCCGAAGAAATCGCTTGTGAAAGACGAATGAACAGAAAACGAAAGTAGCGAAGTGATGTTATAAGGGTTTCGTTTACACTCTGTGTACGGAACCCTAATACATATTCGGATTTATGCTTATTTACATCATCACTGTAATGTTTTTTGTATTTTCTGTAACCTACACGTTTTAACTACATTTTGAAATTATTTTGGAAATGCCTGGCCAAGCCCTTTCGGATATGAGGAGGGGGTGAAATTGAGTGTTTTTCATAGTCCTTTTTTGTTGGTTTTTTTTTGAATAACTTCAAAACCATTTGCCTTGAAAATATATCGTTATTTACATTATTAGTGCAATTTTTTTTGTTGTTCTGTAATCTATACGTATGGAACTATTTTTTGAAATTTTTTAGGAAATTCCAGGCCCACCCTTTTTGGTGATGAGGAGGGGTTAAAGTTTGGTTATTTGCATTTTCGGGCTTTTTTGTTGTGTTTTCTTGAATAATTTCAAAACTATTTGTCTTAAAAATACAAAAAAAATATGTTTGTCATCGCAGGCAATTAATGAATGTTTGTACTTAATTTGAAGTCAATAGGGTTACCACCTGTTCAAAAAAATGGTTTTAAAATTTAATGAAATTGGAAATTAGTATATTGAAAAATTTTGCATGTTACATAAATAACTGTGACTTCTTATCACTTTTCCGGTAATATTCATGTTATAGACCTATATTTCAGTTTTCTTAAAGAATTTTAGGTCCAGTAGTTTCGGAGATTAGGGGGGGGGAATGGCCTGTTTTTGACATTTTTGCCTATTTTTCCATATTTTCTTATATAACTACAAAACTATTTCTCTTAAAAATATAAAAAAAATATGATTATATTTCTACTTAACACGTTAATATATTGGCCAACTTTTAACTCAATCGGTAAAACGGTTTTGGAGGAAATAAATTGTAAAGTTGAGTCAAAAATTAAAAATTTACTCCAAATATTGAGTCATATCTGTGTTATATGTAACAGTACAGTCTTCTTATTTGCTTTTTTGTAATCTACAGGTTAAGATCTATTCTCAGTATCTTTTTCATAATCTTAGGCCCAGTAGTTTCGGAGATCAGGGGGGAGAATGGTCATTTTTGTATTTTTTTATCTTTTCTCTTTAATAACTTCGAAACTATTTATCTTAAAAACATGAAAACAACATTTTTAGATTACTACTGAATACTAAAATATGTGTACCAAATTTCATTGGAATCGGCCTAACAGATCCGAAGAAATCGCTTGTGAAAGACGAATGAACAGAAAACGAAAGTAGCGAAGTGATGTTATAAGGGTTTCGTTTACACTCTGTGTACGGAACCCTAATACATATTCGGATTTATGCTTATTTACATCATCACTGTAATGTTTTTTGTATTTTCTGTAACCTACACGTTTTAACTACATTTTGAAATTATTTTGGAAATGCCTGGCCAAGCCCTTTCGGATATGAGGAGGGGGTGAAATTGAGTGTTTTTCATAGTCCTTTTTTGTTGGTTTTTTTTTGAATAACTTCAAAACCATTTGCCTTGAAAATATATCGTTATTTACATTATTAGTGCAATTTTCGGGCTTTTTTGTTGTGTTTTCTTCAATAATTTCAAAACTATTTGTCTTAAAAATACAAAAAAAATATGTTTGTCATCGCAGGCAATTAATGAATGTTTGTACTTAATTTGAAGTCAATAGGGTTACCACCTGTTCAAAAAAATGGTTTTAAAATTTAATGAAATTGGAAATTAGTATATTGAAAAATTTTGCATGTTACATAAATAACTGTGACTTCTTATCACTTTTCCGGTAATATTCATGTTATAGACCTATATTTCAGTTTTCTTAAAGAATTTTAGGTCCAGTAGTTTCGGAGATTAGGGGGGGGGGGGAATGGCCTGTTTTTGACATTTTTGCCTATTTTTCCATATTTTCTTATATAACTACAAAACTATTTCTCTTAAAAATATAAAAAATACGATTATATTTCTACTTAGCACGTTAATATATTGGCCAACTTTTAACTCAATCGGTAAAACGGTTTTGGAGGAAATAAATTGTAAAGTTGAGTCAAAAATTAAAAATTTACTCCAAATATTGAGTCATATCTGTGTTATATGTAACAGTACAGTCTTCTTATTTGCTTTTTTGTAATCTACAGGTTAAGATCTATTCTCAGTATCTTTTTCATAATCTTAGGCCCAGTAGTTTCGGAGATCAGGGGGGAGAATGGTCATTTTTGTATTTTTTTATCTTTTCTCTTTAATAACTTCGAAACTATTTATCTTAAAAACATGAAAACAACATTTTTAGATTACTACTGAATACTAAAATATGTGTACCAAATTTCATTGGAATCGGCCTAACAGATCCGAAGAAATCGCTTGTGAAAGACGAATGAACAGAAAACGAAAGTAGCGAAGTGATGTTATAAGGGTTTCGTTTACACTCTGTGTACGGAACCCTAAAAATATTTGTTAATTTTACGGCGTACGTTGGAAGATAAAGAACGTACGTCAAATCAATTCTTGTAATAAAATTTTGGAAAATTGTATGGAAATTTTGACGTATATGCCAAAATTGGGCGTTTGCGTCAAAATAATACCTGAAATTTATGAATTAGGTGTATATACGTCAAAACCATTCCGAATATCTCCGCAATGGAAAGAGATAGAGCCAAGAGGATGAAAGATTTGGAAAGAGCACCCTGGAAAACACAAGACTGCATATCAAACTCAGAAAACGAGTTTTGGCGTTTACGGCAACCCAATTTTAGGGCGACGGTTTATTGCCGTATCTATGATATGGAAGAATACTTCCACCTTATATTTTTGCCAGGGATCAATAATTGGTTCATCATCACATTCGTAATCAAACTGCTTCTTCTTAGAACGGGCACGATGCTTAGGCACGTTATCAAAATTTAACACCTCGCTATCAATTTCAGCCGCTAAAACTTTGGCGTTTTCACAAACTTGAGTAATATACTCTTCTGATCTCGAGTTTTCGAAAAAAAAACTTTGGTGTTGTAGTTATGTTTTGACACATTAACACTGACCGCAAAAACGACAATTGTGGTTACGAATCGTAACTATTGGCGTGCAAAAATGACAAATAATCAACTATCGCACTTCTGTTGACGTTTGACGTTGGAAAAGTCAGTTGATGTTTTCATTCAACTTCGCGCATGTCTAAAATTGTGCAGGTGCAGCCCCTCAGCCCTTTGCAAAGCAGAGTTAGAAAAAAAAGTTCCAGAGGGATAGAGTCCCGACTCTTTTCCCCCTTCCCCTGCATAGTTCACCCGCCAACTCCCTTATTTCTCTCTTTATTTCGCTGGCGTGTAGCTGTAAGGTTAGTTTAGTTCAAAATTTAAATAGTCCTAGTCTATTCTCTCTTATTGACGCAGACGCTCCCATTTTAAATGAATTGAGCGACGCATGAGGCACGACTCGACGCACGAGCACGAACACAAAAATATTCTTAAAATCTCAATTCTCAAGTAAGAAATGTGTAGTTGTTGTTTGTAGGTAAAGAGAGAAAAACACTCTCAGTCGGGGATCGGGTGTCGGGACTTCATTTATGTGGCAACATTTGTAATAATAAAAAAAAAGTCATTAATTTTTTTCAACCATCGATTTTGCCGCCCCTAATTTATGCCGCCCTAGGCAATTGCCCCGTTTGCCCTACCCTATATCGGGGCCTGTCTGGAACATTCAAGCTTCTCCAAGAACCAATATAGTAGTTTCTAGAACCAAGTATTTTGTTATATAAAGAGCCCGTTTGGCGGCGAAGAGTTAGTTGATTGTGAACTGAGATAAAGTAAAGATACTGTGTTTGCAAAGTTATAATTGAAAGTGTTGAATAAATAAGTTTGTGAGTGATTTGAATAAAGTGAACTTGTGTTTTATTTAAAAAGTGAATAAGTTTTAATTGTCGGACCAAGCCGAATATTACATTGGTGTCAGAAGTGGGATTAAAACTTATTGAGAATAAAACAGTGAACAGTGATTAAACTATTTTGTGTGAAACAGTGAAGTTAAAAAAAAAAATATATGAGTAAAGTTTTGAAAGACTTAACTGTCCCTGAGCTAAAGGCCGAATTAAGCAAACGTGGCTTAAGTGCGGCAGGATATAAAATCGAACTCGTAAAACGGCTACAGGAATATCTGGAAGAACAAAATGAAGACCCAGATACGTTTGCTTTCGAAGTGGAAGCAAAATCGGAAGAGGTAAATGCAACTGCCGACTTATCTACCATGATGACACTTCTTCTAGCTAAATTTGAAGAGAATCAAAAGAAGCAAGAAACTCAAAACAAGAATGTTCTGGAGCAACTAGAAACTCAAAGAAACGAGCAGAAGACCGAGCAAGAGAATGTCCTCAAACAACTGGAAACACAAAGGAATGATGTTCTAGAGCGTTTTGATGAACAGAAAAATCTTCTAGAAGGCAGGTTTGCGGACTTCGAAGAGAAAATCAATACTCTCGACGAGTGCGTCGGAAAACAAAATGCACGTATCGAGAAAATCGACGAACAAATCGATACCATCACAAAGGAACTGGAAAAAGTGCGAAAGATGAAAGCTCGAGAACCTTCTGGTGAGTGCTCAAGGAAGAGAGAAGTGAATCCTCCAAGCTTTGATGGTCAGATACCGTGGTCAATCTACAAGAAACAGTTTGAAGCAGCAGCGTTAACAAACGGCTGGGACGATGACGAAAAATACATTGCCCTTACGCTTGCCTTGAGAGGAGCAGCTGCTGAACTGCTACAAATCATCCCAGCAGAGAAGAACGGTGACTTCAAAGTTCTGGTAAACGCAATCGAACAGCGGTTTGGGGATAGCCACATGACAGAAGTCTTCCGAGTTCAGTTTAACAATAGAGCACAGAAAAGAGGTGAAACTCTGCAGCAGCTTCAGGTAGATATCGAGCGACTGGTTCACCTGGCATATCCAACAGCTGGCAACGAGATAATTAATCAACTTGCTGTTGAAGCTGTAATGTTTTAAAGTATTTGGCATTACTTTACATTATACCAATTGAGCAAAGATTAAACATTCTGATTGGTATACATCTTTGGTATACCAAGCACAGTTGAATTAAATAAGTATTACTGAACAGACGTGTTTTATTTGATCGGCAATTCGGCATCCTCTTTAACTAACAAAAGTAATCAACAAGAACGCTACATTTGGCGACGAGAATAAAAGGTACAAGTTTATAACAAATAAATTCAGTTTCATTAACGTAAAAAAAAAAAAAAAACATGGAGGGTGGAAGAATTCCATTTTTCAACCTCAATGACGATCCAACCAACGCTGGTGATCGTTGGAAGAAAATGGATTGCTCGTTTTGAAAACTTTTTAATAGCGAGCGATATTAACAATGTCGAAAGACAGAAGGCATTATTGTTGCATTATGCGGGTGAAGACGTTTTCGAGATCTTCCATAATTTGCCAAAGCTGACCAACACAACAAAGGAAACCTTCGACGAAAATGGCGCGAGAACAAGAGTCGAGATGGACTGCTTCGAGATTGCGAAACAAAAGCTATCGAATTATTTTTCGCCCAAAACAAACATCGAATTCGAAGTATTTTCCTTTCGGCAGGCAAAACAGATTCCCAATGAAACAGTTGGACAGTTTTATGCACGTCTTTTAAAATTGAGTTCCAATTGCGAATTCTCAGACAGAGACAAAGAAATCAAGTCTCAAATCATATGCACAACAACTTCGCATAGATTGAGAGATTTTGCCTTCCAAACAAAGCCAACACTTCAAAAGTTGTTAGAAGAAGCAAAAACAATTGAGATGTCTGAGGAACACGCAATTAAAATAGAAGCGCAACAGCAACATACAACAGAACAATGCAATCATGTTGTGAGAGCGAAACAACACTATAACACAAAGCGCACCAACACCAACACAAACCCAAACAAAAAAAGCGCGCAAACACAAAAATATTCCAACAACAATCCGAACTGTAAGAACTGTGGAAACAACTGGCATTCTGGTGGGCTTCAACAATGTCCAGCAAGAAATATTCTCTGCAATTTTTGCAAGAAGAAAGGACATTTTGCTAAAGTGTGTATGAAACCGAAGTCCTCGAATAATTTCAAAATAAACAATTTGCAACAAACAGAAAATGATGAAACACAAGATTCCGTATTTAACATAAATGACGCTTCTAATAACAATTTGCCAACCATAACAGTTTCCATAAACAAAACACCAACGAATTTCACAATTGACACAGGGTCAACCGCAACAATAATAAGCAACAATATATTCAACAAACTAACAAACAGACCAACATTAACAAAACATACAGGAAAAATAATTCCATATAACTCCACAACTTCATTGCCAATAATAGGAAAATTCACTGCCAGTCTTACTTTTAAACAACATTACATAGCCGAGACAGTTTACGTAATAGACAGCCAAGCAATATCCATCCTAAGTTACAACGCATCAAAACAACTCAACATAATCCACATAGTCCAACAGTTATCAAACAACATCAGTCTCGACATCAAACAGAAATACCCTGAAGTCTTCAGAGGAATCGGGAAACACAACAAACACAAAGTACATCTTTTCATCGACAAAGAAGTACCACCAGTCGCACAACGTTTCCGTCGAATTCCATTCCATCTAAGATCATCAGTTGAAGACGAAATCAACCGCCTACTCAAAGCAGACATCATTGAAAAAGCAACAGGTCCAACACCGTGGGTATCACCAGTGGTAATTGTACCAAAACCCCACAACCCAACAGCTATTCGAATGTGCATTGACATGCGAGCAGCCAACAAAGCCATTCAACGTGTCAGAAAAATAACACCAACTCTGCAAGACATAATAACATCTCTAAACGGCACAACAGTCTACAGCAAAATCGATCTGAACGAAGGGTATCATCAAATCGAGTTGGATGAAGAATCTCGTTTCATCACGACTTTCAGCACACACTGTGGAGTCTACAGATACAAAAGACTCAACTTCGGTGTCAACACAGCAGCCGAAGAGTTCCAAGACATCATCCGACAGACGCTCAACAACATCAAAAACGTCCTGAATGTGAGTGATGACATATTCATCTATGGAAAAACGAAGGCCGAACATGGCAAAGCACTTGAAGAGGTGTTTCAACGACTTCGAGCAAACAACCTTACAGTCAACGAGAAAAAATGTGTATTCAGCCAACCCCAGCTAAAGTTTTTCGGTTTCGTTTTTTCAAAGGACGGCATCCAACCTGACCCCGAGAAAGTAGCAGTTTTTGAACAACTCAAAACACCCAACAACGTTTCAGAAGTCCGCAGCATCCTTGGTATGTTAAATTTTGCTTTGCCTTTTCTTCCAGAACTAGCAACACACACCCAACCATTACGAGAACTCATTCAAAAAAACACCGAGTTCGTTTGGAAGAAGAAGCACGAAGAAGCATTAATTTTCCTGAAGAAACTAATGGGAGATGCATCAAAACTTGCCTACTATGACATGAACAAGCCAACACATCTACATGTCGATGCCGGTCCTGAAGGTCTTTCTGGTATCTTGTCGCAACACCACAACAAAAGATATGAGATCGTGGCCTATGCAAGTCATGCACTTACTGCGGTCGAGAAAAGATACAGTCAAATTGAAAAAGAAATGTTAGCAGCAACATGGGCAATGGAACATTTCAAGATATATCTGTATGGGACTAAGTTCACGCTCCATACAGATCACATGCCGTTAATAAGCATTTTAAAAAATACCTTGTCCAAGCCAACAAGCAGGATTGAACGGCTACTACTTAAGACACAAGAGTTTAGTTTCAATATTCAACATCAACAAGGCAATTCAAATCCAGCAGACTACTTCTCCCGACATCCAAACAACAACAGCAACAACAGTTACAACAAAAATAACATAATAGAGCAGTACGTAAATTTCATCATCAATAATTCACTACCGAAAGCGATCTCCCTACAAACAATACAAGAAGAAACAAAACAAGATCCAATTTTACAACTTCTCATCAAAGCAATTACATCCAACAACAACACCCAATGGAACTGCAACCAAATATCCAGATATAAAGGTGTACGTCAAGAACTATCCATAGCAGAAGGATGTGTACTCAAAGGAACACAAATACTCTTGCCCCATAAGCTAGTCCAATGTGCCATCGCTCTAGCACATAAATCCCACATGGGGATAGTCAAAACAAAACAATTGCTAAGAACAAAAATTTGGTTTCCTGATCTCGACAAAAAAGTAGAAGAAACCGTGTCACAGTGTCACATTTGCCAAGTGGTTAACAATCAAAACCATCGTGAACCACTTTCAATTGTCGAACTAGCGTCAACACCGTTTGAGAAAGTGTCGATGGATTTCGCTGGACCGCTTCCGAATGGGAAGTACTTACTCATTTTGGTGGATGAGTATTCGAAATATCCATTCGTCGAACAAATACACTCCACAAAATTCATTGATGTGAAGAAAGTATTAACGAAAATATTTTCTGCATTCGGTACTCCATTGAATTTGAAATCCGACAATGGACCACCATTCAGCAGCCACGAGTTTAAAGAATTCATGGATTCCCAGAACATTAAACATCACAAAACAACCCCGTATTGGCCAGAAGCAAATGGAGCAGCGGAACGCATGGTGAAGACAATCAAAAAGTCTCTCATTTCATCCGAGCTAGAACACCATAATTGTTTATCACAACTGGACATGTTTTTGATGGACTATCGCTCAACTCCGCAAGCAACAACTGAAGTATCTCCGTTCGAATTGATGTTCAACAGGAAGATGAATAATTTTCTGCCAACACTGAAAGGGAAAACAACAAAAATTGTCAACAAAGAACAAAACAACAAACTCAAAAATAAACAATACGCAGATAAACGAAGACACACCAAACCAGCAGCATTCAAAGTCGGCGACCAGGTAATTTGCAAGCAAAGAAAAATAAATAAACTTACTCCCCCGTATGATCCTGAGCCGATGAAAATAACCAAAATCATTGGTTCACAAATTTGGGCCAGAAGAGAAGGAGAGACCAATACAATTGTAAGAAACTCTTCGTTCTTCAAGAATTTCGTCAAGCCCAACATCCAACAAATAACAACAAGAAGACCTGCACGCAAAAATTATATAAATTACAAGCAGCAAAATCAAATTGAAACAAATCATGAAAATTCTGAAAATCATCAACAATTTCCAACACCAGCTGATTTTGACATTGCCATAGATACGAACAACAGAGATGATGCTGAGGAAGTTGAAGTTTTCACCACTCCACCAAATTCACCACAATTAAGATACGAACACAAGCGCAGTACCAGATCGAAGAAGCCGCTGCGTTTTGATGATTATGTATTAGATTAATTTTTAAGAAAACAAATTCATTTTACTTTTAATATTAAGCAAGAGAGAAATGTAATGTTTTAAAGTATTTGGCATTACTTTACATTATACCAATTGAGCAAAGATTAAACATTCTGATTGGTATACATCTTTGGTATACCAAGCACAGTTGAATTAAATAAGTATTACTGAACAGACGTGTTTTATTTGATCGGCAATTCGGCATCCTCTTTAACTAACAAAAGTAATCAATAGGGCAACCAAAAATATGCTCTATAAAAACCATTTATAGCGCTTTAAATATGCTCTAGAAAGCCAATTATATGCTCTAAAAATATGCTCTAAAAAATTTTGAAATAGCAAAAAATCTTAAATTTCGTTTTTTTTTTTTAAGTTTATTGACTTGTCAACAAAAAAGAAAAAAAAAACAGAGGTCAAAATATCTTTAGAGACAAATAAAAGAACAAAAAAAGAAAAAAAAAACATAAAAAGCTAAATAAATACCAAAAATCAAAAAATGAAAATATTAACCAGAATAATTTAAAAATAAAAAAAATAAAATAAAATGTTTGTTGCAATAAAGGAAAACAGTTTTACTTAAACATTTTTCTCTGAAAACATTTTTGTAGGTTCATCATCCGCCAGTTATACGTGCAAACTTTAATGCCATTATTTCAAATGCTGTTTTTTTTTCTACGAATAAATTCTGCCATAATAAACAATTTGCGCTCTCTAATTTTTCCGAAATATCGATAATTTTTTTTTTCGATTTTGGAATCGATGGTATTAATTTTTTTAAACTTGGACATGGATCAATAATTTTATGTAAGCTGAAGGCCGCTTGTTTCAAGTTGTGCAACACATTTCAATAAAAATTTATAATTGGATGATAGAAATAATAAGTCACGTTTAATGCCAGTTCATTAAAACAATTTTTAACAGTTCGAATTGCAGCTGATTCCTCTTCATGTAGTGTTCCGAAAAGGCTTTCCACTTTTTTTTTTTTAAACATTTCCCTCCAAGATACCCTACGAGTCGTAATCGTTTGAGAAGGAAGTGTTGTTTCCGGTGCAATATCTTTGGATCCCCTTTTTCTTGGCGGAGCCTTAAAACACTTTTTCACGTTTGCGATGAAAATATCAACTTCTGGAAACTGACCTCGAAGTGTTTCACATAAGTTCTATGGAGCCTGTGGGTCTCACAAGTGACATGCGTTACTCTTGTGAATGAAATATTTGAATAGCATCGCGAATTTTTTGAAAAAAAAGTAAAAAAAGTAAGTCACTCGTTCTCTATATAACTGTTTTGTTCGTCCTCATCTTGAATATGCTTCTCAGGTTTGGACACCTTTTTATGATATATATATTGAGAGGTTAGAATCCGTTCAACGGAATTTTACTAGGTTTGCCATCAAAGGTATTCAATGGAGCGATTCTTTACACATTCCTCCTTATGAATATCGTTTGTCAACTCTCCAGATGGAAACATTGTCACAAAGAAGAACCAACAATGACATTGTATTTTTCCATCAGTTAATTATGGGTATAACTGACGCTCCGGACTTGTTAGGCCTTATTTCATTTAACCATAGAGGAGGAGGTTACAACTTTCGTGGTAGGGACATGATTAAAGAACCTAGACATCGGACAAATTACGGTATGCATGAGCCCTTGACACGAATGAGCAGACTTTCTAACTGCAACTCAAACTTATTTGATTTTAACTTAAGTAAAAATCATTTAAAATCGTTATTAAAAGCCAGTGTTCCACGCGCTTAAGTGTTTTGTTTGTGTTATGTATTTTTAGTTGTTATGTTACTTTTATTTTGTTGTCTTGCTTGTTTAAGTGTTTGTTTGTGCTATTGTTAAATTTTTTTTTCCTTTTTGTTCCTGCTTGTATTAAGTAGTCCCTAACTCTTATCTTCCTGATATTCGTACCGCCATGACTTTTTTTTTATTTTATTTATTATTTCTAATTAAGTGCCGATACGACTAGCAACCGCAATTGCAATCGTACTCGGTGAAAATGGACCCCAGCGCGTGCGGTATCTGGGGGGGAAAGAGGCGTGGGAATTAAAAAAAAAAAAAAAACATTTACTCTAACATTTGCAAAAAAATATTACAAATAATGATGAAATATGCCAAAATATGCGTTTTAAAGCAAAATATGCAAAAATATGCATTTAAAACAAAATATGCTAAAATATGCTCTAACGAATAGGGTCCAAAATGTTTGTTTTTTCATGAAACGTATTTCTATCTTGTCAATTGTCAAATTCGACGTTCCAAAAAAAACATGCTCGAGCATATTTTTGGTTGCCCTAGTAATCAACAAGAACGCTACAGAAGCCTTTGTGAGAGCTGTGGGCGATATAAATCTCAAAAAGGCTATTCGCACTGCCGGAAAGCAAACACTACCAGAAGCATTGGCTTTCGCCCTAACAATGGAAGCCGCAGAACAAGCTTCCCAAAACGTGCATCGCGTGAGAGAATTGGAAGTCCAAGAATGCTCTTGTCAGAAGGCTACTCTGGAAAATAGTCAGCGAGACGGACGAGCACGACGCTGGAACTGCAACAAGACCGGGCATCTTCAACGACAGTGCAGATTACCGCGAAGAGGAACCGCATGCCAACACTGTGAACACAGAAATATGTCAACTGGTCAAAGTTACACCTACAACAATGTTGCTTTCCAAGTTGTTTCCCATCCCACCAACTTCGAGGGACAGAAGCTGGCTAGTACCGATAGCTACAGAAACACCATCCAGGTTTCTCAAACGAAACGTGACAACAAGAGCCTGACCGTGGAAGCAAGTATAAACGGCAACAAATGTGTGGCTACCATCGACACCGGTGCCACGGCGTCCATTGTACGGCAGGACCTCGTTAAGAAGACATGGCTCCACAACACCAACAGCTATCGTCTAAGGACTGCAACTGGAGAGGCCGCAAAAGTTTATGGTGAGGTACGTCTTAAGATCCGGATGGCAGAGCTGGAATTCTCTCACCTGTTCCTGGTAGCAGATATATGCGACGAGTGCATTGTCGGCGTCGATTTCATGAAAGATCACGGATTGATATTGGACATCGGGAACCAAGTCCTGATATATCGAAACATCGAGATTCCGATGATCTATGGGATTCACTCATATGAGACCTCGCTATCTGTGAAAACCGTCATCAAAGAAGATCTGACTTTGCCTGCTTCTTCAGAAGTATTCGTGTGGACGAAATTGAAGGGTAAGCCTGGAAGCCATCGATACCTCATGGTCGAACCAGCATCTGTAAAGTCCTCCCAAAACGTCACCATTGGGAAGACTCTTGTTAGACCTGTAAAGAACATGGTTCCCGTACGAATACTGAACATCAAACCGTACGAAGTTAAGCTTAGAAAAGGTGAGATTGTCGGACAATGCGAATCTGTGTCAGCGATAACAAGGATCAGCGAAGAAGAGCCAAGGCAAACATTGAAGTCCAAAGAGCTGAACTCCATAAAGACGAACATTCTCAAGTCCTCTAATCTTGGCCACCAACAACGAAGAACTGCAGAAGGTCTCCTCGAAGAATTTGCAGACATCTTTTCGTCATCGCAAGGGAAATATGGCAGAACACAATTCAACATCGAATCAACACCGGGGATGCAAAGCCGATCCGTCAACCTGCAAGACGCCTTCCACTAGCCAAACAAGGTGAGGTTGAAGAACTGATAACCACCATGAAAGAAGAGGGTCTGATCGAAAACTCTAAAAGCCCTTGGGCGTCTCCAGTGGTCCTGGTAAAGAAGAAAGACGGATCAACCCGCTTTTGTGTAGACTATCGAAGGTTGAATGACGTGACCAAGAAGGATAGCTACCCTCTGCCTAGGATCAGTGATACTCTGGACGCAATGGAAGGAGCACAATGGTTCTCAACGTTGGACCTGAAAAGTGGATACTGGCAAGTAGAAATCCATCCTGAAGACAAAGAGAAGACAGCGTTCTCGACAGGAAACGGATTGTGGCCGTTCAAAGTGATGCCTTTTGGACTGTGCAATGCTCCAGCGACTTTTGAGCGCTTT
This sequence comes from Sphaerophoria taeniata, assembly GCA_943590905.1. Classification (NCBI taxonomy): domain Eukaryota; kingdom Metazoa; phylum Arthropoda; class Insecta; order Diptera; family Syrphidae; genus Sphaerophoria; species Sphaerophoria taeniata. The sequence goes on from OX016541.1 coordinate 71,592,548, forward strand.
ATGGAATGCGTCCTGCAAGGACTCACTTGGAAATCTTGCCTGGTCTATTTGGATGACGTCATCCTATACGGGAAAACATTTGACGAACATTGTACAAATCTGAGAGCCGTGTTTCAAAGACTTCGAGAAGCCCACCTCAAGCTCAATCCAGAAAAGTGTTCACTCTTCAAAACCGAAGTGAAATACCTGGGACATATCATCTCATCCCAAGGAGTAAAGACGGATCCTGATAAGGTTGACACCGTGAAGAATTGGCCAACACCACAGGACAAACATCAACTCCGAAGCTTTCTGGGTCTAGCCACCTACTAAAGGCGCTTTGTAAAGAACTTTGCTGAGATCGCCAAGAGTCTACATCAGCTAATGGAAAAGGGAAAACAGTTTAAATGGTCAGGTGAGTGCGAGCGCAGCTTTCAAGAGCTCAAGCAACGCTTGTGTAATGCACCAGTGCTGACCTACCCGACTCCAGGAAAACCGTTCATCATTGATGCTGATGCCAGCAATGTCGGGATTGGTGCTGTATTGTCACAGGTACATGATGGCGAAGAAAAGGTGGTTGCCTATTACAGCAAGGTACTCTCGAAGTCGGAAAGAAACTATTGTGTGACCAGAAGAGAACTTCTTGCACTGATTTTGGCAACAAAGCACTTCCATAAGTATCTCTATGGACAGAAGTTTCTTCTCCGAACCGACCATGGAGCACTAAACTGGCTTTTGAATTTCAAGAATCCAGAGGGTCAAGTGGCGAGATGGATTGAGAGGCTGCAGACCTACGATTATGAAATTCAACATCGGAAGGGGAAGCTCACTCAAATGCTGATGCACTGTCTCGGAGACCATGTAAGCAAGACTGTAAGCATTGCAGACGCCAAGAAGAAAAAGAAGTGGTTACTGTCCAACGAACCAGAACCGATCCCATTTATGGCTGGAGCAACGACGAGTTGAGGAAGGCCCAACAAGAGGACCCAGATATTGAGCCCATCCTCGCATGCAAGGAACACCAGGAAAAACCAGAATGGGCTGATATGTCCGACAGATGTCCGGCTCTGAAGGCCTATTGGGCACAGTGGGACTCGTTGCATGTCCAAGAAGGTGTCCTTCGACGTAAGTGGGAATCAGTAGATGGAAAGTCCTATGTAATGCAGCTAGTCTTACCGAGATCGGAGATTATGGACGTTCTGCGAGAGATGCATGATGGAGTTTCGGGAGGCCATCTAGGAGTAAACAAGACGCTAGAAAAGATTCGACAACGATTCTATTGGCTACATGCAAGGGAAGATGTCGAGAAATGGTGCCGAAAATGTGATACCTGTGCTGCCACCAAAGGGCCGAACAAAAAGAATCACAGCCAAATGCAGCAGTATAATGTCGGATCACCCTTTGAAAGGATTGCAATAGACGTGGCGGGTCCATTTCCGGAAACAAATAATGGAAATCGTTATATTCTGGTCGTCATGGATTACTTCAGCAAGTGGCCTGAAGCATACGCCATACCGAATCAAGAAGCCAAAACAGTCGCAGACCAAATTGTGTTCAACTGTGTGAGCAGATTCGGTGTTCCATTAGAACTGCATTCCGACCAGGGAAGGAACTTTGAATCAAACATATTCCAGGAAGTTTGTGGGCTTCTTCACATCAAGAAGACAAGAAAAACACCACTCCACCCATAATCTGATGGCATGGTCGAACGGTTAAACCGAACCCTTAAGGAACATCTTTGCAAAGTTGTGGACTACAACCAGCGAGATTGGGATCGACACATTCCACTGTTTTTGATGGCGTATCGAAGTGCAAGACAAAGCTCAACTGGCCATACACCGTCTGAGATTTTGATGGGCAGGAACATCAGACTGCCGAGCGAAATCAAATTTGGATGTCCCACGTCGGAACCGCAAGCCGAGGATGTCTACTTGGATGACCTCAGAGAAAGACTCCTTCAGATCCACGACGATACCAGGTCAAAAATAAAGATGTTCAGTGACCGAATGAAGACACGCTACGATATACGAGCGACAACAACAGAGTTCCAAGCAGGAGATCGAGTGTGGCTTTACAATCCCCATCGACAAAAAGGGTTGTCACCGAAACTTCAACGGGACTGGGAAGGTCCATATACAGTGATTAGCAAAATCAACGACGTCGTATACCGGATACAAAAAGGAGTCAGAGGTAAACTTAAAGTCGTACATCGCGACCGACTACATCGCTACAGTGGTGATGAAGATGATGGATTTGTTCGGGACGATCAATCCTAAGGAGGGGGCAATGTAATGTGTATACACTTTATTTATCTCATACGCTCTGTATCTCCTTCTATTGTAATGTCTAATGTGTATACGTTATTATCTCTTACGCTCTGTACCTCTTTCTATATTTAATGTACACGCTTTTCTTACTCTCTTTATTTACTCTGTATCTCTTTAACTCTAATATCGTTTAATTGTAGTAGTAAACACTTGTGAGGGGCAATACCTAGTGATTAAGAGAAACTTTTTGTTTAGCATTAAGAACCCCTCCATGGGGTAAGCCTTGACGTGGCGGAGCGGCTTACGGTAACTACTACTGTGATGCTTAGAGCTATGCGATCGCGAAACTTGTTTTCGCAGCAGGGCCTCCCATGGTCGACAGGTCGAAGCGGAGTAGGCTGTTACTACTAATTACCCCACAACGAAGGAGTGTTCCCACCAAGGCACTTCCCACGAGGGACGGCAGCGGATGAATTTCTTTTTTGGAATGAACGGTGGCGTCCTCAGTTCCAGTTAGGTCGAACTACTTGGTGAACACCTTTACGGGCTACTTCGACATATTTGAAGCTCAGGTCGTAAAAGGAGCGGTTTTCCGGCTTTTGTACTTGGAGTCACATCAAGTACCTGGTACTCCAGGTTGGGGGTTGTACGTCGGGGTGACTTCCCGACTATGTAGAAAAAAGTTAGTTGCGAAGCGACAACAGGCCTCGGAAACGGACGGATACACTGATGACGACCCAAGCAAACGTATAAAGGACAACGAATTTCGGATATGCACGTGGAATGTTAGGTCCCTTAATGGACTGCGTGCTGCCGAACAACTAGCGGAGACCCTCAACTGCTACAAAGCAGATATTACCGCTATCCAGGAAATGCGATTGGATGGACCGGGCGAAATGAAGATGGAAAACTGCGACATCTACTATGGGGATTGCTACCGGGACCAGCGACTCTTTGGATGCGGATTCGTCGTGGGAAGCAGACTCAGGCAAAAAGTCTTGAGCTTCAAATGCGTAAGCGAACGCATCACGACGATCCGAATCAAGGCTAATCTCGGCAACATTAGCTTAATATGCGCGCATGCCCCCACAGAAGAGAAAAAGGACGACACCAAAGACGAATTCTACGAGCTCCTCGACAAAACATATGAGCAATGTCCTAGCTATGACATGAAAATTGTCCTCGGCGATTTTAACGCAAAGCTGGGAAAAGAAGGCATCTTTGGAAGAACAGTCGGAAAGCACAGCCTGCACGACACCACTTCCGACAACGGATTCAGGCTGATCGATTTTGCTGCGGGGCGAAACGTTGTGGTAGCAAGCACCTGGTTCCCACATCTCAACATCCATAAAGGTACATGGAGATCTCCTGATCAATCAACCGTCAACCAGATTGATCACATTGCGATCGACGGGAGGCACTTTTCCAGCATTCAAGATGTTCGAACTTTCCGAGGAGCCAACATCGACTCGGACCACTACCTCGTCGTAGCCAAGGCAGTACTACGAATATCTCGACAACGGCCAAAACAAAGAAATGCTGCAAGAAAATTCGACGTCGGACGGCTACAATCGCAAGAGATCGCCAGATCCTTCTCTGATCGAGTGACAAGTAACCTCTTAAGGAGTCCTATGCCGCCAACATCAAGTATCGAAGACCAGTGGCAACATTGCCAGAATGCAGTTAGAGATGCCGCCTCTAATGTGCTGGGTTTCACACAGCCACCAAAACGAAACCCCTGGTTTGACGAAGAATGCAGGCAGGCCCATGCAGCCAAGCAGGAGGCATACAAAGCGGCGCTGCAAAGAAAGACAAGAGCTGCTCGTCAGCTCTACGAGCAAAAGAGGAGAGAAGAACGCCGGCTTCTCAGGAGAAAAAAGAGAGAGCATGAGAAGCGTCAGATCGAAGATGTTGAGAGAGCTAACAGCAGGAATGAAGTTCGGAGGTTTTATCGGAAGGTAAAACAGCTGGCTCAAGGTCATCGAGCAAGAACCGAAGCCTGCAGAGATCATCAAGGGAACATCATAGTAGAGCCGCAGTCAGTGCTGGGGATTTGGAAAGACCACTTCTGTAGACTGTATAACGGCGACGACGAACAAAATCCCGCCGTCAGACAGGAGCCTTTTATCATACGCGATGACAGCCAACAATTCCGTGAACCCGACCTAGAAGAAGTGAAAACAGCAATATCACGGCTGAAATCCAACAAAGCCGCTGGAGCAGATGGTCTAGCTGCCGAGCTGTTCAAAGCCGCAGGCGACGAGCTAGATAGGAGCATGCACCAAATCATCTGTAAGATATGGTCGGAGGAATGCATGCCCGATGAATGGAACCTCAGCATTGTTTGCCCGATCCTGAAAAAGGGAGATCCTCTAAACTGCGCCAACTACAGAGGAATCAGCCTGCTTAACATCGCCTACAAGATCCTCTCTGCCGTATTATGTGAACGTCTGAAGCCTTTCGTCAACAATCTGATTGGTCCTTATCAATGTGGCTTCAGGCCAGGAAAGTCTACCATCGACCAAATTTTCACGTTGCGGCAGATCCTGGAAAAAACCTATGAAATGCAAATCGATACCCACCACCTCTTCATTGATTTTAAGGCCGCGTATGACAGCATCTACAGAGACGAACTGTATAAAGCTATGTCTAGCTTTGGCATCCCTGCCAAGCTCGTTCGCTTGTGCAAAATGACGATGGAGAACTCACGCTGCTCTATCAAGGTTGGCAATGAGCTTACGGAATCATTCGACGTCAAAAAAGGATTCAGACAAGGCGATGCACTGTCGTGCGATTTCTTTAACATCGTTCTTGAGAAGATAGTCCAAAACTCCACCGTCAACACCAGAGGCACTATCTTCTATAAATCTGTTCAACTTCTCGCGTACGCCGACGATATTGATATAATGGGAAGAACACAGCGTGATGTCAATGGCGCCTTTGTGAGGATTGAGACAGAAGCGGCTAAAATGGGTTTAGCGGTAAATGAGGGGAAAACGAAGTACATGCTGTCTTCGAGTAAGGACACCCAACATCGACGGCTCGGACAGAACGTCACAATAGACGCATACAACTTCGAGGTAGTTAAGGAGTTTGTCTACCTAGGCTCCGCTATCAACACGGACAATAACACCAGCGCTGAGATAAGACGAAGAATTACTCTTGCTAATCGCTGTTTCTTTGGGCTAAGAAAGCAACTGAGTGGAAAAGCCCTCTCTCGAGCAACTAAGGTTAAACTGTACAACACCCTCATCATCCCTGTCCTGCTGTATGGTGCAGAAGCATGGACCCTAACAAAATCGGATGAATGTGCCTTAGGCTGTTTCGAGAGGAAAATTCTTCGGGTCATCTTTGGCCCCGTGTGCATTGATGGGGAATGGAGAAGGAGATACAACAGCGAACTTTACGGGTTGTACAACGACGTGAACTTAGCCAGAAGGGTCAAGGTCCAGAGACTCAGATGGCTCGGTCATTTAGAGCGCATGGACACCAATGCTCCGGCCCGGAAAGTCTCCGACACTATTCCCGAGGGACGCAGAAGGAGAGGAAGACCGCGACTCAGGTGGCGCACACAAGTGGAAGAGGACCTCAATCAACTTGGAGTGCAAAACTGGAGACAGCTAGCTAGGGACCGAGCTGACTGGCGGAGACTGTTGATTGAGGCCCAAGTCCACAACGGACTGTAGCGCCACCTTAAGTAAGTAAGTAATTAAGAACGTTAGCCCCTACAAAAAAATCCCAGTATTTTCGTTTGTAAGTGTAAGCTTCTGGAACATTCAAGCTTCTCCAAGAACCAATATAGTAGTTGCTAGAATCAAGTATTTTGTTATATAAAGAGCCCGTTTGGCGGCGAAGAGTTAGTTGATTGTGAACTGAGATAAAGTAAAGATACTGTGTTTGCAAAGTTATAATTGAAAGTGTTGAATAAATAAGTTTGTGAGTGATTTGAATAAAGTGAACTTGTGTTTTATTTAAAAAGTGAATAAGTTATAATTGTAGGACCAAGCCGAATATTACAATACAATTATAGTAATTATTTATTAATTGGTTAAATACGCAAATCACACAAAAAGTTATTTTTCTTTTTTAAATAACAAGCATAATTTTAAAGCATAAAAGAGTAATAAAACCCAGAAATGAGATAACTAAAAGAACAAAAGATTTGGCGTTGTGCCAAAAAGCTAGAGCGTGTAGGTTGAAGTGAGACAAGAAAAAAATCGTATAGGAGGGGGGGTCTATTCCCCCCCCGTTTCGCCGTGAGGGGCAATTTTCTGAAAAATTGACTTATTTTGTTTAAAAAAATATTAAAAATCAACGGCTTCGTTTACAACAACGTGCTATACCTTTCTGAAAAGCCAAAAACTTCTTCTTTCACTTTGTTCTTAAATTAAATTGTTTTAACGAAAAGTTTAAAAAAATAAATTTTCAAACTAAAATTTTCAAAAAAAAGCAAAAAAAAACATTTTTGAACTAATTTTTTTCAAAATTTTATGTAATTAAGTACTAATTTTGTTTTAATAATTCAATGTTTTTGTTAATTTTCAGTCGAAAACAGAAAACCGCATGCGATGATGTCTTTTCGTTTTTGAGAAATTAAAAAAAAAAACACTTTTTTCTAAGAAAATCTTTGTTTTTATTTTTACCTATCTGGACTTTTAGTTTAATTTATTAGTTCAATTTATAAATTTAATTTTTTGTAATTGGAGTTTTATGAGGACTCAATAAAGTAGAAAAGTATTGGATTTTCCCTGAATTAATCATTTTGTTCATTGCGTCGTCGAAAATGTGGTCATTCAGTTCGGCGAAAAGAGAGCAAGGCGGTTGAAACACATCACCCATAACTTTCGAACATACAACTACTGGAAAGTTCTTTTCGTTAGGGACCAGGCAGTTTATTTTGTTCAAGCTGTGTCTCAACATTCTCTCTGCTTGCATACAAACTTTGTTCACGGACTTGCTAGGAAATATTAATCCACCACGAGTCTTGACTTGGATCAACCCATTCTCTTCAAAATATGCCATTTTCTGGGATCCTTGAAACAGAGCTTTTTGACACTGCTCACATTTCACTGTTGGCTTTATCGGATCAACCAGTTTTTTTACTACCCACCCACTTATGTTGCGAACACAAGACTTAGAGAAACTAGAAAGGGTTTCTGGAAGTCCGACGACCATTTCATTGCTTTCTGCAAATGGTTCTACGTCGTCCAGGACGTACTTCCTTGAAACCCTTTCGTTTGACATTTTGTCGTATATTTCTGGGTCGTACAGATCAACTTTTACTGGGCGGGTAGATGGCACAGATAGAATTTTTGTTGAGTCCATCGCGGAAACATTTCCGTTTGAGGCCTTAACCTCGTGGTGAATCAATAGCCGCTTGTATGCCGATATGAATTGAGCGGCGGTTGGATTAGGGCACCAACCACCGCAACTTCTGATCGCACAGAAGAATAGTTCCAAGATTTTTATGTTAATAGATACTCCAGCTGAGCATCGTTCTGTTTGACCAAGGCATCAAAAATGTCCATGATTGAAACAGAGGCAGTGATCAAACCCACAAATGGAACATACACATAGTTTGAATCATTAGAACACCATCAGCATTTGTTATTTTTTTTAAATAATCGATTTCATTTAGAATTTGCGGACGCCAGAACAGTTCATTGCTTTTTTTCAATGAAGCTTTGAACCCTTTTCCAAAAGGGTTTCGAGAATTTAGAAAATCGAATATACGGTCGATGCATCGCATGAATCGAACCGTACCCGCACTATTCTTAAATTCTGTAATTTTCAAATTTTTGTCGCAAAACTCAATTGCATAAGCAACACTACTGCTCAACGTTTGAGCTGCTAAATAAACTTTCATTTTAAGTTTATCATATAGCAAATGTTGCCACTTAAGCTTGTTTCCAGCTGTTACACCCTCTGTTTGTTGGAGTTGATCAGCTGCTCGATGAAATCCCATTTTATTAAATTTCCATCCCCATCTTTTAGGATTTTGTATTCCCCCAGACAATTGCGCATAAGCTTTAACATGTGGCAGGGATCAAAAATGACAAAGACGTTTTTGGTTGTAGTTGGATGAGGGAAATAAGGACGACACTCATTTGTGTCCAGATTTGCTCCTAGCAATCGCATGGTAGCAAAGTGTGAGGATGGGCCATCTAGCGTCACGGACACAACCTCAACACCAACTTCGTGAAGTTTATGCAAGCTTATCCTCACAAGCTGTGCATTGGTTGCTGAGTCAATGCCGTTAACTAAGAAGTACCCTATGGGTAACTTCCACGAACCATACAACGATACTACCATGATTACTAGGGCATCTTTTGCTATGGGCATTTCATCAGAAAGCTCCGTTTCGGTTCCGAAATCTACATAACCCCTGATTTTTCCAACGGAAACGTTTTGGAGGCCAGATTTTATTGACATTTCGTCCAGCATTAAGCTGCAAATTACTTTTTTGTTTGCGGCTTTTGCTTCAGTCACTTTTAATTTAAGCGCTTCAAAGCTTTCCATTGTGAAACCAGGTTCACCATCGATGGAGGAATACCACGATCTTAAGGTACTGGGATCGGATAGAGCGTGACAAAATTTTTTGCCTCACAAAGTCATAAGCCTTAGGTGAGTAGAAATGTAGGGTCATTGAAAATGAACAAAGGGGTGGTGGATACATTTCTCGGGATATCCCTAATCCATTACTGGATGACCTACTTTTAAATTTGTTTTTGCTTGAATTGCACATTTCATCACCAGCATTCTCCCTATTTTTAAAAAATCTTTGAAATAGTTGACCTATGTCAGTATTGGCGATGGTATTTAGACATGACAAACCCGACTCTGGAATCGAGTTCCTCTTGGATAGCTCTTTGGTCAAATCTTTTAAAGACTCGATTTTAGTAATCAATCGGTCAATCTGTCGTTTTTGGGTTTTAATTATTTGTTGCGATTTTCTGAATTTTTCTAAAGTAAGCTTTTTTTTTGATAGTCCGCGGTGTGGAGGTATACGGATGGTCATGGCTTACAAATTTTCGATTTTTTTGAGTTTTTGGGGTTTCTTGAGGTTCTTGAGTTTCTTGAACTATTTGAATATCTTGAATTTCTTGAATATCTTGAATTTCTTGGGTAATTTTTCTTGGAGTCACTGCAATATATTTTGTTTCAATTATGGCAATTGAATAATATATATGTATATTTCAGTCAACTCTAATACACAATAAAGCGATAAAGATACATGCCATATTGTAGAAGTCTAAGATACATATACCTAATATAATGATTGTTGTTACCTGACTCAAGCAAGAAGCGATTTTCTTCCGATTTGTTACAGTATTCTGCCCTTCCTTTAGTGTTTTGTAAATCTAAAATTGTTATTTGTTAAATTTATTGTTTTTGGGATATACATGTAGGTCATAAGAAATTTTTATATTAAATCTAATTTAATTTAATTAAATATACATACCTGTGTCATTGATGATAGAAATTTGGACCATCTGTTGAGATTCCAAAACGGATTGGTTGGTGGAAATATCTTCCATCTGATTTGATTCGTTGATTGGAATATCTCTCATCTCATGAGGGTCTAAAATGATTTCGATTTTATGTATCAATTTTCATTTTTTTTAGAAAAAAGTTGAATATGTTAATCAATTACGTAATGTGATTCAAATATGTATGAACAATTTATAATTAAAATTTATTCAGGTACCTCGAAGGAAAATTGTTGGAACTGCAGAGTCTTTTAAGATTGTATTGTTCCTGGTTTAACACACTTGAAAACAGGAATTAGTGAAGTGGTCACTGCATATCAAGCTATCCTTGTCAGGAACAAAATTGTTAATGTTAATATTTTGCAACCATTTTTTAAGCACTGCGGGCTTATTTAAAAAAAATCTGTAAGGGAAAGATATGTTAGTGTGTATATTCATCAAAACTGTATAAATACTTCATACTTCCGCAGGGAAATTCCAGCATTGGTGTCTTTTGAGGCATTGCAGACACAGCACTGCCTCCGTTCTGATAAGAACGTTGGTATGCTTCCTTCAATCAGAACCCTTCCTGATTTTGTTGTTCTAACGCCCGATTTCTTGACAAAGTTCTAGCCCTTAAAACTCGGTTTAGTGAAATTTTAGAACTCATTTGAGTTCTAAGTCAATTCTTCACAAAGTTCTAACGCGTTAGAACTCCGAATTAGAACTTTGTTATAGTTAGAACTTCGATAAATTTGGACCCTCAAATTCGGGGGTCTAGTGCCTTAGAACTTGATAAAATCAAAATAAAAAAATAGAATTTCGTTTTTTCAACAAGCGAAATGAATTTGCTGATTTGATATTTGACTTGCCCTTGCAATGTAGCATTTGCTGGTAATGAATTATTGTTGGTGTTGTCAGACGAACCTGGCACCGTTGTTTCGGTGGTAAGGCTGTATACTTATGCAGCTATCGGTGGAAATTTGACGGTTTGAAACGGGGTCAATAGAGTTTTGGTTATTGTGGTTTTTTCAACCAGAGAGTATTGGAATAGTTATAGGTTGCGAGAGCAAAATTATGCTTTCAGCAACAAATGGACCGTTCGTTGGGAAAAAATTAATATTTACTTTGAAGCATTTGTTGGTAATGCTAATGAATTATTGTTGGTGTTGTCAGACGACCGCGGCACCGTTGTTTCGGTGGACAAAGCTGTAGACACATGAGCTGTCGGTGAAAAATTGACGGTTTAGACGGGGTCATTTGAATTGTTTGTTCAAGCAGAGAGCATGAGAATCGTCTAAAGGAGGTTTTGTAGACGTTAGAATCATTCCATCAGAATCAATTGTTGCTAATCGTGTTAGCAAATGGTACCTGAAGTATACAAAGCCAAAGCCTAAGTGTAAGCCACAATTCTCTGAGTGCATGTGAAGGACAATTTAACGCCGATTCCGAACGGCGGAGCACATTCTTTCTTGACTGTTTATGGGCACGCTAAGGATTCGAACCCCCCGTTCTGCGTAACAGCAAACACACAAAACAAACACGCCACCGCGCACGGGCATCACAATTCACAAAATAAACATACATAGATACACCATTCACACATACACAAAAAAAGTAAGCGCAAATTCAAAAATTATAAATATTTTTTTTTGAATTTAAAGAAAAATCTGTCAAAAATTGCTGCCGGGTGACTCAAAAATTTTAAAAACATGCTAGAACTAGGTTCTAAAAATGACAAGTTCTAAGCGCTAAGAACTCAGTTATGATTTTAGATCGAGTTCTAGAGAAGTGAAGAAATGCCCGAGTTCCAAATATTCTAAAAACTGAGTTCTAAAGTTAGACCGAGATTCACTAGATCGAGTTTTAAAGGGAATTTAGAACTTTGTGAAGAAATTGGGCGTAAAGCACTCACTTTGGAATTGGTCAGAACAAATTCGGGTGTATTTAGTGGGGATTAAAAACGGAAGGTTCATCACTTTTTTCCAAACTTCCAATAGATTAGGGTCGTTGATTGGAAATCTGTAAGGAAAATTTATTCAACAACCATCAAAAATTGTATTGGATTAATTTTTAAAATGCAACTACCTATGTTAGTTTTAATTATTAAAAAATAAATTTAGAACCTACCCATGAAGTGTTCTGCCTTCACTCCCACCTTTTTTGTTGCAATATTTGCAAACTCTTACCATTTCGAATTTTGGTTTAATTTAGATAATCGCTTTTAAAATTAGTGACAAAACAAACCATTTGTTCAATATTTCGAGGAAAAATTTGAAAATATTTAGATAACTCACGTCAAACGCAAACGTCACTTTTTTTGTTGAACATCACTTCACTCTGTCTCACTTTTTCGGTTTATATAGAAAGAGATGCACAAGTGTAAGAGTACCATGTAAAAATAGGAGCCAAGAAAAGTGTTATAATTTGTATGGAATCCACTATCCAGTGTATTGAGATCAGTGGCTTTCGCAGATGCCAGAGATGGTTGTCACTTTGTTCTGGCGTTTTAAGCGTGAAAGATTTGCAAATCGCTCGGTTAACAAGCTGACATGAGAAGCGGAATCAAGCAAAGCTCGGCATGGCACTGCAGTGTTTTGTTTATTGAGAGCAAAGACCACTGCCGTGACAAGGATTGTTTGCGTGGATTTGCCTTCATTATAATTTGTACTTGGAGTTCCATTTTCATGAAGATGATATTTTTGAAGGTGATGCTGCATAGGAGTATGGCTGTTAGAAGAATATGCAATGTTATTAGGTGAAGATATTTGGCAATTTTGTGAGGATGGAACCTCCTGAGCAAGGTGCATTATAACATCGTCATGAAGAAGTATGTGATGTGAATCAGTACATTTGCGACATTTTGCTCTTTGGCAATTATTTGCATGATTGGGCTTAATGCAATTGAAACATAATTTATTGTTGCTTACAAAACTTTGTTTTTGAGAAACAGGCAAATTAATAAACTGATAGCACCTGTATATATTATAATTTGGTTTCTTGCAAAAAAAACATACTGATCGATTATCATTATTATTTGTTGCGTGTTGAATTGAAAATGTTTTTAAACGAGAACTATTGTTAATTTTAGGATTCATTGAATTACTTGCCTGTGGATTGTCATCATTGACGATGAGGCTACGTTTAGTGAAAAATTTTGAAAACTCTTGGTAACTAGGCATTCTTTCAGTTGGTCCTTCTTCGCTCCATTTGCTGAGTGTTGTATTGTCGAGTTTTGGAAGCAGTATTTGAACCAACAGATCATCCCATTGGTTCACCGGTCGTCCGAGAGTTGTTAGAGCGCGGAGATGACTGTTAATCTCACCGCAGAATTGACGAAGACTTGATGATGATGGCTTGCGAATAGCTGGATACGCCATAATTTTCTTGATGTGTTCGGTAGCGATCATTCTTTTGTTGTCGTAATTGTCAATAAGAAGTTTGCGGGCGATTTCATAATTTTCGTCTATTTTCTCCAAAGATTGAACCGTGCGAGCAGCTTATCCAGATAGAGAGGAAATCAAATAATGTAATTTGGAAACATTGCTGAGTGAGGTATTATTGAGGATCAGGGAATTAAATATTTCATGGAAGGATAACCACTGGGTAACTTCTCCTGAAAAGATAGGTAGGTATATTAAGCTTTGGAAGTTTTAGTTGAGACGATGATTTATTTTGAGCGGATGCATCGATGTTTGTTTGCAATTCAGATTTTCGAGAAGACAATTCGTATAGAAATTTCGATCTGATCTTGTAATACATCTCCTCATAGTTAGCTCGAGTATCGACCTCTGCAGTTATTTCGGTATGGTCAGTTTCCTCAATCTTGGTCTGGATTTGTTGGAAGGTTGTAAATGCTGATTCAAATGCTTCCAGGCGCACTTCAAACTCTAACACCAATGTTTCAGAAATGAACTATTGGATGCGATCCATCTGTTTGGTGGAAGCAAGGCGACGGGCCTTAAGCGCATCCAACTTTATTATTATTTTATTTTATTATATAAATTGTGATATGAATCACGTCGGGGTCACCATGAAAATATTATAATCAAGCTTTTTTGATTATACAAAACGATTTAGTGATTTCAAATGATTTAAAAATTCGGTATAATTTATTTGATTAATCTCTTTGAAATACAAACATATAATAGGCGTGTTTTTTTGCACGCGTATATACGCTTAAAAAAATATTTATATGCAAAATGCAACAACAAAAAATGTCTATATCCGCTTAGTAGGCGCCGATAATAATCCACGTTTAAGAAATAAGCGGATATAAAAACAGTGCTTCCCTATATCTTATGCACTGTTTGCGATGAATTTTCAACATATGTCAAAACTTCATTTCGAAATTCATTCCATTTTACATACAAGGATACAAGGCTGGTCTGCAGTTGAATGGTTAATCTCAGGGGCGCCTAGCGAAATTTGATTGAATCAAGATTATATCGATTGTACATCAATTTTATTTTTCAATTTCAATGCTTTTTTTGGATGAATATGATGAATTAAGGATGAAAAATGAAGAAAATGTAACAAAGAATAAAAAAAAATTAAATAAAAATCGTGCATGTACACCTTGAACGTTAAAATACCACGTAGTTTTATTTTTGACGATCTTCTAATGTAACATAACATAAATATCATTCAAATAATGTAAGTTCCTTCAAATCTAATTATGTATGTATGTATTTACGCACTTATCATATTTGTCTTTGTATATCTTTTCTTCTGTTAATAAAAGTGCCCCTGAAGAAGACTAAAAACTTAGTCGAAACGTTGGGAAAAATAATGAATATCTTTCATTAATAAATTATTGAGACCAAAACAGCCGAAAAAGAGAAATCTTTAAAATATAACGATTCCTCTTATTGATCGACTTGTGCTTTCCTGCACTCTGAGTTGTTTTTGAAGAAGCGAAAGTGATGTGAGTGGCTTTCTTCTGACTCGCGGCCTGGGTAGAACTGTTGGACTTATTGGTTCGGACCGTTGAGGCGGAGTTGTGTGTATTGGAGTGGTTGGAGTACTTGCCTCAGAAACTCCAAATGATTTTGCCCGAACACCCGTCATGGTTCTTCTCATGTTTGTTATTCCAATAACACATTCCTCCAAATCAGTAAATGATTTTTGTTTGTAAGGTCCACCTCCTGTTGCTGTGCTTTCCTTTGTGTTGGAGACCAATTTTCTTTTGATATAAGTCTTGTAATCACTCCATACCTAAAATATAAAAATATTTGTTTGTTTGTAACTACATATTTTCAATTTTACTAACTTTCTTCCAGGCTAGCACCTCTCTACAAGGAGGACCAAGAGAGTTAACTTCGTCTTTGAGGTTTTCCCAAAAAGCATTGGTCTCTTCGGGTGGTCGGCTCGTAAAATTCCTCCCTATATCGGGCTTCGTTGCCATAAGCTCAACCATTCGTTCGTATTGAGCTTGATTGGTTTTGCTTTTTTTCTGGATTATAGAAGAATATAAACATGCCAAATTCATTTAAAATGAAATAAAATTAGCAATAAACTACTTTTACTTACATGTTGTCAACTGCAGAGTCCATTTCAGCTCAAAAAAAATGTTCCGCCACAATTTAGCTGTCGGAACAATCGGAGACAAAATAATCGCTATGCATCGCAAAGCGTTAATAAAATTTTTGATTTTCATCGTATGAAATCGCGATGTGTTGACATTTCAACGCAAAATTTAAATTTTTTCTGAGGTATGTACGATTTAAAAATCGGAACACTTAGGATGATAACAAATTCGTATATTTCGTACAAATCGGATAAAATTTTGTTACGAACGGATACGATGATAGGGCAGATTTATTGCGCTTTTTCGGGTCGTATTCGGAAGCGAATTCTATGAACAACTTGATCAAGTACTAAAAAGTACAAGAAATTGTGTAGCGCCTAACGATCACCAACAAAAATAAATGCGCCCCTGAACTCAAGTTTTTGTTTTTTTTTTTGACAGATGAAACATTGGACCAATCACAGCTCAGCACATGAGGGAAATTTCAAATTGGCATTTGACTAGTTAGAGCCCGTTCACACGATGCCGAATCGGTGGTTTTGCCGTATCGTCGATTTTGCCGTATAAACCAGTGGCAATATAATTTAAATGAGTATATTCAGACGATACGGCATTTAACCGTATACGGTAAAATCACCGATTCGGTCGATTTTGTCATTCGGTTTTGTCACTGCAAATCGTTTTCGGTCGTACGGCAAAAAAACCGATTCGGTTTATAGTGGCAATGTATTTACATACAGTGCGTTCAGACGATTCGGTATTTTTACCGAAAGTGCGTAATTTTTCGTCTGGGCTACTGTGGTATAAGCTAATAATTTAATTAAATTTAATTACAATTAGTTATTAAATTGTGAAGTGAACGGAAAATATAAATAAAATGGAAAGTCTTCATTCAAAATTGTACATACTTCCCTCCATGCCGATTCTTTTGCTGTCTTATCCTTATATGTATCAATTGTCTTATCCCACAATGCAGGTCTTGCTTCGACCAATGATATAAGTATATCCGTATTTATATAGGGTGTCCCAATAAGAGTGCACTTTTTAATTTCCAAATAAAACCAAGTATTTTATAACAGAGGTGTGATATTTTTATTGTATTGTAAAGAAGACATGTTCCAATTAAGTATGGAATAAAATATCCGGCAAATGACCCCCCCGGCTCCGATGACAGGCCATTACTCTTTTCATGAAATTTTCAATGACTTTTTCACAGATATATGTGGCTGTATCTCACCGACAACACGTTGGATTTTCGATTTGAGCTCAGGAATTATTTCGGGTTTATTCGCATAAACCCGAGATTTCACAAAATCCCAAAGAAAAAAAATCGCACGGCGTTAAATCGAACGATCTTGGTGGCCAGTTCACATCAGAATTTCGTGAAATAATGTGTTCTGAAAATCGTTGCTGCAATAAGTCAATTGTTTCATGCGCAGTATGGCAAGTTGCGCCGTCCTGCTGAAACCACATGTTGTCCAGATTCATTCCGTCCAGTTGAAGCCACAAGAAGTCCGTTATCACATTCCTGTAACGAATGCCGTTCACAGTCACTTTCGAATTGATGTTTTCGGGTTCTCGACAACACTCTCGTTTACAGCAGCAATGTTTTCAAGAGACCGACCAGTACATTGACGCAAAGGATTCTTATCATCCATAATTGACCCAGTTTCTTCAAATTTTTTGACCACTCTTCGAATGGTTGACATATTAGGTACACTCTCTCGACTGAAAATTTGGTGAAATTTGCGAAGCGTAACTTTCCCCATTTTTGTAATGAGTTTTTACCATTATCAAGTGTTGTTCTTTCAAAAAGCGCTCCATTTTTAGTAATCGGAACAATCAGAGGTGACATCTGTCAAATTTCAGAGTTGCCACTTGCATGACAAAGAAATTATTCCAGTTTTAAAAAGTGCGCTCTTATTGGGACACCCTATATAAATACGGATATACTTATATCATTGGTCGAAGCAAGACCTGCATTGTGGGATAAGACAATTGATACATATAAGGATAAGACAGCAAAAGAATCGGCATGGAGGGAAGTATGTACAATTTTGAATGAAGACTTTCCAGAATTGGATAAAAAAGAAAGGCATCATATCGTTGTTACAAAATATTAAAAAGAAAACCTCGCAAGATGCATACAACAACCAACACAATTTACAAACACCAACTCCTATGCAACATAATTATCCGTGGCCAAATTATGAATATTACTCCCAACTGCCTCAACAACGTCTACCACATTTCCAGAACATAACCGTACACCAACCAACTGCTAGCCGTGTGATTTCAGCACCAGTTTCAGTACTGTCAACCAATTACTCCCAATTGCCTCAACAACGTCTACCACATTTTCAGAACATAATCGTACAACAACCAACAGCTAGCCCAGAAAGTGTGATTTCAGCACCAGTTTCAGTAATGTCAACCACAAGTCAAGAGTCCGAGGAATATGACTTTGCTGATATAATTTAGTGCTAAATATATTAATTATCATTATAATTAGTATATTATTATTATTATTATTACTTATTATATTTTGTTAAAAGTTATTATTTTCATAATATGAATAAGTACACAAATAAAACTTTATAACTTACCTTAAACAGATGGCTAATTTTTCTTCTGGACTGATGCTTGCTCTCATAGTTGTGTCTTGCCTTGTCAAACTAATTTCTACTCTTCTCAGTAGATCATCGAAAGTAGGTATCGACATTCGAAAATAATTATAAAATTTTGTTTCGTCCTGACGTAATTGACACATTAGCGTATTAAAAGAGCCCAAAATATTCCTTTGTCTCACAATCTTCGATTTGAAATCCGTTGCTGTTGACGATACTTGCGATACCAGTATATCACTATAAATGTATTCCAGTCCATCTTCATACGTCTTGATGCACATACGATACGAACGCAACTGAAAACCGAGTACGGTGTAGGGTTGAGTACGGCGTACGGTTAAATTACCGTACCGTCTGAACACTCCAACCGAAAGACACCGAATCGGGAAAATATCCGATACGGCGAAAATACCGAATCGTGTGAACGGGCTCTTATGCCAAATTACTAAAACGAAAAAAATTTCGTTTTTTTGTGCACTGTTAATTTTAAGCGTATATACGCGTGCAAAAAAAAACAAACCTAATAACGAAGAAAAAGGAAAAAATTATTAATTAGAAAATACGGTTTTTGACAGAAAAAGAAAATAATGGAAAAAGTACAGTATATAAAGAACACAGTTATCTTAAGCTTAAGAACACATTGTTTACCAAAATAATTTAAGTAATATATTTTATCAAATTATTAGGAATAGATTAGATATATCAATATATGAATTCGTTTCTTTGCGTTTTATACATATTTTAAGATTATCATTCTTATTGAGTGAACTCCAGTCACGCGTCGGAGCTGACACGCACAATTTTTTTTTTTTAATTTTCTGTAAATACTTATTATGTTAATTTTTTTGGTTGTTATTTTTTTTTTGATTTTTTGTTTCATAATTAAAATGTTTCTTTCATTTTGAACAATTTTTGTTTGTTCTAATGAGTAAATTTTAATTTAATATTAAGGTCATGGTGGATATTATTAGTAGATGAGGACGGAGTAATTTTTTTTAATTTAAATATATAGATACTCCTCCCTTCCTTTAGTGACCTTCCCCTCCTCATCTTCAAGTCCTTCCTTTAGGGACCTTCCATTCTACATCTTCGGGTCCCAGGAATTTTTCTGGACCCCTTTTTTAATGTTAACTATGGCATGTTAAACGTAACATTGTCCAGTGCTGCGACTACAAGAACCCCCCCTCCGTCGAGCAAGCCTTAAAGGCAAGATACAAGCATGCCATGTATTCGTTGCCTGGACAGCCTGTTCAGCTGGCAATCTGGATCGTTCTTAGGATCTTGTAGGCCTAAGAGCGTGAAGGGTAGTGAAAGGTTGGGTTCCGTTACAAAAATTAGGTTTAACAAACTTTTTCTTTAATTGATTAGCATGAGCAAATCTTATTTAACCATTAATATTAATTAAATAAATAAGATAACTTATAGCTTTCTTTATAGTTATAGGAATCCAGTTTACAATATTTTTTAATTCATTACGATATAAGGCAGTGGCGATTCCTGGTCAAGTTTCGTAGGTTAGCTATCAACGTTCTTCGGGAAAGTTAAAAATACAACTAAAAAAATTTGCACGACTGGGTCGCACACACTTTGCTCCAGTACTCCAAACTAAACACACAAAAAAACATTAAAAATAAAAACAAGTATTTTAAATTCATAAATAAAAACTTAAATTGAAATATGTGTAGGTACATAAAAAACACATTATATTTGAAAAAAATTATGCCATAAGATTTCTTTAAAAGTTGTTTAAGTATTTATTTTTTTTTACTAACATGGAGAGGTTTTCCTTAAATTATTTTTTTATGTATACAATTTTTCTAGAATGTCCTAAAATTAAACTTGGTATGCAGTATTGAAAAAAAGTTAATAACAATTTTTTTTTAAACTAAAAAATTTTACATGTTTTTTGAAAACAAAATATTATTTGAGCAATGCATAAATACTCCTAAGAAAATTTGCACGACTCGGTCGTACGAACTTGCTCCTGTATTCCAAATTATAACTCATAAAAAAAATTTAATTCGTAAATAAAAATTTATATTGAAATATCTACCTCAAAAAAAGATTCAATCTGAAAAATATGATGTCATATGATTTCTTAAGAAATTGTTGATTTTTGAAATTGAAAAAAAAACCGTCGGAGCGGTTGTTTTTTAAATTAATTTCTTATATATACAATTTTTTGAAAATGTCTTAAAATTAATTTGGGTATGCAGCATTCAAGAATGTATAACTATACATTTTATAAGTAAATTTCAATTTCAAATTTTGATCCATTTTTGAGATACAGAATTTAAAAAAAAAAAATTAAAAATATTTTATAAAAATCCAAATTTTTTTTGAAATTTTTTTGAATACAAAATATTATTTAAACAATATAAACGAACTTTCAAAAAAAAATTACCCTGATCGGACTTTTAGTTTTCGAGAAAATCTGATAACAAAATAACGGGTCTATAGGCGGTACCGTTTTGGAGCAATACAAAAAATTTTTTTTTACATAAAATATATCAGAGTTTTAAACAAAATTTTTCAAGGAAGTTTGAAAAAAATCGTAGGAACCGTTTTTGAGAAAATTGAAACTTGAAATAAATTTTGATCTTAAAAAAAAAAAAAACGACCCACGCTCAAACCTTTAATTTTCAAATTTGAATCAATCGGACCAGTGGTTAAGGCTGTGCATTTACAGACAGACAGACAGACGGACGGAATCGCCGGACCCACTTTTTTTGACTTCTTTATCATCGTAATGTGATATCTCATCATTACCTCCAATTTTTTTTTTTAGGATTCAATACTTGCAATATATTCTATATGTATGTCGCAAGTAAAAAGACGTTAATCGGACTGCAGCTGCCCGTGGCTTAGTGGTTAGATGCGTTGGCTGCTAAGCAGAACGTCACGTCGTGGGTTCGAGTCCTACACGTGTCCATAAAGTTTTTAGTTTATCTTTCACGGGTACTGCCTCTTGCGAAGACCTGACAAATCTTCCAAGAGTATCAATCTGTCATGAAAAAGTGCTTCTCAACTTTGCCGTTTGGAATCGGCGTTAAATTGTAGGTCCCCTCAGTTCTTCTCATGCACCCAGAGAATTTTTGATGAGAGTAAGTCACTTAGGCCTTGGCTTTAAAAAGCTGTCGTGCCACTCTTTGTTATTTTTATATTTTTAATCGGACTATTATTTTTAGAGGAAATCTTTTGACAAAAAAAAAACCGTTCTATGAGAGGTACCGTTTTGGAGCAATACAAAAAATAAATTTTTACATTAAAAACACCGAAAAAAAATTTACGAGGATGTTTAAGAAAAATCGGAGTAGCTGTTTTTGAGAAAATTGAAGCTTTGGCCGAAAAAATTGTATGGTGGCTACCATAAATTTTGATAAAAAAAAAAAACGACCCATCCAAATTCGCTCAAACTACTATATTTAAAATTAATTTCAAGTAACGGAAGCAGTGGTTAAATCTATTGATGCAATTATAGACAGACAGACGGACGGACGGAATCTCTTCTATCATCGTTTATTTTTGATTGGAATCTCAATTTAAATACACTTGTAAAAAATTTCAAAATAAATATTTATTTAATAAATTTTATAAAATTTCACAACAATAAGATAAAATTTAACATTAATAACAACAAACCTCTTACCCCACAAAATACAAAAAATCAATAAGCTGCTGGCTGAAGCGCAAATTTTTCGCTAAACCTTCATTGTTCTTCATACCCTTAATACAGTTACGACTTACGAGTCGTTTCGTACACGAAACAAAACTCTCATGCAAAAATCTATCATGAATAGGGCAACCAAAAATATGCTCTATAAAAATCATTTATAGCGCTTTAAATATGCTCTAAAAAGCCAATTATATGCTCTAAAAATATGCTCCAAAAAATTTCGAAATACCAAAAAATATGAAATTTCCTGTTGTTTTTTTAATTTATTTACATGTCAACAAATTAAACAGAGGTCAAGATATCCTTAGAGACAAATAAAAGAAAAGAACAATAAAACAAAAACATAAAAAGATAAAAAAATTCCAAAAATCAAAAATGAAAATATAAACCAGAATAATAAAAAAAAAAATATTTGCTAAAATTTTTGTTGCAATAAAGGAAAACAGTTTTACTTAAATTTTTTTCTCTGAAATCATTTTTGTAGGCACATCATCCGCCAGTTATACGTGCAAATGCCAATGTTTCAGATGCAGTGCATTTTTCTAAGAATAAATTCTGCCCTAATAAACAATTTGTGCCCTCTAATTTTTCCGAAATATCGATTATTTTTTTTCTATATTGGAGTTGACGGTATTAATTTTAACTTTTGCATCGATCAATAATTTTATGTTAGCTGAAGGCCGCTTGTTTCCAGTTGTGCAATACATTTCGATAAAAATGTATAATTGGATGATAGAAATATCAAGTCACGTGCCAATTCATTATCAAAACAATTTTTTAACAACTCGTATTGCAGTTGATTCCTCTTCATTTAGTGTTTCAAAAACGATTTCCACTTCTTTTTTTTAAATATTTCTACACAGTTAACTGCTTCCCTCCAAGATACGCAACGAGTCGTAATCGGTTGCGAAGGAATTGCTGTTTTAGGTGCAATATCCTTAAATACCCTTATTCTTGACGGAGCTTGTAAACGCTTTTTTCACCTTTGCGATGAAAATATCAACTTCTGAAAATTGACCTCGAAGTGTTTCACAAGTTCTGTGGATCTCACAAGTGACATGCGTTACTTTTGGATAAAATATCTGAATAGCATCGCGATTTTTTTGAAAAAAAGTAAAAAAAAATATTTACTCCAACATTTGCAACAAAATTTACAAATAATGATGAAATATGCCAAAATATGCATTTTAGAGCAAAATATGCAAAAATATGCATTTTTAACAAAATATGCTAAAATATGCTGTAACGAATAGGGTCCAAAATGCTTGTTTTTTCATGAAACGTATTTCTATCTTGTCAATTGTCAAATTCGACACGTTCCAAAAAAAACATGCTCGAGCATATTTTTGGTTGCCCTAATCATGAAACTATGTTTAGCTCAAAAGTTAGCGCTAACAGATTTCATACAATCTTCATAAACAGAAAATGAACACATTTGAATAAATGCCTTCAAAAATTAACAGGAGGGTTAGCGAAAAAATCACAGCTAACTATGAAACGAGAACACAACAACGAAAGGCAAGAGATGCCAGTCGATTCGTACACGATTCGATTACACGAGTAACGATAACGAGATCTGTAAACTGTAACTGTATGTGTTGGCTCTTGCCTGTCGTTTCGTTGTTTTGTTCTCGTTTAATAGTTTAGTTAGCTGTGATTTTCGCGCTAACCCTCCTGTTCATTTTTGAAGGCATTTATTCAAATGTGTTCATTTTCTGTTTATGAAGATTGTATGAAATCTGTTAGCGCTAACTTTTGAGCTAAATATAGTTTCATGATAGATTTTTGCATGAGAGTTTTGTTAGCATGGAATGAAAAAAAACATATTGGTTTTGTTGCGTTTAAGTTGGTTATTAAGTAACTACAATATTGTAACGTATTCGTTGTCGTTTATTGACTTTTACATAAGAATAATGTTTATATATATTAGAAATAAAATTAATATGTATTCTGAAATTATTGGTTTAGCGCCGCTAAACTAGCCAACTATGAGGAATCGCCCCTGATATAAGGCCTCTTAGTGCACTTCAAATGTTTTAATTCATTCTTTTTTAAAATTTATAGGATTTACAATATCTAATAATCTAGTTGGCTTAAATGAAAAGATCAACTTTGAAGGCGTTTTCCCGGTCGTGGTTGTTGGTGTATTATTTTAAACCATCAGCAAATCAAAAATCTTACTCTCAAAACCCGACAAAGAATAATGTTCTGAAACCATTTTAGCGAGCTTATCTTTTTCGGTTCTAACTAGTGATGAGATCATTCGAATGATATAATCGATTATGGCAATCATTCGAGATCATTCGATTATTGAAATCATTCGAATGATTTCTCAGAACCTGCGGACCCAGAGCACTTTTACAAAATAACAAGTATGTCTCCAAAAACATTTGAGTTACTCCGCGCTTTTATTGAACCACATCTGGAGAAGACGTGTTGGAGAAAACCAATCGAACCTCGTGTACGACTTTTCTTAACCCTGTTGAAGGTTGTTCATGCGAAAATGTATATTTCTTTGCTTTCCAAATTTTCCTTCAAGGTATTTGTCACAAGGAGTACCAAAGCAAGTCCTCGCGTGGATGTTTCGTATGGGATATTCAACAGTTGCCAACAACATTTACGAAACAGCGGATATTCTTTGGACCTGCCTGAGGCCCTTCTACTTATCGCCACCAACAGAAAGCGATTGGAAGCGAATATCTCATTATTTTGAGACATTTTGGAATTTACCCAATTGTGTTGGCGCTATTGATGGTAAGCACGTCAACATTCAGTGCCCACCAGGAGCTGGTTCGGAATACTTCAATTATTTTATAAACCATTTGATAATTCATCTGGCCACCTGCGACGCAAATTATACTTTTGCCGCGGTTGACATCGGTGCGTACGGAAGTCAAAGTGATGCGTACGGAAGTCAAAGTGATGGATGGAGGATGGCCTTTGTAGATTCATCCTTTGGTAGAAAGGTGCCATAAACTTTCCACCTCCCAGTCGTCTTCCGAATTCGAACTACACCTGCAACCATTACTTGGTTGGTGATGCAGCTTTTCCTTTAAAACCTTATTTGAAAATTACCTGGAAAATTACTCACCGATGAAAAATATTATTTCAATACAAGACTTTCCCGAGCTCGGAGAGTTATTGAAAATGCCTTCGGAATATTGGTCGTTAAGTGGAGAGTCCTAAGTAGTAGAACACTATATATGTTGCCTACAAATGCAGACAAAACCGTAAAGGCCTGTGTACTGTGTTGCATAATTTTGTCAAGCTAAACGATTCAGCATACATAATTCCAGACTTTGTCGACCGTTACGATCAAAACGATGTCCTTATCGAGGGTCTCTGGCGAAGGGAAGTAGGACCACTTACGACATGCAGGTCAATAAGGTCACATAATTCATCTCAAATTGCGTTCGTAATGCGAGATAAATTAAAGGAATACCTGAATAACAATAGAATCTAAAAACAATTATTTAAAGGCTGACAGTGTATACTGTGTTACTTTCTTGATTATGAAAGAATAAAAGAAAAAAAAATAAACAAGAATTTTCCTTACTAAGTATTTATTAAGTCTTTCTTTCTTATGGAACTTATGTATCTAATAAAAAGGAACAAAAAGCAAGTCATTGGTTTTACAAAAAACAAAAAGCTAATTCTACATTACATAAAAAACAAAAAGAAACAAAAATATCACATTCATAGATAGTAGGAAAACACAAAAACAAAAAAAATCACAATAAACTCATTCGAGCAGCTTTAACACCTCCTCGTTGACTGCTGCAAGTATTTTAGCGTGCAATCGAATACGCACTGCCTCGGGGATAGGTTTCATTCGCTTAGCCATGCTAAGCATAAACTCCTCGTCCACATCGTGCGAAGGAGGTGCTGAGTTCAAATGGGTTGAAACAGTTCCATTCAACCCCACAAGAAAACTTTTGAATTCCACCTCCACCATTCTCTTGGAAGATCTTGCCCGTTTTGGAGTAACCATTTCAATGCCGTCGTCAATCCCAAAATTAAAATCCTCACCGCTGATTGGTGACGGCAGCTCTTAAGAGCTCTCAGCAGCATTTTGGTGGTAGTTGCCTGTTTGCCTACAAAAATACACAAAAATAAATTCTTTTACAAAAAATAGCATAAAATTTGCTGTATGTTTGAACCTTCGTGGTGTTAGGGATGGGATCAGGAACTTCAGCACATCGAAGAACTCCCAGGTGTCTGCCACTCCAACTCCATTAAAAGACTGTTGCTCCATCGAGCGCTTCTCCCTCACAAACCGGTCTCGAAGGCACTTCCACCGCTGCTTGCACTTTCCAACTGCAGAAATAAAGGAAATGTGTGACTTTGACTTTTTATTACTTAAAGCAATTACCTGGTCTGTTTAAGTTTTTGCCAATCTCTTCCCAAGCAGCATTCCTCTTCAAGACATTTTTGTACGTCTTGAACCGGGTATTGTAAAGATATTCCCGCGCCCTCACCAAGTCAATAAGTAGTTTTTCGAAACTCATTTTCTGTATAAATTCGGTTGTTGGGGGAGTCCTCATAGCTGTTAGAAATAGTTTTTGTTCAACCCAAATAATTTTTCCAATAAATCTGACTATCGAACTTGTTTGTGTAAAAATATCAAAACCATCTTTTGTATTTTGTTTATTAACACCCCTATTAATAAACACAAAATAACTCTAACACAAGACTAACCCGTATCTTAAATCAAAATTCTTAATAATAAACATGTGTTAGCCTTAAATGACAATTGCTAACAAACGGATAACTTATTTGCCCGATTTTTGCGTATAAGGACCGAATATCTTTTATTTCAAAACATTTGACAACAAATTAAGGCAGGTCATTATCTTACAAGCAAAGGTAAAGCTGCAATAATTAGAATAGGACTCAGTTGCATTAAAAATCGCTTCTGCATGATGGTATACACCATGCAATAATTTATTCGATTTTTGGTTGAGTATCACTTGTTAAACTACCAATCTTCTCGAACCAGATACATCCCAAAAATTGCAAATACAGTTTGGTGGAGAAATAAATGAAAAATCAATTAAATATTTCATGCAATTGGCATTTTTATTAACTTGAAAAGTTAAGACTTTTTTCAGATACAAGAACATTTATTTTTAACGCACTCCTCTTCTTCAGAATATTCTCTCAATTGCGCGTAGAGGAGAGGCGTGGAACAAAATCATCATGTTCGCCTTGCTAGGAATTACCTGCAATTAGATCAACCAACTAGAAATTCTCGGCGAATTTCTGAATCTTGAAACCTTCTCGTCCATTGCCCCTGTTTACTGGTAGCCTCTTCTCGTAAAAATTAATTTGCAGTTTTGCTTGAACCAAAAACACAAAGCGAATTCAATCCAATATCTCTTGGTGGTCTAGAACCCTTGGATATATCTTTGCTGATGACGATTGAACAGAAAATCATAGTGATAAACGTTTGTTTGGCCAGTAAATGTATTGAACATTGATCTGATATGTATTTTTTTATTTTTATAAATAATCAAAAAACAATCAAAAAGTGACAACGAATCTTCAAACTCGAAAAAATAGATTTTCTAGTACATTTTGGAGCTATTCAATGAATATCTAACATGAGGAAAAAATATGTTTATTAATAAATTTATTTATCAAATGAATAATTTCGCTATTCGTGTGCTAGCTATAATGTGTGTTATCCAGTGAATAGGGTATTTTTATTAATAAGGCTGTAAATGTTTACATTCCACCGAAAAGTCCGATGTCTACGTTCTCTGAGCTTTCTCTAGCAATTGATTTTATTATCAGCTTAGAAAGCCTTGACAGTTATATTTTGCTATTGGGTGATTTTAATCTTCCCAGCATTGACTGGACTCCTTCTGACGATGATTCACATTTTGAAGCTTCAACTAATTCATCCCAGTTAGAGCTACAGTTATTAGATAACATAATCTCTACAGATTTACACCAAGTGTGTTTCATAAGAAATTATAAAAATAGACTGCTAGGTCTAGTGTTCTCATCCGACGCCGTTAATACTGTTGTGGTAGAATCTTCCTCTGCTTTATGTAACATAGACAACTACCATCCACCCCTTGACATTTTTCTTCACACGAGCGGTCACTTACTAGACAACAGTAATCCTCATGACTGCCCACATGCATTTGATTTTCGGAGAACTGATTTTCAAAAGCTTTTGGATTGTTTAAAGAAATCCGGTATAGAACACTTACCGATCTCTAACGATATTGACGAAACAATTTCGAGTTTTTATTCAGTTTTGACGAATTGCTTAAAAGAAGCAGTACCAATTAGAAGGACAATTCCCTCCAATACTAACATGCATCCTTGGTATACAAAGGACCTTAAATACCTTCGCAACAAAAGAAATAAAGCCTGGAAGAAATACATTAAGTGTATGACGGTGGAAAATCAAGTAATTTATATATCTTTGTTTGAAGAGTTCAAGAAACTCTCTTACGAATTATATAATGAATATCTAGAGTCGATGGGGGCTTCTGTAATATCAGATCCCAGGAACTTTTGGAAATTCATTAACTCTAAAAAAAAGTGTGATGGCTACCCTGTTAACTTCACTTACAATAATGTTACCCTGACCACGACTTCTGACATCTGTGACGGTTTTGCAAACAATTTTAAACAATCCTTCATTGTTTCGCCAGTTTTTGTGAACGAAAATTACTTTAATTATTTGCAAAACTGTCCGCAAGTGTCTTTTAATAATATCACAGTAGAATATGATAAAATCTTACAATTTCTGTCACTTCTTAAAGAAGATTTTTCTGTTGGACCTGATGGAATTCCACCCGTAGTCCTAAAAAAATTTAGGTCATGCTTACCTCTTCCCTTGCGAAACATTTTTAATTTATCTTTGAAATCAGGCAAATTTCCCGCACTTTGGAAGAGTGCCTTTATAACTCCCATATATCTGTAATTATAGACCGATTTCTAAGCTCTCATGTATTCCAAAGTTGTTTGAGCAAGTAGTATGTGACACTTTGGCATTTAACTGTAGAAATGTTATCTGCAATCAACAGCATGGCTTTATGCAAAAACGATCTACTCTCACAAATCTGGTTATTTTTTTGAATAAATGTTTACAGGCTTTGGAATATGGCCATGAAGTCGATTGTGTTTACACGGACTTCTCAAAGGCTTTTGATCAACTATCTCATGAGTAGGGCAACCAAAAATATGCTCGAGCATGTTTTTTTTGGAACGTCGAATTTGCTAATTGACAAGATAGAAATACGTTTCATGAGAAAACAAACATTTTGGACCCTATTCGTTAGAGCATATTTTAGCATATTTTGTTATAAATGCATATTTTTGCATATATTGCTTTAAAATGCATATTTTGGCATATTTCATCATTATTTGTAATTTTTGTTGCAAATGTTAGAGTAAATACTTTTTTTAAACTTTTTTTTTCGAAAAATTCGCGATGCTATTCAAGTATTTTATCCAAAAGTAACGCATGTCACTTGTGAGGCCCACAGGCTCCATAGAACTTGAGAAACACTTCGAGGTTAATTTCCAGAAGTTGATATTTTCATCGCAAACGTGAAAAAAGTGTTTAAAAGCTCCGTGAAAAATAAGAATATTCAAGGATATTGCACCGGAAACACCACTTCCTTTGCAAATGATTACGACTCGTTGGGTATCTTGGAGGGAAGCAGTTTACTGTGTAGAATTTTTTTTTTTAAAGTGGAAAGTCTTTTCGAAACACTACATAAAGAGGAATCAGCTGCAATACGAGTTATTAAAAAATTGTTTTAATGAATTGGCATTAAACGTGACTTGATATTTCTATCATCCAACAGCTGGAAACAAGCGGCCTTCAGCTAGCATAAAATATTGATCGATGCCCAAGTTAAAATTAATACCATCGACTCCAATATCGAATAAATAAAAAAAAAATATCGATATTTCGGAAAAATTAGAGGGCTCAAATTGTTTATTATGGCAGAATTTATTCGTAGAAAAAAAACTGAATCTGAAATAATGGCATTAAAGCTTGCACGTATAACTGGCGGATGAAGATGATGTACCTACAAAAATGTTTTCAGTGAAAAATTTTTAAGTAAAACTGTTTTCCTTTATTGCAACAAAAATTTTAACAAATTTTTTTTCTTTAATTATTCTGGTTTATATTTTCATTTTTGATTTTTGGTATTTATTTAGCTTTTTATGTTTTTTTTTTTGTTCTTTTATTTGTGTCTAAGGATATTTTGACCTCTGCTTTTTTTTTTTGTTGAAAACTCAATAAACTTTAAAAAAACACGAAATTCTAGATTTTTGGCTATTTCAAAATTTTTTAGGACATATTTTTAGAGCACATAATTGGCTTTTTAGAGCATATTTAAAGCGCTATAAATGCTTTTTATAGAGCATATTTTTGGTTGCCCTACTCATGAGATTATAAAGTTAAAATTAATTTCTTACGACTTCCCACCTTTTTTTATAACGTGGATTGTGTCTTACCTTGAAAATTAGTCTTATCAGGTTAAATTTAGAAATAGTTACTCTAAATCATACTTTGCTAAATCAGGTATTCCACAGGGTAGCCATCTGGGACCCCTTCTCCTTATATTAGCTATCAATTATGCACCGTTATGTGTAAATAATAGTGAAATTCTCATCTTCGCGAATGATATGAAGATATATAAAAATATAACTTCTGCAAATTATCGTTTTTTACTACAAAATGATATTGACCGTTTCACAGTATGGTGTGAAAAGAACAGTTTAAATCTAAACCCGACAAAGTGTCAAACGATGACTTTCTCAAAAAAACGTTCATCTCATGACTATGTCATTTCACACCACTTTTTACCGCGCGTTTTAACTGTTAAAGACCTTGGAGTTCTTTTTACAACTAATTTTGATTTTTCTGAGCACATTAACGGCATCGTTAACAAAGCTAATTCCATGTTGATGCTCCTGACCTTCTCTGTAAAATTCTGTTTTGCTATCGAGGGGGAGGTTATAATCTCCGTAGTCAGGATTTGATTAGGATATCTATGCACCGAACAAATTATGGAATGCATGAGCCTTTGACACGTATGGGTAAACTTATAAACTGGAACTTACAACTTTTTGATATTAATTTAAGTAAAACTCAACTTAAAATAATTTTAAAAACCAGTGTTCCACTCTCTTAAATGTTTTATGTTAATTTTGTCATGTTTTTTGTTTATTTTATGTTAATTATTTATGTGTGCTGTGTTATTTGTTATTGTTTCGTTATTTGCCTACTAACAATAACAACTAACACCACACTAAGTGATGAGCCGGTGGTATAACACAGTTCCTGTGTTGGCAAACCATTGGTCGTAAAATGTGCTTGCTATAAGCCCATACGACCAATTCTGATAGTGTGTAAAAAATAAAAAACTTACCTTTGAGTTTGAATTATTGCAAGTGTTCAGGGACCCTATTCTTGAATCAAAAAAATAAAATATCGCATACATTCTCGTATGCGAGATCAAAAATAGTATTCTTGAACGCTTTTCGAATGCTGTCAAACTAAAGTGACCAGATCCAATGACTCAAAATGTGGGACAAATCAACAATTTTTATCCGAAATGAACTGTTTACACAATTTTTGTTTTCAAATGCGGGACATTTTATTTTCACTAAAATAGTTCACAAAATATTGAGGAAAAAAAAATCTATAGCAAAAATTAACAGAAAACAATATAAATAAAATCAATTCATATAAAAAACAACAACAACAACAAGAGCCGATTTTTCAATCGTCAGATAATTTTTATTCGACAGATAACAAAATATTGGATTTTTCAATCGTCGGATAGACTTTATCTGACGAATAACTCTCTTGTTTATTCGATCGATGAGTATTCAGATAAGTTTGCCAGTTTGTTATTTGTAGATTTTTTCGATGGTTGAAAAATCGGTTATAAGAAAAACAACTTAAAATAAAATAACAAAATCACAAATATTTATCAGAGGAATGAATTTTTTTCAAAAGATTATTATTTTGCGAAATTTCTTCCTGGAAATGTTGGCAACTCGAATAAATAGCTTTGATTGTTTCCACGGACAGTTGTGACTTCTCCGTACCCCACAATTTATTCACAGTTGAAAATATTCTTTCTGTCGCCGCATTAGTGCCCGGTAAACAGAGGCAATACTGAACAATCATTTTGCAGTTTTGGTGAGGAATATTGCATATTTTAAAATGTGAGAATGTGACATACATATAAGAAAACTATAGTAGCTCCGAGAAGCGAAATTCTGTGTTTGTTCCAATATCAGACAGAATTGACGTTTTCAGTTTATATATACTTTCTGTTTGTGTCAATGTGATTATAGATGACGCCAGTCTCGAATGGCCTCGTGAATGTATTATAGTTTTCTTATACTATGGTTTTGTATTCTTTTGAGTTTTGACAATCAGACATAAAGATAACTATGAGTCTTTTCCCTTTGTATATACAACTTATAGTAATTGCAGCGTCGAGAATCGACGACAGCGACGCGTGTATTACCAACCAGAACTATTTATGTCGGTACTATAGTTGCCATGAATAACTGCCAGCGCCAACGACGGGTAAAGTTTCCAACTTAAAATTCTCGACGCTGAAAATACTATAAGGTGTATATACAAAGCTTTTCCTTTGTATATGGATTAACCAAGTACTATCAAGAATGGTTTTTGACAGTAGCAAGCAGAGAACACACATTACAAACTTATGTAAAAAACTGTCAAACCAAGCAGAAAACCATTCTTGATATTACCTGGTAAATCCATATACAAAGGTCTGTTCAGTGGTCATATATTTGATTTGAAAAGAGCTTGTAGCATTCAGTGAAACCAAAAACCTTGTTGGACATCTTTTGTTTTGTGGGTTATGCGTTTGACATTTTTGGTTTTGTGGGACAAATGTGGGACAATTTTCAGTGTGGGACAGACGACGTAAATGTGGGACTGTTCCACGTAATGTGGGACGAATGGTCACTTTATAGTCAAACGTCTCGTATTCGAAAATTATCGAATGCTTCATCTCGAGTGGTCAGACCCACTCGAGATGGAATTTCGTACATACGAGAATTGTGCGATAATATTGAATTTGACAAAATTTGACTAGTTTGTGGCTGAATTTTTTTTTAGAAAAGCATCGAAATGCAATCAAAAAGTTCATAGAGAAAATCACCAACCGGAATCAAGACAACATCTTGGCATCCTTGAAAAGAGGAAAGATTACAAAAAGCGCTCGAATAATGCGCTCCACATTCGTGCTTTGAACAAGAATCTTGATGAGTTCTACCATCATGTGATGAACTCAATACTCAAAGATACGAAATACGAGCATTCCAAGGAACAATTATCTTTGGACGAAGAAGACGGTGATGGTGATGTGAATAATTTTGATGTCGCAAAGCGACTTGACACTCATGCAAGACTATTGGACTGTAAAACAAACAGACCGAGATTGGAGGACTTAGCTACACTAAATTCCCGATGTCAATCCACAGGTAAGTTAGTAGAATTAATTCATATGAAACCGATTATTAAGTTTCTTTTTGCAGGAGTTGGAAAAAGTTAAGAAACAACAATCCTTCATGAAACTGAACAAGAGAATTGAACGAGAAAAGGAACCGAGTATTGTGCAGCAAAAGTTGGATGAAGTGCTTGCAATGGCCATCGATAGGTTGCTTCGAGGAAGAAGTTATTTGTCTTCAGCAGGTTCAACGACAACAATCAGTCGTACCTACAAGTATTTCAAATGACGTCCATATGTTCACTCTGGAAACGTATTGTTCCACCGCCATGATCTGCTTGTAACGTGTAGAAATTCTAATAAAAACACAATTGTTGATTTAAATCGAGTTTTATTTTAACGAGAAACGATGGTACAAAAACTACAAATTGAAAGGGAACTTGACTTTGCTTAATACAACGGGTACGGGATATAAGAATCCAATTCCGACAATGTTCTAATACAAATTATTATTATACATATTTGGAACTTATTGTTGGTGTATCTAACTTAATTACAAGTCTCATGTTCTTACAAATCGGTCTTCCTCGCTTTTCCACTGCGATCGTAGCCCTTCTGTCCTTTTGTTGCATGCTTGTTGGTGGAATATCACTAGCAGTAGCATCCGCCTTTACAATGGCAGAATCTTCGTCTTGCAAATTCTCAGCTAATGCATAGTAGATTGGAGGGAGTTTCTTGCAGTGACCACACCATGGGGCATAAAACTTGTTTTCCAAATCTGATGGACGATAAAGAATGATGGTGTTGCTAAAACATAAAAAAATTGTAAAAAATGAATATTAACGATTCAGTTCAATTTACTTTTCTTGTTTGTGATTTAGAACAGCAGCTGAGTTGGAATGTCCAAGACAAGGCCGATAATTCAATCTTTTCCTCCTTTTGTCGGCCGGTTGATTTCGTTGGCAGAGGAAAAATTCTAATTTCTAAAATTTTTAAAATGTTGTAAATACAATTTAACTTGAAATAATTCTTAATGTCAAAGCTCAAAGTGACAGCTGAATTGACAACAAAAATCAGCATATTGTTTTCTTGCCCTTAAGTGGGAGGGAGAGAAATGGACTCTTAATTTTGACAACGCGTTGCCATCTCGTATACGAAATTCATCGCATGCACAAAGTCGTATACGAGTCAATTTGGTTCAAGAACACCACTCTGCTTTCGCATACGAGATTCAGTATGCGATATTTATCGTATACGAAAATTTTCGCATGGTTTCAAGAATAGGGCCCCAGGGCTGGGAAACCCTCCAAAATCAAATTAATTTTGTTTGTTGACTTTTTTTCACAGCTGTTGAGCTGTCAGACAAAGCAAATGTTAGCAAATATGAGCTAGAGCTTCCGTTTGGAGTCACATTACGTAGCATTACGTTCTTTTCCTTACGGTTGTCAAACGAAGCGTAAGGTCAAAGCTTCATTGTGATAGCAAGCATTGAATTCCTATAGCTGAACTCGTGAACGTCAGGCGAAGCCGAAGCTAAAGCGCCTTTGTGATTCGACCTTTAGGTATTTATCTTTTTTCTTAGTACAGTGCTGTGATAATGGAAAGTATTGCACTCTTAAAAAATCAAACCAAGTGATTTCAGTAGATTCACTCGTCTGTCCGCTAGTTCACACTGAGTGCACTAACTTGACAAAAAAACCACATTTTAAATAGATTTCGTAGCCGTTTTCTTGTGCTTCATTCATTTTTAGTCAAAACGATTATAAAATGTTACTGTTTCTTATCTCTAATCCCTAGGTTTTTTTTTATCAAACCTTTTTCTTGTTTGTCTGTTCGCCGCCTAAATAAAAGTGAACATTTTGGCCCGATTAACATTTTTTAGTACCGCCTGAACCGCAATAAGGGAAATCTTTCGCACAAGAACATTTTTTCAACCGAAACTAACAATAGGCGAAGGATTTTTTTTTCGAGTGGAACGCTGTTCACGAGATGCTCGCAATAGATGTGAATAACTTGAAGGCGAAATATGAATGGGATATTTTCATTCCCTGAAAACAGTGTGTTGCAAGCATTCTATCACTGTTTGTTTTATTCGAACTGTCAGGCCTTATTCCAAGTGAAATTCTATTTGAGCAAAATTCACAATAGCTGTTTTGAATTCCGAGCGAACGAAAACATTCCGGGGGCATGATTTTCCGGGCGGAACTCACAATAGGGCTGAGTATTAGTGAGATTAGATTAGTATAACATAATGTTTGTTTGCTTGTATGTCCTGTATGGGCTGCTCACAAAAAAAATTAATGAAACAATCATGCAACTGTATGGCATTTGGAGATGGTTTCTGTGAAAAAAAAAAAAATTGGAAAACCTAATGAAAGAATAAGATAACTGGAAAACTGAACACAATAGACACAAAGAAGAAAATCACTGAAACTTACGTGGTTCAGAGGAGGAGAAAAAGAATTTTACTGTCTCATATCATCGCACAGATAGCCTTAGATAAGTTGGAGATTTTTATAGAAAAAAAATGCTGCCGACGCTGAGCTTGAACCCGCAGTGTTTGGCTAAGCAGTGAAATACTGATTCATTGGAGCCGTTGCTTATCAATTTTTGCCGCTCTTACTTATAAAATTGAAAAATTGAAAACTTTTAGTTAAATGGAGACCAATATTTTTAAAGTGACTTGTCTTGTGATTTTTAAGGCAGATAGTTTCATTTCAATATTTTCACTGTTAGTATATTATATTAAATTTCCTTAGTGATTGCACTGTTATTATTAATCAAAATAAAATTATCTTTACTTCGGTTAATTACCTCTCGAACGCGTTTCAATAGAACTTGTCTATCATCATCGGCGAACACGACTGATGATAACAAGTGTCTCCCACAATTTGCAGCATCATTGGTCCAAAGTCCGATTGATTTTTGTTGTACCCACACGGTACGAACAAACACGAAGATTTAAACGACAGGTAAGCGGCGCGACGATGCACAAAAAATGCACAAGATCAATTTGTGCACACAGTTTACTCTGAAACAATTTTCACTGTTATTTTTGAGAAGAGAATTATAAATTTAATTAAAAAATCAATTTAGATAAACGTGTTTAGAATTAGTACAAACATAATTTGCTTAGCCACTTGAAAATTTCTTTATGAAAAATAAAGAAAAACAGTAATTTTGTCATGTACTTTTAGAAGTGAAGCGTAATAATAACGTAGAAGTATTAACTATATAGCGAGCTAAAATATTTAATTATTCTTGACTTAGGGATGACCTTATATATTTTTTGACCCTTTTTAGACAAGAAAACACTTTACATAATGCCATGCGAAGGCTAGGATAAATATTTTGAAAACTCTATTTTTGCAGAAATAGAGACAATACATATTTCAGAATATGGTTTTACCAACATAAAAGCTAGTCATTGAATAAATCAAACATTCAATCAAGCCAAATATAAAATATTGTCAAATACACAACAAAAATAAAAATCCCTTTTTAAATGTACAAAATAAAATAAAAATTGTTTTCTTTGCTATTGATCAGCCATCTCACATAATTATATGAAAATTTAAAACTTACAATACCAATGATAACCAAACAAATAAAAAGAAAATACTCATACGCTACAGTGTGTCATCATCATCATCATCGGCATAATCATCAATTGGATTCAAATAAATATCATTGCATTTTGACAAAAACTGTGTTGCATTATTATTCTAGAGTTGACGTGAAGAGAGATGAGATGAGCTTCGCCGGGTGAGCTACTAGGTCTATAAAAAAGTATATTTTCTAGCTAGTTAAAAGTATATTTTCAATTTAAATTTTTTAGCCCAGCCAGTGGCAGTGTAAAAGCACAAATATATAGGAACTGACAATTTTTATCGACAGGAGTCATAATTTTAGTATCATTTCATAAGAGCTCATACATTATATTTCATTCATTTGTTCATCATTTGATACCATCAAAGAAATGTTAATGTTAAATAAATGTATAAATTGCATCAGTTACAGGGCTTAAGAACCTCGATAACGAAGTGATAAGGTATACTCGTTTTGATATTTCTTTGATCAGCTATAGACAACAATGAATTGAATGAAGAAACAATAAATAATGAAAGGAAGTCGATTCACAACTTCACTTCGTTAAGTGTAGAAATTGGCTTTTAAATTTGTTGATTTGTCTTATACTTATTAAGTTTAATTAAGTGTTGCAACATTTAAACAAATTGGAAGACGCCCGAGTGCCTCTACAACTTTAATGAGCTGCTTTCAAGTTGGTAAAGTTTTGCTCTTATTAAAACGAGTATCCTGAAAAGTTGGTTACTATACAATATAGCTACTACAGGTAAGTACAGTACAATTTATCATGAGTTTGAGAATATGAAAAAGATTTTGAGAAGTGCGGATCAAAAATAAAAAAAGGGCCGACACTAATTTTAAGCCTTTTTTTCAGCCATTCTTTGTCCAAATTCTTTTCCTTTTTATTTCTTGTATTTCTTGTGTTCTTTCGTCTTCTTCATCACACTCCATTATAAAGACAGCCGCTCATATGTCCGCCATGGTCAAAAATCTGACGTCTATTAAGTTGGCAAACCAAAACAATATGAGCACAAACGATTGGGACCTTTACGATAATTATTTATGTGCTCTTTATGTTCTAATTATGTGTCAAGTTCATGATTTTTGTGCTGATAAATTTTTTTTTATATATAAAATTATGCCACCTTAATATTAAGCTAGCACAACTTTTATATTTTTCAACCGAATTCAATGAAACCTACACTATAATTATGTGCTCTTTATGTGCTGATTATGTGTGATTTTCGCGATTTATATTTATGTACACTCGGCCGTATATGTGTTTTTATAGTTTTTTTTTAATAGACGCTTCTTTTTACTTTTTGTTTGAGAACCTTACGTTTTTTATATCAATTGTTTCTTGTTATTTTTATAGGTGTAAAAAGTAGAGTTTTTGTTAATGACGACAATGAGTAAGCCGAGTTAATGACTCAAAGAACTGCGAAGAACTGACAAAACCTCCAAGAGTATCAATCTGTCATGAGAAAGTGCTTCTCAACTTTTCCGTTCGGAATCGGCGCGGCGTTAAATTGTAGGCCCCCTCAATTCTTAACACGCACCCAGAGAATTGTTGATGAGAGTAAGCCACTTAGGCCTTGGCTCTTCAATAGCTGTCGCGCCACTCTACTTACTTATACTAAATTATAGCGTCATAATTTGGGCAGGCATTGAGAGCCCCTTGCAATGGTAACCCTTGCCAATTATTTCTTTCACACAACGTAATGGAATTCCTCTGCAGATAGATTGAGATATGAATGTCCTATCTTCCCTGTATTTGATTTGATTTGGACAGAGCATAGTAATCTATCGTAATCTGCAGACTCCTCAGAAGGTTTGTGAACATTAGATATACATATTAGGATCCGATTTCAGCGGCCGCCTCGAAGAGACTATGATGAAACATCCATAGGTGTAAAATAGACAACGTATTTATTCATATTACTTTGAGCTTAGAATCAACTTTCTTCATTTTCATTTCACAAAATTCTTTTCGAATTTTCAACTTCTTGGTTTGTGCATATCAATATAAGTATCTGTATAACACTACATAATATGCAAGGCGTAATTGGTGGTTTGTATTCCTTAGGGGTGTCGTTTCTTGAAAACCAGAGTAATGGAATTGTTGAGCCCAAAACCCCATGTAACCCGGAGTATAAGCTCTCTCCGAAGCTCTATTCGCCTGCAAACCCAGCGCGTTGCTACTTCAAGCTCTCGGAGATGGGAGATAATTCCATAAGAACTTCAAGCAGCTCTCCCCGAAGCAGTTAGCCCAACAAACGGTGCTTGGCCTCGCTGTGACATGTAGTTTTGTATTTTTTTTCTTCGTGTTCTGGGGTCTGAAACTCCATCCCTGTTAAGGTTGCAGGTATGGAAGCTCACTTATATACATATAAGTACCCATTTTTTAGTTCTTTAAGTAGTTTTTGAATTTACTAAGTCATAGTTATAAACTAATGAATAAAATGAATAGGTTAGGTTGGGTTAAGCGGGCTGATAGTTGATGTCGTCACCATCACACTTAGATCAATGTAGATCCATTGTGGTAGCCCGAAGTGTTGTAACTTCCTGAAAAATAAATAACCTATGAATCATGTGGTTCCTTAAACCATTTAGAGGTCTTGACAAAGTTGAGTAAGCTTTTGCCTGGCAGTTCTGATAGTTCCTCTAGTTCATTGAAGAAGAAGTTGCCTATAGTTTTCTTCCTAGTAAGACAGAGTGAAGGCCAGTGGCAGAGAAAATGAGCAGTGTCTTCGTGCTCATTCTCATCACCACAGCCTCTACAAAGGTCATCCGTACTAAGTCCCATCTTCTTCTTATGGTAGCCGAGTAGGTTGTGTCCTGTAATAATGCCGATAAGGGATCTTAGGGAGGGTTTATTAAGAGTTAAAATCCAATCGGATCTTTTCTTATCGTATCTAGGCCATAGCTTCCTGGTGTTAACACAGGTTTCTAGGAGATTCCATCCGTTGTTGGATTTTTGAATGATGATTTTACTGACATTATGTTTCAGTTCACATAACGGGATTCCTAATATGATAGTCTATGAGAGAGGATTCCAGTGTTCTTGCAAGTTCATCTGCCTTTTCGTTGCCTGGTACATCACTGTGGCCAGGAACCCAGCAGAGTCTTACGTTATGCTGTGTGCCAAGAACTTTTAGCTCTTCGCGACAGCAAAAATAGATAAAATGAATAGATTAAGTTTAAAATAACTTTAAGGATCCGGTCAACGAAATTTGTAACACTTTTTATATCCTTAAAATTTCAGTAAGATCGTTTTAAAATAGATTTCCGGTGTGTTTTCATTTAAATTATTTAATTTTCAATTCATTTCAAGAGGCAAACATGAACGAATAGCTATTAAACGTTCCGACCGTAGTACCTACCCGTTTGCATAAAGGTTATGTGCATTGACGATTGACCAGTAACAAAGAAGGTTTGGGCTTGAATTCTGCTCGCGTCCGAAATGTTTTTATTTCATATTTCATGGGTACTGCCTCGTGACATGTATTGACAAAGTTTTCAAGAGTCTCGGAGTAAAACTTTAGGTCTACTCAATTTTCTTGACGCACTAACGGAATTGTTGAAGAGTGTTAGCCACTTTAGACCTTGGCTGTTGTGTCACCCTATTATTTTTTTTAATTCAATTTTTGTTTTTAGATTACATATGACCATGCAAAGCTACTTTTTAATCGTTCATCGCAAAATTTATCTGCCGTTCAACCGTTTTCTTCTGATACAATGCCTGGTCTTCTTTATGACGATAAAAACTCCCTAGCAGTGTTAAATGCATTATTTCAAATGCTTATCGTATTTCAAGGGTTTTT
Organism: Sphaerophoria taeniata; assembly: GCA_943590905.1. NCBI lineage: Eukaryota > Metazoa > Arthropoda > Insecta > Diptera > Syrphidae > Sphaerophoria > Sphaerophoria taeniata. The sequence goes on from OX016541.1 coordinate 71,632,985, forward strand.
CAATTTTGAAATAAGAATATCTAAATTAAACGCGAATCGTTGTCTTTTTTGAGTTGAGTTTCGGATTTAGCACACCAGAAACCTTCGGAAAAGTATGTTTTCTTTTTGTAGGAAAAACATTTATGCCTTTTTCGGTTCAGGGAAATAAATCCACGGGAACTAACTCCACTGAGGGAATAAGTTTCCACCCAGTGAGAACTAGATCCACCTCAGTAAAGTGGATCTAGTTCCCATGTACGGTGAGAACTTAGTTCACTTTCTTGGAACTAAGGGAACTAAGTTCACACATTTATACATTAAGGCCGTGTGCGAATTCAGTTAAAAATGGGTAAAAACTTGGCGTTTGGTTAAATTTTGACACTTCGCATTGAATAAAATTATTAGACTAGCTGCGGAGCAGGTTAAAATATGACAGTAGTGGTTAAAAATTCATCCATTTTTATTTTTTAACCACAATTCATCCAATTCGCACACGGCCTAAGTTATAACTGGCGCAGGGAAACTGGTCCGGAAGTCAGAAGTTCTGAAAATGGATTTCGGGACCAATGATCCACTATGGCGGGTCAGTAGTCCCAAATTTATTTTATCTTCTTCACAAAATTATTTATTTGTACTCGTCAATATTATGAGGAAACAAAAAATTGTTTATCATAGATAATAATAAAACAAAAAAACTTAAATTCGTGTACATATACACATAACTACAACCACAAAAATGTCGTTATAAATGAATAGGACCATTTTTATTTACTATCTATCTGTAGACAAAATGGACAGAGCAATTCAATTTTCAAAGTTGTTGTCATTGCCATTTCGCGCGAATTTTTATATTTTCACACCCCAAATTGATTCTCTTTTGGACACAATTTTTTCCGCTCACTTGCAATTTTTGGTTCAAGCTCCAAATACTTAATAATACAAATTTTTAAAACATTTGAAACGTATTGTAGAGTTTAGGTTTAGTATTGAAAAAGTAATACCTACTATACTAGCGTCTGCATGCACATGATGCAAGAACACTGAACATCCAGTCAATAAAAAAATGTCTTTCTGATGGAACTTTTAATGTTACTGAAATAGCTTAGTTATTTCAGGGGTAAAAAAAATGAAACTGGGTTCAAGTACAGTGTGCTTGTAAAATGCGCTAGTCTCACCGAACACTAAACTTCAGGAGAACATTTGCATTAAACAAATTTTTCTTTACGTCACATAAACATTGAGCATGCAGTATTCCTAATTTCAACCGTTATGCTCTGAAAAAACCTGGCAAATATATAAAAACTGTCCATTCAATTTATTCTCTTATACACACTGTTTTAAATTAATCGCGAAGGTCAGAAACACCGAATTTGATTTCTGGACTAATAACGCACCATATAATGGGTCAGATTCTTAAAAATGGGTTTCCGAATGACTAAGTTTCTAAAAGACATTTATTTATTTTCACAAACAAAATTGATCAGTATTCTTGAATTCTTATTTTAATTTTTTCTCAATTAAAATTGCAAATTATTTCGAATTCGAAGGGAACTAGATCCACTAATTTTTTGAGGAGGTTAATTCCCACTGTACATGCGAACTAACTACACTTAAAAAAAAGTGGAGTAAGTTCTCCCTTGGTGGGAACTAAATCCCTCAGTGGAGTTAGTTCCCTTAGAGTTATTTCCCTGCACCGCCTTTTACCAGGCTAAGTTGCGCTCTTTTAAACTACGTTCTGTCCTCCTTTCATGTGAAGAACTTTTTCTTACAGCGAGTTGGGAAAATAGAAACAAATGATCTACAAAAACATCAGAGATAATCTTTGACAAAAATACCTTTTCAATGGTACCTATATGACTCATTGTTATTGAGCTAAGGGGCAGCTCCCATACAAAAATTACCATTCTCCTTATTAGAACGAACGAAGCATTTGCTTCAAATGTGATTCAAAATAGAAGCTTTATGAATGTTTGTTTTATTTTTTTTTTTATTTAAACATTTAAAAACTAAACAATTGAATCGCTTTATAGAAATTAGAAAATTATGTTTGCCTAATGTAGGCCATAATGGTTTTTGTTAAAAAACAAAATATTCAATTCAAATATTATAACAATCAGCCAATTTTGAACTAAAAACACTTAAAATATTAATACAAATACGTTAAATCTTAATTAAATAATATCAAGTAGGGTCTTTGTTTCACGCTTGATTATTAACATTCAGTGTGTTTGTCTTCTTTGATGTTTTTGGGAGAAGAAACGATAGAAAACCACTAAGAACTAATGTAATGCTAGCTATAAGCAGTCCTGTTTTACAATGGTTCTCCAGTAATGCTCCAACAACGTTTGTTCCAGAAACACTTCCTATTCTACCGCACATTAAGGATATGCAAATTGCCATCGCTCTGAAAGTGTATTTTTTGTTTATTAATAAATATTTTTTTTTTCTAAATGGGAACATACCTTAACTGGGTTGGGAAAATGTCTACTGTTATTGAACTAAGGACCGTTGTGCCCAAGCCGCATACAAGCCATACCTGCAAGGCGTAGACTGCTACAATTGGAACTGGGATTGTTGCGCATAATATTCCACAAATACCGCATACAAGTAGAATTAAAACTGCAAAGAAAGAAATTAGAATTATGTATGACATAACTTGGGCAAAGTGAAAAAAGTACTTACACAAGGTTGGCCTTCTGCCAACTTTCCCCGTTATATAACCAACGCACAAGAAAAGTGACACAAAAATAACTTCTAGAGAAAAGGTATGATAAAAAGTAGAGATTTCAAAAGTTTGAATGCACTCGTTTTCCTGAAATAAAAAAAAAATATTTTCTTTAAACTCAAGAAGTTAAATTGATGCAAAAAAACCTACATCAGCTTTAGTATTTTGCACAACGCTTAAAATCTCACACATTTCAAGATGAACGTCAGGGCTGTTTCGTGTAAATTGCATAACACTATTGAGGATGTGTGGAAACCAAACGTAGAGTCCGTGGTAAGTAAAAAATATCCAAAACTGTATGGCACATGTGAGAGCAGTATTTCGAAGATGTTCTCTCGTGAAAAGTGGGGCAGTTTGATTCCACATACATTTTATAAGATTCTTTAAAACAGATCCTTTATTATCATTTTCAGCAATTTTCTTGCAGTGATCAATAGTTTCTGGCAAAATTTCGTTTATCTTTAAAGAGTTTGAAACGGTTGTTGTATTATACTTAGAAATGTAAAATTTGTTAAATTCGTTACCTTGAAGCTTTCCTTAGAGTTTCCGGTATTTATGGAATAGATCTTCCTCAAAATTGCCAGTACTTCCTCATCCTTTCCAATTGAGTGCAAGTATTTTGGACTCTCGGGCAATAAAAACATAACGAGACCAGAAAATAATCCAAGTAAGCCTATGACACAAATAAACATTCGCCAAGGCTTGTATACAATATCCAACAATGGTATATCGAGTGACCATGATTGATTGATAACAACCCAAGCCACAAATGGAAAAACCAAAGCACAGGCGGCAGATATGAAACCAGCACCCATAATAGCCTTATTCCTGGTTTTGTTACAATGGAATTCACCAAGGTAAGCATATATTGTTGCTGACCCTGCCGACAATCTAAAAAAAAAAAAAAAATACAAAAAAACTTACACGTAATTTTCTTTCTTTTGAATATAAGAAAAAAGGAATGGCTTCAAAGTCATGCTAAGTGTAACCTAAAGTTTCTACAATAATGATTTTTGAAACCTTTTTTAAAAATAATGTAATTATTTGTATAAAAATGTCAATCAGATTGTTAATAAATAATTATAATTCATACATTAATTTGTTAATCTTTAATTAAAAACACATACAATTTGATGTTTGGGTGTTGTAGGATCTGGGGGCATGAGCTGTAACTTTTCCTACACACCAAGTGCTTACTTTACCTCCAAGTGGTAACCACAGGGTACTGATTATATCACTAGATATAACTTACGAAACTTGTTAGCGCGAGTGCAATACGGAAAAACAGAAGCACTTAAAACGGCCTTAAAGATTTGGAGGTTAGTGCTCTCCTTATGAGAGAGATAGTAGCCTCGGAAAATGACCTCCCTCTTAAAGCAACCAGACCAGGAACGATAATGGACTACGAATTGAGAGCTTGTACCTGGAATGTAAGAACACTCTGCACTCCAGGTGCAACTCAAAAACTTGAATCTGTCCTCACCAGGAAATACGATGGATATTTGCACAACATATGTATTTTTGAAGTGGTAAATTTATAGTCCACATGATTTTTATCTTCAAAAGTAAATAGAAATACAAGGTACCAGGGCCCTATTGCACCAACCGCTTTTCACTTTTCACTTTGCAACTTTGCAAAATAATTTCCTGCAAAGTAAAAGTAAAAAGTGTTTCACCTCAAATTAAAAGTTCCTGACTTTTCACTTTGCAATTTTTTAAGTTTTTTTGCAAAGTGAAAAGTGTGGGCGTTTCACCAACTTAAAATTCAGTCGTAATTTGAAAAGTTGCAAAGTGAAACATCTATAGTGATTATTTGACTGGGCTTCTTGTCGTTGTTATTACAAAGGGGCTGTTCATAAAATACGTTCGCACTTTGGTGGGGGGAGGGGTCATGCTAGATGTGACAAGAGGGGAATAGGAGGGGACGATTACGTCAAAAGTTAGACTAAAAAACCTACTTACTTACTTACTTATCCGGCTCACAATCCATGAAAGGTCTCAGCCTGAGATACTGCAGTCTTCCATCGTGAACGATCCCTCGCATGCACTCTCCAGTCACCAAGACCAAGCGCTCTGGCATCCACAGTCACTTGGTCCTTGTACCGTAGGTTCGGTCTTCCTTGTCGTCTTGAATCTGGGGGCTGGGATGAGAAGACTTTCTTGGCTGGAGCGTTGTCGTCCATTCGCTCGATGTGACCGAGCCAATGTAGTCGTCTTTTCTTGGCCTTCTGGACTACATCCACAGCTCATACAGTTCTCGGTTGTATCTTCTTCTCCATTAGCCATCGTCGCATACGGGACCAAAAATCCGTTGAAGAATTTTTCTTTCGAAAGTGCCCAGTATAAATTCCCCTTTTTTACTTATCGTCCAGCACTCGGCGCCGTAGAGTAGGACTGGTAAAATCAAAGTTTTGTATAGCAGACACTTTGTCTTTCGAGTGAGGAGTTTTGAACCCAGTTGTTTGGCCAAACCGAAGCAGCAGCGGTTCGCTAGGGTAATTCTTCTTCGGATCTCCACTAAGGTGTCGTTCGTGGGATTGATGTTTGTTCCAAGGTAGGTGAACTCCTTAACTACCTCGAAATTGCTGCTACCAACAGTGACGTTTTGTCCTAGGCGGTGGACAGATGTTGCTTTGTTTGTTGATAACATGTACCTACTTTGTTTTGTCTTCATTCACTTCAAGACCAACTAGTTTCGTCTGTTCTTCAATCGCTGTGAAGGCCTCAAGCACAGCTCTCTTGGATCGACCGATGATGTCTATGTCGTCCGCATAGCCTAGGAGCTGGGTGGATTTGTTGAAGATAGTGCCCTCCGTGCTCACACCTGCCTTGCGCACTATCTGCTCCAGGACTATGTTGAAGAAGTCACATGACAACGCATCTCCTTGTCTAAACCCTGCGCAAGTTTGGAATAACTCGGATGAGCTGTTACCCATTTGCATACTGCACTGCGTATTTTTTAGCGTCATGCGGCACAGCTGGATCAGTTTGTTCGGGATCCCGAATTCAGACATCGCCATCATAAGCTCTTGGCGGTGGATGCTATCATAAGCAGCTTTAAAGTCGATGAAAAGATGGTGGGTTTCGACTTGAAATTCGTTGGTCTTTTCCAGGATCTGCCTCAGTGTGAATATTTGGTCTATCGTTGTTCTGCCTGGCCTAAAGCCACACTGGTACGTGCCGATTATTGTGTTGCAGAAAGGTTTAAGACGCTCACACAGTACGTTGGATAGGATTTTGTATGCAACATTAAGCAGGGATATGCTACGGTAGTTTTTGCATAACATCGGATCGCCTTTTTTGTAGATGGGGCATATGGAGCTTATCGACCAGTCAGTGGGCATGCATTCTTCCTCCCACACTTTGGTGATGACCTGGTGCATGCGGTTCATCAAAACACCTCCTGCATGTTTAAAGAGTTCCGCGGGTATGCCATCCGACCCGGCGGACTTGTTATTTTTTAGCTTTTGGATGGCTCTTTCTACCTCTTCTCTGTTGGGGGCTGGGACTGGGTCTTCATTGACTGGTCTTGCTTCTTTTTCGTCATTATCTCGCTCGACATTTTGCGCATTCAGCAGCTGCTGGAAGTGCTGCTTGAAAACATCTACAATTCCCTGTGCTTCGGTGACTAGGTTTCCTTCACTGAAACCAGAAGCTAATTGCTTCGACTTTTTAAAGAAACGCCGGGTGTTGTTCTTGGCCCGAGACTCTTCTAGATCTTTGCGCTGAGAAACTGCGGATGCTCTTTTCTTCCTTCGCAGGGTCTTTTTCTCATTTCTCCTTTTCGTGCAGTACTCTTCCCTTGCTGCTCTTGTTTTCCGTTGCAGCATCTGCATACGCGCATTTTCCGTCTCTCTTTTCAATATCACGCACTCATCATCATACCACGGGTTCTTTTTCGGGGGTGGCTGGTAACCTATGGTGGTCTCGGCTACATTTTTTATTATTTCGCGATATTGGTTCCACAATGTGTTGACGTCTGTAGTATTTGGGGGGACGGCGGCGGAGAGTCGCTCGCTCAGGCGCTCACTGTAGTCTCTGGCATTCTCCAATGTGCTTAGGCAACCGATGTTGAACTTTTTTCTTTGGGACGCACGTGTTTTTTTGTCGTTTGATATTCGAGCTCTAAACTTAGCCACTACCAGAAAGTGGTCAGAGTCGACGTTTGCTCCTCGGAAAGTGCGCACGTTCAGGATGTTGGATGCGTGCCTTGCGCCAATTAGCACATGGTCGATTTGGTTGGTGGTTCGACCATCCGGAGATCGCCAGGTTGCTGTGTAGATCTTCCGTCTTGGAAACCTAGTGCTCAGTGTTACCGCAGGGAAAAATATTTTCGAGTCCAAGAAGCTAAAAAAACGAGTCATTTACAAAAAAAAACGAGTCCACGTAAAAAAAATATTAAAATTCTTTCAGAAATCATTTTTTTTACTTTTAACATACAAGAAATCAATTGTATGGTTTGAATGTTCGAAATACAAGCGTTTAGGACAAGAATTAATGTTTCAAACATATGATTTCTTTTTTCAAAATATAAAGTTCTTAGTAATTGTACCTATTTGTGTTCTGAAAACAAACGAGTCAAACGTGATAAAAACGAGTCCCCGAGTCAAGGAAGAAAAAACGAGTCCATTTTGACTCTATTGAGTCCATGTGGTAACACTGCTAGTGCTACTTATAACCGTATTATGAGCTGCAGCAAAGTCGATTAGTCGGAAGCCGTTATCTGTTGTTTCTTCGTGGAGGTTGTGCTTTCCAACTAATCCGCCAAAGATGTCTTCCTTCCCGATTTTTGCATTGAAGTCTCCGAGTACGATTTTGACGTCGTAATCTGGACAGGCTCCGTAGGCTCTATCCAGGAGGTCGTAGAAATCCTCCTTGCTAGACTCCTCAGCATCATCGGTAGGCGTGTGCACATATTATACTGATGTTCTGTAATGTGGCCATGATGCGGATCACAGCCAGGCGATCACTTATTGGCTTGAAATCCATGACTTTCGATCTAAGCCGATTTCCCACGACGAATCCGCATCCAAATATATGCAATCTTTGATGACAGCTATAATAAATGTCGCAATTTTTTCTCTTCATTGTCCCTGATCCTATCCATCGTATTTCCTGCATCGCAGTAATATCTGCCTTATACTGCGAGAGGACAGATTCAAGTTTCTGAGTTGCACCTGGAGTGTAGAGGGTTCTTACATTCCAGGTACAAACTCTCAATGCGTAGTCCGTTGTCGTTCCGGGTCTGGTTACCATAAGAGGGGGTTCATTATCCGAGGCTGGTATCTCTCTCATAACTTTCAAGTTTTTCACTGTGGAGGGGTTGTTAGCCCCTCGCACTAACCTCCAAATTTGTTGGGCCGTAGATAAGGTGCTTTTTCCCGATTTGCACCCGCGCTTACAAGTTTCGCAAGTTATATCTAAGATATAACCAGTACCCGGTGGCTACCACGAGGAGGTAAAGTAAGCACTTGGTGTGTAGGAAAAGTTACAGCATAAGCCCCCAGATCCTACAACACCCAACCATATATATATAATGAATTTTAATTGCATGTTTTTATTTTTAATGTTTTTTATGAGTTATAATTTATAATCCAGGAGCAGTTTCATACAAAGTTGTGTACATTTTTGTTTTTGAAAATCAATGAGGTTTTCGAGTCTTCCATCAAGGGCTTTTTAAATTTTTCCATTCGATATAAGCGATTCTCGAACAAAAATTTTCACGCAAAAAATGATGTTTTCGATCTATGTTTGATTTTTCCAGTTGTCCGACTCCTTGAATGAAACTTTACCATGAAAATTTCTAAAACATTGGTTTGGCCATTTCGGAGTTCATACCGGACTAAATACACACAAACATAGAAACATACCTACATCCATTTTTATATATTCTGTATATTAATTATTCAAAATAATAACGAAATCTATACTATAATAGCCGTGTTTTTTTCACAACTCTGTAGCCAGTACAGGAAAATTTCCCTTGGCAAACAACAACAATTTGATTTTACAGTCGATAAAAAGGCCAGTAAAATAATGACAGATAAGCCGGAGATAGAACTTCATATTATTGAAATGTAGATGGCACTGATGGCGTTAAGAAGAATTATTTTGCTACGCGAATGTTGGCAATTTTGAAAATTATTTGTATTTGATTTCAATTTCATTCATACAAATGTGAAAAATTTCAAAATGGACTTCATTTTGGACATCGAAAAAAAAGAAAAAAATATCAACGGGAAATATTTCATGCTGGGTTGACTCACGGTAATGGACGGGACATGTCGCGTCGCCACCCAAGCAACTGTTTCAAAATTTAATAGTCACAATGCACCCATACTCAACAGAATAAAACAAATTTTTCCAAAACGATGAACAAAAAGAAAATGTCGTCGTTCCACATTTTTGCTTGATTTTTCAACGCCCCAGAGAGCCAAATTAAATTAATTGCAATTTGTTGTATTTTTCTTTCTTATTTTTACATTATGAAAGCAATTGAGAAATTATTTGGTTTTGGAAAACAAAAGTTTGACAGATTGGAAATTCAAAACAAAACTATACTTGAAAAAAAAATACAAATTGAATTTGACAGATAGAGTGAGTTGGAGCGTTTTTTTTTCGCACTTGATTACAGTGCTGGTTACAGAGTAGTGAAAAAAATACGCCTAATATTATAAAGAGGAAAGGTTTGATTTTTTGTTTGTTTCAAATTAATAGGCTCCGAAACTACTCGACCGATTTAAAAAATTCTTTCACCGTTGGCAAGCTACACTATTCCCAAGTGACATAGGCTATGTTTCATTTTTAAAAAAATTAGGGATCCTTGCCAATGTTAAAAAAACATACTTTTTCCACCCCATCAAAATAAAAAAAAATATATGATCAATTTCAAATATTGAAAATTATGTTTGTCAGATGTCAGATCTGAAATTATTTATGTAAATTGAAAATATATTATTTTATGTCAGTGAAGAAAATATATATTCGTCAAATATTGTTTTCCATCGACAAAAAAACGTACACTTGACATTTTTTGCAGTCGATATATTTTCTTTTTTAGATTTGTTGTTTCTGAGATATAATGGGCGTGGGAAGCGGGTAGTGGAGTAGCGGGGAAGTAGGTAGCGGGTAGCGCATAGCGTGGTGATGGGTAACGGGAGTGAGTAGCGGGTAGCGTGGTAAAGGGGTAGCGGTTAGTGTGTTAAAGTAGTAGGTAGCGGGAAGCGGGTAGTGGGATAGAGGTTTAGCGGGTAGCAGGTAGCTCTGGAGGGTACGAGGGTAGCGGAAAGTGTGGTTGTGGTAGCAGGGTAAAAAAGTGAAGGCACTGCAAAGCGTGGCAGGGTACAGCTAGTTAAATAATAAATTGAATAAAAAAACAAATAACCGAACTTATCACGACAACCGCAACCAACCGCAAATGAAATTTTTGCTTTGCATATTATTGAAAAGCTTTTCAGTATTTGAAATGCAAAGCGCAAAGTTTTTACGTTTGGTGAAACGAAATCGAAGAATTCTTTGCAAAGTCACAAAACTTTTCACTTTTCACCTCTTTGCAAATTAGCGTTTGGTGGAACAGAATTTGCAAAGTTAAAGTGAAAAGTTGCAAAGTGAAAAGTGAAAAGTAGTTGTTGCAATAGGGCCCAGGACTCAGAACTAAAATATGCCTTTTATTATCCAACTCCAACGCAACGACATTATAAGTAACAGAACAACCGAACGCTAAACCGGATTCAATACCAACGATTTTCGAGGAACTTCGTGGAACTTGAATTCTTACAGCATATAAAGTCTATCTTAAGAAAACATCCTTTTCGTTTATTTCTCGGAAAATAAAACATTTAAACATTTCGAAAATTCCGGTACTACCCGTAAAAGATTACCGATATCATAATACACGGATTGTATTCGAGCACACAGAGTAATAATTTCCAATTTCAAACATATGTATGTTTCTGCTGGAGTAGCTTTTGTCCCACGTGTACTAGACATAATATTTTTTTATTTTAACTTTCGGAAACACATTTTGTTTGCAGAATAGGTATTAAGATCATAAATAAATCATATTGTGATGTTTTCATTCTAACCACATTATCACAAACGCGTCGCAATAATTTATATTGTTAGGCAATGTCTCTTTTGACACACTCATTTCAATTGGTAACTCGTACGTTTGTCGAAAACACCTACACGTTGCTTTGGGTTTGGAGGATGCAAAATATTACCAACACTTTTTGTCAATTCCCCCCCAAAAAAAATTGGTTTATAGACTTAAAAAGACAATATTTTGAAATCCGTTTAGAAGTTAATAGATAATAATGTCAGCGAGTATTAATTGGCATACTTACAAAAATCCATTGACATATCTCAACATCAAGAGAATTGTATAGTTAGGTGCAAAACTGGAAAGGGCTGAGACGACATAACAAGCTATGAGCGTTGGTCTTATCACTTTCCTTCGACCAATAGTGTCCGCTAAAAAGCCCCAGATATGTGAGCTTGAAATTACGCCCACAAATCCAACGGCACCCAGAATTCCTTTTTGTTTGTAGCACAAATCCATGTCACAATTAATAATTGGCAGAACAAAACCGATGCTAACAAGCTCCAAACAAACGTTAACGATTACAAAACCTGATACTAAAATCAGGACATAGTTGAACTTTCCAAATTCTAAAAACAAATTTACGACATTATAATTGTTTTAAAAAATGAACAAATGTTAAATGTAAACTTACTGGTTTCCTCTAAGGCTTCGTCAATTGATAGCCGATTCATGTTCTTGGAAGAACACATCTTTGAGCGTCAAGGTTGAGTGTTCGATTCACGATTAAGGTCTTAACTTGAATTTTTACACCTTTTATGCCAGATTTTTGAAAAACCGCAAATGGGTATTTCTAGAACCTAAGCATTAAGAGACTCATTAATTTTTGTTTATTCTTTCGTTTTTTATTTATTTTTTCTTTTGTTGGTGCTCTCAACATCCTTTTGACATTCAGAATAAATATTGGACCAGCTGGTTGGGAACTTCGATCATGGTAGTTTTGTTTATTTAATTCTAAAAATTTGCTGGCACAAGATATAACAGGAAATAAGCAAAACAAAACAAGCGTAATAAAAAGTACTCATGTCAAATACCGCGACAGTATACTTCATTTCCATCATGCATAGACACCTTGCTTGGCAAATATTTTCTAGATCAACAATAACAATATTACCAAAAACATAAATATGCATATAACCAAAATAGCCTGACGCAATTCTCACCCCAAGTTTCTTTCATTTCAAAAACATTAAATCTTGACTTGTGGCCAATTAAGAAATCCATACAAATATGCACAAACAAACAGGGGTTTTCTAGGCTCTGGGGAGTTTGTTGTCCCTTATGAGTTGAATTTTACCAATTTGCATTCAAAGGTTTTCAATGGAGTGATCTTTTAAACATTCCTCCTTATGGGTATCGTTTGTCAACTCTTCAGATGGATACATTGTTACAAAGAAGAACCAACAATGACATTGTAATTTTCCAACATATTATTATGGGTTTGGGTGTTACTGACGCTCGCTCCGGACTTATTAGTGCTATTTTGCTTTTATTGATCGGAGAGGAGGCTTACCAAGAGGAAGACAACAATTCCACCCACCCGACATGGACGAAGTGAAGAGATCGATATCTAAACTTAAGTCGAAAAAAGCCGCTGGAGCAGACGGGCTATAGCCGCCGAACTGCACAGAGCAGCTGGAGATAATTTGGTTAAGAGCATGCACCAGCTCATCTGCAAAATTTGGTCGTATGCCGGTTCCTCAAGAAAGGAGATCCCCTGAACTGCACCAACTATAGAGGTAATAGTTTGTTTTTGTGTTATTTAACACTGCAGTTAGGCTGCGTCCGTCAATTCCATTTATGTTATTTGAACAACGATAGCAACTTAGAGGTGCTTCCACCAATGGCTTTTTCCGTCAATTTTAGCTATTTCACGGGTGCCAAGCCGATCATCAGACGCCTTTGTTAGTGGTGCTGCCTAGTTATTTTTCATATTAATCGAAAAACTTTTTGAGCTCACTTTGGGATTTGAACCTAGGACCTGCTAGTTGTGAAGCCAATGCACTACGCACTGCGCTAACAACTTCACTGATTTTTGGTTTCCCATTGCAAGGTGAACTCAAAAAGTTTTTCGATTAATATGAAAAATAACTAGGCCCCTTCATGGGGTAAGCCTTGACGTGGCGGAGCGGCTTACGGTAACTACTACTGCGATGCTTAGATAGCTATGCGATCGCGAAACTTGTTTTCGCAGCAGGGCCTCCCATGGTTGACAGGTCGAAGCGGAGTAGGGTGTTACTACTAATTACCCCACAACGAAGGAGTGTTCCCACCAAGGAACTTCCCACGAGGGATGGCAGCGGATGAATTTCTTTTTGGAATCAACGGTGGCGTCCTCAGTTCCAGTTAGGTCGAACTACTTGGTGAACACCTTTACGGGCTACTTTGACATATTTGAAGCTCAGGTCGTAAAAGGCGCGGTTTTCCGGCTTTTGTACTTGGAGTCACATCAAGTACCTGGTACTCCAGGTTGGTGGTTGTACGTCGCACAGTGGTTTCAAAGTGGAAAAAAACCCCAAAAGTGAAATATTTCTTTCAGCAATTTTGATCCTATATTTCGATAGTATAAATATACAAATGCGAAATAAAAAGAAAATTATGTTCTTTTCTCACTCTGGTTCTCCAAACCATCAATTCAATGTTGAGTCTATTATAATTTTCAGAATTCGGAAAAAAATGGAAGCGGTTTTTATGTGTAATTTTTTTGAATGAGAATCAATTTTAGGCAAACAAAAAGTGATTTTTATGTTGAATATAACATTTTGCATATAACATCCGTTCAATATTTCTTAATTTGATTTTCAATAAAAAAAATTAATAGCTTCTAATCAAGGTACTTCGAGAATTAGGCTTAAAAGTTGTTTATTGGACATATTTTTATAGAGCTAAGCGTTGCTAACTTTTGACACTTACATTTTTTGTTTCCTTGTTTAATAACGTAACAACCCTGTTAAAACTAACGGTCACTTTTAGTCACTTTGATCGTGAGAACGTTTTGAGTGCAAAATCACGAGGTCTAATTTCCTTGTGAAAAAATCAGGGAAATTAAAACATTTATGAAATTTTTTGGTATGCAACATTATTAAGACTTTGCATATAAACGTGTTGAAGAAATTTCCAAAAAATTGGTTCAGCCGTTTTTGAGAAATCTAGAAAAGAGTGTTATAAACCCAAAAGGTACTACAAAAATGGATCTCTTTTCCGATTTTTTTGTTATTGAAGAATATATTTTAAATAATATCTTGGAATGCAATATCACTAAGGATAATGTTAAGAATAATTGTGCAAAATTTGAACAAAATCGGTAAAGCTGAAATGGAGATATACGGGAATAATCCAAAAAAACAGCCTCAAAGTCCCTGGTTTTAGAATTTCACTTCGATACAGGGCCAGTAAGGGCTATAGATAAGAATCTGAAAAAATTAGAGGATTTTTTGTTATGTATTTGGAGACGATTGAGCGGATGTCTTCATTAATTTTATCTTAAGGACCATCCTAATATATATATATATAAATACAACGTTCGTTTTTATTAGCTTTTTTGAATTAAAATTACAAAAAAAAAAAAAAATTTTTAAGTTCAATAATTAAAATTCACAATATTTATTGAACATTTAAAATTTCAACAAAATCGGTCCATCCATTTAGTTTTTATAGGTTTTTTCCATAATGTCCATAGAATGGAACCACTGTGCGTCGGGGTGACTTCCCGACTACATAGAAAAAATCTAGTTGCGAAGCGACAACAGGCCTCGGAAACGGACGGATACACTGATGACGACCCAAGCAAACGTAAAAAGGACAACGAATTTCGGATATGCACGTGGAATGTTAGGTCCCTTAATGGACTGCGTGCTGCCGAACAACTAGCGGAGACCCTCAACTGCTACAAAGCAGATATTACCGCTATCCAGGAAATGCGATGGGATGGACCGGGCGAAAAGAAGATGAAAAACTGCGACATCTACTATGGGGATTGCTACCGGGAGCAAAAACAGCGACTCTTTGGATGCGGATTCATCATGGGAAGCAGACTCAGGCAAAAAGTCTTGAGCTTCAAATGCGTAAGCGAACGCATCACGACGATCCGAATCAAGGCTAAATTCGGCAACATTAGCTTAATATGCGCGCATGCCCCCACAGAAGAGAAAAAGGACGACAGCAAAGACGAATTCTACGAGCTCCTCGACAAAACATATGAGCAATATCCTAGCTATGACATGAAAATTGTCCTCGGCGATTTTAACGCAAAGCTGGGAAAAGAAGGCATCTTTGGCAGAACAGTCGGAAAGCACAGCCTGCACGACACCACTTCCGACAACGGATTCAGGCTGATCGATTTTGCTGCGGGGCGAAATGTTGTGGTAGCAAGCACCTGGTTCCCACATCTCAACATCCATAAAGGTACATGGAGATCTCCTGATCAATCAGCCGTCAACCAGATTGATCACATTGCGATCGACGGGAGGCACTTGTCCAGCATTCTAGATGTTCGAACTCTCCGAGGAGCCAACATCGACTCGGACCACTACCTCGTCGTAGCCAAGGTAGTGCTACGAATATCCCGACAACGGCCAAAACAAAGAAATGCTGCAAGAAAATTCGACGTCGGACGGCTACAATCTCAAGAGATCGCCAGATCCTTCTCTGATCGAGTGTCAAGTAACCTCTTAAGGAGTCCTATGCCACCAACATCAAGTATCGAAGACCAGTGGCAACATTGCCAGAATGCAGTTAGAGATGCCGCCTCTAATGTGCTGGGTTTCACACAGCCACCAAAAAGAAACCCCTGGTTTGACGAAGAATGCAGGCAGGCCCATGCAGCCAAGCAGGATGCATACAAAGCGGCGCTGCAAAGAAGGACAAGAGCTGCTCGTGAGCTCTACGAGCAAAAGAGGAGAGAAGAACGCCGGCTTCTCAGGAGAAAAAGGAGAGAGCATGAGAAGCGAGAGATCGAAGAAGTTGAGAGAGCTAACAACAGGAATGAAGTTCGGAGGTTTTATCGGAAGGTAAAACAGCTGGCTCAAGGTCATCGAGCAAGAACCGATACCTGCAGAGACCAACAAGGGAAGATCATAGTAGAACCGCAGTCAGTGCTGGGGATTTGGAAAGACCACTTCTGTAGACTGTATAACGGCGACGACGAACAGAACCCCGCCGTCAGACAGGAGCCTTTTATCATACACGATGACAGCCAACAATTCCGTGAACCCGACCTAGAAGAAGTGAAAACAGCAATATCACGGCTGAAAACCAACAAAGCCGCTGGAGCAGATGGTCTAGCTGCCGAGCTGTTCAAAGCCGCAGGCGACGATCTAGATAGGAGCATGCACCAAATCATCTGTAAGATATGGTCGGAGGAATGCATGCCCGATGAATGGAACCTCAGCATTGTTTGCCCGATCCTGAAAAAGGGAGATCCTCTAAACTGCGCCAACTGCAGAGGAATCAGTCTGCTTAACATCGCCTACAAGATCCTCTCTACCGTAATATGTGAACGTCTGAAGCCTTTCGTCAACAATCTGATTGGTCCTTATCAATGTGGCTTCAGGCCAGGAAAGTCTACCATCGACCAAATTTTCACGTTGCGGCAGATCCTGGAAAAAACCTATGAACTCCAAATCGATACCCACCACCTCTTTATCGATTTTAAGGCCGCGTATGACAGCATCTACAGAGACGAACTGTATAAAGCTATGTCTAGCTTTGGCATCCCTGCCAAGCTCGTTCGCTTGTGCAAAATGACGATGGAGAACTCACGCTGCTCTATCAAGGTTGGCAATGAGCTTACGGAATCATTCGACGTCAAAAAAGGATTCAGACAAGGCGATGCACTGTCGTGCGATTTCTTTAACATCGTTCTTGAGAAGATAGTCCAAAACTCCACCGTCAACACCAGAGGCACTATCTTCTATAAATCTGTTCAACTTCTTGCGTACGCCGACGATATTGATATAATGGGAAGAACACAGCGTGATGTCAATGGCGCCTTTGTGAGAATTGAGACAGAAGCGGCAAAAATCGGTTTAGCGGTAAATGAGGGAAAAACGAAGTACATACATGCTGTCTTCGAGTAAGGACACCCAACATCGACGGCTCGGACAGAACGTCACAATAGACGCATACAACTTCGAGGTAGTTAAGGAGTTTGTCTACCTAGGCTCCGCTATCAACACGGACAATAACACCAGCGCTGAGATAAGACGAAGAATTACTCTTGCTAATCGCTGTTTCTTTGGGCTAAGAAAGCAACTGAGTGGAAAAGCCCTCTCTCGAGCAACTAAGGTAAAACTGTAGTACAACACCCTCATCATCCCTGTCCTGCTATATGGTGCAGAAGCATGGACCCTAACAAAATTGGATGAATGTGCCTTAGGCTGTTTCGAGAGGAAAATTCTTCGGGTCATCTTTAGCCCCGTGTGCATTGATGGGGAATGGAGAAGGAGATACAACAGCGAACTTTACGGGTTGTACAACGACGTGAACCTAGCCAGAAGGGTCAAGGTCCAGAGACTCAGATGGCTCGGTCATTTAGAGCGCATGGACACTAATGCTCCAGCCCGGAAAGCCTTCGACACTATTCCCGAGGGACGCAGAAGGAAAGGAAGACCGCGACTCAGGTGGCGCACACAAGTGGAAGAGGACCTCAATCAACTTGGAGTGCAAAACTGGAGACAGCTAGCTAGGGACCGAGCTGACTGGCGGAGACTGTTGATTGAGGCCCAAGTCCACACCGGACTGTAGCGCCACCTTAAGTAAAGTAAGTAAGTAAGTATGACAGCGTCTATAGAGGCCAATTATATAGAGCAATATCTAGTTTTGGCATCCCAGAAAAACTCGTCCGTCTGTGTAAGATGACAATAAAATTCACGCTGTTCCATCGTGGTCGGAAAAAACGTTACGGAAGCATTTGATGTCAAAAAAGGGTTTCGATGCATTGTCATGCGATTTCATCAACATCATTCTTGAAAAGATTGTGCAAAGCTCCAACGTCAACACCAGAGGCACAATCCTTCAAAAGTCCGTCCAGCTACTAGGATACGCAGACCACATTGACATAATTGGAAGAACACAGCGTGATGTCAGTGGAGCGTTTGTGAGTCTTGAGATGGAGGCCAGGAAGATGGATCTAGCGGTTTACTAGGGGGCAAGACCAAGTTAATGCTGTCAACAAGAAAGGACAAGCAATATCGAAGTATTGGAGCAAACGTCAACATAGACAGATTTAACTTCGAGGTAGTTAAGGACTTTGTCTACCTAGGATCCGCTCTCAACTCAGACAACAACACCAGCGCTGAAATCAAACGAAGAATCACTCTTGTCAATCGCTGCTTCTTTGGACTTAGAAGGCAATTGAGTAGTAAAATCCTGTCCCGAGCAACCAAAATGACACTCTACAAAACTCTCATCATCCCGGTCCTCATGTATGGTGCAGAGACATGGACCATGACAAAATCCGATGAAAACGCTTTGGGCTGCTTCGAGAGAAAAATTCTTCCAGTGATTTTTGGTCCTGGAGAATGGAGATGAAGATTTAACCAAGAACTGTACGAGCTGAACAGCGACACTGACCTAGCCAGAAAAGTTAAGGTCCAACAACTTAGATGGTTGGGTCATGTAGAGCGAATGGAAAATAATGCTCCGGCTCGTAGAGTCTTCGATTCCAACCCGGAAGAACGTCGCAGAAGAGGAAGACCGCGACTCAGGTGGAGCACATAGATGGTAGAGGACCTGAACCAACTTTTCGTGCGAAACTGGAGACAGCTAGCTAGGGACCGAGCTGGCTGGAGATGTTTGTTGGGTGAAGCCCTGGTCCGACCTGGACTGTAGCGCCACCATAAGTAAGTAAGTAAGTAAGTAAGAGGAGGCTTAAATTTTCGTGGAAGGGACATGATTAAAGAACCTAATCATGGAACAAACTTTCGAATGCATGATCCCTTGGGGCCTTGACACGAATGAGCAGATTTTCAAACTGAAACTCAAATGTTTCGCTCTTTTCCTTCATATACCGAGTTTTCCATCAAGAATTCTTTAATCTTAAATATATACCGAAGCTTTACTATTTTTGCTAACAAACACATTGGGCCTTACTAATAATCAGACACTAATGTCGACTATTAGTAAAACGTAAGGTTAAAATAAAGTGTAGAGCTTAAACAGAATCCTACCAATAAACTATTTAACCTTCTCGTTAACAAATCTTCACATTTTCTTTAAGTCTACTACAATTTCCATCAAGTAATTGTCAAATAAATGTCAAATGAATGACAACTATTTTGTTCACTACCTTACTTATTGTTAAGTATTGCCGTATCCTTTTTCAACACTACTTAATTGTCAGCACTTTTAGTACATCAATTGATTTAAAGTGTTGAAAAGCTTTTTTCTTTTCTTCATTTTTTAATAGCCGTGTATTTGTATTGTATTGTTTTCATGTTTGGTTTACATGCATAAGTCCAATTTTGAATGTTTTTCTTGCTGATTTCATTTGAAAATAAAACTTAATAACGTATACCAATATTAAACATTAGACTTGTCTAATTGTCCCTTTATGATCTGACCTTCTCTATCTTGCTTATTTTTGTGTATCGTGCATATGTCTGTTGTCTCTTTTCCTTACACTACTTTCTCTTTATCGGCTATGAGAGATCCTCCTGCCCGCCAGAGTAAAAACTAGTTTTTTGGTCATTAAAAGTATTACCGATAAATAGGAGGATCTCGTGAAGTTATTGTAAATCATTTTTTGATGAACCACATAGATAAGTACGGGTTAAGCTAAATTTAACAAACGGCCGGCCGGGCCGGCGCGCGGGCGGCACAAATCCATTAAAAAATAAATAAATACAATTTTTACTTCTTTTGAACCAAAAAAAGTGAGACGAAATGAAAATACCAATAGAAATCGAAAAAATACTATGAACAATTTCAGTACATTTAATACTTATTTGTGTACCATAAAATGGCACCACAGAAACACTTGCCTTCAGATGTGATTTTAGTGCACAGCTTAGAGATGGATTTCCGTGTATTAAATTTTGACGTTTTGCTAGTGACTAAACTGGAGACTAAATTCGTTATTGGTATGTGATGTTTCTGAAATCTGGAGATTTTCATTTAACTATTTACTAAATTTGATTATTGGTAAGGCCCATTAACTTTAAAAATATTGAAAACAAAATATTCGTTGACTGTGTCTTCAACGCAAAACATTATTTAATAATACCAATTATTTACCTTTCTTTTAGTAATTGGAAAGCTGAATTTGAAGCTTTGCAAAACTTTTTATTGAAACAAACAAATGAAAATATTTAAATAATTTGTGACTTGAACAATCGGATAAGGGTTTTCCAAAATTCTTATTTCCTCAATTTGGAACAATTTGCATTCAAAAGGCACAAACTCTAATGGAAACTTTTTGACTGAGCTGGTTGAGGATTTCGGTTTCCTTATTCTAAATGAGGCATCCAGAAGTGACCCCTCTGTCAGTTTAACGTTCATTTCTACTCGGGGTAGCTCTGTAATCGACTACTGCTTAGCCAAAGGTTCGAAATTGTCAGAGATCTCAAGCAGTGCTGTCGTTTCAAAAATGTAATGGGGAGTATTTTTGAATGATTTTGAGGAGTATTTTCTATATTTGGGTAGTATACATTTTTTTCTATAGGAACGTAGCCCGGTAAATAGCCTACAGAAAAAAATATCAAAAATATCACTTAATGGGTTTTGCAGATCGTTTTGAAGTTTTAAAAATGATATGGTATGCAAACTGTAGTTTCTTATAATTTCTTGGGAGTTATAAAACTCAAATTGTGTGCTTGTCGGATAGTAGGAGCCTTTTATTCACTCGAAATTGATATCAACTTGATGATTTTATCCCTAAATTTCGATTTAAGTTCTCTTCATTTGAGGCTGTCATTCTTAAATTAACAAGTTTAGTTTTTGCCAGCTGCCAAAAAACTTTATTAGACCATTAAAAATACCTACAATTTTCTGTCAGATCTTGTGTGTTTTCTGCATTAAGTAAAACCCTTTTTTTAATTAAACAAATATTAAAGTTATCATGTGAGTATGTATATAAAGCGAAGAGAAAATTATGAAGACTTGGGCTTTGAAAGTATGAATAGAGCAGGGAAGGAAAAAGTTTGAAAATCTAACTGACTATTGACTATATACACTATCTTTATTTTTAAGGGTTTATAGTCTTTCCCAAGAGATTCCTTTGATTGGAGGGTCTTCGAATACAAAAGTAGTTTCCTGTATCGTCATTTTGACCTGGTACCTCGTAGAGAACTTTTTTTTTACGGAGGAGACTATTATGTCATTTTGAAGAGGTATCTGTCGTCTTTTTTCTTCTTGATTCAGAATTTCATCGTGCAGCTGCTTTCACCGTCTCCAAAAACAAAAAAAATGATCAAGTTCCCATTAACAAAAAAATCATATTTTTAACATAACTACTCCAGATTATTATGAGTTTCCCAGGGGATACTACTTTCTAATTCAAAACTCTGAATTAAAATTTACGTAAGTAAAGGAAAACAATCCTCAGGTTGACTTTACAATTCAACACTTGAGTTTGTCAACTCAAAAGGTTCACAAGTTGAAATAAGTGAAGAAAACGGCTCCAAATCAATTGTTTTTTCCTATAATTCTTTTTCGCTTCTTTCCCACTTTTCTGACGAATTGATATTCAAAAGTTCCCCAAGTTGTCACTTGACTATAAATTTAACAACGGAACTGTACAGAAAATATCACGTTAGATTTGAATAAGTTGAATGCTGTCATGCGACGAAGGTTTATTAAAGAGGTTAGGTTTTCTTACAGTTCTATTTATAGTAATTCCACCAGTTGAAATTTTATTTATTTCATTACAAAATGTATAATCTAGTTTTCAACTTTTAAGATAGATTTTGTTCACTACGTTTGGGGAGTATATTTCGTCTAAGGGTAGTAGAGTAGCATTTGACTCTCGAAAGGAGTAAAATACTACTATAGTAGCAAAAACGACAGCAGTGATCTCAAGGTGATTACTGCTATATATTCATTGCATCTTCCTATAATTGTTTCTTGCGAATAAAGGACCCAAGAATACGATTTCCGACAACAATTTGAAAATGGATGCTTAAAGTTTCGTTGGATTGATAAAAAATTCGATGTTTATAGAAGAAATCTTCTTCAGCACCCAATTAATCTCTCAAGCCTGGTTTCAAGTACAGAGGACATCTTAACGGACTTAATATTTGATACTATCAGAATATCAGCCGTCAGGAGCTCACACAATAAAGGACAAATCTACAAATCTTGTTGGTATGACGAAGAATGTAGAAGAAGTAGGAATAAATCGTTTGCGTTGCTTAAAATCTTTAGAAAAACAAATAATTTGGCTAACTATATCTTCAAGCAAATAATTTATATAGAAAACTGTGCAGTCTCAAAAACAACAGTATTTGAAAAAAAAAAATGGCATTGAATCTCATTCATTGTAATGATCCTAGATCAAATGTACGTATTGTAGCTGGCCGAAGTAATAAGTCGATGGTCTCTGCTATTGATGTTGATACAATCAGTCCTATTGTGAGTTTCGCCCGGAATATCATTCCCCTGGAATATCTACGTCGGCCCGGAATTTAAAAAGCTATAGTGAGTTTCGCCCGAATAGAATTTCACTTCGAAAAAGGACTGACAGTTCAAATAAAACGAACAGTGATGCTGATGAAAAACACCAGTTTTCAGGGAATGAAATTATCCCATTCATATTTACCTTTGAAATTACTCAACTTTTTTATATTTTTCCTTACTAACAGTCAGTTGCCCGTAGCTTAGTGGTAAGGTGCGTTGGCTGCTAAGCAGAACGTCGTAGGTTCGAGTCCTACTCGTGCCCATAAAGTTTTTATTTCATCTTTCACGGGTACTGCCTCTTGCGAAGACCTGACAAAACTTCCAAGAGTATCAATCTATCATGAAAAAGTGCTTCTCAACTTCGCCGTTCGGAATCAGCGTCAAATTGTAGGTCCCCTCAATTCTTCACACGCACTCAGAGAATTGTTGATGAGAGTAAGCCACTTAGGCCTTGGCTCTTCAAGAGCTGTCGCGCCAGTCCACTTACTTATGTCGTTTTCGATTGGTTTCACTCAAGAATTCACTCATTCTGAAATCGAATGGAACAGGTCAAATCGCTTCCACTGAGTTCTGTTTTTTTGTGTTTGTGTGAAATTTCAAAAGTCAAATATCTGATTTTTCTTTCAAAAATCCTCATTAAAAACAAAAACAAAACTGATTGAGTATTATATTTGACTTTTTATTATTCATTTATTAGTGCTTCTTGAGTGGATTCTGATTTGAAATCAAGAAGAGAATTTCTCTTCTAAGAAGCGTTCTGTCTGTCAGTTTCGTGCCAATAAAACGCTTTCAGAAGGCTTCGGAATGATTCAGGACGCTTCCGGAGAGCCAATCGCAAACGACATTACTTACTTACAGTCGAAACGGCTAATTCAGTAAAGAAATATTCTTTTTCAACTCGTAGCTTGAATTTTTTGAAGGCTATTGATACGCAATTTGTAAGATATGAGTTTTTTTTAATTTCATTTCAAAAACAAAAAATCAAACATACAGGAAATGTTTGCTCAGTGTGTTATCACTGTATTGAAAACGTTGATGTCAAGGTGAAGTCTATGTCAGTTTAAATAAAATAATTTCGATTTTGATTGATATTTCTTGTTTCTATTTGGGAGTTGAAAAATATAACCGAAAATTGGTGCTGAAAATGAAATTCGTTAGGCATTTATCTTTTTTTAAGTGCAGTGTTCAGAAAATGGAAAGTATTGCATTCTTGAAAAATCAAACCAAGAATTTGATCAAGCAGCTTACGAAAGGATGTTTCGACCAAGTGATATCCGTAGATTCACTCGTCCGTCCGCTATTTCGTACTGAGTGCACTAACTTGACAAAATCCACATTGGAAATAGATTTCGTAGACGTTTTCCGATATTACGTTTCCACTGAACGATAATCTAGATTATCTTCCAGTTTGATTTAAAATAATCTAGTAGTGTTTCCACTGGATTTTGTTAGATTAGAGCTGTCAAAATTACAATGCCTACAAGCTGTGGACCATAGTAACTGCGATAGTATGAGTGTTTTTACCAATACTATCACAGTAAATATGGTCCTACCACCTCATTTTTGTTGCTGTTTTTTCTCATTTATTCACAGACACGAAGTTACAGGAGGGTAAAACGTAAGTCAGTTTCTGATCTCCTTTTGTCTCTTCTTTTTTTTTGTCTTTTCTTCTCTCCTTCTTCCACCGATTCCTTGGAAATTGGAAAATGAGTCCGTTCAGCACAGTCCAAATCAAGTAGATTAATTTGAAATCTTAAATCGAGATGATTAACTTTTGTATGGTAAATCTAGGGATTTCGAATAGATTTCATGTAGATTTGAGATAATCTCAGATTATCGTTCAGTGGAAACAGCTTATTACTTCATATTGCTAGATTCATTTTTAGTCCAAAAGATTATAAATGTTACTGTTTCTTATCTCTAATCCTTAGGTTTTTTATCAAACCTTTTTCTTGTTCCTCTGTTCGCCTCCTAAATAAAAGTGAACATTTTAGCCTTGAATGACATTTAATTCCGCCTGAACTGAGTGCTCGCAATAAGAGAAATCTTTCGAACATGAACGTTTTTACGCCCGACTCTCACAATAGGGGAAACAAAAAAGGGATTTTTTTCGGGTTGAATGCTGTTCACGTGAAACTCACAATATGGCTGAATGGCTACTTATTTCGAAACACTTTTCATAGCAGACCCTGTTAACACGAACATTAGCTTTGCGTTACCATTTACTGATATTGATGAGTTGGACTCCCAGTTTTCAATGTTACAACTTGTAAGAAAATGAAGGATAATAAGGCTCCGGGTTAAGATGGCATCCCAGCCGAGTTCTACAAAAATGCCAGCTCACAATTTCAAGAACAAATATTATGTTTACTTAAGAAGATATTTTTTGACGAGACAATTCCAAACTGTTTCCGATCTTCATATATTTCTCCGATTTTCGACAAGGGAGACACTAACCTTCCTGAAAATTACAGGGGAATCTCTGGTCTTAGTTATATACCGAAAATTTTAACGCAAGTATTATACCTGAGGCTTGTTACTTGGGTTGAAAGAAATAATAAAATGAGTTGCTTTCAGGCTGGATTCCGAGCGAATCTTTCTACAGAAGACCAAATTTTTACTCTAACGAGTGTGGGTAGACGTTTTCTTGATAAGAAAAAGAATCTGTATGCATTCTTTGTTGATTTCAAAGCAGCCTTTGACACCATAAACAGAAGTTTACTGCTATTCAACCTTTCAGGTATCGGCTTGTCTACAAAGTTTATAAGAATATATGAACAACTACTGTCAAATACAATTTCAGTAGTTAAAATTGGTGGAAGATCATCAAACAAATCTGAAACGGTAGTTCCGCAGGGTTGTTTTTTAAGTCCTTTGATTTTCTCTCTCTTCATTAATGACATAGAAGATATAATTCCAGGCGGTGTTATGTTTGGAGATGTACTTATCAAATTGCTTTCATATACAATGACAATCCTGAGACTTTGCAACTCCAAATTACTTAACTTAAAATTAATACATCAAAGTAAAAGATAATGGCGCAAAATTATAGTCCGCTAATGAACAACTTTAGTGTGATACTAAGCTTAAAATGACGTTTGAGTCATATCTGAAACGTCATTTTAGCGACTACAGTGCTTTGCAAAAGTATAATCGCACCATGTAAAATAACAGGCAGTTTGGTAGTGTTTCTGAGCTCCAAGAGACAAAACTGCACGAATGGAACTCGTTGGACAATTCCTAATTAAAAAAACTGGTCGAGAGTAATCCAAATCGAGTATTTTAACTTGATTGAAAATCGGCGTAGTAAGAATCCACACTAATCTTTCAAAAAATAAAAAAAAAATAAAAAAAATGTTGAAAAAATAAGAGAATGCGATTATACTTATGCAACAAAGAAAAAAACTTGTTTTCTTTTCTAAACATTAGAGGCGAAAGTAACGGTAATTTTTTTTCTCTCAATTTTCTTATCTAATGAGGGTCTTTAAAAAAAAAATAGTTTAGTATTGCTGCAGTCCTCGGTTTTACACAAAACCATTTTTACATGGTGCGATTATACTTTTGCCAAGCACTGTATAATTTTGCGCCAATGGTTTTTAGACCCCAAAATCG
Organism: Sphaerophoria taeniata; assembly: GCA_943590905.1. Taxonomy (NCBI): domain Eukaryota; kingdom Metazoa; phylum Arthropoda; class Insecta; order Diptera; family Syrphidae; genus Sphaerophoria; species Sphaerophoria taeniata. The sequence continues at coordinate 71,659,015 of OX016541.1, forward strand.
TAGTTACAGGACTAATCGCAACTGGCACCTTGACGGCTCAAACATAGAAGTAGTGAAGGATTTGCTATAACACCGAGGTAACTTAAATCTCGATGCTCATAAAAGACAAAACGAAAGCAGCAAAGGCAGCTATTAATTGTATTTGTAATTGTATTGTATTACGCGTTTTCAAACTCCCCTATTATACACCAAATTACGCTATTTACATTGAATCCGACCTACCTCCAATTTACTTAAAAAAAACTTAAGGCTAATGCTGACTATATTGTTATTCAAAGAAAGATTATTTTGACAACTCTACGGGGAAGATACCCTCCTTTTGAAAACTGGTATGATTTTGCATCAGAATATTATAACTATCCGTTGTCACTATGAACTGATGACTTAGAAGCACTGAGAAACTAATTGTATGACCTTATTTGTATTAAAGACGAAACTACACTCCGCTTCAACTGAATAAGCACACAATTTTTCTGAAGTTTGTTGTTCTTTTTTTCCTAACTTTGAACGTTAATGCATCATTTGATGATGCATACCGATAGCTTATGATGTTGAGAAAACAAATCAAAAAGAATAATTTAAAAAGGACCACTATTTTTTCCCTGGCTCTCATGCAAAGCTTTCCAGATTGAAAAACTCAGTTTTTTTGTTTGCGTCAACTGAATAAGCACACGATCTTTCACTCTCATTATCATTCGAAGTTGAACGACAAGCAATTTTGAGATGTGCTTCCAGTTCATTTGCCTCCGCGGTAAAAATGAAACAAAAAGTTGGTGTAATTGCAAGTGTTTCAACAGTCCACAGAGTACCAAACAGCGCAGATCATTTAAAACGATTGCAACTCCAAAAGAAACCACCACTAAACGAGCAACGAAAAGATATTCGTTTAAGATTTTCTAGACTCGATGTGAACTGGAAAAATGTGTGGCACAACGCGGTTTTTTCGGATGAGAAGAGTTTCAATTTTGATGTCCCTGATGGTTTTAATTATTACTTTCACGATTTGAGAAAAGAAGAATGATTTTTAGCGCGGTGGAGAAGGTGGAGTTATGACGTGGTCAGCAGTTAGCTACTATGGGAATATTGAGCTTGAGTTCTAAACGTCAAAAACGCAATTACCTACAAAAGAATATTGGAAAGAAAGTTTCCTTCATTTTTAGATATTTTTGGACCCTTTGAATGGAATTTCCAATATGACAACGACCCCATTCAAACGTCGCGCATACGGATTGCAATCCCGGAATGATTTTTCAATCCCGGGATTTCGGGATTCAAAAATTTGGATCCCGGGATCCCGGGATAATCCCGGGATTTAAAGGAAAAAATAAAAAAATTATTTTGTTTATTTGACAACTTAAAAAAAAGAAATAACTCAATAAAAACTCTTAAAAGCAACAACTCCATGATTATTTAACAAAAAATATTAACTTCTTAAAAAAACTAATTCATAAAAACTCTTAAAACTGCCAATTTCATAGAACATGGATTAAATATAAATTGAAACCCGATTTGCTTGCATTTCGTTACTGATAAAGCCAGGTATTTATATAACAAAATAAGATTTCAAACAAAAGCTTTTCAGATGTTCAGTATTCTTAATTAGACAACGTTTTTTTTTTTATTTCCAATTTTGATGTCGGAAATTCTACTGCTTGATACATTTGATGCCACTTGCTGCTTTTACGCAATTTTACTTTTTTGCTATCTTTTTGAACATATCCCTCTTCTGCTCACTTTTACTCACCTTTCGTACGTTAAAACAACAAATTTTCAAATTCACCGGTTAATTTACTCCCCAGATGAGGTGCCTAGGTTTACTGAGATAGTATTGGTAAGAACACGCATGCTCTTGCAGTAAACTTGGACCGCAGCTTGTAGACACTGTCATTTTGACAGCTTGGTCTCCCATCTGCCTTTTAACTCATCGGTGATCATGTGGTTTCTCTTCTCTTGTCTATGTCCACAAGACTGTCTTCCTTATAATAATTTCTCTATGGTTACTGTTAGAAGGTATTTAAAATGAAATAAGGAAAAAAGTTGTATGTGAATATTTAATCCATTCTATTTAGCTAGTACCCGTGATCTGGCAATCGATTGTAGTGCCATCTTGGGACCTGACACAGTGCTGTTTTTTTTTAATAAGTTTGGTATTGGGATTTTTGTTTTTGGTTATGATATAACATAAAAGTGTCTTTATATACATAGATTGATTTAATCTACCAATCCCGAAAATCCCGGGATTAGATAATACAATCCCGGGATTTAAAAGATTGAAAAATGTACCGGGATCCCGGGATCCCGGGATTCAGGATCCCGGGATTGCAATCCCTAGTCGCGCACTGTCAAAAGTGGGATACAGGACCAGAATGTTAAATTGCTTCAATGGTCGCCCTATTTACCAGACCTAAACCTTATAGAAAATGAATGGGGATGGTTGGTACGTAAAGTTTATGAGTCAGGCCGTCAGTTTGAGGACAGAAAATCACTTATTAAGCCATTAAGTTACCATGGAGAGAAATTTCGCTGGACTACTTAAAGAGTTTATACGATTCCATGCCAGCCCGAATTTATGAAGTAATCAAGAATAAAGGTGGTAGTACCCAATACTAGAAATAACCAATACAAAAAATATTTAAAGAAAATCTTGTTCATTTCTTTCCGTTTGATTTTATTTGCATTTTTAAAAGTTGTGCTTATTCAGTTGACGCAAAAAAAACTGAGTTTTTCAATCTGGGAAGCTTTGCATGAGAGCCAGGGAAAAAATAGTTGTCCTTTTTAAATTTTTCTTTTTGATTTGTTTTCTCAACATCATAAGCTATCGGTTAGCATCATCAAATGATGCATTAACGTTCAAAGTTAGGAAAAAATGCACAACAAACTGCAGAAAAATTGTGTGCTTATTCAGTTGAAGCGGAGGTATGTATCAGAAATCACTATGCTAGGGGTAGTATAACAACTATTTTCGAAACGATCTTACTGTCGATGAGATTAGCGTAATCTTTAAAATGCGCGTTGAAATGCTTGAGCTTATCTATAGACCTCATAGAAATGATTTGAATTCGAATTGTTCACTATGCAACCTCAATCAGGTTGAAAATAAAGGGTCCGCCATCCAACGTTTTTTCCTGATTCTCCCCCTTGTGAGGAATCACAAGTCATAACTCATAAGCCCTTGTGACTATTTCTTGTGAGGATTGTTGTGATTCGATAACATTTGTCGGATTCTCCCCAAATCCTCACAACTAAAGTCACAAGGAAACTCACCACAGCCAATGTGAATATTGAAATGCGTTGCCACACTGGATTCTTTGTAACTGCAATATGTGTTTCAACGCAACATATGATGCAATTTCGTCAATATTGGCAACGCAAACAGAGGTTGTGTATTTGGGTTGCTTTTATTATTGTTGTGTAATTTCAAAGAACAAAGAAAAAGAATAAAGAAAACAGAAAAAGAGCGTATGTCTTTTCTCTTCCTTCCTTTTTTTCACTATATTCATAATCAAAATGTCAAATCTCAAACAATTTTCTAGTTATGACCTGCTTTGAAGGAGATCACAATATCGATTGTTTTTTGACAAGTTGTGACTTTGGGGGAGAATCCGAAAAAGTCACAAAATCAATTTTACCTCTTCTTGTGACTTGGAGGTATCAGTGATGATGGGGAGAATCGGGCTGTTGACTTAGCTCATGTCTGATTTGACAGATAAAATTAGTTTTATCCTTCCGCTGAACGAATATGGTTGTGTAGGTATAGGTTTGAACAACGCTGCGATATTACTTTGAAAATCATGGTAATGTTGCAGAATGTGTGCGAAAATTGCGTACGGATTTAGGAAGAAGAGAGGCACCGTCAGCTCCGTATGTTCGTTATCTTGTGAAAAAAGTGAAAGAAACTGGCATCTCCATCGATAAACCAAAGCGTGAAAAGCCAAAAACAGTGCGTACACCCGAGAATATTGCTGCTGTGGCAGAAAGTGTACGTGAAGCGCCATCAACATCAATTCACCGTCATTCTCAACAATTGAACATTTCGGACACATCATTGAGACGAATTTTGCATAAAGACCTTGGTATGACGCCATACAAAGTCCAATTGGTTCAGGAGTTGAAGCCAACTGACCATCCAATGCGTTTTCGCTTCGCTAAGTGGGCCTGCGATCGACTTAGAGAAGATGCCGATTTTGCCAAATAAAATCATATTTTCAGATGAAGCTCATTTTGATCTTGGCGGGTATGTAAACAAGCAAAATTGTCGCAATTTGGGGCACAGAAAACCCGCACGCATACATTGAAAAGCTGATACACCCAAAACGAGTCACTGCTTGGTGCGGATTTTGGTCCAGAGGCATAATTGGGCCATTTTTCTTCGAAAATGAGCAAGGAGTAGCCCCCTTTTTTTCTACTCGAAAAGATAAGATAAGAAAAAATTACACGCAAAATATAAACTTTTCGATCTACATACATATGTTTGATTTTTTTCAACTTTCTCACTCTTCCGTATGGTTTTTCGATTATTTTTTTCAAACGTTTCATTTGATATCCTGATTTCATTTCCCAACTTTCTTTCTTATAAACACAAATAGACCAGTCAATAAAGGTTTTCACCTCAAAAAAAATCCAACAGTTTTGAAACTTGGCACAATTACTAAGGGATGTCTGGTGATGACCCAAAAAAAAGTCCCCAAGAATCCGACGTGAGCTCTAGCGGCAGTTAAGAGAAACATGGAGTTTGTTTCAGTTTTTCACGTTTATCTCAAAAACTATTTGTCGTATCAAAAAATTTTGTACTACAAAATTAAAGCTCATTAAATTTTATAAAAAAAAATCTTATGAACTTTTTCGTACCTCTTATAGTTTATAAAATAACTCTAGCGGCAGTGAAGAGAAACATACGTTTTTTTTCGGTTTTTCGGGTTTATCTTGAAAACTATTTGTATTATCAAAAAATAATCTTCTACAAAATTAAAGCTTATTAAATTTCCGAAAGAAAAAAAAATTAGGTTATAAATATTTCGACCCACATTGACGGAAAACCCGACATATTTCTAATGTCCAAAAATCGTAAATCAACAGCGTTTTTCTTATGTAAAATAAACTTATTTCAGGCACAAATAAAAAAGTGTTCAATTAAATGTTATATCAAAGCTTAAAATATTATGTTTGAACCAATAAGTACCTACTCATAAGTTCACTGAACTATGTATTTTTAAACATTCTTTCTAAAACTTCTAGTTCTTGCTTAGATGTTTTTTAAATAAAATTCAATTAAAACAATGTTACAGATTTATATTTATTATTTCAAAAGCAATCTTAATCTTCTTATTTCAAGATCACGAACTAAACTAACTCATTTCAGATATCACAAACAAAAAAATACTTATTTAATTTACGCTTCGTGACGAAGTGCAAGTTATTAGTGAGCATCAAGTTATTTTTTTCAATATTAAGTTACATTTCTGGAAAGTGTGCTCGTGCATTTCTTTTAATTACAGTCATCTCCGCTTAACTGAACTCCGTTTAACTGAAAACTTCGGTTATCTGAAACAAAAAAATTATAACCGAGCCATTTTGAACATTTTCCACCAAGACTCCTTCGCTTATCTGAACTCCGCTTAATTGCAAACTCCGTATAACTGAAACAAAATTGTTTGCCTTAAATTAACATTTCTCACACATTCAACTCCGCATAAGTGAAACAGTTGAACGAAGCCACAATTGTTGACTATTGTTTAAAAAAGAACGCAACATTTAATTAAATTTTTTTTTATTGCAAAAGTGTGATGTATGTGGTATTTTTATGTCAAAATTATGGTACACGCATGAATTACACTAGCGTCAGCTACGTAAGTTACTTTCAAATCTACGTTGCAATGGAAATGGAAGAACAGAATATCTGACTGTGCGATTACCTATTATAATTTACACTGCAATGATGTGATGTAATGTGTCAGTCGTTTGTTTGTTGAAAACTGCTCTGATGAAATATAGATCATAGAGCCCTCGAAGCCTTTGCTGAAAACTCCCAAGTTTCCGATACAATAGTATAAGATGTCTTTTTATAATTTGCATGAGCTGTTGAGCAAGTTGAACTTGAGGATTTTTATTCTCAACTTGTGATTTTGGTTTTCCTTAATCACATTTGACAATTTCAATTTTTGATTCTCAACTCTCAAGTAATTCAACTCTCGATTTTCTCAACTTCCAAAAACAGTAGAAGTTGAAAGACAAACTTGAGAGTTTTCTCTCAAATTCAAAATTTTCATATGAATTAAAATAATTGTTTGAATATTTCGAGAAAACTAGTACCATTTGCCGCTAGCCAGTCTTCGTCTCACTTTTGGCAACTTTTTTTTTCGGCCATGACAATCTGTATATTGAGAAATAAGTCTGGCGAGAGGTTTCTGAAGGGGTAGAAATAGTGGATCTTTTGTTTGGCCTTTTCAAGCATTATTGATCGTCGTCGCGTCGGTCTTTGCTTTCGGGTAAGGTTGTTTTTCGATACATTCTCGAAGAGAAGCAATGCCTTGGGGTATGCTTATTTCGACATCGTTTAGTTCTTTTCTGGCCTTTTAAGCTTATGCGGGACAGATTGGTTGAATGCTGGCAAGTTTTGGTTGAGAATGAATTTACAGAAAATGGAATTCAGACCGAACCGTTTCAATTGAAAAAAGTGTGCGGATTGATAAGTTTTTGCACGTAGCTAAGGACGTTTACAAATTGACAACTTCCCACGGTATGTAAAAATTTTATTGAACATTGAACATTGAATTTACAGTACTTCGCATATGAATGTGACGAACTACAGACACATAGCAGCACTGGTGACTGAGACCATTGGCTGGGACAGAACAAGACATTAATACAATAGAAAGAGACAGCTAGATACATAGAAGGAAAACACATAACAGAAACCTACGTGGCTCAGAGGAGGAGACATAGATGTTATATTGTCTCATGTTATCGCACAGGTAGCCTCAGATGAGCTGGTGATTTTCGTAGAAAAAGAATGCTGCAAACGCTGTGGCTTGAACCTGCAGCATTTGGCATTTGACATAAATTAAAATCTTAAGTTAAAACAAACTCCAAAATATTCCAGGGAAATTTAAAAAAATTAGAGAACCCAACTTTTGAATTTCAACTCTCGAGTTGAGGTTTACAGAAGTGAAGAAAAACGATTTTCAACTTGTCCCTTAACGGTCAAGTTTTTCTTAACTCTAGAATTGGCCAACTTGAGGGCTTCCTACAAGTTGAGCAATAGTGAAGAGAATGGCTCTAAGTTACTTACTTTATCTTTTGTTTGTTTTTAATTTTTTTTTTTTTTAACATGGCAGTATGTATTTAATTTTGACAAAACTCCGCTTATTTGAAAAAAGTTTCAGTTATCCGAAGTTCGGTTAACTGAAAACTCCGCTTAACTGAAACAAATTGTCTGCAAAAATGGTGTTTCAGTTAAGCGGAGTCGACTGTATATATGAAAGTCTATTGTTTTATTGTTCAATAGTTATAACTTTTAAGATAAATGTAGGGTTACATTAATATTTATAGGTAAGTATGTGCATATGAATAATTGAAATCCGAGTTAAACATCTTTCTAATAAACATCTATACAAGTTCCATTCTCCTCATGTGATTCCAATTCTTCTTGCATTGCAGCATCAGCAAATCAATATCTTGGTTCGATTTGTAGCATGAACTTTATCAACTAACCATTTTGGTCCCTTTTCTTTGCTTGAACGATTTGACATCTGAACTTTTGTTGGTTTGTTTCTTCAATTCCATGAGCCTTTTTGGAAGTTACATTTTGTTTTCACTTCACCTGTTTATCGTTTTTGTGACTTACTTAACTAATTTATTTCTTGTATTTTGATTTCGAAAAATACACAAAACTTACAGTATTATTGGTTTTGAATTTTAAGGAAGGAAATTTCACTTTTATACTAGCTGACGACGTGCGTCGTCGGTAGCAAACCACAGCTCGCTTCCCTTCAGATCAACTCCAGAATAATAATGTAACACAAATTTTGTCAAATTTAGCAATGTGATTTATTTCAATCCAAATGATGATTATGATGTTGATGTTGTTTTTTTTAATGGTATTGTGGAAGTACGTTCATATCCCACACTGGGGTAAATTATTGGACGAATCAATAGACAGGATTCTTCACAAAGTGAATTAAAAAAAAAATCCCTGTTTACTTCGGTACTTCAATAGTCTATTGACTCAATAGTATTGACTCAATAATCAGCCCTATCGCCTATTTTTTGGGAACTTTTTTTCCCAGGGAAACAAAAATTACCCATCGAGAATCTCCCAAGAACTTTTATTTCCCAGGGAAAAAAGTATACTAACCTTAAAATATTTAATTGATTTTCCAAGTCATTTTGAAGGCTTCAAATTTTAATAAAATATTTTGTTTGTGTCAAATACAAATCCAAATAAAGCAAATTGTGAATTTTCATACCAAGAAAAAATGGATTTCGCTTAATTTTTTCATAAATATTTGATAGTTCTTATTACTTATGAAGCCAAACTCGATTGCAAGCCCTGGTTACCGAGTTATTTGCATCGGAAGATATACTTTATATGGGATATGGGATCACAAGAAGTGAAGAAAGTAAGGACTTACACCAGGAAAAATATTGTTTTGGGATCATAACTCAATAACCAGACCTCGCAGATATGTAGTTTTGGTTTTCAGTGACTGATAGAGGGCTTTGTTTTCGCGTATCATTTGCTATAGCCTACCTGGGAAATTCGTTAAAACGTATTTTACCTATTAGCTATTGACCTAATACGTCAGAGGTGTTTTCCTTATGGAACATAGGGTCTCTTGTACTATGCGCCTTCATCGTACTGATTCCTGTTCGACTGTTATTCGCCAAGCCAATTGTCTGTCGGCCCACTTTTCTGCTTTCATAATGTGAGCGGGTTCCACTACATGACAGTCGCCTTTTCGAAGCGTATGGCCAATCAACTGCTACTTTTCTCTTCGTGTTATAGAGTCTATGGGTCCCTGCCCTGTTCTCGCATGAAGTTCAGCATTGGAGATATAGTTGGGCCAGAAAATCATCAAGATGTTTCTGAGACGTCTATTAACGAAGGTTTGAAGCTTTCTTGTGCCAGTGTCTCTGATTTCCCAAATGCTGCACTCATAGAGAAGCACGGATTCAAAATTGGAGCGGAACAGTGGAGGTTTAGTCTTTAAGCTTAGAGTTGCCCAGAAATATTTGCTTGGATTGATGATTAAGTTCCACGGGTCATCCTTTAATTTTTCAGAGTTGATGCTTAGCCCCACGAATTCTGACTCTCTCTCCACCAGAAAAAAAAGAAATAGTCTTCCAATTCACTTCATGTCAAGGCACAGCAAGTTTTTCCCTTACAACTAACTAGGGGAAAATTCTGTTCCAAATATGGAAAAAGTTCCCTGGAAAAAATTATTGGCGATACGAATTTTTCGAATTTAAATTTTTTTCCCATACTCGAAAATTATTCATGATAGCAACGTTCCCAAATTGGGAAAAAACTCCAGGGAAAATTTATTCGTGATAAGGCTGAATATTGACTCAAATTCAATTTATTACTTTTTAGTCAAAAAGACTAAAAAAAAGGGAGTTGACTTAAAGTTAATTGACTGCAGTCAAAAGACTTAATGACTAAAACCAAACTCGCTTAAGTTAAAAGACTTTTTATTTTTAGTGACTTAACTGACTAAAGCCAGTTAAAAAGTACTGCAGTTAATTAACTTTTAGTCAATTGACTTTTTCAATTGACTGCAAGTTAAAAAAAAAGTATTGACTGGAGACTGATCCTTTTCAGTTAAAGTACTTTTGTAAGTTAAATAACTATAAGTCTTTTTTTAAGTTAATTAACTGCCTCTCTACTACTCACCAATTTTGAGCTAAATCGCTACACCCGTTCATAGAAATTATTAATATGGCAAAAATTATAGCCAAAAGTACAGCACTGTCTCAAAGGCAGTAAGGTCATTTGTAAAAAAATATGAAGAATTCTTCCTCTTCCTCGGTTCCTACGCTCGTTGACAATGACATTCCAGTTGTTAGCTCTCTCGCGAAAGCTAACCTTTTTGCTAGGTAGTTGGCCGCTAACTCTTCTCGGCCAGAGAGATTCATGACTCCGTCTGTTCTTGAGCGCCTCAATGATTCCATGGGACAAATCTTCTTCTTCTCGTGCTGTGGCGAGAGTCCTAAAAGATCTCAACATACATAAAACCGCTGGTCCGGATGGTATCCCCGCTATTATTCTGACCAAGTGTTCTTCCACGCTGGCGTAAGCTTTTCCATCTATCCTATTCTTCTTCGAGCAGTTGGAAAATAGCATTTGTCCAGCCAATTCCAAAAAAGCGCGAATCTTCCTCTCCCTCCAGTTATCGTCGGATTGCACTTACATCCCTTCTTTGTAAGGTCATGAAAACGCTGATAAATTATCAGCTCAAGGAATATCTCGAAGACCGAAAGCTTCTTAATGACCGACAGTACGGCTTTCGCAGCAACAGGTCCACTGGTGATCTGATGGTTTATCTCACAGTGGAACAAATCTTTACATCGTTTTGGAGAAAGTAAGATTATTACACTTGATATTTCAAAGGCATTTGATAAAGTCTGGCATCTTGCTGTTTTATCGTTGGATAAGACGGATTGTATTGGACGGATTGTATTGGACGGATTGTATTGGACGGATTGTATTGGACGGATTGTATAGGACGGATTGTATTGGACGGATTGTATTGGACGGATTCATGTCTGAAACCCACAATATAAATGTTGGTGTGTCCCAGGGCTCCGTTTTGTCTCCGACCCTCTTTCTCATTTTCATCGGTGCTCTCTTGTCTGTAACTTCTAATCCAATAAATTGTTTCGCTGACGATAGTAATACCCTTAGCTTTTCTTATTCGTTCCCAGACACACATCTCTCCTCTTTGGATGTGAAACTGCAACGGCAAAATATGATAAGCTCATTAAACTCTGACTTAAACATTATTGTATCTGTCTTGTATCGTTGAAGCGAGATATACCTTCCCTGCCACTGTCCATGAGTGGAACTTGCATCAATAAGACCGAACATCTCGAGATTCTCGGTGCATCACTGACCACCTCTTGTGGAACGAGTACACATGCGATGTCGCCAAAAATGCCACAAGATGTTTAGGTTTCTTATGACAATGCAAGAAATTGTTTTCCCCTTCTGATCTGGCTATCATCTAGGCTGGTGCTCCAGTGACGTACTTAAGTCTTCTGGAAAATATCCAAAAAAGAGCAATCAAAATGATTGGTGACAATACCATAATTGAGTAATTTACATCTCTAGAACATCGGCGTAATGTCTCATGTCTCACCCTATTTTAGCGATACTTCAGTGAAATAGCCAGTTGCATTCCTCCCCTTAAGACATTTAACCATGATACCCGCGCCTCCAGGAATGCCCATCAGTTCACCCTTGAGCTCAACTTCGGACGTACTATCATGAACAGAGAATCGTTCTTTAGCGGTACTACGCGAATTTAGAACTCTCTTCCACACTCTGTCTTCCCCAGTCATTGTAATATTCAAGAATTCAAAACCAATGTTTACCGACACCTCCTTTTACATCCTCTATCCTTCCCTAATACTCGCACTGTGCTCTTGGCATATAAATGGTAATGAAAAAAGCCCTTGAGGGCGCGTTTATTATAAAAAAAAATAGGATAGTCAGTCAAATTCAAGGTCGAATATCTCAGGACTGCGTGAACTAATTTCAAAATTTGGCAGTTGATGAAATATAAACATTAGCTTTCTTATGGCATTTTTGTTTCCATCGGTTCAGCCGTTTAGGCGTTTACCCGAAAGTGAGGATGACACGCTCAATGGAGGCGCACGCCAACCAAACCAGATAACGATTTGTGTCGCGCAGCACACCTGCACACCTACGAATAAACGTCACCGTTTAAAGTAGAGCTCTTGATACCCGGGTACCCGATCCATGGACCGGGTACCCGGGTACCCGATGATTTCGGGAATTACCCGGGTACCCGAGTACCCGTGTATTTGCATGGTTCGGGTACCCGGGTATTTGAAACAACGATCGTGTATCCAAGTACCCGGGTACCCGGGTACTCGGTACGCTTACGCGTTGAAGCTTAAGTTGTTTGAACAAATGGATATGTTTATGAAGGAAGTTTTTAATAACATTTTTAATAACATTTTCTATTTCAATTGCAAGGAATTGCAAGTTGGAGGTGGGTTATTATGAATATGTAGTTTATTATTGTCATTACTTCATTAGATTATATACTCTTAGGATGGATTTCGCTAGTCCTTATAGCAGTACATAGTTTTTTTGTGCTGTTTTTTTTTTTTTTGTAATTCATTAAAAAATGTCATTGGTTATGATTTTATTAGGGGTTGAAAAGATATAAAACCGATTTTGTGCGTCGTCGTCGTCATCGTCGTCGTCGTCGTCGTAGTCGTAGGTAGTCGTAAATAACGAAGAAAGAAAGCTGTTGGCAAGTGTTTGTTGATTTATTGTTGTTGCAAGATGGTACGAAAAAGAAATGCAAGTTGTTTTTGGATAATGATAGTTGAAAGGGATGATTTTATTATGTTTATTTATTTATTTAAGTCGTTAATAACTAACGTTTACAAACTTATGAACTACATATATCTATATCTAAACAATTATTACAAAGTACAAAGTACAGTATGTTGGTTAATCACTGTCCTGGTATAAAGTATGAGTGGAGTTTGCGATCAGTTTTGTGTTATTTTTTTCTCAATTTTGAGATTCTGAGGAAACAAACAAAAAATTGCTATGATTGTTACCATAAAAGGATTGGCAGTAATTAAGCCATCGGCGGCACCGCCGGCGGCCGGCTTGTCACCAAATTTCTAATAAAAAACCCAAACGCTTTTTAATCTATGCCATTTCTAAAAAAACAATAATACATGCAATAAAATCCCGTCCCAGTACATTGTGCATTACCATTCATCGTAATTGTTAAAAATGCTCTGGTGTCTACGAGTGGGTCATGTAGAGAAACCCAAATTAAAAATCCTGCAACTGAGGTCAGTCTTTACTTTTATCGTAGAGATCCTACAAACACTTGCCAACAGATTTTTGTCTTCTTTATTGACCTGTGGCTAAGAAAAAGACCAATCATAAACAGATGAACGACGACAACACACAAAATCGGTAATCTCAATTTTCAACCCCTAATAAAATTATAATCCATCTAATATTTTCTACCAAATGTCATTTTTTATGAATTACAAAAAAAAAGCAAACGCACCAACTACCTGTTCTTATTATTTTGTATTCGTAATTATCTTTCAAATTTTAGGTGGTGACAATCATAGCAATTTTTTATTTGTTTCCTCAGAATCTCAAAATTGAGAAAAAAATAACACAAAACTGATCGCAAACTCCACTCATAGATTATACCAGGACAGTGATTAACCAACATAATAAAATCATCCCTTTCAACTATCATTATCCAAAAACAACTTGCATTTCTTTTTCGTACCATCTTGCAACAACAATAAATCAACAAACACTTGCCAACAGCTTTCTTTCTTCTTTATTTACGACTACCTACGACAACGACGACGACGACGACGACGAAGACGACGACGCACAAAATCGGTTTTATATCTTTTCAACCCCTAATAAAATCATAACCAATGACATTTTTTAATGAATTACAAAAAAAAAAAAAAAAAACAGCACAAAAAAACTATGTACTGCTATAAGGACTAGCGAAATTCATCCTAAGAGTATCTAATCTAATGACAATAATAAACTACATATTCAAAATAATCCACCTCCAACTTGCAATTCCTTGCAATTGAAATAGACAATTAATTAACCACCATCATTATTTTTATCAACCGAGAACAAATAATGCAAAATGTTATTAAAAACTTCCTTCATAAACGCATCCATTTGTTCAAACAACTTTAGCTTCATCGCGTAAGCGTACCGAGTACCCGGGTACCCGGGTACTCGGATACACGATCGTTATGTTTCAAATACCCGGGTACCCGAACCATGCAAATACCCGGGTATCCGGGTACCCGGGTAATATTGAATACCTCGGGTTCCCGGGTACCCGGATATCCGGGTATTATTTCGAGTACCCGGTCAGAGTCAAGAGCACTAGTTTAAAGCAATATATGTGTTAAGTTATTACAATTCATATGTACCTATGTACAAAAACATGTCTTAAAAACATGGGGTCTAAATCCTTTGAGAAGAAGATATATTTATTTTCAAAATCGAACACCTAATATAGGTATATATATCTAATACTTTAAATGTATGCATGTAGAAATGTTTCTTATAGAATTGTATATCTTTTGTTTCCGAAGACTTTTGCATATGATTTTCCCACATCTCATCCTTCAATAGATGACTTGACCACCGTCTGAAGTCCCATGTTTTTCGGCAATAACAGTGCTAAGAACCCATTCAGAATCAACGCAATGCTGGCGGTTAACAGACCAGTTTGGCAGTTGTTTTCAAGTAGCAAACCAATAAAGTTCGTCCCAAAAACACTACCTATCCTTCCAATCATCAAGGACACGCAACATGCCATTGCTCTACAAAAAAAAAGACAAAAACAAAGAGCAAACAAAGTCAATAATGAGAACAAAAATTAAAACTTCCATTCAAACTACCTTAGTTGCGTTGGGAAAATATCCACTGTGATTGAATTTAGAACAGTCACACCCAAACCACAAACTAAAAGAACTTGCAATGAATAAATAGCAACAATTGGGACCGTCACAAACGCAGCAAATATTCCACCAGTGCCGCAAACCATCAAAATAACAACTGATTTCAAATTAAATAACAAAATTAAGATACGTTCAGTTGGTAAAATTTTAACGTACATAAGGTTCTGATGCGCCCAAGTTTTCCTGTGAAATACCCGGTGCCGTGCAATAACGCCGAGCGAAATAACGCCGAATTCTGAAATTCGGCCTTATTTCACTTTACTTAAGTGAAATAACGCCGAATTTTTGCATTCGGCCTTATTTCACTATGGCAAAGTGAAATAATGCCGATTCGGCGTCATTTCACTTTGTCAGTTTTAATTTTTTTAAGTTTTTCAGGAGGTGTCAATGGCATTTTCCATACTTTATAATAAAAAACAGACAGGTTGCCTTCTCAAGTTTTGAAATAAATTCACGAAACAAAACTTTGTTTTTCACAAAAATTATTTTATCAAAAAATTAATCATATGTAATACATATGTACATACATATTCCTGCATCATAAGTAGGTATTTTAAAAATACTTGGTCTTAAGCTCAGTTAAATTATGCAAAGTCACATGAAGTGAAAGTTTCATTATTGGTGGAAATTTAAAACTATTTAAAAAAAAATACCTACGCAGGTACCGCTACGTCAACAACAAGGTTAATAACTATAAATATTTCAGTTTCTTTCAAAACCATTTAATTAACTCAAATGAATTCGATTCTGAAAACGCATGTTATTAATTAAAGCTGTTAGAAGAGTTTTGCGGCATGGACCAGGAAAAATATTAATATTAGATTTTACATTTCAGTTAACACTACATTTTTAAGAATTTGATCAAATGAAAATTAAAAAGGATTAAGGATTTGGAACTTGAAACAAAAAATATAGTACAGGTACAAATGCCAGCGAGCATAGCGAGCGAAAAAAAATTTGCCCAAAAGAGAATCAATTTGGGGTGTGAAAATAAAAAAATTCGCGCGAATTTTTTTATTTTCACACCCCAAATTGATTCTCTTTTGGCCAAAATTTTTTTCGCTCGCTAGTAAACCGAATTGATCTTGAATGTTCCGAATCGGCATCATCTTCAAATTAGAGGGAAAAAAGGAGCTCAAAATGAATCATTGATATGCAGCTTCTGCTTTCAAAAGCTTTTGATGCATAACAAGATGTGTGAATTACAAATTGAAGGAAGCAGCAACAGTTTTGAAAAATAAAATGTTCTGCCAAATAATGAATAGGAGTGGTCCAATCAATTTATTAGACTTCGTTTGTATTTGTAGTTAATGTGCTTACACTAACTTAATATATTTCTTTTTTTTTTACTTTGAACATTTATTGTTTGTACATAATATTGACAAGTACAAATAAATTTTGTGAATTAATTTTTTTTTTCATTTTGTCCCATAATATATAAAAAAAATCTGACCTAAGACCTACTCGGTAAATTTTGTTCTACACTTGATTTTGCGTTAAGTCCAGCTATTATTTATTAAATACGTTAAATACTAACGTTAGCACTACAATTAAGATAACAATTACAATTACTACAGCTAAAATGCTCTTTCCAAAAGTAAAATAAAACCGGCTTCCTTGTTTTCCCTTTCTCGGCTTTATTTCT
Source organism: Sphaerophoria taeniata (assembly GCA_943590905.1). Taxonomy (NCBI): domain Eukaryota; kingdom Metazoa; phylum Arthropoda; class Insecta; order Diptera; family Syrphidae; genus Sphaerophoria; species Sphaerophoria taeniata. The sequence continues at coordinate 71,675,393 of OX016541.1, forward strand.
CAGTTGGCATTCGGCGTTATTTCACATTGTCGAAGTGAAATAAAGCCGAATGCTAACATTCGGCGTTATTTCACTTTGGTAAAGTGAAATAAGGCCGAATTTCAGAATTCGGCATTATTTCGCTCGGCGTTATTGCACGGCACCGAAATACCCCACTCCTAAATAAAGTACTAAATAAATCAACTCTAGTGATAAAGTGTGTTGGTAGGTTGAAAGCTCCAGGGATTGGCTGCATTTGTTCTCCTTTGAGATTGAAAAATGTAATTTAATAAACTTACATTGTTTTTCTTTAATTATCAGTATCACACTAATATTATAAGAGTTTGGATGGATGGATGCGTTTGTTGCTCAATAACTCCAGAATCTGTAATAAATTTAGGACACCTGTATACGAATAGATTATTTTAGTCTGGAATAGCACATAGGCTACTTTTTATCCCGGTAACACGTACGATTTTTGGTGTTCGAAGGATAGACACAGTGCATTCAAGAGGACACAAGCGTCCACAGAAACCTCTGTCTACCAACTCCTACTCTCCACCTCAAACGAAGATTGGGTTCCAACCCCAGTGGGAAATTGTTTCCGGCAGCAAAGAGAGAGAGAGGAGGAGGTATGTGTCCACTTAGGCATGCCTCCTTTTAACAGGCGGCAGCGGAAGAACCCCCAAGATGAAATCAACAGTGGAAGAACTCCCAAGATGGAATCAACGGTGGCGTCTACAGTTCCAGTCAGAATGAACACCTTATAGGGCTACTTCGACATATTCGCAGCCCAGGCATATAAGGAACGGTTTGGCTGGCTCTTTGTCTTCTAAAGACATGGCCCTCCAGGTTGGGGGTCGTGCGTCGGGGTGACTGCACGGCCACATAAAGAAAACACTTGCAGCCGAACAACTAGTGGAAGCACTTGACCGCCATCCAAGGAATGCGATGGGATGGTCCGGGCCTACGTAAAATGAACAACTGTGATATATACTACAGCGACTGCTACCGGGAACAAAATCAGCGTCTATTTGGATGTGGATTTGTAGTTGGGACTCGACTCAGGAGGAAGGTCTTGAATTTCAACTCAGTGAATGAGCGCATCACGACAATCCGCATCAAGGCTAAATTCACCAACGTAAGTCTCATCTGCGCTCACGCCACCGCCACTGAGAAAAAGGATGAAGACACCAAAGACAGATTCTACGAGCTCCTCGACAAGAACTATGAGCAATGCCATAGCTATGACTTTAAAATTGTCCTTGGAGATTTTAATGCTAAGCTGGGTAGAGAAGAAATCTTTGGTAGAATAATCGAACGACATAGCCTACACGACACCACTTCCGATAACGGATTTAGGCTAATCGACATCGCTGCGGGGCGAGACGTTAATGGTAGCAAGTACGCACATCTCGATATCCACAAGGGGAAATGGAAATCTCCTAATCAATCAGCCGTCAACCAGATTGATCATATTGCGATCGACGCACGACACTTCTCTAGCATGCAAGATGTCCGCACTTTCCGAGGTGCCAACATCTACTCGGACCACTACCTTGTTGTAGATCCTTTTGCGATCGTGTCTCCAAAAATATCCTCAAAAGTCCTTTAATATAGAGAACCAGTGGCAACACTGCCAAGCAGCCATCAGAGATGCCGCCTCTGAAGTGCTAGGGTTAACACGGCCACCACAACGAAACCTCTGGTTTGACGATGAGTGTCGGCGAGCACATGCAGCTAAACAAGAGGCATACAAAGCGGCGCTGCAAAGAAGGACACGAGCAGCTCGTGAGCTCTACGAGCAGAAAAGGAGAGAGGAGCATAAACTTCTCAGAAAGAAAAAAAGGGAGCATGAGAAGCGCGCGATCGAGGAGATAGAGGGACGTCACAACAGGAACGAGGTTCGAAAGTTTTACAAAAAGGTGAAACAAACCTCCAGGGCTTTTACACCCCGAACTGAAGCCTGTAGAGACCATCATGGGAACAACGTAGTGGAACCACAGTCAGTGCTGTGGATTTGGAAAGACCACTTTTCCAATCTGAATAATATCGATGACGAGCAAAACTCCACCAGCAATACAGAACCATTCAATTTGGGTGCAGAAGGCCAACAATTCCACCCACCCGACATGGACGAAGTGAATATAGCGATATATAAGCTTAAGTCGAACAAAGCCGCTGAAGTAGACGGGCTAGCCGCCGAACTGTACAAAGCAGCTGGAGATGATTTGGTTAGGAGCATGTACCAGCTCATCTGCAAAATTTGGACGGAGGAAAGCATGTCCGACAAACGGAACCCCAGCACCGTATGTCCGATCTTCAAGAAAGGAGATCAGCTGGCCCTGAACTGTACCAACTACAGAGGTATAAGTCTCCGTAACATTGCCTATAAGATCTTGTCTGCCGTGCTGTGTGAATGTTTGAAGCCCTTCGTCAACAACCTGATAGGTCCTTATCAGTGTGGCTTCAGACCCGGAAAGTCCACCATCCCTCAAATATTCACCCTACGGCGCAGCAGATCTTGGAGAAAACCCAGGAACTTCAAATCGATACCTACCACCTTTTCATTGATTTCAAGGCCGCGTATGACAGCGTCTATAGAGACCAATTATATAGAGCAATGTCTAGTTTTGGCATCCCAGAAAATCTCGTCCGCTGATGCGCTGTCATACGATTTCTTCAACATCGTTCTTGAAAAGATTGTGCAAAACTCCAACGTCAACACCAGAGGCACAATCTTTCAAAAGCCCGTATGACATTGACATAATTGGAAGAACACAGCGTGATGTCAGTGTAGCGTTTGTGAGTCTTGAGTCGGAGGCCAGGAAGATGGATCTAGCGGTTAACGAGTGCAAGACCAAGTTAATGCTCTCAACAAGAAAGGACAACCAACATCGAAGTCATTGCTCCAAGACAGATTTAGAAGACATAGACAGATTTAACTTCGAGGTAGTTAAGGATTTCGTCTACCTAGGATCCGCTATCAACTCAGACAACAACACCAGCGCTGAAATCAATCTCACTTCTCACGGATTTGAGTCTACGGTGCTTAGCTAAAACACTCTGAACTGTGAGCTCCTTTGAGGACAACTCTGGAGACAGTATCATGAGCTATATAGAGTCTTGATGTCAAAAAATGAGCATGATAGTCTCTGGTTGGCAGGACACCTAGATCGTTTAAGCGAAGAGCATCCTGAGCGGGAAGTTCTTTGGACCAAATTTGCGCTCGAAGGATAGTGTGAACGAGGATAGATGCATTGAATAGCTGGAAGAGTATTGAAGGTGGCCCGGACCGGATTCTGTTTGTGGCGCATATACCGTTTAATGGTCACATAATAGTCAAAATAATAATGATAATAATGTCAAAACGTTATTTGAATACAATACCAAAAAAATAGTTCGAAAGCTGTGTTAAAGTGTTACATTTTCTTCATTAAACTCACCGATATATCCGTCGTAGAATTTCCTTCTGTTCTGTCCATAAAATATAAGATCTCACATATTGGAAGTTTTGCCATTGGATACATATGGGTGAATAACATAACTTTGTTCAGAACAAACGGAAACCACATCAAAAGTCCCTGGGCAGTAAAGAATATCCAGAATATTATGCAGCAAATAATTGTTGTAATTCGTAGGTGTTCTTTCATAAAAAGTGGAGCTGTTTGATTATACATCGATAGCAGCAGAACTTTCACGGCACATTTATTGTCTGCATCTTGAGTTTTCAATTTTCTAATTTCTTTTACATCTGGCAATATTGAATTTACCTTAAAATAAAAAATGTAGAATGTCATTGACAATTATAGAAAAGAGAACAATAATTTGAAACTTAACAAACCCTGTAACTCTCCTTTGGGTTGCCAGTATTAGTTGAGTACATTTTCCTTAGGACATCAATAACTTCATCCTCCTTGCCAATTGCGAGCAAATATTTCGGACTCTCGGGAAAATAAAACAAGCTTAATCCACAAACTAGCCCAAGGAAACCGATTACTAGTACATACATCCGCCATGGCTTGTAATCTATGTCTAGAACTGGAACGTAGAATGACCAGTATTGATTAATAACTGCCCACGCAACTAAAGGATATAGCAGGGATGCTGCTGCACAAATAAAACCAGCTGACATAATAGCGCGATTCCTCATTCTATCAGAATGAAATTCTCCTAGGTAAGCAAAAACCTTTGCAGAGCCAGCTGATACCCTAGGAATTTGATCAATGACATCTTCATTGTTGTTTGCTTGACAGAAGGTTAAAACCTTATATAAATCCATTCATGTATCGGAAAAGCAATAGGGTTGAGAAATTTGGCGAAAAACTTGAAATTACTAAGAACCCATAGCCAGTAATTAAAGTTGGACGAATAATTTTTCTCCTGCCTGTTGTGTCTGCAAGAAATCCCCAAGGATGTGAACTGCTGATGATACCCAAGAATCCAGCAGCCGCAAGGATTCCCTTTTCCTGATAGTTCAACTTCATATCACAGTCGGCGACAGTTAGAACGAAATTTATTCCAATACATTCGAGAATAACATTGATTAGAATCAGTCCAGATACAAGGATCAACAAATAATTGAATTTTCCATATTCTAAATTGTTTGTGAATAACAGTTATGATATCTATACACAATTCTAAAATCAAGACTTACTTGTCTCCTCCAGTGCCTGGTCGATTGGAAGCCGGTATTCCACCGGTTTATACATTTTGCGGGTTATGAAGCCGCTTACTGCAAATGCACTGATATAAAAGTGGAATTTTATATAAAGCTTCTTAAGTTTGTTTGATGTTATTGTAAATATTTGGAATTTCTGATAATCCATTGAAATCACTTTTAATATCTGAGAGACACAAGGTAAATATTTTTATTTATTTAGAGTACCTACTGTTTTTAATATCACATAATCATATTTTGAATTGTTTCGTCGCGGTCGTCGTCGTCAACGGTGAGGGATAGGGTAGGTGAAAATAATTTGAGGACTGAACATTGAAAAATATAATCCGTACAGGGTATAGAGCTTTTTTTAGTACCTACTTTAGATGATTTTACTTTATGCGATGAGATGGGTGAAATTAATTCAAGATTGTAGATTCAAAGAAACGTTGTTACTATCAGGACTATTGATTGGTTCTTTCAGCAAAATTATAGCCCAGATCGTGTTCATCACAAAATAAGTCTACTCGTAAAAGGTTAATCTATACTGGCCAATAATAATTTGTCTTACTTACTTACTAATAGTGGCGCTACAATCCAGGTCGGACCAGGGCCTGATCCAAAAAACGTCTCCAGCCAGCTCGGTCCCTAGCTAGCTGTCTCCAGTTTCGCACGAAAAGTTGGTTCAGGTCCTCTACCACCTGTGTGGTCCACCTGAGTCGCGGTCTTTCTCTTCTGCGACGTCCTTCCGGGTTGGATTCGAAGACTCTACGAGCCGGAGCATTATTTTCCATTCGCTCTACATGACCCAACCATCTAAGTTGTTGGACCTTAACTTTTCTGGCTAGGTCAGTGTCACCAAACAGCTCGTACAGTTCTTGATTGATTCTTCGTCTCCATTCTTCGTTTATGCAGACAGGAACAAAAATCACTGGAAGAATTTTTCTCTCGAAGCAGCCCAATACGTTTTCATCGGATGTTGTCATGGTCCATGTCTCTGCACCATTCATGAAGACCGGGATGATGAGGGTTTTGTAGAGTGTCACTTTAGTTGCTCGGGAGAGGACTTTACTACTCAATTACCTTCTAAGTCCAAAGAAGCAGCGATTGGCAAGAGTGATTCTTCGTTTGATTTCAGCGCTGGTGGTCTGAGTTGATAGCGGATCCTAGATAGACGAAGTCCTTAATTACCTCGAAGTTAAATCTGCTCCAAGACGTCGATGTTGGTTGTCCTTTCTTAGACAGCATTAACTTGGTCTTGCCCTCGTTGACCGCTAGACCCATATTCCTGACCTCCGTCTCAAGGCTCACAAACGCTCCACTAACATCACGCTGTGTTCTTCCAATTATGTCAATGTCGTCTGCATATCCTAGTAGCTGGACGGACTTTAGAAAGATTGTGCCTCTGGTGTTGACGTTGGAGTTTTGCACAATCTTTTCAAGTATGATGTTGAAGAAATCGCATGACAGCGCATAGCCTTGTCTAAAACCTTTTTTGACATCAAATGCATCCGTAAGGTTTTTCCGACCATGATGGAACAGCGCGAGTTTTCCATTGTCATCTTACACAGACGGACGAGTTTTTCTGTAATGTAATTTAGACCTTTCTCTATATAATTGGTCTCTATATTGACGCTGTCATAAGCGGCCTTGAAATCGATAAAAAGGTGGTAGGTATCGATTTGAAGTTCCTGGGTTGTCCCCTAGATCTGCCGAAGGCGTTAGATTAACGCCCGAGGATGGAATAATAATTCCGAAACGCGTCGCGAAAAATAAAATTATTTATAATAATTAATATAAGTTGTGTTTAAGTTTTTTTGTTATTTATATTGAAATAAAATAACTTCTAAAACAAATCGTTTCGATTTTATATATTTATCTATAAGGTTGTTGACGAAGGGCTTCAAACGTTCACACAGCACGGCAGACAAGTATAATTATTCTTAGAGCCGATTTTTCAATCGTCAGATAAACAAGCGGATAGTGTTTTTTCGACAAATAACAAAATATTGGATTTTTCAATCGTCAGATAGACTTTATCTGACGAAAAACGCTCTTATTTATTCGACCGATGAATACTCAGATAAGTTTATTTGCCAGTTTGTTATTTTTATTTTTGTTCGATGATTGAAAAATCGGCTCTTAAATTGTTTATAATCGAGTAAACAAATTAATTCGTTTGAGTTTAACTTTTTGAATTTATTGTGTTAATGTACATACTCGATAATAGAGTCCATAGAGACAATAAAAGATTAACTATGTAGTATGAAGCATGTTTATTTCAATAAAGGGTTAAAGAAAAACTCCTTCGTGTTATTTAACAATGAGATTTTTCGTTAGTTTGAGGAAACCAGAAATCATAATACGTATATTACGCTAGAATCTCCATTTTATAAGCCGGACTCGGGGACCATCTGGGAATTTGTTGCTATTTTGTACCGAAAGAATTGATTTTGTACCTCTTTTAGTTTATGAGAAACGGCTGAGGAGCTGACGTAATATTACGCTAAATCTCCAATTATATATCTAGACAAAGAAAGCACCTATTGACTTGAATCCAACTCCATATTTTGTTGCTATTTTATTGCTGAGAAATAGGACAGCTACAGTTGTCGGAATCGTAACCCTTCACGGGGCTGTACCACCCCTAACCCTGTAAATATGAGATAGAGTGTATCTCGTAAACCAGATCACCTAGCAACACGAGACCAGTGGCGTATTTTGTTGCTGTGAAATAGACCAACTACATTTGTCGGAATCATAACCATTCACGGGGGTTTACCACCCCTAACCCTTTTAATACGAGATAGAGTGTATCTCGTAAACCAGAGCACCTAGCAACACGAGACTAGTGGCGTATTTTGTTGCTATTTTGTTGCTGAGAAATAGACCAACTACATTAATGGGGGTGTACCACCCCTAACTCTGTAAATACGAGATAGAGCGTATCACGTAAACCAGAGCACCTAGGAACACGAGACAAGCGGCGTATTTTGTTGCTATTTTGTTGCTGAGAAATAGACCAACTTTGTCAGAATCATAACTCTTCACGGGGGTGTACCACCCCTAACCCTGTAAATATGAGATAGAGTGTATCTCGTGAATTGAATTGAACGAACATCCAGAACTTTTGTGATTCATAAAGAAAAATTGATTGAAAATTGATTCTTTTTAAATATAAGATATTTTGGGTTTAAGCTGCAATAACTAAAAAAAAATGTCATCCTTTCATGTTATACAATTTTGGAGATACTCCATGCATTTTTTTGACTCTGTTACACAGTTATTTAACGCGATTCCAATGGTTTTTGTACGTGAAATTATAAATATTGCACGAATAATATTTTCTGCTTCTTTAACATCTGTTTCAACTGATAACAATCCAATAGATGCCATATAAATGGCATTATTGAACACTTAAAGTAACGCGTTTACCAAATACAAAACACTGCACGGTCACAAATGTCGAAACTAAATAAATTAAAGCAAAACGAGATATGTATCTTCGACGAAGGCCAACACGTAAATACAAAATTAAAGCAATCGCCTGCGTAGCGAGCCACCATCTTTGTCTAGCCTAACGTTGCGTCAGCATCTATTTATTTTATTTATTTAAGCTACATTCACACTTAGTAACATAGGCTATATTTTATTACTAGCAACGCCACTTATACCGGGCATAAGAACAAACAAACAAACATGCATCCATGTTTATATACATAGAAATTTCGTATTTTACGACGGATGTAAAGCAAATGTACACTCGGGCGTATACGTGTTCTTTTTATTGATTTTCTTATTTTATAAATTTTTGAACTTTTTGTTTGTGAACCTAAAGTTTTTTTTTAATCAATTGTTTTTGTACAGTATATACGAAATCCTAGTAATGTTTTGAAATAAAATAGTCAGTATCCATTTTTTATCGTTTAAATATTTACGACAAAGCCAACTTTGCAGCTCTTAGTAATAATGAAATATTTTCTTTCTTACTACAATAATTGAAGTATTGAAACACCTTAACGATTAATCAAAAATAAACTTGTCTTGTCTCCTTTCTAGTGAAGCATCTATTTAATTTGCATTTTACTAATCCAAAATTTAAGATTCATAGAGTTGAACTATAAAAATTATTGCGTTAAATCATATTTTAGTGTCAATTGCCCGGAATACCAATTCATGATTGCGAAAAGAGTTGGAGAAAGGCATACGACGAAAGATATACATGCTTTTCTACAGCATTTTCACAATGCTAAAGCACCGTTATCAGCAGAATTCATTTGTAATTATTCAAGACCTCTTCTCAATGCTGCAGTCTCTACTTACACTCGTTTGTCATTTATAATTTCACGTACAGAAACCATTGGACTTGCGTTAAATAACTGTGCAACAGAGTCACAAAAATGCATGGAGTATCTTCAAAATTGTATAACATGTAAGGATGACATTTTTCTTTAGTTATTGCAGCTTAAACCCAAAATATCTTATATTTAAAAAGAATCAATTTTCAATCAATTTTTCTTTATGAATCACAAAAGTTCTGGATGTTCGTTCAATTCAATTCACGAGATACACTCTATCTCATATTTACAGGGTTAGGGGTGGTACACCCCCGTAAAGAGTTATGATTCTGACAAAGTTGGTCTATTTCTCAGCAACAAAATAGCAACAAAATACGCCGCTTGTCTCGTGTTCCTAGGTGCTCTGGTTTACGTGATACGCTCTATCTCGTATTTACAGAGTTAGGGGTGGTACACCCCCATTAATGTAGTTGGTCTATTTCTCAGCAACAAAATAGCAACAAAATACGCCACTAGTCTCGTGTTGCTAGGTGCTCTGGTTTACGAGATACACTCTATCTCGTATTAAAAGGGTTAGGGGTGGTAAACCCCCGTGAAGGGTTATGATTCCGACAAATGTAGTTGGTCTATTTTTCAGCAACAAATATAGCTGGCTTATTTCTCAGCAACAAAATACGCCGCTTATCTCGTATTCCTAGGTGCTCTGGTTTACGAGATACGCTCTATCTCGTATTTACAGGGTTAGGGGTGGTACACCCCCGTGAAGGGTTATGATTCCGACAAATGTAGTTGGTCTATTTCTCAGCAACAAAATAGCAACAAAATACGCCGCTTATCTCGTGTTCCTAGGTGCTCTGGTTTACGAGATACGCTCTGTCTCGTATTTACAGGGTTAGGGGTAGTAGTGAGCAGTTTTACGTCGGCACCTAGCAATTAAGCCTTATCCGACATGTGACCATTCACATTGGTATCTGTTTGTTAGAGTTGATACTCTCCCTTAATCACACTGTTTGAAACTCATCGTTATCAAACTTTTGCGTATGTTATCCCTTCATCGCATTTAATATAATAAATTTCAATTGTGTTTTCAAGTACCAGTTTATTTCTTCCATGAAGAAACCATAATGGTAAATGTTTTTCTATCTATATAACTGAGCTTGAGAAAGGTAACTCAGTTACCGAGAATGAATTTCTCGTCAACCAACAGCCCCTCTGAAACTCCCACAAGGGGGCCTACCGCTTCTGTAGTTGGAGTTCAAAGGTCCTAAGACACAATGAACGGGGCTCCAACTACCCCAGAGTACCAGTTTATTCAATAGACCTGGTAGTCTTTCTATTGATTATATGTACTCTTACGTTACACTTTTTCAATAGGAGTTTTCCCAACTTTCGTTCTTATCATGGATTAACAAGGATCCGCTGGCATCCTTGTCATGCAGCCTCTTGCCAGTTGTCAGGGCGGTAGAACAATTCTGGAAGACTGCATGACTATAGCGTAAAACCATTCGGCTAGATCGTCATATAGTTTCCACCCTGCACCGCGCGGAGGTTGGTTTTTCCGCACTTGAGCTTAGAGAAATATTTACTCGATATTGCAAAGCAACACTTTCTAAATAACTCGACCCACTCTTCGCAGGGCAAAGGTTAGGGGTGGTAAACACCCGTGAAGGGTACGTTATGATTCCGACAAATGTAGTTGGTTTATTTCTCAGCAACAAAATAGCAACAAAATACGCCGCTGGTCTCGTGTTGCTAGGTGCTCTGGTTTACGAGATACACTCTATCTCGTATTTACAGGGTTAGGGGTGGTACACCCCCGTGAAGGGTTACGATTCCGACAAATGTAGGTGGCCTATTTCTCAGCAACAAAATAGCAACAAAATATGGAGTTGGATTCAAGTCGATAGGTGCTTTCTTTGTCTAGATATATAAGGGGAGATTGTAGCGTAATATTACGTCAACTCCTCAGCCGTTTCTTGTAAACTAAAAGAGGTACAAAATCAATTCTTTCGGTACAAAATAGCAACAAATTATCAACAAATTCCCAGATGGTCCCCGAGTCCGGCTTATAAAATGGAGATTCTAGCGTAATATACGTAATCATAATGTAGTTATGAACCGAAAAAAAAACAACTCATGATTCAAGATAATTTACATTTATACCGATTTATTTATATAACAATATTTGTATGCCTTCCAGCACGATTGCCGCAAATATTTAGGTGCCCAGATCTACCTTATACATATTTTAAATTTTCGCAAAGTTGCGTCAGATCAACTTATTGCACCATAAATCACACTCACATATGACGTACATACCATACTAAGTCTGATAGCAAGAACCTTAAAGAAAATGACAACGAAGCTGTTTCTAGAGAACTATTCTATCTATACATTAACAATACTAACTAATATTATAAATGCGGAAGTAGCTCTGTCCATCTGTTTGTTACCTAATTACCTAATTACACTTAACAAATAGTTTAGAGCCCGACAAAGGACAACGGCCACTTTAGCAAATTTAGAGTTGGGTACATACATTTCCTCATAACTTTTGACAGATTTTTTTGATATTTCCATTTGCCGGATCCAGCGGAGATAACTTTGATTTTGATAACGCATTTGTTGTGCTGCGTTTGTTACAAGTATCGTTATCTCGATTTTAAAATATATTTCAATGAATACATATGACCTGCATAGCATAGTTCGTTCGAAATGAACGCGTCTCAATGAGTGACAGAATCCAGATATCGCCAAAATTGATTGATAAGCCTTGATTAAATGGGACGTAGCAACTGTTGTAATGATCGGATCGAAACTGTTAAAATTTACGGAGAGAGAAGCACAAGGAATCGGGCTTTAATTCGTTGTAGAAATAGAAATTTCTCACTTTGAATAACGGTTTGATTGCAATAAAGCGTGAAGATAATAAGTGTGAGATCAGTTGCATTTTCATCATAAATTGTAAAATAAAAGTTACAGTAACAAAAAAAGTAAAGATGATGAGAACAATTTTGATTAATTATTATTTGACAGACAAACAGAGCCGCTTTATAAAAAATCCAACTCGTGTCTTAATTTTTCATTTTTCATGGGTAGTAGCTCTGATAACCAAAAACATCAGAGGGCACGGCTGGCAGTGCCCCCATCAAGTCGAGCGCGAAGCAAACACTGCCTTATACCATCATTTAATAGAACCATTTCGCCGCATTTTCTGGCCCCTATTTGAGCCTCTGGATAAGACCAGAACGCAGAAATCCAGTAAGCTATAATCACATACTTAAAATCCAAAATTTAAAGTCAGTAGATCACATAGTTCCGTAGAAGCGAAAACAAAGTTTCGCATTTATGACACTCATGATCATCAGAATAGAAATTGTACTTCCCATAAACTCAGGGAGCTGAAATTTGGTGCATATTTAGGGTTTAATGACCTAGAATAATCGAAGATCTGGAGTACCCGGTTCCCGGTGACCCTGATACAAGCCTTCGGTTTAATTTCTGAAAGATCGTCGCGGTATTTACGCCTAAGCCGGTTGTATTGTAACGAAGCGTCACACTTAACACAACCTAGCCCGACCAACCAGCCATCAAACATCAAAAAAATGGAAAAAACTATGCACACCCAGACTATAAAACAGAAGAAACAACCGTACCACCCAGACTATATATCAACAAGCAACCGTACCGCCCAGACTATAAATTACCTCGAAATTCCTCAACAAAAGCAACACCATAGAGTACATGCATGGTGATAGGCTATATTTTCCCTCCTTCTGAGAATCCCCCTTACTTTGAGGCCGTGGCAAATTACCTCCTTCTAAGAATTTCCCCTCACTTTGAGGCTGTGGCGACAGGTTATATTTTACCTCCTTCCGAGAATCCCTTTCACCTCGAGGCCATGGCGATAGAGATAGACTATATTTTCCATCCTTCCGAGAATCCCCCTCACTCTGAGGCCGTAGCAAATAACCTCCTGTGGCGTTAGGTTATACCTTGTCTCCTTCCGAGATTCCCCCTCACTTCGAGGCCGTGGCACAATTGTATTTGTAAGGCTAATATTAAGAATATAAATAAGAACTAATACATATGTACATTTGAATACGAATAGCTTAATAAAGAAGAGTTAAAAATTAATTGGAAAGAATTCGGTGTTTTCTTTACAGAGTTTTATTGTGCTTTCCTCAGACAGACCTTGGATTCCGACAAGTATACCCCAGCCTGAGTAAATTAAGCATCACAGTATTCGGTGATCAATGAAGCTTGAGCTTTTATACTCTTGAAGTCTGCATTTATGAGGTGCACCCCATGAAGATTGGTTATTCGTGAAAGCGCCATGCGCCATGTAGGCTTGGCCACAAGAGAATATGGAGGTGCCAATGTCCATGAGCGCATTTTTTAGACTTTTAGACTTAGACCTTGACTCTTGTGAATTGTTAGGGCATACGCCACACAGATTGGGAATTATTCTCTGTACACGTATGCCCGAGATAATATGCCTATCTCTAATACAAACTATTAGGGTCACCAGATCGTCGATTATCCTAGTTTTTTATAGTTTTAGTTTTAGTTTTTTTATATTTCAGCTCTCTGAGTTTATGGGAAGTAGTGGTTCTAGTGGTGAGTGAGTGAGTGAGTGAGCGAGTGAGTGAGTGAGTGAGTGAGTGAGTGAGTGAGTGAGTGAGTGAGTGAGTGAGTGAGTGAGTGAGTGAGTGAGTGAGTGAGTGAGTGAGTGAGTGAGTGAGTGAGTGAGTGAGTGAGTGAGTGAGTGAGTGAGTGAGTGAGTGAGTGAGTGAGTGAGTGAGTGAGTGAGTGAGTGAGTGAGTGAGTGAGTGAGTGAGTGAGTGAGTGAGTGAGTGAGTGAGTGAGTGAGTGAGTGAGTGAGTGAGTGAGTGAGTGAGTGAGTGAGTGAGTGAGTGAGTGAGTGAGTGAGTGAGTGAGTGAGTGAGTGAGTGAGTGAGTGAGTGAGTGAGTGAGTGAGTGAGTGAGTGAGTGAGTGAGTGAGTGAGTGAGTGAGTGAGTGAGTGAGTGAGTGAGTGAGTGAGTGAGTGAGTGAGTGAGTGAGTGAGTGAGTGAGTGAGTGAGTGAGTGAGTGAGTGAGTGAGTGAGTGAGTGAGTGAGTGAGTGAGTGAGTGAGTGAGTGAGTGAGTGAGTGAGTGAGTGAGTGAGTGAGTGAGTGAGTGAGTGAGTGAGTGAGTGAGTGAGTGAGTGAGTGAGTGAGTGAGTGAGTGAGTGAGTGAGTGAGTGAGTGAGTGTCATAAATGCGAAACTTTGCTTTCGCTTAAATTCGGAAGTAATAACCTATAGACTTGAAATTTTAGATTTTAAGTATGTGATTATACCTTACTGGATAACGTTCTGGTCAGAGACAAAAGGAGATCGGAAACAGACTTACGTTTTACCCTCCGGATACCGCAAATTTTATTTTACTGTTTCTCGTGTATGTGAATAAATGAGAAAAAACAGCAACAAAAATCAGGTGGTATGTCGAAGTTTACTGAGATAGTATTGGTAAAAACATGCATACTCTTGCAGTAAACTTCTACCGCAGCTTGTAGACATTGTCATTTTGACAGCTTGGTTTCCCATCACCCTTTTAACTCATCTATGGTTCTGGTCTTATCCAGAGGTTCTCAATTAGGGGCCTGAAAATGCGGCGAAATGGTTACAGTAAAGGATGGTACAGCAGTGTTTGCTTCGCACTCGACTTGGCGGGGGCACTGCCCTGCCTCCCGATCATAAGCAATTTTAGAAATTATCTCTATCCGTACTCTTACATATATGCTTTTTCCATTCTTCTTTTGAAACAAAACTAACGGTACAGGAAGGTAAGACGGCAAAAGAGGTTTTGTTCAATTGTATTTGGTTACTTCAAGATAAAATAAGAATATTACATCAAAAGAGATTGATAAAAATTTGGAAAGACATTATAGTATAAGTAACAATTCTTAAAAAAAAACTGTCTTTATTTCATATGAGAACGTCAGACGTTTTCCTAAAATTACAACCGACATTTTATTTACCCCAAGGAGATTTTGTTTATTTTACCGCAATACGTTTCTTATTAGATAATAGATAGATACAGATAGATAATGATTGATTACGTTTAAATTTGTATAATTGTTTGTTACCACATGTTTGACAATAAATTGATTTGATAAATTTATCTTTAAACTTAAATAGCAAGTTTATAAGTTTTTCAAACATTAATTGGAGGAAGATACAGTGAAAACCTCCATATAGACGGACGTTAGCGTCCAAGGAACCTTTATTTTAACAAATTTTAAGACATTTTGTGCATTGGAATGAATTAAGGACATTAATGCAGTACCTACATATATGAAGAGTTTTGTAGACACAAAAAAATAATTTTTCATCTGTTTATAACAGTCGAATAATTATGGACCCTATCTATGATCACTTTTGTTGTTACTTGTAAGAATTTCATGACATAAACAAATCATGAAAGTATAATATAATCCTACCTTGCTCAACTGTACCTACTTACAAAAATTCTCCAATGTTTCTTTTGTTCTGATAAAAATATATGTACGAAGCCGAATACTAATATACTCATTCTGTCAACAACTGAGCTCTTAAATGAATATTATTTATCCAATTTGTCTATTTTTGTGTGCCTTACCTTTAAAAAAAACCTCTAACGTTCCAAAGATCGATCTCGCGTTCAATCACTAACTGATTTCATGCGAACAAACAAGAACCTTGGCTTACAGAAAGCTTGACACTAAACCAGATGTTTTTAACCCGCACGTTTTTGACTTGCTTTTTAAACGATGTACATATATACTATGTAGGTACCGTAAAAATATAAAAATAAAAATGCTTTTCTAATTTTATCTGCGGACTGAAACTTAAATTAAGCCTTAACGATGTATTTTGGACTCATGTTTTTACCTAATTGAAAATTATATATTTTTCAGCTAAATAAACTTGATTTCAAAATAAGTTGGAACAGCTGGTAGTTATGTCGAAGAAGTTTTCATGTTTTCATTAACACTTAGCTGGGTATAAGGTTTCGATTAAATCAAACCGATATAGTTCAAACAGTCCGTTATCATGATCATTTCAAATTGGTATGTTGGTTACAACTCTTGAAAATTGATATTAATTAAGTTATGTTCTGAAAATTTAAGTACATGAATTCAAAAATAACTTTTCAACATCTTTGAAAACAACTTTAATTGTCATCTTTTTGACCTATATTTGCTAGAAAATATTAATTACGTTATTTTTATGAAAAAAAAAATGTTCTTATTAAAAGTTCAGTTCCTGTTATAAAATACATTAGTGCAAAAAATTAGTGTTTATTGAAAACAATTTTTTAAACTTTATGTGGTGTATGTAATAGTCTTTAACAAATAAGAACTTGGTTTTCTTTTATTAACTCCTTATAGGATTTTATTGTAATAGGACCGATTTTGTGAATCTCCAGTTATGGCATATCTCCATGTTTCTAGGTTACTTGAATTCGAATCAAGTGGTGCATGTGTTTATGCATGTGTTTCTGCTCAATTATCTCACGAACAATTCATAGTATTGACTGGTCTAATTCGAGGTGGAAGTGCTTTATAATAGTTGATTGAGTTTTAAGCGAAACGGGATTAACGGTCTTTAAATAAGAAGGAAAAATCTCAAAGTTGTAAAAACTCGATATTTATGCATGAAAATTATTATAATTACAGTAGGTATAAATTACAACAATAAAAATATCACTATGTCATGAAATGAAAATGCTTACGAACTGATTGATGTGTGTTCCTGTGGCATAAGCTAGCAATCATCACTGTCGGATTGTTGTTTCTAAAAATTAACACTTGTATTGTTGAGGGTGGACTTTGGACTGAAATAGGCATATAATTTTGTACTCAAATGCTCAATTTTGAGTCTTCGGACAAAACAAACAAGAAATCTCAATAAGATCTTCAGGATTCTGAAAAAAAAGAAAAGAAATGGAATATATAATTGGAGTGTTTGATACTTCACGTGACATAAAATACAGGTAGGTGCTTCCATTTGCCTTGCAATTATAACAATGTTTTATGAAGTTACATTACATTACATTTCACAGTACTTCGCACATAAATGTAACGAACTACAGACAGATAGCAGCACTGGTGACTGAGACCATCGGCTGGGACAGAACAAGACATACAACAGAGAGAGAGACAGATAGACACATAGAAAGAAAGCACACATAACACAAACCTACGTGGCTCAGAGGAGGAGACTTGTATTGTCTCATGTTATCGCACAGGTGGCCTCAGATAAGCTGGCGATTTTTGTAGAAAAAGAATGCTGCTGAAGCTGGGGTTTGAACCCGTAGCGTTCGGCTTAGCAATCCACTACTCTATCCTCTGAACCATGGCCACCTGCTGTTTTATGAAGTTTTATTGTAACAAACATCAAATCCCTAAATCGCGTACGAAAAACTACCTTTAACGTCCTTTACTGCTACAAAAGAGTAGCAAATATGTTTTTGTATTACTTCTAAAAAAAAAAGTTTAAATTTAACAATAAAACATTAAAATTTAAAAATTCTTTAGTCAGTAAGCAGTTGCCCGTAGCTTAGTTGGTAAGTGCGTTGGTTGCTAAGCAGAACGTCGTTGGTTTTGAGTCCTATTCAGGCCAAGTTTTTATTTCATCTTTCACGGGCACTGCCTCTTGCGAAGACCTGACAAATCTTCCAAGAGTATCAATCTGTCATGAAAAAGTGCTTCTCGACTCTGCCGTTCGGAATCGGCGTTAAATTGTAGGTCCCCTCAATTCTTCAAACGCACTCAGAGAATTGTTGATGAGAGTAAGCCACTTAGGCCTTGGCTCTTCAAGAGCTGTCGCGCCACTCTATTTATTTATTTTTATTTTAATAGTCAGTAAGGAACTTAACATACATATTTCTGACTGGGATTCATACAAATGTTCCCAAAATAGGTACAAAAACGAACTGAGAAGATCTAAACGATCGTCCTGGCGATCCTTTTGTGATAAAATAGAATAAACTTCTGAATCCTCTAGGCTACGAAAAATTCTTTCAAAAATCTAATGCCTAGCTGTCTGACAACGGGCTGATGGCTTCTGGACAACCTCAAATGAAGAATCTCTTAACTTGCTACTAGAAACTAGTGATGGGTCAACTCGGTTCGCTAACTCGAGTCAACTCGGTTTGTTATTTTTTTTCAACTCGAGTTAGCTAACTCGGTTGCAGTGGCGTGGCGTCCATATAACACGATTCCTATCGTCTTACCTTTTAAAATTTGTCTCTTGTTCATAGAAAAAACCAGCAACATAAGTCTACAACTAAGCAGTCAACAGCCTATCTTTTCCCATACACACAATGTTCTTCAAGCCTTTTAAATTTGCGAGATACACACACAATACACAAAGCATACACGAAGCATTGAAAATCGCCGCGCAGAACATATTTTGTGTTTGTCCCTGTCTTTCCTACGATATACTTCCACCCTGGTGCCTCCCTTTTCAATACACGTTCTCTTATTGAAAAAAGTAAGACGATAATTTTCGTCTTTCTGCAATGTCTGCTTGGAAAAAATAATACAGTTTTCGCCTTCGAGTAATGTACAGCGAATTCGGTTTTGTTTTACTGTTTTGTTTTGTTCTACTCATCATTGTTTTGGATTATTTGCAAGTTTTAAGTGAATTTTAAGTAACGTAAATTTGTGAAAATTGTTAAAAACTGATAATTCTGAAATTTGTGAAAAGTAAACGTTGGAACTGTTTTGTTTTAATTATTTAAATGGCTTACAATGAAATGAAGTTCTTATTTTTTTTTAATACTAGTAACGTTACTTAAAATTTTATTTTATTTTCTTGCATTTCCACATAGGCTTCTTTTGAAACCGCTTTTTTATGCTTTAGGCTCATTGTGAATTTTAACCTAAATGACTTAAAGTATAGAAAAATTGGCTTCGATTAATCCACGTTTGGAATTTAGGGTACCTTCTATTTATTCCTTATTCATTTGTGTAGGTGATTCATTTTTCTCGACTTACCATTTGAAAATATCCACGCCACTGCTCGGTTTGCCAACTCAAGTTGAACGGTCCAACTCGGTTTACCAACTCGGTTTGCCAACTCGGTTTACCAACTCGGTTTGCAACTCGGTTTGCCAACTCGGTTTGCCAACTCGGTTTGCCAACTAGGTTTGCCAACTCAGTTTGCCAACTCGGTTCGCCAACTCGGTTTGTAACTCGGTTTGCCAATTCGGTTCGCCAACTCGGTTTGGCAACTCGGCTTGCAACTCGGTTAGCCAACTCGGTTTGCCAACTCGGTTCGCCAACTCGGCAATCGATAAAAAAACGAGTTAACTTGTTTCTAATTTTGTAAGGGTTTTTTAATTTTTTTAATTTTTCCATTTTGTATGAGTGTTCTAGACCGATTTTCGGGGCGATCCGGTAACATTTAGAACGAAATATCCCTCTAGCGACCTAGATTCGAACCTTATCTATCTATTGAGCCATTAACATTCAAATTCCATCAGCGGATGGCAGAGATTTTGAAGGATTAAAAACCTAATTTTTTCCCCCTTTTAAATGTCACTAGATCGATTTTCAGGGCAATCCGAGTTGGAAAACCGAGTTGGCAAACCGAGTTGCAAACCGAGTTGGCAAACCGAGTTGGCAAACCGAGTTGCAAACCGAGTTGGCAAACCGAGTTGGCAAACCGCGTTGGCAAACCGAGTTGGCAAACCGAGTTGGCAAACCGAGTTGGCAAACCGAGTTGGAAAACCGAGTTTGCAAACCGAGTTGGCAAACCGAGTTGGAAAACCGATTTGGTGAACCGAGTTGACTCGTTCAACTCGAGTTGGGCAAACCGAGTTGCAACTCGGTTTGCAAAAAAAACCAACTCGAGTTAACTCGGTTTGCAAAATTTACGGTTCGGCACATCACTACTAGAAACTAGATACTCATTTTCCCAGTAGCTCTCAAAATGTAACTTGTAACAATCAGTTGCACTCAATTACTACTACATCAAATCCACACGGTCTAATCACAAAAGATAAATTGAGATGGGCTATCAACAGCTTCGAACCGTACAAATCGGCAGGACGAGACGGCATCATTCCAGCTGAACTCCAACAAGCCTCGGAAATCATCACACCAATCCTTGGTTCCCTCAGTATGGAGATATGTGAAAGTTGTTTTCATACCCAAGGCGGGAAAATGCTCGCAAGTTAACCCTAAAGATCTCAGATCCCTAAGTCTATCATCATTCCTTCTTTAGACATTAGAAAGACTGGTTGATATACACCTTAGAGCAAACATTGACACAAGACGAATGTCTATGTCTCAACATGCCTACTGTAAGGGCAAATCGGTGGAAACGGCGGCGGCGGCACTACACACTTTAGTACGCATCATCAAATACTCCCTTCACCATAAAGAGTATACTATTGCTGCATTCCTTGATATAGAAGGCGCTTTTAACAACGTTGACACAACTGCACTGTCATCTCTGAATGTGGAGAGTTCGCTTGGTGAGTTAATTCTTACGATGCTAATTAGCAGAATAATTAACTCAGAACTAGGCGGCTGTTCCGCTTAAAGATTTGTCAGCAGAGTTACGCGTGCCGCAAGGTGGTGTTCTCTCCCCTCTACTCTGGAATCTGGTAGTTAACAAAATTCTAACCTGTTTGGATAGAGAGGGTTTCAGAGTGATAGCCTATGCTGATAAAGTTGCTATAGCTGTTTCAGGGAAGCATCTTAATACCTTAAAAGAACTCTTATACAAAATGCTCGAAATAAGCTAACACTTTGAGCGAATCGGTGTGGTTAAAGCGTTAACCTACACAAAACCGATTTAGTCCTATTTACTGGGAAATATAAAATTCCGCACATCGACCCTCCTTCTATAAACGGTATCCAATTAAAGTTTTCAGAGGAAACAAAATATCTGGGTCTTATTTTCGACAGAAAACTAAATTGGAAAAGCAAAATATACGAAAGAATAAGAAAATCTACGGTAGCTCTTTTCACCTGCAAAAAAGCCATTGGCAGTAAATGGGGTCTACAATCCAGAATCACTCACTGGCTATACACATCGGTAATAATCAGACCGATTCTTCTTTATGGTGTGACAGTATGGTGGACTGCCTTGGACGTAAAAATGAACTGTGATAAACACAGTAAAGTTTACCGCTCAGCATGCTTAAATATAAGCGGATCACTTCGTACGACCCCATCTGCGGCACTAGACACCCTACTCTATCTGACACCTCTGGATATAATCACCAAACAAATAGCTGCTAGTTCAGGTATTCGCCTGAATGCCTCTTCACAGTGGACCAACAATAACATTGGCCACTCTGTTATTCTTAATTATCTAGAATCAATTCCAAAGCACACAGACTACAGCATTCCTCAACTACAGTTCGATAGAAACTTCCAAATTTCTATACCTTCCAGATTCTTCTGCGAAAATAATACATTCCTGGAAGACGAGGCAATCCACTTCTATACAGATGGATCGAAAACTTGTGATGTGGTTGATGCAGGTGTGTACTCTGAACGACTAAAACTAAGTTTCTCATTCAGCCTTCCACATCATTGTAGCGTGTTTCAGGCAGAACTTTTGGCGATTAAATATATAAAATCACTGGACTCTTTCTCTACAAATTCAATTACGGTGCAAAACTGTCGATCGCCTCTAATGGAGATGGCACAACAGTTTAACATTCACCTTCACTGGGTGCCGGGCCATAGAGGCATTCCAGGAAACAGCAAAGCCGATGAACTCGCCAAATATGGTACAACATTACTCATTAAACCATAAATGGCTTATGTTGGTATACCAATCGCTACATGTAAATTTTTGCTGGAACAAGATGCTACTAAGGGAACCAAAATCAGGTGGAGTAACATAGCCACCTGTCAGGCGACGAAAAATATTTGGCCTAAACTGGACTTAAAGCGATCTTGGTGCCTGATATCTCTAAGCAGATTGCATATACGCTCGTTAATTGGTGTCATAACTGAACATTGTCTAATAGGAAGATACACCGCGCGACTGGGCGTATTTTCAAACGATTTCTGCAGAAGCTGCATGGATGAGGAAGAGGAGGCAACAGTTCTTCACCTCCCCTGTACCTGTCCTGCTCTGGCTCATAAACGTATGATTCACTTAGGAGAATTCTTTTATAATGATCTTAACTGTCTCAACTTACTTACTTATCCGGCTCACAATCCATGAAGGATCTCAGCCTGAGATATTGCAGCCTTCCATCGTGAACGGATGCACTCTCCAGTCGTCGAGACCAAGCGCTCTGGCATCCGCAGTCACTAGGTCCTTTTGTACCGTAGGTTCAGCCTTCCTTGTCGTCTCGAACCTGGGGGCTGGGATGAGAAGACTTTCTTGGCTGGAGCGTTGTCATCCATTCGCTCGATGTGGCCGAGCCAATGTAGTCGTCTTTTCTTGGCCTTCTGGACTACATCCACAGCTCATACAGTTCTCGGTTGTATCTTCTTCTCCATTCGCCATCGTCGCATACGGGACCGAAAATCCGTTGAAGAATTTTTCTTTCGAAAGTGTCCAGTATCAATTTTCCTTTTTTACTTATCGTCCAGCACTCGGCGACGACGACGTAGAGTAAGACTAGTAAAATCAACGTTTTGTATAGCAGACACTTTGTCTTTTGAGTGAGGAGTTTTGAACCCAGTTTTTTGGCAAAACCGAAGCAGCAGCGGTTCGCTAGGGTAATTCTTCTTCGGATCTCAACTAAGGTGTCGTTTGTGGGATTGATGTTTGTTCCAAGGTAGGTGAACTCCTTAAGTACCTCGAAATTGCTGCTACCAACAGTGACGTTTTGTCCTAGGCGGTGGACAGATGTTGCTTTGTTTGTTGATAGCATGTACTTTGATGAAAAGATAGTGGGCTTCGACTTGAAATTCGTTGGTCTTTTCCAGGATCTGCCTCAGTGTGAATATTTGGTCTGGCCTGAAGCCACACTGGTACGTGCCGATTATTGTGTTGCAGAAAGGTTTAAGACGCTCACACAGCACGTTGGATAGGATTGTATGCAACATTAAGCAGGGATATGCCAAGGTAGTTTTTGCATGACATCGGATCGCCTTTTTTGTAGATGGGGCATATGGAACTTATCGACCAGTCAGTGGGCATGCATTCTTCCTCCCACACTTTGGTGATGACCTGGTGCATGCGGTTCATCAAAACACCTCCTCCATATTTAAAGAGTTCCGCAGGTAGATATGCCATCTGACCCGGCGGACTTGTTATTTTTTAGCTTTTGGGTGGCTCTTTCTACCTCTTCTGTGCTGGGGGCTGGGACTGGGTCTTCGTTGACTGGTCTTGCTTCTCTTTCGTCATCTAATCTTCTACGTTTCGTAAGGAACTCTAATTAGTTTCATTGAGCTTTCGAAGAAAGCCTTTTAGATTCATGTGATATCACAATGGGCCTTCAATTGGCCTAAGTGTGTCTTTTTACATCCATGACATTTCTTAGAAATTTTATATCAGATTTAAATACATATACGTCAGTACACACTAGATGCAGATGTGCAAATTGTTATTAATCATACGTATCTACTTAATAAATATGTGAGTGAATATAACAAAGAATTGACAACAGCGAGTACCTACGTAACGAACAAAACATATGTATTTGCTGTGCTTATAACTTGTTTAATTTTCCATTTGCGTGTTGACAATGCATTTTTTAGAGCAACAAAATCTGTTTTCGATTTCGTATCTGATAAAAGGTGTATCCAAGTTAATAATAGAGCAATCTACGCTGGAAGCTAAACAAATATAATCAAGTAAAAGTATATTGTAGTTTCTATCTTAGTCCCAAGCCAACGTTGTGTATTACTTCAAATATAAATCCCGTTCGCCGTTTTTGGGGTAAAAACTTCAAAACTACCACTTATTTTCAAGGGACATCATGAATATTGCTCAAATGTCAAATATGTCTTTTTCGTAACGTGTTAGTCAAAAGTGTCACAGTATCTCTGATTAGTGATTTATCAACGGTTTAAATCACTTGAAAATTCGTATTTCATTTTTTAATGGATGAATATTAAAATATTATATATATAAAAATAATGTAGGTAAATTATTTTACATAGCATGAAGGCGGATAAAACTGAGCCTTCATCGCGAGATCTACTTTCCAACACAAAATGAATTTTTCAATTCAAACCCAAAGTGGCTGAGATTTGCGTGTTCGCGTTTAATAACATTATTTTCCACTGTTTATTTGTTGGTGGAAAACTGTTATGATTCTATTGTACTGTATTCTATTGTATTGTATTGTTCTTGTTTTTTTTTACTCATTATTTTCCTTTATAACTAAGAACTAAATAACAATTCATTTTTATAAGTTAGTACAGGTTCAATGATATCGAACATTTTTTAACTAGGAAGTTAGTTCTGAATGGCAAATCATTTTTTACTGTTGTGAGATGAAAAATAAAGATAAAAGAAATATTATAAAGCAAGAAGTATAAAAAACATACATGTTAATTCATTATAATAAGCTTACATATTGATAATTTATTTGGTGCTGATAAGAAGATCCTACGATCCTAAGATAAAGAGCTGAATAAGTGTAAACATGTGTAAAATCCTGTCTTTAAGCATAAGGTACGTTGACTCGGCTCAAATTGTTAATACGTATGTATATGCAAGCCCAAAACAAATTATTTTACAAAGTTTTTGTAAACAAAAAGGTTTAATCAAATACATTTTTCTTGTGACTTACAACGTACCTAACATGATTTGATAATGATTTGTATAATTCAATTACAACCCCCAAATACTTAAAATGTTGAAATCGTTAGTAAATTTCAAAAATACTATTGCCAGGCATCATAAAACTAATAAGTGAAGTGAACGGTCCCTCGCTTGCACTCTCCAGTCGCCGAAACCAAGCACTCTGACATCCGCAGTCAATTGAACCTTGTACTGTAGGTTCGGTCGTCCTTGTCGTCTCGAACCTAGGAGCTGGGATGAGAATACTTTCTTGGCTGGAGCGTTGTCGTCCATTCGCTCGATGTGGCCGAGCCAATGTAGTCGTTTTTTCTTGGGCTTCTGGACTACATCCACATCTCGTACTGTTCTCGGTAGACCGAAAATCCGTCGAAGAATTTTTCTTTCGAAAGTGCCCAGTATCAATTCCTCTTTTTAGGGTTCCGTTTACAGAGTGTAAACGAAACCCTTATAACATCACTTTGTTTTCTGTTCATTCATCTTTCACAAGCGATTTCTTCGAATCTGCTTGGCCCATTGCAATGAAATTTGGTACACATATTTTAGTATTCAGTAGTAATCTAAAAATGTTGTTTTCATGTTTCGAAATTATTAAAGAATGAGGAAAAAGATAAAAAGCAGCCAAAGCAAGAAAGTCGTCGTCCGAATGTTCGAGCATTCTGTAGCGTGTGGAGGCGAACCGAAAAATTAGGACGCTTGTACAAAAAGATTGTACAAGCATACTTGTTAAGCATGCTGTTGTGTGTGTAGCGAGTAGCGACCCTTATGAATTGGAACTCAAAACTTTTTGATTTTAAGTAAAACTCAGCTTAAAATGATATTGTAATATTTGGCTTGGTCCGACAATTAAAACTTATTCACTTTTTAAATAAAACACAAGTTCACTTTATTCAAATCACTCACAAACTTATTTATTCAACACTTTCAATTATAACTTTGCAAACACAGTATCTTTACTTTATCTCAGTTCACAATCAACTATTGCTTCGCCGCCAAACGGGCTATTTATATAAAAAAAAATTGGTTCTAGAAACTACTATATTGGTTCTTGGAGAAGCTTGAATGTTCGAGAAGAGAATATTGGGATTACTTTTTGTAGGGGCTAACGTTCTTATTTTCTTAATGCTAAACAAAAAGTTTCTCTTAATCACTAGGTATTGCCCCTCACAAGTGTTTACTACTACAATTAAACAATATTAGAGTTAAAGAGATACAGAGTAAGTAAAGAGAGTAAGAAAAGTGTGTACATTAAATATCGAAAGAGATACAGAGCGTAACAGATAATAAAGTATACACATTAGAAATTACAATAGAAGGAGATACAGAGCGTATGAGATAAATAAAGTGTATACACATTACATTGCCCCCTCCTTAGGATTGATCGTCCCGAACAAATCCATCATTCTCATCACCACTGTAGCGATGTAGTCGGTCGCGGTGTACGACTTTAAGTTTACCTCTGACTCCTTTTTGTATCCGGTACACGACGTCATTGATTTTGCTAATCACTGTATATG
This sequence comes from Sphaerophoria taeniata, assembly GCA_943590905.1. NCBI lineage: Eukaryota > Metazoa > Arthropoda > Insecta > Diptera > Syrphidae > Sphaerophoria > Sphaerophoria taeniata. The sequence goes on from OX016541.1 coordinate 71,701,606, forward strand.
GACCTTCCCAGTCCCGTTGAAGTTTCGGTGACAACCCTTTTTGTCGATGGGGATTGTAAAGCCACACTCGATCTCCTGCTTGGAACTCTGTTGTTGTCGCTCGTATATCGTAGCGTGTCTTCATTCGGTCACTGAACATCTTTATTTTTGACCTGGTATCGTCGTGGATCTGAAGGAGTCTTTCTCTGAGGTCATCCAAGTAGTCATAATCGGCTTGCGGTTCCGACGTGGGACATCCAAATTTGATTTCGCTCGGCAATCTGATGTTCCTTCCCATCAAAATCTCAGGTGGCCAGTTGAGCTATGTCTTGCACTTCGATACGCCATCAAAAACAGTGGAATGTGTCGATCCCAATCTCGCTGGTTGTCGTCCACAACTTTGCAAAGATGTTCCTTAAGGGTTCGGTTGAACCGTTCGACCATGCCATCAGATTGTGGGTGGAGTGGTGTTGTTCTTGTCTTCTTGATGTGAAGAAGCCCACAAACTTCCTGGAACATGTTTGATTCAAAGTTCCTTCCCTGGTCGGAATGCAGTTCTAATGGAACACCGAATCTGCTCACCCAGTTGAACACAATTTGGTCTGCGACTGTTTTGGCTTCTTGATTCGGAATGGCGTATGCTTCAGGCCACTTGCTGAAGTAATCCATGACGACCAGAATATAACGATTTCCATTATTTGTTTCCGGAAATGGACCCGCCACGTCTACTGCAATCCTTTCAAAGGGTGATCCGACATTATACTGCTGCATTTGGCTGTGATTCTTTTTGTTCGGGCCTTTGGTGGCAGCACAGGTATCACATTTTCGGCACCACTTCTCGACATCTTCCCTTGCATGTAGCCAATAGAATCGTTGTCGAATCTTTTCTAGCGTCTTGTTTACTCCTAGATGGCCTCCCGAGACTCCATCATGCATCTCTCGCAGAACGTCCATAATCTTCGATCTCGGTATGACTAGCTGCATTACATAGGACTTTCCATCCGCTGATTCCCACTTACATCGAAGGACACTGTCTTGGACATGCAACGAGTCCCACTGTGCCCAATAGGCCTTCAGAGCCGGACTTCTGTCGGAGATATCAGCCCATTCTGGTTTTTCCTGGTGTTCCTTGCATGCGAGGATGGGTTCAATATCTGGGTCCTCTTGTTGAGCCTTCCTCAACTCGTCGTTGCTCCAGCCATAAATGGGATCGGTTCTGGTTCGTTGGACAGTAACCACTTCTTTTTCTTCTTGGCGTCTGCAATGCTTACAGTCTTGCTTACATGGTCTCCGAGACAGTGCATCAGCATTTGAGTGAAGCTTCCCCTTCCGATGTTGAATTTCATAATCGTAGGTCTGCAGCCTCTCAATCCATCTCGCCACTTGACCCTCTGGATTCTTGAAATTCAAAAGCCAGTTTAGTGCTCCATGGTCGGTTCGGAGAAGAAACTTCTGTCCATAGAGATACTTATGGAAGTGCTTTGTTGCCAAAATCAGTGCAAGAAGTTCTCTTCTGGTCACAAATAGTTTCTTTCCGACTTCGAGAGTACCTTGCTGTAATAGGCAACCACCTTTTCTTCGCCATCATGTACCTGTGACAATACAGCACCAATCCCGACATTGCTGGCATCAGCCTCAATGATGAACGGTTTTCCTGGAGTCGGGTAGGTCAGCACTGGTGCATTACACAAGCGTTGCTTGAGCTCTTGAAAGCTGCGCTCGCACTCACCTGACCATTTAAACTGTTTTCCCTTTTCCGTTAGCTGATGTAGACTCTTGGCGATCTCAGCAAAATTCTTGACGAAGCGCCTATAGTAGGTGGCTAGACCCAGAAAGCTTCGGAGTTGATGTTTGTCCTGTGGTGTTGGCCAATTCTTCACGGTGTCAACCTTATCAGGATCCGTCTTAACTCCTTGGGATGAGATGATATGTCCCAGGTATTTCACTTCGGTTTTGAAGAGTGAACACTTTTCTGGATTGAGCTTGAGGTGGGCTTCTCGAAGTCTTTGAAACACGGCTCTCAGATTTGTACAATGTTCGTCAAATGTTTTCCCGTATACGATGACGTCATCCAAATAGACCAGGCAAGATTTCCAAGTGAGTCCTTGCAGGACGCATTCCATAAGGCGCTCAAAAGTCGCTGGAGCATTGCACAGTCCAAAAGGCATCACTTTGAACTGCCACAATCCGTTTCCTGTCGAGAACGCTGTCTTCTCTTTGTCTTCAGGATGGATTTCTACTTGCCAGTATCCACTTTTCAGGTCCAACGTTGAGAACCATTGTGCTCCTTCCATTGCGTCCAGAGTATCACTGATCCTAGGCAGAGGGTAGCTATCCTTCTTGGTCACATCATTCAACCTTCGATAGTCTACGCAAAAGCGGGTTGATCCGTCTTTCTTCTTTACCAGGACCACTGGAGACGCCCAAGGGCTTTTAGAGTTTTCGATCAGACCCTCTTCTTTCATGGTGGTTATCAGTTCTTCAACCTCACCTTGTTTGGCTAGTGGAAGGCGTCTTGCAGGTTGACGGATCGGCTTTGCATCCCCGGTGTTGATTCGATGTTGAACCAGTTGTGTTCTGCCATATTTCCCTTGCGATGACGAAAAGATGTCTGCAAATTCTTCGAGGAGACCTTCTGCAGTTCTTCGTTGTTGGTGGCCAAGATTAGAGGACTTGAGAATGTTCGTCTTTATGGAGTTCAGCTCTTTGGACTTCAATGTTTGCCTTGGCTCTTCTTCGCTGATCCTTGTTATCGCTGACACAGATTCGCATTGTCCGACAATCTCACCTTTTCTAAGCTTAACTTCGTACGGCTTGACGTTCAGTATTCGTACGGGAACCATGTTCTTTACAGGTCTAACAAGAGTCTTCCCAATGGTGACGTTTTGGGAGGACTTTACAGATGCTGGTTCGACCATGAGGTATCGATGGCTTCCAGGCTTACCCTTCAATTTCGTCTACACGAATACTTCTGAAGAAGCAGGCAAAGTCAGATCTTCTTTGATGACGGTTTTCACAGATAGCGAGGTCTCATATGGGTGAATCCCATAGATCATCGGAATCTCGATATTTCGATATTTCAGGACTTGGTTCCCGATGTCCAATATCAATCCGTGATCTTTCATGAAATCGACGCCGACAATGCACTCGTCGCATATATCTGCTACCAGGAACAGGTGAGAGAATTCCAGCTCTGCCATCCGGATCTTAAGACGTACCTCACCATAGACTTTTGCGGCTTCTCCAGTTGCAGTCCTTAGACGATAGCTATTGGTGTTGTGGAGCCATGTCTTCTTAACGAGGTCCTGCCGTACAATGGACGCCGTGGCACCGGTGTCGATGGTAGCCACACATTTGTTGCCGTTTATACTTGCTTCCACGGTCAGGCTCTTGTTGTCACGTTTCGTTTGAGAAACCTGGATGGTGTTTCTGTAGCTATCGGTACTAGAAGCCAGCTTCTGTCCCTCGAAGTTGGTGGGGTGGGAAACAACTTGGGAAGCAACATTGTTGTAGGTGTAACTTTGACCAGTTGACATATTTCTGTGTTCACAGTGTTGGCATGCGGTTCCTCTTCGCGGTAATCTGCACTGTCGTTGAAGATGCCCGGTCTTGTTGCAGTTCCAGCATCGTGCTCGTCCATCTTGCTGACTCCTTTCCAGAGTAGCCTTCTGACAAGAGCATTCTTGGACTTCCAATTCTCTCACGCGATGCACGTTTTGGGAAGCTTGTTCTGCGGCTTCCATTGTAAGAGCGAAAGCCAATGCTTCTGGTAGTGTTTGCTTTCCGGCAGTGCGAATAGCCCTTTGGAGATTTATATCGCTCACAGCTCTCACAAAGGCTTCAACAGCAAGTTGATTTATTATCTCGTTGCCAGCTGTTGGGTATGCCAGGTGAACTAATCGCTCGATATCTGCCTGAAGCTGCTGCAGAGTTTCACCTCTTTTCTGTGCCCTGTTGTTTAGTTGAACTCGGAAGACTTCTGTCATGTGGCTATCCCCAAACCGCAGTTCGATTGCGTTTACCAGAACTTTGAAGTCACCGTTCTTCTCTGCTGGGATGGTTTGTAGCAGTTCAGCAGCTGCTCCTCTCAAGGCAAGCGTAAGAGCAATGTATTTTTCGTCATCGTCCCAGCCGTTTGTTATCGCTGCTGCTTCAAACTGTTTCTTGTAGATTGACCACGGTATCTGACCATCAAAGCTTGGAGGATTCACTTCTCTCTTTCTTGAGCACTCACCAGAAGGTTCTCGAGCTTTCATCTTTCGCACTTTTTCTAGTTCATTTGTGATGGTTTCGAATTGTTCGTCCATTTTCTCGAAAAGTGCATTTTGTTTTTCGACGCGCTCGTCGAGAGTATTGATTTTCTCTTCGAAGTCCGTAAACCTGCCCTTTAAAAGGTTTCTCTGTTCGTCAAACCGCTCTAGAATATTCTGCTGTTCTTGCTTTTGGTCATTTCTTTGAGCCTCTAGTTGCTTGAGGACATTTCCTTCTAGTTGTTTGAGGACATTCTCTTGCTCGTTCTTCTGCTCGTTTCTTTGAGTTTGTAGTTGCTCGAGAACATTCTTGTTTTGAGTTTCTAGTTGCTCCCGAACATCATTTCTTTGAGCTTCTAGTTGTTTGAGTACGTTCTCTTGCTCGTTCTTCTGTGCGTCAAACCGCTCTAGCACATTCTTTTGATTCTCTTCAAATTTGGCTAAAAGAAGAGACATCATGTCAGATATGGCAGTTGAATTTACCTCTTGCACTTTTGCTTCCACTTCGAAAGCAAACGTATCTGGGTCTTCATTTTGTTCTTCCAGATATTCCTGTAGCCGTTTTACGAGTTCGTTTTTATATCCTGCCCCACTTAAGCCACGTTTGCTTAATTCGGCCTTTAGCTCAAGGACAGTTAAGTCTTTCACAACTTTACTCATTTTTTTTTTTTTTAACTTCACTATTTCAAACAAAATATTTTAATCACTGTTTTATTCTCAATAAGTTTTAATCCCACTTCTGACACCAATGTAATATTCGGCTTGGTCCGACAATTAAAACTTATTCACTTTTTAAATAAAACACAAGTTCACTTTATTCAAATCACTCACAAACTTATTTATTCAACACTTTCAATTATAACTTTGCAAACACAGTATCTTTACTTTATCTCAGTTCACAATCAACTATTGCTTCGCCGCCAAACGGGCTATTTATATAACAAAAAAAATTGGTTCTAGAAACTACTATATTGGTTCTTGGAGAAGCTTGAATGCTCGAGAAGAAAATATTGGGATTACTTTTTTTAGGGGCTAACGTTCTTAATGCTAAACAAAAAGTTTCTCTTAATCACAAGTGTTTACTACTACAATTAAACGATATTAGAGTTAAAGAGATACAGAGTAAGTAAAGAGAGTAAGAAAAGTGTGTACATTAAATATAGAAAGAAGAAAGAAAAGAACCAGAGAGAGAAAACAATTATGCGGCAACAAGGGAGCAGTATACAGATTGTTGCCGCATAATTGTTTTCTCTCTCTGGTTCTTTTAGTTATAGACTTAACTTCTTAATTAGAAGTGTTTTTGTACATTTTTTTTTAAATTTAATTGTAAAATTGTAAGTTTTTCTTATTCTTGTTGTCCATAATATTGTACTATGTGGTTTTATTTCATGTCCAATAAAGTTCCCCTGAGGAAGGCAGCAACCCCTGCCGAAACGTCGGGAAAAGTCAATGTAACAACCTTTTGTTTCATTACAACGATTAATGTGACCAAAAAAGCCGAAGGAAAGCTTAATTTTTCCAAAACACACACGTAAATATTAATTGGTCAATAAATTATCTTTCAATTGTAAGCTATTGAATGCGTATGAAGACTTATTTGACTTTAATATCAATAAAAACAAGCTAAAACTAATTCTTAAAACCAGTGTTCCACGTTCTTAAATGTTTTTTTTTTTTTATTATTTTTTGTATTGTTTGTCTCATTGAAATTTTACTTTCTTAATTACTTACTTTCTTGACAAGTGTCTTCTACACGCTTATTTTTTGTTTTTTTCGTGTTTTTATAATTTTTTGACTTAAAATTTTAAAATTTTTGGATTTTAAATTTTGCATTGTTACTTTTTTTTTGCTTTTTGTAAGATTTTAATTTAACTTTGATTTATTTTGTTTTTCTCTTTTATACCTGCTTGCATTAAGCAGTCCCTAACTCTTGCCTTCCTAACGTTCGTATCGCCATCGCTTTTTTTATTTTATTTATTTCAAATAATTTCTAATTAAGTGCCGATACGACTAGCAACCGTAATTGCAATCGTACTCGGTGAAAATGGACCCCAGCGCGTGCGGTATCTGGGGGGGAAAGAGGCGTGGGAATTAAAAATAAAAAAACAAAAAAACTAACACCACACTAAGTGATGAGCCGGTGGTATAACACAGTTCCTGTGTTGGCAAACCATTGGTCGTAAAATGGTGCTTGCTATAAGCCCATACGACCAATTCTGATAGTGTAAAAAAAAGGTCGTAAAAATCCTCCTTGCTAAACTCCTCAGCATTAACTGATGTTTTGTAGTGTGGCCTTAGTGTGGATTACAGCCAGGCGATTACTAATTGGCTTGAAATCCATGACTTTCGATCTTAGTCGATTTCCCAATCTTTGATGACAGCTGTAATAAATGTCGCATTTTTTTCTTTTCATTGTCCCTGATGGGTCTACCACAAAATGTCGAATGCAAATATCGTGAAAACAAAAATCTCGAACGAAAAAAAACTTGAAAACAAAAACCTCGGACATAAAATCTCGAAATACAAAAATCTCGGAAAAAAATCCCGAATGCCAAATTCGCTCGTGCGAATGGAACCATTATCTGAAAAATTATTTATTTTTTCGAGATTTTGGCAATTGGAATTTATTTCTTAGCATAGAAGACTTATGCCCAATTTCAAAAACAACTTTTAAACATTTAACAACTTTTAAACCGTAAAATGAGATTTTGTCGTTTCACCAAGCGTTTTTTAAGGAAACAAGCTTTTAAACGCCTTCTAAAACTAAATGCCCATTTTTGGCTCATTAAATTTTAAAAGTGTCATTGAATATTTTAAAAACTGAATATAACGCTTTCTCATTTTTTTCACATAATTTTGATAAGCATGCCAATTTTGACAAAAATTTCCTTGGAATTTCCCACTTTAAGTTGGTGAAACTCAAAAGTTTTAAGGGTCTGATAAAATTTAAAGAGATTTTCGCTAAAAGTGCTTTTAGTGTTTGTTTATGAAATTGACCATTAAAGTTTTAGTTGGTAAGCCACACGTTGGCCTCAGCCTGTACAAGCTGATTCATGTTTTAGTGCAGGATGAACCGGAAAAATGTAGGGTAGAAAAACTTGAAATGGGGGAAGAATTTAATATGAGGAGGGAGTATGCCACGAATTTTGACTATAATGGAAGAAAAATAAGAAAAGCTATATCAATATCGGTTTCTTATGAAGCTTAGTTCAAAACTCTTTTTGTTAATTGAATATTTTGTAAAATTTTGTTTAATTTAGTAAAATTTTGTTGTTTTGTTAAAAGTAAGAATAAATAAAAATATGAATTTAATTAGAAAAACATGTTTTCTTTCTGAAATATAATTAAAAAATAAATCTCGAAAAATCTCTAGTTACCATTTTTTTTTTTAGATATTGTCTTTCATGATCCCGTCCCTGATCCTATCCATCGTATTTCCTGGATCGCAGTAATTTCTGACATACTGGGTGAGGACAGATTCAAGTTTTCGAATCTTGCTACCGGTAAAATTTCGGCTGATTTTATACTGGACGTTCAAAATCGGTGTGTGTGCAATAAGCCGTGCACGGTACACCAAAGTTAGTCTTTTAAAACAGTCAAAAAGTGATGCCAAAACTCAAAATCAGATTTTACTGTAGAGCATTGTTTTTTTTCTAAGAATGTGACCAAGAATTACCGGACACCCTGTATTTGGTTATCCGTGTCGACTAACGAATGAAAACATCCCATCATGTACATATTAAAACAATTTCATATGATATTTCATCAATTTAATATGAATATTTCATAATAGTTTATGTGTGTACACAATTGTACATTCTAATGAACAGTGCAAGTATCAATTACTTCTTCTTAAGGTTTATCACATAAAAAAAGAAAATAATTAGTGGTTGAATGATATAGATATTTAATTTAATAGTTAGCTTCAACAAACAATAGTGTTATTTGATATCCACTTCATTACGATTATTGAATCACTAGCTTAACTTATAATTTTTGTTCATTCAGGAGAACTTTTCAAGCACATTCGTTACGCTCTGTCCACCCAGAGTAAAATAATTCCTAGTCAACAAATACATATATGTGTAGAATGGGGGAAAAACGTTTACATAATTTTATAAAGTTTACTTACATGCAAAGGGTAGGTAGTTCTTACTTATTTCTTATTATCATAATCAAGTTATGTGATTAAGTTGAAAGAAAAATTGGAACTAGTTTTTCGGGCCAATAAGTTATCAATGTTTTCTTGTTCTTTTTAAAACTTAAAATAATTTGGCTAATATTTATTAATGTCGATTCTACTTTAACAAACATAAATATTTGTGAACAATTTAATTGTTAATTTTTAACTCTCCAGAGGAACTTATTGTATTGTGAAGCCCCAGTTACAAGGTCACCAGAATTCAAGCTTTTTAGCGTAATGGCTGTGTGTTTATACACATTTTTTTTTATGTAATAAGCACGCACTCAAGGGGTTTATATTCAATTTTAATGCCAAAGCATTGTGCGGGCCTTAGGAAAAGTAGGGTAGACGGAGAGGATTTAGGATGAGGTGTCAGTTAACATTGGTCTTGAATTCTTGAACATTGCAATGAATGGGGAACACAGAGTGTGGAAGAGAATTCCACATTCGCGTAGTACGGCTAAAGAATGATTCCCTGAACATGATTGTACGCCCGAAGCTGGGCTCTAGGGTGAATTGATGGGCATTCTTGGAGGCGCGGGTATAACGGTTGAATATCTTAAGGGGAGGAATGCAACTGGCTATTTCACTAGAGCATAATCCGTTGAAATAACGGTAAAAGAGGATGAGGCATGAGACATTACGTCGATGTTCAAGTGACCTAAATGTCTCAACGATGGTATGTTCACTAATCATCTTGAACGCTCTGTTTTGAATAGGGTGACGTGGTCATCAATGCACCAGTGGTGCAGAATGCACCACGGCTGTACACGCCAAACCGGCCGCTGGATTAGTGTATACCTCTTTCAAATGTAACCGTTACTTTTAGAAACTCCGATAGACTTAAGTTTGAAAGTGTTTCTCTTTGGTGGCTCACTTGTGCGGAGTGTTTTATAAATTAACAGTGATAAAGTGAAAAAATAAGGTTAGCTTATTTTTTTAATATCTGAGTGAAATTAAAGAGTTTCTTTACAACAGATCAATTAAACAGTTTTTTGAACATTTGCTAACATTTTAAAATAAGGAGTGAATAGTTTTGTTCCTTTTGTTATAAACTATTTCAATTTGTTTAAAAAATGTCAGGGTGGTGCATAATGCACCACATAAGCATGGTACTGAATGCACCGTGGTTTACTGTGTAAAAAAACAAAGATGAAATAAAGGAACGACTGCAGCAGCTAAAATTTAACTGATCAAAAAGATACCGCAAATTCATCAGTTGCTTTGAATTCTAAACTTCTTAACCGTCCATTTGATGAACTTAAATCCTATAATAACTTTGCTTTAGTGGATTTCCTCTAATTTGTTTTTATTTTAAAGTTCCCTTAAGTGATATGGTCTTTTGATCGTTTTTTTTTTCTATTTAAGTTCTCGTATATTTTTGTTTGAAAAAATAAATCTGTCTATGACGTTAAAAAATTGTTTTAATTCTTTAAATAAATATGTGGTGCATCGTGTACATACGACTGGTGCATTCAGTACATACCATGGTGCACCATGCACCATTTGCTTTTTTGGGAAAAAGTATTTTTTACACAAAGAATTCAGATCATATCGAAAATATAAGTTCGTACGTATTTTCATAACATATCTAAAGAATGAAATACAAAAATACATAACAAAAAGAGTTCATTGGAAAAAGTTATGGTCATTTGAAATTAGGGTGGTGCATTGATGACCACGTCACCCTACTGTCCAAAAGATTTAGGTACGTCGTACGTACTCAAGCTCTGGACCTATGTTTTATAGATGGTAGCCAAATCAGCATCATCTCAAGAAACCCAAACATATTGCGAAATTTTTGGCGACGTATGTGCTTGTTCCATAAGAGGTGGTCAGTGATGCACATACGGAGAATCTGGAGGTGTTCGGTTTCACTAATGCAAGATACAAGACAGCATTGAGTTTTCGAACCATTAAACTCCACGCGGTTTTTTATTCCCCATTGTACAATGCTGTTTAAGTCAGAGTTTAATGAGCTTATCATTTTTAGCCGTTGCAGTTCCACATTCGAAGAGGAGGGATATGACATATGAGTCCGGGAACAAATATGAAAAATTAGGAGTACTATCGTCATCGAATCAATGTATTGGATTAGAAGTTACAGACAAGAGATTATTAATAAAAATGAGAAAGAGGGTTGGAGACAAAACGGAGCCCTGGGGCACACCAGCATTTATATTGTGGGTTTCAGACTTGAACCCGTCCAATAGAACTTGTTTCGAATGGTTCGAAAGAAAGTTTCTAATCCAACGAAGGAGGGAATCATCAATGCCGAATGCACGCATTTTCGATTAGAGAGCTTGGTGCCAAACTTTATCAAATGCCTTTGAAATATCAAGCGCAATAATCTTACTTTCTCCAAAACGATGTAAAGATTTGTTTCACTGTTTGGTGAGATAAACCATCAAATTACCAGTGGACCTATTGCTGCGAAAGCCGTACTGCGTACTGCCGAAGCTTTCAAGATATTTCTTAAGCTAATAATTTATCACCGTTTCCATGACCTTAGGAAGAAGGGACGTTAGTGTAATTGGACGATAATTGAAGAGCACGGAGGATTCGCCTTTTTTTGGTATAGACTGGACAAATGCTGTTTTCCAACTACTCGGAACGAGCCCAGAAGAATAGAATAGATGAAAAAGTTTACGCAAGGGTTTTGCCAGCGTTGAAGAACACCTCTTTAGAACAATAGCGGGATACCATCCGGTTCAGCGCATTTGTGTTTTCGCAAGTGTGAAAGAAGATTTGTCCCATGGAATCTTTGACGCGCTCAAGAACTGGAGGAGTCATGACACTCTCTGGCAGTGAAGAGTTGGAGGCGAACTGCCTAGCCAAATGGTTAGCTTTCATGAGAGAGCTAACAACTGGAGTGTCATTGTCAACAAGCGTAGGGACCGAGGAAGAAGAAGAATTCTTCATATTTTTTTACAAATGACCAAAAATTCTTACTTTCTTTGGGACATTGCAGTATTTTTTGCCTTAATTTCTGGTCATGCAAAAACTTGGTCCTTCGAATATTGGCATACCAGGCCTTCCTGGCTTGTTTAAACTTATTCCGGTTTTCCTCAGAAGGATTGGCTTTGTAACAACGGAAACTTACCTCTTTAACCCTGGTAACCTCTTTACAGCTAACATTAAACCATGAGTTCTCTTTGGGTTTGATGCTTTTAACCCTATTCGGGATAAAAGTTCTCATTCCAAGAAGAATTAAACTTGTAAAAATATCCGCACTGGAGTCTGCGTCAATATCCAAGATACATAGTGACCAGTTTAAGAGCCTGAAAATTTTATTGAGAATATATGTAATAATTTATTACATAATATGTAATAAATTAATAGTTCATAAACAATGGGCACTGCTAAATAATTATAATTTTAGTAAATAATTTATTTTATACAACGTACTGATAACCATGACCCACCCTTGATCATATATTCACGGTCTACCCACGGTTGGTGGTATGGAAAACAGGTAAGGCTGAAATTGTGGAGAATTTTATACTCTACAACTTTCTTATAGGTGTAAATCTTCTTTAACAGAGATATTCGCGAAAACGCGGTTTTAATGGCCTTTGACCTTCAATATCTTACGACACGAACACGATGGAAATTGTGACTTTTGGCACAATAATAAGGACGACTGATCAAAGGTATTTACCCATTTACAACTTATTATCTATCATTCCGAGGTTGACCCCTAAGATGACTGGGCTAGGCGTACCTACTCCTAATAACTTAATAACTGGAACGATTTTTTTATGTACGTACCATTTGGTTCGTGAATGGTTGCGAAATTGCGATTCACACTTACTTACTAGCATTATTAGCCGACAGATTCATCATATTCGTCTTAAGTCTTAACCCACGTTTTTAAAATTTTGCAGAATGCATTCCAGAATCTTAAGTTCCTACAGTTCAGACTAGTGGACCTGATTTAACTTGAGTAATTTACTTTTTAAAATACAAGCTGAAACTATATTATTCTTTTCTTATAAAATTTGGTGGTAATGTAACTATGGATGATGAATGAGTGGAAAACACCTGAATTTGTTTGAAAAACAAAGAAGTAAGGAATTTCAATATAGTATATAGCAGCTGCCCGTAGCTTAGTTGGTAAGTGCGTTGCCTGCTAAGCAGAACGTCGTTGGTTCGAGTCCTACTCAGGCCAAGTTTTTATTTCATCCTTCACGGGCACTGCCTCTTGCGAAGACCTGACAAATTTTCCAAGAGTATCAATCTGTCATGAAAAAAGTGCTTCTCAACTCTGCCGTTCGGAATCGGCGTTAAATTGTAGGTCCCCTCAATTCTTCACACGCACTCAGAGAATTGTTGATGAGAGTAAGTCACTTAGGCCTTGGCTCTTCAAGAGCTGTCGCGCCACTCTATTTTGTATATAGACATTACTGCGATCTAGGAAATTCGATGAATAGGATTAGGGACAACGAAAAGAAAAAATTGCAACATTAATTACAGCTGTAATCAAAAACTGCACATATTTGGATGCGGATTCGTCGTGGGAAATCGGCTTGGATTTCAAGCCAATAAGTGATCAAGAGATCACCTGGCTGTAATCCATCAAGGCCACACTATAAAACATCAGTTTAATATATGCACACGACCCTACCTATGATGCTGAAGAGTCTAGCAAGAAGGATTTTTACTACGTCCTGGATAGAGCCTATGAGCCTGTCTAAGTACGACGACGTCAAAATCGTACTCGGAGACTTCAATACAAAAATCGGAAAGGAAGACATCTTTGGAGGTTTAGTTGTAAGGCACGACTAATCGACTTTGCTGCAGCTCGTTATACGGTAATGAGTAGCACTAGGTTTCCAAGACCGAAGATCTACACAGCAACTTGGCGATCTGCGTATGGTCGAACCACCAATCAAATCAACCATGTGTTAATCGGCGCAAGATACGCATCCAACATCTTAAACGATTATCTCGCTAACCAATCATGGCATTGACATGAATTTGGTCTTATTCGACGCAAAATTGCTTTGAACTGGTTAAGTTTTGAGCGATGACGGTTAAGCGGTTTTTTAATAGGAATGAAAAATGTGCCAAATGTGAAAGCAGTATAAATTCGTCATTAGTATGAAAATTATGATTATCTCGCGAACCACTCATGGTACTGACATGCATGAAATTTGTCTCAATCGACGCGGAATTGCTTCATTGATAACTGATAAAGTTTTTTAGCGAAATCGGTTTAGCAGTTTGTTAAAAGTAATACAAAAATTAGAAAAAGTGGTCGGTGGAAATATTGAAAATACATTTTGGAAAGGTAATTGCATTGCAATTTTTCCATGAATCGGTTCAAGCCCACAGAACGGGCGGAAATAGTCACAATGTCAATTAAATGTAACCTTTCAGTTTTACAACACAGCGCGTGAATCAGCAGAAGTATCGCGGTCGTTCTGAGCTTAAAAGTCACACTATTCATCTCTTACCAACGAATTTCGAGACGGTCTGTAACGGACCGGCCATATTCAAATCGATCAAATCCTCAAGTTCCCGGGACTCGTATGGTATTGAAATGGGGGATATTGATTGACTGTTTGCCCGATATAACAGCACCGGGCTTTTTCTTGTGGGGATCTTTTGGAAAGCAAAGTGTATGCTAACAGCCCAAAGACATTAGACGAGCTTGGACTATATTCGAGAAGAAATCACTGTGACATCAACCGAGATGCTGACAAATGTCATGGAAAATGACAAAAAAAAGAAGCTGAATCTTGTATCCGCAATTTTTGACCTAAGTGTGTGGATCCTGTATCCGCAGCCACTTTAACCTAACCTGTATCCGCAATGTAGGTGGTCATTTGATCGACGTTGTTTTTCAATACTGAGTGAAAAAAATTCTAAACCTTCAAATTTGATAGAAATACATACATCTGTAAAGTTAGTCGTGTGGATGTGGACCACAGGGGTCGCACTCATATTAACTTAAGGGGTGGACATGTGGGAAACCCATTCACGACAAGTCGTCAAAAAGTATGTGTACCTACTGACTTATGGATGGAGAAAATTCAAAGTCATTTCATAAACTTAAAGGAAAAAGAAAAACTTCTTGACGGAGCTGAACAAAATGCGGGTTTTAATTACTCTGCTTTGAAACAGTTCTACTCAAGAAATGTTTCAGTACCTATCAATGCTTACCAGCTCTTTATGATTCAGACACTCTTTGCTTCAATTGTCAATTATTAAAATTCTAATTTAGGTACATTTATTTTCCTCACTCTCTTTCATCATACTGTGTAATAGTAGATGAGCCGCTGAAGACCGACCTACACTGATCTGTTAACGGGATGAAACATATTTTTTATCAGATATAATTTATAAACAGTAGTGTCCGTGGCTTAGTGGTTAGGTGCGTTGGCTGCTAAGCAGAACGTCTGTCATGGGTTCGAGTCCTACTCGTACCCACAGTTTTTATTTTATCTTTCACGGACACTGCCTCTTGCGAAGAACTGACAAAACTTCCAAGAGTATCAATCTGTCATGAAAAGTGCTTTTCAACTTTGCCGGTCGGAATCGGCGTTAAATTGTAGGTCCCCTCAATTCTCCACACGCACCCAGAGAATTGTTGATGAGAGTAAGCCAATTAGGCCAAACAAAATATTAAAAATCAACGACTTGAAATCAACAGTACTGAATGTTTGAAATATTTGATCGGTGTAGGTCGGTCTTCAGCGGCTCTTAGACTATAATAAACTTCTCTCTTGATTAAATTTTTCTGTTCAATAAAACATTACGCAACAATTAACCATATGTGTTTTTCTGCTCAATCTCAAAACAAACAAATTATGTTGTCTTTTTGTTTCTGTTTCTTTTAGCAATTGCTCATATTAAAGTACGACTAATTAAAAAGAGGTTTCTCGAATCTTCATGATAAATTCTGCAAACTTGCATTTTGTAAGTCCTAGCAGTGATTTTTAGTTCAGTTTAAGACACCAACATGAGCAAAATAACCGAAAGGGTCTCAATTGATGATGCCTTGGCTGAAACAAGTATTATTCTATTTTATAAACAAAAAAGAAATTTAAAAACATTTTCCAAAAACTATAGAATTCGGATTATTCAATTACCTAGTGATAGGAGTTTCCGGATTGATTTTGATCAATGTGATCTTGGAATGTGTTGGAATAAGTTTTGTTCTGCCTGTGATCGATTGTGATATGGACTTATCGTTTACGCAGAAAGGAATTCTCGGTGCAGTTAGTTTTCTGGGAATGATATCGAGTTCACACTTGTGGGGTTTCTTAGCTGACACAACTGGAAGACGTAACGTAATAAGACCCACATTGCTTGCCGGTTATTTTGTGACCGTCATCTCAAGTTTTTCTCCAAATTTTTGGACTCTGGCATTTTTTCGATACCTTAACGGATTTATGTAAGTATGACGCATTTTGCTGCGGCTGGTACAAAATTGATCATTGTATATTTTTATTAACCCAAGGCTAGCTGGAAGTTCAGCTACAATTTATGCCTACCTTGGTGAATTCCATTGCAACAAGGTCAGGAACCGTGCACTTATGATTCAGGCTTTTATCTCAGCAGCTACTTCCATATTATCACCACTTTCGGCTTGGGCCATTATCAACCAAAATTGGTCATTAGAGCTGTCCATAATAAACCTTACCTATACTCCTTGGAGGATGTACATTCTTTTAATCGGGTCAACGGGTTTGATTGCCGGATTGAGTCTTTTCTTCATTCCTGAGAGCCCAAAGTATCTTTTATCCGTTGGAAAAGAAGAAGAAGCAATTAAGGTCATAAGAAAAATGTACAGGATGAACACAGGAAAAAGTGAAGAAAGCTTTAGTGTGAGTATAAAATTCTGTATACAAGTTTGTGAACATTGAAAAAAAAAACTTTTTTCCACAGATTAATTCTATTAGGCCAGATAATGAAGAAATTCAAAGATTTAAAGTGAAAAATAAAAAGAGCTTTTCGACAGTTAGCAAATCGATGTGGGACCAGACGGTGCCTCTTTTGAACGCAGAGCACTGTCGAAAAACCGTGCTAGCATGCTTTATTCAATTTTGGACATTTTACTCAGCCCACGGACTTTACATGTGGTTTCCTTATACTCTTAACAAAGTAATGCAATTCACTAAAGCGAATCCAGATGCAAGGCTTGACATAGGAGAAATTGTTTATACGATGGTTGAGGCAGCCACCGAAGAACATTTCAATTCAACTGAATTTTCGTATGAAAAAGTAAGTGCTGGCTTTCCCAACCTATTAATCTTAACAAAAAAGCTTTTGTTTATTTAAGCATGGCAAATGCGATAGGATTTTGGAATCTTCAACTTACAAGCACACTTTATTCCTTGAATTCATTTATCTTGGGATATTGGTTTTTTCTGGATTCTCAACAGAGAAAATAGGACGAATTCCATCTTTATGTAAGTAATTTTGTTGTAAATGAAAGGTGATGATAGAATTTTGTGAAACTGTAGTTGGAGTTTTGTTCATTTGCGGTCTCTGTGGAGTTTTGAGTGCTGTTATTACGATGCCAATGATTGCTGTTTACTTCCATATAATTCTTCTCGTATGTGGACTGGCAACAACAATTATTAATATTATTGTTGTGGACATATTTCCGACAAATCTTAGGTAAGCTTTGAAGAAGATTCTCATAAAATTTTGACCGCAGCTGTACTTAGCAGTCTTCTGCGAGAGACAAGTCCTGCATTGAAAAATGCTTAAACGAATAATAATAATTAATCGTTGAACTACAATTGAAGAAATGCGGCTCGTAGCTTAAGCAAAACGGTTGATGACCAATGATTCAGTTGGTTCTGATTAGAGAGCTATCTGCTGGTAGCAGAATTATTGAAATTGTACCAGGAAATATATAACAAGACGATTATAGAAATATGTAGGTATGAACGATATATTTGATTCCAAGTTTAACGAAGAAGTGATAAATAAATATTTTCTTATATTTAACAAAATATTTACAACATACTATGATAACAAGTATAGCAGTTAATTAACTACAAGTAATATTTTTTTGGACGCACAATTCATGTTTGTTACGAGGAACTGCCTTTGTAAGGTTATCTTCTTCTTCTTTTTTTCTTCTTATCCGGCTCACAATCCATGAAGGATCTCAGCCTGAGATACTGCAGTCTTCCATCGTGAACGATCCCTCGCATGCACTCTCCAGTCACCGAGACCAAGCGCTCTGGCATCCGCAGTCACTTGGTCCTTGAACCGTAGGTTCGGTCTTTCTTGTCGTCTTGAACCTGGGGGTTGGGATGAGAAGACTTTCTTGGCTGGAGCGTTGTCTTCCATTCGCCCGATGTGGCCGAGCCAATGTAGTCGTCTTTTCTTGGCCTTATGGACTATATTCACATCTTGGTACAGCTCATACAGTTCTCGGTTGTATCTTCTTCTCCATTCGCCATCGTCGCATACGGGACCAAAAATCCGTCGAAGAATTTTTCTTTCGAAAGTGCCCAGTATCATTTCCCCTTTTTTACTTATCGTCCAGCACTCGGCACCGCACACAGGTAAATTTTCCCAAAAAGCTGGCCATAACTATAAAAAAAACAATCCGACTTGTTGTTTTTTTTTTAATGCAAAGTTGTTTACAAATAGTGTAAGCATTAAGCCTCATAGATAATTCGATGCAGATTATAACGGTTAAATCAGCAGATGCTTTCAAAGTGCAAACTTTTAAGAGACAAATGCTGTAGCTGGTTTGATCTGGTGGGAAGGAGTCGTTTTGCTTTATTTTTTTCTTTCTTTTTTTGGGTGCATTTAAAATTTATTAAACATGGATTCTCTTGCTAGTGGTATGTTTTATTGAGATTATATTTTTTTTTGCTATATTTTAAGAGTATTTGATCAGTACAATATGTTAGGCCGTGTGCGAATTCAGTTAAAAATGGGTTAAAACTTGACGTTTGGTTAAATTTTGACATTTTGCATTGAATAAAATTTGACTAGCTGCGGAGCAAGTTAAAATATGACAGTAGTGGTTAAAAGTTCATCCATTTTTAACCACAGTTCATCCAATTCGCACACGGCCTTAATCATTTTTCAAATTTAATAATGCAAAAGTTAGGTTTTCCTGCATATTTCTGTAATGAAAATAGTCTTAAAATTTGCGTTTGCAATTGCTTAATCAGAAACAGTCAAAATATTTAGCGTCATTTTGCGTTCTTTTTAAATATTTGCACTTAAAGATGATGCGAAAGGGCATTTTTTGTTATTTTAATATAACCTTTTTTACTTCTTATGCAGAATCGCGATCATGTCTCACTTTTCTTTCTAAAAATCAGCTTTCTGAGTATTTGAGAAGAGGCATATCTCGTGACACTACCGAAAAAATCAATTTTTTGACAGAAACGTTCAAATATGAAGCTTATGTTGACATTTAAGAGCAAACAACAAAATTTTGTCTGAAGGTGGTTAATTGCCGCAAAAAAGATAAAAAAATAATAAAAAATTTTGTCTGAAGCTATTCTTCCAATTGGGCATCTCGGCAAAGAACGACAAGAGTCCCGAAACATGGACAAAAAGCGGTTTCGAGAGAGCTTCGCAATAAAGTTTTTCAGGCAGTAAAATATGGAAGATGTTTTCCATAATCTTTTGGTATGGAATTGACGGACGCAGCCTAACTGCAGTGTTAAATAACACAAAAACAAACTATCTTTTGGTATCTTTGGACCCTTCCATCAGTTGTTTGAGGAAACTATTTTTAAAAACAAAACCAACCCTTCCATCTGAAGTGCTTCATTTTTTAGTAGAACCTGAACTTGAGCAATAAGAATAATTAGTTTCGAGTAACTAAATTAATATAATGTTTGTATATTTTGTTTCATATTTACACAGTTTTGTTAATTTTTGTTTATTTAAACCCGATTCATCGAACAAAAATGGCAAATTAATTTATCTGAGGAGCATTCATCGGTCGAATAAATAAGAGCATTATTCGTCAGACAAAGTCTATCTGACGATTGAAAATGTAATATTTTGATATCTGTCAAATAAACACTATCTGCTTGTTTATCTGACGATCGAAAAATCGGTTCTTAATTATTTATTTATTCATTTATATATGTAGATATTTACGTATTTATTTATTTATTAATATATTTACTTACCTACTTATTTATTTATTCATTTATTTGATAATTTATTTACAATTTTTTTTATTTATTTACTTACATATTTATTTATTGATTCATTCATTTATTTATTTTTTCTGCAATGCAATAGAAATGCTATGTCTTTTTATCTGAGAAAATACCAAATTTAAAAACACCCATTTTCATCCTTTGTGCATGGAATTTGGTTGTATATTAGGTTGAAAATTATTGTTTCTTATGAAAATACACTTTTTTTATATTTCCATGGAATAATAAAACAAAAAAACCCAAAAAATAATTTTGGCCAGCTTTTTGGGAAAATTTACCTGTGTGCGCCGCCGTAGAGTAGGACTGGTAAAATTAAAGTTTTGTATAGCAAACACTTTGTCAAGAGGTGGCAACGCTGTGCTGTGCTTGAGTCGCTTTTCTTTGTGCTCGTTAATATAATACTTTTTTCCTAAGTTTAACTGATTTAAAAATTCTGAACTGTGTTGAATATTTGAATTATCATTGTAATGGTCAGTTTGATCAATTTGTTATATGTGTTTATTAAGTTTTGCTGTTGGTAAAAGAGTGCACTTGCTGCTGTTTGCGAGTTTGTGTGCTCTCTCATGCTTGGATTGTTTACTATATGTTTTTCCTGGTGAGTGCTGATTTTGTATATGTTCTGCCTGTGAAGCATTTGGGACTGCATTATATCCAGGGTCCAAACATTTTGCTTGTCATTTTCATATTGCGATTGAATCTCTGCCTGGATATTTGAGCTGTAACTTGCTGTTAAACATAACAATCAATTTTTGGAGAGCCTGACAAGTTGTTTTAATTAGAATTTAATTAAAACAACAATTCTTCGATTGAATTTCCTGACGTCAGCATCATTGTATTTCTGTTACCTAGTACCCGCGAGATGAAAATCGATCCTAGTGCCATCTTGAGATCTGGCGCAAGAGCTATTTTTTTTACATAGTTTGATATTGGGAAAAAAATAGCTTTTGCGCCAGATCTCAAGATGACACCACAATCGATTGTCATCTCGCGGGTACTAGCTAGATAGAAATAAAATGGTCAGCATTCAATATCTGTCATCTGTCATAATCAGCCATATAACAACTACACTACCGACTATACATCGTATTGGTTTGTGTATTTGCTAATTTGATTCCTGATAAGTACACTAAGAACCAACATTTTTAAATTTTACCAATCATTTTTATTTAAACAAATAACTTTTAAAAAATCATCCTGATCATGGCCAAGTGCGCTACTTATAACGATGTATCTGACTGCATGATTGACTCCATCATGTGTTTCGGTAACTGCCGAAGGTGTTTCCACATAAAATGCATAGATGCACCATTTAGCACCTTAAAATTATTTAACAAAAACAAGTCATTCTATTTCTTCTGCGAAGATTGTGACCCGTTCGTTCATACGAATATAGCTCGAGATGTAATTAAAAATACTAGACAACTGGAAAACTTAAACACCCAATTAACTCAACTTGCATCAAGAATCGATAATTTAACCACCAAACCTCAAGACAGCACTATACAAACAAGGAGTAAGGCCAAGTATAAAAACTCACATTCTCACAACGAACAACCTCACACATCGAACAAACGTTCATCCGAAGAATTTGACAATCCGAATGAAATTCAACAATCAAAGAAACCAGCTCCACCTATATTTAAATCATTTATACCGCCCCGTTCTATTCCTGACTTTAATTTCAATAATGGTGTGCGTGTTCCATCATGCCTTCTTCCTGCGTTACCTAACTCATCTCCACAATCGTCATCATCATCGTCTTCATCATCGTCTTCATCGTCATCATCATCGTCTCCATCGTCATCATCATCGTCTTCATCGTTATCATCAACTTCATCGTCTTCATCATCATCATCGTCGTCATCGTCATCATCATCTTCATCTTATCCTCCACCTGCACTTCCTGTTACGTCAATAGCGAAGACGTCTCAAGTTGTCGTTCCTAGTCCAACACTTTCTTCTATGTCCACTGCTCCCATATCAAAAGAGATGACTGTATCAACTCTGGAATCTGGATGGAAGGTTTTAAGACGTTATTTGTCTCTAAACATCATCCAACAACAAATGCTCTGGACATCAAAAATCATATCAAATCGAAAATTGGTACACTACATTCCACGATCGTCGAAAAAATGCTGCATCGTAATCACGCAAGATATTCTTCCTTCAAAATAAAAGTTCCTGACTCAATCTTTTATCTACTTAACTCAATTTCAAGGGATAGTCTTTCATGAATTCCAGAATCGAAATCAAGCAAATAACTCTCTCCCTTTTCAAAATCAAACGACAATGCAATTCAACCAACGCAGCTTCAAAAACTATTAGTGTATTACCAGAACGTGAACGGCCTTAGGACGAAGACCAATAAGGTCTACAAGAATAACAACAATATTCTCCATGATGTTGTAATACTGACAGAAACCTGGCTAAATTTCACAATTGCCGACTCTGAGCTGTTCAACAATTTGAAATCTTCCGACGCGACCGCCATAGAGACTCAAACGTGACTACTGTTGGAGGTGGTTTGCTGATTGCTGTTCGTACTCACTTGTGTTGTAACCTTGCCGATGACTTTGTGGACACTAATCTGGAAATTATGTGTGTGAGATTGAAACTGTTGTCTTGTTATTTGTATATGGTTGTTTGTTATATTCCTCCATCCTCGAATAATGACGTATATAATAAGTTTAACGATTGCCTGGAATCAATCAATGCTATGATGGACGATGTTGATGAATTACTTGTTGTTGGGGACTTTAATCTGCCAAATATCGAATGGACTACCTCACATGAATGTGAGTTCTTATCTGCGACTTATGTATCTACAACTAATGAATCTATTGTCATCGATGGAATGGCCTCTCTAGGCCTCAGTCAACTAAACGGGATTAAAAATGTAAATAATAAAATTCTTGACCTTATATACTTCTCTGACATCATTTACTCTGACGGAACTGTACAAGCATGCGCTACTACAATTGTGGAAGAAGACAAACACCATCCTGCACTCTCAATTTCACTAAGTTTAAACACGCTTAACGTGTCAAGTCATTGTAAGAATCAGCATGAATTCAATTTTAAAAAATGTAATTTTAATGAGCTTTATAGACTTTTATCTGTTATTGACTGGAATATTTTACGTAAGGACGTTAATTGCAATGAAATGGTTTTGCACTTTTACAAAATATTATTTGACTGTTTTACAGAAACTGTTCCATTAAGGAAAAGAAAGCTTTTGAATTACGCTCCACCATGGTTTGACCTTACATATAAAAACTCTAAAAAATAAAAGAAATAAGTCATGGGCTAAGTTGAATCGATCATGGACTGAAGAGGCCTTAAATGATTATATCATACAGAGAGATGAATTTCTTAACTACTCCAATCTTCTTTATTCGGACTACATAACGCAAACTGAAAATAATCTTAAATCTAATCCTCGTGATTTTTGGAAATTCGTAAACTGTAAACGCAAATCTGATGGGTACCCATCTAAAATGAGTTATTTGGACTCCACCAGCCATTCCTCACACATTCTGTACTGACGCATTTGAAAATAAAGAACATGTTGACTGCATTTTTACTGATTTTAGTAAAGCTTTTGACAAACTTTGTCATAAAACTCTCCTTAAGAAATTAAGAATTATTGGTGTGAGTGTTTCATCTTGTGGTTGTCGTCTTATCTTCGTGATAGAATATATAGTGTTGTTTTCAAAAATGAACGTTCTAAATGTTTTACAGTCAACTCTGGTGTACCACAAGGAAGTCATCTTGGTCCATTGCTGTTTGTGTTATTTATTAATGATCTTCCTTCTGTCTTAGTTAGTTCCATGTCACTTATTTATGCCGATGACGTGAAATTATTTCGAAAAATTAGTTCTAAGCATGACTGTGATCTTCTACAAGAAGACCTAGATAGATTTAGGGAATGGTGCAATATAAATAGTTTAGTTTTAAATATTGACAAGTGTAAGACCATGTGTTTTTCACGCAAGAAAAATGTCTTTGTGTATAGCTATTCGCTTAATTCGTCGGCCCTATGTAATGTCTCTAGTTTTACTGACCTGGGAATAGTGTTGGACTCGAAACTTACATATACTAACCACTTTGAATACATTATTTATTAACAAAGCTAACATGACACTCGGATTCATTAAAAGATTCGCTCGTGAATTTCGAGATCCGTATGTACTAAATACTCTTTATTCCTCTTTTGTAAGGTCAATTTTAGAATACGGATGTGTTTTTTGGGCTCCATACTATGAAGTCCACATAAATAGATTGGAGAGTATTCAAAAGAGATTTTTAAGATTTTGTCTTCGTTTTTTTCCTTGGCCGAACACGATCATCTTGCCTCCTTATATTGATCGACTCAAACTTATAAGCCTTCCCTCTCTTGCAAGCCACAGAGCTTACTTACAATTTTGCTTTATGGTCGGTGTAGTTAATGGCTCAATATCAGCTCCATCAATTCTTTGTCGCTTGAACTTCAATGTTGGTAATTATTCCTTAAGAAGACAATTGCCACTTCGTAATTTTTATAGTAGGTCAAATTATGGTACACATAGTCCCTTAAATCTTTTAATAAATATTTTCAATAAAAATTTTAACTTAATGGACTCTGTAAATGACAATATAAAATCACTTAATTTTAAAAACAATTTCTACCTACAAAATTAAATCTTATAATTATAATTAGTTTTAAGATATTTTTTATATATAATGTAGTTAAATAAGTCCTGACCGTTAGCATTTAACGAAATAAATAAATAACTCGAGTGAGTAGTTTTGAACCCAGTTGTTTGGCCAAACCGAAGCAGCAGCGGTTCGCTAGGGTAATTCTTCTTCGGATCTCCACTAAGGTGTCGTTTGTGGGATTGATGTTTGTTCCAAGGTAGGTGAACTCCTTAAGTACTTCGAAATTGCTGCTACCAACAGTGACGTTTTGTCCTAGGCGGTGGACAGATGTTGCTTTGTTTGTTGATAACATGTACTTTGTTTTGTCCTCATTCACTTCAAGACCAACTAGTTTCGCCTGTTCTTCAATCGCTGTGAAGGCCTCAAGCACAGCTCTCTTGGATCGACCGATGATGTCTATGTCGTCCGCATAGCCTAGGGGCTGGGTGGATTTGTTGAAGATAGTGCCTTCCGTGCTCACACCTGCCTTGCGCACTATCTGCTTCAGGACTATGTTGAAGAAGTCACATGACAACGCATCTCCTTGTCTAAACCCTGCGCAAGTTTGGAATAACTCGGATGAGCTGTTACCTATTTGCACACTGCACTGCGTATTGTTTAGCGTCATGCGGCACAGCTGGATCAGTTTGTTCGGGATCCCGAATTCAGACATCGCCATCATAAGCTCTTGGCGGTGGATGCTATCATAAGCAGCTTTAAAGTCGATGAAAAGATGGTGGGTTTCGACTTGAAATTCGTTGGTCTTTTCCAGGATCTGCCTCAGTGTGAATATTTGGTCTATCGTTGTTCTGCCTGGCCTAAAGCCACACTAGTACGTGCCGATTATTGTGTTGCAGAAAGGTTTAAGACGCTCACACAGTACGTTGGATAGGATTTTGTATGCAACATTAAGCAGGGATATGCCACGGTAGTTTTTGCATAACATCGGATCGCCTTTTTTGTAGATGGGGCATATGGAGCTTATCGACCAGTCAGTGGGCATGCATTCTTCCTCTCACACTTTGGTGATGACCTGGTGCATGCGGTTCATCAAAACACCTCCTCCATGTTTAAAGAGGTCCGCGGGTATGCCATCCGACCCGGCGGACTTGTTATTTTTTAGCTTTTGGATGGCTCTTTCTACCTCTTCTCTGCTGGGGGCTGGGACTGGGTCTTCATTGACTGGTCTTGATTCTCTTTCGTCATTATCTTGCTCGACATTTTGCTTGAAAACATCTACAATTCCCTGTGCTTCGGTGACTAGGTTTCCTTCACGGTTTCAAAGAGCTTGTGTCCCGGTTCTGAAAGCAGAAGCTAATTGCTTCGACCTTTTAAAGAAACGTCGGGTGTTGTTCTTGGCCCGAGACTCTTCTAGATCTTTGAGCTGAGAAACTGCGGATGCTCTTTTCTTCCTTCGCACGGTCTTTTTCTCATTTCTCCTTTTCGTGCGGTACTCTTCCCTTGCTGCTCTTGTTTTCCGTTGCAGCATCTTCACACGTGCATTTTCCATCTCTTTTTTCAATATCACGCACTCATCATCATACCACGGGTTCTTTTTCGGGGGTGGCTGTTAACCTATGGGGGTCTCGGCTACAATTTTTTACTATTTAGCGATATTGGTTCCACAATGTGTTGACGTCTGTAGTATTTGGGGGGACGGCGGAGAGTCGCTCGCTCAGGCGCTCACTGCAGTCTCTGGCATTCTCCAATGTGCTAAGGCAACCGATGTTGAACTTCTTTCTTTGGGCCGCACGTGTTTTTTGTCGTTTGATATTCGAGCTCTAAACTAAGCCACTACCAGAAAGTGGTCAGGGTCGACATTTGCTCCTCGGAAAGTGCGCACGTTCAGGATGTTGGATGCGTGCCTTGCGCCGATTAGCACATGGTCGATTTGGTTGGTGGTTCGACCATCCGGAGATCGCCAGGTTGCTGTGTAGATCTTCCGTCTTGGAAACCTAGTGATACTTATCACCGTATTACGAGCTGCAGCAAAGTCGATTAGCCGGAAGCCGTTATCTGGTGTTTCTTCGTGGAGGCTGTGCTTTCCAACTAATCCGCCAAAGATGTCTTCCTTCCCGATTTTTGCATTGAAGTCTCCGAGTACGATTTTGACGTCGTACTCTGGACAGGCTCCGTAGGCTCTATCCAGGAGGTCGTAGAAATCCTCCTTGCTAGACTCCTCAGCATCATCGGTAGGGGCGTGTGCACATATTATACTGATGTTTTGTAGTGTGGCCTTGATGCGGATCGCAGCCAGGCGATCACTTATTAGCTTGAAATCCATGACTTTCGATCTAAGCCGATTTCCCACGACGAATCCGCATCCAAATATATGCAATCTTTGATGGCAGCTATAATAAATGTCGCAATTCTTTCTCTTCATTGTCCCTGATCCTATCCATCGTATTTCCTGGATCGCAGTAATATCTGCCTTATACTGCGAGAGGACAGATTCAAGTTTCTTTTGTAAGGTTATCAGCCACCATATATTTAGTTGGTATATAACGAACAGCAACAGTCTTGTCAATAATTCGGTCACGAATATGATGATGGCGAACTTCAATATGTTTGGATCTTGATGTAAAACAATTTGTTTCCGCCAGTTTATTTGCACTTTGGTTATCACATGCAATTATTATGTGTTGACTCGTAAAACAGTTATCAATTTCGGCTCCAAACTGTTTAAGCCAGGTTGCTTCTTGGACAGCGGCCGACAGTGCCATATATTCGGCTTTTGTACTTGACAATGCGACAGTTCGTTGCCTTTTGCTGCCCCATGATATTGCTTCGTCAGAATTTCGTTAATGAATTTTGATTGGTCTAAAAAAAATTTCTCCTACCTTGTATGTTATGTTGAGTTCAATACAGTTTTTTGCCTTTCCCAAATCCTTCATTTTAAAACAACTGCACAAATATTTCTTCAAATCATCTCTAAGTTTTTCATCACTCCAGAAAATCAAAATATTATCAAGATAAACACCGATTAAAAGCTTGCCGTTTTGATTAAAATAAACACAAGGGTCTAACTTGGATTGTATTAGTCCAAATGATTTCAAAGTTCCATTTAGCTTCAAATTCCATTCACGACTGCTTTGTTTCAGGCCATATAGAGATTTGTGTAATTTATATACCCGATTAGTATCATCACTATATCTTCTTGGTTGCTCCATGTAAATTTCCTTGGACGAATCACCTTGCAGGAAGGCTGTGATGGCATCCATTTGATCAATATTCATTCCCGTTTTAGCTGTCCATGCAATTAAAAAAACGAATGGATGTATAGGTACCGAACAACTGGTGAATATGTTTCATTATAGATAATCTATGCCATTTTTAGTGAAAAACCTTTTGCCACCAGTCTTGCCTTACACCCACTTAGACTTAAATGCCTTTCGTCCATTTGGTAAATAAACAAGGATCCAGGTTTTATTTTCTTCCAATTATTTAAGTTCCTTTTTCAATAGCAGTTTTCCACTCATTCTTGTTTTCACTTGCCATCGCTTCTTCGATAGTTGTTGGAAATGAGCTGCATTTCGGTCTCAAAAGATAAATACGTTACATCATTTTCAAAGATTCGGGTTTTTGGAACTCTTTCTGATTTTTTTATTTGAGATGATTTCGATTGCTCTAATAAATCAATAGATTCGTTTACTTGAGATTCTAAACTTGGGTCTTCTTTAAGTTCAACAGTGTGTTTTTCTTCGTTACTTGAAATTATCTTTATTTCCCCAACTGAATCTTGTTCTTCATTGTTGACTAATGACACAAGCATCGGCTAATTCGAATCTATTTTTTTGGCTTGATCTGCATCTGTATCCTTTTGTTGTTTCACAGTACCCAACAAATATCATTTTCATTGATTTGGAGTCCCACTTCTGTCTTTTTTCTGCTTTGGAACATGAACCAGAACCAAACATTCTCATTCCACTCAAGTCCACTTTCACGTTTGTCCAGATTTCCTGTGGAGTTTTATCATTTGTAGAGCCTCTGCCCAATATGATTTGTCCAACTCAGCATCAAATAGCATACATTTACCACGTTCAACAATTGTTCGATTATATCGTTAGGTGACTCCATTCAGCTCCGGGGTATAGGATATACCTACACAGGTATACATTTGTTGTTTGATGGATAATCACAGAACATTTACAAAAACTTTCAAAATGTTGTCCAACATATTCAGTTCCGTTGTTCGTCCGAATAACCTTTATTTTACGTCCTATTTGAATGTCTACCATCTGCTTAAAATCTTTGAATACCGTCAAAACTTCTTCTTTTGATTCCAAAATACCTTGCGCGAGAAATCATCAATATCTTGGGACCGCAAAGGTCGGATTGAATAAGATCCAACATGTTCTTAGCTCTTGTACCTGTGTGTTTGAATGAGACACGAGTTTGCTTACCCTTGTAAAATACTTCACACTTTTTCAAAAAGATGATGTCTTCGCTAAAAGCTTCTTCTTCTACAGCTCCATATAATATAATGTGACCCAAACGTCTATGCCATGTCATTAATTTCGATGATGCACTTGAAAACATACATGAAGCTTGGCCATCAGCCTTAACAATAAGTTCAGCACGATTGAAAATACTACAACCGTCTGTACTAAAAACAATCTTGATTCCATGTTTAATCATTTGTGTAACAGTAAGTAAGTTTGCAGAAAGTTAAGTTACTTGCATCTTTTGATTGTTTGCAGTTACTAATGGAAGATTTTCTTATTTTGCTCATCCAGTCTTTATTAGAAGTCATGTGTCTCGACTTGACATTCGTTAATTAGCTTGCACACAGGATCGTATATAAAAATTTCTTCCTCCACTGATTGGACGAAATTATCATCAAACAATAACTGTTTGATATCAGTTGGAATCTTTTTGTCGGTAACGGTTTCGGCTAACGTTTTCATATGGTTTAGGTTGAGCAAAAAGTTCTCGAAACAGTCTCGATAAGTACACCAGCGTATACCAATTGGTAGACGGACTCTTTTACCCCCGTACTCTACAATTTTTTTTTTCCAATCCAGAGTGGTTTTTAAAAAATCGTTGTATCTTAACAACTTCTTCATTAGTTTTTTTGTTTTCAATTTCTTTTGCCAACAAATTTGCCG
Organism: Sphaerophoria taeniata; assembly: GCA_943590905.1. Lineage (NCBI taxonomy): Eukaryota > Metazoa > Arthropoda > Insecta > Diptera > Syrphidae > Sphaerophoria > Sphaerophoria taeniata. Next base: position 71,730,968 of record OX016541.1, read on the forward strand.
TGTGGCTATTACATGTAACATGAATGATATCGGAATCCTTTTTTTTCAGTAGGTGAGGTGGCCCATTTTTCACATATTTTTGGCATTATCGGATACTATGCCGTATATTGCTGTTGTACTTGTCTTTGCAAATTTTTATAGATGCCTCGCATGCCTTTGCTAATTCTTCTCCTGCTTTGCTTATGTTCGTGAAGTCGAAGGATACTACAAATATTTGTTGGCCCGATATTGTCCTCATGATGGTTAGAACATTGTGAGCGTTGTTGTTACTGTTCTTCCAGCCATCCACTACTAACACACCTTCTGTTTCTGCCTGAAGCTGCATGACTTCCTTCACCTCCAAATGCACGGTGTTAAAAAGTCTTTCGGCCAATGCTTTTCTTGATGGTGGCTTATAGGATGGTCGTAATAGCTTTAAGAATCCCAAGAACCAATTCGACTCCACCACACTGAAAGGTGCGTTGCACGCATAAAATTTTTTTGCCAAAGCGACGTCAATTTTAGCTGCGTTCCTTTGGGAACATTTATCTACTGCTTAGTACTTCTGGCTGCTTTGAACTACTTTTCCCCTGTGGTCAAAGTAGTTCTTCGAACTAGTTACGATACTAGTCTACGCCAGATGGCGTCAATAAAAAGAAATAGAAATTGTTGTTGTTTGATTTGAAATAAATCACAACTGACATTCAAAAACAAACAACCGCAATGATGTATAATTTTGGAGGTTAGATTTTACTTTTTGAAAAATTAACGCATTCCATTCAACGTCTACTGCGAAGTACTAAAAAGAAGTTAAAAAGTCCCAAAGGAACGCACCTTTTGTTTGCCTCCTTTTGGTGTATGGAGTCAACGAAATTGGATATTTTTGTTAGTGGCTTCGATTTAATTTTTTTTTTCGGATTTGGGCTAGTAAACTCTTTCCTGGAGCTTGGAAGTTTTTTGAGCATTGATGTTGATGATGTTGTGGCTGATGTGCAAGGCAAGGTTGCGACATGGTTTCGAGAACATGCGGACGACGAGGACGAAAAAGATGACGAAGACGACAAGGACAACGCCGCGCCGCGCCGACGCCAGCTGAGTAAAATTAGGGTGGAATGATGATAACCATGACGATGTAGGTACAAGTTGTATTTGATGATAAACTTGATGAAGTTGTTGGTGAGGTTGTAGTTGTTGGAAGTAAAAATAGTTTGGTCCTTATTGTTGTGAGGCAATCCTCCGCAAATTTCAATGCCTTCGTTGATACTCAGAGCTTGTTCAAGGATCTAACAATAGGGGGGTTTACATGGTCACACATGGTGTGACAACATGGTTGGACAATGGCATGACAGCATTGCGTTTACACGATAAACGATGTTGTACAACATCAGTTTCCCTGAGGCTCCACAAGAGTAAAATCCAATCTAACTTCTCTTCTGCAATCTCATCCGCAATCCAGTGTTTTTTTTTTTGTTTGACTGGGCATATTATGTCTTGCCATCAGCAAGTAAATGTGTCAAAAAGGCTGTGGAAAATGGACGCTCAACACTACATACAACACAAACGTCAAATTGATGACAAGATTTTGATCCGCTCAAAAAATCCAGACTGCGATGACCGGATCATGGCCTGCATGTTGGATTGTTGGTCTCTATTGGATTATCTGATGACAGGCCGATAGTCCTGTCATCGGAAATGTTCAATGGAGACCCCAAGTTTGTGATTTTTCTTCTAGAGTGTGGACATACTATGGCGAGTAAAATTTTAGCTTCAATGACTTCCGGATGACTTTTGTATATATCAAAAAATTCCCTCCATAAAACATTATTGCAAATTGACGACATTTTCAACCAAAATTTCAAAACGCAATGAATTTAACGTCGACGAAATGGCTTCAGTTGTACAACATGTGTTTACAAAGGTTGGATGGTGTGACACACCATCAGGTTTTCCAAAAAAATGGAAAACCATCCAACATGGTGTGTCAAGCGGTTGTTTTAGCGTTTACATGATAAAACATCGTCATATTCACACCATGTTGTCACACCATGTGTGACCATGTAAACCCCCCTAATAAAACAAAATTGGACGGTGAGAAACATTATATGTTAGTTTCCCAAAATTAGCATTACATACCTTTGCATCCTCAAGCCTTTTTGTTTGGCAAGAATTATTTGAAGGGACACTGTCTACTTCTTCAATTACATGAGAATTTGAGTCAATTTCAGTTTCTAAATCTACTAAAATGACGCTTGAGTTTGAGTTTGTTGTGTCCAGTTCCAGTGATTGCACCTCCTTGGAGTTCGCAAACTCTTCATCGTCATTTGAATTAGGCACCAAAATAGCGTAATTTGTTGACGAAACAGTAGGACGTGTCGGTGTCTGTAACGCCAACGCGTAATCATCAATCATCATCATCATTATTTGGAACACAAATCCGTCTGTAATTTTTTTTTTATTATTTATGGTTTATTGATAAACAAATATATCTGACTATGATTAGATTATTAATTAATTATTCATTAAATACCTGTGACTCTGGAGCCTTGATTTGGTGGTATTTTTTAGAATGTTTAAGCACTCATTACAGAGTGCTCCTATTCTTCCGTTTTCGAGTTTTATAGGAGTAAAGCCTCATTCGCTCCAATAATTGTGGAGCTTTCTTCCCCCAGCAGTATTTGGCATTGTATTATTTGTTTTTCTCACTTTTAAATTTAAATTGTTAATTTTTTTTACTTTTTTAACTTTAATTAATGACGAATTGAATTGAAACCGCGTACCACGAGCACGACTACGAGAAGACGACAGACAAACGACCGATTCACGTTTCACAGATCACAGTTATCATTTTAATTTAAATCAGCATTTCAAACTACATTTTGACGTTTAGCGCTACATTTAACTACGTTTACTACGTTAACTAACCTCTTTCTTGTAGCAGACGTAACATATGTAGAAAATAAAAAAAAACTCCTATTTCTGCCATCTCTGGCTCTCGACGCACCACTATCAATGTACCAGTCGCAATCTTTTTCTGTTCAACATGAAAATACTGCAGAAAATGCGTTTTTTGTTCCATTTTTCTTGAAATCATGAGATTTCCTTTTGTTTGGAAATTTTTTGGTAATATGCCCTTTCTTTCCACATTCGTAGCATTTAAAGTTATCTTAATTGGAGAAAAAAATTTAACGGACTTCTTCTTCGATCAGGAAAATGCATTAACACCCTTAAACTTCTTATAGTCGCAGTCTAAAAGCTTTGCCGTCATTGCTTTGCCTGTTATATTCGTACCACTGCTCTCGATGCCCATAATTAATGGTTTGAATTGAAACCATCATCGAGGCCAGCCCGTCTGGAGAAATAGGAAACTGAATACTAGCTAATTTATTCGCTGTACCGAATACATATTTGGTTCACATAGTCAGTCATACATTCAGAAGTTTCCAAACGTATAGTTATGAGATGACTTTATGAGCTTTCGTTAAAGTGCAAGTCAGTCCATTATCTTCATATAGACCTTGTAACTTCTTCCAAATTTGAAATGCACTTGGCTCAGTGATTCATCAATGGACAAAATAATCTTTGCTTTCGCTTTGCGCAGCTTCACCTCATTTGTTTCTGTTACAGGATCTGTGAATTGTGATCGTTCCTTCCATTCTGGAAATTCCCACCACCACGCAGTTGTTCTATAGATTCTTGAAAGGACATTTTTTTGTTTTTGTAATTTGTTTCTTATGCATCCAATGTTTTTTTCAATTATGAAAAAGAAAAAAATTACAACAAATGCGAACTGTAAGAAAAAATGTATTTAATAAATGTTTGAAATCTTCGTCTTATCAAATCGAATTTGAAAGTTAACGGTCTCCTGGGCCCATAACCTATTTTTTTTTCTTTACACTATCAGAATTGGTCGAAGAGAGCTTATAGCAAGCTCTGTCTAGCGACCAATGGTTTGCCAACACAGAATCTGTGTTATACCACCGGCTCATCACTTAGTGCAGTGTTAGTTGTTAGTAGGCAAACACTAAGACAAACAAACACTTACACAAGCGAAACAACAAGATAAAAATAACATAACAACATAAAAATACAAAAACACAAATAAGACACTTAAGCGCGTGGAACACTGGCTTTCAATAAGGATTTTAAATGATTTTTAGTTAAGTTAAAATCAAATAAGTTTGAGTTGCAGTTAGGTAGTCTGCTCATTCGTGTCAAGGGCTCATGCATACCATAATTTGTTCGATGCCTAGGTTCTTTAACCATGTCCCTACCACGAAGGTTGTAACCTCCTCCTCTATCGTTAAATGAAATAAGGCCTAACAAATCCGGAACGTCAGTTATACCCATAATAATCTGATGGAAAAATACAATATCGTTGTTGGTTCTTCTTTGTGACAATGTTTCCATCTGAAAAAATGACAAACGATACTCATAAGGAGGAATGTTTAACGAATCGCTCCATTGAATACCTTGATGGCAAACCTAGTAAAATTCCGTTGAACGGATTCTAACCTCTCAATATGAGTATCATAAAAAGGTGTCCAAACCTGGGAAGCATACTCAAGATGAGGACGAACAAAACAATTATATAGAGAACGAGTGACAGCCGGATCACGGAATTCCTTTGACCAACGCTTTATAAATCCCAACATTGAATTGGCTTTATTTACAATGCTATTAATGTGTTCAGAAAAGTCTAAGCTAGATGTGAATAAAACACCAAGATCTTTGACAGTGACAGGACGAGACAAAATGTGCTGTGAGATTGTTTAGTCATAAGAAGTCGGTACTCGCTTCTTAGAAAAAGTCATTGTTTGACATTTACTGGGATTCAATTTTAAACTATTTTTCTCACACCACAGTGAAAACCTGTTAAGGTCATTTTGCAAAAGAATTCTATCATTCATTGAAGAAATGTTTTTGAACAGCTTCATATCATCTGCAAATATGCGAATATCGCTATTCTGAACACATAGCGGAGCATCGTTAATAGCCAATATAAAAAGTAGGGGTCCTAAGTGACTGCCTTGAGGGACGCCGGATTTAGCAATAAATGATTTAGAGACATGATGTCTGAATTTTACCTGATAGGACCTGTCTTCCAGATATGTAGATATCCATTTTATGAAAAAAGGGGGAAACCCATATGCGTTCAACTTAAAAGTTATAATCGTGTGGGATAACTGGTCGAAAGCTTTCGAAAAGTCAGTATAGACACAGTCTACTTCCTGACCACACTCCAAAAAGTTTAAGCATTTGTTCACAAAGACAAGAAGGTTTGTGACCGTAGAACGTTTCTGCATGAATCCGTGTTGTTGGCTACAGATAATATTTTTACAATTAAATGCTAACGTATCACATACAACTTGTTCAAACAGCTTAGGAATACATGACAGTTTGGATATAGGTCTATAATTTATAATATTAGTTTTATCTCCCTTCTTAAATACTGGAGTTAAAAATGCATTCTTCCAAAATGAAGGAAATATTCCCGTTTTCAGGGACAACTCAAATATATTCCGAAGCGCTAAAACAGATTTGCATTTTTTTTAAACAATAGGTGGAATGCCATCTGGGCCACATGAGTAATCTTCTTTAAGAAGTGAAAGAAATTCAAATATTCTGTTACTCTCTATTGAAATGCTACTAAACAAAACTTGAGGACAGTTATTTAAATATTGAAAGTAGAGTTTGTCGACTGCATTTTGAGAATCAGCAAAAGATTTACTGAAATAATTTGCAAAACCTTCGCAGATTTCAGGGGTTGTGGTAAGGCTTACATTATTATAAAAAAAGTTAAATGGATAAACATCACATTTCTTTTTCGAATTAACATATTTCCAGAAAGTTTTTGGGTCAGATTTCAGAGAGCTTCCAATAGTAAGCAGATATTCGCTATAAAGTTCGTAAGAAACTTTCTTGAACTCTTCAAAAAGAGAAATGTATATTACTTGGTCTTCTAAGGTCATGGATTTAATATACTTTTTCCAAGCCTTATTTCTTTTATTGCGAAGAGCTTTCTTTCGCTTCTTTCGAGTACCAAGGATGACATGAACCATTAGATTGTATGGATCTCTTTATGGGAACGGTTTGATGTATGCAATTCATTAATATACCATAAAACCTTTCAACAACTGCTTCAATATCAGATAGTACCGGTACTTGTTCAATACCGGAATTACTCAAAAGTTCAGAAAGCTGTTGAAAATTGGCTTTCCGAAAGTCAAACGAGTACGAGCTATCGTGAGCATTACTATGGATTAGAAAGTGATCGCTCAAGTCGAGAAAAATGTCAAGGGGGGGGTGAAATTTATCTATGTTAGATATAGCAGAGGAAGATTCTTCCACTACTGTATTAACAGGGTCAGATGTAAAAACTAGGTCAAGTACTCGATTCATATGATTTTTAATGCAGCTAACTTGCTGTAAATCAGCTGAAATAATAAATTATCCAGTGATTGAAGTTCCACTTGTGGTGAGCAAGTGGAAGCTACGAAATAGGATTCGTCGTCAGAAGAAACCCAATCAATGTTTGGAAGGTTGAAATCGCCTAAAAGGAGGACACAACTATCACTGCTGGCAATTCCAAAAATAAAGTCCAGTGCCTCGGAAAGTTCCATGAACACGGCTATTGGACTTTTAGGTCGAATGTAAGCATTTAGTATAAAAAAAGATTTCTCTTGTAAAATTATTTTTATGCATAAGAGCTCAATTGATATTTTAAAAGGAAAAAGAATTTGAGCTGCAAAGATATTATTTCTAACGGCAATAAGGACTCCCCCACCAACTGAATTCCCTACATCCACATGATGGTCTCTCCGGAAAACTACGAACTCTTGATCAAAGAGTTCTGTGTCCAATATTGTGGCATTGAGCCAAGTCTCGGAGAAAGCAAACACTTCATGTGGAAATATTTGTGAATTTTTAAAAATTGTAGTAGTTTTACTACGAAGTCCTCTTACATTTTGGTAGTAGAGGGAGAACCTTTGTCGTTTTTTGAATGAAGCCCTGGAATGTTGTTTGGTTGAGATTTACGTTTTAGAGGAACAGTAAATTCCTTAACCAAGGTGTTTGGTGGCCAGGAACTGTTACATATTGGTTCAAATAGTGAATTAGGGGCAATTATTTTAAAGGAGGAAATAAAGCTATCAGGTTTGCTAATTTTAGAACACTTAACACTAGAGCAATTCGGAATAGTTTGAGAAGCGACCAAATGAGCAAGTATGTCCTCAGGTTCGGTTTCAGGAGACAAACGTGAAACAAAAATAGTTTTAGGTTTGGGAACGGATGTTAAAACTTTAGGTTGAAGAGTTACCTTTGGCTGTGGCTGCGCAACCACGGTTTCTTGGACGATGGGATCTATGGCATCAGGGGTGGTTTCTCTAAGAATAGGGGTGGTTTCCATGACAGTAGAGGTTTTATCAGAATTATTTTGAGTGGTAGCAATGAGACACGACTCAACAAAGTTGGCTTCATTATTTTTCAAAGAATTTTCTTGATGGGGAAACTTTTCAGGTGAACTTATATCATCTGTTGAAGATGATTTATCAGCTGACAAAATGGGGGAGGGTATGCTACTTGCAGTTGTTGCAATACTAGCAAAATGTTTGTTTAAGTCCTCAAACCCCTTGGAGATTTTAGTAAGTTCACCCTTGAGTGTGGACAATTTAAATGAAAAATGCGCAAGGGATATTTTTATACAGTTTGGGCAGTACCAAAAAGCTAGATTTATAGATTGATTAATTTTATCCAAAAACGCATTGTTCGATCCAACACATTTGGCGTGGAAAAGGTTGGCACATGGTCCAAAACAGGCAAATAGAGGAGATGAACCGGTGCGGTCCAAACAATTAGTGTTGGCGCAAGTCATACTGATTTGAAATAAAGGAAATTATAGGAGAAAGAAAAAAAAATGATAATAATAAAAAAAAAAAAAAATCAGATGGTATACTCTGGGAATCGAACCTATGATGGTCAAAATTGTATGGCTGTTGTCTGACGCCTAGACAAGCAGAACCACGGATGTGATTACGAAGAAGCAAACTTATTACCTACAACAATGAGTAAGACGGTTATTTAAGGTAAAAATTAAGGGGAATGAAGCAAGGAAATTTTATGGGCTATTTAAGAAAAGGAGACGAAAAATAAGATTTATGGTATATTTTCAGGCGAATTCAGAAGGAGTGAAATTATTAGAACAAACAAAAAAATGCACTGAGTCTGAATTCGAAAGAGAGAATAATGACACGAACGAGAAAAACTCAAAACTGAAAACAACAAACTTACGTGACAAGTTGAATTTTTCACTAAAAAATATTAAATGTGATATTAAAAAAACCACAAGTACTCAATAATTTAATAGTTTATCAATTATTAGTCAAAAATTAAGTTATTTTTATATAATTTAGTATTTATGCAAATTGAAAAACTACAAAACAAGAAACTAATTGTGGAGAGCACAACAAAACACGACCACTTGAAATAAAACCAGTGTTACCATTGAAATTGTACCAGGAAATATCTATATAACAAGACGATTATAGAAATAGTTATGAACGATATATTTGATTCCAAGTTTAACGAAGAAGTGATAAATAAATATTTTCTATATTTAACAAAATATGTACAACATACTATGATAACAAGTATAGGAGTTATTTAACAACAAGTAATATTTCAACAAGAATCGGTGGTCTGTCTACACACAGTAAGCTGAAGCGTAAGTGGACAAATGTAAGCCAGTTAAGTCTAAGATAGAATTAAAAGAGTTTAATAATGCAAGTGGGCCTTATACTATAAAAGACAAAAACAAATCGGCAATCGTTTCAAAAAAGATTTCAATTAATTTATTTTTAGAGCAATGGCTGTTTGCATATCTCTCATGATGGGAAGAATTGGCAGTGTAACTGGAGCGAGTGTTGTAGGGATGCTGATTGAACACCATTGTAAGACTTCCATATTTATTGCTAGCATCCCGTTGACTGTGTGTTCTTTCTTATCCTTATTGTTACCAAGTGGCTTGGAATCAATGAAAGATAAAAAGATTAGTTCAAACAATCTCGCCTAGAGTTATTACAGTATTATATGAAATCCACTTAATAATAATAATATTATATTTTGTATATAGAAAAGTGCTACTTTATTATGATACACCAACCAAAACCATATTTTATTAAATTCAATTTGCAATTAAAATTTAAACAACAATAAACAAATACACTTAAATTGTATATAGAATATAACTGACGATGAATAAAAAATACGATCTAAATAAATATTTTTAATCTACACTAAGAAATTCTACTTTTAATGAAAATGGCTGATCAAAGGGCACGGTAGTGCCCAGACACGTTCTAGCACTACTCCCTTTTTACAGGGTCGAACTCAAGCACATTTTTAACCCCCCATAACTTTTGAACCCATAGAGTTAAAAGCTTCAAATTTGAATAACTTATTAACTTCATGGGCACAAATACCCTGTAGAACCACTACTTCCTGAGAAATTGAACAGTAAAAATTTCATAAACAGTAATTGACTCACTAACTGACTGACTGACTGACTGATCATCAAAATTATGAAGCACTTTTAACAATAGCAGAATCTTGAAATTTGGTACAATGGTAGGTTTTCGGGTGTATACAAATGAATACATCGAAAATTTCATTTTGCTCATTCAGGGAGCGTGATATCCGCCCACTTTCTTAAAATGGTCGGAATTCTAGTAGGGTTTTGGTTGAATATAAGGAAGTAAAATATTTTAGTTTGATTTAGGGGCCCAGTCCTAGACTATCTTAGGATGTTGAAATTCGAAATTCTTGTAAGGTTTTCGTTGAACGACATGAAAAAATGAGAAAAAAAAACATTTCCATTTCCATAAAGGGCGTGGTATCCGCCCACTTTGTCAAAATGGTCGAAAACATTTAAATTCGAAATTCTGACAGGGTGTCGGTTGAATATAAGAGAAAATATAAGTATAAAATTGTAGTTTCATAAAATTGTAGTTTCATTAAAGGGTGTGGTTGCCGCCCACATCCCGTCATAGGATGTTGAAATTTAGAATTCTGGTATGTTTAACTTCATAACACTCCATGAGTAACTTTCTTAAGTGGTTTCACTGGACCCTTGGGGTCTAAATGAGTTAACAACATCTAGACAGCCACTCTTACCTAAGCTACCTAGTATTTGTTTACAAATTGGCAGAACAATAATTATATTGTTAAAGTTTGCAAATTGCTGCTTGTTGCTTACTTCACGCGTGTTCCAGCGTAAAGAGCGCTATTGGTTTTTGGTGGCCAAAAAAAGAACGATTCAAGCTGTAAAAAATGAACAAAAACAAAAACATAAACAACGAGGTCGCTGTTTATTTAATTTCCTGCGAGAAAAAAGACAGCACAGTACAGCACAGAAATTTCAGAACAGTTTGGAACAGTTTGGAATACTCAAGTTGTTTGACAGATGACATTTGTCAGTTTTGTAAGATTGTTCCTGGATAAACAAGCGTTTTTATTTGTTCTTTAATAAACTTTATTTAACTTTGATAAATCTTTAATAAACTTTATTTAACTTTGATAAATCATAAAATGGATGAAGAATTATTGAAAAGTGTTGTGTTATACTGCATGGAAAGTGATTCTGATATATGTAGAAAGTGACGACGAGTCGATGGATTCTTCTTCGAATTCATGCGACGATACTTTTATGAAAGTGATTACCTCTTCGCTGGGAAAATTAAAACGAAACTGCATCGAGCATTACATGCAAGCAGTTTTTCCTACATATTCGGAAATGGAATTTGTTACACATTTCCGTGTAAGCAGTGAGCTGTACCAACAGTTAGTTGATAAATTTTCAACTTCGTCTGCCTTCCTCGAATTGGAGCCCCGGAAAACTTATTCTGCAGGAATCCATTTGGCTCTTTTCCTGTGATTTGCAGGACATGAAGCATGCTCCTACAGAGATATAGCAGATCGGTTTAGTCTGAGCCTTGGAACGGTATTTTCCATCATCAACCGTGTGATATTTTTCCTAAGTAATCTTTGCGAATCTGCAATAAAATGGCCAACAGAAGAGAAAAAAATTGCAACTGCTCAGTTCATGGAGAACAAAACTGGAATGTATGGTGTTATAGGTAAGGAATACAATGATTTTTCCATACATATCAGGTCTAATTTCTTCTTGTTTTTTTTTTTTGGCAGGAGTAATAGACGGTACACGTATTCGTATTGATCTGCCCAAGACAGGACAGAAAAAATGTTACAAGTGTTTGCTTGCAAGGAATTTGCGACGAAAAAAGGAAATTTATAGACATTTTTGTTGGACATCCAGGTCAGTGCATGACAACGTGAGCTCCACCATTTACCCCCAACTACCAACGGTTTGTGGCAATTACTTCCTGCTTGGAGACTCAGCCTACGCTTGCTCCAAGTATCTGATTAGACCATATCGTGACAACGGACACGTAACATCACGTCAAAAGTTTTTCAACCGAAAGCTGAGCTCAGGCAGAATAGTTATCGAGCATTCATTCGGTATACTTAAGCAGAGACTTCGCCAGCCTTATTATTGTAAGCTTAGAGGGATGAAAAAGATCTGCCACTTCGTACGAGCATGTATTGTTTTGCACAATATGTGCAATGAAGACGACCTTGTTTTGGAAGTGGAAAACTATCCAGAAACCGAGAACAATCTTCAAGAACATGACCTGCATGGGCAGGATGAAGGCTTCCAAAGGCGGAACGTTTTATGTGACGAAGTTTTTAACAACTACAATCAATAAAACAGTAATTATAAATATTTCATTTTAATCATTTTTCAATGATAACTCATACATTTATTTCATTTTTTTATTTGTTAAAAAAATGTAAATCATAAATAAAGAAAAAATATCATAACCAAAAAATAAAGAGACTATTCCTTAAAAAGAAAATAAAACTATATTCATAGAAAATAAAAAGAAGTAGGTATTCATAATAAAACTAAAATAATATCACGAGTTCACACTTCACAGCAGTTCATTATTTCAACTAGGTATATAATTTTAGTTCTCTGGTAGTTTAGAGAATAGCAACTGCAGCAATTTTTCTTTTTGCTCACGGTTTTTGCGGATCTCTTCCGTTCTCTCTTTGAACACTTCGAGTTTTTTTTTCCTGTATATTTGTTTCGCCTTCGTTTCCTCGGAGAACTGCTCCCTCCACTTGGCGAGCTCACCTGCAATGGTTAAACCCCGCTTGTGAACTTTTGCTGGGGGTTCGTCAATGGACACTGCTTGCCTTTCTTCGGCATTACCTTCAGCAACTATGGGAGGTTGCTCATTATCGTCAGACGGAGGATCTAAATAAAAAGATTTTGTTGAAATAAAAATAATATTTTCTTAAATTCGATTTAGCTAACCTGCACTCTGCGCCTGCTCTGGCAGCTGAAGCATATCCTCCCTTGTCATCGCACTTTTAATGTGCTTCCCAAAACATATTTGGGTATTACGGCAGGCCTGTCTATATGGACTTCGGTAAGCTCTCTAAAAAAATAAACAAGAATATTGGTAGAATTGAATTTCAAATTTGCCAAAAACTTACTTATCGTAGGGACAACTTATTCTATTATTCCCTGTCCTTTTGTTGTGGTCGATTTTTCTTTTGAACGCTCGTTCAAAACTCTTCCATTTCACTGCTACTTGGGCAGCACAAAAAGAACAACCTTGCTCAGCCATTTTCTGTGAAATCAAATTCCACATTTTTAGTTTGGTTTTTGTTTCCGTTTTTTGTCCCAAAGAAGGTTTTATCCTTCTTCCTTAAAAAGGGCAATCAAAAGGAGGCAATCCTTCTCCAACCATACAGCCTTATTACTCTCCTCTAGAGCGAGAGCCTGTGCAGATGTTGATGGCTCTGTTGCTGATGGTGGTATTCGTATTGGGGTAAAATCTTCTTCGTCTTCGTGGTTGGCATAAAAAAATACTCCTGCGATATTCTTCGTCTGAAAGATTCAATTTTAATTTTAAATCAACTCAAAATAAACATTTATTTTGGATTTACTTACTTGTCTCAATATTCTTCCTTGTATTGGGTGAACAAGTGATGGTAACAGATTTACCATCATCGGAAGTCAATGTAATTTGATTAATTTTATTGTTTAATTTTTTTTTCTTTTCACACAATGCACGTGCACAACCAACAAATTGAAAATGAAAATGAAAATAAAATTTGACAGTTCTTAGGGGCCGGTGCCGGTTATAGCTATCAGAAAAACGGATCAGAAAAAAAATTCTTTTCCAAATTTGACTGCTCTAGAACTTCATTTGAGCGAAATATTTATGCAATTCGACGAACATTTATTTAAAATATTTTTTTCACAAAGAATTAAAACATTTATGACCGAATTTAATTAGAAAATTGAATTTAAATTTTTTTCTGATGAGATTTCATTTTTCTGAACAGCTGATTGTATAAACTTCAAATATATTCCATTTCGTTTTTCTGATGTGTTTCGATTTTTTTCTGTTCCGATTACATCAGAAAAATTTTTTTCTTTTTGCCCGAGACGCCAGCTCTTCCATCTTTAAAATGTAACCCATTATTGATGATTTTGCTGAGCTGAAAGTGGTTTTCCGCATCTTATCAATTACTTCCGAAATTGAATAACTGTGGCCAAAAATTGAAAGAAATTTTCCGCGGAATTCACCATAGGTCTTAGAATTATCAATTCTTAAAAACTATTCAGCAGCAGAATTTGGTCTCATAAGCCGCCGGATGGACTTCAGACGGAAAGAAGAATCACCATTAACTGATTCGCATATACGTTCACACGTTTCTATCCATTTATATGCATCATAAGAATCATCACCCGAATATTCAGGAATCGAGTGCTTAATGTCTTTGAAAGACGGTGCAACTGCTTTACTCGATTCACTTGCTTCATCTTACAATTTCAATTCAATGCGTAGAGCGATTAACTTCTTTTTCTTCTCAAGGATGCGAATTTCTTTTTCAATTAGAGATTCTTCATCATCCAATGGTGTAGCAACTCTCGGAAACATAATATTTTCTTGAACAATTGACGCGGAATTATGTTGCTCGGAACGTTCGGAATTCTCGGAATTTTCGGAATGTTCAGAATTTTCGGAATGTTCATAATTTTCGGAATTTGCAATGCGTTCACCTCGTGATACGTTGTAAATTTCTCTTAGCTGTGCTACTGTTGCAGTTGAAGGAACTTCCACATTGTTTGCAGCACACCATGCGAGTAATTCGTCCTTATTCATACGAGGTGCCATAATATACGTATGTTTTTTTTCGGATTTCTCTATTTGTTTTTTTTTTTTTTTTATTATTGTTGGTCTTCAGTCTTAGCTAATCCCACTTCTGAGTTGTAAAAGGTGCAGAAATCAATCAGAAAGTATTTATTTTCTAATTAATATGTTTTATTCGTTCGAGTGATTGACTAATAATAATATCAAAAACGAAACATCAAACAAACAAGTCTTAAAAAGATCACTTGGAATTTAAATAAAGTACAAAGTATTGTTAAACTAAGTTTTCTTATAGATGTCATAAAATAAAGCGTGCAGCTGGATTGCTGACACAAAATTCTTGGTTGCTGTAAACACTCATCAGAAAAATGTTTCAAGTTTTCACTGTTCCAATTTTTTCTGATGGATTTTTCTGATAGCTATAACCGGCGCCTAACTTGATCTTTTCTGTTATACCTAAAAAGATGGAACAGAAAATCCTGCGCCAAACTGTTCCAAACTGTTCTAGGCAGACTCAATGAACAGCAAAGCAGAACAGTTTGGAACAGAAAATTTGTTAATGAACACCAAAAAGCTGTACTTTTCTGTTCCAAACTGTTCCAAAGTGTGCAGAACAACTGTGTCACTGAACACAGCTGTTGATAACGCGGACGCTGTTGTCTTTATTTCTGGCTTAAAAAAATATATAAAACAATCAAAGGTAAACAGTGTTGAATATATTCATTGGAAATATATATTTTGTTTTGTTTTTATAGAATGGTCAAATGAAGCATCAATGGTTGCGATTCCAAGTGGAGCAATTCTCCAAGCAACGAAATTTAATTTCAAAGGTACGTTTAAATTTTAATTTTCGAAGTTGCAAGCTTTCTAGAATAATTATTGTATTCGGGATCCTAAATGGGTTGAGAGTTGAGACCATCAAAATATTGTAATATTCGGCTTAGTCCGACAATTAAAACTTATTCACTTTTTAAATAAAACACAAATTCACTTTATTCAAATCACTCACAAACTTATTTATTCAACACTTTCAATTATAACTTTGCAAACACAGTATCTTTACTTTATCTCAGTTCACAATCAATTAATTCGCCTCACCGCCAAACGGCTATTTATATAACAAAAATGATGAGTTCTAGAAACTACTATTGGTTCCTATTGGTTCATGGAGAAGCTGAATGTTCGAGAAGCTCTCTATTTACAAATAAAAATACTGGGATTTTTTGTAGGGGCTAACGTTCTTAATGCTAAACAAAAAGTTTCTCTCAATCACTAGGTATTGCCCCTCACAAGTGTTTCCTACTACAATTAAACGATATTAAGTAAAGAGAGTATGTACATTAAATAAACAAGAGATACAGAGTAAGTAAAGAGAGTATGTACATTAAATAAACAAGAGATACAGAGTAAGTAAAGAGAGTAAGAAAAGTGTGTACATTAAATATAGAAAGAGATACAGAGCGTAAGAGATAATAAAGTATACACATTAGACATTACAATAGAAGGAGAAACAGAGCGTATGAGATAAATAAAGTGTATACACATTACATTGCCCCCTCCTTAGGATTGATCGTCCCGAACAAATCCATCATTCTCATCACCACTGTAGCGATGTAGTCGGTCGCGATGTACGACTTTAAGTTTACCTCTGACTCCTTTTTGTATCCGGTATACGACGTCGTTGATTTTGCTAATCACTGTATATGGACCTTCCCAGTCCCGTTGAAGTTTCGGTGACAACCCTTTTTGTCGATGGGGATTGTAAAGCCACACTCGATCTCCTGCTTGGAACTCTGTTGTTGTCGCTCGTATATCGTAGCGTGTCTTCATTCGGTCACTGAACATCTTTATTTTTGACCTAGTATCGTCGTGGATCTGAAGGAGTCTTTCTCTGAGGTCATCCAAGTAGTCATCCTCGGCTTGCGGTTCCGACGTGGGACATCCAAATTTTATTTCGCTCGGCAATCTGATGTTCCTTCCCATCAAAATCTCACACGGTGTATGGCCAGTTGAGCTATGTCTTGCACTTCGATACGCCATCAAAAACAGTGGAATGTGTCGATCCCAATCTCGCTGGTTGTCGTCCACAACTTTGCAAAGATGTTCCTTAAGGGTTCGGTTGAACCGTTCGACCATGCCATCAGATTGTGGGTGGAGTGGTGTTGTTCTTGTCTTCTTGATGTGAAGAAGCCCACAAACTTCCTGGAATATGTTTGATTCAAAGTTCCTTCCCTGGTCGGAATGCAGTTCTAATGGAACACCGAATCTGCTCACCCAGTTGAACACAATTTGGTCTGCGACTGTTTTGGCTTCTTGATTCGGAATGGCGTATGCTTCAGGCCACTTGCTGAAGTAATCCATGACGACCAGAATATAACGATTTCCATTATTTGTTTCCGGAAATGGACCCGCCACGTCTACTGCAATCCTTTCAAAGGGTGATCCGACATTATACTGCTGCATTTGGCTGTGATTCTTTTTGTTCGGGCCTTTGGTGGCAGCACAGGTATCACATTTTCGGCACCACTTCTCGACATCTTCCCTTGCATGTAGCCAATAGAATCGTTGTCGAATCTTTTCTAGCGTCTTGTTTACTCCTAGATGGCCTCCCGAGACTCCATCATGCATCTCTCGCAGAACGTCCATAATCTTCGATCTCGGTAAGACTAGCTGCATTACATAGGACTTTCCATCCGCTGATTCCCACTTACATCGAAGGACACCGTCTTGGACATGCAACGAGTCCCACTGTGCCCAATAGGCCTTCAGAGCCGGACTTCTGTCGGAGATATCAGCCCATTCTGGTTTTTCCTGGTGTTCCTTGCATGCGAGGATGGGTTCAATATCTGGGTCCTCTTGTTGAGCCTTCCTCAACTCGTCGTTGCTCCAGCCATAAATGGGATCGGTTCTGGTTCGTTGGACAGTAACCACTTCTTTTTCTTCTTGGCGTCTGCAATGCTTACAGTCTTGCTTACATGGTCTCCGAGACAGTGCATCAGCATTTGAGTGAAGCTTCCCCTTCCGATGTTGAATTTCATAATCGTAGGTCTGCAGCCTCTCAATCCATCTCGCCACTTGACCCTCTGGATTCTTGAAATTCAAAAGCCAGTTTAGTGCTCCATGGTCGGTTCGGAGAAGAAACTTCTGTCCATAGAGATACTTATGGAAGTGCTTTGTTGCCAAAATCAGTGCAAGAAGTTCTCTTCTGGTCACACAATAGTTTCTTTCCGACTTCGAGAGTACCTTGCTGTAATAGGCAACCACCTTTTCTTCGCCATCATGTACCTGTGACAATACAGCACCAATCCCGACATTGCTGGCATCAGCATCAATGATGAACGGTTTTCCTCGAGTCGGGTAGGTCAGCACTGGTGCATTACACAAGCGTTGCTTGAGCTCTTGAAAGCTGCGCTCGCACTCACCTGACCATTTAAACTGCTTTCCCTTTTCCGTTAGCTGATGTAGACTCTTGGCGATCTCAGCAAAATTCTTGACGAAGCGCCTATAGTAGGTGGCTAGACCCAGAAAGCTTCGGAGTTGATGTTTGTCCTGTGGTGTTGGCCAATTCTTCACGGTGTCAACCTTATCAGGATCCGTCTTAACTCCTTGGGATGAGATGATATGTCCCAGGTATTTCACTTCGGTTTTGAAGAGTGAACACTTTTCTGGATTGAGCTTGAGGTGGGCTTCTCGAAGTCTTTGAAACACGGCTCTCAGATTTGTACAATGTTCGTCAAATGTTTTCCCGTATACGATGACGTCATCCAAATAGACCAGGCAAGATTTCCAAGTGAGTCCTTGCAGGACGCATTCCATAAGGCGCTCAAAAGTCGCTGGAGCATTGCACAGTCCAAAAGGCATCACTTTGAACTGCCACAATCCGTTTCCTGTCGAGAACGCTGTCTTCTCTTTGTCTTCAGGATGGATTTCTACTTGCCAGTATCCACTTTTCAGGTCCAACGTTGAGAACCATTGTGCTCCTTCCATTGCGTCCAGAGTATCACTGATCCTAGGCAGAGGGTAGCTATCCTTCTTGGTCACATCATTCAACCTTCGATAGTCTACGCAAAAGCGGGTTGATCCGTCTTTCTTCTTTACCAGGACCACTGGAGACGCCCAAGGGCTTTTAGAGTTTTCGATCAGACCCTCTTCTTTCATGGTGGTTATCAGTTCTTCAACCTCACCTTGTTTGGCTAGTGGAAGGCGTCTTGCAGGTTGACGGATCGGCTTTGCATCCCCGGTGTTGATTCGATGTTGAACCAGTTGTGTTCTGCCATATTTCCCTTGCGATGACGAAAAGATGTCTGCAAATTCTTCGAGGAGACCTTCTGCAGTTCTTCGTTGTTGGTGGCCAAGATTAGAGGACTTGAGAATGTTCGTCTTTATGGAGTTCAGCTCTTTGGACTTCAATGTTTGCCTTGGCTCTTCTTCGCTGATCCATGTTATCGCTGACACAGATTCGCATTGTCCGACAATCTCACCTTTTCTAAGCTTAACTTCGTACGGCTTGACGTTCAGTATTCGTACGGGAACCATGTTCTTTACAGGTCTAACAAGAGTCTTCCCAATGGTGACGTTTTGGGAGGACTTTACAGATGCTGGTTCGACCAT
Source organism: Sphaerophoria taeniata (assembly GCA_943590905.1). Lineage (NCBI taxonomy): Eukaryota > Metazoa > Arthropoda > Insecta > Diptera > Syrphidae > Sphaerophoria > Sphaerophoria taeniata. The sequence continues at coordinate 71,749,801 of OX016541.1, forward strand.
GAGGTATCGATGGCTTCCAGGCTTACCCTTCAATTTCGTCTACACGAATACTTCTGAAGAAGCAGGCAAAGTCAGATCTTCTTTGATGACGGTTTTCACAGATAGCGAGGTCTCATATGAGTGAATCCCATAGATCATCGGAATCTCGATATTTCGATATTTCAGGACTTGGTTCCCGATGTCCAATATCAATCCGTGATCTTTCATGAAATCGACGCCGACAATGCACTCGTCGCATATATCTGCTACCAGGAACAGGTGAGAGAATTCCAGCTCTGCCATCCGGATCTTAAGACGTACCTCACCATAGACTTTTGCGGCTTCTCCAGTTGCAGTCCTTAGACGATAGCTATTGGTGTTGTGGAGCCATGTCTTCTTAACGAGGTCCTGCCGTACAATGGACGCCGTGGCACCGGTGTCGATGGTAGCCACACATTTGTTGCCGTTTATACTTGCTTCCACGGTCAGGCTCTTGTTGTCACGTTTCGTTTGAGAAACCTGGATGGTGTTTCTGTAGCTATCGGTACTAGAAGCCAGCTTCTGTCCCTCGAAGTTGGTGGGGTGGGAAACAACTTGGGAAGCAACATTGTTGTAGTTGTAACTTTGACCAGTTGACATATTTCTGTGTTCACAGTGTTGGCATGCGGTTCCTCTTCGCGGTAATCTGCACTGTCGTTGAAGATGCCCGGTCTTGTTGCAGTTCCAGCATCGTGCTCGTCCGTCTTGCTGACTCCTTTCCAGAGTAGCCTTCTGACAAGAGCATTCTTGGACTTCCAATTCTCTCACGCGATGCACGTTTTGGGAAGCTTGTTCTGCGGCTTCCATTGTAAGAGCGAAAGCCAATGCTTCTGGTAGTGTTTGCTTTCCGGCAGTGCGAATAGCCCTTTGGAGATTTATATCGCTCACAGCTCTCACAAAGGCTTCAACAGCAAGTTGATTTATTATCTCGTTGCCAGCTGTTGGGTATGCCAGGTGAACTAATCGCTCGATATCTGCCTGAAGCTGCTGCAGAGTTTCACCTCTTTTCTGTGCCCTGTTGTTTAGTTGAACTCGGAAGACTTCTGTCATGTGGCTATCCCCAAACCGCAGTTCGATTGCGTTTACCAGAACTTTGAAGTCACCGTTCTTCTCTGCTGGGATGGTTTGTAGCAGTTCAGCAGCTGCTCCTCTCAAGGCAAGCGTAAGAGCAATGTATTTTTCGTCATCGTCCCAGCCGTTTGTTATCGCTGCTGCTTCAAACTGTTTCTTGTAGATTGACCACGGTATCTGACCATCAAAGCTTGGAGGATTCACTTCTCTCTTCCTTGAGCACTCACCAGACGATTCTCGAGCTTTCATCTTTCGCACTTTTTCTAGTTCATTGGTGATGGTTTCGATTTGTTCGTCTATTTTCTCTAAACGTGCATTAGTCGTTGAATTTTGTTTTTCGACACGCTCATCGAGAGTATTGATTCTGTCTTCGAAGTCCGCAAACCTGCCTTCTAGCAGATTTTTCTGTTCATCAAACCGATCTCGAACGTCATCCCTTTGAGCTTGTAGTTGTTCCAGAACATCATTCTTTTGTGTTTCCAGTTGTTTGAGAACATTCTTGTTTTGAGTTTCTAGTTGCTCCCGAACATCATTTCTTTGAGCCTCTAGTTGTTTGAGTACGTTCTCTTGCTCGTTCTTCTGCTCGTTTCTTTGAGTTTCCAGTTGTTTGAGAACGTTATCTTGCTTCTTTTGATTCTCTTCAAATTTGGCTAAAAGAAGAGACATCATGTCAGATATGGCAGTTGTATTTACCTCTTGCACTTTTGCTTCCACTTCGAAAGCAAACGTATCTGGGTCTTCGTTTTGTTGTTCAAGATATTCCTGTAGCCGTTTTACGAGTTCGATTTTAATTCCTGCCCCACTTAAGCCACGTTTGCTTAATTCGGCCTTTAGCTCAGCGACAGTTAGGTCTTTCAAAACTTTACTCATTTTTTTTTTTTTTTTTTTTTTTTTTTTTTTTTTTTTTTTTTTTTTTTTTTTTTTTTTTTTTTTTTTTTTTTAACTTCACTGTTTCACAATTCACACAAAATAGTTTAATCACTGTTCACTGTTTTATTCTCAATAAGTTTTAATCCCTTATTTTGACACCAATGTAATATTCGGCTTGGTCCGACAATTAAAACTTATTCACTTTTTAAATAAAACACAAATTCACTTTATTCAAATCACTCACAAACTTATTTATTCAACACTTTCAATTATAACTTTGCAAACACAGTATCTTTACTTTATCTCAGTTCACAATCAATTAATTCGCCTCACCGCCAAACGGCTATTTATATAACAAAAATGGACAAAGTAGGAACTCAAAATTTTTCTGATCACATGCCACTTGAAGTTACTTTTACAATATCGCAATCAGAAGCACCAACAGGGGCAAAACAACTAAATCTTATCCCGAAAATGCGCTGGAACGAAAGAAATAAGAACAAGTTTCAAGAAAACATGAGAAAAGAAATAAGAGAACTTCAGGAACTTAACGAATTTGTCGATTTATCTGTTCTGACGCAGACCATCAAAAAAGCGAACCCACAAAGACAACAAGAAAAACATAAAACCAGTTTTAAGCAGAAGTGGTTTGATTCTGAATGCCTTAAAGCTAGAGAATTATCTTTTAAATTTCTTAAGCTATTCCGATCGCGAAACTTACCCATCTTTAGAAAACTGTACTCCGAGGCAAATACTGACTTCAAAAGAATATGTCTATTAAAAAAATCGGCGTTTGAGCAAGAGACAGTATCGATTATCAATTCCTCCCGCAGTTCTGCCGAATTCTGGAAGGCCGTGAAAATTTTAAATGAAACCAGGAACATCATTGCTCTAGGATTACAAGCACAAAGTCTAAGTGAACACTTTAAAAAGCTCCTCAATGCAACGATTAGATCCCCCTTAGTACAATACGCACCCCCTTTAATCACAGATGATTTTCTAGATGCACCGTTTTCAATAAATGAAGTGAAAGAAGTTATAGAGAAAGCTAAAGTGAATAAGGCACCAGGAGATGATCGTATTCCTTTTGAGTTCTATAAGCACGCAACTGATGAATTTTACGTGCTACTTGCTAAAGAATTCAATCGACTTTTCGAAAACGCTTTGGTCCCTGAAAGTTTCAAAAAATCGATAATTTTTCCGCTTTTCAAAAAAGGGAACTATGACGAGGCATCAAATTATAGAGGTATCTCTTTCTTAAATACAAATGCTAAGCTGTTTGCTGGGCTTATGGAGAATAGAATGTCCGAATGGGTGAGAAGAAAGAGTATACTCTCTGAATTCCAGGCCGGCTTCAGGAGGAATTATTCAACAACGGATCACATATTTTCATTGTACAACATTGCCGATTCTTATATCAGGAGGAAGAAAAAGCTATATGCGTTCTTTGTTGATTTTCGAGCAGCATTCGACTCTATCGTTCGTGAAGCGCTTTTCTTTAAGCTTTGTACTATTGGACTGTCGAGTAAGACAATAAACATCATAAGAGCCTTGTACACAATGAATACAGCATACGTATGGGATGGAGCGTCGGTCTCAGCAGAGTTTCGCACGGAAATGGGTCTTAAGCAAGGGTGTATCCTGAGTGCTTTGCTCTTTATATTATTTATAAACGACATAACAGATGTGGTCAGAGGAGGTATAGTTTTTGGAGGAGTTTCCATACCCGCTCTTTTATACGCAGATGACATAGTCTTCTTTGCAGAAACGGTTGATGGTATGCAAATGATGATGAACAGGCTGGAAGGCTATTGTAATTGCTGGAATCTTGACATAAATCTATCGAAATCCAAGATAATGGTTTTCAGAGCGGGTGGTGGCAGGAATGCAAGAATCGATAAGTGGACTTTCAACAACGAGGCAGTCGAAATTGTTCGGGAGTATAAATATCTAGGAGTTCTATTTACTTCGAACCTAAATATGAAAAAACATATCGAACAGAAGCTAACAGAGTCAAAACGTGCAATCTCGTCTGTTTGGGAACGCTGCTTTAAAAGTGACCGCATTGTGCATAGTGCAAAGCACAAGCTTTTTCGTTCTACAGCGGCATCGATTCTGCTCTATGCAGCTCAGGTTTGGGGCTACTGCTGTTTTGAATCAATCGAAAAGTTTCTCCGTTACTTCATCAAAAGGATCTTCCGGCTTCCGAGAAACACTCCAAACTATATGCTGCATCTGGAAACCGGACTGCCCCCCATGATATTGGAAACTCTCAACATACACTTTAACTATATCGTCAAAGTTTTTCAAATGAATGATGAAAGAATACCCAAAATCGTGTTGAAGTGTACGATTATGTCGAAAGGGCATATGGTGAAAGAATGGGAAGATTTGGCAGCTACATGCAGGACGAATTTAACGGTAACTCAAAATGAACAACCTAGTCTGTTGAGGAAAAAGTTTGACGTACTGTTAGAAAAGTACGGTCATATCTTGTATGACAGAAATGCTGCTGAGGCCCGAGCGTCACTTTTTAGATGCTATTACAACCGTTTAAACTTCTGTCTTGGTAATAATACATACCTGCTTAACTCCATGCCACTAAATAAAATTAGCACTATTTTTAAAACGAGAGGAGAGTTACTCACTCTTAACTTCATGCCTCATCGCCCTGATTTGCCTCTACTTTGCAGTCTCTGCAATTTGAACAGCCGCCGTGAAGATATTCATCATTTTATTGCAATTTGTCCAATTATGAAAGAGTTCAGAGTGAGATATTTCGGAAAAGAAAGTTTGAATGAAGACGAGCTACTTGTTATTCTAAATGGAAATGTCGGTTGGAATGTCCTATACAATTATATTGTTGCTGCTCTTCGTTACAGAAATTGTATTATAAATGAAGATTTTTAAGATGAAAATTGAGATATTTAGATTATTTGCCATATGTATATATATTAACTCAAAAAAATGTCAGTCTGGTAGACGGCCATAGGCCAAACCATATAGACTTAAGAAAATTGAATAGTTATAATTATATTAATTTTATATTGAAATAAAAAGTCAATCTAAACTAAACTAAAAACTATAACAAAAATGATGAGTTCTAGAAACTACTATTGGTTCCTATTGGTTCATGGAGAAGCTGAATGTTCGAGAAGCTCTCTATTTACAAATAAAAATACTGGGATTTTTTGTAGGGGCTAACGTTCTTAATGCTAAACAAAAAGTTTCTCTCAATCACTAGGTATTGCCCCTCACAAGTGTTTCCTACTACAATTAAACGATATTAAGTAAAGAGAGTATGTACATTAAATAAACAAGAGATACAGAGTAAGTAAAGAGAGTATGTACATTAAATAAACAAGAGATACAGAGTAAGTAAAGAGAGTAAGAAAAGTGTGTACATTAAATATAGAAAGAGATACAGAGCGTAAGAGATAATAAAGTATACACATTAGACATTACAATAGAAGGAGAAACAGAGCGTATGAGATAAATAAAGTGTATACACATTACAATATATTAAATACACAGGATATTGATGTAAACTTGCACACAAGTAAAAGATTTTGCTCGCTGCTTTTCAAGCCAAACGATGTGTTAAATATATGTTCCAGAAAGCAAATTGCTTCTGGTGCAGTTCCTGTACTTTTTCCTGCACTTTCAGAATAGTAAATACATTTTTGAATCAGTTTTTTGTTTAGTTTTTAGTAAAATTTTAATTTAGTGAGGAGGTTGAATTTCTATCGACAGAAAGACCCTCGGAAGATGTTTTGGCGCAAGTCAGGTGCTAAAGAATTGAAAGCGGCTTAGTATTAAATATGTTATATAATGCTATTCCTACTTTTAGTCCATATTATAGATCACCACCCTGCCGGAAACGTATTTCTTTTGACGAGAACAAAGCAACACCTTGATCGTTGCGGAAATATACCAAGTCCATCAAGACAATTTTACAAATCCAATCAAACCAAATAAGAAAAATGAAAATGACAAAAATATGAAAAGTCTAAAAAAAAACTATCGAAGATCTACGAAAAAGTCATTTGCTTTCAGAAAATGCGGCAGATGTTCTTGGGGTAATATTTTTACTTTAAAAGTCTACAAAAAAATTTGGACGCAGCATATCCATTGGGACCATAAAGGTACACTAAAAGTATGTTGGGACCATAGGCCTAGACACCAATATGGCCAACGAAGAGCCACCTCCAGCAAAAGAGGCTCTTGTATTTCTATTGGTTGGCCTTAATGGTGCATGGAAGTTTCCAGTAGCTTTTTACTTTTTGAATGGGTTGAGTTCAAGCGAAAGGGCAAATTTAACAAGGCACGTACTATATGGTTCCTAGAAACATCTGAAGTGGTAATTTGTAGTTGGAATCACTTTTGATGGGCATCCAGCCAACCTCGGGATGATTTTGATTTCCCATCTAGTTGCAACAATTAAAGATTTTATGCCAAGGATTTAAGAACCAACTAGAACCATTTCAATTTTTTTGGACGTGTGTCATTGCCTCAAGCTTATCCGTAACACTTGGGGCATAAAGGAAATAATTTATGATGAAAATGGTGGTCTAATCAAATGGGAATTTATTGTAAGGCTTGTGGAATAAAAGAACAAGCTAGGACTTCATTTTGCTAATAAGCTTAATGCCAACCATTTGAACTTTACTTCAAAAATAATGAATGTTAAATAATTTGCTCAAACTATGAGTGAATGTATTGCAGCAGCGTTGAGTTTATTACTGGAAAGTGGAGTAGAGGAATTTCAAGGTTGTGAGGCAACGATTCAGTTTATAAGGACGATTAACAACATTTTCGATTTCCTAAACACAATGGCGCAAAATTATAGTCCGCTAATGAACAATTTTAGTGTGTTACTAGCTTAAAATTACGTTTGAGTCATGTCTGAAACGTCATTTTAAGCTAGTATCACACTAAAATCGTTCATTAGCGGACTTTAATTTTGGGCTAATCTATTTTTGGGTTTGGTTTCAAGAAAGGTCTTTGTCAACAAAACTCAATGCAAAATTTCGCTTTCTTGAATGAATGGATAGCCTACTTATCAAGTCTGAAGATAAACAATTTGAAATTCATTTTTCAAGAATATGTTAAAAAGCAAAAGATTCTAAGCTACGTTTTGTCCTACAAATTGTCTCAAGACCACTTAGATCTTTTCTTTTCTAGCATAAGGAAGAGGGGTGGTTCGTGGTTTTAACAACAACCCAACGGCCACACAATTCATATCCGCCTGCAAAAGACTGCTTGTACAAAATGAGTTTACTTCGTCAGCGGATGCAAATTGTGTTTCTCTGGACGACACTTCAATCCTGAATGTAACTTGATCAAAAGTCCCAATGCATGAACCCCTAATTATTGACATTTTTGATTCAGATAACAACAATGATTTACTAGAGCTGGATGACATTCCTTTAGATCATATTATAAGTAAAGAATATAATGAAATCATTATTTACATCAGCGGATTTGTTGAAAAAAAAAAAAAAACTAACGAGTGCAATAAATTGCACCACATGCAAAAGTTTCTTTTTCAATAACAAAAACACTGTTGATTCCAAACTTATTTCTATAAAATCATAGGGATATCTTAAATACACTCACAAGGATACTTTAAAAATATGCCAAACCACCCAAAAAATTATTGCACTCTATGAAATAAAACAAAAACTCAAAATTGAACAAACTTACAAACTACTTGAAATTAATACTTTACGAACACTCGATTTGAATTTAATATACACAGAGCTTCAATCCAATATCTAAGATTGTGATCCACTAGACAACCACATTTATTTGGTTGTAGGGATCGTTAAACATCGATAGTCTATCGATAGTATCGATAGTTAAAAACTATCGAATGTATTGATAGTTTTGAAAATACTATCGATAGTTTGCATTTCCAGTAAAAAAAGTATTCTTTCTCTAGAACAACAAGCAAATAGACACTTCACTATACATGAGCAATATCATTGTATTTTTACTTCCTTTTCCATAGTATTCTTACCGTGACAAGCAACAAGTAGCGCTGCAGGTATCAAAACCAACAAACGTTTAGTTATAAATACAATGGTAATATCTACCATTATTTATAATAATAATGGTATAATTTTTTTTTTTACTAAACGAAAGCAATTAATTTGTTCTTATTCCCTTAAATTGGTCAATTTTGTGAAAATTGTCTCTTTGCTTTTAATTGATCCACGATTTTTGTTTTTGATTACCTATTTGGGAATATTGTTTTTTTTATGTTAATACTTTCTTTTTAGAAATGTCATGTTCCTCTAAAGTGAATCAAACGAGAGCACTACTTTTGACCCCAGACCTAAATCACTTTTAACGAAATCTCGCAAATTTTAAAAAATCTCGCATTACAAAATCCAGCATTCTTAAAATCTTTTCTTTCTAAATCACGCATTTTTAAAATCTCGAAACACAAAATCACTCATATTTTGTGTAAAAAAAATCTTTCACTATCTCTAGTCTATCGATAGTATCGATAGTTTTTTTTTAAACTATCGATACTATCGAAGTCCCTGACTATCGATGTTTAACGATCACTATTTGGTTGTAAAAAAGTTATTGACTTATATTGTTAGTTAATTTTACATTATGTTGAAAAACAAACAAATATAAAAGAGCATGAAAAATTGGTTCGATCACATTTTAGAAGAATTAAAATTAAAAATACATTTTATTCATTCATTTTCATTTTATTTAATAAAATTATTACAATAAATAAAGAATAAATAATAGTTATCATCCTTTAGCTTTAAAGCTAGTGTTGAATGATACTTAGCGAATTTAAATTTACATGAATTAAAAACTGATTTGGGGTGACAATCAGTGCAGCAATAATACTAAATTGTTTAAGCCAAGTGATCAAATAAATTTTTTTTTTCAAATATTACATAAAAAACTAGCTGACCCGGCAAACGTTGTTTTGCCATATCTAATCAAACGAAATGAATAAAAATCCTTCGAGCTAAGGTTCTTATTTGTTTCCGCTCCTGTAATAATATATAATTAAATTAATTTAAGATTTATTCTCTAATAACCAAATATGTAGTTATGTTCTTAATAATAAAAGAATTACCTGTTACGCAATCTCGTTGTTTAATATTTACGCAATATCCGTCTTGTCCCTTCCAGAAAATTAGTGTATATTGGAGTGCGTCATATGAACGATGGGTATCACTGATGAACTGAAGATCATTATTTCTTCTTCGAATCACAATTTGTCGCGTAGCTGTACAGTCGCCACTCGCCAACCATGATTCCATCAACGTCGTCAACAACAGGTGCGTTGAATCTACGTATATGCTCTCCAGCTGGTGTCCTATCAGGATTGATGACAATAGCGTGATTGTCACTTTGTAGTTTGTGCATGTGTGATTTGAATAATTCCAATAATGCATTGTGCTCATTTAACAGAGCGTCCAGCTCACTGACGATACGCCTGGCAAAAGATGAATTGAGATTATGGTAGTCGCAACGTGCATCCACGCGATTGCTGAGTGCACGTTCGGAGTCTCGCCATCCATGAAGTAGATTTGAAAAAATGTATGAGGTTCATTTGGCATTGGCAGCAATGAGCCCATTTTGTAATAAACTTTGCCCTTGATTTTAAACGTGGAATTAAATTGTTGACCGTTTGCAGCAAAACAATTTCTGTTGCTCCAAACGATGTCATTTGGAAACATGAATTGAATGTGCGAATTGACTTCAGGAACAGGCTAGAATCTGGATCTGTACCGATCAGTAAACCTTGCAATGGTTCAGGTTAGTTGTACTTTTCCTGATGAGCAACACATCCCAACTGGCTCATTTTTAAATTTAAGGGCATTCCTTTTCCAAAGTACCAATAACCACTTTGGAATGAGTATAATATTCAACATCAGGCTCGTACTGGAATGCTAGTCGAAGAAATGAATCTGATGTAAATGCTCGATGAACTTGTTGGCGTTGTTGGTCAATTCCTCTACGTCTGACGACTATGAATCTGCGAATTTCTCTTCGTTCTAGTTGTCTTTGTTGATATCGTTCATCTCGTGCCTCTTGTAATCGTAATTCACGTAACTGCGCCATTCTCTCACGCAAATCTTCATTGTTTTCTTGAATTTGTTCGCTTGATCTTCGTGCTCTTGTATCTCGCATGGCTCTAGAATTGACCGTTTGACGACTCAAATTGGCCCCTTTGCGTTTTTCTGGCATTGCTGACTGTAAATGAAGTTAAAATTAGTGATGGGATCATTCGAATGATATAACCGATTATTAATAATCGAATGAAAAATCATTCGAATGAAAATTGTACTCGAATGAAAACAGTAATTGAGTTAAAATAGTACTCGAATAAAAATAGTAATTGAATGAAAATAGTACTCGAATGAAAATAGTAATTGAGTGAAAATAGTACTCGAATGAAAATAGTAACTGAATGAAAATAGTACTCGAATGAAAATAGTACTCGAATGAAAATAGTACTCGAATGAAAATAGTAATTGAATGAAAATAGTACTGGTAACGGTAAACCTCACCAAATAAATCGGAGAAGTTCAATCTCAACCAACAAAAGCGATGCTCTGCCTTTTTTCCATAAGTACATCCAAGACCACAGGATTCCTTGAATGGCTTAAGAAATGCTGGATGAGGTGTTCGATCAACGAGACACGGTTCGGCATGCTTGCACCGCCATTGGCTAGCTCGTCGGTGGGGTGGGTGCTTGTCGCGATTGGTGTTATAGTTTCTTAAAGATTTGAGTTGGCAACCCTAGTTGTAGTGGGCGCCTGAGTGTGACCCTCACTCCGTCTTCATTACAATCGTAATCAGACTCCATGGCCATTGATCCACTCAAATTCTAAACTCAATGACCCCTAACAAAAAGAAGTTTAAGAAACTAAACTTCGTTCAATAACATGTCCATCATCCCCTCACTGATCCCTCACACTATTACAGAAAATCTCAGTTGCTCATACTTTAAGCGAATTAACTCTCAAAACGAAAACAAAATAAAAAACATACATCATGTAGTGTTTAACGTTATAAAATGCATGAATTGATATGAATTTATAGCAAAATTATAATAATGTAATAAAAGTTAATTATTCATATTTAAAACGATTAATTTCCTTAAGATATTTCTTTTCTCTTTACAAAGATTGTTCTCTTGGTTTAATTCTGTAAAATGAAATCAAAGTAAAAAAAAATATATACTATGCAAACAAAATTCACAAACTAAAGTCGGTACATTTACCCTATAGAATGAGTATATTCACTCGTGCACACCTTTCACTCAAAGGAAATCAACTGATGTGACATTTGCACTAGTCACTCAATTACATCCAATTTTTATATGAATATATATGTAATTATATATATATGAACTTAAAATTAAGTTGTATCATTTATGGGAAAATCATAAAAAAATCAATTTGAGACTTACCCCACATTAAAGATGTTGTGCACAGCAGCTTTGTTGTGTTCTGTAGGCTATATATGTGTGTTGTTACGGCTCCCTGAGGCAAGTAAATAAAATAATTTTTCCATTTGTTTTCCGGACAAGTTGGTTTCATAGTAATAAAATTAAAATCAACCATGAAAAGTTTGACAATTCCAGAACGAAATGGCAGGATAGGTAGGGATTGTCGAAAAGACTTCCGTCTCTCTTTCGCGCCTGTGGCCAGACAGAGGCAAGGTGAAAATAAGAAAGAGATAAGGCGACTAGGAGTAAAAGGGAAATATAGGATAAAAGAGAAGAGTCGATACTCATTTTCTAATAGAAAAATAATGTTCTAAATCGGACGGGGAAACATGAGTGAGAAGGAAACATGAGTGGAAACAGGAAACTCGAGTTAGAATGAAATGTGAGTGGGAACTTGGACTAGGAGTCTAATTGTAAGTCACTCAAGTGCAACAGGTAGTTTTTTTGTTATTGCAATGTAAATGCATTTTTGTTCAAGGCTAAGCGTTTGTTGAACCTAGCAGTGAACGTTTGAAATCACTTTTGTTTTTGCGGTCCAACAGCGGGTTTTTTTGGATGAGGCGGTAATACCGTATTTTGGATTAACAAAAGATCAGGGTCCACGGTATTCTAAAAGCGAATGATGAATTCAATGCAAGTCCAACCAGTGCATAGGAAGTGTGTCAAGTAGGTAACCTCTTTGGACTAAAAGTCAAAGTGTTTGAATAGTAAATTGAGTTGAAATTGCATGTTTGATAGTTAGTGCACTATACGAAAGATAGTTTATTGTTGCATAAAAGGGGTAAGCTTTGCAGAAGATTTCTGATAGTGCATGTGAGTTTATATGGTTTTTTTTTAATGATCTGAAGGGTGAACCCGGAATCAGGAATTCCGAGGATTTGGCGGCCGCTGACGTCGAGCCCGATATTTGCAATCATTGTTGGAAAGAGCCCGTGACTAACCCGGGCCACCCAAGTAACCGTTTTTTTTTTATTATCTACTTTTGGTACGATCTACTTTGGGTCTCATAAAGTGACCCTAATAAGCTCGATATACATAAAAACTTGCCTGTTTGATAAGATTGGCACGCCGACGTCGTCGTAACGCCACGCGAGCCACACTCCTTCGAAGGGTTCACCCCCATATACATACTTTGAAGATACACGAGCGTGAATTAAGAAGTCAGCATCTCAATCGGAAACGAGCACAACGCGCCAATTGGGGACCATTAGAAACCCCGGTCGATTTGGTGGCTGATCCGGCCCCAGGCGAAGGAAGTTATCGAACCAGAACTGTGACGTCATTTTGTGTTTGCTCGGGCGTGATATTTTTTTTCATTATTATTATTATTACATATTTTAAATTTGTTTTTTTGATTATTCCTTTTTCTTGCATGTATTGTTATACATTTCTTTATCGGTATAATTTATTCATAGGTATAAGTATTTTGAGAAACGTTTGTTTTTTTTTTTAGTTATATTTCTTAATATTTCGTCGTCGAAAATGACTCAAACCATCGACTTTTACCAATTTTGTAGCCTCTTTCGGGGGCGAAGCCCGGGAATTTGTACCGAAGTAGTCTCAGGGATAATTGTCCTTTTTTTGTTCCCCTCCCAGCCGTTAACGCCTATAAAGAGCTCTGGATAGGTAGGACCCTTGGAGGAAGCCCAATTTTTCTGTAATCTAAACGGTTCGCGAGTAGTCTCAACCGCGCCCATAGGCCAATACAGGGCTGGATCTGCCCAAGAAGAGTCGTCGAGTCGCTCCAAGGGATGCGCGATTTTGGTCAGTCGGTGTTCGTAATTGTTATCATTTTTTTTTTGTAAACCCATTTAAATGTATGCAAATTTGTTCTGTTAGGATTTAAGTGAGGAAATATTTTCAATGGTGTAACCAAATAGTAGTGTTAGTGATATTTTGTTTGCCACTAATAAATTTTTTGTAAATCACGCCCCATTATGGAAATTATGAGCGTTTTTATTTGTATCGTTAGTTGAAGACAGTTCTAATGGATTGTTAAAGCTCATTTAAAGGGGGCGCATTAGGGCGGTGAGTATCGGCAATGGTGCATTAACGGAAAGAAGACGGTTTGATGTGGGGAATTCACCGAAGCATGAAACGAATTCCAGGATGGGTGGGTAAGAGAAAGCGCTACTACATCACCCGTAGCGACGAGCCCAGCCGTGCACTACAGCGTGCCACCTCTCCCTAGAAGGACACTAGTTCCCGATCCCCCTGGTCCGCCAGGTTCCCGGTCCCGCTTCCTTCCTCATCATTCACCCCTTTTGCCTCGTTTCAAATGGCGCCCATACGTGTTGTCCTAGTCCGTCCTTTATGTTGTGAGGGTGTTCATTTCAGTGCGGAGGCGAACCGTATGTCTTAAGCAGGATAGCTCTTGAGAACGTCTGATTAACCGCGACGACAAGCCTCAACATTGAAATGGGGCACACTCAGAACATTATTCGTGTTGTCCTCCTTCGCTTTCAAGGTCGATGCCGGGTGTCCTGTAGGTCTTCGATATTATGATCAAGTACGTCTTATTGAACAGCGACAGGGTTCTCGGTCTCGATTAGGATAGCGATAAATACTGTTCTCTGGTTCGATGGAGGTCTTCATCGGAGCGGGAACGGATCGTAAGTCGTGGTAAAGATAGCTCGTAAGCAAGCTTGCCAACAGCGACGAGAAGTCCCCGTTCCGATGACGATACTTATTGAACATAGTGTTGCCGTGTTGTCAATATTGTTTTATGTGTTAGGTTTGCTACACCTCAATAAAAAGTAAAAAAGCGTCAAGCCGATACAGCCACCCTAATCACCCCCGCACCAAGAATACAAACAAAAATAAATAAAACATTAATTCAGCAGATTTAGAATAGCCAGGCCACAGGTTAATAAATCGATTATTCAGAGAGAAACTGTTGTGTACTTGTCAGCTTATGGAATAGTTAAGTTGCGTTCGTATCTATCTGCATTTTGAGTAGAGAACACTTTACTAGGTTAAGTCAATAGTTTGTTGTCGTAGTTAATTAAGTTTAATTTTGGGTAATTATTGGAGCAATAAGTAACAAAGTTCTTAGTGAAAGTTCTTATTGGTATAAAAACCGATTAACTATGAGATAAGGAAGAACCGAAAAGCGATAGATCCATGAGTTATTTCAACCTAGAAGAACAGGAGAAAAAAGTTAGTGCAGCGAGAGTTGGATTAGGAAAAAGTATAATTACCCGCTCGTTATTGAGAAAGTTTGAAACTCAAGTCCAGGATATGTCATTAAAACATTCGCCGATAGGAGGCAAAGATAGTGGCGCTGGGGGGTCGAGTCATCAGTCTCTTGGACAAACCAGCATGGACAAGGCACTCGCGCAAGGCACTGGAGGACATGCAGACCAGGAGAGTAGCTCAATAGGAAGGGGATCCTCATCCGGTAGTCAAGATGAATCGGGGGAAGCTCCTTCTTTTAGTAACGGCGGCGGTCAACCGCCCGCGATAGGAGTCGAAAAGCCCAAACAAAGCGTAATGGATAGAAATCTTCTCGATATTATAGGAGTGACTGTATTGAAACCGACAGTCCAGGGATCGGGGGGTAGTAGGGTATCCCAAACGGAAACGGAAGATTCTCAGATCACACCTCAGCTTAGGACGGCCATTAACCTGGCTGTTGCCGAATCAGTTAAGACAGAATTGCAAAGAGGTCTGGCTGATTTCTTTAAAGAAATGAACATCTCCAGTCAAACTAACCAAAGACAGACCAACGGATGTCAACCGTTGGCAGGAGCTATTCCGTTGAGATTCGACCAGCCACCCCCTAGAAGGTCAGGGCCCTCAAATTTAGACCCGAACTCGAGGTCGTTTGTTTCGATCGGAAACCCGAGCCATGGGTTGAGACCAGAGGCCAACCACGCTGGGGTCAATGTCGATTCGCACTGGAGTCTGGGGGGTTCCGATAGGGGGCCAACCCCACTGCAGCCACACCACCAAAATTTTCCATATGGTGGAATGCGGCACGTCATCCACATAGATAAATGGGGTCTCAACTTTGATGGGAAGCCAGGTTCGCTGTCGGTGGAATACTTCATTTTTCAAGTAGAGATGCTTCAGAGCCAATACTATATTCCTTGGGCGGAGGTTTTAAGGGACTTCCATCTTTTAATAACGGGGGCAGCGAGTCAGTGGTATTGGCAATATCAACGAGCTAATTCCAGACCCGATTGGCCAACCTTAAGAGATGCCCTTTATAGACATTTTCGCAGCTCGAAAACAGATTGGGATATCATGCGCGAAATCGGTACACGTCTACAGGGTCCGAACGAGACCAGTGACGATTTTTTCGCAGCAATAGGCAAACTCCGATCCCAACTTCGTATGCCGGTTAATGAACATGACCTAGTGCGAGCCTTGAAAAAGAACCTCAATGAGAAAGTCGGAAGGCTAGTTTACCCTCAGACCATTCATACTATAGATCAGCTGCGCGTAGCGTGTCGAGAAGCGGAATACGCCTTCCCGCCAAGGGAAAGGGAAGTTTCGCGACACCAAAGACCACCAATCCGTTATGCTAATGAACTCGAATTCGATAACGAGGCTCAAGAAGAGTATGTGGAGGCATATCATTATCAAAATGCACGTCCTCCGCCGAACCGCCAAACCGCTGAACCCAAATCCGTGACATGCTGGAACTCTAGAATAAATGGGCATTTGTTTATGGACTGTCCAGCACCCGTGCGTAAACTTTTCTGTTACAGGTGCGGATTAGAAGGCGTGGTCACTCCTAAATGTCCAAAATGTAGGCCGAAAAACCAGCCACGGAACGGGAGGAACCTGGGGAGCCCCGTTCGGCCGAGATTCCTCAGGAAACTCCGAGATCGAATTAAGATCACTCAGGTCAGGCCCGGATCATCCCATTCGGGTAATGAAACGGCCTCAAAATCTAAAATATAGAGAGTTAGAGATAGAAAAAATAAAATACGAAATTAAACCATTGCACGTAAGGATAAAGGAGTACTATGAAACTAGGAATCGGATTTTTAACGGGAAAGTAGGGGGGGCTATCAAAAAGGATCAACAAAGCGCGAGAGAGATTTAAGCTCAGGAAACAGATAAGAAACCAAATCGCCTCAACGGTCATAGATGTCAATTCAGACCCGAGGCCTTATGCTATGATTCAAATTGCAGGTCGTGAAGTTTTGGGTTTGTTAGACAGTGGAGCGAGCGTGAGAATTTTGGGAAAGGAGTGTATGAGATTTGTGAACGAAACGGGGATAGCGGTACAGTCGTTCAAATCTGGCGTGAAAACCGCCGATATGGTAGAAACCAGGCTATTATTGGGAAGGTGCAGGCTTCTGTAAGATATAAAGAGCGAGAAAACAGGCTTACGTTTTATTTAGTGCCGAGCCTGGACCAAGCCTTATACTTGGGGGTGGACTTTTGGAAAGCCTTTCAAATTGCCCCGTCCTTGATTAGTTCCTTATCGTTGTCAGAGGAAAATGCGGATGTTCGGAAAGTTCATGATCTGACTTCGAAGCAGCTGTCCGAATTGGAGGCGGTGAAGCGAAGGTTCTTAGATTACGACCGTCACGGGTTGGGGAAGACGACATTAGCGGAGCATGTTATAGATACCGGAGATGCGACCCCGGTGAAACAGAGACACTATCCCGTTTCTCCAGCGGTGCAAGCCAACTTGTACCAAGAGATAGACCGGATGTTGAGCCTCGGCGTTATAGAGGAGAGTGAGAGTCCGTGGTGTTCTCCGGTTGTTCTAATCAAGAAACCAGGCCCAAACGACACTGTGAAGTATCGTTTTTGTCTGGATTCGAGAAAAGTCAACGCGGTGACCAAAAAGGTTATGCCGCCTAATGGATAAGGTGATTCCTGCCCGCCTCCGGGAGCGTGTCTTCGTATATCTGGATGATCTGCTGGTGGTCTCCCCCGACTTCGAGACACATATCATCTTGCTTGGCGAAGTGGCAGACTGTCTGAGGAAAGCCAATCTCACCATCAACTTTAAGAAATCCAAATTTTGCTTTAGAGAGCTCAAATATTTGGGTTTCATCGTTGGTGGTGGGATTTTGAAGACCGATCCAGAAAAAGTGGATGCGGTCGTCAACTTTCCCAAGTCTAAAAACCCTAGGCAAGTCAGGAGGCTACTTGGTCTTGCAGGATGGTATAGAAGGTTTATTAAGAACTTTTCAGATTTGACCGCCCCCCTTACGGACACGCTGACGAAGAAGAACACAAAATTCGTATTCACGCAACAAGCCGAAATCGCGTTCGAGGAGTTGAAACGTGCCTTAACTTCGGCACCGGTGTTAGTTCGTCCCATATTTTCGAAGCGCTTTTTCATCCAATGCGACGCATCTGACTCTGGCATAGGAGCAGTGCTTTTTCAGAAACATGAGGACGATCAGGAGTTGCCCATAGCTTATTTTTCACAAAAATTAAATTCGAGTCAGAGGAACTATAGCGTGACCGAGAAAGAGTGTATGGCTGCAGTAATGGCCATCAAAAAGTCCAGACCCTATGTCGAAGGAATGGAGTTCACGGTCATCACGGACCATTCAAGCCTCAAATGGCTGATGTCCATGAAGGACTTGAGCGGACGTCTCGCTAGATGGAGTTTGGACCTTCAATCGTATTCCTTCGACATAGAGCATCGAAAGGGCTCGCTGAATGCTGTTCCCGACACTCTTTCTAGGTCACACCTAGAGGCTCTGACTCTGTCTTGGCCGGCGCAGCTCATTGATTTGGATTCAGAAGAGTTCGAATCGAAGGAGTATAGAGATCTTCTTAGCACCAACCAGAAAAATCAGAAAAAACTACCCGATTTAAAGATCGTGGATAATTATGTTTACAAACGCGCCCTTATCCCGAACGAATCCGTTGGCATATTAGTAGAGCACTTGAGGTGCTTGTGGGTTCCCTCAGGCTTGACTCAAGATCTTATTGCTAAGGCACACAATCCCCCTAATTCAGCTCACGGGGGAATCTCGAAAACCTTGTATCGGCTACGGCAATACTACTATTGGCCGAATATGACTGTGCATGTCCGTAACCGTTGTGAATTGTAATATTTGTAAGCAGTCAAAATCGTCAAATCAAATCTCAAGGCCACCTATTGACAATAATTTTTCGGTAGAGCGTCCTTTTCAAAAGCTCTACATAGATTTTATAGGCCCTTACCCACGTTCTAAAAACGGTAATCTATTTGTTTTTGTTGTTCTCGATCATGTTTCGAAATTTGTCTTTCTAAAGGCTCTAAGAGCCGCTAATTCAAGCAGCATCATTAAGTACCTGAAGGAAGAACTCTTCAACACATTTGGAGTGCCACAAATCATCCATTCGGATAATGGAAAGCAGTTCACTTCTAAGGAATTCCAAAACTTCCTGCAGAACTTTGGTATAAGGCATTTTAGAACGACAAACTACTCGCCACAATCCAACGCCTCCGAACGGGTTAATCGAACTCTCCTCGCAGCGGTCAGGTCGTACCTGAAAGAAGATCAACGGGACTGGGACGCCCACCTTAGTGATATTGCGGCGGCTTTGCGCAGTTCCGTCCACTCAGCCTTAGGTGTGACTCCCTATTTTGCTCTCTTCGGAGTAAACATGATGACCCATGGCTCGACCTATGAATTGGCGAGGCGGTTAAATACCCTAGAGGACGGCGAGGTGGTGACGCTTCCAACTCAAAATCGCTTACAACTGCTCAGGTCAAAGCTTAAAGACTCAATTCAAAAAGCCCAAGAAAAGAGTGCGAGAGTCTATAACACCCGATCCAAGAACGTGCGGTTCGTACCGGGTCAAGAGGTGTATAAGAGAAATTTTATTTTGAGTGACTCTTCAAAGCGCCTTTCGGCCAAATTATGCCCAAAGTTTGTGAAATGTCGGATTGTCCAGCCTGTAGGGAACAAAATGTATGAGTTAGAGAACCTAGCTGGAAAGAAGATTGGCGTCTTCCACGCCAAGGACATAAAGCAGTAGTGGAGTAAAGGCCAGATCCGAGCACATCCACAAGTTAATACGAAGCCTTCTGAACAAAACCAAATCTTTTTCCGAGTACTATTACGATACACAAACAGGTAAATAACCTGAAGCAGGAACATGCAATAACGTAATTTTGTCGAAATACCGGGAGTAGTTCCAACCGAAACTTGATTTTCGCGGCATGCTTCTCACGCGATTGGGTTGTGCCTTAACGGACAAACTCAAATTCTAGCTGTGATATCAATGTTAGTAATCCCAAAGACTGAATTATTTATTTGTAAATTAATTATTAAACCCAGCCTGTGATAATCGTAGATTTTTAAGACTCAACATCTTGTGGCGTTCCTTATTTATTTATTTATTTATGATTGTTTTTGTGTAATTATTTATTCTCTCTATGACCAACCTTATTACTCCGAATGTAAACATGATCCATTGTCCGGGATGTCCGGTAATAAAACCCGAAATCTCCACCCTATGACGATTTAGTAAATACAAGTTACCTGCTTTTGCTTTTAATCCCACGTAATTGAATGGATACAGCAATGCGATTATTGTTTTTTTTTGACAAAATTCACTAATCAAATGCCCGGGATATATACCTCTAGTTGGTGGAAGCGGTCCCGGCACAAACTCTCATTCCGCCAACATTCCAACTCAAGGATATTTCTTTGATTGCGAATCCTTCGATGGGCAAATGGTTGCCTAGGCCCGGCTTGTTGTTGTGGGTTCTCACCACGTTTGATGCCAATCTTTTCGGTATTTCCTTAATATTTTCTCATTAAGCCTGCCTCCGCGTCTGTCTCAAGTATGATGCATTAACTAATTTTTCCGCATACTCGCTCCACACGCGGAGTTTTGTTACGGCTCCCTGAGGCAAGTAAATAAAATAATTTTTCCATTTGTTTTCCGGGCAAGTTGGTTTCATAGTAATAAAATTAAAATCAACCATGAAAAGTTTGACAATTCCAGAACGAAATGGCAGGATAGGTAGGGATTGTCGAAAAGACTTCCGTCTCTCTTTCGCGCCTGTGGCTAGACAGAGGCAAGGTGAAAATAAGAAAGAGATAAGGCGACTAGTAGTAAAAGGGAAATATAGGATGAAAGAGAAGAGTCGATACTCATTTTCTAATAGAAAAATAATGTTCTAAATCGGACGGGGAAACATGAGTGAGAAGGAAACATGAGTGGAAACAGGAAACTCGAGTTAGAATGAAATGTGAGTGGGAACTTGGACTAGGAGTCTAATTGTAAGTCACTCAAGTGCAACAGGTAGTTTTTTTTTGTTATTGCAATGAGTTAATTCCACTCAACTTGGGTATTTTCCAGAAAATAGCCATCACGGAAAGATAAGATGAATGCACATGGTACAAAATGTGTGCACGACATCTGGAAAACATAAAACCCAAAAATAGCCATCACAGAAAGATAAGATGAATGCACATGGTACAAAATGTGTGCAGGATATCTGGAGCCCATTAAAATCTCAAATTACTCTCGGATAGAAGATACAACAGACGAAGAAGCCACTTGACCAAAAAGGCGTACGTGACTTCCCGCATGTGTAGAGCAGCATCCAAGGATCAACCGAGGATTCTTCAAAAATAATAAAATCTACAAGCAGCAGAACGACTGGTGCCCTCGAACAGTTTGGACAACCTCTCGGTCTCCATTAAGTCTTTTAAAATTCTTCATTTGTACTTAATGTAATATCTGTGTGTAATCAATAAAAAAATATATTTTTTTTAAACCAAATAACAACACATAGTTAACTGGCGCCCGAGCAGGGACAGCAACATAAAAGTGATACACAAAGTGAAATCAAAAGTTGCTGAACCAGAAAAAAAAAAAATTAAAATAGATTAAATAAAAATCTATCACCGTTGGAATAATTATCATAAAGATAATTCAACAAAAATCGTAGGACGTAAAGCACCTTACGTTGCGGGAACTGCAAAAGCCAAAGCATCAGGAGAAGTAGACACATAGGAAGTCGAAAATCTAAGAAGAATCCAGCAGGAGTTCAAAAAGAAGAAACCCAACAACAATCCAGAGCAACAACTACTATAGTATATAAAGTAAGAAAACTAACTATTATATTTTTTTTTGTTTTTAAGTGAAAGTGAATATATTATTATTATTATTATTTAATTAAGAAATAATTCAGTTAAAAGTGTCAGTATGAACGCGCAACAAGTAGCCGATCTAATTACTCAGGCAGTAAGGGAGACTACTAGTAGTCTTAAAGCACAGATAGATGAACTAGCACTAAGTTTAGCTAATTTAACTTCAGGTGATTCAATAATACCATACACCGACATAGAAATAGACCCTTTAATAACAGGAGGAGAACCTTTAGATGTAGTGAAATGTCTTCCCACTTTTGAAGGTAGTAATTATGTTAGTTGGAGAACTGCAGTCCAAAACTGCATGAAAATATATGAGCCAGTTAAGGGGGGGAGTAGGTACTACGCAGTCACAAACATAATAAGGAATAAAGTGATAGGAGCAGCAAACGACATTTTAACTTCACACGGAACGCCATTAAATGTTGATGCGATTATAGGTAGATTAGATATTACGTACGAAGACAAAAGGCCCATTCATATGCTACAAAGTGAACTTTCTAATTTAAGACAGGGAAAACAGTCCTTACAAGAATTTTACGATCACGTTAGTAAAACACTCACATTAATCACGAACAAAACAATAATGACCTACGGGCCACAAAAAACTGAAACAAGCTGTCTTATAAACGTAGCCAGGGATAACGCATTAAGAACATTCATACTTGGTTTAAATCAACCAATATCTCAAATAGTGTTCTCTTTAAATCCACTTGATCTTCCTAATGCACTAGCCAGGGCCCAAGAGATAGAGTCAAATATGTACCAATATAAAGATAATCAGCATTCCGCACATAGAATAACCTCCCTACCACCAAGGTTCAACTATACGAGCCAACCCAGACAGGTAGTACCAGCTATTAATATTTCGGGTAATAGCAACATTCATAGACAAAATTTTACCCAAAATAGTCATCAAAGAATGGATATTCCAAGTAGTGGACAATTTAGAAGGCCAACTCAGCATAACGCACTGAGTCATTCCCAAAATCAAAATCGAAACACGTTTAATCATCCTCCCAGGAATTTTAATACCCAGAATCAATACAACCCCTTTAAACGAGAAAGGGCACCAAGTGATCAAATTACTACCAAAGCTCCTAGGCTACATCATCTAAATGAAAACGACGATTTTTTAGAGTAAGGCACGACCTGCCTTGTATCCAGCGAACACACACAAAGTCAGGTCGTTTATTCAATATTCTTATTGACACGGGGGCAACACATAATTATGTTAAACCAAACAATGAGATATCAACAAAACAATTAGAAGTTAGGTCTAGAGTTAATAGTGTCCATGGCACAACAATTATCGATAAATATCAAGATTTAAATATTTTAGGTGTTAAGGAAAGATTTTACGTTCTACCAGAGTTAACCGAGTACGACGCGATCATAGGAATGAAATTATTAAAGAAGGTTAATGGAATAATTAATATTGGACAGAACACGTTAGAATTCGCGACAGGCATAGTACCTCTGAAATTCGACGATAAATTTCTGAACCACATCAATATAGAAAATAGTGAGAATAAATATGTAGTTAAGTTAAGAGAAACTCTTAGACAATATCAAGGAATATTTACCCCTCAACCCAATTATCTACCATTCAACACCCAAGTTGAATGTGACATACCCACGTCACATGATGACGCCATATGGAGCAAACAATATCCATATCCGCAAAGCGCAAACACTTTCATTAATTCTGAAATTAAAACACTACTAGAGAACGGTATATTTCGTCCTAGTAGGAGTCCATATAATAATCCAATATGGGTGGTGGACAAGAAAGGAATTAATCCAGACGGATCAAAAAAATTCCGCTTAGTTATAGATTTTAAAAAACTGAACTCTGCAACAAAAACAATTAAATATCCTATGGCAGAAACATCCATTATACTGAGTAACCTTGGCAGAGGAAAATACTTTACAACAATTGATCTTCAGAGTGGATTTCATCAAATAAAAATGAAAGAGGAAGACATTAAAAAGACCGCATTTTCTGTAAATAATGGAAAATATGAATACCTCCGAATGCCATTTGGGCTCAAAAACGCCCCTGCTATTTTTCAAGCAGCAATGGACGACATACTGAGACCATATGTTGGCAAATTCTGCCATGTCTATATTGATGATGTGATAATATTCTCAGAATCAGCTGAAGAACATTTAACACACATCGAGACAATCATCAAAGCACTAAGTGCGGCACATATGACCATAAGTAATGAAAAATCCATTTATTTTAAGGAAGAGGTTAAATTTTTAGGCTATGTAATCAGCCATAATTGTATTAAAACTGACCCAGACAAGGTCAAAACAATCAACGAATATCCTGAACCGACTACAATTCGACAACTTAGAAGCTTCTTGGGTATGTCAGGTTACTACAGGAAATTCATACAGAACTATACACATATTGCTAAACCGCTCACACAGTTCCTAAGAGGCATAGAAAATAATAAACGTAAGACTATAAACATAGAATTTACATCGGAAGCAAAGAAGGCATTTGAACAAATTAAAAAGAAACTATTAGAACAAGTCTTGTTAAACCAACCAGACTTTAGCAAAGGATTCGAACTCACTACAGACGCAAGTAACTCAGCCATAGGCGCAGTACTAAGTCAAGAGGGGAAACCAATAACGTTCATAAGCAGAACATTAAGTGAAACGGAACAAGGTTACGCCACCAACGAAAAAGAGCTTTTGGCCATAGTTTGGGCATTGAGCGACCTTAGGAATTACCTGTACGGGCATGCTGGAATTAAGATCTATACAGATCACCAGCCCCTTACATTTTCTATAAGTAATAAGAATCCCAACGCGAAACTAAAACGATGGAGAGCCTTTATAGAAGATATCTCTCCTGAAATAATCTATAAACCGGGGAAGGAAAATGTAGTTGCCGACGCCCTAAGTCGTCAGAACTTAAATCATTTACCGAACTCAGACATAGGTACCTGTCATAGTGCAGAATCCAGTCAAGCCATAGATATCCCAAGAGTAAACAAGAAATTAAATCAATTTAAGAATCAAATTCATTTTCTGGAATCCAATATAAATAATATTAAGTCAACACAATTACACGGTAAGTTTTGGAGGCACCAAGTAGAATTCAAAGACTCGAATATAGTCAAAGATATGAAGGAAATAATCCACTCAAATGTGAATGCTATTTATTGTACAGAGGAGACATTATTTAAAATAAAAAAAGACTTACTAAGAGAATTTCCTAATAGCAAATTTATACATACTAGTCTATTAGTTAAAGATATGGAGGATAAGGAAGAACAGATTAAGATCATAAAAGAAACACATAGTAGAGCCCATAGGGAAGCATTTGAAAACTACAAACATATAACTAGAGAGTATTTTTGGCCATTAATATTACCACAAGTTCAAGAATATGTTAAATTATGCGAAAATTGCAAGCTAAATAAATATGACCGTCATCCCAAGAAACAAGAGATCGGCGAGACACCAATTCCACGGCGAGGGGGAGAACGCATCCACGCTGACATCTACTATACACACAATAAAATGTTTCTTACAGCGGTAGATAGTTTTTCAAAGTATTTAATTGCACTCGAGGTAGAAAACAAAATTCACGCAAAAGAAACACTAATAAACATCCTGCCTATTTTTGGTGCAGTTGAGACTGTTGTCACAGATAACGAAAAAACTTTTTGCTCTGAAGCAACCAAATTAGATCTCACACGATTAGGAATAAAACTATACAACACACCTGTTAACCATAGTACTACAAACGGTATGATAGAGAAAGTACACAGTACACTTACAGAACTGATAAGACTGGATACTTACGATAACCCACACCAAACAATAGAGCAGCTTATGCCACACGCAATCAAACAATATAACGAAACAATACATTCAATAACGAATGAAAAACCAAATGAAATTTTTCACAACTACGAGAAATACTCCTATATATCTGACCTTATTAAGGAAAAACAAGGTATGACACTCCACGTTAGAAACAAAGACAGACACAACAAGGTGTACAAGGAAAACGACATAGTATTCGAAAAATCCGACAGAAGACAGACAAAAGGGAAACCTATATACGTTAAGAGAAAAGTTAAACAAAATAATAAAAACACAGTAATCGACTCTAAAAATAAGGTTATACACAAGGATAACTTAAGAAGCTAATGTTTCCAGATGATTATATTAACGATACTAACAGCAATACTTTGGACAGTTACTATAGACGCAGAAGTTCATATAACAAATTACTCGTCAGAGGACTACATTCTGATAGAAGACGGAAACGTGGCAATTTATAACAGCACGGGTGAAATATATCATACTACCAACATAAGTTATTATAGGGAGGTTCTTAATACTATAGATACCAAGCACAGTACCAAAAAGCTGAAATTTAAATATAATTATGCACTCAAGTTAGTCAACCAACTCTCCATATCACGTAGTAAGAGAGCAATTAATGAAATAGGGAAGGTTTGGAAGTGGATATCTGGGTCACCAGACCACGATGATCAGGTCAATATAGAAACAAAGTTGATAGAATTAATTAATTCAAATAATAAACAGTATGAAGTTAACTCGCAGATATTTAGGGCCATTAAAGAACTTTCCAACTATAAACATAAAGATAAAGAAGAACGTAGCTACTTGTTGATCGAGCATATAATCATTGAACTCATGGAAGTAATAAATACCATAAATTTAAGTAAGAATAAAATTTTGAACACTATTATCTTTAACGAAAATGAAATAAGAGAAGTTATTCAGATTGAACCTAAAGAAATCATGGTAATAGATGTATTAGACGCTTCAGAGTTCCATGTGTTAGAAAATAAGGAAATAATCGTAATTTATATTAAGTATCCTATTATTAAAGGAATAGGTAAACATTTTAAAACATTTAGTGTGCAAAAATCAGAAGGGAAACTAATTATACCGAGTGAAATAACACTCTTTGAAAACATTTATAGTACCGATAATTGTACACAAGAATTAAATATTAAAATCTGCAAACAAGATCTTAAACCTAATTGTCTAACAGAAATTTTAAATAAAGGTACATCAAAATGTGAAATAATTTTAGAAAAGAATGAAAAAATAAGTAATATAAACCATAATCACATTGTAACTACAGGAGAAGTAATTATAAACGATAATGTATATCACGGTACACAATTGGTACAGTTCTCCGACGCTGTAATTATTAATGGTAAAGAATTTAATAATTTTGAAGTAAAATTAAATAGACATATTAAGATAAATAAAGAGTCGGAAATAAGAGTTATTGAATATCTAGAATCAAGTAATGAATTATTGAAATTTACAAATACCGATTATTTACAACCATACGTCAAAAATGTAAAAGATCACCCAATAATATGGGGACTTACAATAAATATAATAGTTGTACTTGTATCCTTTTCTATATATAAATTAATTATCTTCAAAAGCAACAACAGCAAGAATAATCAGGTCGACATAGAAATATCCTTGGCGGAAACAAAAGAAAACGTCCGTAAGAATTTAGAGGAGCTCAAACTTGAACGTTCGGGACACAGCAAGAATAATCAGGTCGACATAGAAATATCCTTGGCGGAAACAAAAGAAAACGTCCGAAAGAATTTAGAGGAGCTCAAACTTGAACGTTCGGGACAAACGTCTACTGGCGGAGGGAGGAGTTAATTCAATGTAAATGCATTTTTGTTCAAGGCTAAGCGTTTGTTGAACCTAGCAGTGAACGTTTGAAATCGCTTTTGTTTTTGCGGTCCAACAGCGGGTTTTTTTGGATGAGGCGGTAATACCGTATGTTGGATTAGCAAAAGATCAGGGTCCACGGTATTCTAAAAGCGAATGATGAATTCAATGCAAGTCCAACCAGTGCATAGGAAGAGTGTCAAGTAACCTCTTTGGACTAAAAGTCAAAGTGTTTGAATAGTAAATTGAGTTGACATTGCATGCTTGATAGTTAGTGCACTATACGAAAGATAGTTTATTGTTGCATAAAAGGGGTAAGCTTTGCAGAAGATTTCATAGTGCATGTGAGTTTATATGGTTTTTTTTTAATGATCTGAAGGGTGAACCCGGAATCAGGAATTCCGAGGATTTGGCGGCCGCTGACGTCGAGCCCGATATTTGCAATCATTGTTGGAAAGAGCCCGTGACTAACCCGGGCCACCCAAGTAACCGTTTTTTTTATTATCTACTTTTAGTACGATCTACTTCGGGTCTCATAAAGTGACCCTAATAAGCTCGATATACATAAAAACTTGCCTGTTTGATAAGATTGGCACGCCGACGTCGTCGTAACGCCACGCAAGCCACACTCCTTCGAAGGGTTCACCCCCATATATATACTTTGAAGATACACGAGCGTGAATTAAGAAGTCAGCATCTCAATCGGAAACGAGCACAACGCGCCAATTGGGGACCATTAGAAACCCCGGTCGATTTGGTGGCTGATCCGGCCCCAGGCGAAGGAAGTTATCGAACCAGAACTGTGACGTCATTTTGTGTTTGCTCGGGCGTGATATTTTTTTTCATTATTATTATTATTACATATTTTAAATTTGTTTTTTTGATTATCAAAGGGCACGGTAGTGCCCAGCCAAGTTCTAGCACTACCCCCTTTTTACAGGATCGAACTCAAGCACATTTTTAACCCCCCATAAATTTTGAACCCATAGAGTTAGAAGCTTAAAATTTGAATTACACAGGCACAAAGGCCCTGTAAAAAAAATAATTTTGTAGAACCACTACTTCCTGAGATATTGAACAGTAAAAATTTCAAAAACCGTAATTGACTGACTGACTCACTGACTGACTCACTGACTGACTGATCATCAAAATTACGAAGCACTTCTAACAATAGCAGAATCTTGAAATTTGGTACAATGGTAGGTTTTTGGCTGTATACAAAGGAAAAAATCGAAAATTTCAATTTGCTCATTCAGGGGGCGTGGTATCCGCCCACTTTCTTAAACTGGTCGTAGGATCTTGAAATTCGGAATTATAATAGGGTTTTGGTTAAATATAAAGAAAAATTTAAGTAAAATATTTTGGTTTCATTTAGGGGCGTGGACCGTTTAAAATAGTTTGGATGAAATTTTACAAGTTCACTTGGCAAGTTTTCGTTTGAAGCGTGATTAATAAAATTTTAAAACTTGAACAGTGAACTTGTAAATTTTCATCCAAACTATTTTATATTTTCTTTTAATATTGTTGTATTATCTTCTATGATTTAAAATATTCAATGTAACACTTTTTCATGTAAGAACTTGGCGTTCTTTTAGATCTCATTACTTTTGGTGGCTAACTTTTTACACAGTGTTGTTCGCACATGAGAGAACTTGGCTTTTTTTTACATTTTATGTTTTTGTTCTGATTCCTTTTTCTTGCATGTTTTGTTATACATTTCTTTATCGGTATAATTTATTCATAGGTATAAGTATTTTGAGAAACGATTGTTTTTTTTTTTAGTTATATTTCTTAATATTTCGTCGTCGAAAACGACTCAAACCATCGACTTTTACCAATTTTGTAGCCTCTTTCGGGGGCGAAGCCCGGGAATTTGTACCGAAGTAGTCTCAGGGATAATTGTCCTTTTTTTGTTCCCCTCCCAGCCGTTAACGCCTATAAAGAGCTCTGGATAGGTAGGACCCTTGGAGGAAGCCCAATTTTTCTGTAATCTAAACGGTTCGCGAGTAGTCTCAACCGCGCCCATAGGCCAATACAGGGCTGGATCTGCCCAAGAAGAGTCGTCGAGTCGCTCCAAGGGATGCGCGATTTTGGTCAGTCGGTGTTCGTAATTGTTATCATTTTTTTTTTGTAAACCCATTTAAATGTATGCAAATTTGTTCTGTTAGGATTTAAGTGAGGAAATATTTTCAATGGTGTAACCAAATAGTAGTGTTAGTGATATTTTGTTTGCCACTAATAAATTTTTTGTAAATCACGCCCCATTATGGAAATTATGAGCGTTTTTATTTGTATCGTTAGTTGAAGACAGTTCTAATGGATTGTTAAAGCTCATTTAAAGGGGGCGCATTAGGGCGGTGAGTATCGGCAATGGTGCATTAACGGAAAGAAGACGGTTTGATGTGGGGAATTCACCGAAGCATGAAACGAATTCCAGGATGGGTGGGTAAGAGAAAGCGCTACTACATCACCCTGAGAGTTAGCAAACCGAGAGTGGTGGCGAGGTTATATCTCGTGGCACGATTTATGTTTTCTTTGAAACAGGTGAGGTCCTATCGCGGGAGAAAGATCCCCCCCAATCCGACGAGCGCAGCCGTGCACTACAAGCGTGCCACCTCTCCCTAGAAGGACACTAGTTCCCGATCCCCCTGGTCCGCCAGGTTCCCGGTCCCGCTTCCTTCCTCATCATTCACCCCTTTTGCCTCGTTTCAGTGTTTGTATTAAAAATTCAAATTATAAATTAAGTGTAATTGAAAAGTGTAGTGTTTAATGCATGCATGTGTGAATGTGTGAATGTGTGAACGTATGAATGTGTACTTCTTTAACTTTGCGAATGTGTAAACTGAATGTTTTTTATCTTTAAATCTCTTATGTGTAATTGTAAATTAAGAGAAAAATATGTATAAATGTGTAAATTCGTGAATATGCAAATGTTTAAAACAAAAATGATGTGTGAATGTTAAAATAGGTGAATGTGTAAATGTATGTATCTAAGTTTAAACGAATGAAAGCGCAAATGATTGAACATGAACAAAAATCGTTTGTCAATCCTTAATATGCAAACACTACAACAGAGAAGAAATAATGATGATTCAATTTCAATTTCAATTTATTTAAAATCAATGTACAAGTAAGACTTTGTCTTTTATAGTACTTAAACAATACGGATACAAAATTATACAAAAATCAAAGAGATTATTATTTTCTAGTTATACTTGAGATATTTAATAGATTAATCTTAATTAATTTAAAATTTTTATTTTTATACATATATTAATATTAATTTTAGCTAATCTAAACCTGTTTAATTTCAATTTTGTTCATTCTTAAATTAAAACGAAAATTAACGAAAATGAGCTGTGATA
Organism: Sphaerophoria taeniata; assembly: GCA_943590905.1. Classification (NCBI taxonomy): domain Eukaryota; kingdom Metazoa; phylum Arthropoda; class Insecta; order Diptera; family Syrphidae; genus Sphaerophoria; species Sphaerophoria taeniata. The sequence continues at coordinate 71,780,412 of OX016541.1, forward strand.
GCATTTTTGAAGTTTTGTATCCCTATTATCCTTTTGACGCAAATCGGTAAAGAATTCCAAAGCTTAGTTGCATGCACAATGAAGAGCCGTGAAGAATTCAAGTAGTTGAAGGTTGGTACTAAGAGATTTGTAGTTCGAGCAGATTGTGTGAATTGTAGTTTACGATAAAGGTATAATGGCGCCTTATTTTGTATAATTTTGTGTAAAAATATACAACATCTAGCATCGAGAAACTGATGCAAAGAACATCCAAGCACTAGTTGATGATAGTGAGAGATATGTTCGTGTCTCCGTAGACCATATACATATCTTAACATGTCATTAAAAGCCACAAGCAGTTTATGCTGAGAATGAGAATCAGGTTTACAATAGACGACACTTGCGTAGTCGATTAATGGTAAAAGTAATGTTTTTATAAGTCTTAGTTTGGTGTTTACTGGCGTAATGGTAGAAAAGGGCCATAGTTTACGTAGTCCACAGTAGATTCTCCCAACTGTATGGTTTATATGATTTTCGGCTGAAAGTGTTCTATTGATTTTGAACCCAAGACTTGTAACATTGTCTACAAAACTAAGCTGGAATGAGGAGAGGAAGATGGGAGGTAAAAGTGAGGTATCAATATACTTTTTGGAGATTGCAATAAGTTGAGTTTTGTTCGGATTTAGTGTAAGTCCATTATTAAGTGACCATTTCGAAATTGCCATAAGATCTTCGTTCATTCTGCATATTAAGTCTTCCTGTAGACCAATAGGACGCGACAAGTATAACTGTACATCATCTGCATAAAGATGTACCACAACATCTGAGCAAACAGTTGGTAGGTCATTAATGAAAGCACAGAACAGTAAGGGTCCTAAAATAGAACCTTGTGGAACGCCCATAACCAAGCTCAGAGAATCTGATTGTTTATGAGCAATATTTACTTTTTGGCGGCGATTGTACAAATAAGACCATATAAGATGCACTGCTCTCTCATGAAATCCAAAATAGTGCCTTAACTTCTGGCAAAGTAAATGATGGTTAACTCTGTCAAAAGCCTTTGAAAAATCAAGCAAACATAGAACAGTTAGGTTGTCCAAATCATATTCACATCTTATATCATCTAGGACTTTGATTATAGCAGTTTGGCAACTATGATCTGCCCGGAAGCCCGACTGTAATGGTGATAATAAGTTAAATCTCTTAAAATGACTCGAGATTTGTGTTGCTAAGATTTTCTCAAAGACTTTTGACAGACATGGAAGAATACTAATAGGACGAAAATCTGCGCAACCACTAGGGTTGTTTTTCTTGGCTACAGGAATAACCTTCGCTATTTTCCAACTTTCAGGGAACGATGAGGAAACAATACAGAAATTAAGCAATTGCGTCAATGTACTTAAGACAAAGGGTATAATCATTTTGATGAAACCCAATGGCACTCCATCCTCTCCTATAGCATCAGATTTGATAGATCGAACGCTTTCAACAACTTCAAATTCAGAGACAGTAACAAATTCAAAGACAGTTGACGAGCTACACAGGATTTGATTATTTTGTTCAAATTCAAGGTTCTGGCTGTCTTTCAGAACAAAAGTATTATTTAAATCATTAGGATCAGGATGATAGTTTTGAGTTATAACACTTTTACCAATTCCAATTGAACGAAGATTACTCCAAAGCTTACGAGAAGACTGGTTTGGATCTAGTTTTGTCACGAAATATCTTTTTTTGGATCTCCGAGTAACATATGTAGCATAATTTCTAAATCGACAAAAAATTTCCCAATTTTCATTAGTAGGACTTTGCTTCCACTTAGAGTATGACCTTCTTCGATTTCCTATCGCCCTTTTAACATCAGAAGTAAACCAAGGACAATTCTTGCTACGCACGGACAGTGTTTTAATAGGAACATGCTTTTCAAATAGTTCAAAAACCATGGATTGAAAGCAGTCAATTTTATCAGTAGAACTAGTAAAGTTGTGACAAAAGTGCCAGGGGAACTGTATTGCGTCATTTTGTAAGGCAAGGCTATCTACTGATTTAAAATCTCTGAACTGAAAAGTTAGCGGAGTTGGCACACGGGAGAAATCAATGTTGTAAGATAAGATAAGATATTGTATTTTTCCATCAAATTATAACTGGAGTCACTGATGCTCCTGATCTTCTCTGTAAAATTTTGTTTTGCTATCGAGGAGGAGGTTATAATCTCCGTAGTCAGGATCTGATTAAGATCGATATTCATCGAACTAACTATGGAACGCATGAGCCTTTGACACGTATGGGTAAACTTATTAACTGGAACTCAAAACTTTTTGATTTTAATTTAAGTAAAATTCAACTAAAAATAATTTTGAAAACCAGTGTTCCACTTTTTTAAATGTTTTATGTTAATTTTGTCATGTTCTTTGTTTATTTTATGTTATTATTTATCAGCCTTATTTATAAACGAGTATTAGAAGCAGAATAAAGTTATTCCGACCTTAATACTCCTTTAATACTGAAAAGCTTATTTATAAAAAAAAATAAACAAGTTTTAGAGTCGGAATAAGCTAAACTGATTTATAGTAGGTTTAAAGCTGGAATAAATCGGTATAAATATCAAAATGTGTCAAACAATTGTTTTGTCAAATTTGCTATTATGTTGCAGGAGAATTTGCGTCCAAAAAGGCTATTTCTATTAAATCTTCGGACCGTACATGGTTCTTAAAATTATTTGGAACTGTTCCTCTTCTTCATACTTACTTTTGCTGGTACTTTTGCAGTCCCAAAAATCAATATTTTGCTCTTCATATAATTATTTTCTGAAAAAATGAAAGGCAGTGTCAGGTTTGTATATTTATTTGACGAATAAATATACAAAGGTGTCAAATTTGTTTAGAGGAGTTTTACATTGGTCAATTTTTAATAGCAAAATTTGAAATAAGCCAGGCATAACTAAAACGAGTAGTAGATATTTTATAAATAAGGAATAGGAATAGGTTGATGTACGTGCTTAAACTCGTTATAACTATTCCGGGTATCAAACGAGTATTAGTGAAATCTAATAAATAAGGCTGTATGTGTGCTGTGTTATTTGTTATAGTTTCGTTATTTGCTTACTAACAACTAACACCACACTAAGTGATGAGCCGGTGGTATAACACAGTTTCTGTGTTGGCAAACCATTGGTCGTAAAATGGTGCTTGCTATAAGCCCATATGACCAATTCTGTGTAAAAATTATTTGAAATATTCTTCAGTATCTCAATTTTTAGATATATATGCACATATATGTGTACTTTTTTTTATTTCTATTCATAGCTTTTTAGCACATACACTTGATTCGGGTTTAACCAAAAAACACTTTTCATATATTTTCTGTGACTCTATCCTTTCTGCCTGCGGTCCCTATAGGTATATGTAGGTAATCGAATCTTCGAGACTGGCTTTTTCTTGGATTCTCTCGCCTCCGTATAAGATTTCTTGACGATTTCTCTGCTGCTGATTGGATGGATGGGTTAATGGATGATTCCACCTGCTCCATCCAAAAGACGATCTAGACAACGTGTGCCTGCATCGAAAAGGGTATTGGTAATCAACTCCCGGAATTTATACACCCAATCTAAGATCAGCTTACCTTCTTCGCTTTATTCCGTAGATGTAAGATTTAGTTTTTAAAAAAACATTTTTGCACTAAATGTTGCGTTTTATTCTGCGTTTTATTCTGCGTTTTATTAAGACAATTTCACTTTAAACTTGTCTAATCGAAACAATGGATTAGTTTTATATAAAAGCAAAAGATGTCTGTGCACGTGGCTTAAAATTGTATTCCTTTTTCTTTTTGTTGTTTGGTATTCTAATTTCTGACCTCTGTCGATGAAAGCTGATGATAGAATGAACGATTTCTCATAGGAGGAAATTAAGACGGCCATCTTGAACTTCTTCTCAATCTTGGGGAAACTTGCCAAGTCTGCGAATAATCGAGACTCGATAATTATCGATATCGATGGAAGCGTTCAGCTGTTTTTAATTTCGATTTCTTTGAAATCAGTTCAGACTGCGATTCATTTTCTCGTTTCTTTTCTTTTTGTAAAGTGATCCACACACAACATTACAATTTCATGTCAACATTGACATGAAAATGCAATGGAAAAGGGCAACACCTTTGAGTTGTGGGAAATTACTCAAGCAGGAGTAGAAATAGAAATCACCTAGTAGTTTCGAAAATAATTGTGTTTTGTGCTTATATGAAACCATGGGAATTAAATAGTAAATATACGCCGTACTTCGAATTTTGTTAAAGCAGTGAAATAAGATATACTCACTCGTATGTGCGTTAACATTGTTTATATGATATATGACCATGGCCGGATTTAGGGGAGGGCAAACGGGGCTACTGTCCGGGGCCTCCACAAAAGAGGGGCCCCCACAATGAGACTACTACAAACAAATATAGCTATTGCTCAATCACTGTTAAAGTACAAACACAGTTTCGCCCTTGTGTTTCAAATAGCGTGTATGCACATTACAGTATTCTTACAGAAATAACCCATATCTTACCTTTACTACCTTTCAATTGTTCACTTGTTCATATTTCACTTGTTTAAATCTAGTTTCCTAGTTTTTATTTTTCTCCATGTTCTTGAAATCATAAATTATAATTTGTCGTTCTGTAATAATCGCCTGAAACTTTCACTAGTATAGAGACAAATAAGTATTTTGGAAAATCTGATTTTTCTGAAACAAGTACATTCTGCGGATTTAAGCAGTTAGCCGAGTATGAACCAATTCTGTCATCCCTTTGTATTTGCCACTTATGTTTGCAGCGTTGTCCTACGATTGTCCGCGGCAATCCTTTATGTCTATTTGATGGTCACCTAAATATTTGACGAGAGCTTTTGTTGTGACTTCACCACTAAGACTGCAGTTTGTTAAAAACATAAGAAATCTTTCTTTTGGCGTTGGAATTCTGATCGCAATATTGTCGAAGAAAAAAAGCGGATAATTTAACGTCTTGAAAGAGCTTAGTGCTACTCGTCGCTCTTGTCAAGCTGAACCTACGAAAGGCATAGTCGATGGATATTCGGAAATCGTTGAAGCTCTAATCAGCATATGTATCTTCCGATAAAGAGCAAAAAAACATCACGAGAAATGAAGCAGCACACTTTCTATAGAAGATGAGTGGTCTCCAAATCACTTTATTCGCAAGCTTTTGGAACTATATCTTATAGCGCTTCAACGCTACAAACATTCATTGAAATCATTCGTGAAAGCGAAAAGAAATGATGTCGAAAAATACGAGGAAGCTCTCAGACTGACGAAAACGTACAATCACGCAACAGGATCAGAAGGAGAAACATGATGTTGAATCCGCTCGATTACGGAAAAACGCAGGACGCAAATCTGTTACCGAAAGTATCTGTTACAAAGTATCCGTCTTTATTCCTGCAGTGATCGACCAACTATGCGTTTCTCTTACAGAAAGATTGCGCATGCTTATAAAGCTGAACGTTCGAGGTTTGGATTTCTCAATCACATTGAGAAGATGGGTGCTGAAAATTTACAAGCTGCAGCATGAAGATGATTTAGAACCTAGTCTTAGTAATGAGTTGTTTCAATTTGTGTCTTCGATCGATTCATACAAGAATGGGACAAACCAATCTCCGGAACTAAAATAAAATATCACCAAATCCTTGAAGATCAAAATATCAGAGCTACATTCCCAAATATTGAAATTACATTGAGAATGTATTTGGTTTTGATGGTATAAAATTGCACTGGAGAGCGCTCATTTTCAAATGTCCGACGATGGGACAAAACCGTCTAATCTTTCTCTCCTGAGTACCTCTATAGAAGTGATCTATTTCGGGAACTGGATTTCGGCGAAATAATCAACTATTTCTCGAAGGAAAAAGCTTCGTTAGCACTAAAATTTAATCATTCTTGTTTTCATTTATATTTCTCATATGTTTGTTAAATAATAAAATAATATATTCTTGGTTTCACAATATATAAGTAGGTATAAACTCAACTGTAAGAAACTGTCCATTTTACATTCTTGGAAAATAATAATTTGGGGCCTCCACTTCTTTGCTGCCCCGGGCCTCTAGACCTCTTAATCCGGCTCTGTATATGACTAAGATCGTATATCTTTAGCATACACAATTCCTAATGATTTTCCACCGTCATCTTCTAACTCATAAAGATTATTGCTGACAATTCGTTTAATTTTGGCTTGAATGAATTTATACACCGGGAGCCCTCAATCCTAAAAGTGCACTTACACGGATTTCAAAATTTCTTATATTAAAAGATAGTTTATAGAAATACCAACAAATTAAGCCCGGTATGACGAGGCCTATCCTGGCACCAGTATTTTTTGCATTTTTTTGCATTATTAATAATTTGCACTTATCGCGGATTTTAATTTTAAATAGCGCATATTATTGGAAATTTAATGTGCTTTCAGGAAAAAATGGTATGACAGCTGCAATCCTGGCACCAATGTCTGTCATACCTATTTTAAAAACATATGAGTGACAAAATTTTAAAATAGGTATGACAGACATTGGTGCCAGGATGGCAGCTGTCATACCATTTTTTCCTGAAAGCACATTAAATTTCCAATAATATGCGCTAGTTAAAATTAAAATCCGCGATAAGTGCAAATTATCAATAATTATTAATAATGCAAAAAATTGCAAAAAAATACTGGTGCCAGGATAGGCCTCGTCATACCGGGCTTAATTTGTTGGTATTTCCTTAAACTATCTTTTAATATAAAAAATTTTGAAATCCGTGTAAGTGCACTTTCAGGATTGAGGGCTCCCCGCCTATTAGGGCACAATTTCAAATTCCGATTTTTAGACTTATCGCTCAATACAAAGTTGCGTTTAAAAACTGATTGACCCACAGAATAACGACATGATTTGCTTCGAGTGTTGTACGTCTTCTCATATAGCTTATGAGATTGCGCTTGAGACTCCTTGATGCGGTTGTGTAGCATATTCATTTTAACAGCTTTAGGCAAGATATTGATCTCAGAATTGTTTAAACTATTCAGCTTTCGAAGTAGAGTATAGTCTGAGCCATGTTCTATTTTTGATTGCCCGAATAAGGCTTCAAAAGGAGACACGCCAATTGCTGAATGCACCGTGGATCTCAAAGCACTCAAGATTGAAACAAGGCACTTATCCCAATTAGATTGTTCTGAACTTATATATGCTCTGATAGCCGCTAATATCGAGCGATTTACACGCTCACTCGCGTTAGCCTGAGGAGCATATGAGGCGGTTCTAATATGTTTTGTACCATATGATTCTAGGAACTTAGAGAATTCCTTACTCACAAATTGCTTCCCATTGTCCGATAGAAGAGACTCTGGTACACCGAACAATGAAAATACGTTTGTCTCTAAAAATTCTATAACAGAATCTGAAGTTGCTTTTCTCAAGGGTTTGGCAAGAACGAATTTCGTAAATTGATGTAGGCAAACTATAATATAACTATTTCCCATTTTTGACCTCGGATAGGGTCCTAAGAAGTCTACGAATATATGCTGAAAAGGCCTATCGACACAAAGGATTGCCCCATCGGTGGTCTGAGGATGGAATTCGGAGCCTTGGTTGTTTTACAGACGATGCAGTTCCCTATAAATGATTTCACTTGAACCGCCATATTAGGTGATTGGTCAGCGCAGCCGGAACCCATAATTTCCAAGTACAATCATCTTCAATTGGATTTCCCGTTGAGTGTTTAACTTTCTTGTACACATAATTCTCTGAAACCTGGAGATCACTTAACTGATTTTGGTTATTCTCAATAGCTAGTGTGAATCAACTTCAAGTACTCGTCTGATTTAAACGATGGATCCAACAAGTCGACTTGCAGAACATCGGAAGGGTTTGCGTCGCTCTTTGAAATTGCTGCGAGTTCATCGGTTGCAAACACTCTCGAAAGAGCGTCTGGTGCAACATTTTGCGAGCCCTTTCGATGTTCAATTACGAAAGAAAATCGTTGTAGCCGCAAGCTCCAACGCACTAACCTCCCACACAAATCCTTCTGACTCATGAGCCACCTGAGACTCGAGTGGTCAGTAATGATAGTAAAGTGGTGGCCTTCAATATATGGTCGAAATTTTTCTACACCCAAGACAGCAGCTAAACATTCGAGTTCAGTAACACTATAGTTACGCTGTGCTTGGTTAAGTTTGTATGAGTAGTAGTAAATTGGTCTTTCCGATCCACTATCATCCAACTGACTGAGAACGCACCCTACGCCCGTGGACGAGGCATGACATGATATTATAAATGGTCTGTCAAAGTCTGGATTGGCTAGGACTGCTGCCGTAATCAATGCTGTTTTTAAGTTTTCGAAGGCATCCATTGCATCAGCGGAAAATTCAAAATTTGTACGCTTTTTCAGGGTATCAGTAATTGGTGCAGCGAGGGAAGAATAATTAGGAACGAAACGTCTATACCAACCTGATAACCCTAAAAATCTCCTAACTTGTTTTGGAGTCTTCGGTACCGGGAAGTCTTTTATGGCAGCAACCTTGTCTGGATCAGTCTTAATGCATCCTCCACCAACTATATACCCTGAGTAACGTAATTCCTTAAAACAGAACTTGGATTTTTGTATATTGATTGTTAGACCTGCTTTACGTAAAAGTGATGCTAATGTGCGTAGCATAGTAATATGTTCTTCAAACGTTTTTGAAACTACCAAAAGATCATCCAAATAGACAAAGATAAATTGTTTCAATTCATTAGGTACCACTTTGTCCATTAGTCTACAAAGGCGTTGAGCAGCATTGCATAAGCCAAAGGGCATAACCTTGAATTGATATAAAGGGTCTACCGGGCACACTAAACGCAGTTTTCTCTCGTGACTCTTCCGACAGAGGAATTTGCCAAAAGGCGTCTTTTAAGTCGACACTACTTATATAATGCGTATCGGCTTGACGACTTAAAAGATTCTCTACGTTGGGAAAAGGATAGGCGTCGTTTTTTGTTGCTTTGTTGAGCTTTCTCGAATCGAGGCAAAGGCGGTTTTTCCCTGGTTTACGTACGAGTACGACCGGAGAGCTCCACGCACTTTCGCTTTCCTCAATTATATCTAACGCCTTCCGCGATAGCCGCAACTGCTCCAATTTCCGCTTTCTTTTCGTGTGCGTACTTTCGTTGTGCTGCAAGAAGGTCTATTGGTGTCACACCAGCGATTACCAAAACAGCTGGCTCTGACACCGTGCGGTACGCGCTGGCTATCCGTAGAGCCCCACATCTCTGTACCGATGCCATCTGTTTCCGGTACTTTTCCAGCTTCAGTGCGTCAGCCCAGATCTCACTTCCGTAAAGCAGAATAGAGTGGGTTGTTGCCATGAGCAGTTTTCTTTTACTTGCGGATGGTCCACCTATATTTGCCATCAGCTTAGACAGAGATGCTGTTACTTTCGATGCACGTTCCGCAGCCGACCGTATTTGTTCCCAGAAGCTCAGCTTTGTATCGAGTCTTATTCCCAGGTATTTAACTGCATTCTTACTCGTTATCAGCTCGGTGTCTATGTGGAAGTTGACTATCGTAGGAATTCGTTTCTTCGTTAGCAGCACTACTTCGGTTTTCTCCGTAGCCAGAGACAGTCCGTGGTCCGCCATCCAGGAGTTTGTTCTTCGCATGACCTGGTTAAGTTTTCTCTGCGCACTTTCAGTGTCTCTTGCTGTTATTACCGCGGCGACATCATCTGCGTATCCAACTAGGAAAGTGTCCTCGGGCATTTCCATACGAAGTATTTCATCGTAGGATATGTTCCAGAGGTCTGGTCCGAGAATGGAGCCCTGGGCTGCTCCTGCTGTGATATCCTTGCTTCTTGGTCCTTCTGTTGTTTGATAGATGAGTTCGCGTTCCTTAAGGTAGTCCTTTATCATCTGTAAGAGGTACTCCGGGATTTCGAACTTTCTTTCCAGTGCGGTCAGCATATCTGTCCATCTGACCGAATTAAAGGCGTTACGGACGTCTAGTGTTGCCAGAAGCACTATTCTCCTGGTGCAGTGGTTTCCCCTCTGGGCGATTTCAGCGGCTCTTATTACCTCTTCTATAGCTCCTATGGTGGAGCGGCAGGAAAGGTGGGAGACTGAAAGCAGAGGACGATGGACTGCGAGGCTAATAAGAGACGTGAGCATATGGAGTAACCGGAAACACGGCGAAGTGAACTACTACGTCACTCAGTTCCTAAGCGGTCACGGATACTTCAACGCCTACCTTTATAAAATAGGAAAAACAATGAGCCCCTCATGTCAGTACGGAGACTCAAATGTAGATGACGCCAATCACACCGTCTTCGAATGCACTAGATGGGAACCGCTCCGGCAGGAGCTAAGCAGCAACATCGGTGAAATCAGGCAGGATAACATCATCCAGAAGATGCTCCAAAGCGAAGAGAAATGGGTACGAATAAGTTCGTATCTAACCCAGATCTTGAGAACCAAGAAACGAGAGGAGCCTGTTCAAGAAACAACCGAACCCGCCTAGACAAGGACTCCCCCTCGAAGTAATGCGCGAGTAGTCCCAAGGGGAGAGATCATCGAGACACTTTTGGAGGTTTAGCCGGTATGCCAATATAGTTTATTGGAGAGTCCGGCACACGGGGAGGTATGGATACCTCCTTATGGTGCGTAACGCATTCCTCCAAAAGTAAAAAAAAAAAAAAAAAAAAAAAAAAAAAAAAAAAAAAAAAAAAAAAAAAAAAAAAAAAAAAAAAAAAAAAAAAAAAAAAAAAAAAAAAAAAAAAAAAAAATTATATCTAACGCCAACATTCTATCCAATTCCTCGTACATAAGTTTTTGAATGGCAGGAGACACGGGATAGTGGCGTTGTTTAATGGGCTCGGTATCGCCTGTGTTTATTGTATGTTTTTCGAGTGTCGTCCGCCCAAGCCCTTCCTTAGCATAGGACGGAAACAAACTTATAACCTGTTCGATTGCTATTGTCTGATCATTTGACAGTTCGTGAGCGTTTGAGTCACACATACCATACGACGACGAAGGACTAATTTCCGAGATAATCTGGGGTGCAATTTGGAACAACTTCCAAAAGTTTATACCAAGATACAACTGTTGTTCGAGAGATGGAACTAAGTAAATCTTCATCTTCTTGGTTTCTCGTTTGTAGGTTATCTCAGTTGTAAGCTCACCTATAATTTGTTGGCTCTGTCCACTTGCGGTCTTAACAACAGAGTTGAAGTGTTTGTATGGTAATCCTGAATTCTTGATAAGTTCTAAACACCCTCTACCTAGACAACTAATGCTTTCGCCGCTATCTAAGAGACCAAGTATTGGTTTTCCAAAGATAGACACACTTGCATATACCCTTGGGTCTTCACTATTACACATTATACTGGAACAGATTTCCTTATGAATCTGTCTCTTATTCTTAAAACGATCTCTCAACTTTATTATTCTCTGAGACACCGGGGTAACAATTTTATTACGAACTAGCTGACCCGGCAGCCTAAGTGGCTTACTCTCATCAACAATTCTCTGAGTGCGTGTGAAGAATTGAGGGAACCTACAATTTAACGCCGATTCCGAACGGCAGAGTTGAGAAGCACTTTTTCATGACAGATTGATACTCTTGGAAGATTTGTCAGGTCTTCGCAAGAGGCAGTGCCCGTGAAAGATGAAATAAAAACTTGACCTGAGTAGGACTCGAACGAACGACATTCTGCTTAGCAGCCAACGCACTTACCAACTAAGCTACGGGCAACTGCTTTCCCTTTGAAAACCAAAGAGTTTTCCGAGTTTTTCATCAGAACTTTCTATTTTCCATTGGAAAACCCATTTTGAAATTTTCCAGTTTTCCATTTGAAAACCAATGCACCTGCAATAACATGCAATCTTCCCAATGAGTTTTCCGAGTTTTTCATCACGAACTTTCTGTTTTTCCATTCGAAAACCCATTTTGAAACAAAAAATTCCAAGCAAAGAAAATCAAATTTCCGACCTTTGTTTATTTTTTCCAGTTTTCCCACTCTTCCATGAGGTTTTTCCAATTTTTGGAATGCAACAGTATGAACCATGAAAATTTCACAAATATCTGTTGGGCCATTTCGGAGTCTATAAGAGACATAAAAACAAACACACATCCATTGCAACTATTCAGTGCACACTAACGACCTTTTACCGCAGGTTTCAATATTTATTTTGAATGTTTTAGTTCGCCCGGAATTCAAAACAGCTATTGTGAGTTTCGCTCGAATAGAATTTCACTTCGATAGAATGCTTGCAAAACACTGTTTTCACGGAATTAAAATATCCCATTCATATTTCCCTTTCAAGTTATTCACACCTATTGCGAGCTTCTAGTGAACAGCGTTCCACTCGAAAAAAAAAAAAACCTTTTTTCCGTTTCACCTATTGTGAGTTTCGATTTAAAAAATGTTCAGCCCTATTGTGAGTTTCGCCCGAACAGCATTCCGCCTGAAAAAAAATCCCTTTTTTTTGTTCCCTAATTGTGAATTCCGAGTGAAAAAAATTCCATGTTCGAAAAATTTCCCTTATCGGCATCAATCATTCCGGGCGAAATCAAACGACATTTCACCTTTAAATGTTCACTTTTTATTTGGTGGCGAAAAGATGAGCAACCACAAGATTAGAATTATGAAACATTAACATTCATAATCGTTTGGACTAAAAATTAATCTAGTAAGATGAAATACCAGAAAAAGGCTTCGAAATCTATTCAAAATGTGGGTTTTGTCAAGTTAGTGCACTTAGTACAAACTAGCGGACGGACGAGTGAATCTACAAAAATCACTTGCTCGAAATATGCTTTCGTAAGTCGCTGGGTCAAATTCTCGGTTTGATTTTTCAAGAGTGTATATTTTCCATTATTTCAACACTGCACTAAAAAAAGATAAATGCCTAACGAATTAAATTCTTTTAACACCAATTTTCCACCAACCCAATTTAATTTTTCAACCCCCAAATCGAAACAAAGAATATAAATCAAAATTCAAAATCAAAATTGATTTATTTAAACTGACATAGACGTTTTCAATACAGCGATATCACACTGAGGAAACATTTCCTATCAGCCCTATTAATAAAAATAACCTATCCACTGGATAACACACGTTATACCTAGCACACGGATAGTGAAATTATTCGTTTGCTAAATAAGTTAATTAATAAACATATTTTTTCCTCATTGTAACTATTCACTGAAGAGCATGAAAATTGTACTAGATAATCTAGTATTTTTTCAAGGATGAAGGTTAGTTGTCAATAAACCTAGTGGCATGATGGACGGATGTTGTAAAATTGACAGAATTTTCCGTTATACTTCTGAGTCGCAAAAGTCGCTATGACCGTTTTGGTCCGAAAATGTTTGAAAAGATAGCGCTTCATTGAATCTGAATTCGATGTCAGCTTTAAGAACACCAAAAAGGTTTGAAAGAGAAAGATCTGATGAGCAAAATAAGTTAGCACGTACAATGCTGATATTTAAATTCAATAGCACACAAGAAGTTACAAATGTTATATACACAACAAGAAAAAAAGAACCACATTGGCTACCATTTCATTTATTTATTCCTTATAGCACTGCCACTCCTACACACTTATATAACCGGACACGAACCAAGACGTTGTTGATGATGGCAACAGCTACAACAGCAACGGCGTCGAATCGTCGGTCTTCGTCCTAAAGTCGAGGGGGAGCATGAACATCATAAGGACTAAGGACTTCTGCTGGGCTGGGTATAGTTCAAAACATTGTTTGAGCCTGAGTCAAATTCGCACTCTCACACACCATACTACCAGTACCAGCCACCGTTGTCGTCGTCAGCATCATCATCATCATCTTGTGTTGAAAGTATAAAAACAGGGGATATGATTTATGTAGTACACCGTTTTTTTGCTAGTGCAGAGAGAATAATTTCTGTTCCTCGTGATCCTACATACGTTATTTGATTGAAGATCGAGGTGAAGAAGCTTGGTATTTGGGTCTCCCAAGTATTCAGTAAAAATCTCCATTGACGCAAAACTAAATTTGTCAGTTTGTTTTGCCAAATCCAAATCACAACACAAAATTTCCTTTAATTGTTGTCAAATATTTTGAAAAAAAAAGATATTCGTTCCTTATACACAAAAATCAATGAAATAAGTTATCCGTTTGCTAACAAGTGTCATTTAAGGCTAACACACGTTTATTAATAGGAATTCTAATTTGAGATACGAGTTAGTCTTGTGTTAGGGTTATTTTGTGTTTATTAATAGGGCTGTATATGTTTAAATTTTTGTTTTTGAAATGAAACGAAAAGAACTGATAACTTACAAACTGCGTATCAATAGCTTTTAAAAACTGTAAGCTATTGTAATGTGTATACACTTTATTTATCTCATACGCTCTGTATCTCCTTCTATTGTAATGTCTAATGTGTATACGTTATTATCTCCTACGCTCTGTACCTCTTTCTATATTTAATGTACACACTTTTCTTACTCTCTTTATTTACTCTGTATCTCTTTAACTCTAATATCGTTTAATTGTAGTAGTAAACACTTGTGAGGGGCAATACCTAGTGATTAAGAGAAACTTTTTGTTTAGCATTAAGAACGTAAGCCCCTACAAAAAAATCCCAGTATTTGTGTAAGTGTAAGCTTCTGGAACATTCAAGCTTCTCCAAGAACCAATATAGTAGTTTCTAGAACCAAGTATTTTTGTTATATAAAGAGCCCGTTTGGCGGCGAAGAATTAATTGATTGTGAACTGCGATAAAGTAAAGATACTGTGTTCGAAAAGTAATAATTGAAAGTGTTGAATAAATAAGTTTGTGAGTGATTTGAACAAAGTGAATTTGTGTTTTATTTGAAAAGTAAATAAGTTTTAATTGTCGGACCAAGCCGAATATTACATTAGTGTCAGAATAAGGGATTAAAACTTATTGAGAATAAAACAGTGAACAGTGATCAAACTGAAAGACCTAACTGTCGCTGAGCTAAAGGCCGAATTAAGCAAACGTGGCTTAAGTGGGGCAGGAATTAAAATCGAACTCGTAAAACGGCTACAGGAATATCTTGAACAACAAAATGAAAACCGAGATACATTTGCTTTCGAAGTGGAAGCAAAATCGGAAGAGGTAAATGCAACTGCCGACTTATCTAACATGATGTCACTCCTAGCCAAATTCGAGAAGAATGTTCTGGAGCAACTACAAACACAAAAGAATGATGTTGTCGAACAACTACAAACTCAAAAGAATGATGTTCTGGAGCAACTACAAACTCAAAGAAACGAGCAGAAGAACGAGCAAGAGAATGTTCTCAAACAACTAGAAGGAAATGTCCTCAAGCAACTAGAAGCCCAAAGAAGTGACCAAAAGCAAGAACAGCAGAATATTCTAGAGCGGTTTGACGAACAGAGAAACCTTTTGGAAGGCAGGTTTACGGACTTCGAAGAGAAAATCAATACTCTCGACGAGCGCGTCGAAAAACAAAATGCACGTTTCGAGAAAATGGACGAACAAATCGAAACCATCACAAATGAACTAGAAAAAGTGCGAAAGTTGAAAGCTCGAGAACCTTCTGGTGAGTGCTCAAGAAAGAGAGAAGTGAATCCTCCAAGCTTTGATGGTCAGATTCCGTGGTCGATCTACAAGAAACAGTTTGAAGCAGCAGCATTAACAAACGGCTGGGACGATGACGAAAAATACATTGCTCTTACGCTTGCCTTGAGAGGAGCAGCTGCTGAACTGCTACAAACCATCCCAGCAGAGAAGAACGGTGACTTCAAAGTTCTGGTAAACGCAATCGAACAGCGGTTTGGGGATAGCCACATGACAGAAGTCTTCCGAGTACAACTAAACAACAGGGCACAGAAAAGAGGTGAAACTCTGCAGCAGCTTCAGGCAGATATCGAGCGATTAGTTCACCTGGCATACCCAACAGCTGGCAACGAGATAATAAATCAACTTGCTGTTGAAGCCTTTGTGAGAGCTGTGGGCGATATAAATCTCCAAAGGGCTATTCGCACTGCCGGAAAGCAAACACTACCAGAAGCATTGGCTTTCGCTCTAACAATGGTAGCCGCAGAACAAGCTTCCCAAAACGTGCATCGCGTGAGAGAATTGGAAGTCCAAGAATGCTCTTGTCAGAAGGCTACTCTGGAAAGAAGTCAGCGAGACGGACGAGCACGATGCTGGAACTGCAACGACAGTGCAGATTACCGCGAAGACGAACCTCATGTCAACACTGTGGAAACAGAACTTACTCAACAAGTCAAAGTAACACCAACAACGTTGCTTCCGAAGCTGTTTCCCACCCGGGAAACGAATAAGAACCAACTTCGAGGGGCAGAAGCTGGTTTCTGGTATCGATGGCCCCAGAAACGACATCCAGGTTTCTCAAACGAAACGTGACAACAAGAGCCTGACCGTGGAAGCAAGTATAAACGGCAACAAATGTGTGGCTACCATCGACACCGGTGCCACGGCGTCCATTGTACGGCAGGACCTCGTTAAGAAGACATGGCTCCACAACACCAATAGCTATCGTCTAAGGACTGCAACTGGAGAAGCCGCAAAAGTCTATGGTGAGGTACGTCTTAAGATCCGGATGGCAGAGCTGGAATTCTCTCACCTGTTCCTGGTAGCAGATATATGCGACGAGTGCATTGTCGGCGTCGAGTTCATGAAAGATCACGGAGTGATATTGGACATCGGGAACCAAGTCCTGAAATATCGAAACATCGAGATTCCGATGATCTATGGGATCCACTCGTATGAGACCTCGTTATCTGTGAAAACCGTCATCAAAGAAGATCTGACTTTGCCTGCTTCTTCAGAAGTATTCGTGTGGACGAAATTGAAGGGTAAGTCGGCAGCCATCGATACCTCATGGTCGAACCAGCATCTGTAAAGTCCTCCCAAAACGTCACCATTGGGAAGACTCTTGTTAGACCTGTAAAGAACATGGTTCCCGTACGAATATTGAACATCAAGCCGTACGAAGTTAAGCTTAGAAAAGGTGAGATTGTCGGACAATGCGAATCTGTATCAGCGATAACAAGGATCAGCGAAGAAGAGCCAAGGCAAACATTGAAGTCCAAAGAGCTGAACTCCATAAAGACGAACATTCTCAAGTCCTCTAATCTTGGCCACCAACAACGAAGAACTGCAGAAGGTCTCCTCGAAGAATTTGCAGACATCTTTTCGTCATCGCAAGGGAAATATGGCAGAACACAACTGGTTCAACATCGAATCAACACCGGGGATGCAAAGCCGATCCGTCAACCTGCAAGACGCCTTCCACTAGCCAAACAAGGTGAGGTTGAAGAACTGATAACCACCATGAAAGAAGAGGGTCTGATCGAAAACTCTAAAAGCCCTTGGGCGTCTCCAGTGGTCCTGGTAAAGAAGAAAGACGGATCAACCCGCTTTTGCGTAGACCAGCCATTCTCTAAGTGTGTTCCGCGGAACCCTAGGGTTCCGTGATAGCCTTGTAGGGGTTCCGCAAGAAAAATACACCTCTCTGTTATCTTTGATAATACAATAAAAATCTCATATAAAATGTTTTGAATTGATTCATTTTTGACAATCGAAAAATCCATTTGTACTATCTGAATGCATTTATTGCATAACCTACATCTGTTTTCCAAACACCTCCTTTTTACAGTTATATATTTCCTAGAAACAAAGTTTTTGTTGTTTTACTGCTGCATTCTGATTGTATCAATTCTGTACATTTCTTCTCATTTCCCTTCAGTAGGAGATATCGCACAATCGATTTACACTATTTTGATTTCAAAATATTGCGTTTTGTAATGGTAATACAATTTTTAGAGTTTTTTTTATTTTTAATGCATCAGAGGGATGATAATGGAACATTTTTACTCTGGATATAAACAAGTACTTTTGACAAGGACCCTTAATTTCCTTGTCCTTAATTTCCTTCAAAAAGAATTTGAACGTAATTAAAAAAAAATTAATAAAACCTTAGAGCTGTCCGGAGACTAGATTTTCATTTTTTTTTGTACCAGTGTCCGGACACTTAAAAAAACGAAAACTAAATTTTTTTCTTTAGTTATTGGTAGTTCATTATATTTTCTTTGAAACAAACTCCATTTGATTGCAAGATATCACAAGATCAACTATTCCCGGTATATTTTTCCAAGGTCTGCCACTATTGTTTTTGCTAAGAAAACAGCAGAACAGCAGCGACTGCTGCTTAAACCACCCATAACTTTTCTGTTATACATTCGATCGGTTTGAAACTTCGTATGTATATGTTGATTGTGGAAAATGTTACTGATTCTGTATTTTGTTGTTTTTTGCAAATTCTGTGTTTAGTTTCGCTTTTATTCTCCATAAAGGCAAAAGCGTCCGGACACTGCGGCCTGTCCGGAGACTGGTGCAGTTACTTGTTGTTTTATTATAGTTGTAGGGTTCCGTTAAGTATTTCGTTTTCCAAAAGGGTTCCGTCGCCAAAAAAGATTGAGAACCGCTGGCGTAGACTATCGAAGGTTGAATGATGTGACCAAGAAGGATAGCTACCCTCTGCCTAGGATCAGTGATACTCTGGACGCAATGGAAGGAGCACAATGGTTCTCAACGTTGGACCTGAAAAGTGGATACTGGCAAGTAGAAATCCATCCTGAAGACAAAGAGAAGACAGCGTTCTCGACAGGAAACGGATTGTGGCAGTTCAAAGTGATGCCTTTTGGACTGTGCAATGCTCCAGCGACTTTTGAGCGCCTTATGGAATGCGTCCTGCAAGGACTCACATGGAAATCTTGCCTGGTCTATTTGGATGACGTCATCGTATACGGGAAAACATTTGACGAACACTGTACAAATCTGAGAGCCGTGTTTCAAAGACTTCGAGAAGCCCACCTCAAACTCAATCCAGAAAAGTGTTCACTCTTCAAAACCGAAATGAAATACCTGGGACATATCATCTCATCCCAAGGAGTTAAGACGGATCCTGATAAGGTTGACACCGTGAAGAATTGGCCAACACTACAGGACCAACATCAACTCCGAAGCTTTCTGGGTCTAGCCACCTACTATAGGCGCTTCGTCAAGAATTTTGCTGAGATCGCCAAGAGTCTACATCAGCTAACGGAAAAGGGAAAGCAGTTTAAATGGTCAGGTGAGTGCGAGCGCAGCTTTCAAGAGCTCAAGCAACGCTTGTGTAATGCACCAGTGCTGACCTACCCGACTGCAGGAAAACCGTTCATCATTGATGCTGATGCCAGCAATGTCTGGATTGGTGCTGTATTGTCACAGGTACATGATGGCGAAGAAAAGGTGGTTGCCTATTACAGCAAGGTGCTCTCGAAGTCGGAAAGAAACTATTGTGTGACCAGAAGAGAACTTCTTGCACTGATTTTGGCAACAAAGCACTTCCATAAGTATCTCTATGGACAGAAGTTTCTTCTCCGAACCGACCATGGAGCACTAAACTGGCTTTTGAATTTCAAGAATCCAGAGGGTCAAGTGGCGAGATGGATTGAGAGGCTGCAGACGTACGATTATGAGATTCAACATCGGAAGGGGAAGCTTCACTCAAATGCTGATGCACTGTCTCGGAGACCATGTAAGCAAGACTGTAAGCATTGCAAACGCCAAGAAGAAAAAGAAGTGGTCACTGTCCAACGAACCAGAGCCGATCCCATTTATGGCTGGAGCAACGACGAGTTGAGGAAGGCTCAACAAGAGGACCCAGATATAGAACCCATCCTCGCATGCAAGGAACACCAGGAAAAACCAGAATGGGCTGATATCTCCGACAGAAGTCCGGCTCTGAAGGCCTATTGGGCACAGTGGGACTCATTGCATGTCCAAGAAGGTGTCCTTCGACGTAAGTGGGAATCAGCAGATGGAAAGTCCTATGTAATGCAGCTAGTCTTACCGAGATCGAAGATTATGGACGTTCTGCGAGAGATGCATGATGGAGTTTCGGGAGGCCATCTAGGAGTAAACAAGACGCTAGAAAAGGTTCGACAACGATTCTATTGGCTACATGCAAGGGAGGATGTCGAGAAGTGGTGCCGAAAATGTGATACCTGTGCTGCCACCAAAGGCCCAAACAAAAAGAATCACAGCCAAATGCAGCAGTATAATGTCGGATCACCCTTTGAAAGGATTGCAATAGACGTGGCGGGTCCATTTCCGGAAACAAATAATGGAAATCGTTATATTCTGGTCGTCATGGATTCAAGAAGCCAAAACAGTCGCAGACCAAATTGTGTTCAACTGGGTGAGCAGATTCGGTGTTCCATTAGAACTGCATTCCGACCAGGGAAGGAACTTTGAATCAAACATGTTCCAGGAAGTTTGTGGGCTTCTTCACATCAAGAAGACAAGAACAACACCACTCCACCCACAATCTGATGGCATGGTCGAACGGTTCAACCGAACCCTTAAGGAACATCTTTGCAAAGTTGTGGACGACAACCAGCGAGATTGGGATCGACACATTCCACTGTTTTTGATGGCGTATCGAAGTGCAAGACATAGCTCAACTGGCCATACACCGTCTGAGATTTTGATGGGAAGGAACATCAGACTGAAGAGCGAAATCAAATTTGGATGTCCCACGTCGGAACCGCAAGCCGAGGACGTCTACTTGGATGACCTCAGAGAAAGACTCCTTCAGATCCACGACGATACCAGGTCAAAAATAAAGATTTTCAGTGACCGAATGAAGACACGCTACGATATACGAGCGACAACAACAGAGTTCCAAGCAGGAGATCGAGTGTGGCTTTACAATCCCCATCGACAAAAAGGGTTGTCACCGAAACTTCAACGGGACTGGGAAGGTCCATATACAGTGATTAGCAAAATCAACGACGTCGTGTACCGGATACAAAAAGGAGTCAGAGGTACACTTAAGGTCGTAAATCGCGACCGACTACATCGCTACAGTGGTGATGAAGATGATGGATTTGTTCGGGACGATCAATCCTAAGGAGGGGGCAATGTAATGTGTATACACTTTATTTATCTCATACGCTCTGTATCTCCTTCTATTGTAATGTCTAATGTGTATACGTTATTATCTCCTACGCTCTGTACCTCTTTCTATATTTAATGTACACACTTTTCTTACTCTCTTTATTTACTCTGTATCTCTTTAACTCTAATATCGTTTAATTGTAGTAGTAAACACTTGTGAGGGGCAATACCTAGTGATTAAGAGAAACTTTTTGTTTAGCATTAAGAACGTTAGCCCCTACAAAAAAATCCCAGTATTTTTGTTTGTAAGTGTAAGCTTCTGGAACATTCAAGCTTCTCCAAGAACCAATATAGTAGTTTCTAGAACCAAGTATTTTTGTTATATAAAGAGCCCGTTTGGCGGCGAAGAATTAATTGATTGTGAACTGCGATAAAGTAAAGATACTGTGTTTGCAAAGTTATAATTGAAAGTGTTGAATAAATAAGTTTGTGAGTGATTTGAACAAAGTGAATTTGTGTTTTATTTGAAAAGTAAATAAGTTTTAATTGTCGGACCAAGCCGAATATTACACTATCATTTGAGAAAGAATATTTCTTGAATGAACTAGCCATTTGGATTGTAAGTTAAGAAAAGTATAAAACTGTTTACAAGTTTGAAAAGGGAAATATAATATATTTAGATTCCCTGAAAACAGTGTTTTTCTGCAAGCATTCTATCACTGTTTATTTTATTCGAACTGTCATTCCTCTTTCGAAGTGAAATTCTATTCGGGCGAAACTCACAATAGCTGTTTTAAATTCCGGGCGAACGAAAATATTCCGGGGGAATGATTTTCCGGGCGGAACTCACAATAGGGCTGGTTCTTGTTTTCCCTTATTGCGAGCACTCAAAGAAAAAAATTTCACTTTTATTTAGGAGGCGAACAGAGGAACAAGAAAAAGGTTTGATAAAAAAACCTAAGGATTAGAGATAAGAAACAGTAACATTTATAATTTTTCCATGAGGAAAAATGAATCTAGCAATATGAAGCACAAGAAAACGGCTACGAAATCTATCTAAAATGTGTGTTTCTGCCAAGTTAGTGCACTCAGTGCGAGTGAATCTACGGAAATCACTTGGATTGATTTTTCAAGAGTGCAATACTTTCCATTATCTCAGCACTATACTAAGAATAAAGATAAATACCAATAGGATTGCATTCTTTCAACACCAATTTTCGGTTTTATTTTTCAACTCCCAAATAGAAACAAGAAAAATCAATCAAAATAAAATTAATTTATTTAAACTGACATAGACTTCACCTTGACGTCGTCGACGTCTGATATCTTACAAATTGCGTGTCGATAGCCTTACAAAAATTTAACCTATGACGATGTTCACATTGGACTATTTCCGCCGACTTATTTTGACGTAAGGCCAATCTGTCGTGTTCAAACACAAAAGTAGTATGAACACTCCGGACTCACTTTGACGTCTTGTAGTTCTCATAATTGACGTTGTTTTCAAAATTGAAAACATTTCGATTTGTGATCAAAGTGAATATTTGAAAAAAAAATTGCATTATAAAGATTCCTCTTATTCAGTGAGATATAACTTCACACATGAAATCCTTTCACGAGAATTCAATTTTCAGAGGTAGAGCAGAAGGACATCAATTACCTGAAGAATTTGACCACTCAATGCAAACAAGTCATTTGAATATACAGGGTGATTCACGAGCGTTGTGCCAAAAAGCTAGAGCGTGTAGGTTGAGTTGAGACAAGAAAAAAATCGTATGGGAGGGGGGGTCTATTCCCCCCGTTTAGCCGGGAGGGGCAATTTTCTGAAAAATTGACTTATTTTGTTTAAAAAAAAATATTAAAAATCGACGGCTTCGTTTACAACACCGTGCTATACCTTTCTGAAAAGCCAAAAACTTCTTCTTTCACTTTGTTTTTAAAATAAATTGTTTTAACGAATAGTTTAAAAAAAAAAAAATTCAAACTCAAAATTTTCAAAAAAAAAGTAAAAAAACATTTTTGAACTAATTTTTTTCAAAATTTTATGTAATTAAGTACTAATTTTGTTTTCAAAATTCAATGTCTTTGTTAATTTTTAGTCGAAAACAGAAAACCGGATGCAAAAATGTCTTTTCGTTTTTGAGAAATTAAAAAAAAAAACCAAAACCACTTTTTTCTAAGAAAATCTTTGTTTTTATTTTTACCTATCTGGACTTTTAGTTTAATTTATTAGCTTAATTTATAAATTTAATTTTTTGCAATTGGAGTTTTATGAGGACTCAATAAAGTAGAAAAGTATTGGATTTTCCCTGGATTAATCATTTTGTTCATTGATAACGTCTGCCATTGACCTTTCACTTCTAGCTCTCGTCGGCGGATTCTTGAAAACATGCTTCGACTTGGGCGCCATCTATTGGGATATCTTTCAGCGTGGAGTCTTTCGGCTTCCCGATCTTAAACCGTAGCAGAAGTTCCTGTCCGCTAACTCTTCTCGAGCGTATGAGTTTGTTATTGTTATGTGTTGATGAGTTAATATTTTAATTGTAAGTGGTTGTTTAGTAAATATGCGATGCCTTTATTTACCTATAGGTTATTAATTGTTTTTTCATTCTAGAAAAATTGCGGTTTAATTATCTTCAGCCCCTAGCAGAACCCTTCACCGGCGAGTGGCCACGGCCCCAGTAAGAAAAAATTGCAGGTCAGTTTTCAGACGTTATCAATGAACAAAATGGTTAATCCAGGGAAAATCCAATACTTTTCTACTTTATTGAGTCCTCATAAGACTCCAATTACAAAAAATTAAATTTATAAATTAAGCTAATAAATTAAACTAAAAGTCCAGATAGGTAAAAATAAAAACAAAGATTTTCTTAGAAAAAATTGGTTTTGGTTTTTTTTTTAATTTCTCAAAAACGAAAAGACATTTTTGCATCCGGTTTTCTGTTTTCGACTAAAAATTAACAAAAACATTGAATTTTGAAAACAAAATTAGTACTTAATTACATAAAATTTTGAAAAAAAATAGTTCAAAAATGTTTTTTTTTACTTTTTTTTTTGAAAATTTTGAGTTTGAAAATTTATTTTTCTTAAACTATTCGTTAAAACAATTTATTTTAAAAACAAAGTGAAAGAAGAAGTTTTTGGCTTTTCAGAAAGGTATAGCACGGTGTTGTAAACGAAGCCGTTGATTTTTAATATTTTTTTTAAACAAAATAAGTCAATTTTTCAGAAAATTGCCCCTCCCGGCTAAACGGGGGGGGAATAGACCCCCCCCTCCTATAAGATTTTTTTCTTGTCTGAACTCAACCTACATGCTCTAGCTTTTTGGCACAACGCTCGTGAATCACCCTGTATACTTTATTTCATGAATAAAAATAAAAACTGCATTCAAAATGTTTAAATTGGGTGTTTAAGTTCAACAGCACTGCAACTGCAACCATCAAGGCATCACATCCGATGATTCTCAATCCAGTCGCATAATTCGCCTAGCATTATGGACTTGTGGGGTACGGAGACAATTTTGGGTATAACTTCGGGTTTCGTGTTCGTCACTGCAAAATCGTTGAAAAGAATTTGTTTAATTTTGCAACGATGATGCCATCAAAAGCTTCAAGTCCGGTATCGCAAAAACACAACTGCGCCCCAATTATTTTGTTCTGTTTCGATTGTTATCTGGCATTATGTGAGTTGGGTGGTAGTTTTTTAGGAATCCTGGATTTGTTTCTCATGAGCGCCAAGATAGCAGGATTTATGGTCACGTTTTTGCTGAAGCAGTTCGTATGCAATGATCCATGAGTATATCTAAAACAAAGAACATTTATATCGTTATTTTATTTGACTAGATTCCATCAATGTTGATTTGGTACAAACCGATCTCTGGACCTCCTCTAGCCATTTTTAGGCTTTCTCCTTGTCTCGAATTGGGATGGTAGAATGTCAATTGCCTAGTAGACATCATTTGATGGTGTTGATTCCATGTCCAGCGGATTTGTTAAAATTTTGCAAAAATTCTATATCGAGGACGGACGAAACTCACGACTCAGCGTACGAACCGGACAAACACATGCATATGTTATTTAATTTCACTATCGCACTAATTTTTGTTGACAAATTTCTATTCAATTGTTGCTTTCAAATTATTTCGCACATTTTTTTGTGTTTTGATTTGAGTAAAATAAAAAAAATTGATTTGACTGCCGTGTCATATGTCGAATGTCAAAAAAAATCCATAATTTTTTAATTTGATTTGAAAATCCTGCCTCACTTTGTTGTCTTTTTCTTACCAGCAAGTGCGAAAGAGAAAAAACATACAGACGTCCAAATAAGTCGGCGGAAATAGTCCAATGTGAACATCGACTATGAGTTGAAAAAGAATATTATGAATGAATTAGCTATTTGGCTTGTAAGGCCGTGTGTGAATTGCGTTAAAATGTGTATTAAAACTTGACGTTTGGTTAAAATTTGACGTTTGGTTGAAAATGGGATCAAATTTAGCCATTTGCTGTGTGAATTGCGTTAAAAGGGATATTTTTAACCAACATTTCTGCGTAGAACTAGGAAATTTACCTCAACAAAAAATGTTTTTATCCACCTAGGTAAAATAACTTTGTGTACAAAACCAAAATTTAAGCAATAAATTTCATGAAGAGCCACTTAAGATAACAAACGAACTCTGTTATATTAATTTTTCTCGATTTTGCAGTGGTAATTTGATAATTTGAGTCAACAGTAAAATATCTTCAAACGAAAATTTCCCTTTTTGGATGATTGGTTCCTTCCATCTACTAACACTACAAAACATGTTTTCACAGCTGACATCTGTTATAATTTTCAAAAGAAAAAACAATAATTTCGTTTTTCGATTTGAAAATATTTGGGGCTATTCGGCGAAATCTTTTATTCTGTTATTCTGTTATGAATTTCCATACAAAAGTTTAAGTTGTCAAAAAATCTTTTATGGATAACAGATTTGGTATTCGGCAAGCCAAATCTGTTATAAAATCTGTTAAGAAATCTGTTATGAACTGTCAAAAAATTCGAACATACTGAAAATCTTTTATAAATCGGCTATTTGGTATTCAGCAAGCCAAAATCTTTTAAGAAATCTGTTAAAAATCATAACAGAATAACAGACAACTTTTCGGGCCTTTTATGATAAAAGATTTCAATAAGAACTACGATTTCAATTAAAAACAAATTTTTTCAATACTTAAATTTGAAGCGTGGAAGACACAGCTCGTTCATAAGTACCTACATAAAATGGTTATATTTTATGTTTAATCCCATAGTTTCATGTTTTAAGTATTTCCAGTGAAGTGAAAGTGGTGCATTTTAATAACAAATGTGTACGTATCGACAGTTGAGAAGGTTCGAGGAATTCTGCTAGATCTGGTGTTTATTCGGACAGAATGGTCGTTTCAAATTGTTTCGATAGCCAGTGATGATGGGCATTTTTGGGTAAGTTACTACTGCCGTCTTAAGACCAACGTGTCTTTTAAGTTTTATTCATTATACAGGAATATCACTTTTATAGTATGTGGAGAAGCAGGGCAAAGGCTGCACTGAAACTATACTCGGGTGCAATTTCACTATGCCCCGATTCGGCCGCCTACTAACGCAATCGTGCTGCATGCCAAATGATGCTCTGCAACTATCACAATGCCCTGGTCAATGCGCGCACATCCATTCGAATCGATCAAAATTCGAAAAGGAATACGTTCGCATTGCCAAATGCTGCACCATCCTCGGCAATATCATCGGCACCGTACAGGTCGCACAGATTGAGAGATGTGACAGTCGAGTCAGGGTCAAGAAGAACGATACCACATTAGCCGATGCTATTTATGTTCGTTGATTGTGCCTGTACTACAGTGACAATCTAAAGAAGGAATTTTGCACTTTGAACGTGCTCTGCAACTCGATCTTACGCTATAGCGGAGAAGTGTATCGAGTCAAGGCTACCACCGTGCCGTCGTCGTCTCGTATTAGAGAGATGTTTGCTTCCAGAGTATGAGTCTGTGATGATTGGAAAGCCCTTTGGTAAATTGGCAATGCGCAATTTCATTGATCATATGGGCGAAATTGAGCAGCCTTAGGTAAGAACACATCTGAAATCAACTCGTACAGGAAAAAGATGTTTAATATGGTAATTTTTATAATTCGGTTTCAGAATTGTCCACATGGCCGGGCAACTATGCGACACTTGATTAACACTGACATGCTGCAAGACGCAGAAGAAGAAGACAACGATGATGATAGCAGCGAACATTCTGACTTGTCGACACTGCCGCCACAAAAAAAGCAAAGAAAAATGTGTTGTATTTTCAAAAATATCTGATTTTTATTTGTACAATAAAAAAAACGGTAATTTTAAACACTAATCGCTCTAAATATATTGAACCCACTGCCACTATGCGCCGTCGGTAAAATAACCCCCGGTAGTTGAGGATGCCAACGAAGTTCCTTGATTTCCTTTTGTCCCTCATGAATGAACAACAATTGTGGCGGAAGCTTGCTTGTCTCATCGTCATTTTTAGACTCTTCTTTTCCTTGATCCTGATCCTTTTCAACGGCCAAATCCTAAAGCGCAATCTCATCATCGTCTCCTCCCGACGCCATACTCGTGGTATTGTGATCGGTATGGTGCTTGAATGTTGCAATTGGTTTGGTGGTTTGGAACTGTCTCAAATCCTAAATGAGAAGGAATCGATCGTCACCGCCACTTGCAATAAAGGGCTCCGTGCGATTCCAGGAAATAATATTTATATCATTCTCGTGGGCGTTCTCGCAAGTAAGCATACAAGCTTTTTATGGAGCAGCTCAACAATCCCAGATACGAATGGTCTTGTCAACAGAACACGATGCTAGTACACTCTTTTCATTTGTACTCCATTGCAAGTCTTCAACGGACTCAACATGAGCGACCAGTGGACGCTGGTCAAAATTCCATGAACCACCTTCTAGTGGTGACCAGATGTGTGTGTCTCGCCTTGAATTAAATAAACAATTAGAAAAGTTGTATGCACAATTTTCGTAGGTACTTACTTGTAACCCCAAATGTTAACTCGTCCCAGGTCACTCCATGAAGCTGCGAAAACACTATTGCCCAGCTTGCTTGCACGAACCCTATTAACACAGCCCTGATACTTGATGAGAGCGCACGTCATTTGGGGTTTTTTAGCCACTTCAATTCCTGTCGGTACATGCGTACAATCGTTTGTATTCAGCCCTATGATGGTAGCCGATCGGAAGAAAATTTTATCCGATTTGTACGAATTTTTCAATTTTCATATGATTTTAACCCTTCCGACAGTAAAATCGGACAGATCTACGAAAAAAAATCTTAGGTGCGTTGAAAATTTAAAATACATGCGATGCTATGCAGTGAACTATCAAAATATTTGCGACGCGTTGTGCTTTGCGCTTTTTTTTCTTTCCGATTCTTCCCGATAGAAAATTAAACGTGAAAGATTATCCGAAAAATATAAAAACCAAAAATGAGTGCGTTGTTTGTTGTCAATTTTTCTTCTCAAATTCGGGTACCGTGAATACAAAAATCTTCCGATCGGAACTTTTCTCCGATCGGATATTCTTCCGATCGGCTACCATCATAGGTCTGATTGATAGCCAACCATTTCAGTGGCCACGGAGGGCATGCCATATTTAGCTCCAGCATAAGTTAGCTGCCAGCAAACACACTTTTGTCCTTTTGAAATAAAAAAAATTCAATTCAATTAATTTGGATTTCATGGCTTCTTAAATGACTAGCTTACGGAACAATCGTCGACCTCGACAGAATATTCGCTTGCGGGCGGCATTGATTCGTCATAGTAGTTCACACAAGAAATTGGCATTTTCTTCTTGCCACATGAGATGCCCCAATCGTGTTGAACCACGATAAATCCATTCCGATCGACTTTGGCCCTCGAACAACATTTGGATCAAACTGCAATCACAAGAGCATAAATCCACTTGCCATTGTAATCACCCAAACCTCTGCTCTGACCCTTCTGTGTCTGCACCATTGGCATGGAATGAATTCACGCGATTGCCATTCTCCGATGCTTGGCACACGAGCCGAACATCTTTGTGATTTACATACTGGAAGTAGCCATCGTGATAGAATACCAAACACCTAAATTTATCCCTTTGTGTCAGTCGCAATGTTTCCGGGATAGAATGCGGCTCTTGTTTTGGTGGTTTGTTAATAATGTAGGTGTGTAATCGCTTTTTTCTTCTTTCACACCAATCATCTGAAGTGTTCTATCCAGCACCGTCGCCGCCTTCGTCTTCGTTCATCGACGTTTGCATTGGGCTCATCTAGAAACTCCATTTTATGGCCAAGAAAACGAAAAGGTTTTGAAAGCTTTCTTAGGAAAATTGAATAATTACATACCCTTCATCATTTCGTTCTTGTGAAGTCCTATTGATAGAAGAACAAAACCACATACATACTTGTTCTTGTAATCCGCCAAGGAGATTTCATAAAACTGGCCATTCAAAACAGCAGTTCCGGAGAATGCAGGGGCTGGTTCATAGAGAACCTATATACCTAGAGTCGCAACTCGTTCTCTTTTTAAAAAATCACTGTCCAAAAATTTTGTGGTGAGTACTCTCATTTTTCGTGTCCGTGTGAATCTGTGAAAGAGGTGAAAAAAAATCAATATGGCGTCTGTGCTCAGTTTTTTTTGTTATTGTTGTGTTGTTGTGAAAAGTGACAGATTTAGAAATAAAAACAAAAACAGTGAGTAGGCTAGGAGATAGAATCAAATTGAGATGGGAAGAATAAAAGGTTTTTCTCAAATTTTCTTACTTTTATTATTTAAAATACTATTTGTGACCAAATTAACTAATGCCAATGCCAATGAAGTTCTCGGCTATATATTCATTGAAAGTCATACAGACTAGAGATGAGCAAAACTGTGATTTTACAATCACAGGTCTAACCGTGATTGTCATTCAAAATCACAGTTATCAAAACCCGTGATTGTGATTTACTTTTTTGACGTTATCAGATTCGTACTCACCCTTCTGAAAATTACAAAAACGACTTGTTTAAGGGCCAGTTGCTCAATCGAATCATAAATTTAAGTTCTACATAAAGTTCTACTTTTGTATGAGGATTTTATGTAGAACTTAAGAATTTCGGAACGTCTCATACAAAAAACTTTATGTAGAACTTAAATTTATGATTCGATTGAGCAACTGGCCCTAAGAGATTTTTAAATCATCTCAATATAGGTATCGTCATGTTTATATATGTTAAATAAATAAATCAATTAAAATGATATTTGTTTTCATACTTTTATTTTAATGTTTTTTTTTTTATGGAGGAAATGAATACAAAAAATAAGAATTTCTTCATTAAAAGTAAATTAACAAAAAAAGAATTTTAAGGAAAAACAAAAATAAATAAAAATATATGCATGTTTTCACCATACTTATGTATGTATATACAATATACATTTTAGGTTTAAAAAATCACAGATTATTATTACTTGTTGCTGTACCTGTGGGATGAAAATTAGCAGCTTGTTTGTCGAACGCTGCCCAAACATCATCATCAGAGCCGCAATCTGCATTTGGATTTGGAATATTGCTGGATTGTGCTTGTGATGAGTTAACGGCGGTCGAATTTTGTGTGCTGTTATCCTGCAGCAATGCAAATTTATCCGCGACAAGAGACACTATATTAGATCGTGCATTTTCGGCATTATTTTTGTTATTGAACCCTATTTGTTTAAATCTTGGGTCCAAAAATGTTGTCAACTGCAATGTGTTGCTCTGTTCTAATATATCAAGTCTTAAAGCTATTGATTTATTAAGCTCTTCTACAACTTTTTTCACACTGCTACTCAATGGCTTCTTAGAAAAGCCTGTGTAGACAGTTTTTAAACCATTTGATAGTGGAATAATTAGAGAAGCTGTTAAATATTTCTCTCCGGAAATTTGTTTGGTCACCTTTTCCATTGGCTTGAGAATGTCACAAAGTTCCCGGATAGTTACCCATTCTTCGACCGATAAATATTTACTTGCTTCCATGTCAGTTAAGGCCATGGTTGATTTCACTGCTTCCTCAAGTTGGATGAATCTCTCAAGCATATAAAATGTTGAGTTCCAACGAGTGGGCACGTCCTGGATAAGCTTGAGCGGTGTTCCTATGCCTTGATTTTTCTGGAAGGACTGAAGTTTGGCTGTAGCTATGTGGCTTCTCTTAAAATGGCCAACAATTTGCTTCACTTTATTAATTACTTCGGCAATTATTTCATTTTTTAATCCATCATTTACAACGAGGTTTAAGGTGTGGGCAAAACAACCAAGGTGCTTCCATCTCAGCTCATTTCGAACCGCTGCTTTTATGTTGGCTGCTTTGTCAGAAACTACAATCAACAGCTTTTCTTTAACGCCCCAATGAGTAACCACCCTATCTAGCTCTTTCGAGAGATTAAGGGCTGTATGGTTCTCTGGCAGGTTTGAACATTCTAGAAGCAGAGAAACTTGTTCGAAATTTCTATTCAAAAAATGAATAGTTACAGCCATGAAACTTTCCATGTTAATGGATGTCCAACAATCAGTGGTTAAACATATTTTTGAAGCAGAAGACAATGTTTCACGCGTTTCAGTGACACACTGTTCATATAACGCAGGTATCATGGTTCTCGATATCATATGCCTGCTTGGAAGTTGGTAGGATGGGTTGAGAGCATTCACGAATTCTTTGAATGAATTTTCCTCAACAATACGAAATGGTTGGAAACTCTCTGTAAAAAGATGGAGCAATTTCGTATCAATATTTTGTTGATGTTTTGGGGTGAACTTTCTAGGTATGTATGCTGTAACTTGCGTTTGGCGATGCCGAATTGCCGACGGCTGTTTATCATTATTTGTAGCAGAACAATCTTCTACAGCCAAATTTGTAATTTCATTACAATGGACAACTGCAACAGAGCCTGAGGGTTTTGGTCCAATGGGTTGAGTTTGAACATTCTGAAACAAATATCTTGTGAAACTCAGACCCAAATCTAATTTTAAAGTTTGTTATTTAGTCGATAGGAACCCTCAACTAGCACAACAAATTAATCTTCTTTTTATTATATAACTACCTAACCCTGCGAACCTCGTCTCGCCACCCTTCATAGCAACTCCAGAATTTTTATTATTGTTAAAATGCAATGTGATTTTTTTTTCATCCAATTGAAATAGAGAACTACATATCTGAGTTTTTCCAAGCTTTACAACATACTTTCTAATTTCATTAAAGCATGCAGTAAAATGCAAATTTCGTTGAAAAATTCAACAAATCAATATTAAATCATCCCATCGAATGGCTTACCCTAACAAAACAAACTCAGAATTACTACGCACCCACTCACTTTTTTTGGATCATCTACCGTTGGATATTAATCTACCCCACAATGTTGAAGTTGAAAAAATTAATCGAATTCCTTACTTTAATTTAAAACCAAAAAACATGAAAAACCTTACACACTACTAAGACCATTTGAATGAAATAAAGATAAACAAATAATATTATAGATAAATTGCAACAAACGAACCTCATTTTCAATTTGTTGTTCTTGAGGCGTTTTTGAAAACGGAGATAAGTTGACGGTTGGATGTTTGTTCTCCATGTGTTTTTTTAAATTTGACGTTGAAGTTTTGTATGAAAACTTCGCTTTGCAGATATTACATTTCGCAAAATTTTCATCAATTTTTGTAAAAAAGTTCCACAAATAGCTACTTTTTTTTCCAAGCATTGGAGGCATTTTTAAAAACTTTATTTAAATGAATCACAAAACGTAAGAAACTTAAAATTTTCACCGAACAAATCAAACCACAGCCACAGCCACTTGCAAAATTCGCTTTACGCAAAACAGTGAAGCAAGAAATGTAATTATTCATGCTTCTTACTTCTTACTCCTTCCCACATTATACGGTGAAATATTTTAAAATAGAAAAACGAACAGTTCACACATCGTGCATTGATTCATTCTTCTGTTACAGCGATTTCGTTCCTTAATCGTGATTCGTGATTCGTATTCGTTATTCGTGATTCTTCTTTGGATCACTCCGCTGTGAACGGGAACATACTTTTTCTTTCAATTGAAAGAGAATAACAACGTTTGTTCTGTTGTGATTTTCTTTCATTCGTTATTTCGTTCTTATTCCATGATTTTGTCTTGTTGTTTACGATATCCATTGAATGTGTATAAATGTGCTCTGCATTTATGCCGTTTACAGCTCCAAGTTATACACAAACAGAAAAATGTATGAATTCGCTTGGAAACAGTGATTTGTGAATTGTGATTGTGAATAAATTATTTGAATGAAAAAAAGAGAGAAGACGAAAGAGTAAAAGCGTCAAAGTGGAAACAGAAATTCTCAATCACTTCTAATGCAATCACGGTGATTTAAGAAAATGAATCACTGTCGTTATTGTGATTTCTTATTCACAGATTGAAAATCACAGTTCGTTATTTTTTGATCAACTCTAATACAGACATTGATTTCTCCAAAGTTGAAATCAAGTTGTGAATCAAATTTGAATTCGCTTGTTGTTTCTGGATTTGAAGGGATTTTAGACGAGTGGAAAGCAAAGAACAAACCTTCTCGGCATTGGAGTCGCCTAATTCAACACCAAAGAAGTAAGTTGTTTCTCTAACTCGTTTCGAAACGAGCTGAATTAAACGTGTTTTTTTCTAGAATTTTCTCTCGTTGAAGTGTCAAAACAAAGCGCATCCGATACCTTATCCCAATTCATAGATAATGCAAGCTTCAGAATCTTGTTATGGCTGTGAAAAAACGAGAAAAACGAGGTTAAGTTGGATATTAGGCACGATGAAGTTTATTTGTAAGCAAAATGAAACGAAACCAATCATCGGTATCCGATCGTCCTGGATGGCTCTGTGGATCGCTTTCTGGTGCTCTTCCGCCGTTCGATCTCGGTCAGGTCCAGGTAGCTCGCCAGTTACCTGCAAAAGAAAAAGAATTCGGGAAGAAATATCTGCCGACCCAGGGTAGGGTACTTACCTATTTGTTTTCTGCTCCGGTCCATGGTTCATCGTTAGCTAGTCCTCTCTCCTCTTGTTTATTATTTATTTTTGTTTTTTTGCACTTCCTTGGCATTAAATTTTGTTAGTTTTGTTAACTAGAAACTTTTGAAATGAAAATGTAAATAAATTGGTTGTTTTTTTTTTTACAAATGCCAGAGAAATGTCATCTGCCCGTCTGACAAGTCTGAGCAGAGACACCAACCAAAATATAGGTTTGAGCGACTGAACGCCTAGAGTGCGCTGCGTTGGCGTATCACGTACCACAACCGACAGGGATATCAATAGTACTCTATAGGAAGAGGCCATTGATATAGTCTGCTGTTGGTCGTATGACAAGTTCAAATTGGACTTTGACCAAATAGGCAAATACCGATAATGGGGTGATGGTCAGACTATCGGATGAGGATGTACACTCGATCAGTACAGTAGGGAAAGTGGTTTTCTACTATCGTAAGACTGGGTTGAGTGCCATTGCTACTGTTAACTAGCAGTCAGTTGAAGTTCGAATCAATAGACGGAAGCAGTGACGGCCATAGTATAAGAAGACATAGAATTTAGACTTGATTTAAAGTGAATTATTTGCCCCTAAATATATACTCAGTTCGGAATAGTGGAAAAAATTAACTTTGCGGTGAAATTTTAAAAAAAGAAGAGAAAAGTGCGGTCAGGGTAAGGTGAAATTAGAAAGTAACGAACCCGAAAAGTGTCTAAGTTTAGTGTTTTTCTGTATTAGGTGGATTTCTGCGGGCGGTTATAGAAAAAACCAAAAAAGAACATCAGGGAACCCCATGAACCAGGAACACCTTATAGTTTAAAACAGCCCGTGTCTCACCCGGGCTCCCCAAGTAACCATTGATTTATTGAATCTAAGTGCTCCAAGAGAAAAGTCACAAAAGCAAACCAATCTACTCGCCACGAAATCCACCCGCGCACCAGGGGGGCTTTCAGGCCGATCCCTAACAGTTTGTCAAGTCGCACGTCCACTCAACCAAGACGTAGCTGGACGAAAATTTGATGACTCCCGAATAAGCGATTCGAACTCCATTGTACCACAACATATTTATCACATTTTGTTATATATACATATATTCTTTTCTTTAGTCATTAGTTTTTCTTGCATGATTTTCATTATTTATCCAATCCCTTAATTATTTATTCAACCATTTTTGATATTCATATTCATATTCTTAGGTTTATGTGTGTAAGTTATTGTTTTTCTTTTGCCACCATTAGTGTAGCGAGGCCGTTTCGAGTTGTTTTTTTGTTTCATACCAAGTCTAGAATCCTTGTAGTTTGGGACTCGTGTTCTGAGTCCAAAAAGTAGCCCGAGGAAAGGTGGCTCCCGCGTCCCTCGCGAAGCGCAATTGTTGCACTCCTCCCCTTTTTTATATTTACATCGAGCTCCTTGTAGGTAGGCAAAAAGGGGTCCGATACAGAAAGCCCTCAGAAAGGAGGCCAGTCAGTTGGACCAAGGAAAAGCCAAACCGAGTGGCGAGGCTGAGAAAATATAAGGCCCGTTTTCTTAACGATTGTCGTTTTTTGTCACCTCGAGTTGACGGATTAAGCAGACCAAGAGCGAAACAAGAAAGGAAAAGAAAAGGTCTCCCTTACATTGATTAGGTGTTTAAGTTTGTTTTGCATTAAGTTTGTATGATAATTTCCGTTTTTGTATAGATGTTTAAGCGTAACTTAATAAGTTTTCTTTTGAGTATAAGAAGATTTCAATTCGGCTGGGGATCAGGCCCTTAACCTATGTTTAGATTAAATAGTTTGCTGCACAATAAAATTTTGTAAATTCTCGATGAATCTATTCCTGTGTTCTTTTCTAATTTAAACGAAAACAATCATGGAGTACTGAGAACCTTCAGGGGGTGCGGTATGGTAAGTCGACGGGGATGGATGGCTAACTAAATCGAGTTTGAGATGAAGTAAGAACTTTTGGGGAATCCGAACATGGGCCGACTGGATTCCAGGTAGGGTGGGACTAGGCCAAGCCGTAGGTACATCAACGGCTGTCGAGGAAAGCGAGCGAGTGGTGGTAGTGTATTTGTTTTTTTTTCAGCAATCGCATGGCATGTTTTATGTTTTTGGAAGAGGCGAGGTCCAGTCACGGTAGCAAGACCCCCCACATCCGACGAGCTGGACTGAGCGATGCAAGCATGCCGCAGCTGCCGTGATGGACATTCCTTTCCCTTTCCCTGTTCTCACCCGTCTCCTATCCTGATGTTCCTTCACCTCCCAATCCTACCCTTCCCATTCCTCTCCTATTGCCTCGTTTCAAATGGCGCCCATTCGTGTTGACCTAGTCCTTCCTTAATGTTCTGTCGGCCGTCGTGTTAGGGCGGAAGCAGGTCGTATGTCTTAATCAGGATGGCTTGTAAGAATGCTTGTTTAACTGCGACGATCTGTTTCAGCTTCCGACACGGCGACAGTCAGTGCATGTTTGTAGTGTCCCAGGTAGCCTTCGCGGATAGATCGAGGATCTTGGATGACTTCGAGTTCAAGGTTCCTTAACGTATTACCGAAATGCTCCAGGAGCTGCGAAGCGAGGGTTATTTACATGTGTCCTGTTTCAGTAGTGGTCGGGATCAAGACGGAAACAAATCGTAAGTCTTGATTCGGATAGCTCTTCAGCAAGCCAATTCAATTGCGACGATGCGTTTCTGCCCTGACCTCGACAACTATTGAAAATTGTGTTGTTGTGTTGTAACAATTGTACTAAGTGTACGTTCGCTTTCCTCGACGTAGTAAAAGATTGAGAGAATAAGAAAAAAAAAGAATAATAATAATAATAAAAGCTATTCATCTCCCAAGGCAAACCGGAAACACCCCCGTATAACGAAAACAATAAATTTCCAATTTATCATAGATAGCCTTCATTTTAGTGAAGATCAATTTTGATATTAGAATACACATTTACAAACAAGCAGCAGCTAAGACGAAATTCAAAGGAGTATAATTAACAGAAAAATTTATACTAGGTTAGGGAACTATATTATAGTTAAGAGTAGCGAGGACGAAACTTTTTTTTTGGGTGTACATCTATCGGTGTCATTGGCCAAAGATACTACAATAGAATCTGATGAGCAAGTATTTCTTGGGAGAAGAAGAACAAGCGAAGGCACAATTTTTAAAAGAGACCCTAGGAAACAGAGCTGTGACTCGTTCACTACTTAAACAAAGCGAGCAACGAATAGCAGGGATGCCCGTAGAACACACACCAACCAAACCCGACGGGAAAGACTCTCAGGTAACAGAGGCTTCAGGTTCTGGGTCAAACCTAGTACAAGAAGGGCAGGGACAGACCTCATCGACGGGCAGTGGTTCGTCAGGAGTGCAAGAAGGGCCGGGACAGACCTCATCGACGAGCAGTGGCTTGTCAGGTGTGCAAGAGTCGTCCGGTGGCACCCCCCCTTTAGTTGATCTGATCCAATCTAAGGGACAGAAAAAACATCCCTTAAAGGAAATACTAGAAATAATAGGAGTCGAAACCTTTCGGTCGATAGACCCAAACATATCTAACCCGATTAGGGAAGGGGCAGAATTTGGAAGAAACTTAGGATCCAGAGGAATGGCGGAGATTACTCCAGAGGTGAGGTCCGCAATTAATGTGGCGGTAGCTGAATCAGTGAAAACCGAGATTCAGAAGGCTGTCAGAATTCTTCAAAGGCATCAATATTCCTTCGAGATCCGAACAGCCAGTAGGATACAGGGGCGAAACGGCAGTCAGAGTCACTCCGGCGCCTAACTCATTGAATAATAATTTGTTTAGTCAGCCTCCTCCACCAATACCTGACAGGCCACCTCAGCAGGAAGCCCAGCCGAGGCACTTTGTTCCTATAGTTAATCCAGGTCCAGGCGTGGGCCCAGGATGGGGTTTACCTAGTGGTTCCTGTTGGAGTGGTTCGGTACCCATGCAAGGTTACGGCCTACCGAATTGGGGTTCGCCTCACAATGTTTCAAATGGATACAATCGGCCTCCGATCAGAATAGACAAGTGGGGAATTGTATTTGATGGGAAATCAGAGTCGCTAACTGTTGAAGATTTCATCAGCCGCATAGAAATGCTCCAGTCAAGCCATAATTGTTCTTGGGCGGAAATATTAAGAGACTTCCATCTTTTCCTTGCAAATGATGCAAAACATTGGTATTGGCAATACCAAATGGAAAACTCGTCTCGCCGTCCTGACTGGCCCATGTTAAAGGAAGCGTTAAAACGGCAGTTTCGCAATCCTAAAACCGACTGGGATATTATGCGGGAGATAGGGGCCAGACAGCAGGGTCTGAAAGAAACAAGTGACGACTTCTTCGCTGCCATTAGCAAACTGAGGTATCAACTCAGGACCCAGGTAAATGAGGCGGACCTAGTACGGGTTGTGAAAGGGAACTTGAACGAAAGGATTAGGAATTTAGTCTACCCACAGGCTATTTACTCAATGGATCATTTGAGGATAGCCTGTAAAGAGGTAGAATACGTTTTTTTTTAAAGAGGAAAAGGAAGTTAGAAGGTTCCCGAAACCTCCAGTACGGTTCGCACATGAGCTCGAAGCTGATCCGGGTCAGGAAGACTATCTGGAGGCTCTCCACCATCAGGTTTCCCGTCCCAAGCCAAACAGGGCGTATGGGGATACGAAAACATGGGTTTGTTGGAACTGTAAGCTGAGAGGACACTCTTTTGTGGACTGTCCCTCTACAGTAAGAAACATTTTATGCTATAGGTGCGGCCAAGAGGGAGTAATCACCCCAAAATGCAGCGTTTGCAACCCGGAAAACACCCATCGGAGCGCGAGGAACCAGGGGGAAGCGCGTTCGTCCGAGACACCCCCCGCGACGTCCAACCCTCAATAAAAGAACAACAACCAATACACATATTAAGTAGGAGTCAGCTAGGATTAAGTACAAAACAAAATAGGCAATTAAAAGAAGCGGATGTTAAATTCAAACCGCTTCATATAAGAATGAGAGAGTACCGTGAAGCCAGAAATCGGATTTTTGGGATAAAAGCAGAGGGTCCTTCAAAAAGAATAAAGAAAGCTCGAGAAAGATACGCGGTAAGAAAGCGAACTAGGGACAATATAGCGTCGACGGTGATAGATACCGACCCTAGGCCGTATGCCAAAGTGTTAGTCGCGGGGAAAGAAGTGTATGGCTTACTTGATAGCGGAGCGAGTGTTAGCATTCTGGGGAAAGATAGCGTAAGGTTCGTTGAACAGGTCGGGTTACAAGTCCAGCCTTATAAGTCGGGTGTCCGGACAGCCGATGGAAAAAACCAAGCTATCGTTGGCAGAGTACAAACGAATATAGCATACAAAGGAAAAGACCACTCCCTGACGTTGTATATAGTCCCGAACCTTGAACAAGAGTTATATCTGGGGATTGACTTTTGGAAGGCGTTCCAAATAGCTCCGAACGTAGTTAGTTCCTTAACCGCCCAGATAGAAGAAGTCGACGCTCACGATTTGTCTTTCGATCAGCGTTCCGCTTTGGAGGCGGCCAAATCGAGATTCTTAGATTTTGACCGACATGGTCTGGGGAAGACTTCGTTAGCGGAACACGTAATAGATACGGGAGACTCAGCTCCAGTGAAGCAGCGACACTATCCTGTCTCTCCAGCGGTGCAGGCCAGTCTGTACCAAGAGATAGACCGGATGCTGAAGCTCGGGGTTATCGAGGAGAGTGAGAGTCCTTGGTGCTCACCGGTTGTCCTTATTAAGAAGCCAGGCCCAAATGATACTATTAAGTACCGTTTTTGTCTGGATTCGCGTAAGGTCAATGCGGTCACCAAAAAGGACGCTTACCCTCTTCCGCATATCGACGGGCTTCTCAGCCGGTTATCCGATACGTACTACATAAGTAGCGTAGATTTAAAGGAAGCATTCTGGCAGATACCGCTGGAGAAACAGAGTAGGGAGAAGACTGCTTTCGTGGTGCCAGGGAGACCCTTGTACCAATTCACGGTCATGCCCTTTGGGTTGTGTAACGCTGCCCAAAGGTTATGTCGTTTAATGGACAAGGTTATCCCGGGGCGACTGCGGGAGCGAGTTTTCGTATATCTAGATGACCTGCTCGTAGTTTCACCAGACTTTGAGACGCATATCGCCCTGCTGGAGGAAGTAGCCGACTGTCTGAGGATGGCAAATCTCACCATCAACGTCAAAAAGTCCAAATTTTGCTTTAAAAAGCTAAAATATTTGGGTTATATCGTTGGTGGTGGGAAATTGATGACCGATCCGGAAAAAATTGAAGCCGTGGTCAATTTTCCATTGCCCAAAAATCCGAGACAGGTCAGGCGGCTGCTTGGTCTAGCGGGATGGTACCGCCGGTTCATCAAGAATTTCTCGACTTTGACTGCCCCCCTTACGGAAACGCTGAAGAATAAGAACACTAAGTTCGTAGTAACTGATGAGGCGAAAACAGCCTTCGAGGAACTAAAGAAAGCGTTGGTGTCCTCTCCCATCTTAGTTCGGCCTGACTTTACTAAAAGGTTCTTCATCCAATGCGACGCGTCCGATACCGGTATCGGCGCGGTGTTGTTTCAGAGGTATGAAGACGGGCAGGAGTTGCCGATCTCATACTACTCTCAAAAGCTTAACTCGTGCCAACGAAATTATAGTGTCACCGAGAGAGAGTGTATGGCGGCGGTTATGGCGATAAAGAAATTCCGGCCCTATGTCGAGGGTATGGAATTCACCGTGATAACTGATCATTCAAGTCTCAAGTGGCTAATGTCCATGAAAGATTTGAGTGGTCGGTTGGCGCGGTGGAGTCTAGACTTACAGTCCTATGCCTTCGACATAGAGCACCGGAAGGGGTCCCAAAACGTCGTTCCGGACACGCTCTCTCGGGCACACGCGGACGCACTGACTCTGGATTTGGTAGGTTCATGGATCGATTTAGAATCAGTCGAATTCAAATCCGATGAGTATATGCAGCTGATGGAAACCATAAAAGACCAACCCGACTCGTTTCCAGATTTGAGAATCGAGGACGACTTCGTGTACAAACGTACAATACCCCGAACCGTGGACGTACCCCTCTCCGAACACTCATGGTGTTTATGGGTCCCTTCGACCCTCACCGAAGACCTCATCAAAAAGGCACATGATCCACCCAACTCTGCACACGGGGGAATAGCAAAAACCCTAAGTCGAATTCGGGAACACTTTTACTGGCCGAATATGACCGTTCAGGTCCGACAATATGTTTCTAATTGTGCAATTTGTAAAACGTCCAAATCGTCCAACCTTGTGTCCAGACCGCCTATTTGTACCAGTTATTTGTCAGAACGTCCATTCCAGAAGCTCTATGTTGACTTTGTTGGTCCATATCCCAGGTCCAAAAATGGTAACACCTGCGTCTTTGTTGTTCTCGACCACATGTCGAAATTTGTGTTTTTCAAAGCCTTACGAGCGGCGAAAGCGTCCAGCATTATTAAGTACCTTAAAGAAGACATTTTTAATACTTTCGGGGTGCCCCAAGTGCTACACTCGGACAACGGCAAGCAGTTCGTGTCCAAAGAATTCCAGAACTTTTTAGGCCAGTTGGGGATACGACACTTTAGGACCGCAAATTATTCACCTCAATCTAACGCTTCAGAGAGGGTCAATAGGACATTGCTAGCGGCCATAAGATCATATCTAAACGCAGACCAACGTGACTGGGACTCCCACTTGCACGATATAGCGGCGGCCCTGCGTAGCTCCGTCCACACATCCATCGGCGTATCACCGTACTTCGCGCTGTTTGGGGTTAATATGCTTTTGCATGGCAGCGGCTACGACCTGACGCAAAAACTTAACGTTCTCGAAGACGGCGAAGTGGCCGCGCTTCCGCGATATAGCCGCTTACAACTTCTTAGGAATAAACTCAAAGATTCGATCCAAGAAGCTAACGAAAAGAGCGCGAAAGCATATAATACCCGTACGCGAAAGATACGTTTCTTGCCCGGCGAAGAGATTTTTAAGCGAAATTTCGTTTTAAGTGACGCCTCGAAAAGATTGTCGGCAAAACTTTGCCCTAAATTTATTAGATGTCGAGTGGTCAAACCAGTGGGCAAGAACCTATATGAGTTGGAGAATTTAGGGGGAAAAAGAATTGGCGTCTTCCACGCCAAGGATCTCAAACG
This sequence comes from Sphaerophoria taeniata, assembly GCA_943590905.1. NCBI lineage: Eukaryota > Metazoa > Arthropoda > Insecta > Diptera > Syrphidae > Sphaerophoria > Sphaerophoria taeniata. Next base: position 71,822,505 of record OX016541.1, read on the forward strand.
GTAGCGAAGAGAGCATAAATATAAATCAAATCTAAACCGTCTCTAGCGTGGATTATATTTTGCGTATGGCAACATTAAAAATCATGTATATTAGAGTCAAGTAGCTGTGATCACAAGAAATTCATTCATGAAGAAATCCCGACCGACAGGTCAAATGTCGGTGTCGAGAAGAGAAATATCGAGTCTTCAGAAAACAGTACTGGGGGATTGAACCTCAACAATTAAGACTAGACTAAATAGTGATGAGCCATCTGTGATATTATGTATAACATAAGTTTCTTTAAACTAAGTCACCATTCCATCTGTGATACCAACTAGAGACTGATTTTATTTTATTGTTCGTTACGTTTTGAAAACAAAAATCCAAACTGTGATATAGTATAGATTAGCCTAGTACCGTCCCGATTTCGTGTTATTTATTAAAATTGCATGTCGATCTGTCTATGGTTTGCCAACTAGTCTTGTTTTCTCAAACCAATTCGAAAAGAAAAACAAAAATATCCAATGGATAAACCGCTTCTATAAATCTGAGCCAAAACCATCCTGAACGGAGCAGTGTCGTATAACGCAACTTGCAAATGCGAACGAAATAGTACGTTTATATGTTTATTGTAGTGAGGTCACTTAAAAAGGAAAACAAAATACTTAACGAGAACAAAGTCCTACCAAATATACACCTGAATATTAATGCTAAACTTACGACTAAATAACCTATCTTCCAATACTAAAAAAACTAAATTTACTTAAAATTCCTCACCCCGCTCGTTACGATTTCAGCTCGAAAATGCCCGGCTGTTTTCATGGGTTCTTCCCCACTGCTGAGGCTGGAGCGTGTTGTTCGGACAGCTTCCACCGACTCTTTTGTATCGGGGATAACAGGCAGAGGCGGTGTTTTGTTATGGCTGTGAAAAAACGAGAAAAACGAGGTTAAGTTGGATATTAGGCACGATGAAGTTTATTTGTAAGCAAAATGAAACGAAACCAATCATCGGTATCCGATCGTCCTGGATGGCTCTGTGGATCGCTTTCTGGTGCTCTTCCGCCGTTCGATCTCGGTCAGGTCCAGGTAGCTCGCCAGTTACCTGCAAAAGAAAAAGAATTCGGGAAGAAATATCTGCCGACCCAGGGTAGGGTACTTACCTATTTGTTTTCTGCTCCGGTCCATGGTTCATCGTTAGCTAGTCCTCTCTCCTCTTGTTTATTATTTATTTTTGTTTTTTTGCACTTCCTTGGCATTAAATTTTGTTAGTTTTGTTAACTAGAAACTTTTGAAATGAAAATGTAAATAAATTGGTTGTTTTTTTGACAAATGCCAGAGAAATGTCATCTGCCCGTCTGACAAGTCTGAGCAGAGACACCAACCAAAATATAGGTTTGAGCGACTGAACGCCTAGAGTGCGCTGCGTTGGCGTATCACGTACCACAACCGACAGGGATATCAATAGTACTCTATAGGAAGAGGCCATTGATATAGTCTGCTGTTGGTCGTATGACAAGTTCAAATTGGACTTTGACCAAATAGGCAAATACCGATAATGGGGTGATGGTCAGACTATCGGATGAGGATGTACACTCGATCAGTACAGTAGGGAAAGTGGTTTTCTACTATCGTAAGACTGGGTTGAGTGCCATTGCTACTGTTAACTAGCAGTCAGTTGAAGTTCGAATCAATAGACGGAAGCAGTGACGGCCATAGTATAAGAAGACATAGAATTTAGACTTGATTTAAAGTGAATTATTTGCCCCTAAATATATACTCAGTTCGGAATAGTGGAAAAAATTAACTTTGTGGTGAAATTTTAAAAAAAGAAGAGAAAAGTGCGGTCAGGGTAAGGTGAAATTAGAAAGTAACGAACCCGAAAAGTGTCTAAGTTTAGTGTTTTTCTGTATTAGGTGGATTTCTGCGGGCGGTTATAGAAAAAAACCAAAAAAGAACATCAGGGAACCCCATGAACCAGGAACACCTTATAGTTTAGGTGAAGGAAAAAGATCGGAGAAAACAGCCCGTGTCTCACCCGGGCTCCCCAAGTAACCATTGATTTATTGAATCTAAGTGCTCCAAGAGAAAAGTCACAAAAGCAAACCAATCTACTCGCCACGAAATCCACCCGCGCACCAGGGGGGCTTTCAGGCCGATCCCTAACAGTTTGTCAAGTCGCACGTCCACTCAACCAAGACGTAGCTGGACGAAAATTTGATGACTCCCGAATAAGCGATTCGAACTCCATTGTACCACAACATATTTATCACATTTTGTTATATATACATATATTCTTTTCTTTAGTCATTAGTTTTTCTTGCATGATTTTCATTATTTATCCAATCCCTTAATTATTTATTCAACCATTTTTGATATTCATATTCATATTCTTAGGTTTATGTGTGTAAGTTATTGTTTTTCTTTTGCCACCATTAGTGTAGCGAGGCCGTTTCGAGTTGTTTTTTTGTTTCATACCAAGTCTAGAATCCTTGTAGTTTGGGACTCGTGTTCTGAGTCCAAAAAGTAGCCCGAGGAAAGGTGGCTCCCGCGTCCCTCGCGAAGCGCAATTGTTGCACTCCTCCCCTTTTTTATATTTACATCGAGCTCCTTGTAGGTAGGCAAAAAGGGGTCCGATACAGAAAGCCCTCAGAAAGGAGGCCAGTCAGTTGGACCAAGGAAAAGCCAAACCGAGTGGCGAGGCTGAGAAAATATAAGGCCCGTTTTCTTAACGATTGTCGTTTTTTGTCACCTCGAGTTGACGGATTAAGCAGACCAAGAGCGAAACAAGAAAGGAAAAGAAAAGGTCTCCCTTACATTGATTAGGTGTTTAAGTTTGTTTCGATTAAGTTTGTATGATAATTTCCGTTTTTGTATAGATGTTTAAGCGTAACTTAATAAGTTTTCTTTTGAGTATAAGAAGATTTCAATTCGGCTGGGGATCAGGCCCTTAACCTATGTTTAGATTAAATAGTTTGCTGCACAATAAAATTTTGTAAATTCTCGATGAATCTATTCCTGTGTTCTTTTCTAATTTAAACGAAAACAATCATGGAGTACTGAGAACCTTCAGGGGGTGCGGTATGGTAAGTCGACGGGGATGGATGGCTAACTAAATCGAGTTTGAGATGAAGTAAGAACTTTTGGGGAATCCGAACATGGGCCGACTGGATTCCAGGTAGGGTGGGACTAGGCCAAGCCGTATTTACATCAACGGCTGTCGAGGAAAGCGAGCGAGTGGTGGTAGTGTATTTGTTTTTTTTTCAGCAATCGCATGGCATGTTTTATGTTTTTGGAAGAGGCGAGGTCCAGTCACGGTAGCAAGACCCCCCCCCACATCCGACGAGCTGGACTGAGCGATGCAAGCATGCCGCAGCTGCCGTGATGGACATTCCTTTCCCTTTCCCTGTTCTCACCCGTCTCCTATCCTGATGTTCCTTCACCTCCCAATCCTACCCTTCCCATTCCTCTCCTATTGCCTCGTTTCAATCTTAAACAATCCACTGAAGATCATGACGCTATCATCGCTGGCATCAAGACACAATACGACGAGAAACTTGTTCGCCTTGAGAAGGATTTGATTGAACAAACAGCAGGAAATAAGGAATCGATCGCTCGACTAACTCGCGAAAACGAATCATTTCTTGTGCGTATAAAACATCTGAACAGACAGCTGGGACTCCAACAATCGGCGAAGCCGTCGACCAGCTCCAGCGCCAATTCCGGTAAGAGCTGCATTTCCAAATCATCACCACGAACGGCCAACGTCAAACCGATGTCTGGTTCAAGCAGCCAACAATCGGCTACAGTAACACCATGTAGGGGCGGTGATACTCCTCTGGCTAGTATCCGGCCGATTTCTGTTCAAAATAGTCGTACTGCTGCAATTCTACCAACAAGTCAGAACTGCGCCATCAGTGTTGGACAGGGACCGGCTTCGGGTAGTAATACAGCTTTGGTGCCACCGCAACAGCAAGTTCATACAACCGGAAGCAATGTGGAGTCCATGTCATCCTCATCAACTAGTTCGCGCACCGACTACATGCCATCGACGAGCTCAGCAGCTGTAGCTGTTGCCGCCGTCCCTCCAATGGGAGCATCTGCTGCCGAATGCTCTCAGGAAGCCAAAAGCGTCCCACTGCCAGCCAGCCAATCGCAAGTTATCGTCAGCGGTGAGCAGCAGCAAGTTGTGGCTCTGGTATCGCCACGCGTCGAAGGATCCCAAAATGCCCCGGCCACAGTTCAGAGCCAGCGAGAGCCAAACAATCAGCCCAGCACTTCAGGCACTACGAGTTCCTCGCACGTCTCCATAAGCAGCCATCGACATGCATGGTCCAGCAGCAATGTCACCACGACCCAAGCCTGTGCTCATAAGCGACCCCGCGACATCGAGGGTGACAGTTCGACAAGCAACGCCGAAGATTGCTGTGAAAAATCGAAACCGACAACAATGAACCGATAACAATGAAGTCGAAATCGACGATTGCATGGATGCCCTTTTCCATTGTACATCAAACTAGAATCAGGGCGACGCCGACGCTGGTGTGAGCGGTGCCAGTCAGGACAACAATCAACAAAGCCAGGCCATTAGCAGTGGCAGCGGAAATTGTGAAGCAGCCAATCTTGCACGCAAACAAACAACCACATTGTCCCGTCAACAAAAAGCAATTCTCATGATGCTGCAACAAGGCATCGAAAGAGGCGAAGGTGCTGAAGAAGCAAATACACGTCAATTCAGTGGACACCGATCAGATAGGTAATTCTACAAAAATTCCCTTTTAACAATGATTGACCGATGTGTTGTTGTTGGTTTAGTTATAGCGAAAGTGTAAGTTCGCCACAAGGATCGAAATTTGTTGAAGAAGAGGAGGCCGAAGGCAAAATCGATCTTGCCGAAGATGCTGAAGGAGACGAATTCCTCGGCGACAACTATGAAGAAAAGAAATCGGACGAAACTGCAACAGTTTCGGAAGATGCGAAACATGCTGGAAGCTCAAGCGAAGTGGCTGCAGATGAAAGAGAACTCGAAACGGACCAAGTCGCTTCGGTGTCGCATAATGTTGATTCTGCCGAAAGTAAGCTTTCCAAGTCTCTCTTTTTCTTGCCAAATATCAAAGTTTTGTGTTTCAAAAGGTCGGGGTGCAACACAATCCGGTTAGGAGATTCAACAGAATCAAATTGAAAGCACAGCTGCGAGGACATTGATGCCGTTTCATCTGAAGGTGAAAAGGCGAATCTAGAAGAAGACTTGGAGGTATATTTTCTTTTTCCGACACTTAGCAAGCCTACTAAATTGAATATTTGTAAAACTTAAGGAGGAAGGACGTGAAGCAGAGGCCTCAACATCGCTCTCCATAAAGATGCAAAAGCACCCTTCAATGTCATGAAAATCATGTTGTAAATAATTTTTGTGATCCCAAAGCCGGTGAATACAGCATTAAATTGGAAAGTTGTAATTTCTTTGAATCAACGATCCCGAACACATACAACACCTACGACAAGAATCCCGTCATGTTAACAGCGGTGGCCCACTTGTTATTCTTATTATTCTTAATTATAATTTGTTATGGACACCTTGTATGTACCTGAAAGAAAAAGGAAAACATTAAAACAATATTTTGAAACGCGATGTACATATTTGGATACTTATCTGGCCCTTGATGCTGTCCTTTTGTTCCGCAAACTCCTAGGAGGTTAAAAGCGCCCAAAACCTTATAACTTCTGAGGAAATCTGGAAAAGAAAATAGGATGGGTGGAGGCAGGGATACTTTTATAAATTACTTGGATACTTACCTTATTTCTGCAACTAAACTAAAGAGAAAAACTAAACTAAACAAAAATATAATGTTGAATTGAAATTTGAAATCAAACATTGCAATTTATTTTGACATTTTGGGAATCAGCTGTGAAGCTGTCAGATGATTTGGAAAGGTAGGTCGAGTTTTGACAGCTCTAGAATAATGATAAGGTAGCGCACGGGTTTGGGAATAAGCTAAGAACAACACTAGGGTTTTTGCACTAACTATCATGAGAAGTAGTGCTAATAGTAGTGATGTTCGTCTAAGAAAGAGATAAGAATCAATTTTAGCCAGGTCATGGATGAAGGGGCGAAGGTACGGGTGGGGTTAAGCTCGTATGCACATAAAGTGCGTATAGAAATGCGTGTCTTCATGTAACCGAGGTACGACTCTTGTGTGGGTGGTATCGGTTAAATGGGGTGACACGCACTATTATGTAATGGAATTTTTTTTTTGGTTGGATGATGGTGGTTCGATTCGATCGAAGAAAGACGGTCCGAGGACTGTTGTTTTGGACTCGATATAGAAAGGTCGTAAGGCAGTGCGTGAAGAAGTTTTTTTTTACTGGTACCTTGAGTGTACTGAAAGAATACGAAACGATATTAAGACTATTAAAATTTAAAAAGAAACTCGAAATAAAGACATCATAGATGGTGCTATTAGTGTGCCTAAGACTTTTTAGTACAGAGAAAAGGAAAAATAAAGTATAATCACAGATGGTGTTGTTAGTCGTAGTAAAAAAGTAAAAGAGAAAAAAAAAACTTGCATAGTTATCCGCGCATAAAGAGACGTTAGAACCTTAAAATTCAAAACGAAAATTCAAAACGGAATTCGAATAGCTTCCGTTTGGCTGTCCAGAAAACCCCTGCAAGCCTGTAAGGGGCAAGAGACTTACGAGAAGGAAAAAAGGCCAAAATCCATCCGACGGCGTAAGAAGACCGAGAAGAGACAGAAGCGGCCAACAAAGTGCACCCGAAGAATTTTTCGGTATCGCACTGCCCAAGTAAGCGACCAACCTACTTAATTCATTCACTTAAGAACCAAATATACCAGCGGATACTTACACATATACTACAATTTTCATTTAAATTTCATTAAAAATTCCTAAAATTTGATATAATATTATAGTAGGAGAGCCGCTGAAGACCGACCTTCACCGAACTGTTAACCGGCTGAAACTTTTGTTTAAGAAATTTAGTTTGAAAACATATATGAATATGATAGCTTGCCTAACGAAAAGTGTGCCAGGCTATATTAAATTTGACTTTATATTTTAATCAATAACTAACTCCTCCTTCACCCATATGTTAAAACAAAACTGCAAGCCTGTAAGGGGCAAGAGACTTACGAGAAGGAAAAAAGGCCAAAATCCATCCGACGGCGTAAGAAGACCGAGAAGAGACAGAAGCGGCCAACAAAGTGCACCCGAAGAATTTTTCGGTATCGCACTGCCCAAGTAAGCGACCAACCTACTTAATTCATTCACTTAAGAACCAAATATACCAGCGGATACTTACACATATACTACAATTTTCATTTAAATTTCATTAAAAATTCCTAAAATTTGATATAATATTATAGTAGGAGAGCCGCTGAAGACCGACCTTCACCGAACTGTTAACCGGCTGAAACTTTTGTTTAAGAAATTTAGTTTGAAAACATATATGAATATGATAGCTTGCCTAACGAAAAGTGTGCCAGGCTATATTAAATTTGACTTTATATTTTAATCAATAACTAACTCCTCCTTCACCCATATGTTAAAACAAAACGTTGTGCCACATAGCCATATGTGTAAGTAGGCTTAAGACAAGAAAAAAATTGTATGGGAGAGGGGGACCTATTCCCCCCGTTTAGCTAGGAGGGGCAGTTTTCTGAAAAATTGGCTTATTTTTTAAAAAAATATTAAAAACCAACGCCTTCATCTACAACAACGTGTTATACCTTTCTGCAAAGCCAAAAACTTAGGCTTTCATTTTGTATTTAAATTTAATTGTTTTAAATAATAGTTTTAGAAAAATTAATTTTCAAACTTAAAATTGTGAAGGTCGGCCTTCAGCGGCTCTTAGACTATTATTATATGTACTTTTACTATCAAAATTCCAAATTTAACGTAATTTAAATCTATTTTTTTGTTCTGTGTAAAAATTAGTGGCAAGGAAAAGAGCGAGTAGAGTAAAGAGTAGGGTTTTCCGTTTCTGTGCTAAGGTTTCGGTCAGCATACACGCCTCGCGACTCCTTTTCGTATTCGCGATCGATAGAGTATATATATAAGCATCCATATTAGCTTCGAACCCCTATAGAGAGCTCTTTCTAGGAGAGGTATTTGTTGCGTGAACGCGGGCGGAAAGGTCCAAAAGGGACAATTAGAGAAGGGGGACCGGTCATATGCTGGTACTACCACCGTTCATTTGTCTTGTTAAAAATTTCCTTTTTTTGCCAATAATTTTTCTTGGACCTTTTTTTTTGTTATTCTTTCTAATGTATATTTTTGTTTCTTTTGTTGCATCTGAATGAATTGTTTAACGTAAGAAGCTAACTTTTGAATAAACTAAAGAGATGTATAGACTCGTTCAGTCAAATGGTTCGGTTTTTTTGTTTTGAAGAGAAGACAGTCATGATGATGGTTTAAGGAAATTGTAGGGGGTGGAAGAGGGTAAGTATCTTCCGGAGTCAAATGTAGAGGTGAGAATGGATGCTTTGGTAAAGGGGAGTGCCACCGGACTGTAGGGCCTCCAGGAAGGGTGGGTTGGCACTGCGAAACACCTGCAGCGCCCGAAGTTGATAACCGAGAAAGAGAGACGCAAGCCGCGCGCATGTTAAGTGTTTGTTTTTGGTCTTATGTGTTTTTTTTTTTGAGTCGGTTACTGCATGATCCTTTTCTATCGGCACGATTTTTAAATTTGCTTGCGATTACGCCTGGAGTACGGACAAGATCCCCCTCCGAAACCGACGAGCTGAGCCGTGCTGTGCAAGCGTGCCAGTCCGTATCACCAGACGCAAACGGTCGAGAATAATAATGTTAAGACAATCAGATCGCAACAAATTTTGGCGCCCAACGTATTTGTGCATGTTTCTGTCCCTAGGAGAGATAGTTCGACACGATGTCGTCGAGTAAGTAGCGTATGTCATGGTTTAAATAGCCCTAGTGAAGGTTAAACATTCGCGACGTTCCTTGCAAGGCGATAACGCGCTCGAAAATCTTTCCGTAATTGTTGTTAAGTATTGACTCTACTGACTAGTCAACGTTTTACAAGTCTTGTAATAAAAGGTATAAACGTATTATTACAATCGCGGTACGACGGTTGGGTGGACAGTAGGAGCAACGTCCTTGTTCGGAAGAAGCCTGTGGCCGAGAGTTGTAAAGTTGTAAGTCCTGACACGGATGACTCTGAGAATGCCGGTACAGATGCGACGACTTATTTTCGACCTCATCGGCGGCGGCAACGAAGCGAACAATTGTATGTATGCATGTTGTTAACGATTTGCGTGGGCTCGTTTTATTTCTCTCTCGGATTATCTACATTCAAATATTATACAGCCTAGTGTTTCACCGCCATACAGCAGGAAAAAGAAAAGGCTCCCGAAGAGAATTACCTCTAACACCCCCGCAAGAGTATGACAAAACTGAATATATTTACTGAACACTTTAATACCCAGAGAAATTAGATTTTTTTTGGTATCCTTTTTGTTAAAATTTTGTCCACCTTGGAAAAAATCTAGCTTAGCTTTTAAATCGGCTAGTTTTGTTTAAATATAAAACGCGTTAGATCTATAGAGTTAAGACATAGGCTATTGAAAAGTGCTATTATATAAAAAAGAAACCTATTACCGCGTTAATAGGAGTTTTTTTTGTATAGTATAGGTATAGAGATAAGATTTTTTTCTGTGGTTAAGGTGATAGAATTTTCTATATTGTATTATTCTTTTGTAGTTTTTTTTTGTTGCAAAGGCATAGTTAATTTAGTTTAGTCATCGTTATTTTGTTAGAGTATTGGGTAGGAACCTAGGTATAGAATAATTTCCTTATAAATATAACCGGGTATCATAAGAGATCATTTGATTTGTTATAGGCCAGTAATTTTGGGCATTCATTGTTTTGTGTGTTTTTTTTGTTTACATTCGTTAATAAGTACACATGCACATATTATAAATATTAAGTTCTCAATAATTTATTGATCACTGGGACATCCAATAGTCTTAGTTACATAGGTATAGTTTTTTTTGCGTTTATTTCTTTTGCTTACATTTTTTTTTTTTTAATCTATTCTTTTTGTTAATTTAGTCCTTTTACTAGGTTTTTTTTGGAAAATACTTGTTCTCTCACATACGTAAATATACATTTTTTTTTGTCAATTTAGTTTTTTTTTGCATGTTATTAAGTTATAAGACATAGTTATACATATTATTCTTTACATACTAGGGAATTACAAACATTAGTTCTATTTACATTTTGTTTGTTTACTTGCTTAAAACAATTTTTGGTTATATATACATATATATATTATTTACACTGTTTTTCTTCATCGTTGATAAGCAGCAGTTCTATTGGCTCTATATAGTTTCGTGGTATGCGACCTATAGGGAACACAGGAAAAATTAATAAGAGTCATTATAGGGAACCGATAGTTACCCGTGCGCTAGCAAAGAGATTGTATAGTACAGGAATCATGGCTCCGGTGAGACACTCGCCCATACAGCCGTCACCTCCGAAAATAGTCCCGGGTAATTTTAGTTTCCCTCCTCCACCCATTTCTAGACCACCAAGCGAGGCGAGGAATACAGAGAGTCTGTCGGCACCGTCCTACAGTAGTTTGTCGGGAGCAGCGGCTCCGGATGTAAATCCGTTCGATGGTTCGGATACTTTAGTTCCAGCATCCGCTTCCTTGATAGGTAGAGAATCATTGTTTCCATCTGAAAGAGTGCAATTAGATAAGAGTGATCGAGAACGAAATAATTTCGAAAATTTAAATACGGCGTCTAACCGAGATGCAAACACTTTCGATTGGGTCGCGGAGGCGAGGCGTACTCGGATCCTCATTGAAAATAGGATCGCTAGAGGAACTGAAAATGTAGGTAACGAGGCGAGTCAGAATTTACTTGGTTTCGACAGCGTTGGTTTGGGGCTGGCGGAAAATGCGAATCCGATCAGCAATACTACACAGGCGAGACGAGAATCTGTGCGGTTTTCCGGACCCGGAGTCGAAACCGGAGCTATTCGTAGACCCAAGAATCTGGGCCAACCAACGAATCAAGTATGTTTTAACCCTAACGACCTAAATGAGGGAAGAGTAAGCGACGGAATGGAGAGGCCCTCCGCATCGGTACCGAGACCACCAAGGAACAATTCGACCAACCAGAACCAGGGTAACGATGATGCAGGCATAGAGTCGGAAGATGTGAATATCTCTTCGGGATTGAAGACCGCGATCAACCTTGCGGTGGTAAAAGCGTATGAGTCATATGCAGGGTCCATGGTCAGCGAAATATCTGAATCGCTAAAAGTAGAGGTAAAAAAGCAGTTTTTGGAGTTTTTATTGGACATCAATCAGGTGGTACGAGTCACTCCACCCGCGGAACAACAAGCGCCGAGACCAAGAACAGAGCGAACGAACGACCAGAGCCGCCAACTCGACCAAATTCCACTGCATACGAACATAATCATGGCTATCGCGGAACTTATGATTGGAACCATCCAGGTTTCACCGACCCTCAACCAGGGAGAGCTGCAGATCGGCGGCATACGAGGATTGATACCGAAGCGCATTATAGGCCACCCGAACACTCTCGACAAAGAGAACCGATCAGGTTGGATAAGTGGGGTACTAAGTTTGATGGGAAACCCGAAAACCTGACAGTAGAAGACTTTATTGATCGAGTCGAAATAATGCAGAGCCAATATAACTGTTCCTGGGTCGAGATTTTAAGGGATTTTCACCTCCTCTTAGTCAACAAGAGCTGCGCAGAAGATTGGTACTGGAGGTTCCAAAAGTCGAATTACAGGGCGAATTGGCAAACCTTGCGTGAGGCTTTACTGCGGCAATTTCGAAATCCAAAATCCGATTTGGAAGTCATGAGGGACATTATGGACCGTCGGCAAGGAGCCTGGGAGAAGAGCGACGAGTATTTCAACGCGATCGACAAACTGAAATCCCAGTTGAGGATGCAAATTCCGGAACTCGACATGGTGCGAGTGATAAAGAGAAACCTCAACGACAGAATTGGACGGCTCGTGTATCCGCAGGAGGTGTACTCCATGGAGCAGCTAAGGTTCGTCTGCCGGGAAGCTGAAGGGGTGTTTGGGAACGTTAGAGACAGTACGAGGTTACTCCGACCCACCGGTCGTTATCACGCAAACGAACTCGCATATCCCGACGATGAGACACCCGAAGTAGAGTATGTGGCGGCCTATCAACACCAAAATCCTAGATTTAATAGCGGTAACCGAGAGGCTAGAGAAGGGAAAATCTCGTCTTGTTGGAACTGTAGCAATCCTGGCCACAACTTCATGGACTGTCCGTCAACAGTTCGAAATATCTTTTGCTACAGGTGCGGTAAAGCTGGGGTAATCACTCCGAAATGTCCGACCTGTAGTCCGGAAAACCGCAGGAGGAACGTGACTTTTTCGGGGGAGACACGTTCAACCCAAACGCCTCAAGAGAACCCGGATCTGAAGTAAAAGAAGAGACAAAAATACTGCAAAGAAAAGAAAGCGAAAGAAAAGGAAGCCAACCCAAACTAACGTCGTTGAAACCTTATCACGTGAGGGTTAGGGAGTATAATTTAGCGAGAAATAAAATATTTAATGATGGTAGAATAAGGAAAATTTCGAAAAGGATATTAAAAACGCGTGAACGTTTTAAAGCAAGGAGAGATGCGAGGAGAAAAATTGTGTCTTCAGTTATAGATGCAAGCACGGATCCGAGACCGTATGCAAAAATAAGTAGGTATCGAGGGAATAGAAAAGTTAGGGCTGCTGGACAGTGGGGCCAGCATTAGCATACTAGGGAAGAATTGTTTAAATTTAATTGAAATTTTAGGATTAAAGTTAGTTCCTTTTAACTCCCAGGTGAAAACTGCGGACGGAAAAGGGCAATCGATTATAGGCAAGGTCAACGCTAATGTTAAGTATAAGAACGAGAATCAAAAATTATCTTTCTACTTGGTTCCGAATTTAGACCAAGAGATTTATTTAGGAGTAGATTTTTGGCGTGCATTCCACATAGCTCCCTCTGTTATAAGTAGTGTAGCCATAGAAACCGAACCGGGAGAAGTCAGCAACGCTCACCAACTGACTCCAGAACAAGAATCCAAATTGAGGGCGGTTAAGGAAAGATTTTTGGACTATGATCGTCATGGGCTCGGTAAGACGGCGCTGATGGAGCACTCCATTGATACTGGAGACGCGCTCCCGGTGAAGCAACGACACTACCCGGTCTCTCCGGCGGTACAAGCTATCTTATACAAGGAAGTCGACCGAATGTTAGAGCTTGGGGTCATCGAAACCAGCGAGAGCCCTTGGTGCTCACCCGTGGTTTTAATCAAGAAGACTTGTGAAGACGGAACCGTGAAACATCGTTTTTGTTTAGACTCAAGGAAGGTCAACGCCCTCACTAAGAAAGATGCCAACCCCTTGCCCCACATCGAAGGGCTCATGAGTCGCCTTTCGGATACATACTATATAAGCAGTGTAGATCTGAAGGAGGCCTTCTGGCAAATACTGCTGGAGAGGCAAAGTAGAGAAAAGACGGCTTTTGCGGTACCGGGGAGACCCTTGTACCAGTTTACGGTCATGCCTTTCGGGCTGTGTAATGCTGCCCAAAGGTTATGCCGTTTAATGGACAAGGTTATTCCTGGCCGACTCCGGGAGCGTGTCTTCGTGTATTTAGATGACTTGCTCATCGTTAGCCCTGATTTCGAGACCCATGTCACCCTGTTAGGCGAAGTGGCCGATTGTCTGAGGAAAGCTAACCTTACGATCAACTTAAACAAATCAAAATTCTGCTTTAAGGAACTCCGATATCTAGGGTTCATAGTAGGAGGCGGAAAGGTAAAAACTGACCCAGCTAAAGTAGAGGCCGTAGTAAATTTTCCGCTCCCGAAGAGCGCTAGGCAGGTTCGTCGGCTGCTCGGCCTGGCAGGGTGGTATCGGCGGTTTATTCCAAACTTCTCCTCCTTGACCGCCCCACTCACTGATACGCTCAAAAAGAAACATTCAAAATTTCAACTAACTGAGGAAGCCGTTGCGGCATTTGAAGCTTTGAAAAAGGCCTTGATTAGTTCTCCAGTGCTCGTGCGTCCTGACTTTTCCAAAAGATTTTTCATACAGTGCGATGCCTCCGAGTCGGGAATAGGGGCTGTACTATTTCAAAGGGGAGGTTCTGAAGAAGAATGCCCAATATCATATTTTTCCCAAAAGTTAAATTCTAGCCAACGAAACTACAGCGTGACCGAGAAGGAGTGCATGGCTGCGGTGATGGCAGTTAAGCGATTCCGGCCTTATGTCGAGGGCATGAAATTCACCATCATAACTGACCATTCTAGCTTAAAATGGTTAATGACCATGAAAGACCTTAGTGGAAGGCTAGCTAGATGGTCGCTAGAATTGCAAAGCCACGCCTTCGACATAGAGCACCGGAAAGGAACGCTTAACGTGGTGCCGGACACTCTTTCTCGGGCACACCTGGAAAGCTTAGATTTCATAGAAGTTGCTCCCTTGCTAGATTTAGATTCGGAAGAGTTCCATTCCGAAAGCTACAAAGAACTAAAAGAGACAATTGCCAAAAATAGCGAACAACTACCGGATTTAAAAGTAATTGATGATTATGTCTACAAACGATCATTTCCGTTATTAGGTAGCGAGGACTCTACGTCGGAACATAGTTGGAGACTATGGGTCCCGGCCGAATTGACTGAGAGTGTCCTGTCAAAGGCTCATAACCCTCCGCAGACGGCTCATGGTGGAATCGCGAAAACGCTTCACCGAATAAGACAATATTTATACTGGCCAAATATGACCGTCCAGGTGAGAAATTTTGTAAGGAATTGTTCTGTGTGCAAACAAAATAAAGCGAACAATCAAACCCTACGACCACCCATTGAAAATAGCTTCACACCTGATCGGCCTTTTGAAAAACTTTACATAGATTTTTTGGGGCCGTATCCAAGAACGAAATTGGGAAATTCGTACATTTTCGTAGCTCTCGATCACTTTTCTAAATTTGTCTTTTTAAAAGCCCTAAAATCCGCCACCGCAATTAGCGTGATTAAATTCCTTCGCGATGAAGTATTCAATACCTTTGGCGTTCCGAGAATCATCCATTCGGACAATGGAAAGCAATTCCTTTCCAAGGATTTCCAAAGTTTTATAGAAAACTATGGAATTCGCCATTTCAAAACAGCTTTTTATTCCCCCCAGTCAAATGCGGCTGAAAGGGTGAATCGAACCTTGCTGGCAGCGATCCGATCGTATTTGCAGGAAGACCAGCGAGACTGGGATTCTCACTTAAGTCAAATCACAGGGGCCTTAAGAAGTTCATTTCACACTTCAATCGGAATGTCACCTTATTTTGCCCTTTTCGGGACAAACATGATTACGCACGGAAGCTGCTATGACCTCGCGCACAAATTGGATATGGCCGAAGATAACGAGCTATTAACTCTGCCTCGAAAGTTAAGGTTGCAATGCGTACACGACAAGATAAAACAGAACCTTGAATTAGCCAACGAAAGGAGTGCAAAAACATATAACACTCGCTCACGAAAAGTACGTTTTGTTCCCGGACAAGAGATTTATAAACGAAATTTCGTTTTGAGTGACACATCTAAATGCATCAATTCGAAACTCTGCCCGAAATTTGTGAAGTGTCGCGTTATCCGGGCCATAGGCAACTCGCTCTATGAATTAGAAAATTTGTCCGGGAAGAGATTAGGCATTTTTCACGCAAAGGATCTTAAGCAATAGACCAATCAATTTCATCAAGACTTAGTCATCTTCCCCGACAGGGAAATAAAAACTATTGTGTGCAATATGCTCTAAGCAACATGCCAGAAGCGTTATACTGCCCAGCAGTTGCCTTCCAACCTAAGTACCTGATTGCTTTGCTCTGATCTGTGATATTTTGCTTATTTATCTGTTAATTTATTTATTTATTTCGTGACCGAGTCCCTTTTTTTGCTTGTTTCTTCCCTATCTCACATACTTACATACACGCTTACATATATACCACCCTCGTGAATTTATTTATTTCTAGCCATTAATAAAAACCTACCTGTGATATGTCACCTTGACACCCCCTCCAAACTGAGTGCAATTAAACCTTTAAAAACAACCCAGACCTAACCCATAACATCCCCGTATTGACCTAGTGTGTATAAACAAAACAAGAAAAAAAAACACCCTTAGCGATTCGTATTTGTTGTTAATTCGCGCCCCCATCCATATGTATCGCTAACAATCCATTTTGATTAGATCCAATAGTATATTATCATACCAGTTTGTTCTTAACACATTGCCCGGCTTTCTTAGGGTGGGTTAACTCCCCACGTTCACCTACACAATCCGGTGTTCCAGTCAACATCCTCGTCGACGTTTAGGTATACGACTTCCGAGTAAGTTGTGTTGTTATGGACACCTTGTATGTACCTGAAAGAAATAGGAAAACATTAAAACAATATTTTGAAACGCGATGTACATATTTGGATACTTATCTGGCCCTTGATGCTGTCCTTTTGTTCCGCAAACTCCTAGGAGGTTAAAAGCGCCCAAAACCTTATAACTTCTGAGGAAATCTGGAAAAGAAAATAGGATGGGTGGAGGCAGGGATACTTTTATAAATTACTTGGATACTTACCTTATTTCTGCAACTAAACTAAAGAGAAAAACTAAACTAAACAAAAATATAATGTTGAATTGAAATTTGAAATCAAACATTGCAATTTATTTTGATATTTTGGGAATCAGCTGTGAAGCTGTCAGATGATTTGGAAAGGTAGGTCGAATTTTGACAGCTCTAGAATAATGATAAGGTAGCGCACGGGTTTGGGAATAAGCTAAGAACAACACTAGGGTTTTTGCACTAACTATCATGAGAAGTAGTGCTAATAGTAGTGATGTTCGTCTAAGAAAGAGATAAGAATCAATTTTAGCCAGGTCATGGATGAAGGGGCGAAGGTACGGGTGGGGTTAAGCTCGTATGCACATAAAGTGCGTATAGAAATGCGTGTCTTCATGTAACCGAGGTACGACTCTTGTGTGGGTGGTATCGGTTAAATGGGGTGACACGCACTATTATGTAATGGAATTTTTTTTTTGGTTGATGGTGGTTCGATTCGATCGAAGAAAGACGGTCCGAGGACTGTTGTTTTGGACTCGATATAGAAAGGTCGTAAGGCAGTGCGTGAAGAAGTTTTTTTTTACTGGTACCTTGAGTGTACTGAAAGAATACGAAACGATATTAAGACTATTAAAATTTAAAAAGAAACTCGAAATAAAGACATCATAGATGGTGCTATTAGTGTGCCTAAGACTTTTTAGTACAAAGAAAAGGAAAAATAAAGTATAATCACAGATGGTGTTGTTAGTCGTAGTAAAAAAGTAAAAGAGAAAAAAAACTTGCATAGTTATCCGCGCATAAAGAGACGTTAGAACCTTAAAATTCAAAACGAAAATTCAAAACGGAATTCGAATAGCTTCCGTTTGGCTGTCCAGAAAACCCCTGCAAGCCTATAAGGGGCAAGAGACTTACGAGAAGGAAAAAAGGCCAAAATCCATCCGACGGCGTAAGAAGACCGAGAAGAGACAGAAGCGGCCAACAAAGTGCACCCGAAGAATTTTTCGGTATCGCACTGCCCAAGTAAGCGACCAACCTACTTAATTCATTCACTTAAGAACCAAATATACCAGCGGATACTTACACATATACTACAATTTTCATTTAAATTTCATTAAAAATTCCTAAAATTTGATATAATATTATTATATGTACTTTTACTATCAAAATTCCAAATTTAACGTAATTTAAGGCCGTGTGTGAATTGCGTTAAAATGTGTATTAAAACTTGACGTTTGGTTAAAACTTGACACTAGTGTGGTGAATAAAATGGGTTAAAATTTACCCAGCTGTGGAGCAGGATAAATGGGTTAAGATTTTGACGTAGGGGAGGAGGGGGCGGTTGTGGACAAATTTTATTAAATCTTTAATATTTTTCTACAGTAAAGACTTTAAATCAACACTTTTTACCAGCTTATAAACTAAGGCTTCCCCTAAATTGTCCCTAAACATAAACTTGATAAGACATCTAGTTTTAAGGTTTTCCATAATTCAATCAGCAAGCTTTTTCTGTCCATATGCCCCCCACCAAGGGGTGGATAAGGACACGGACCAAAATTAATGGGGCGGAAGTGGACAACTACAAAAACAACCGATAAATAATTAAAAACTAACACAAGGTATTTAAAAAAGATTTTTTTTTAATATTCCAAGATAAAAACTTCTTATTTTAATTCACAAAAGTATAAAAAACATTTAATAAAAGTGTGTCCACATTCACCCCGCAAGCACATTTTGTAAAGTAATTAATGGGGCGGAAGTGGACAGCTACGAAAACAACCGATAAATAATTAAAAACTACTTTTTTAATATTCCAAAATAAAATTTCTTATTTTAATTCACAAAAGTATAAAAAACATTTAATAAATGTGTGTCCATTTAATGTGTCCACATTCACCCCGTAAGCACTTTTTGTAAAGTAATACATTTATTTCTTAGAAAACCCTCTATTTAAAAAAAACAATTTTCTCCAATGTTATCAAGACACTTCGATAATATAAAAAACACTTACCTGCATTTATTTCTGCTTTGTTTTTAAAATATATCTGCGAATTTCTGAGGGAGAATAATTTTACTTTTAGAGTGAAAATCACGAATGAACCTGTAACAATTTTTACACAAGACTGACAGATTTGAAAACTTTAAGGTTCATTCACAATTGAAAAAGGCAATGGATGGCATCGTTGCCATATTCAAATTTTCAACGAGTGGACTTGAAATGCCGATGTCCTCATCCGCCCCTGTCCACATCCACCCCTTCCTCCCCTATATTTTTTAATCGTGAATGATAGAAAAGTTTGTTTTGTTTTGTTGTTTTGTGCTGTTTTTCTCCGTTTTACGGATTGATATTTCAATAAAATAAATAAAATACTGAATTCATCATATTTTCAAATCGAAACACGAAATTGTTTTTTTTTTTCTTTTGAAAATGAAAATGTTTGCTGTGAAAACATGTTTGACAGTGTGACCAGATGGAAGGAACCAATCATTCAAAAAAGGAAATTTTCGTTTGAAGACATTTTACTGTTGACTCAAAACATCAAATTACCGCTGCAAAATCGAGAAAAATGAACATAACAGAGTTTGTTCCCTTATCTTTAGTGGCTTTTCGTACACAAAATTATTTTACCTAGGTGGATAAAAACATTTTTTGTTGAGGGAAATTTCTTAAATCATGAGGGAAACTTCCTAGTTCTACCCAGAAATGTTGGTTAAAAATACCCCTTTTAACGCAATTCACACAGCAAATGGCTAAATTTGATCCCATTTTCAACTAAACGTCAAATTTTAACCAAACGTCAAGTTTTAATACACATTTTAATGCAATTCACACACGGCCTAAATCTATTTTTTTGTTCTGTGTAAAAATTAGTGGCAAGGAAAAGAGCGAGTAGAGTAAAGAGTAGGGTTTTCCGTTTCTGTGCTAAGGTTTCGGTCAGCATACACGCCTCGCGACTCCTTTTCGTATTCGCGATCGGTAGAGTATATATATAAGCATCCATATTAGCTTCGAACCCCTATAGAGAGCTCTTTCTAGGAGAGGTATTTGTTGCGTGAACGCGGGCGGAAAGGTCCAAAAGGGACAATTAGAGAAGGGGGACCGGTAGGCAAGCTAATGCTAAGCGAAACGTCATATGCTGGTACTACCACCGTTCATTTGTCTTGTTAAAAATTTCCTTTTTTTGCCAATAATTTTTCTTGGACCTTTTTTTTTGTTATTCTTTCTAATGTATATTTTTGTTTCTTTTGTTGCATCTGAATGAATTGTTTAACGTAAGAAGCTAACTTTTGAATAAACTAAAGAGATGTATAGACTCGTTCAGTCAAATGGTTCGGTTTTTTTGTTTTGAAGAGAAGACAGTCATGATGATGGTTTAAGGAAATTGTAGGGGGTGGAAGAGGGTAAGTATCTTCCGGAGTCAAATGTAGAGGTGAGAATGGATGCTTTGGTAAAGGGGAGTGCCACCGGACTGTAGGGCCTCCAGGAAGGGTGGGTTGGCACTGCGAAACACCTGCAGCGCCCGAAGTTGATAACCGAGAAAGAGAGACGCAAGCCGCGCGAGTTACAATATGCTGTGCACATGTAACTCGCGCATGTTAAGTGTTTGTTTTTGGTCTTATGTGTTTTTTTTTTGATTCGGTTACTGCATGATCCTTTTCTATCGGCACGATTTTTAAATTTGCTTGCGATTACGCCTGGAGTACGGACAAGATCCCCCTCCGAAACCGACGAGCTGAGCCGTGCTGTGCAAGCGTGCCAGTCCGTATCACCAGACGCAAACGGTCGAGAATAATAATGTTAAGACAATCAGATCGCAACAAATTCTTTTTCTGACAAATAATAAAAACCAAGTTAGCATACAAGTTCTTTATTTATAAGTTATCAACAATAGAATTACAAATGTGTTCCAAGGCATCGACAGATGGTCCACTAAATTTTCTTGCGAACATCAAGAAGCGACACTTCTTGTGACATTGTAATAATCAAAGCCTTGGGGCTTTGTTCGTTTTCATCCTAACAATATATAAATGTTCATCGGATGTGCCTAGAGTGTTCATGCCCTTACCGCAAGGATCGATGTCCAGGGCGTCTGTATAGACAGTGAGTGCCTCACGGAAACGACCCGACTTGAACAGCACATTCCCACTCTTGTTTATCTTTGAGCAGCTTCAATGTGTAACGCATTGTCTTGGCCTTTGTATGTTTCGGATCGAGTTGCAGAGCACGTTCAAAGTGCGAAATACCCTTCTGTAGACTGTCACTGTAGTACAGGCACAATCAACGAACATAAATAGCATCGGCTGATGTGGTATCGTTCTTTTTATGACACTGTAAATCTGTGCGACCAAGACATGCCAAACATTCGGCCTTCATCAGTTTGTAATTGAACGGTTTTTTTTTTATTTGTCGAAGTTGCGCTAACATTGTTTTTCGATTTTGATTACAACTATTCGATGCTGATGATATCGCTGAAAATAGTGCAAAGCATCGAACTTATTTACTCCCTTCTTTGTACTATAAACTAAATTGTTTTTGACACAATCGAAGACCATGTCGAGGGCTTGTAAACTTGGCAGGCCGGTGAAGTAGTTAGTTTTTCTATTGTCGTCCTTGAAACTTTCTCGGTTTAGGGAAATTTTTAATGTGGTTGATCTAATTGTATCAATTTCCTTGTCTTTTTCTTGAATAATTAGTTTTTGATACTCCGTGTGCTAAGCAAGGGGAGAAAACGTATTTAATTTAGACTGTTAACAATATTAATTTAATTGCATAACTTACTATTCTTAATTCTTCGTTCTGGGTTGAAATGATTAAATCTTTTTCCATGAGTTGCTGGTTCAAAGCATTGTTTTCAGTGTTTAACTATAAGAGTGTTTAGGAGAACTTTGAACATTTCAATTTCAATTTGTTCGAATCGTCAATTTCCATTGGAATTTC
Organism: Sphaerophoria taeniata; assembly: GCA_943590905.1. Lineage (NCBI taxonomy): Eukaryota > Metazoa > Arthropoda > Insecta > Diptera > Syrphidae > Sphaerophoria > Sphaerophoria taeniata. Next base: position 71,844,051 of record OX016541.1, read on the forward strand.
TTCTTACGGCAACGCAATGCCTTCTATTTTTTCAATCGATGAAATAAGTTCCGTCGTTTTTGAGTAAAACTGTTTTGTCATCTTTTGATTGGGAACCCAATCGGGATGTGCTTCGTCATTTGCAGGAGCTCCTATTTAATTGGACAAATCAACTCATGTTACTCTGTTGCGTTTATAAGGATTGCCGTAGTTGTTCTTGGTGGCATTTGGGAATCGAAAGAACTAAACTGATGATTTGTTCGCAATCCGTACATTTGTGGTTGCTTGACTGCTGGTTCTAAAGAATAACAATATTCAAGAAAGGTTTACATTCTTTAGTCATGTGCATTCTTTACCCGGAATATCGACGTTTATCCAAAAACTCTTCTACTAACTTTTCTTTTTCAGATTCACTGGCGCATGGATTTTCTTCCATGGGCTATTTTTTCTGATTGTATTCTAGAAAGGAGAAAACCTGTTGAAAGTCCTGGCGGCAATCAAACATATCTTAAAAGAAAATGAATGGACATTGGCTTAATTATCTGTCCAGTTTATCTCACCTTCGATTATCCCAAGAGCTTCTTCCACACTTGCGCCTGCAATTCTGCATCTATTTCGACTGATGAAGGTAGATTCCCTGTTGGTTTTTTTTAATTTTAAACGATTCCATTCTTAAGCTTGGAATCCAATCTGGGTCATCAAAATCCTCAGGTACTCGGTTTGCCGTATAAAGAACAATTGTCATTTTTGACGTTTTTTCAAGTTTTCTGTCAAAAATACTCACCTCATCGTGGGCAAATTACAAATTACAATAAGGACAGGACTGCACTTTTTAAAGGTGTCATACACTATGTGAACATGTTTAAATGTTTTTTGTTTTGTTATTTATTCGTAAACTAGCCGACCCCGCGAACTTCGTCTCGCCACCTTCAGAGCAACTCCCAGAATAATCAATATGAGTAACACAGATTTCGTTAAAATGCTATGTGATTTGCTTGAGTCCAATTGAAATAGAGAACTACGTATTTGAATTTTTCCAAGCTCTACAACTAACATTCTTCTTTTATCAAAGCATGAAGTAAATTGCAATTTTCTTTGAACAATTAAAAAAAATTCTCTGTTTTGACTATTTCACAAAAATCAGAATTCCAGACAGCTTACGGTTGTCCCCCTTATTTGCTGACTTTCCCGTAAGATTGTCCCAAAAATTTATTATTTACTGAGGCTATATCTACGATGAAAATTTTTTTAAAAATGCATTGAGGAGTGAGCGGATTAAGAGTCCAAACCGGACATACAAACAAACCAACGCACCTTAAATTCCTTGAAAAAACTTGATTTAAGGTCTTGAAGTTCTTCGTGCTCTCACAGATTTTTCCGAGTTCCCAATCAAAAAATTTTCATTTTTCTATTTGAGAACCAGTGCATTTTCTATTTTCCATTGGAAAACCCATTCTGAAATTTTCCAGTTTTCCATTTGAAAACCAATGCACCTGCAATAATATCTATGCAATTTTCCTAATGAGTTTTCATCAAGAACTTTCTGTTTTTCTATTCGAAAGCCCATTTTGAAACAAAAAAAATTCAAGCAAAAAAAATCTAATTTCCGACCTTTGTTTGGTTTTTGCAGTTTTCCCGCTCTTCCATGAGGTTTTTCCAATTTTTTTTTTTTCACAGAAATCATCACTGAATGCAACAGTATGAACCATGCAAATTTCACAAATATCTGTTGGGCTATTTCGGAGTCTATAAGAGACATACAAACAAACAAACAAACACACATCCATTTTTATATATATAGAGATATAGAGATAATAGTTTAATTCCATTCAAAAAGCTAAAAAACACTATGCACTGCACTTTGTACTGTTATTTAAATACTTAAAAATTGAATTTCATACAAATATTTTTTTATTTTTACATATTTGAAATTAACTGACTCTTATTTTTGAATTTTGAACTCAGGTTTTTAAATTTGGGCTCCGGCTTTTCACCTTATTGACCCCAGCCCAATATCCATTAAAATGAGAATGTATTGGTTCGGCTTCCCATTTGAAATGCATTGAGAAACCTACACATTCGCATTTTAATGGATATTTTATCAAATTTAATTTTTTAGGTCGAAAGAGAGCAAAATGCCTTGAGTTGCGACTCTAGGTATATCTCCTCTGTGGGCTGGTTTTTGAAAAGATGGCATCGTGATATAAAATAGATAAATTAAAAATGAATAGAATTGAAATCAAACTCACCATCAGTCGTGGATATCCATGTTCAACATCTATTTGCATAGATTCAGAAACAATTAATTTGGAGTATTTAGGCAACAGCTGATAAATGATAGATGTCTCATAACAGATTTCTTTTTCGAAAAATTCATAACAGAATTTTATAAAAGTTCGAAGTTCTGAATACCAATTATAAAAGATCTTTTATTTCTAAATCTTTTATGATTCATAACAGAAAATTCATAACAGAATAACAGAAATGGCAGAATAGCCCTAATTATGAATTCATAGAATTTTATTTATTTTATCGAAATATTTGGGGCTATTCTGCCATTTCTGTTATTCTTTTATGAATTTTCTGTTATGAATCATAAAAGATTTAGAAATAAAAGATCTTTTATAATTGGTATTCAGAACTTCGAACTTTTATAAAATTCTGTTATGAATTTTTCGAAAAAGAAATCTGTTATGAGACATCTGTCATTTATCAGCTGTTACCTAAATAAATAAATTAAATTGTTTGTGATGATATTTAATTGTGCAAATAAATGATGCAAAAGGATATCCACGACTGATGGTAAGTTTAATTTCAATTTAATTCAGTTTTAATTTATCTATTTTATATCAAGATGCCATCTTTCCAGAAACCAGCCCCTGCGTTTTCCGGAATTGCTGTTTTCAATGGCCAGTTTTCTGAAATCTCCTTGGCGGATTACAGGAACAAGTATGTGGTTTTGTTCTTCTATCAATTGGACTTCACAAGGACGAAAAGATGAAGGGTATGTAATTATTCAATTTTCGTAAGAAAGCTTTAAAAACCTTTTCGTTTTCTTGGCCATAAAATGGTATTTCTAGATGAGCCCAATGCAAACGTCGATGATGAAGAAGGTTAAAACAACAAAGACGACGACGGCGGCGACGGTGCTGGATAGAACACTTCAGATTCAGATGATTTGTGTGAAGGAAGAAAAAAGCGACTACACACCTACCGATTTTATTTCCTAACCACCAAAACAAGAGCCGCATTCTATCCCGGAAACATTGCGACTCACACAAAGGAATAAATTTAGGTATATATTTGGTATTCTATCACGATGGCTACTTCCAGTATGTAAATAACAAAGATGTTCGACTCGTGTGCCAAGCATCGGAGAATCTCTGATAGGATGTTCACCATCAATCGCGTGAATTCATTCCATGCCAATGGTGCAGACACAGACACAGAAGGGTCAGAGCAGAGGGTTGGTGGATTACAATGGCAAGTGTATTTATGCTCGTGTGATTGATGTTGATTACATGTTTGGTCCAAATGTTGTTCGAGGCATAAAGTCGATCGGAATGGATTTATCGTGGTTCAACACGATTGGGGCATCTCATGTGGCAAGGAGAAAATGCCAATTTCTTGTGTGAACTACTATGACGAATCAATGCCGCCCGCATGCGAAAATTCTGCCGTGCGCATTCCCACCGAAAGCGTTCCCCTCAATTTGGATGAAGAATTTTTGTGGTTGCGATTGCGTCGACGATTGTTCCGTAAGTTAGTCATTTAAGAAGCCATGAAATCCAAATTAATTGAATTTAATTTTTTTTTATTTCAAAAGGACAATACAAAATGTGCTTGCTGGCAGCTACTTTCTTACTTACTTACTTAAGGTGGCGCTACAGTCCGGGGTGGACTTGGGGGCCTCAACCAACAAACCTCTCCAGCCAGCTCGGTCCCTAGCTAGCTGTCTCCAGTTTCGCACGCCGAGTTGGTTGAGGTCGTGTTCAACTTGCGCGCGCCACCTGAGCCTTGGTCTTCCTCTACTGCGTCTTCCCTCTGGGGTGGATTCGAAGACTTTACGGGCCGGAGTATTGGTGTCCATCCTCTCCACGGGACCGAGCCATCTGAGTCTTTGGACAGGAATTGAAGTGGCTAAAAAAAAACCAAATGACGTGCGCTCTCATCAAGCATCAGGGGTGTGTTAATAGGTTTCGTTTTCTTCAGCTTCATGGAGTGAACTGGGACGATTTAACATTTGGGATCTTACAAAACAACTTCAAGCCGTGGAGGATGATCAGATGTTGAAGCAGTAGGAAGAAGAGCTGGCCCATGCAGGAGTAAAGCCAGTGTTTACGTTCACCGGACACAACCAAGAAGGCTTTGCAATGGATTGGAGTTAATTGGCCCAGGGATTCTTAGCCACCCGGGTTGCAAGTAAGTACCTACGGAAATTGTGCATAAAACTTTTCTAATTGTTTATTAAATTCAAGGCGAGACACACACATCTGGTCTCCACTAGAAGGTGGTTCATAGAATTTTGACCAGCCAGCGTCCACTGGTCGGTCATGTTGAGTCCGTTGAAGGATTGCAATGGAGTCCAAATGAAAAGAGTGTACTGGCATCGTGTTCTGTTGACAAGACCATTCGTATCTGGGATTGTCGAGCTGCTCTATAAAAAGCTTGTATATGCTTACTTCCGAGAACGCCCACGAGAGTGATATAAATGTTATTTCCTGGAGTCGCACGGAGCCCTTTATTGCAAGTGGCGGCGACGATCGAATCCTTCACATTTGGGATTTGAGACAGTTCCAAACCACCAAACCAATTGGAACATTGAAGCACCATACTGATCACATTACCACATTACCGAGAGAAGAGTCTAAAAATGACGATAAGAAAAGCAAGCTTCCGCCACAATCGTTGTTCATTCATGAGGGACAAAAGGAAATCATGGAACTTCGTCGGCGTCCTCAACTACCGGGGGTTATTTTATCGATGGCGCAAAGCGGGTTCAATATATAAAGCGAAAAGTGTTTAAAGTTAACGGTGTTTTTTTATTGTACAAATAAATATCAGGTATTTTTGAAAATACAACAAATTTGTCTTTGCTTTTTTTGTGTCTTCAGTGCAGAAAAGTCAGAATGTTCGCTGCTATCATCATCGTTGTCCTCTTCTTCTGCGTCTAGCAGCATGTCAGTGTTAATCAAGTGTCGCATAGTGGGCCGGCCATGTAGACAGTTCTGAAACCGAATTATAAAAATTACCATATTAAACATCTTTTTCCTGTACGAGTTGATTTCAGATGTGTTCTTACCTAAGGCTGCTCCATTTCGCCCATATGATCAATCAAATTGCGCATTGTCAATTGTACTCAAGGGCTTGCCAATCATCACAGACTTTCTGCATGCTCTGGAAGCAAACATCTCTCTAATCCGAGACGACGGTGGTAGCCTTGATACGTTACACTTCTCCCCTATAGCGTAGCCTTTGTATGGTCCGGATCGAGTTGAAGAGCACGTTCAAAGTGCAAAATTCCTTCTCTAGATTGTCACTGTAGTACAGGCACAATCAACGAACATAAATAGCATCGGCTGATGTGGTATCGTTCTTCTTGACCCTGACTCGACTGTCTCATCTGTCAGTCTGTGCAACCTGTACGGTGCCGATGATATTGCCGAGGATGGTGCAGCATTTGGCAATGCGAACGTATTCCTTTTCGATAAATGCAGAACATTATTTGGCATGCAGCACGATTGCCTTAGTACGCGGCCTAATCGGGGCATAGTGAAATTGCATTTTAGTATAGTTTTAGTGCAGCCTTTGCCCTGCTTCTCCACATACTCCATTGTGACAACGTCGCCTCTGAAAGATAAAAGTGATATTCCTGTATAATGAATAAAACTTAAAAAACACGTTGGTCTTAAGACGGCAGTAGTTACTTACCCAAAAATGCCCATCATCACTGGCTATCGAAACAATTTGAAAAGACCATTCTGTCCGAATAAACACCGACAGATCTAGCAGATAAAAACAAATTTGTTATTAAAATGCACCACTTTCACTTCACTGGAAAAACTTAAAACCACTTAAAACATAAAACTATGGGATTAAACATAAAATATAACCATTGCATGTACTTATGAACGAGCTGTGCCTTCCACGCTTCAAATTTAAGTATTAAAAAAAATTTGTTTTTAACTGAAATCGTAAGTTTTATTGAAATCTTTTATCATAAAAGGCCCGAAAAGTTGTCTGTTATTCTGTTATGATTTTTAACAGATTTCTTAAAAGATTTTGGCTTGCTGAATACCAAATAGGCGATTTATAAAAGATTTTCAGTATGTTCGAATTTTTTGACAGTTCATAACAGATTTCTTAACAGATTTAATAACAGATTTGGCTTGCCGAATACCAAATCTGTTATTCATAAAAGATTTTTTGACAACTTAAACTTTTGTATGGGAATTCATAACAGAATAACAGAATAAAAGAATAAAAGATTTCGCCGAATAGCCCCAATTATTATGAATGAAAGAATATTATGAATGAATTAGCTATTTGGCTTGTAAGGCCGTGTGTGAATTGCGTTAAAATGTGTATTAAAACTTGACGTTTAGTTAAAACTTGACACTAGCGTGGTGAATAAAATGGGTTAAAATTTATCCTGCTGTGGACCAGGTTAAATGGGTTAAAATTTTGACGTGTCTTTTTTTCAAATGAATGATAGAGAAGTTTTCTTCTGTTCTGTTGATTTGTTCCATTTTTCTCCGTTTTATTTAGTTCTATGTAATAAAGAATTAATAATTGCATTGATATTTCGAGAGATTGAAATGAAATACTTTTGTTTCATCATATTTTAAAGCCAAAAAACGAAATAATTTTTCTTTCTTTTGAGAATGATAACAGATGTCAGCTGGGAGAACATGTTTTGCAGTGTTACCACACGGAAAAAAAGAATCATCCAAAAAGGGAAATTTTTGTTTGAAGATTTTCTTACTATTGCTTCAAAATATCATATTACCACTGTAAAATCTAGAAAAATAAATAAAACAAAGTGTTTGTTATTTTTAGTGACTTTTCATGAAATTCGTTGCTTAAAGTTTGGTTTTGAAGACAAATTTATTTTACCTAGAAGAACAAAAACATCTTTCGTTGAGGGGAATTTCGTAAATAATGAGGGAAATTTCTTAGAACTACGCAGAAATGTTGGTTAAAAAAATCCCTTTTAACGCAATTCACACAGCAAATGGCTAAATTTGTTCCCTTTTTTCACTAAACGTCAAATTTTAACCAAACGTCAAGTTTTAATACACATTTTAACGCAATTCACACACGGCCTAAGTAAAGAAAAATATAAAAAAAATTTAGTGATTTGAAATGGAAATATGAGTGGGATGTTTTCATTCCCTGAAAACAGGTGTTTTTCTGCAAGCATTCTATCATTATTTGTTTTATTCGAACTGTCATTCCTTTTTCGAAGTGATATTCTATTCGGGTGAAACTCACAATAGCTTTCGTAATACCGGGCGAACGAAAATATTCCAGGGGAATGATTTTCTGGGCGGAACTCACAACAGGGCTGAATGTTAATATTTGTCTCGCATACAAACGATTCTGGCGACGCATCGCTTTCTCGCACTACCTCTACCATACGCGCAGCGTTAAGACACATTCATCCGATTTTGTGTGTGTCCACGCTTCTGCACCATACAGCAGGACTTGGATGCTGAGAGTGTTGCATACTTTTACCTTAGTTGATCGAGAGAGAGTTTTATCACTCAATTGTTTGCTTAGCCCAAAGAAACAGCGTTTAGCAAGAGTTATTCGTCGTCTGATCTCACTAGTGGTGTTATTGCCCGTGTTTATAGCGGAGCCTAGGTAGACATACTCCTCTAGTTCTACTACCTCGAATTTATATACATACGTCTATTGTAGAGGCAAAATAATTATTGATTACGGCCCCTATTACCGCTGGCGAGTCGAACTTAAAAACATGTGAGTGTAAGATTTTCGTATTACGGTTGGCGAATCGAGAACCTTACATTCGACTTTAATGTCACGCGTTTTTCGAAGTTGGATCTCACTGTATTATGAGAATCGAATGTTCGTTAATTTGAACGTCGTTCGTGTTTTAATTTGTCGAACGTTTACACATTGTGTGAGAAGAGCTTGAACCTTGAATAAAAGTAATATTTTTGTCCAATATTGCTAGATTTTCGAGAAAAAGTTATGAAATTCAGAAAGAGAAACTTCTTGCTGTATAAAAGGCAGCAGAAAAAAGAAAAGAAAATGAAAACCTTGACAAAAACCTTCCACAAAAACAGTACCTAGGAATGGAAACAAAAAATCCTTAAATTTGAAAAATCAAATTAGGTTTATTGATTTTATAGAGTCAAGACTTAATTGTTCAATGGAATGGACTTGACCTTGACTTGAATTGTACTCCAATGTTTGCTTTGATCTGCAAAGATCCCATTATTTCGGTTTTTTCTTCGTTGGCTTTTTTATTGCTTGGAGTGTTCCAGCTGTTGGAATGTTAGTGCTTTCTTTACAATCTCAGGATCTGCAATTCGGTATTTAATGTAAAAGTTGTTCAAGGTACAGCACGCGTTTACAATTTGTTTTGTCTTGGGAGGAACGTAATGCATCTAAAACGAGTTTTAATTACACCAATTGTCCTTTCAATTATATTTCTGGCGTTAGCGTGTTGCTAATTGAATAAATTGTCTTGAACCAGAACTTACGTTTCTGAAAGGAGTGAGCAAGCAACAAATAAAATTAACATAGAACGTTGAGCGTTCTCCTTTTTGATTTCAAGACCATAGAAAACACTTTTTTAAATAGTTTTGTTCTGAACATTTATAATTTGACGTTTTATTTATTTGTTTTTCTTTTTTTTTTTAATTTCGAACTCAGTTCGAACTCGAATTGTTTAGTTCGCCGACTGTAATAGGTCGAATGTGTTAGTTCGCCAATGAGAACATCTCACATCGAACGTTCGACTCGCCAGCGGTAATAGGGGCCTACAATTCCTTTTTTAGGCCCCTATTACCGTTGGCGAGTCGAACGTTCGATGTGAGATGTTCTCATTGGCGAACTAACACATTCGACGTATTACAGTCGGCGAACTAAACAATTCGTGTTCGAACTGAGTTCGAAAAAAAAAAAACAAATAAATAAAACGTGTTGTCTATTGCCTTGAAATCAAAAAGGAGAACGCTCAACATTCCATGTTAATTTTTGTTTGTTGTTTGCTCCTTTCAGAAACATAAGTTCTGGTTCAAGACAATTTATTCAATAAGCAATACGCTAAAGCCGCAGTTGCCCGTAGCTTAGTGGTAAGGTGCGTTGGCTGCTAAGCAGAGGGTTCGAGTCCTACTCGCGCCAGAGCTTCTCAACTCTGCCCTTCGGAATCGGCGTTAAATTGTAGGTCCCCTCAATTCTTCACACGCACTCAGAGAATTGTTGATGAGAGTAAGCCACTTAGACCTTGGCTCTTCAAGAGCTGTCGCGCCACTCTAATAAATAGAAAGGACTTTTGGTGTAATTAAAACTCGTTTTGAATTGCAGATCCTGAGATTGTAAAGAAAGCCATACCATGCCAAAAGCTGGAATACCTACAGCACTCCAAGCAATATAAAAGCCCAACGTAGAAAAAACGAAATAATGGGATCTTTGCAGATAATAAAAGCAAACATTGGAGTGCAATTCAAGTCAAGTCCATTCCATTGAACAGTTAAGTCTTGACTCTATAAAATCAATACATCTAATTTGATTTTTCAAATTTAAGGATTTTTCTTTTCCATTCCTAGGTATTCTTTTTTTCGACGGTTTTTGTCAAGATTTTCATTTTCTTTTCTTTTTTTTGCTGCCTTCTATACATCAAGAAGTTTCTCTTTCTGAATTTCACAACTTTTTCTCGAAAATCTAGCAATATTGGACAAAAATATTACTTTTATTCAAGGTTCGAGCTCTTCTCACACAATGTGTAACGTTCGACAAATTAAAACACGAACGACCGACGCGACGTTCAAATTAACGAACATTCGATTCTCATAATACAGTGAGATCCAACTTCGAAATACGTGTGACATTAAAGTCGAATGTAAGGTTTTCGATTCGCCAACCGTAATACGAAAATCTTACACTCACATGTTTTTAAGTTCGACTCGCCAGCGGTAATAGGGGCCTTAGTTGTTCGGTTACTTTTATAAATGAAAAAAAAAACTGTACCTGTTGACAATGGGTTTTTAATATAAAAGGGTCGACTTTTATATTTCAAACCTTACTCAACATGAAAAAATGTTTAGGCCGTGTGCGAATTCAGTTAAAAAATGGGTTAAAATTCCTACCACGATTAAATTTAACCATTTGGTTAAAAAGGGATCATATTAAAAATTTCGCTATGCGAATTAGGTTAAAATGGGTTAAATGGGACTTTTTTTAACACTACTTTGATTAAATTTCCCTCAAGATAAAGCAAAATTACCCTCAAAAATGGTTCTTTCTATGTTCAATTCATTATTTTTTTTGTAACTAAATTCAAATGCAACATTATCAAATTAAATTTTTTTTATGAAAATATAAGAAATTCTCAATTTCACACACAGTCTTTTTATTTTTATCGATAATTTCCCATTTCAATACGATCAAAAATACCATTGCGACTGTTTGTTAATTCAGTCTTCGAACACTACTTATTCATTGTTCACAGCTGTCAACAAAATAGAAAACAGACAATTAATTCGTAATATTTGGTATATATTTGTGTTTCATAATTGTCCGTCTTGGTTCGGATTTGTTAATTGTCGATCAACATGCGACGGATGAGAAATCCAATTTTGAGGCAGAAGAAGAAGACAGCGATGATGATAGCAGCAAACATTCCAACTTGTCCTAACACTGACGACACAAAAAAAAAGCAAAGCAAAATGTGTTGTATTTTCAAAAATACCTGATTTTTATTTGTACAATAAAAAAAGATTAACTTAAAACACTTATGGTTCTTAATATATTGAATCCACTATACGCCGTCGATAAAATAACCCTCGGCATCCTCATGCCAATGAAGTTCCTTGATTTCCTTTTTTCCCTGATGAATGAACAACAATTGTGGCGATTCCAGGAAATAAGATTTATATCACTCTCGTGGGCACAGAGCAGGTATACCTAGAGTCGCAACTCAAGGCATTTTGCTCTCTTTCGACCTAAAAAATTAAATTTGATAAAATATCCATTAAAATGCGAATGTGTAGGTTTCTCAATGCATTTCAAATGGGAAGCCGAACCAATACATTCTCATTTTAATGGACATTGTGCTGGGCGCAATAAGGTGAAAAGCCGGAGCCCAAATTTAAAAACCTGAGCTCAAAATTCAAAAATAAGGCCGTGTGTGAATTGCGTTAAAATGTGTATTAAAACTTGACGTTTGGTTAAAACTTGACACTAGCGTGGTGAATAAAATGGGTTAAAATTTATCCTGCTGTGGAGCAGGTTAAATGGGTTAAAATTTTGACGTTCCTTTTTTTCATGAATGATAGAGAATTTTGCTTCTGTTTTGTTGTTTTGTTCTATTTTTTTCTGTTTTATTTAGTTGCAATGTGTTGAGATTTCAAAATATTGAAATAAATTACTTTAAATTGCTCGAATAAATAAATCGAAATACGAAATTATTGTTTTTTCTTTTGAGAATGATAACAACTATCAGCTGTGAATGGGAAGACCAGTTTTCCAGTGTTACTACAGGAAATAAACTAAGATTCCAAAATGGGAATTTTCGTTTGGATATTTCTAACTGTTGTTTTAAAATACCAAATTACCATATTAAAATCGAGGAAAATAGATATAATATAGTTTATTTGTTATTTTATGGATTTATTATTAGCTTTGTTGTCTCAAAAATTAGTTTTGCACGCGAAATTATCTAACCTTCAAAAATAAAAACATTTTTTGTTGAGGAAAATTTTTTGAATCATGAGGGAAATTTCTTATTTCTACGCAGAAATGTTGGTTAAAAAAATCCTTTTTAACGCAATTCACACAGCAAATGGCTAAATTTGATCCCATTTTTAACTAAACGTCAAATTTTAACCAAACGTCAAGTTTTAATACACATTTTAACGCAATTCACACACGGCCTAAGAGTCAGTTAATTTCAAATATGTAAAAATAAAAAATATTTGTATGAAATTCAATTTCTTAGTACATATATAATAATACAAAGTGCAGTACATAATATTTTGCAGCTTTTCGAATGCAGTTTAACTATTATTTACGAATAAATAACTAAAAACAAACATTAAAATGTGTTGACAGAGTTTGTACACAGCCTTACAGTGCGGACATGTCCTAAATATAATTCGTAATTTGCCCACGATGAGGTGAGTATTTATGACAGAAAACTTGAAAAAAAAACGTCAAAAATGACAATTGACAATTGGTCCGTTCGCGTACTTTCTGCACTAAAATTCGTAAAAAGACACATTTTAAGGAGTGGGGGTAAAATTCTCTCATCGAAAAATAAAACTACAAAAAAGTAAGCAAACGGGAAAACAACAAATTTTGCCCACATTTTAATTGTCAAGTGTTTTTGTATGAAAAATTCAAACTTTGAATTTGAATTTATTTATTTATTTGCTATTTTCAATCATATTTGACACTTTTCACAAATCAGCCCAAAGAAATTTCTTGGGCTAAAATTCCTAGGTTGGGGAAATATTTTACTCTCTCGTGAGCGCTCTCTTTTACGAAAAACTACAAAATTTTTGAGTATGTGAGTATGCGAACAGACTTTGGTTAAATTTTGTAATTTTCGTAAAATTGTACTGTTTTAGGAGGGTACGCGAACGGATCTAATAAATATTGAATTCAAAATATTTTAATTTTAAGCGGAAAACACAAAGCTGCTTTGTGGTTAGCGTTGAGTGACGTATAAAGTTCAAGCATAGGAATTGCTAACAACCTATCAGAAAGCAGCTTTGTTGCTCAAACTTTAATTTGACATACTGTAAGAACCCCGTAACATAAACGTAACGTCTCAAAAGCTGTAGCAAAAGTAGAAATATTTTCTACTTTTTCGTATGTATTTGCTCACCGACATGTTTTCTTGTTTGTTAATGTGAAAATTTTATTTTATTTTTACTTCCTTTTCGCGTCAGCTGTAGGTTTGTTTTCAAAAATCAAAATAAATTAAATTTTTGAGAATTTTTTTTTTTTGAAAAACATAAAATAAAATTAGTAAAATGGCAGATGTCAGTCAAAGTTCAATCCAAAGTAAAGAAACGTAACGGAGTTTACGCTAACAGCAAAGCAGCTTTGTGTTTTCCGCTTTAGAAATTCAAAAAAAAAAGAAAAAGGAGATGATAAAAGTGAGTCGATTTATTTCCCAGCTATCTAAGTAAATCATGTAAATAACTTATTTGATTTTTTCCAATTCCCAGTATAAACCAGTGGCTTGAATTCCAAACACGATGACCAATCCGCCATACATTCTCGAACACTTGGAGGAAGTAGCAAAAATCCTGAACCACCCACGGATGTTTTTTTTTTAATTCATTTTATTCAATTCACTTATGTCTACTTAATACTAGACAATGAATTCAAACTAGCTTATTATCTAAAATCTTATATTAAACTTACTGGCCCCAACCGGGCGCTCTAAGAAATTCATGGTTTACTTAAAATTAATATGCCTTTCGGCTTATGAACTATTTTTTTTTTAAACTTCATATGTTTTTTCTTGTTAGAAAATTTAAAAAACTAACACAATGTCTTGTTTATTTGTTTCTTACAAGCTACTTAAAATTAGGTCCTTAAAAAAAATAAAACTTAAAATTAACTAAAACTACCTATTCTACCTAACAACTACTTACAAACTAGAACACCCACAGCAGCAAATCTCTATAATTTTTTTTTTTTTTTCATATCACTTTTTGTATTTTTTTTTTGTATCTTTTTTTTTAATATTCTTTTTATTTCATTTTTTGTTTTTTGTAATTTCATTTTGTTGTCCATGTCAATATCTGTGCCACCATGCCTACTCTACTTAAACCTAAACCCAAAACCCTTAGACTAAAACAAGTATGCAAGCCGGCCAAGGCTCAAAACCCCACCCCGACTACCCATTATCAAGTGCTGACTGAAGCCACCAGAACTGGTGCTCCTGCTTCACCCTATCAATTCGGTCCCGTTCGGACACAGCCCTACTGAACCGAAGGAGCTCTGCTCCGTGCTGTGCGAGGACGTCGCGATGGTAAAGGAGCCGCCGATCGACGGTTCTCCGCCTGACGTGGTAGATTAGCGGGATCGCCAATCTGTCCTGTATCAGACCGCATTTATCTAAATGGAGGAATGCCTCTGGTGGAATGAAGCCGCTCGAGCGTGCACTATCAAAATATTCGTCGTTCGGATAGAACGCTCCAAAGATCAAATTATTCGTCGAAGTCATAGCTCTCGCAATGTGACCCCGAACAAGTTTTATCACGAAATTGTCAATTCTGTTGATCCGAGCCTCGTTGTACAGAACCTCGTTAGAATAGTAATGTACATAAGAAGATTCCGGTGTCCGATACAAACCGAGACAGCGCCGAAGACACTGCCTCTCGAACACCCGAATCTTCTCCATTTGAGATGGTGCAACGTTGAACCACACTGGACAGCCATAAACGATCATCGGCCGTATGAGGGCCATGTAGCAAATTACCTTTACTCTGGGGTCAAGCCGACTGCTGCAAAACAGCCGTTTCGTCAGAGCGAAAGCTCCTCTGGCCTTAGTCAGAGCAGCATCTATATGTCTGTCGAAATACAGATACTGATCCGTACGGATCCACCCACGGATGTATGCATTTCTGCATGTGCTCATTCAAAGCGGCAGGGATAGTGTCTCAGGCGAGATGAAGAACGAGTTCCCGGCGTAACCATCGCAACCGATATCATTTGTGGCTTTCCCACTGAATATCAGCATGAACCATATTCGGGGCAATATAATTTGCATACGACGGCTTCACCATGGTCAAATCTCGACCGCGTTGTAAAATATCACTAAAAAAAGGAACATACATACATATTTTAATATTTTGATATATATTGCCTTACCGCTTAAGACGTCAGCATCTGTATCGACAAACACTTTCATGTCCAATAATTTGAGAACTTCCTGACTGTGAAAACACAAAATACCCTCGAAAATGATAACATTTGCTCCGTACATTGTTTTGGTTTGCGTTTCACGGCCGTGTGTAACGAAATTATGAAGAAGCACCGCAACCTTGCGACTTTCTTTTAATTTTCGTAGCACATCGATCAGCAAATCGATGTCGGATGCATCGGGATGATCGAAGGTTGCACACAATCCTGACACAATTGATGGTTTTCTCTTTTTCCGGGCCCAGAAGTTTACAAACGGCACGAGTGCGAAGTTTGTCGGGTGGCTTCACAAATCGAAAAATCATTTGGGTTTTGGCTAGGGTGCAGTTGATGTTATAAAAATGGACAGTGTGATGAAGCCGACGCGCATTTTTGATTTCTCTTGACCTTGACCGATGGGGAAGTGTTTCATAATTCTTCTGATTTCCTGACAGAGCAAATGCACTAAGCCGGATTTCATATTGTTGTAGAAAACATCAATTATAAATATATAGGCTGGGATTTTGGGTGGAATATTGTTCTGAAAATAATAAGGTTGTAATACATTGAACTTTTCAGAGAAAAATAAATATACCTAGCCAACAGTGATCCTTTGCTTTGTTGCAAAGAATTCGTAGGTTCCTATACCAATAAATTATTTTTGTTTTGTAAATCTGACATTTGTCATTTTTGACAAACAAAACAACACAAAAAAACTGAGCACAGACGCCATATTGAATATTTTTTCACCTCTTTCACAGATTCACGGACACGTAAATTGAGAGAAAATTGAGAGACTCACCACAAAATTTTTTGGACGGTGATTTTTTAAAAAAGAGAACGAGTTGCGACTCTAGGTAAATAGGTTCTCTATGCTCGTGGGCGTTCTCGCAAGTAAGCATATAAGCTTTTTGTGGAGCAGCTCGACAATCCCAGATACGAATGGTCTTGTCAACAGAACACGATGCCAGTACACTCTTTTGATTTAGACTCTATTGCAAGTCTTCAACGGACTCAAGATGACCGACCAGTGGACGCTGGTCAACCTTCCATGAACCACCTTATCCTAGTGGTGACGAGATGTGTATGTCTCACCTTGAATTTAATAAACAATAAGAAAAGTTGTATTCACAATTTTCGTAAGTACTTACTTGCAACCCCGGTGGCTAAGACTCCCTGGGCCACTTGATTCCAATCCATTGTAAATCCTTCTTGCTGGTGTCCGGTGAACGTAAACATTGGCTTTACTCCTGCATTGGCCAGCTCTTCTTCGTACTGCTTCAACAACTGATCATCCTCCACGGCTTGAAGTTGTTTTGTAAGTTCACTCCATGAAGCTGCGAAAACACTATTGCCCAGCTTGCTTGCACGAACCCCATTAACACAGCCCTGATGCTTGATGCGAGCGCACGTCATTTGGGGTTTCTTAGCCACTTCATTGCCAAGATCTTCATCTTCGTCATCGTCCAGCTCCTCGTCTTCTTTATCGTTATTGCTACGCATGGAAAAGAGTTGCTTTCAGCGTTGCCGAAGTGGCCCGATCGGGCCATTTTGGCCCTATTTTGTTAAAATCGCCCGGTGGCCCGCAAATACTGAAAATGGCCCTCTTGAAGTACTGGAAACAAAAACAGAACATTGGTTTATATGCATTAAGATTTCAATTCTTTAGTGAGGATCACGAGTTCAATTTATTTATTTTGTTCACTAATAACTGTTCAGCTGATAACTGAAATTTTTTTCCGAGATCTTTGAGATGAAAATATGTTGGACTCGATTTCTCACTCAGCCGATTTGACGCCACTAGCACATGAATCACAACAATTTGTAAAGTAACCGAAGCTTTCTCACTGAGGAATCGGGAATTATGTTCCCCTAAATGATTTTGCCTCAGTCAAAGTGAAATTGAGATCTCAGTGAGATATTGTAAGGTAGAACTGGCCTATAAGTCTGCATTTCTGTAGTATCTCACTTCTCACTTGGTCATCTGACATTAACACTGGTTAAACTAGCGCCAAGTTTCATATAGATTATAATATAACTTTTTAAATCCGTGTGATTAGATACTAAGAAGTGCAAACACAGACACAATTTATTCTAAAGTTCTTCTAAAATATAAAAAAATGGAGTGCTAACCTGAACATCAGAAGAATTTATCAAATGAAATGTATTACAAATACTTAAAACTGGCGTCCAAAATGATTTTAAAAAGATGCTGTAATGCATTTACTTCATTTCTGTTTGTGGCCCTGAAAACACGAAAATGGCCCGATTTTTTTCAAGATTGGCCCGATTTCAAAAATAAAATCGGCAACGCTGGTTGCTTTCGTTTTTGGAAGAGTCCAAAAGCAGCAGTTTTTATTTTATTAAAGGCAAGTGACGTCTCTTTGAATTTATTTTTTTTTATTGAATTTTTATTGATACTTTTATGTTACAGTTGCTGTCTTGAATATAATTTTTTCTCTTTTGTGAAACTTCAAAATTTTAACCAGTAGTGTCAAATTTTAACCTGCTCCGCAGCTAGTTAAATTTTATTCACCATGCTAGTGTCAAAATTTAACCAAACGTCAAGTTTTTAACTGAATTCGCACAGGGCCTGATTCAAATTTTAACAGAATTTTAAATTTGTTTGAATTGGGAGCACTGTTTCATTTTACGTTAAAACAGCTGATACATGACACTTCCCACTGCATTGCTACTTGTAAAAATTAAAAATATTTCCACGGCAACACAAATTGTAAACAAAGCATTTCCTGAAAATTAATTTCATTAAATAGAAAAAATGGAAAGCAAAGATAATAGACATAAGGCGTAAGTGTTTAGTATCTTGGTTCTGATTCCAGAGAAGAGTTTCAAAATTTGTATATTATAGTAAACGTTCCAATATGAGACATCACAAGAAATCTTTTCATCGTAATAGTACCACTGGCAATGGTTCCTCGAGTTCGCAAGTTA
This sequence comes from Sphaerophoria taeniata, assembly GCA_943590905.1. Lineage (NCBI taxonomy): Eukaryota > Metazoa > Arthropoda > Insecta > Diptera > Syrphidae > Sphaerophoria > Sphaerophoria taeniata. The sequence goes on from OX016541.1 coordinate 71,862,093, forward strand.
TTCGAGGCGTTATCGATGTTGCAGATTCAAGTGATGACCGGGTTATTGAGCGACCGATATCATGGTCTCCAAAGGCTATAGACAGTGAAATGGAAATCGATACTGAGAATGAGCAAATGCGAGCGGCAGACTTTGAATTGCTAATGCAAATGCCAAACTCTGCTGAAGGCCATTTTAAGTTTAGCTCTGAAAAAAATTGGGATTCTGAAGACATGATCTTAGACAAAACCGAAGCTAGCGAGTACTTCACTTTGGATTTGAATCTCCTGAATGCTGGCCTTCAAACAATTCCCTTTTACAAGCGATTAGATTTTTCTCCATCGTGGTTTACAAAATCTCAGTTAAAAAATATGAACACCGCAGCCGAAAGTGCAGAGAAGCAATACCAAATTGTATTGGAAGAACATGAAAACAATCAGAAAGAAAAATTCAAAGCAGCTAAGAAAGCTCCCAGCCGAAGACCTAATAGTTCGGCTAATTCTACCAATTCCAAGGCAAATGAGGTTCTCAACGATAACGATAAAGAGTTGGATGAACTTTTGAGTCTAACGACAAATGGAGTAGCTAAAGCGAGCATTAATGAAGCTCAAACAGTTGAAGTTGAGCCCAAAAAATCAACTCCACCAAGTGAAACAAATAATGCTAAACCTATACAAGGCGCGGAGAGTCGAGAAGGAATTCAACAGTGGCTTGATGATGTCCTTGAAGAGTGATTTGTTTTGTTTTTTAAGTACCTTTCTGTATCTGATTCCTTTTTATATGCATAATGTTCCTGCACAAGTGCACTTCTTCTATTAGGAAAATAAAACCGAAAAAAATTGTTACACATCAATTCAGTATGTATAAGTATACGCGTTCTTCTTCTTCTTATGGTGGCGCTACAGTCCAGGTCGGACCAGGGCCTCACCCAACAAACATCTCCAGCCAGCTCGGTCCCTAGCTAGCTCTCTCCAGTTTCGCACGCCAAGTTGGTTCAGGTCCTCTACCACCTGTGTGGTCCACCTGAGTCGCGGTCTTCCTCTTCTGCGACGTCTTTCCGGGTTGGATTCGAAGACTCGAGCCGGAGCATTATTTTCCATTCGCTCAACATGACCCAACCATCTAAGTTGTTGGACCTTTACTTTTCTGGCTAGGTCAGTGTCGCTGTACAGCTCGTACAGTTCTTGATTGAATCTTCGTCTCCATTCTCTAGACAGGACCAGAAGAGTTTTTCTCTCAAAGCAGCCCAAAGCCTTTTCATCGGATGTTGTCATGGTTCATGTCTCTGCACCAAACGCTCCACTGACATCACGCTGTGTTCTTCCAATTATGTCAATGTCGTCTGCGTATCCTAGTAGCTGGACGGACTTTTGAAAGATTGTGCCTCTGGTGTTGACGTTGGAGCTTTGCACATTCTTTTCAAGAATGATGTTGAAGAAATCGCATGAAAACACATCATCGCCTTGTCTAAAACCTTTTTTGACATCAAAAGCGTCCGATAGGTTTTTTCCGACCATGATGGAACAGCGTGAGATTTCCATTGTCATCTTACACAGACGGACGAGTTTTTCTGGGATGCCAAAACTAGACGTTACTCTATATAATTGGTCTCTGTAGACGCTGTCATACGCGGCCTTGAAATCGATTTGAAGTTCCTGGGTCTTCTCCAAGATCTGCCGTAGGTTGAATATTTGATCGATGGTGGACTTTTCGGGTCTGAAGCCACACTGATAAGGATCTATCAGGTTGTTGACGAGGGGCTTCAAACGTTCACACAGCACGGGCAGACAAGATCCTATAGGCGATGTTAAGGAGACTTAAACCTCTGTAGTTGGTGCAGTTCAGGGGATCTCCTTTTTTGAGGATCGGGCATACGATGCTGAGATTCCATTAATCAGGCATGCTTTTCTCCGACTAAATTTTGCAGATGAGCTGGTGCATGCTCCTAACCAAATCATCTCCAGCTGCTTTGTACAGTTCGGCGGCTAGCCCGTCTGCTCCAGCGACTTTGTTCGACTTGAGTTTAGATATCGCTATCTTCACTTCGTCAATGTCGGGTGGGTGGAATTGTTGGCCTTCTGCACCCAAATTGAATGGTTCTGTTTTGCTGGCGGAGTTTTGCTCGTCATCGCCATTATACAGCTTGGAAAAGTGGTCTTTCCATATCCTCAGCACTGACTGCGTTTCCACTACGATGTTCCCATGATGGTCCCTACAGGCTTCGGTTCGGGGTGTATAAACCCTGGAGGTTTGTTTCACCTTTTTGTAAAACTTTCGAACCTCGTTCCTGTTGTGACATCCCTCTATCTCCTCGATCGCGCGCTTCTCATGCTCCCTTTGACGATGTTCACATTGGACTATTTCCGCCGACTTATTTTGAAGTAAGGCCAATCCGTCGTGTTCAAACACAAAAGTAGTGTGAACGCTCCAGACTCACTTTGACGTCTTATAGTTGTCATAAATTGACAATAGGCCAGTTCCACCTAACAACATCTCACTGATGTGGCTTTTCTTAGAACCAAGAAGAATTGCTACTGAAATTCAATATTTTTTGGCGTGTAAGAAATGTGCAAAAACGAATCAATCCCTTTTTTGAATGTCTTTGTCAACTGTTACATCTTTTTGTACAGAAAACTCAGAAATGTCAAACACGTTGTATATATGTGTAAAATCCGTGTTCAATTATGTGTAAATCCGTCTCCAAAAAGAGATTCAAGAGAAATCAATTCTTCGAGAAAAAAATTAAATTTCAGCCCAATTCTAAATATTCCCCGGGAATAGTACTCCCCGGGAGATGTGCTCTCCCAGGGAGTTCTTTCCCTTATTTTGAATTCCTCGGGAGATTATTTTTCCCTTCGAAAGCGGGAACAAAAATTCTGAATGTTCGAAACAGCTGTTTGGCAGTATTTGTCATATGAAACGAGAGGAAAGAGCTGCCAGAAGCTCTTAAAGATAAAAACATATGTGCAGAATTTCTGCGCAGCAAAATTAAAAATGCACAGGCTCTTATGGGAACAAATTCTGCATGCAGAACAGCGCTGCGTGATGTCTCTATTTCTAAATTTTCTGCCTATTTTCATTGCAGCCATAATTGAACAACAAAATTTTCCAAATAATTGCTATTTGGCAATACTCATATTGACACATTTTCGAAACTGTTGACAGTGCGTTTTATATCAAAATTCAAATTCAAATTGTCAGTTTGTAAAATAAAAATCAAATCAACAAAATATCGGAACAATCAAATGCAGTAATCTGTGCATAGAAATAGTCGAGCATTCACTTATTCAGCTCCAGACCTCCAGATGAAATAGCTGTCTGCAATTTGGCGTCGATCGCTTTAAATGCTTTCGTCACGCCACAGAAGAAATACGATTTTAAAGAAGTCACCAAAATAGTGACGAAAAAAAATCAACAAAATCATCGATTTCAACTAATACAGTGCTGGAGGCTAAGGAGTCCAATATGCGACATCGTCCAATTGGAATTGGAGTCCTAGGTAATGGCTGATGCTTTAATTACTATGCGTCATCCGTTCTAGAGTGAAGGCGCCCAGGAGCTCTGGAAGCCAGTTGCGAACTGACCGCTCTGAAGGAGAAAATCGTCAAGCTCTAGTGCTCGTGGCTCCTAAGCCAACAGCATCGACTGCGACAACGAATCCTTCGAACCGTACACTTCGAATATGTACAACCGACGAGTTCTGTCCGGCGAGTTCTAATCAGCATCTGCTTAAGGACCTAACTGAGCTGGACTTGTGAGACGATGACATGAAGAACGAAATTATAGCCAGTCGATTTTCTAAAGTATTGTGCATTTCTGAAATTATAGACACTAATTGCAATTCCTATTCTCTTGTTTCTATTATTTTAAGAGGACAGCTTTAAGGTCCCTTTGCGGTCCACAAAACCTTTCATTCTCTCTGTGTCCTACTTGAAGAGCATACAACCAAATCAATTGTCTATTCTTGACAATACTTGGCAGAGAATTACCTAGAGTTGAGACTCTAGGTAATACCTCCTCTATGCTCTGGAATCCGCAGGCGACATCTCCAGTAAATTCTACAACATTTGCAGCTGTGACTTATAAGGTGTTTTAGACCTATAAAATTATTTAAATTTAAATTTATGTTCTATGCAATAACAAAAACTTCCATTTTCGTTTATAATTCTCCAACAAATTTTCGGGGAATGATTAGGCGGGAGACGAGTAAAAATTTTCCCTATTTTTGGCATTAAGAATGCCTCCTTTTTCCCGGAGAATTTTTTTCCATTTTTCGAAGATTGGGAAATTTAAAAAGGAAATAATTTCCCGAAGACTTTTTGTTTGTAATAAGAGAGTAGGGAAAAGGGAACAAACTCCCGGGGAATTGGTTTTTAGAATCGGGCTGATTCAGCCCGATAGCTCGCAAACTATGATTCACCAAATTTCCAAACCTGGACCAATGGATAATTTGGTCTTAAGTACCAATTTGGTACATAGCTCAGAATTTGGTGAATCCTGGTTTAAGACTTGTAATCCTTTTCCCTTAGTTTCTGGTTTGCAGTATTTTTTAAAGTTCAGAAGCCGATAGCTAACAAACTATGACTCACCAAATTTCCAAACTTGGACCAATGGATAATTTGGTCTTAAGTACCAATTTGGTACATAGCTCAGAATTTGGTGAATCCTGGTTTAAGACTTGTAATCCTTTTCCCTTAGTTTCTGGTTTGCAGTATTTTTTAAAGTTCAGTAGCCGGTAGCTCACAAACTATGATTCACCAAATTTCCAAACTTGGACCAATGGATAATTTGGTCTTAAGTACCAATTTGGTTTATAGCTCAGAATTTGGTGAATCCTGGTTTAAGAGTTGTAATCCTTTTTCCTTAGTTTCTGGTTTGCAGTATTTTTCAAAGTTCAGAAGCCGATAACTCGAAAACTGTGATTCACCAAATTTCCAAACTTGGACCAATGGATAAGTCCGTCTTAAGTTCCAATTTGGTACATAGCTCAGAATTTGGTGAATCCTGGCTTAAGAGTTGTAATCCTTTTTCCTTAGTTTCTGGTTTGCAGTATTTTTCAAAGTTCAGAAGCCGATAGCTCACAAACTATGATAACACCAAATTTCCAAACTTGGACCAATGGATAAGTCCGTCTTAAGTACCAATTTGGTTCATAGCTCAGAATTTGGTGAATCCTGGTTTAAGAGTTGTAATCCTTTTCCCTTAGTTTCTGGTTTGCAGTATTTTTTAAAGTTCAGAAGCCGATAGCTCACAAACTATGATTCACCAAATTTCCAAACTTGGACCAATGGATAATTTGGTCTTAAGTACCAATTTGGTTTATAGCTCAGAATTTGGTGAATCCTGGTTTAAGAGTTGTAATCCTTTTCCCTTAGTTTCTGGTTTGCAGTATTTTTTAAAGTTCAGAAGCCGATAGCTCACAAACTATGATTCACCAAATTTCCAAACTTGGACCAATGGATAATTTGGTCTTAAGTACCAATTTGGTTTATAGCTCAGAATTTGGTGAATCCTGGTTTACGAGTTGTAAGACTTTTTCCTTAGTTTCTGGTTTGCAGTACTTTTCAAAGTTTAGACGCTGATAGCTCACAAACTGTGATTCACCAAATTTTAAAATTTGGAACAGATAATCAGAGCGTTCTTATTAACAATCTGGTACATAATTCAAAATTTGGTGAATCCTAGCTTAAAAGTTATAGTCCTTTTTTCACTTACTTCTATTAACAATCTCAAGAATGTAGAACGTTACGTTGCTCAGTATTTTTCACTTAAACTATACCAACTTTTATAACTCCGAATTTTTGTCCATGGGTGATTGAAGCATTTAAATGCTTACCCCGTGTACACATTAGATAAACATTTTTTTCTAATTTTCTTATGTCGTAATTTTTGGACCTAAATAACAAATGAAAAAACATGCGATAAGAAGTTTATCTCTTCCAGGACTTTACAAAAAAATTAATATAAATTTAGAATTAGAAATTCATGTTGTTATTTTTAGACTTTTTGCAAGTTATATCGTGACTTTTTCAAGCGAGAAAGTTGTTTTCTTTGGATTTGTTTTGAAAGAAACCTTAACTTAAGATTTCGGTTATCGTTGAGAAAAACAAACTACTTAATTTTGGTTTGCTGCACTAAGGAAATCAGGAGCAACTACTCCATTCATCCTCAACAGCTTACATCCATCACCTCAGTCTCCCTTCCTCACTTTGCATACAAAAACACCGACCATCGCACCTCCAATCTACAAATTCTCAATTTTCGTCCTCGTTCTTTGTTATTCGATGACACCAAGTGTTTCTAACATCGGATCCGACGGGTACCCAGTATAAATTCAATAAGCTAAGAGAGAATCATAGGAACATCCTTAAAACCTTATAGAGGTAATGTTTAAACTTGTTTATTGTAAATTGAATACAAGAATACACAAATCTTTTATGTATTTAACTTTAATGAAAAGTGTACACACTTGAGGCACTAATTTTAAATTCAACTTAGTTCTTCTATTATCATTACAAGGCAATACAACCGAAAAAACAATTAACAGCCCTATTCTGGCGCTGAGAGGGTCTCAAGTCTCAAATTTTTAAGACTAATTTTTTGAGAGGTTTTTTGTTAGGTGATCTCAAATTCGTATTCTGCAAATTCGGTCTTAAGAAACCTCTCAAAAAAATTCACCACAGGAAGGTAATTTTTTTTGTTTTGACAGGACTGTTTCTAATTAAAATGAAAAAGAATTCAAAACAGCAACAGATAAGTGGGAAATACAGTTTTAAAACAAAATAAAGAAAACTATGGAATCGATCGGTAAGAAATTAAATAAAACGTTCAATAATTTGTATTTCTATTAATATTTTTATAAATTGTATTAGGCACTCAAAAAAGTAAACGCACAACAAGGGAGCAACTCAGTTATTTCATCGAGTTTGCGAAGAAAAATCCAAAACTCCTTGCGAATAAAAACGATCCAACGAGTCCTAATCGGGTAATGGATCTTTGGAGTCAACTGGCGGATAATAAAACAAACATATAAAAGATAAAATATGATACTCGTACGTACTCGAATGACAAATGGCAAAGAAGATGGTTGATCGTCGTGCTGCTCTAGGTCATGAATAAAGTCTCAGCACAAAGTTTTGGGCAGCCGAAAAAATTTTGTGAATGTTTCCTCTTGAAGAGAAAATGGATCATTAATTTCTCTCAATTGTTTGAGCATTCTCCTCCGCTCCAATTTTAAAAATTAGTTAATTAAAAAATAAAAACACTATTCACTTTCTATAAAATAATAAAATTCTTACTTTTCATTCTCTTCCAAGAGATGTATTAAAATGAACATGTCCATATTTTGCCTTCTTTGTATAAAAAAAAACAAACGCAGTTGTGATGTGCCAAAGAGCAGATCTCAATTTTAAAGATTTTGAGATGCTAACAAGTTGAGAGGTTTTCGCCAGAATACCAAAAAAGTCTCAAAATAAAATTCACCCCGAGTTGAGAGGTCTTTATTTTTTGAGAGGTCGCCAGAATAGGGCTGTAAAACAGCATTAAAAAGATCATTTTATGATTATAAATGACGAACTGTGTGTTGTTGTTGTTGAGGCTGTGTCGGAAAGCACAAAGTATTTTGCTTTTGTTTTAACAGCATACATTATGGTTTTTACTTGAAGATCATGCTTTGGTTGAATTTGCAACCATCATTATCGGTGCTGGGCAACAAGAAGTACTGTGTGACGAGTTTTTTGGTTTCCTCGGATTTGGCATCGAGTTTCTTCGATTCTTAACAATCGTAATCGATTTGCCAGTCGGGAAAGAGACGGAATGGCAGTTCCTGGCGTCGCCAAGCCCCCACACAAAAGATCCTTGCGCATCTTATCCAAGCGCTGCATTGCTGGAACATTCCAGTGATCAGATTGCAAATTTTATTTACTGAATCAGATGGAGTAGTGTTCATAATCGAACTTCTCGAAGAAGTATGGAAGGGAATTGGCTTTTTTCTCGTTGGAGTAGACGCGTTTGAAGTCGTCAAAATTTAAAGTGCCCTTGGGCACGCCATCAAAGTGAACCTTTGATTTTGGTTCCTCTCCGTTCATGTTTACCGTGCTTTACATTTTTCTTGAAGATCATATCGCATGCAGCTTTCCTGAAAATAGAAATAAAGCGTATAATTGAAAAGTTATTTCAGAAAAACTTACCAAAAAGGAAATCCCAATCAATTCAAAATATGAAATTAAAAAATTTATTGACAACTGTCATTTTAAATTCACAAAATGACATTCCGAATGACTCCGAATTGTTCAGGGATGTTATCGTTTTGATGACGTTACGTCATTTTGAAATTGCGTTACGTAATTGTTTATAATTTTTAATTTGTTAAATAACTAACAAATTAAGATTCACTAAAGCGTGCTTTACACGATATGGATTTTTCATATGGACTGTCACTTTTTCCATATGGAAAATTATACAAATCGTGTAAACGTATTAAGAATCCATATCGAAATACAGATGAAAATTCCATATGGAATTTTTTCATTTAGAACTGTTTCTAAATTTCATCTGTATACAGACGAAATCGGATTTCTTAAACGGCAAAAAAAAGTTTACATTTAAACATGGAGAGCGCAAAAAAAGTGGAGTTGTTCTATTATTTTGTGTTTTTCATAAAAAAATAATAATAAAACACATTTAAGGTGTTTTGGACAAAAAAATGTTTTGAAACTACAAACGAAAAATCCAAATCGTCTAAATGCTTTTCTGATTTTACAAACAAAATCCAATTTGACATACAAATGAAAATACATTTGGAAATAAAAAGTGACAGTTACGATCGATTCACTAAATTCAGGCGCATCTTTTGGTGCTGCTAAGTATACGCCTTACGTTATTTTGTTAATAACTTTTAAACTATGATTCACCAAATTCTAAAATTGATTCACTAAATTTCACCAAATTCTCACCTAATTATTTGCATCAAAAAAATTGAAATTCCTCACAAAGTGCTGCTAAGTATATGGCGGTATGCAATGGAGCATTTTTAGTTCAGACATCGACACTTCGTATTTTTGAAAGCTGAAATAACATTTTTTTTATTAATAAATAAAATATTTAATTAATTATTCAAAATAAAACTTTCCATCTTTGCCTGAGCGACGTGTTTCCTCCGCCATTTCAATTGTTTTGAGAAAAACACGCTTGCGCTCAGCATTTTGTTCATTATGCTCGGTCTCTTTTTTCTGACCGCGGTTTCGAACTCTGAACACTCAGAATCAGTGCTCTGAACGCAAAAAGTAACACAACTTTGATGCTCTGAACACTCTGAACTAAAAAAGAAACACAATTTTTCGTTTGGCAGTTCAAGCTCTGTGCAGATGTAAAAAAGAAAAACGCCTAATAAAACGATTGTAGTTACAGAACACAAACTTTTCCAGGATCGTTAACGAGGGAACAATCTGTTTCATTTTTTAACGATTCGCTAAATTAACGACTGAGATACAGAACCGGGGCACAGATGTAAAAAAGAAAAACGCCTAATGGAAATCGCTTTTGACCTTTCAGCTGAAGGCTGAACACTGCTGTCGCATTTGGCGAATTGTCAAAAACTCGTTTTTTGTTTTGACAGAATCAGAAGATACAATTTTGTTGGTTACGTTTTTCTAGACCAAAATATATTTTTAGCGTTGTTTGGTTTAAATTTATATTATAAAAATGATTTCACTTACAAGTTCCTTAAGGGCGACAAATAATTTTTCTCGTATATTCACCAACTCAATCAGGTAAAAATTCTATTCATGTGTTTTTTGTTCCTTAATCAAAAAGTACATTCTTGACTTTAGACCGGGAGGTGGTGTCCAATACCAACCAGTAGCTGGATTAAAAAATCTTGAAGAAAAAGTTGGACTTCCACCGAAACCAAAGAAGCCACTCACACCATTCTTCCGCTACATTAAAAAAGTACGTCCCACAGTTTTGGCCGAACATCCAAACAGTAAAGCGACGGATGTTATAAAACAAATTTCCAAACAATGGGAAACAGTTGATCCCGCGCTTAAAAAGAAATTCCAAGACGAATATCAAAAAGAAAAGACAATCTACGTTGAAACACGGGCTAAATATGATAGCCAAATAACCGACGAACATCGTTTCGAAATGAAACAATTAAAAGAAGAAAATAATGCCGCTAAAGAACGTCGTATGACAAAGAAGCGCATTGCTCAATTAGAGCGACCTAAAAAACCAGCGTCTGCGTTCCTATTGTTTGTTTCCAAGGAGAGAAAAGCAACACCTCAAAGTCCTAATCAAACGTATCGAGAATGGCATTCTAGCATGACTCAGAAATGGTCTAAACTAAGTGATGCTGAAAAGGAACCGTTTCTTCAAATGTTCCGTGATAAATTGGTCAAGTACAAGTACGGTCGTTTTTCTTATGTAATTGATTCCTTGATTTTAAAATTGAAATGTTCTCTTTCCCTTTTTCAGGGAAGATCTTGCTGTTTGGGAAGAGAAAATGGTTCGTCTCGGCAACACGGATGTTGTCCGGCATGAAATTCTTGTAGATCCTGCTACTCAAAGCAAATCTAAGCCCAAGAAATAGATGTTTCCTAAGTGCAACATTGTTAACAGGATGAATATTGTCATATTTTCACTTTTGTTTTTTTTTTTTTTTGAACTTAATTTTCTTTACTTTAACTTACGTAATTTTTTTTTAACAAGAACCGCCAATAAACACATAAATGGACTGAATTGGTAGATCTGTGCATCATTATCATTTAATGGTAATCTGTTTATATTTAAAAGTTATTGTATCAACCGGCAACATTAGTCTAATATGCGCGCATGCCCCCACAGAAGAGAAAAAGGACGACACCAAAGACGAATCCTACGAGCTCCTCGACAAAACATATGAGCAAAGTCCTAGATATGACATAACAATTGTCCTCGGCGATTTTAACGCAAAGTTGGGAAAAAAGCACATTTTTGGCGGAACAGTCGGAAAGCACAGGCTGCACGACACCACTTCCGATAGCGTATTCAGGCTGATCGATTTTGCTACGGGACGAAATGTTGTGGTAGCAAGCACCTGGTTCTCACATCTCAACATCCATAAAGGTACATGGAGGTCTCCTGATCAATCAACCGCCAACCAGATTGATCACATTGCGATCGACGGAAGGCACTTGTTTAGCATTCTAGATGTTCGAACTTTCCGAGGAGCCAAAATCGACTAGGACCACTACCTCGTCGTAGCCAAGGTAGTGCTACGAATATCCCGACAACAGCCAAAACAAGGAAATGCTACAAGAAAATTCGACGTCGGACGGCTACAATCACAAGAGATCGCCAGATCCTTCTCTAATCGAGTGTCAAGTAACCTCTTAAGGAGTCCTATGCCGCCAACATCAAGTATCGAAGACCAGTGGCAACATTGCCAGAAAGCAGTTAGAGACGCCGCCTCTAATGTGCTGGGTTTCATAGAGCCACTAAAACGAAACCTTTGGTTTGACGAAGAATGCAGGCAGGCCCATGCAGCCAAGCAGGAGGCATACAAAGCGGCGCTGCATAGAAGGACAAGAGCTGCTCGTGAGCTCTACGAGCAAAAGAGGAGAGAAGAACGCCGGCTTCTCAGGAGAAAAGAGAGAGAGCATGAGAAGCGATCGAAGATGTTGAGAGAGCCAACAGCAGGAATGAAGTTCTGAGGTTTTATCGGAAAGTAAAACAGCTGGCTCAAGGTCATCGAGCAAGAACCGATGCCTGCAGAGATAAACAAGGGAACATCATAGTAGAATCGCAGTCAATACTGGGAATTTGGAAAGACCACTTCTGTTGACTGTATAACGGCGACGACGAACAAAACCCCGCCGTCAGACAGGAGCCTTTTATCGGACACGATGATAGCCAACAATTCCGTGCACCCAACCTAGAGGAAGTGAAAACAGCAATATCACGGCTGAAATCAAGCAAAGCCGCTGGAACAGACGACTAGCTTCCGAGCTGTTCAAAGCAGCAGGCGACGGTCTAGATAGGAGCATGCACCAAATCGTCTGTAAAATATGGTCGGAAGAATGCATGCCCGATGAATGGAACCTCAGCATTGTTTGCCCGATCCTGAAAAAGGGAGATCCTCTAAACTGCGCCAACTACAGAGGAATCAGGCCACTTAACATCGCCTACAAGATCCTCTCTGCCGTAATATGTGAACGTCTGAAGCCTTTGGTCAACAATCTGATTGGTCCTTATAAATGTGGTTTCAGACCAAGAAAGTCAACCATCGGCCAAATTTTAACTTTGAGGCAGATCCTAGAAAAAAGGTCAAGGTCCAAAGATTCAGATGGCTCGGTTATTTAGAGCGGATGGACACCAATGCTTCGGCCCGGAAAGCCTTCGACACTATTGCCGTGGGACGTAGAAGTAGAGGAAGACCGCGACTCAAGTGGAAAAGAACCTCAATCAATTTGGAGTGCAACAGCTAGCTAAGGGCCGAGTTGGCTGGCGGAGTCTGTTGATTGAGGCCGAAGTCCACACCGGACTGTAGCGCCACCTTAAGTAAGTATAAACGGTGTACAACAGCCACCAATCGATTGGGTGACATGGCTGCAAGGTTGCCTTGTTACTTTGTGTAAGTTCATAAACGCATCACTGCAGTCATGATGCACAATCATTCAAAGTCAAACGTTCACAAACGTAAATTTTTGCATCATTTTTCTCGTCAACTGTTCACTATTACAAACTGATGCGCAAAAAGTAAACAAAAAAGCATCACTGCTATAGACTGATTAGTTTTTGATTCCATATATTATTTTGCAAATATGGAGAAGGAAAACGAAAATTTAGTATAATTTAATAGCAATTATATAGAAACTTAATATTTATTGAAGATTCTTTTGTTTTTTCCATCATTAATAAATAAAAGAAAAAAATGTGTTTTTAACGTCAAATAAATAATCGATCAGCATCAGCATCGCATAAACAGCAGTGATGCGTAATCACTGCACAGAAATTTGGCGTTTGTGAACTTACACTTTGATTCCAATTGGTTCCCGATGGCCCAGCTCTTAAGTCTTGTGTGGGCTATTTCCACAACTGACTGCCCCTAACGATATCCCTAAAAAGCAACACCATCTTATCCTGTAATCATTTTAATGGTCCAGATAAGGGCCTTTAGGGGACATCTTAAGTTTTTATTTTATTGAAATCCACTTATCCAGGAAAAAGATTTGTTTATTAGTTTTGAAAATGAAAAACAAAACAGAGAAAAAAATGCTTAAAACAGAACCTGTTGACGGAAATGGTGTTGAAGCTTATTAGCTCTGACACCCAACTTCATCTGCCACTTAGCCTGAACGCGTTTCATCAAATGAATATCTCGGGCTTTGCGAGCAGCAGCTTTTTGTTCAGTCGCTGTCCATCCCAAAGACCTATATTGTGAAAGAACCTTGTGTAATTTCCGATCAGATTTATGAACAGTAACAGCCCGGTTAGGATTCAATCTTTGTTTGTAATAGCGCAACAATGAACGATGACCTATTACAGCTCCAGATGGCAGAACCAACTGATATTCATCGCCATCAAGTAAATCAGGAACAAATTCTTCATCGATGTCCATGCCATCTTTCTATAGATAAAATCAAGCATTAAACATGTGCTTTTATATAAATTGCAAATCTTACATTGTCCGGGTAGCTCGAACTATAATCATAGAATTCAGTATATTCAGCTAGGGCGATGCCTTCGTGCAACATTTGGCAGTGACCTTTGTCAATCATGTGTTTTCTAACAGCATCAAGAGTATAGAATGTTTTGCCACGGTCGTTGCACCATAAGCAGATAAAATGATTGCAAACTTTGTCGCCCAAATAAAACAGAAGTCCTTCCAGATCTGTACAGTATTCAGCATCAGGAATGAAGAAAGAGTGCGCAACAGACATGTGTTTTAGGTTTTCAACCAAATCTTCGCTATGCTCATCGCAAAATATGCAATTATTGTCAGCAATCGGATTCGGTCCAACGTCTTCCCATTCATCGGAGTCAATCTGAAGATAAAGAAAAGTCACATTATGCGTTCTATTATTTTCATTTGCAGCCTTTAAGCCTTTAACATTTGTTACTTGTTTGTGCCTCAAAACTCAAAATATTATCTTACCTCCTCAATGGACGCATCTTCTTCCACGTTCATCGGTTGTGCTTTTGGTTGAACAATACATTTCGTTGTTATTTCTTTCGATTCTACATTGATATCATTGAACTTTGTTAAATTGTCTTTGTGTTTTTTGCTGTTCAAATGGTTGTCGTGGGAAGATGCGCTAGAAAATTGTTTCCTGCAAGCATTGCAATAGAGGCTAGTTTGTTTTTCTTCTATCGCGGCTGTGTCTGCATTACGCATTTGAATAACACGATTTTGGAATTCGTCAGCAGTAACTGGGGGCAACTCCGCAATTCTTCGTTTTAGATTATAACGATGCCAATCATTTTTGTAATGTTCTCGATGAAAATCGGCATTGGCAAACTTGATGTTACAATTAATGCAAGTCAAAGCTGGTGAAGACATTTTGCTTACTTTAAATTTAATGAATTTGTGAAATAAAAACAATAAAATTGAATTTTCTATTTTCAAAGTGGCACGTTTCACGTTTTTTTCTTTCCTGCGTAACGAAATTTGCACAGACACCACACAGCACAGCAGGGATGTCAAAATTTAGACTTTGACGTTTGACATTGACATATATTTAATGAAAAAATTTAACGGACTGGAAGTTATTAAGGGGCCGTTTATAGTTGATGAGAAAGGCGGATCAGAAAGAAATTTTATTTTCCAAATCTAACCACCTTACTGCTATTACACCGTACACGAAGTCGTGACTCTTCTTCGAATTCTCTTTTGTCCTCTGAGTCGAACACTATTACACCATGACTGTTAAGTCATGACTCAATTTTTGCAACATTCTTGAAATGAATAATGAAGTGAAAAACGTGAAGAACGTCAGATATGAGGCGTATAAAAAATTGCCAGCGACTCATCGGGCAAATTATTTTCCTTTTCGAATTTTGTATGTTGTATCCCTCTTGCACCAACATAGTTCATGAGTCATCTTGTAATAGCAAGTATATTATCATGACCTAAATTGGTGTCCCGAAGCAATGGGCTTACTTCAACAGTCCTCATTACAATGTTTCGAAACATTATTGCAAGTTCAGAGGTGCGTTTTTGCGCTGACTATAATCAACTATAATCAACAATGGTTGACTATTTCTCGTTTTTGCACGCCAATAGTTACGATTCGTAATCACAATTGTCGTTTTTGCGGTCTGTGTTGATGTGTCAAATCGTAACTATCTCTAACTATTTCCAATCCATCTCAGGAGGTGAGTTGAAAGTGGTTGGTGTGTCAAAGTGTGACACAAAAACTATAGTCAACTATCGTCAGCGCAAAAACGCACCTCAGCGATTGTGTTTCGACATCGTAATGAAGACAAGGGAAAACAACCTCCAAATCCTGCGTCGGATTTATTGGGTCATTGATTGAGTTTCAATCGAGAAGTATGAATATGTTTTGTTTGTGGTGTGCGAGACATCCACCAAGTGAGTCGTTTTAAGTAAATAAATTGACAAGGACATTGACATTTCATAGTACATCGCACATGAATGTAACGAACTACAGACACGTAGCAGCACTGGTGAACAAGACATTAATACAACAGAGAGAGACAGATAAACACATAGAAAGAAAGCACACATAACAGAAACCTACGTGGCTCAGAGGAGGAGATTTAGAGTTGTATTGTCTCATGTTATTGCACAGGTGTACGTCGGGTGACTTCACGACTACGTAGATTTAGTTGCGAAGTAACAAAAGGCTTTGGAAACGGACGGAAAGACGGATACACTGATGACGACCCAAGCAAATGTATTAAGGACAACGAATTTCGGATATGCACGTGGAACGTTAGGTCCCTTAATAGACTCCTTGCTGCCGAACAATTAGCGGAGACCCTCAACTGCTACAAAGCAGACATCATCGCTATCTACGAATGCTATGACATGAAAATATTGTCCTCGGCGATTTTAACGCAAAGCTGGGAAAAGAGGACATCTTTGGCGGAACAGTCGGAAAGCACAGCCTGCACGACACCACTTCCGATAACGGATTGAGGCTGATCGATTTAGCTGCGGGGCGAAATGTTGTGGTGGCAAGCACCTGGTTCCCACATCTCAACAGTCAACATCCATAAAGATACATGGAGATCTCCTGATCAATCAACCGTCAACCAGATTGATCACATTGCGATCGACAGAAGGCACTTGTCCAGCATTCTAGATGTTCGAACTCTCCGAGGAGCCAACATCGACTCGGATCACTACCTCGTCGTAGCCAAGGTAGTGCTACGAATATCCCGACAACGGCCAAAACAAGGAAATGCTGCAAGAAAATTCGGCGTCGGACGGCTACAATCGCAAGAGATCGCCGGATCCTTCTCTAATCGAGTGTCAAGTAACCTCTTAAGGAGTCCTATGCCGCCAACATCAAGTATCGAAGACCAGTGGCAACATTGCCAGAAAGCAGTTAGAGATGCCGCCTCTAATGTGCTGGGTTTCACACAGCCACCAAAACTAAACCCCTGGTTTGACGAAGATTGCAGGCAGGCCCATGCAGCTAAGCAGAAGGCATACAAAGCGGCGCTGCATAGAAGGATAAGAGCTACTCGTGAGCTCTACGAGCAAAAGAGGAGAGAGGAACTCCGGCTTCTCAGGAGTAAAAAGAGAGAGCATGAGAAGCGTCAGATCGAATATGTTGAGAGAGCCAATAGCAGGAATGAAGTTCGGAGGTTTTATCGGAAGGTAAAACAGCTGGCTCAAGGTCATCGAGCAAGAACCGATGCCTGCACAGATAATCCAGGGAACATCATAGTAGAATCGCAGTCAATGCTGGGGATTTGGAAAGACCACTTCTGTAGACTGTATAACGGCGACGACGAACAGTGGAACATGCACCAAATCATCTGTAAGATATGGTTGAGGAATGCATGCCCGATGAATGGAACCTCAGCATTGTTTGCCCGATCCTGAAAAAGGGAGATTCTCTAAACTGCGCCAACTACAGAGAGAGAGAATCAGTCTACTTAATATCGCCTACAAGATCCTCTCTGCCGTAATATGTGAACTTCTGAAGCCTTTCGTCAACAATCTGATTGGTCCATATCAATGTGGCTTCAGACCAGGAAAGTCAACCATCGACCAAATTTTCACTTTGCGGCATTTAACTAATGAAAATGCACAAATCGACAAAAATATGTTGCATATCGTCCCGGAATAAAATTTACAGTTTTGGAATGCTTTTTAACTGCCCATTCCAAAAACGTGGACTTGCCACCCCTTATTCGGTGCGAAGCCCGTGGCAAGTCGCTTTGAATGGCGCGACATTCGTGGAAAATATGTCACATCGCGTCCCGCCTTGAAATTTTGCTAGAATTTTATCTCAATGTTTGTAAACTAAAGGCGTGAACTTGCCAGCGCTAATCTGTTGCAAATCTTAACTTACCAGCATTCAAAGTTAGCACGCGAATAACGAGAAAAACGAGATAATAATCTAAATAATTAAATTAAGTGTTTTTAAGTCACAATGAGGTGTGCACTAATACACACCTAGCACCAATACCCTTCTCTGTTCCATTATTCCCATTAAGGATTGCAATGAGTGTAGAAAAAATATAAAGTTCACGCCTTAATGAATAAATCAGTTCGTTTTATTAACAATTAACTTTAATTAAAAAAAATTTGTTACTATCATCGCCTTATCAGTGTCAGAATCATCACTAGACGAAATAACAACGTCAGAGTCATCATTATTTAAATTGTCATCATCTGCAATGCATAGAACATCTTCAACATCGAGAGGTGTTGACTCGCCGACAAACCAACGTGGTTTAAAACCTCGTTTTCAATCAACCAACCACAGTCTTCCGCGGAAAAGTTTACGCAGAATGCATCTGTCGCATTCAACCACATTCAATTTACAAACACTGTTCTCAAGATTTTTTGTTTCAGAGATTTCCAGCAAGGCGGTATTCTACTGGAATCGAAACTTTTCAATTCCTTCATAAATTTTTCATTGTCCTTCGTTCTACCGTATTTTTCTGGAAAAGCTGAGATCGTACATTGTTGACACTGTACCTTTCACGCTATGCATACTTGATCGTAACTACGACTCGTGTTTTTGGAGACGTCAACCAAACTGACATTCCAGGAACTTTACTTAAATTTCCCAGTAAAATGATTAGAATATCAGTTTCTATCCCCAAAAGTCTACCAAAGATATCGGTCTCCATTTTGAGCAAAGCTGTTTTGCCTCTACCACTTCTTCCAACTTTCTTCTTCACACACTGAGATGCAAAATTAATGATCTTATTCCGTTTGATAGAGTTTTCGAAACTGACAGGTTTTGTGTTAACATTTTTCATGAAAATTAATTTATGATTTTTGCCAAGAGACGCAGTTGCCCGTAGCTTAGTTGGTTAGTGCGTTGGCTGCTAAGCAGAACGTCGTTGGTTCGAGTCCTACTCAGGCCAAGTTTTTATTTCATCTTTCACGGGTACTGCCTCTTTCGAAGACCTGACAAATCTTCCAAGAGTATCAATCTGTCATGAAAAAGTGATTCTCAACTTTGCCGTTCGGAATCGGTGTTAAATTGTAGGTCCCCTCAATTCTTCACACGCACTCAGAGAATTGTTGATGAGAGTAAGCCACTTAGGCCTTGGCTCTTCAAGAGCTGTCGCGCCACTCTATTTATTTTTTTTTTGCCAAGAGACACAACAAGTAGTTAATAACAAGTATTTTACTTTTTAATTCAAGAGTTTCATACAAAGAGAAGGATTCAGTAAAGGACAGATGTTTAGCTAATAAAGAAACGATTGACTTAAAAGTCTAAAAAATCTCGAGACGATCCTTCCTACTTTATCCCTGGTGAAGTTTTATTTGAGGCAGATGATCGAAGAAAAAAGATAGCTCTAAAATTTATAAAACATGAGGTTTTTAAAAATAACAAGATTACAATCTATACCAAAAAACGTAAAGTTCACAAGCAAAAAGTAAAGAAAAAGCGTATACAATTAAAATATCTATAAAAAAACACGTATACGCCCCAGTGTACATTTTATTGCATCTGGGGCCCTATTCTTGAATCAAAAAAATAAAATATCGCATAAATTTTCGTATGCGAGATCAAAAATAGTATTCTTGAACGCTTTTCGAACGCTGTCAAACGTCTCGTATACGAAAATTATCGAATGCTTCATCTCGAGTGGTCAGACCCACTCGGGTATTTAAATTAAATTGAAGATTTTTTTTTTTCAAATAAAGAGCAATGGTATCTACCAAATCGCAAACAAACAATTTTCTGTGAACTTGAAATTTTATCAAATTTTCAAACAAATTCAATTCCGCTTTATGGTCATTTATGTAAGTCATTTTTTGGACTCAACAAAATTCAGGTACACTTTACACTAGTAGTTGGAACTTGGAAGTCAAGAATAGAACGTGAGAAGAAACGATTCGAAGTCAAAAAGTGGAATGCAGTTGCACTTTGGGCATGGGACATCTTTGTCGACAATTGTGCCATTTGTCGCAACCACATTAAGGACCTCTGCATTGAGTGCCAGGCAAATCAGGCATCGGCCACCAGTGAAGAGTGCACCGTTGCTTGGGGAGTTTGTAATCATGCTTTCCATTTCCATTGCATCTCCAGGTGGCTGAAGACCAGACAGGTATGCTCTTTGGAGAGAATGGGATTTCCAGAAATATGGTCACTAATAACGATGTCGTCGCTGTTTATTCATAAACATTTGTTTTTTACTTTTCCGCCTTTTGCGAGCTATTTTGATTTAAAATTTGTCTCTGCGAGGATTTATATATTCTCTTGGAAATTCTGTGGAAAAAGAAAATAAAACATTTCTTAACTCTAATTAAAGAACTCTCAATGATTCTCTCTCAATGTTGAAATTTTTTTTTTGAAATTTGAATGTTTTGCAAACATCAATTAATTCTTTATGACAAAGTGTCAACTGAATTGACAAGACAACACAAATCAGCATATTGTTTTCTTTTTTTTTGCCCTTAAGTGGGAGGGAGAGAAATGGACTCTTAATTTTGACAATGCGTTGCCATCTCGTATACGAAATTCATCGCATGCACAAAGTCGTGTACGAGTCAATTTGGTTCAAGAATACCACTCTGCTTTCGCATACGAGATTCAGTATGCGATAATTATCGTATACGAAAATTTTCGCATGGTTTCAAGAATAGGGCCCCTGTTGTTTTCAACAATAAGTTACGTTCATATTTAAACTTACCAACATAATTCATAACATACTTTTGCAATACCACTGGAATTCTTTCTTGCTAGTAAACCTAAATAGACGATTTCTGGTTTTTAAAAATAAATTTATAAATATATATGTTATATGATATGTTATTGCCAAGGGGTATCAATAGAGTTGCCGAATAAGTTGTTGGAAAACATGTGGTCATAAAACATATAATAAGAAGTCACCAACATAAGCTATGTGGATCTTAACTCATCATACATTATTTCGTTTGTCTCGTTATTCGCGCGCTAACTTTGAATGCTGGCAAGTTTAGACTTGCAACAGATTAGCATTAGCGCTGGCAAGTTCACGCCATTAGTTTACAAACATTGAGATAAACATTCTAGCAACATTTCAAGGCGGGACGCGATCTGACATATTATCCACGAATATCGCGCCATTCAAAGCGACTTGCCACGGGCTTCGCACCAAATAAAGAGTCCACGTTTTTGGAATGGGCAGTTAAAAAGCATTCCAAAACTGTAAATTTTATTCCGGGACGATCACTGATCTCTATTATAACTGGATAGTGGATAGGAACAAAAAGTTTGACTCCCATAGAAGACTGTTATAAGTGTAAAGGTACCATCCAGGTATAACAGTTATACCAAAATATAACACTTCCCCACTGACAGCTGGAAAACAAAAAGAAAAAACATAACGCAGGTGAATAGTGGTTTGCCTGATAATGGCTTGGTTATCAAATGCACCATTTGCAGTGGATTGTTTTTTGAGACCCAAACTGCATTCAGCCACTTTTGCATCCATTTTCCCGACACCGTGGAGGATGAAAAGTTCGAAGAGGCTCCAGAATTTCCTTACGAAAACCATCTCGATGACGCCGGCGAACTGATTAGCAACGATCTCCTCGTAAGTATTCCTGTGACTTCGTTTTCCTGTTGGTAATTTTCGTGTCTTAGTTGAGTACAGGCACCAAGCCGCAGACCAATCTCAAAATGGTTATTCTCAGTTGTGTCCTGCAATGTGAGTTCTGCGACATGATCTTCTCGGAGGTGTCCTACCTGTTCGTGCATTCTGCTTGATATCGTCCGGACAAACAATTCTAGTGCTCTTCGTCCGAGATCCGTGTCGCCACTTCAAAGGATATTTTCCTCCACTGGCAAGCCGAGTGTGTATTCTCCCGAGAGAATGTCAAGCGAGGCTGTTCTTCACAACGTTACTACGTGTGTAACGTGTGCGAGAACAAGTTTGGGTCATTGGAAATTCTCCACGAACACAGGTAATCCGGTCCGGTCCATCGAAAAGGCAACCTAATCATACAGCGAAATCATTTCAAAGGTATATAGCGTATCATTTCTTTCGAAGAGAAGACGTCAAATCGAAAAAGCTTGTGCTTCCTTGTTGTTGAGTACTGTGATTGTTCCTTTGAGACTGCGGCCGAAATTGTCGACCATTTCGAGGAGAAGCACGTCAAGAAGACCAAACGTGAACCGACAGCCAAGTTCCGTCAGTATTTGTGTGACATTTACGGCAAGACATACACGCAATCCAGTCATCTGTGGCAGCATCTGAGATTTCACAAAGATAAGAGTGGTAGGTAGCCAGTTTTCAATTGATTCTGACCGAACAAGGATTTGAGAGTGATTTCTTTTTAAGGTGTAAAGCCATTTGCATGCAAGGAACCCGGCTGTGCCCGTAAATTCACAATCCGTCCCGATTTGAATGACCACATCCGGAAATGCCATACCGGCGAACGACCCTACCACTGCCTGTACGGTTCGGTCTTCTACCAGCACCGACTTATTCATCGCGGCGAACGGCGCTATGGCTGTGATGAATGTGACAAGCGATTCTATCGCGCCGATGCCCTGAAAAACCATCTTCGTATTCACACGGGCGAGAAGCCGTACGGCTGTTTGTTCTGTACGAAGTACTTCCGTCAGCGCAGCGATCGTGACAAGCACACCAGAGCTCGCCATTCGAGTTTGGATGCCAACGCTAGCCTAATGATGCAAATTCGAAAGATGCAACTGGAAGCTTCCGCCCGAGCCGCTAACAACAAGAATTCGGCAACGCCAGCCGAGGAAGTTCTAATGCTGGGCAATATTGCCTTCCCGAAGAGTATGTTTAACCCACTGCTGGCCGACATCGATGCTCCGGGCAATGCTTCGGAATGAGACTAGTTTTTCATCGGATTCAAAATTTTATTTACATTGTTGATTGCCTTAATTTTAACTTAACTTAATTTAAAAACTACTTGCCGTCCAGATGTAGCAGACGGTCTGTGCCTTGCGTTGTTCCTGCAGAATGCCCAAATGTCGGAGCATTGTAATTTTATTTTGTGATTTCTTGTCGAGCATTTTCCTGATTTTTCGCGATTTGTCGCCTTGGGTTATGAAATTCTGACCTGTTCAATTGTTTTTCGTTAATAAAAAAAATCGTCAACAAATGAATTGAGTTTGTGCCGGCTTACCTGGGAAGTAGGAGGCTTGTTCTTTGTACACTTTCCACAGGTCTAAGTCGACGTGGTTTCGAATGCAGTCTCTGTGGCGGTGCAGCAGCTGGTATTTCTCATTAAAACAGGGAACTAGGACGGTGTCGAGGAAGTTCTTGAGTTCGTCGACGGTTTCACGGCCTCTCATGTACCTATGGATAAAGTGGTGCAGTTCTGAGTTTATTGGGCTGAGAACTCAAAGCTTACTTTGGAATTGATTCGAACATTTGGGTTGTTATTTCAGCCGCGAAGTCCATAAATTGAAATGGCACTGGAAGAGGTTTGGTTTTCCTAACGAAAGGCGATTGCAGGTATTCCTCGAGGTACATTTTGGTCTAATAACGAAGTATTTGAATGGATTTTGAAGAGAACTACGAAATCAACTTACTTCCTTGGCCCCCTTTTGAACCGACTTAAGCAAAAGATGTGATTTATTATTTGTATCAGTGACAGTGACCTCCGGACCAGCACTTGGATAGCGTTTTCTTGAACGGTCGTCGTTTCCATTAGCGCGATTATCTCGTTCGGCTTTCCGTTTTTTTATGAGAATGTCAAGAACCTGTAGCTGTTGGGCTTGCATTTTCTGCATACATTTGATGTTCCTTCATTGCTGTTTCAAATTCGAATTTCATGACCAGTTCCTGGATGTGCGGTTCAATGTTGTCACGACGAAGATGTAAGGATATGAACGATTCGATGAGTTTGATTTTATAGTAGGTTTTTTCGGATTCTTTGAGAATTTCTTCCATTTCTTTGTTTTTCTTCAAATATTTAAATTTGAAAAAACAAAAGTCGTTCTGTAATTTTTTTTTTTGCTGTGTACAAACGTCACTTTTTTTGTTGAACATCGCTTCACTCTGTCTCACTTTTTCGGTTTATATAGAAAGAGATGCACAAGTGTAAGAGTACCATGTCAAAATCAATAGGAGCCAAAAAAAGTGTTATAATTTGTATGGAATCCACTATCCAGTGTATTATAGAGATCAGTGGGGACGATATGCAACATATTTTTGTCGATTTGTGCATTTTCATTAGTTAAATACTATGATATCGCACCACTTAAAATCAGGCAAGTCGGTGGTTTGGATTTGGAGTAACCCCAGACACCAACAAATGATTTTTCAACATTTCGTTTCGGGACGACACATGTAGAGTGGGATCGAGCAGCCGTCTCTTGGACTATTAAGATACACAAAAAAAGAGAAGAGCAATTAAAGACTTTCAATATCAACAGAGAAGCGGGCTTTTAATTTAGCTAAAACAAAATTATATTAGATTGAGCATTACATTACAGGTCAACGAATGAATTCCTATATGAGATAGCTTCAGAGAAAAATCGAATAAGCAGTTTACAACCACCGTCACCATTCAAGACAATCCTCAAACGAAAGGAAGCTCTTATTGAAGTAGAATCGCCGGATCTCTTGTAAGATCGGACATACCGCTAGGAAGTTAAAAACATTTTCAATTTGATTGAGGTTGCATAATGTATACTTAAATTAGGATTCATATCAATTCTGTGAAGTAATAGTAAAATCAGACTTATCTCGCTAAAAGTGAATTCGGTTCGAAAATAATTTGCTTCCCCCAAAGAGAAGTTAAGTTTGTTGTAACGGGTGTTTTTTTCGAGGTATTGAACTTTAAGTTGGCATTACGACGGCGACCGATCAAGTGATTTATTCTCAGTTTGGTTTGGTTTGGCAATTCATCATGAATAGACTCACGCCTGAACAACGCTTGCAAATTGTGCAATTTTATTTCGAAAATAATGGTTCTTTGCGGAATACGTATCGCGCACTACGTCCATTTTATCGTCGACAAAATCGTTCATCAGAGCAGTTAATTCGATTAATCATGGAACGTTTTCGCACCACGTTTACTCTAATTGATAACTCGCATCCCCAGAGACGCGCGCCGTATGGTGCGTACAGGAGAAGATATTGCTACTCTATTGTAGAGCGTAGCATTGAGGAAGACCCGAATGAGTCCATCCGCACAGGAATTGGATCTGTGTCCATCCACTTTATGAAAGATTTTGATGTTCAGGAGCTGTGGTTCCAACAAGGCGGCGCAACATGTCATACAGCTCGTGCCACAATCGATTTATTGAAAGGCACGTTTAATGACCTCCTAATTTCACCTTTTGGACCTGTGAATTGGCCTCCAAGATCTTGTGATTTAACACCGCTGGACTATTTTCTGTGGGGTTATGTAAAGTCAATGGTCTATGCGGATAAGCCACAAACGCTTGACCATTTGGAAGACAACATTTGCCGTGTTATTGCCGATATACGGCCACAAATGTTGGAAAAAGTCATCGAAAATTGGACGTTCTGATTGGACTACATCCGAGCCAGCCGTGGCAGTCATAGGCCAGAAAACATGATTGAGAAATGTCTGAAAAATATGTGCATCTATAACAGAAATACAGTCGTAAAGTTCATTCCTCCACGTATTAAGATTATCCAAACAAAACGTCAAAGGAAAGTTATGTTCTGAAGCCAGCTCAATCCAATCTTTAAAAGGTGTGTATCTGCAGCATAACGCTGTTAGGAGAATCGTTTTCTGCAAATTGTTGTTATTTCTTTTCATTTTCATGACTTTGATTATATAGTCTCCATTCGCCTTTAGATTCTGTAAAAAAAATAAGTGGTAGTCCTGACACAACGTGTATGGCATAATTCGAGTCATTCGTTGACCGGACTAACTGTCTATAAAAAGGGTAAAATATGATCTGCAATTTCTCGGGAACACACCTTACAAGTTTCTCGTTTAAAATACTTTGTTAGAATTTGGTTGTATATTATGTATAAGGTTTAACACAAACGCCTCAAAATGATGGCATTACATAAGACAATAGTGGTTGTAAATACCCAACATTTAAAAACAAATAAACTTAGCTGTCTTCATGCTTCTGCAAAATTAAAACAAAAAAGTTTTTTTTTATTCCGATGTTTATTTATTTGAATCATAAATGTTTACTTATTAAAGACACGAAACAGTTGCTATGTATGTTTTATGTGAACTGAAATACATATGTAACGGCTAAATAATATATACCTATGCATGTTTGCTTATTTATAATTATTAAATTTTCTTTATACATTTTTTAATTATTTGCACGATGAATATTGGTTGCGTGGATTAAAAATGATATTTTTGATAAAATGCTTCAATTAAAACTAATGTACACAACAATTGCCTTTGCAATGTTAAATTAATGAAATATAAATTAATGTATTTTCTTTAAACACACTACATTTCGAATTATGATGCAAAATTGAACTAAATCTTAGAGCGGAAATGAAAAGGCTGCACTCATAGTTTTGTAAGTAGTTTGTAAATAGATGAAATAATTTAATTTTTGTAATTCAAAATGGTTAATATAAAGAAGAATAATTGTACTATACGTTTATGGTTACTTTATGTGAAAGCGAGTATGTTGTTCATTGTTATTGAATTTTTATTCGTTTATGGTTGTTTTGGATTCAATAAATTTTTAAATTGGTTTGAGTCTTTGGAGAATATTAGCACTGAGCAGACGTTAAATTATTTTATTCGATGACGGTGAGATGAAAATATTAAGCTTTCTATCTAAAAAACGGTTTATATAGTCCAACTATAGCCCGTTAAAAAAAGAATGTCAGTGAAGGGCTTAGAGAGCTTTTCCTAAGCCAGAGCTGTCTAACACACTCAATTCACAAAAATGAGAAAAAATATCTCACAAAAAACGAGCGTACCGGCACTTTTTTATGTAGGTATACATGCTAACTTGTTAGTTCTTTCATTGTGAGATGAAAAACAAATCGGCCCTATCGAGGTTACCGTGTCGGAGCGGAATTTTCTCCGAGTTCCTTCGAATTGAAGACATTTTGCTTGTCGGGTCAGAGAACTACCTCGAAGGAAAATTCAGAGGAAATCGGAAAAAATTCTGTTGCGACGCTTACCTCGATTAGGCCCAATATAAAAACATACATTTCAACAGAGTAACCATACGCTCCTTGCACACACACCGATTTTGGACGGCTGGCCGGTATAAAATCGGCCAACATTTTCTGGTATCGGGTTCTAGCACAACCACCGGATTTTTACCGGTCCAAACAATCAATATACGAAAGAGGATTTTCTGAAATATAGCATACTCATAAGTCGAATTTTCTCTTTCCTATGAGAATGTCACTATCTGACATTTCGACAGGTTAAGGTTTAAACTTTTGATATTATTTTGCTGTAGAAAGCGATCATAGTTGTCTATTATTTTCTAAGAGATCTTCATAATGATCTCCAAAGATAGGAACTTCCATGCTTCGAACACATAGCGGTGCATCATTAATGGATACAAAAATAATAGAGGCCCTAAACTACTACCCTGTGGAACATCAGATTTTGCTGTGAAAGTTTTCCGAAAA
Organism: Sphaerophoria taeniata; assembly: GCA_943590905.1. Classification (NCBI taxonomy): domain Eukaryota; kingdom Metazoa; phylum Arthropoda; class Insecta; order Diptera; family Syrphidae; genus Sphaerophoria; species Sphaerophoria taeniata. The sequence continues at coordinate 71,889,285 of OX016541.1, forward strand.
TATGTATCTTAATCTTAAGGTAGGAAAAAATCCATGTTACAAGCCCAAATCTGACGACATTGACATTACACAGTACTTCGCACATGAATGTAACGAACTACCATCGGCTGGGACAGAACAAAACATTAATACAACAGAGAGAGACAGATAGACACATAGAAAGAAATCACAGAGACATTGTATTGTCTCATATTATCTCATAGGTGGCCTCAGATAAGCTGGCGATTTTCGTAGAAAAGAATGCTGCCGAAGCTGGGGCTTGAACCCGTAGTTCGGCTTAGCAAATCGACTACTCTATCCTCTGAGCCATGGCCACCTGTGGCGTCCAATCTACAAGCAGCAAATAAGCTAAAAGAAGACACAATGCATCTGCTTCTCAGACTCGAATAAACATGCTTGCCTTGCTTAACAAAAATGCCAGCAACATCCAGGGTGGTATTCATCGAGGCGCTATTAAAGTTAAGAGGCTATGAGTTTAAGATCTCGATGAAGGGGAAAGAAAGTCCTGAAAATATGAGTGTGGGTAGTTGGAGAGAAGAAGGACATGCCTCAAAAGCAATATCTTATTTCTAACGTAGTCAATTCACACAAAAATCGGTGTGTGTGCAAGCTTGTATTTAATCACGTACACTACTACTTCCCGGTACTGCCGGCAATATGCCGGCGATACAGTGGCAGTGACCGGCTGCTCACCGTGTAACAACACCAACTATCAGCCCGCTTAACCTACAGTCAATGGTGATCGGTATAGAGCCATGATTACTAACTTTTTCATTCCTGAATTGAACAATCATGAAGTCCAGGAGCTGTGGTTCCAACAAGACGGCGCAACATGTCACACAGCTCGTGCCACAATCGATTTATTGAAAGACACGTTTGATGACCGCCTAATTTCACGTTTTGGACCTGTGAATTGGCCTGTAGACTATTTTCTGTGGGGTTATGTAGTCATTGGTCTATGTGGATAAGCCACAAACGTTTGACCATTTGGAAGACAATATTTGCCGTGTTATTGCCGATATACGGCCACAAATGTTGGAAAAAGTCATCGAAAATTGGACGTCCACATTGGACTACATCCGAAACAGCCGTGGCAGTCATATGCGAGAAATCATATTTAAAATGTAATGCCACAAGATTATCTTTCGAATAAATAAAAAATCATATCAATCGAATATTCCATCGTTGTTTTATTGCAATTTAAAGTTCTATCCCTCTAAAAAACACCCTTTATAAGGTGGTCGTGAAAAAGAGATTACTGATGCAGGCACTTGCGAACATTGACAGCGAAAATGAATAAGTGTATCGAAAAAGGTGCACAGGTTGTAAAACCCTCGGGTTCTGCTGTATACTTTCACGGACCGCGGCGATGTTCTCGGCCGATCTTGCGTTCCTTGAACGTACGGGTGTTGGCTGATTGTTTACTAAACAGTCGTCTCAAATTTGGCCACCAAACGTTGAAGAGTCGACTGTGAAGGGCCACCACGCGTAAAACGGGCGCAATGCGCACAACGTTTGCGTTAACGAACACTCATTTTGATAATATAGTTTTATCATTTGAACGTACTGTTCAATCGTGTAACTTGCGATGATGATTTGGCATAAACAACTGAATAATAAACAAAAGTTGACAGATGTCACCAAAACAAAATGGCCGCCACGGGGCCCCAAAATCTACCCGCGCCAATTAAAAACCCTTTACATTCATTGCGTCGTTCACAGTTGTAATTTTCAGAATACAAATATCTCAAAAATGTGTTCAACGCTCGCTTTTGTGCTAATAAACTTTTTACATATTTCTTATTAACTCAAATGGACGGATGCTTCTGAGTGCAGCTAGCAAGAAGTAAGACTTTACATGTTTTCTGGTAAATAAAAAACTAAAATCTGGTTAGTATCTATTAAATAAAATGGATTCACATTTAATTTGTGTGAATGAAAAATGTTATGAACACTTTTTTTTTGTTGCTTAAGAAACGATGGGTAACATTGTTTGTTTACTAAATTCATTTACAAGTTTAATACACCGGGAGCCCTCAATCCTAAAAGTGCACTTACACGGATTTCAAAATTTCTTATATTAAAAGGTAGTTTATAGAAATACCATCAAATTAAGCCCGGTATGACGAGGCCTATCCTGGCACCAGTATTTTTTTGCATTATTAATAATTTGCACTTATCGCGGATTTTAATTTTAAATAGCGCATATTATTGGAAATTTAATGTGCTTTCAGGAAAAAATGGTATGACAGCTGCCATCCTGGCACCAATGTCTGTCATACCTGGCACCAATGTCTGTCATACCTATTTTAAAAACATATGAGTGACAAAATTTTAAAATAGGTATGACAGACATTGGTGCCAGGATGGCAGCTGTCATACCATTTTTTTCCTGAAAGCACATTAAATTTCCAATAATATGCGCTAGTTAAAATTAAAATCCGCGATAAGTGCAAATTATCAATAATTATTAATAATGCAAAAAATTGCAAAAAAAATACTGGTGCCTGGAAAGGCCTCGTCATACCGGGCTTAATTTGTTGGTATTTCTTTAAACTATCTTTTAATATAAAAAATTTTGAAATCCGTGTAAGTGCACTTTCAGGATTGAGGGCTCCCCGCCTATAAGGACTAAACAATAATCTTTAAATCAAAAACAGTTTTAATGTATAACTACTGGACTCTGTTGAACACAAACGCCCACCATTGGTGAAGAGCCGTCACCCCCGTTGCCGCTTGAATTTGGAACAACACTATTTCCGTTTCCACTGTGGATTTGATTTCCACTATTTCGATCGCTTATTATTGAGGGTGGGCCAGAACTCGTGGGGGGATTCATTCGAATTACCTTACCTTGATGATTGATAAGACTGCTGGGCGGGCTAGTAGTGGTGTCTGTGAAATTTGTAGCCATTCCAAATAGATGATGATTGCTGCCGTAAGAAAAACTTGAAGGCCCAGATGATAAATTACCAGCCGCTGAAGCTGAAATCACACTAGAATCGGTCATCATCAAATGGGATGTGGCCAAAGATTGTCCAAGATCAATTGGCAAAGATACTGGGGCGTAACTATGAATTTGCGAGACTGATGCTTTATTGTGTACGGAGGGTGTTGACGACGATGAAGATGATGACGAAGAAACTAAATTTGAGCCTGGTATGAGACGATCAGTTGCTAGGTGATCACATATTCGTTGATATTTTGATCTGTTATTGCCACTCGAATTACTGCCTATAATTGTTGTGTTATTCATGTGGTGTAAATGCCCTTGGTTAGAGGAACTATATCGTGATGGCGGGAGCAGTGATGCTGTCGGTGGATGCGGATTTGGTGGATCGCAATCCATTGCATGGGGATAACTGTTTGCAGAAGACGTTATTGGTTGGCAGGAAGTGCTATTTTGTGAAGTAGTTGACCCAGATGAACTTGAATTGCCCGATGATGGCGGTGACAACAATGACTGTAAGCCTTGTTGTGCTGCAAAAAGTGCCGCTGCCTGTTGTTGCTGGGATTGTGAATCGTATAGCTTGACTATTGGAAATTGAACCATAGAACGTGTGGGCATTGAGTTTGAAATAGAGTTTGCCGTGTTGTTCATATTGTTTGATTGATGAATACTAGAAGATGCTGATGATGAAGACGAGGAGTGCACACTGGGATGTAATAGCAAACCTTTGAAAAGAAAAATGAGACAAAAACAAAAACTTTTAGCTGGAATATTTTAGGATATTAAACGAACAATTTGATCATCCGTTATAACATGTTTATAAACTTACAATGTAACATAACCTTAAGATGATGTCCCCAACAATTTTTCGTTAGTAAGAAAAGAAGAGAGATTTTTAATATTGCTATATAATTTATCAAAGACACATTTGCATTTTTCTACATAATGTAGCATAAGAGAAAATGCTAAGACAATTCGTTACAAAGTACGAACACCTACCTGTTATAGAAAAAGAAGGATTTTCTTTGTAAACCTTCTACAGATTGATCTTCATCTGACAAGAAAGAGTTCAGCACTAACGCGGTCCTTTAGATCATATATCGAATGCGCTAACACATTCAAGTCAGTTACCTAATGTATTTGTATTAGTAGCGTTATGTATTTAGTATTGTAATTGTATCGGAGTGCAATTCTGAGTAAATGTGTTCACTCAGTTCTTGCTTTCGATAAAGTTAGTCTTTTGCCAACCCTCGCCAAGTAAAGATCGGTCCTAATAGTAAAGTACAGATAAATAAAGTACGGATAAAGTAACTAGTACAGAGACAAACAATGTACAGAAATAATAATAGGTACTTTGAATAAAAGTCGTTTTTTTTGCCACACTTTTTCCAACTCTAAAAGGTGGTGTATTATATTTCGAATCACTCTTCCTAAATCCTATGGAAATACAGTCCTTAAGATACAGATCACTCGGTGTATTCACACAAAAATATTATCACAATATGAACCAAAGGACCTGAATTTGATCATTGAGGGCATGTCTCAGGCAAAAAAATGCGCGAAACTTCATAGCGCCCACAATTGTTTGAATATTTTGATGAAATAAGATTAGTTTGGTTTGAAATATGTTAAGTAAACTATATATCTCTATCAATTTTGTTCTTTCAAATTTTACTTCAACTTCTTCAAATATATCGAAAAAGACAAAGATTTTGACATATCCTTGGTTTCCTCTCCAGAAGTAAATCTAATATATGTTTTTTTTGTTTCTAAACTTTCAAGGACAAATTATGTTGCGGGTTTTTTTTTTTAAATGTGTTACCGTTTTTGTCTCATTTTGCACCGAAGAAATCCCACGGACTGAGAGCAACAAATTCGTAAATTGTTGAAAACGTAGTATGTTTGATATAAAGTCTAATAACAAAACCAGTCCACCGCCGTGGTACAAATATTCACCAACCTAACAAAAGAAAGTAAATCGTTAAGCGTGGTAGAAACAGTAAGCCACCTGACGTCGGACAAAATTATATTTGCGAGTCAGTCGGTGTCTGGCAGCAGAGCAGAGCAGGTCGTCTTCCGGAGGTAATTGGTTTAATAAATATTAATTCGTTGGAACTTCCCCCACCAGTGGTAAGAGGTTTCAAGGGTATTAGGTTGTTTTCGTGCCACCAAGGGTCGTACTAGTACCTGCTGATGCACCAGAGCTATTGCCTGCTGTTTTGCGTGCCACCAGGGGCCGTATTAGTACCTGCTGATCCACCAGAGCTATTGCCTGCTGTTTTGCCTGCCACCAGGGCCTATACAAGTACCTGTTGACCCGCCAGAGCTATTGCCTGCTGTTTTGCGTGCCACCAGGGGCGGTATTAATACCTGCTGATCCATTAGAGCTATTGCCTGCTGTTTTGTGTGCCACCAAGGGCCGTATTGATACCTGCTGATCCACCAGAGCTATTGTCTGCTATTTTGCGTGCCAGCAGGGTCCGTATTAGTACCTGTTGTTTCACCAGTATTACCAAATACCTTTTACTAATTACAGAATGTCTTAATGCCAGAACAAAATCGTTCGTTCTATTAAAAGCTTTCCGCAGATGTTTTTGTGATCCAATTCGAAAATGGTACATACAGGCGACTGACAAGTATAAGAAAATCTGATTCATAAAGAAAACCAATTTTGAATCCATGCAAGTCCAATCACTCAGTCAAATCAAAAACACAAAACAGTTCTGGAAAGTGGCAAAAAAAATTAACGGTTCTATCTGAACACTTCAAAAATCTTCTTCAAATGAACCCAGCAACTACTTTCTCATATGCACAGCCACTCGTTTGTAACGATATATTGGACTCAGTTATATCAGTCAACGAAATACAATTCGTTCTCCAAAACGCCAAAGACGGAAAAGGCGAAGATGAGATACGCTATGATTATTTCAAAAATGCATCCCCTACTTTTTATAATCATCTACATTCAACATAAACTTTTTAATAAGATTTTTGAAAATGCTGATGTGCCGTCATCATTTAAAAAATCGATAATTTTTCCAATCCATAAAAAAGGTGATCTAAATGCAGTTGAAAACTACCGAGGAATATCCTTCATGAATGTCATTGCAAAGATATTCTGTGGTGTTCTCATTAACAGACTTGAAAATTGGGTGGATGTAAACAACATTCTTACGGAGGCTTTAGAAAGAATTATTCAACGGTTGACCACATATTTATTTTAACATCAATAGTAAAAGCATATCAAGCAAGACACAAAAAAGTGTACACATTGTTTGCCGATTTTAAAGCTACATTTGATTTGGTGAATCGAAATGCTTTATTTTTTCAACTTTCCCAATTTGGAGTGTACACAAAATTCATCCAAATAAAACCATTTAAATCAGTTATTGGAGTAAAGCAAGGATGTCTTCTCAGTGCTCTTCTATTTGCTCTTTTTATTGAAATTCTAATAGGGTTTTGGTTGAATATAAGGAAAAAAATAAGTAAAATATTTTGGTTTTATTTAGGGGCGTGGTTTCCACCCACTATCTTAAAACGGTCGTAGGGTGTTGAAATTTAGAATTCTTGTAAGGTTTTAGTTGAATAACATGAAAAAAATGAGAAAAAAAATCTCTTTCCATTTAGGGTCGTGGTATCCGACCACTTTGTTAAAATGGTCGAAAACGTTTAAATTCGAAATTCTGATAGGGTTTCGGTTGAGTATAAGAGAAAATATAAGTACAAAATTGCAGTTTCATTACAGGGGCGTGGCTGCACCCACTTTCTTAAAATGGTCATAGGATGTTGAAATTTAGAATTCTGGTTTGTTTAACTTCATAAAACTCCATGAGTAACTTTCCTTAGTGGTTTCACAATGGACCCTTGATGTCTAAATATGACATCTAGACAGCCGGTCTAACCTAACCTACCAATTACTTATTTATAAATTGGCAGAGCAATTATATTGTTAAAGTTTTCAAATTGCTAGCTTATTAAGTTATTTCGAGGTTCATGCTTTCATAAAGAAAAAAACTTTGCAAAAAGATGTGAAATCAGAACAAAAACATAAAATGTAAAAAAAGAGCCAAGTTCTGTTATGTGCGAACAACACTGTGTAAAAAGTTAGCCACCAAAAGTAATGAGATATAAAAGAACGCCAAGTTCTTACATGTAAAAGTGTTATATTGAATATTTTAAATCATAGAAGATAATACAACAATATTAAAAGAAAATAGAAAATAGTTTGGATGAAAATTTACAAGTTCACTTGGCAAGTTTTCGTTTGAAGCGTGATTAATAACATTTTAAAACTTGAACAGTGAACTTGTAAATTTTCATCCAAACTATTTTGTATTTTCTTTTAATATTGTTGTATTATCTACTATGATTTAAAATATTCAATATATCACTTTTTTATGTAAGAACTTGGCGTTCTTTTAGATCACATTACTTTTGGTGGCTAACTTTTTACACAGTGTTGTTCGCACATAGCAGAACTTGGTTCTTTTTTTACATTTTATGTTTTTGTTCTGATCGTAATAAACGTATTACTCTATGTCGATGATTTTCTTTATTTTAATCAGCAGAAACCCTACAATTGATGGTAAATCGTCTTACGGAATATTGTGACAAGTGGGGTTTAGTCATCAACACTGACAAAACAAAAGTAATGGTTTTCTCGCTTTCCACTCGGTGTGATGATAGGAACACCTGGACACTTAATGGAAGTCGTTTAGAAGTATCAAAAGAATACAAGTACTTGTGAGTTTTACTTAATCCGACGCTGAATTTTAGCAAGCACCCTGCAGATAAAGCAAAAACTTCACAAAGTTTGATTAATGTTACTTGGAAAAAGATTTTCTGTAACGATCACATAAATCTTTCAACAAAATATGATATTTCCAATGCGGTCGTAAAATCTTCACTTTGTTAAGGGCAAAACAGATGTGCAGAATTGCTGCGCAGCAAAATTAAAAATATACAGGCTCTTGCAAATTCTGCATGCAGAACAGCGCTGTGTGATGTCACTATTTCTAAATTTTCTGCCTAGTTTCATTGCAGCCAAAATTGAAAAACAAAAATTTCCAATTAATTGCTATCTGGAACTACTTATATTGAAACATTGTTGACACTGTTGACAATAAATTTTATTTCAACTTGTCAATTTAGTTTTGTTTAAAGAAGTGAAATTACTTTTATCTAAAATCAGGGGCCAGATTCTGTAATAAACGAAGCGAAAGCGATTGTTCGTTTTTCAAAAACGAAAGAAATTGTGCGAAAACGATAATTTGAATTCCGTATCGCATTTCGTTTTTGACTTTGTATTCGTTTTTGCTTCAAATCAGAAAAAGTTTGTTGCCTACTTTAAGGATGTTGGCAGTTGTAAAATATTGTGAGATGAGAAAGAAATTTTAATCGATACTTAAAACTTAAGAAAATCGATAATGTATACATGATTTTGGATATTAAATGAGACAAAACAAAGAAGAAAGCATATGTATTTTCTTTTTTAAAGTTTTCAAGGTAAATTTTGACCGTTATTAAGTGAAAAACATATTTAACAATGAGAAAACAACAAATGAAAAAATATCGATAGAAGTAAAATTTAAATAAACAAAAAGAAATTGAGAAGACTCATCATTATTATTGTGGCAGATTGTGTGACTATTAATTTTTTTTTTAAATTAAATGTGGCCGTGTGTGCATCCATCCGCAGAATAAAAAATAAAATCGGCTCTTCGATCCCAAATGAATACATTTTGGAACGATGGAAAGTACACTTTAATAACTTGTTCAATGGTGGGATTTCTGAAGAAATTACGGCTTCTTTTGCTGCAGTCACCAAGAACTGAGGAAATCAAAGAGATAAATAAATGGCTGAAATCCAGATCGAGCAGGTGACGTAAAAAATGAAGCTGCAACTTTTAACGAGAAGAGCACGAATTCAAAATACGACAGAACCCAGTTGTCTTAAATTCCAGAAACCTGATGAAATGACTGCTTCGAATAACCAAGACCTAATTGGCTTCTGCTTACACTCTTCAACATTTCCTTGAGTGTCTGTAAGGAATTGAGGGGAGCTACAATTTGATGTCTATTCCAAATGGCTGAGTTCAATAAAGAGCTTTGTCAATTCGTTGAAAGAGGCAGTAGATACCCATTGAATTGAATTTAAACAATTAAGGTTCTGTTAGGATTCAAACCTACACCTTCCATTATAATTCTCAACGCGCATAACCATTACGGAATGGTTACAACGAGGGGCTAGGTATCATCAGGATACATGGACCCTCCGAGGGAACATCTGGACCCTCGGCCTTATTGTAGTCACCATTCCCCTTTATTAGACATTTTATCCCCATATATTTTTTTGAATAGGCATGGTCCCTTCAGAGCATCACCACTAACAATTTTCCCTTATAAAACCAATGAGTTTTCCGAGTTTTTCATCAACAACTTTCTGTTTTCCATTCGAAAACCCATTTTAAAATTTTCCAGTTTTCCATTTGAAAACCAATGCAGCTGCAATAAAATGCAGAGCCTCAGAATTGGAGGAGTATATGTATTAATCAACGATACATACTAGTAATTAGTGTAAATATTTATAACTCGCACTTTTTTTCCTGCAATGTAAACGGATCGGAATGGTCCCTAAGATTCCTTCTCAAGTTTCTTAAGTTGAGAGTTTCAGAACCATTATCTATCACTCAAAAATAACGTCAAATATTCTTGCAACATTTTAAAAATAGTTTATGGTGATGTTTTTTTATTAAAATTTTGATAGCAAACAACACAAAAGAAGAAAAACGACAAACAATTTGCTTTCGTTTATTTTATGTCGCACGGACGAAAAAACTTTTCGTTTTTCAAGTTATATGAAGCAAATCTTTCGCAAAAACGAAAAAAAACGACAAACAATTTGCTTTCGTTTATTTTTTTTCGCACAGACGAAAAAAGTTTTCGTTTTTCAAGTTATATGAATAGTCCAGACAAATTAAACATAAAAAAGCCCAAACCCAGAAATAATTCGCATAGAGCTGAAAATTGGTACAGAGCATTAGAACATCGATTAAAGTAAAATGTCAAAAGTCCCCAAAAATCCCATGGGTGCATTTCAAGTTATTCAAGGTTAAATGTCGAAAATGTTGGTTTTTCATATATATCTTTGAAACGGGGGAAGCTATCAAAAAAAAAAAAATGTATGAAAGATTTGTACGCCTTGAAATTCTCTAAAAAAAACCTTAAGCACTTTTTTTCCTACGAGCAAGTGTTTAGAAAATATTGCGATTTTAAAATGTGTCAAATGTCGAAAATAACGGTTTTTTGCGTATTACTCTTAAACGGTGAGTCCGATCGAAAAAATTGCTATGAAAGACATGTGGGTTATGTGGTTTTCTATATAAAAACATTTTTTTTTTAAGCTGTCATAAAAAAAAAAATATATAATTTGGTCAAAACTCGAAATTTCGAATTTTTTATAATTAGCTCCTAAGCCCTGTACAAAATTCGCATAGAGCTGAAAATTGGTGCAGAGCATAAGGACATCTCTTTATATAAGATGTCAAAATTCCTCAAAAATCCCACTGGTGCAAAAAAAATATTCAATGTAAAATGTCGAATATGTTGTTTTTTCATATTTAACTCTAGATTTTGTTAATCCCTGCAAAAACGAAAGTAACGGTTTTCAAACTTTGATTCCTATCCAAAAGTTGTCTCTTGTCCACACTCTTTTCCACACCACCCATGGGGTACAGTCCTTGGCTTTATCCTTTTTTTCGTTTGAGCGATCATTTATATGATGTGCACTCAAAATTTCGAATTTTTTATAATTAGCTCCTAAGCCCTGTACAAAATTCGCATAGAGCTGAAAATTGGTACAGAGCATAAGGACATCTCTCTTTATAAGATGAAATTTTGAGTTTTGACCAAATTATATATTTTTTTTTATGACAGCTTAAAAAAAAAATGTTTTTATATAGAAAACCACATAACCTACATGTCTTTCATAGAAATTTTTTCAATCGGACTCACCGTTTAAGAGTAATACGCAAAAAACCGTTATTTTCGACATTTGACACATTTTAAAATCGCAATATTTTCTAAACCCTTGCTCGTAGGAAAAAAAGTATCACAATGTTTTTTTTAGAGAATTACAAGGCGTATAAGCCTTTCATATACTTTTTTTTGATAGCTTCCCCCGTTTCAAAGATATGTATGAAAAACAACATTTTCGACATTTGACCTTGAATAACTTTAAATGCGCACATGGGATTTTTGGGGACTTTTGACATTTTACTTCAATCGATGTTCTAATGCTATGTACCAATTTTCAGCTCTATGAGAATTTTTTCTGGGTCGAATGTTTATTTTGTCTGGACTAGAAGCAAATCTTTCGCACAAACGAAAACGTTTGTTCGCTTTCGCCTTACAGAATCTGGCCCCAGAGAGCATTTAGAAGAACTAATTGAAGAGGCCTTGCCATGCAGCGCGAACGAGATGACTCCACTCCGAATCATATGTGGAAACAGGGGCCTGATTATGGGATTTGCGGCGAATCGTTTTGCTAGCGAGTTTGACATTTTTCAATTATTGCGTTCGCTTTCGTCTTCTTCGTTTTGAATTCGACCAATTAACGAATTCGAAGGCGTATTTGAAATGTCATAATGTTTGCTGACGAGTTGAAATACGACAGCTTTTTATTGGCGGATTCACAGGCGAAAGAGTGTTTATTCAGAGTTACCACCGGGACTCATTTTTGTTTATGTTTTTTATGTTTGTTATTGCGTACGTGTTGGTTTGTTTTAGTTTAGTCTACTAACAACTAACACTGCACTAAGAGCCGATTTTTCAATCATCGAACAAAAATAAAAATTACAAACTGGCAAATAAACTTATCTGAGTATTCATCGGTCGAACAAATAAGAGCGTTTTTCTTCAAATAGTCTATCTGACGATTGAAAAATCCAATATTTTGTTATTTGTCGAATAAACACTATCTGCTTGTTTATCTGACGATTGAAAAATCGGCTCTAAATGGTGAGATATTTGTTGTAAGATTTAGCTTGTTATAAGATCTCTTCGGCATTTTCTGATAGTGTCATTTTTGATAAGCCGGCTCAGGGATTCATATTATTAAATCTTTTTAATTATCCTACAGCTAGTGCATGAACAAAGAGTTTATTTTCATTTCTGCATGTTTATTAACATTCTTCCTCTCATGCAAATTATAACATGTAAACAATACACTTGCAAAACAGACTGAATTAATGATAAACAACAGATGTAGCTTCAAAAAAGGCCGCTATCAACTGTCAAAGTTCTGAATCTTCTATTAGAAGAACCTTTGTTTGAAAAATAAAATTTATCGAACGTTCTTTTACTTCGTTTCTTTTGAGGGACTCATTTGTTTTCAAAATGACTAATTTTTTCAGCTGCGGGGACTCATTTAAATTTGAACATGCGGCAGTACTGTTATCATTATTAACTGGAATATTAAGTGTCAAATCACTGGAATATTGGAAGACATTTTCTCGCTTCGCCGCGAGTTCGTTAATAAGGAAATACGACGCGAGTCGAATTTGAAAGGTTGAATTGAAAACGATCCGCCGCGAAAACCATAATCAGGCCCCAGAAGTCGATCCGCGATCCTTATTAAGTTGGATGAACCTGTCTTGTCCGAGAGTCAAGAAGCAAAATGAAAAATTGAGGAAGAAGGCAAATAAAGGGCTTTCCAATAAGAGGTGTTATTTTGAATAGCCCGCTATTTCGGTAGCTGTCACTTTGAAGCTGTCATTTTTTGACATTTGACAAATAGAAACTACGCCATTAATAAAAATGGAACGATACAAGCTTATAGCGTTTTTTATTGAACAAAAGAATTGCCCTTTTTCAATTTTTTTATGTTTCATTGTCAAAAAGAATACTTCTAGATCAATTCTGAAGAGGAAAGAATTGATCTTCCAAATTTGAGAGAATTGCTCTTTTTAAAACACACAAGAAAACATTCTAGCTTGTCAAACCTCAAATTAAAGATTTTAATTTGTTTATATTGCTCTACCGACCGACCAAAGTGCAGTTTTTTATTTTTATTTTGAAAGGAAATTGGAAATAATAAGAAAAAAAGTAAAATAAAGAATGGGTGTAAGTCCGTGCTAAACAAATTATATTACAAAACCAAAAAACATGTTTTATTGAGAAGTGTTCTTAGGGCAATTCTTTCAGGTTACAATGAAAAACGCTATTAGACGATTTAATTCGAACATCAAAGAAAATGATTAAAAGCCACAAAAGAATGTGTTTAAAATTATTATACATATGTTAATTAACATTAAATACTTAAGCAAGATAAATATACGTATGTATGTATGTACAATGTACATCATTTCAAATTTTGTTTACTCCATTGAGAGATTGGTCTCTTTGCTTTTGACGTGTTCAAGAACCTTAAAGTTCAAACCGTTCTCTAGAATTTCATAGGAAAAGTTTAAATATACAACTCAAGACAGCCAAAACAATAAAATTTTGGCAGGTTTCGTTTTTGTCTTGACAAAACTTGGCAGAGTTTCTACACGTGTGGTTTGCTTGAAGCGCTGCATGCAGCGCTGCGTGCAGATATTTTATTTTTTTAAAGAAAATGTTCAATATTCCCTTAACAGCACCAAACCAACATATTCAATTTATTTGGAAACAGGTCTACCAAAACTTTTTACTTTAAGTTTAAAGGTGCAGGCAGATTATTTAATCAAAGTATTTCGTTTACAGGAATCTCGGTTGTGTAAAATAATGATGCTCTACGAAATTCGAAATAAGGACTGGTGGTTGAGAACTTGGGAAAACATTGCTGCTTCCTGTGGTGAAGTTATTCAGATCAACCTCAACAATAATGGTCAGATGAAAACGAAGTTTTATAAAATCATCCAAAAACTTGAAGATTTAAATCGAAATCAGATGATTGAAAATGCCCGTCAGTCGGAGAGCAGATTACTCTATAGCCTGCTTGATCATAACTTGTGTGACAAGAACTGCTTCCAAGATTCTCTTTCCTATAAAGATATTTCCCTAAGTTTTAAATCAAGATGCGAACTTTTAAATTTAAATGGAAAACCATACAATGGAAGCTTCGACCAATTTTGCAATCTATGTAGCTTGAGAGCTAAAGAAGACTGCTTTCATTTCATCAGTGTGTGTCCAATTTTTAACCAGCATGCTTCGGTAAACCAACACTATCAGTACAGGAAACTGTTGAAATTTTAAATGGATCAGATTGGGCGAACCTTGTCAAATTTGTCAGAGCTAGCTACCGCTACAGAATGCTTATAATAACGGACTTTGACTTATGAGTCAAATCAAATCTTTTATTTTCTTTTTTTTACCTTTTTTTTCTTTTCTTACCATAATACTTCCTTGATCAATTGTATTAAATATTTTAAAGTTACCAGTCGAGCTGACGGCTAAGCCAATGCTAAAAAATTCATTAAAGCTTTTGTAAATCTAAACTGATATATTGCAATAAATGAATATTTGAATTGAATTGAAAGCTTTGAGTTGAAAAACAATATTCCTTCGATAAACTAGCCATTCGGATTGAAAGTTAAGAAAAATATTAAAAATTTTTGGTTATTTTAAAGGGAAATATGTGGGATATTTTCATTTCTTTCTTCTACAAGACAAGTATGCTATCACTATCTTTTTATTCGAAATTTCAATACAAATTCGAAGTGAAATCTTGTTCGGGCGAGATTCCCGATAGCTTTTGAAATTCCGGGCGAATAGATTTCGGTCGGGCGGAATTCTGTTCGGGCGGAATAGATGATAAGGCTAATTATTTTTTTTGTGCGTCAGCCATTTATAAGATTAATATTGTACATGTTATTAACTTCCCAGAGGAAGTTATTGTAATGGGCCGATTTTGTGAATCTCCAGTTTTTGCATATCTCCATGTTTCGAGGTCACTAGAATCCGAATCAACTGTTTTTATAATGATGTCTGTGTGCGTATGTGCGTTACGTTTTTTCGGCTCGATTATCTCGTGAACCACTCATCGTATTGTCACGAAACTGGTCTCATTCGACGCGATATTGTGTTGTTAAGAGCTGATGAGGTTTTAAGCGAAATCCACTTAGCGGTTTATAATGGGAATCAAAAAACTAAAACAAGCCTAATATAATGAAAACACTAATAGCAAACTACAATATTGAGGAGTAATATAGGCGCCACTGTTATTCAAATGAACTTATGGAGTTTAACTTTGAAAACCAACGTGCGTGTACAACTACAACGGAGTGCATCGGCTGGAAATTTCGCTCTGGGAAGTTAGTCGTAGTAATCAACAAATTATTGCAATCTGTTATTATTAAGATACAATTTGCTACATTATGTTCATTGCTCAACAATAACACTCGAATTTACAGTATACAATTTTTTATTGAAAAAAAAACTATAGCTTATTTTTTTTTATTGCAATATCTTTACACATTATAAAGAAAATTTGAATCTTTATTCATTAAGTAATAAATATTAAATTCCGTTTAAAATTATGTTTATAAATTTAATACAGTCTTTCCTTCCTATATAAAAAAAAATTTGTTTTATAGTTCATTTCAGAAAAAAGGTATATGTAGTTTCGTTTAAGAAATTATAATACAATCGCTATTCTATGTTACATGTTGAGATTTTTGTATAGATTTTATTATATATTCTAATTTTTTCAATAGTTTCTATTATTACTTTCTTGTTAAATATCCTCGTTAGAGATTCCTAGTGAACATTCGCCATAAGCAAATGCTTTTTATGTACATTACATGCTTGAGTTCAAATACCGCTTGTTTTCTTTATATGTCTTTATAACTAATTGAGTATGTAAAAATTGTGTGTTGATTGTGTATATTTCAAAAAGTATGCAGCGAAAAAGGTACTTTCGGGAAAATATCTTTGCTCTAATTTAAAGACAAGCAAACTGTATTGTACAAATATTTTAAACTAAACAAACACAAGATTCATGATTCATTCAAAAAATTGAAAGTACCTCCCTCCTACTTCATACTTTTTCGTTTATTATAATACAATACTTTATGACAATGTTTTAACAATACAAAATATAATACGATGCACAACAATAAACCAAGAACATTTTGTTTATGAAGTGCATAACCTTGGATCCAAGGACATTTTAATCGTTTTAACTGGTGGTTTAGTTGCTTATTGCTCTATTAAGATGTCATTTAGTATTAAAAATTGATGAAGAGAATATCGAGTAAGAAATAAACAAAAAAAATGTTGATTGAAGAGAAGTGAAGAACGATTTATTTATTGATTGATGAAATGTTGAGAGTAGTAAGTAGTTCGACAAAATTTTGTGTTTTGTATTGTTGATTGAAGTTCAATAGGCGCCAGGCAGCAGAATATCCATGTCAAGTCATTTCAAAAGCAATTAAAGTTGTTAATATAAAGTCGCATCAAGAAAGTTGTTGATTATGTAGTGTATTACTTTTTCGTAAAAATTTTTATTTGCAACAAAGAAACCATTCAATAAATTCATAGGTGTTATCCGTGAGAATTTGTTTCCGTCAAAAAGGATGTTTTAGTTTCTATTTACAATCGCATTTATCAAGAAAAGAATTCAAAAATTACTTCCAAATCAATTTTATTCAATAATTAAGAAAAAAAAAACATTTTCTTTTTTTGCTTGATTATATCATAGTTTTTATTTAGATTTTTCTATTTTTTTTATACATTTTTTTGACCATTTCTTCTTTTAAATTGTTGTCCATTTTTTTTTCGTTTGCTAAATATTTCCCCTTCAACTTAGTTTTCAATATAAATTTAAGTTTTTTTTATTATATTATTTTTTTAAGTACAAAAAATCTGTAAATATATTATATTTGCTGTCTCATTAATATGTTTAATTTTATGTTTATATTTGTTCGGGTTTTAGAACTGATCGAATCTATTTTGTTTCGAGTGTATGTTGTATGCATTTAATCTCTGCTTTGTTTGTTTTGTTTTGTAAATATATAAATTTTTATTTGTGATATTTTGAATACGATTAATGATGATAATAATCAAATTCTTTTGTCTACTAATTTATTTCTGTTTAATTACGTTAAATTTATTTTTTTTGTTTTTCAATATATATAATGCTCAAACATGTATATATTATAACCTATTTATTATTAATTTTGCTTTTTTTTCTTTTGTTTGTTTCCATTTTGAGAAATATAGTATTTTAATATATATAATATTCTGTATAAATATTTCCGTATTTTGGTATTTAATTTAGTAGAATAAGTATAACACATGAAGATTGCGAAGGAATTTGCTTCTCTTAAGGATTTTGAAAATTTACTTATGAATAATATGTAGTTCTAAATGAGTTTTCATGACTAAAAAAACATGCATTATAGCTGCGCTTTCGAAATATTTTCGAATCGTAGGGGTATGTTTTATTTGGGGGGTTTCTTTTAGACCTGAAGTTAAAAAATGTACCTACATTTTTTTAACTTATTATGTTTTATCAAATGGTTTCTTGGGAAATTTCCCTTTTAACGTTAACCATGTACACTCGCGTCATAGTAGAATCGAAGTCAATTCTGGGGATTTGGAAAGACCACTTCTGGAGCCTTTCATCGGAGACGATGATAGCCAACAATTCCGTGAACCCGACCTAGAAGAAGTGAAAACGGCAATATCACGGCTGAAATCCAACAAAGCCGCTGGAGCAGATGGTCTAGCTGCCGAGCTGTTCAAAGCAGCAGGCGACGATCAAGATAGGAGCATACACCAAATCATCTGTAAGCCTACTTAACATCGCTTACAAGATTCTCTCTGCCGTAGTATGTGAACGTCTTAAGCCTTTCGTCAACAATCTGATTGGTCCTTATCAATGTGGCTTCGGACCAGGAAAGTTAACTATCGACCAAATTTTCACGTTGCGGCAGATCCTGGAAAAAAAACCTATGAACTCTAAATCGATACCCACCACCTTTTCATCGATTTTAAGGCCGCGTATGACAGCATCTACATAGACGCTACATATGTCTAGTTTTGGCATCCCTGCCAAGCTCGTTCGCTTGTGCAAAATGACGATGGAGAACTCACGCTCCATCAAGGTTGGCAACGAGCTTACGGAATCTTTCGATGTCAAAAAAGGATTCAGACAAGGCGATGCACTGTCGTGCGATTTCTTTATCATCGGCAGCTGGCCATGGATCAGAGGAATGAGTAGTTGACTGCTAAGCCAAATGCTGCGGGTTCAAGCCCCAGCTTCGGCAACATTCTTTTTCAATGAAAATCGCCAGCTTATCTGTGGCCGCCTGTGTGATAAAATGAGACAGTTCTATGTCTCACGTAGGTTTCTGTTATATGTGTTTTCTTTCTTTGTATTATATCTGTCTCTCTCAGTTGTATTAATGTCTTGTTCTGTCCCAGCCGATGGCCTCAGTCGCTAAAGCTGCTGTGTTTGTAGTTCGTCACATTCATGTGCGAAGTACTCTAATTTCAATATTTAATGTTCTTAAACATCGTTCTTGGGAAAATAGTGCAAAACTCCACCGTCAACACCAGAGGCACTAATCTTCCAAAAATCTGTTCAACTTCTCGCGTACGCCGATGATATTGATATAATGGGAAGAACCGTGATGTCAATGGCGCCTTTGTGAGAATTGAGACAGAAGCGGCAAAAATGGGTTCAGCGGTAAATGAGGGAAAAACGACCGCGACGGCTCGGACAGAACGTCACAATAGGCGCATACAACTTCGAAGTAGTAGAGGAGTTTGTCTACCTAGTCTACGCTATTAACACGGGCAATAACACCAGCGCCGAGATCAGACGAATGATAACTCTTGCTAATCGCGGTTTCTTTGGGCTAAGAAAACAATTGAGTGGAAAAGCTCTCTCTCTAGCAAATAATGTAAAACTGTACAACACCCTCATCATCCCAGTCCTACTGTATGGTGCAGAAGCATGGACCTTGACAAAATGTGCCTTAGGCTATTTCGAGAGGAAAGTTCTTCGGGTTATATTTGGCCCGCCTTTGGAAAGCCTTAGACACAATTCCTGAGGGACGTAGAAGGAGAGGAAGACCGCGACTCAGGTGGCGCACACGAGTGGAAGAGGACCTCAATCAACTTGGAGTGCAAAACTGGAGACAGCTAGCTAGAGACCGAGCTGGCTGGCGGAGACTGTTCATTGAGGCCCAAATCCACACCGGACTATAGCGCCACAAACAATCACTTCATTATATTTTTGATGATTCATATTTTTGAAATAAAAAAAAGGGAGAAGTTAGGGTTTTCCTGAAAAGATTGTTAGAATGCAGTTTCCTTTTTACGCATTTTGACTTTTATTTGGCAGTTGTAATTGTGTTTAATTTAATTGATTAATAAAATTGATAATAATTTACGTGCAGTGTTGTGAAAATAATTAGTTAAAATTGTGTTTTATAGAAGGTTAATCGATATTCAGCCCTATCATCGTATCCGTTCGGAGAAACTTACGATCGTAGAAAAGTTCCGATCGTAACACTTATTTTTTTCATGGTATCCGTTTCGTAAAGGAAATAATGATGTGTAATAAACTAATAGCTGTCGGAACAATTGTAGACGCATAAATTAAAATAATCGCTATGCATCGTTTGTTGCATTGTTAGTTTAATTTTTGCTTTTCGCCGCATGAAATCGTGATGCTTTACTCTGAGTTTGACATTTCAACGCAAAGTTGAATTTTTGTCTGAGGTATGTACGATATGACAATCTGAACCCTTAGGACGATACCAAATTCATATATTTCGTACAAATGGGATAGAATTTTGTTACGATCGGATACGAAGATAGGGCTGATTGTGATAGATAATTAAAAAGTGCAGTGATATTAAGTTCAGTTAATAGTTTTGTTTTGCCTATTTATTAAAACTAGTCGACCCAGCTCTGGGAATGCGAGTGCCAATTTATTTAATTTACGTTAAATCCACTTCTGTCGTATTGGCCAATTTGTGTATTGTTAACACAACTGTTAACCCACCTGATTTGTTTGGCTTTTTAATTGGCAATCTGGAAGCTAAAAAAATCATTCTGTTTTTAAGATCACAAAAGAAATTTTCTTCTTTCCAAAATCAGAACTGTCACTTTCGCAATTGGGCAAAAATTTGTCGCATTCAGAATGCCTTTTTTTAACTTCCAGATTGCCAATTAAACAAAATTAACATTTCTTCGCGTATATACACCACACCCTGTTCACACCAACTGTTTGACACTGTGATTCATTACCTCAATTTTTTGTTTTTATTTCAATTTATTGTTTTAAACAATTTACGTACAGAATATTTAAATGATATACAGTCACTGCACATCTGCAAAAAAAAAATGATTTCGTTTGATATGTAATTTATGTCCTTTCGGTTTTTGTAGGCCGCGTAAAATGCAAAACAAAACTAGATTAAGCCATCTTGTTATGATAATGTGTACAAAGCCATCAATAGTTCTCTGTGCAAAAAATTAAGAGCAAATGGTTGAAGCAACAAGTATACTGTACGATATTCTAAAAAGCAAATCGGAAGCTATAAGAAAAGCTGCTGAATATTTCCTATTTTATTCTGTTTTCGACAAACATTCTCCGTTTTTGAAAAAAAATAAATGAAAAGGCGCATTTTATCTTTCATATTGATGGTGTGGAATCATCGACAGATGGTAACAATACAGACATTACTCTCGGTGGTTTTAAATGCTTAACATGGTAACCATGTCGGAGCTTTGCTGTAAATAAACAATGGAAGTCATTGCAACCAGACTGAGCGGCAATTGCTCTATCTTCCCTTTACCGACATTGACTATATTGACTTTTACAAACACAGAAAATGTTAAGGTTAAGGAGACTTTAGTTTGGTCGTGTCTCGTAGCCAGTCACTTGAAGTGAGAGCAAAAATTAAATGTAAAGTTTAATCATAGTTAAAACTGGGAATTCCTCCACGACTTCATATCATTGAAACATTGAAAAAAATGTGTCAGTAAAAGGACGGTCTCTTTGCATTTGGGGTAAGAGTTTATCATTGGCAGCGCATCGCTTAAAGATTGAAACGTAAAGAAAACCAAAACACTACAGGGGGAATATTTTGTTTCCAAGTGGTTGAAACACCAATCAGGGCTTCATTGAAAAAAAATAAAGTAATAATTTCATAAGCTTCATCTTCATAAAAGAAACATAACTACCTTATAGTTGCAAAAGCTTAAATCATTTATTAGCTTAACTCTCACTTTAATTCCCAAGTCAGTAATTGACTTATGAATTAGAATTCATTTAATTCACAAGCTAAAAAGTGAATTATGAATTAAAGTTTCTTTAATTCACAAGCTAAAAAGCGAATTATGAATTAAAGTTTCTTCAATTCACAAGCTAAGAAGTGAATTATGAGTTAGAATTCATTTAATTCACAAGCCAAAAACTGAATTATGAATTAAAAACCATTTAATTAACAAGCTAAAAAGCGAATTGTGAATTAGAATTCATTTAATTCACAAGCTAAAAACTGAATTTTTGGATTTTTTCGTTTATTTCTCTTGACAAAGGCTCGTATTTCATGCAAATGCTTTTTTCAGGCGAAAAACTACACACAAAAATGATATGTTTCTCACACATTATCATTTCATTTCATTATTTCAGTCATACCTACAGACAAAAACTTTTGATATTCATCATTTTCCTCATCATTTATCATTTACAGAGCTACACACTGTCTTTTTTCCTTCATTTTTTCTTAAATGATGAAAAAAATGATAGTGTGCATTTTTAAATGATATTATTCATTTACAGCTCTGCTGATACCTGATAATTCGCTAATTCGCCTTATTAATTCAAATTTGTGAAATTTTAATTCCACCCTGTTTCTGCATTGACTTTTTTTTATTCATAAATTATAAGTCACTTGTTTTTAATTCATAATTCACGTGTTAGCTTGTTTTTAATTCATAATTCACTGTTTAGCTTGTGAATTGAAGAAACTTTAATTCATAATTCAATTTTTAGCTTGTGAATTAAGGAAACTTCAATTCATAATTCACTTTTTAGCTTGTGAATTAAGTAAACTTTAACTCATAATTCACTTTTTAGCTTGTGAATTAAATGAATTTTAATTCATAATTCAATTTTTAGCTTATGAATTAAATGGTTTTTAATTCATAAGTCAATTACTAGCTTAGGACTTAATGATTTTTTAATTCACAAACATGCAACTGTGCCTTATACTTTTTTTTAAACTAACAGCCTGATTCTCCCCATTGTGAGGAATCACAAGTCATAAGCCTTTGTGACTATTTCTTGTGAGGATTGTTGTAATTCGATAACATTTGTCGGATTCTCCCATAATCCTCACAAGAAAAGTCACAACGAAACTCACCAATGGAAATTTCATGAGCTTCTCATTGAAAAAATTTAAAAGATTTCAAATTTGCCAATCAACAACTCAGCTCTACAATATGTCTGCAACAGGTATGATAAATTTTATAGAAAAATGTTTATAATTGAAGTTATAAATAAATAAATTAATATATATTTTCAGAAGAAAAGGACTTCGGTGGAGCAACTAGAATACTTCGTGGCGTTCATGACCGACCACCTGCAGCTCATGGCCAACAAAAATGACCCAACCGATCCGGAAAGGGTAAAAAAATTATGGGGTCAGTTGGGAGAAGCGTTGAATGCCTTGAATGGGCCCTCCAGGTCAGCCGCAAAATGGAAGGAAGTATGTACATAATGTAATTGTTACAAAAAAGCAAAGTATTTAATTTTGTATATCATCTAGACACTCTCTCACTGGAAGAATCAGCTGCCTTCCCGGGCTTAACAAACGTGCTATTTTGCATAGCCATTGAGTCATTGGTGTCTCTCAGGGTTCGTAAAAGCCGTCTTCGCTGCAATCTTATCAATTTTATTAGTTTGTTTCAAATGATGTGCTGTTGTAAAATTCTTACTTTTCATTTACGGAGGAAATGACGTCAATAATATGCGCCATAATCATTTCAACTTCCATTTTTTTCACTTCTCAAAAATCAAAATGTCAAATCTCAAACAATTTGCTAGTTATGACCTGCTCTGAAAGAGACCACAATTTCGATTGTTTTTGTGACTCTCACAAGTTGTGACTTTGGGGGAGAATACGAAAAAGTCACAAAATCAATTTCACCTCTTTTTATAACTTGTGAGGTATCAGTGATGATGGGGAGAATCGGGCTGTAAAAATCAAATCTTCAATGACAGCTATAACTGGCTCCTAAAGCTTTATTCTACTTTCAAAACACTCACACATATTACAAGATGAAATTCCTTCAAAGAAATTGTAAATTTTGCAAATGTTGCCAAGTTAAAATAAGTCTTTTGAGCCATGTTTTTCATAAACGATGTAGAGCCATTTTTTTCGACTAAACTACATACATAAAAAATAACTACTTCCAGTAGGACCTTACGTTACAAAAGATAATAAAAAGATTTGCTGTTCCCTTAATTTAGATATTTAAATGATTTCAATCAAATTCACTAAGCCGTAAACACTATTTTTTTAAGCAAAGCGAATGTTTAGAAAAACCGCAAAAGAGCAAAATTACAGCATATTAAAATGACTTCTTTACTTAAAACTTACGTATAATGGCAATAAATTTATTTGATCGGCAATTTATATGGTTTATAAAACCATAATAAAAGTACATACAATTTGAATTTGATAGCAATGACCAGTTCGTCTAAAATTATAATGTACAGACTTAAGAACCCAGAACCTGCATCCAATGCTACGCACAACTGTCGCCTGCGAAACGAGAACAAAGAAAAAAAAATATCGAAAAAATATAATAATATTTGGGAATGCTATTGTTTGTTTGATTGTTTATTTTGTTTTCTTTCAAAAAACGTATTTTTTTCTATGACTTCAAGAATCATTAAAAGCTTTTATGAACATAATATTAATGTCTTGAGAAGTCTCTCAATTTTATGGGTATTTCTGTAACCGATAGTGTAAGAGAAGTTTGATGAATTCTTATATTCCCTCATTAACTCTTCAAAATAGAAAAAAGATATAAATAGTCATAAACTATTTTTATATTTTGAAGTTAGATTGTTTTTTTTTATGCAAGAAGAATATCTTTTTCTACTCCTTTCTTCAATTCGTTTTATTTTTATCAATAAATGTTTCGAGAGCTTAAATTCAAAGTTAACAAAAAAGGACTACTTTTTTTTTTCCAAAGAAAATACTTTTCAATAAACTGTGGACTACCAACTGCTGCCAATGCCAATACTAATTTTAACTACGCTGAAACTGTATGTACAATTGTACAAGCTCATTTAGAACATTTTCCACTCATGTCGATCCTTAGGATCATGCTAAATTATAACAAATGTTTAACCCTGGAACCATACATTTTACTGAGATAAAAAGGATGAACTATAAATTCATTCATTCTCTAAATTTCATCCAGATCAGTTCAGCCGTTCTAAACTTTCACATTTACATATACATAATACTAGCTGTACCCTGTTACGCTTCGCAGTGGCACATTGTGATTGAATGGCTGAGATATTAGAATCAAAACAAAGATTACATCTTTAAAATTGAAATGCTGTATCGGTCGGGATCATGGGTATTCGAGGAATGAGGACATCTTCACCTTTGAAAGGCCCCGTTAAAATAGTTGCTTCCACTGCGTTATTTATTATTTCCCCGGTACCCCGTTCACTCGCTACCCTACCCTACACGCAAACCGCTACCCCGTTACCCTCCACATACTCCCGCTTCTCATCACCCCGCTACCCTGGCCATATTTCATAAAGGACTTGGTCGATTTTGTACAAAATACTTCAAATCCATTTACGCCACTACCCTAACATTCCCTCAAAATTCGGTGCAGAACACTCCACTGGTACAAGAGTAGTGAGTCGTCGATTCTCGAGGCAGCCGGTACTATAGTTTTTATATACAAAGGTCGAACTATAAGCAACAGATCTAAAAAAAAAGAAAAATATCTACGAAAAAAAATGTCAAGTGTACGTTTTTATTGTCGATGAAAAATAATATTTGACGAAATTTCTTAATGACATTTTATTTTTTTTGTTGATGAAAATAAAAATATTTGACGAAATTTTGAAACGAAATTGAGTATTCTAAGGTAAAAGCAATCATTTTTAAACATTTGCACCGTTCGCGGTATGTTAAAATTCATGTTATCATGTTAAAATTTCAGCTCAATCGGTGCAGAACTTTTTGAGTTTTTGAAGCGTACACAAACCAGCATAACATTTTTATAACGGGTGTTTTTTCGAGGTATAGAACTTTAAGTTGGCATTACAACTCAAGACGGCGACCGATTTAACAGCTGTCAAGTGATTTATTCTCAGTTTGGTTTGGCAATTCATTATGAATAGACTCACGCCTGAACAACGCTTGCAAATTGTGCAATTTTATTTCGAAAATAATGTTTCTGTGCGGAATACGTATCGCGCACTACGTCCATTTTATCGTCGACAAAATCGTCCATCAGAGCAGTTAATTCGATTAACCATGGAAAGTTTCGCACCACGTTTACTCTAATTGATAACTAGCATCCCCAGAGACGCCGTACGGTGCGTACGGAAGAAGCTATTGCTACTGTAGAGCGTAGCATTGAGGAAGATGAGAATGAGCATCGAGGACAGGAATTGGATCTGTGTCCATCCACTTTATGGAAGATTTTGCGGAAGGATATTGGTTTGCGTGCTTACAAAATCCAACTCGTGCAAGAATTGAAGCCAAACGATCATCAAGCAAGGCGTAGATTCGTCGAATGGCCCAAAACGAGATGGCCGTTGTTCCCGATTTTCATAAGCGAATTTTGTTTAGCGAAGAAGCGCACTTCTGGTTGAATGGCTACGTCAACAAACAAAACTGCCGCATTTGTAGTGAAGCTAATCCTCAAGTGTATGTCGAAACACCGTTACATCCAGAAAAACTGACTGTTTGGTGCGCTTTATGGGCTGGTGGAATCAGTGGTCTGTACTTCTTCAAAAATGACAGTCAATGGTGATTTCTGAACTGAACAATCATGATGTCCAGGAGCTGTGGTTCCAACAAGACGGCGCAACATGTCACACAGCTCGTGCCACAATCGATTTATTGAAAGACACGTTTGGTGACCGCCTAATTTCACGTTTTGGACCTGTGAATTGGCCTCCAACATCTTGTGATTTAACACCGCTAGACTATTTTCTGTAGGGTTATGTAAAGTCATTG
Organism: Sphaerophoria taeniata; assembly: GCA_943590905.1. Classification (NCBI taxonomy): domain Eukaryota; kingdom Metazoa; phylum Arthropoda; class Insecta; order Diptera; family Syrphidae; genus Sphaerophoria; species Sphaerophoria taeniata. Next base: position 71,915,460 of record OX016541.1, read on the forward strand.
GTCTATGCGGATAAGCCACAAACGCTTGACCATTTGGAGGACAACATTCGCCGTGTTATTGCCGATATACGGCCACAAATGTTGGAAAAAGTCATCGCAAATTGGACGCCCAGATTAGACTACAACCGAGCCAGCCGTGGCAGTCATATGCCAGAAATCCTATTTAAAATGTAATGCCACAAGATTATCTTTCGAATAAATAAAAAATCATGTCAATCGAAAATTCCATTGTTGTTTTATTGCAAACACCCTGATTTTTTTACAAGGAAATTAAAACACTTATGAAATTTTTTGGTATGCAACATTATTAAGACATTGCATATAAACGTGTTGACGAAATTTCCAAAAAATTGGTTGAGCCGTTTTTGAGAAATCTAGAAAAGAGTGTTATAAACCCAAAAGGTACTACAAAAATGGATCTCTTTTCCAATTTTTTTGTTATTGAAGAATATATTTTAAATAATATCTTGGAATGCAATATCACTAAGGATAATGTTAAGTATAATCGTGCAAAATTTTAACAAAATCGCTAAAGCCGAAATGGAGATATACGGGAATAATCAAAAAATCAGCCGCAGAGTCCCTAGTATTAGAATTTCACTTCGATACAGGGCCAGTAGGGGGTATAGATAAAAATCTGAAAAAATTAGAGGATTTTTTTTTATTTATTTGGAGACGATTGAGCGGATGGCTTCATTAACTTTATCTTAAGGACCACCCTATTATACAGTCATGTATCTAAGTATAAGAAGTTGCATCAACCTTCGCAATTTTCTGATTATCTGCATTGCCAAAAGTATAATTAGTTTAAATGATGTATAGATTTTTTTCGATTTTCAATTTTATGATTTTAAATTTTTTCGTTTCCTAACACTCCTTAACGTATTTTTTTCATTTTTTGTAGTTTGAAATTTCTTATCAGTAATTTATTATGCAATTTAGCTATGCACATAATTATGCATTTTATGCCACAAAATAAGACTTTTTTCGATCCGACCATGGCAAAGTCATCATGCAAATTGCATTTGCTTTTTGTAGTAAATAATGTTCTATTTTGTGTTTGTTTGTTCTCTTTTTTATAAATTTATTACTCGCCATTTATTATCTGTCAGTTGTTTTTTATTTATTATGAGACTAAAAATACGTGTTTTTAAATGCTAAATCTTAAATTATGATTAAAATATGAATCTATCTTTGCTTGGATTTTTTTTTAACTGCTCTTGCTTTTGTTGCTTTTATTTATTATTATAACGCGTTATAAACAAATTATATTACCCTTACATATTTTTTTAATTTTATTTTTGTTCTTATAAATATGTTTATACAAACTTAAATATATTTATTTTATTAGTTATTTTTTTTTGTTATAAATCATTTTAATAGCTCAGTAAACGGGTTAGCTTCGTATTTGTATGGCATCTTATTAGAGGAGCCATTTTGTTTATTTTCTTCAATTGTTTTTGTTTTCGATAATGATGAACGATGTATTAAGGCGATGAAATATTCGTCTTTAAATGCATAATTTACTTTTAATTTCGCAAATTTTATTGAATAAAATTATTATAAATTCTGTACTCATACAGTGCCTTGCATAAGTATAACCGCACCTTAAAAAAATGCGTTTTATAGAAAACCTACAATAGGAGTGACTCCTTACCATTTTTTATTGAATTGCATCATTGATCAAGCAAATTGAGAAGAAAATAAAGTACCGTTATTTCCTCTCCTGGTGTTTAATAAAAATTAAAAACAGATTTTCATGTATTGCAAAATTTTACCGCAAAATGGTACGCATTTAAGCGAAATTGAAAAAGGCACAATCTTGGCTTTTCGGTCAAGCGAACTAAGTCTTAGGGCTATTGGAAGACGAATTTCGCGATCGGATCGTGTCGTTCGAAATTTTTCAAAAGATCTAGAATCTTTTGGGACTAAAATAAGACCCGGGAGTCCGCAGAAGCTGACACGTCGGTCGCGACAAGAGGCGTTTAATCAATGCTGCGTCCAATTCGGTGCATTCTTTGCCGGAATTTCGTGACGAATTGGGTTTAGGAGTTTCGGTTTCAACCGTTTCTCGTGCTTTAAAAAGCAGTGGAGTGATTGTTCGGGGCAAAATGGTGCCAGCTCCAAATCTAACAGCAGCCCACAAACAAAAAATATTGGAATTTGCCCGCCAAAACATGAATCGGGATTGGAAAAGCTTAAGTGACTTTTTATCAATCTACACTAAAATCTCGTTATTCCAAATGGCATACTCGAATGATGGTTTTAGCGGATATTGACACGATTTGAGGAAAGAAAAAAAAGTTTTTTTCCATGAGGAACTTTGGTGGTGGCAGCTGTATGTGTTTGGATTGGTTCGGATCGAACAACATTAATTTGATGGACTGGCCGTCACGTTCTCCAGATTGCAACCCCATCGAAAATCTTTCGGGGATTTTAACCCGCAAAATTTATGCACATAATAGACAATTTGTTAGTGTTGCTGAGCTACGAGAGGCAGATGTGACCAAATGGAACTCTCTAGACGACCCCATATTAAAAAATCTAGTGAATAGTATGCCAAAAAGAATTTTTTGCTTGGTGGAAAATAGAGGCAACAAAATTGCATATTAGTTTTTTTTTTGTTAAAAATGAACTTGAAAAAAAAAATGCGGTTATATTTTCGCGATACATCAATATCTGTTTTTAATTTTGAAACACCAGGAGAGGAAATAATAGTACTTTATTTTCTTCTCAATTTGCTTGATCAGTGATGCAACCCAATAAAAAAATAGTAAGGAGTCACTCCTATCGTAGGTTTTCTATAAAACGCATTTTTTCAGGTGCGGTTATACTTATGCAAGGCACTGTATGACTGTATGCCTTATTATTTTGAATAAAATAAACTGGTTTCTGTGTTGTTGTTGTTGTAGTGTTATGTAAAAGAATATATTATATATGTATTGTATATGAATATGTGTGTGTTGTTACTAACCATTCACACATGCATTTATAAGCATAAAACATACTATAATATTATTTTATTATTAATTTTGCCTGACGTTCGATTAGTTTATTTTGTTTTTGTATTTTTTTTTTTGCTTTCTATATGTTTATGGCTTTGAATAAATTCATAAAAAAAATATTTTATAATTTTTTGTTATTGAATTTATAAGACAAAAATGTAATGTTTTGACAGATATTTATCTTTATATATAAATTTTATATATAATGTTATGTATGTATAAGTTATGTACTTTAATTTTAAATATAATAAAATTAAACTTAGAGAAATTAGACCAAATGATGAGATTTTGAATCTGGTCCTGTTCCTGATGTCGCTGAAGTTGATGATGAACCTGAGGAAGCTGTTGATGATGATAACGAAGATGTAATGCTGCTATGTTCCCGAGGCACTACCGGTCATCGACGATCATCTTATATTTTCAAAATTAATTTTAAAATACAATAATTTTAATTGATTTTTTTTTCATTAATGTTTAGTATGAAAAGGATAATAACATAAATTGTAATATTATTTGTAAACGTTTACAGACAAATTAAACTAAATCTACAACAAAACTTTTAAGAAAACTAAACAAGTAATTATTATCTACAACTTGAATAATTATAAATTACAAATTGACAAAAATAAAAAAGAAATAATAGTAACAAACAAACAAATAAATAAAAAACAAGTGAAACATTCGTTATCTTCTGTTTAAATGATTCCGTAGAACATTTTTCTTTCAAAATATAGATTTTAAATAACGCCAGTGTTTTTATTATTTTTTTGGCATATTAACGTGTGAAAAGTAGAATAATTCTCAATTATTGTAAATGAAACATAATGTAGAAGGAAGGAAGAAGTTTGATCTCTCATAATTTGGCATGTTCATCATTGGTTGCAATAAACGACGGACGGGGTTTCTACTTAAACATTTCAGAATTTAAAGGCACTTCAAGCAGCACTTCCAACAGCTGCTGAGTGCGCAAAATGTCGAGCGAGCTAATGACGAGAGAGAAGCAAGACTAGTCAATGAAGACCCAGTCCCAGTCCTCAGCACAGAAGAGGTAGAAAGAGCCATACAAAAGCTAAAAAATAATAAGTCCGAAGGGTCGGCCGGCATACCTGCGGAACTCTTTAATTATGAAGGAGGTGTTTTGATGAACCGCATACACCAGGTCATCAAAGTGTGGGAGGAAGAATGCATGCCCACTGACCGGTCGGTAAGCTCCATATGCCCCATCTACAAAAAGGGCAATCCTATGTCATGCAAAAACTACTGCTTAATGTTGCATACAAAATCATATCAAACGTACTGTGTGAGCGTCTTAAAACGTTCTGCAACACAATAATCGGCACGTACCAGTGTCTTTAGGCCAGGCGAAATAACGATAGACCAAATATTCACATTGAAGCAGATCCTGGAAAAGATCAACGAAATTCAAGTAGAAACCCACCATCTTTTCATCGAATTTAAAGCTGCTTATGATAGCATCCACCGCCAAGAGCTTATGATGGCGATGTATGAATTCAGGATCCCGAACAATCAAATCCAGCTGTGCCGCATGACGCTAAACAATACGCAGTGCGGTGTGCAAATGGGTAACAGCTAATCCGAGTTGTTCCAAACATGCGCAAGATTTAGACAAGGAGATGCGTTGTCATGTGATTTCTTAGTCCTGGAGCAGATAGTGTGCAAGGCAGGTGTGAGCACGGAAAACACTATCTTCAACAAATCCACCCAGCTAATAAGCTATGCGGACGACATAGACATCAACGGTCAATCCAAGAGAGCTGTGCTTGAGGTCTTCACAGCGGTTGAATAACAGGCGAAACTCTTGAAATGAATGAGGACAAAACAAAGTACATGCTATCAACAAACAAACCAACATCTGTCCACCGACTAGGACAAAACGTCACTGTTGGTAGCAGGTAGTTAAGCAGTTCATCTACCGTGGAACAAACATCAATCCCACAAACGACACCTTAGTGGAGATCCCAGTTGCTTGGCAAAACAACTGGGTTCAAAACTCCTCACTCGAAAGACAAAGTGTCTGCTATACAAAACTTTGATTTTACCAGTCCTACTCTACGTCGTCATCGAGTGCTGAACGATAAGTAAAAAAGGGGAATTGATACTGGGCACTTGTTGATATTAATATAATGGGAAGAACACAGTTAATGTTAAAGTTAATGGCGCCTTTGTGAGAATTGAGACAGAAGGGGCAAAAATAGGTTAAGCGGTAAATGAGGGAAAAACGAAGTACATGTTATCTTCGAGGAAGGACACCCAACACCGACGGCTCGGACAGAACGTCACAATAGACGCATACAACTTCCAGGTAGTAGAGAAGTTTGGCTATACCTAGGCTCCGCTATTAACACGGGCAATAACACCAGCGGCGAGATCAGACGAAAAATAAGTTTTGCTAATCGCTGTTTCTTTGGGCTAAGAAAGCGATTGAGTGGAAAAGCCCTCTCTCTAGCAACTAACGTAAAACTGTACAACACCCTCATCGTCCCAGTCCTGGTGTATGGTGCAGAAGCATGGACCTTGACAAAATCGGATGAATGTGCCTGGCTGTTTCGAGAGGAAAGTTCTTCGGGTCATTTTTGGCCCCGTGTGCATTGATGGGGAATGACGAAGAAGATACAACAGCGAACTTTACGAGTTGTACAACGACATGGACCTAGCCAGAAGGGTCAAGGTCCAGAGACTCAGATGGCTCGGACATTTAGAGCTGATGGACACCAATGCTCCGGCCCGGAAAGCTATCAACTTCGAGTGCAAAACTGGAGACAGCTAGCTAGGGACCGAGCTGGCTGGCAGAGACTGTTGATTGAGGGCCAAGTCCACAACGGACTGCAGCGCCCCTTAAGTAAGTAAGTAAGTAAAAGAATATTTAGACGAATTTACTTTCAATTTTAAGCATGTTCACGACAAATATTCTTCTTCCTTCTGTACAAAGAGCACCTCTGCTGGTACTTAGCTATTATTAACAACAATTTACTGGAAATTGATTTAACAAAATAAGAATAATGAAAACCCCAGAAGGTGTTTTCTCTGTTTATATTCTGGAGGGTCATTCCGTATCTCGATATCGTCGAAACGATATCGTTTCGACGATCGACTCGCTTCACGTAACTCTGAAAATCACTATCGTCCAGACGATATCGTTTTTTTAGATCGACATTTGTTTTCCTTATCTCGACTATCGTCAAGACGATAGCAAATTAGGTATCGTCTAGATAGAACAAACATTTTAAGGAAATTTATTTTTTGATTCAAAACACGGTTGAAACTTATGAAACATTTTATGTTACACCATTTATTTTATTAAAACAAAATGTTCTCGGCTTTTAACAGACTTTTAAGTTTAGATTTTTGTCAAGAAATGGACTTTATGAATTTTCTTTGAAGTGAAAAAGAGAAAAATGCAAATAGGAATAACTCATTTCAACTGTTGGTAATGAAATTACATATATTTTTTGTCTTTAAAAAATCTCCGTTAAAAAATAAATATGTTAAACGCTTAGTTCAAATTGTCATCTTTTATGGTAGTGTTTTTAACGAGTACTGCAATCAGATGAAAAGAGAGAAGTGACATCTATAGTATAAAGTTCTCTCTATATCTTTCTTGCAAATGCTTCATAGGGGTGAAGTATACAAACACAAAACTTGATCGGATAGTAATGCGTGCACTACGATGACATTTCATCTACAGTTTGAGAGCCTCTGTAGCTCTCAAAATGCACAGGCAAAAAAACGATAAACGAGACGATGAAGATCAACTTACGTGAAGCAAATTTGAGACGATATCGTCGACGACAATCGTTTGGACGATAGTCGTTTTGAAAGTTACGGAATGACCCTCCTGTATTTTGTTTATTCTGCAGATCAAGCAGTAAGAACTTTACTTATTTATATCGAAACAATTTTATTTTAGTTTAGCCCTAAAGTTTCGCACAAAAACGATCAATACATACTAATACACTTTCAACGATAACAGCAATCAGACATTTTTGCAAGTCTAAACTTTAAAAAACTACAAACATTAATTTTAGCCCAAGGACAGAAAGATAACATATATGTACAGCTATTTTTAATGTTTCCGCTCAGGAGAAATGTAGCAGCTCAGTGTCCCGCATTTTTACATTGTAACTGGTGTTTTTTTTTCGAGGTATAGAACTTTAAGTTGGCATTACTATTCAAGACGATTTAACAGCTGTCAAGTGATTTATTCTCAGTTTGGTATGGCAATTCATCATGAATAGACTCACGCCTGAACAACGCTTGCAAATTGTGCAATTTTATTTCGAAAATAATGGTTCTGTGCGGAATACGTAGGTATCAAGCTCTATTTCCTTTTTTCGTCGACAAAATCGTCCATCACAGCAGTTATTTCGATTAACCATAGAATGTTTTCGCACCACGTTGACTCTAATTGATAAGTCGCATCCCCAGAGACGCGCCGCCATACGGTGCGTACAGAACAAGCTATTGCTACTGTAGAGCGTAGCATTGAGGAAGACCCGAATGAGTCCATCCGCCATAGAGCACAGGAATTGGATCTGTGTCCATCCACTTTATGGAAGATTTTGCGGAAGGATCTTGGTTTGCGTGCCTTCAAAATCCAACTCGTGCAAGAATTGAAGCCAAACGATCATCAAGCAAGGCGTAGATACGTCGAATGGGCCCAAAACGAGATGGCCGTTGTTCCCGATTTTCATAAGCGAATTTTGTTTAGCGATAAAGCGCACTTCTGGTTGAATGGCTACGTCAACAAAAAAAAAGTGCCGCATTTGGAGTGAAGCTAATCCTCAAGTGTATGTCGAAACACCGTTACATCCAGAAAAACTGACTGTTTGGTGCGCTTTATGGGCTGGTGGAATCATTGGTCTGTACTTCATCGAGGCCACAACGTTACAGTCAATGGTGATCGGTATAGAGCCATGATTACTAACTTTTTCATTCCTGAATTGAACAATCATGATATCCAGGAGCTGTGGTTCCAACAAGACGGCGCAACATGTCACACAGCTCGTGTCACAATCGATTTATTGAAAGACACGTTTGGTGACCACCTAATTTCACGTTTTGGACCTGTGAATTGGCTTCCAAGATCTTGTGATTTAACACCGCTTGACTATTTTCTGTGGGGTTATGTAAAGTCATTGGTCTATACGGATAAGCCACAAACGCTTGACCATTTGGAAGACAACATTCGCCGTGTTATTGCCGATATACGGCAACAAATGTTGGAAAGTCATCGAAAATTGGACGTCCAGATTGGACTACATCCGAGCCAGCCGTGGCAGTCATATGCCAGAAATCGAATTTCGAATAAATAAAAAATCATGTCAATCGAATATTCCATCGTTGTTTTATTGCAATTTAAAGTTCTATACCTCTAAAAAAAAACACCTTTTATTAGGTGAAAAAACAACGATTCTAATTTCCATTCTACTATTAGACAAATTGTTTTTGAAAACTAATGACAAGTTCAGTTGCAATGTTTCGTAAAATCTTGGTAACAATACAATCTTACAACAGAACAAGAGAAGCTTGGAAAATCAATCCAAAATATAATAACGATTCACAAATACACAGGACAATAGCTTTTAAACATACTTAACTCCATTTTCGGCAGGTTCACCCAATTTAATCTACAGAGAAGGTATCTCGTATATTGGGGATGGACTAAAAAAATCCGAATTAGCCTCAGATGGCGGACAGTATATGTAAAAAACACCTATAACACAAATTAAATGGAATTAATGTTTGTCTTTGATATTTTTTCGCATACGTTTTTTAATAACGTTAAGTTGGACTATTCTATTAGTCTTATGACTTTAGACAAAAGCATACTTCTATTCAGCTCAGCTCTAGTACAGAATCCATCGGTATATTTGGAAACATACTTCGATTCGAATGGATTTTGGTTCAAGCTTGAATATTAAATAACCTGAGATAGTGTCTGACCGAAGGTCGATTTTCCGCCAAAGCCGAAGCCGAATATTAGGTTAACATAAAACCTTCGGCCGAAGCCGAAGCCGAAGGTTTAATAAAGCGAAGAATTCTCATTTCGAATAAAATAAAAGTACAAACGATGTGACAAAATGTGTATGGCAATTTAAAGAATTTAAAAATGGAAATTTTTTCCGCGCCTACTACGATTTCACACTAATAAACACAAACTTGTGTTTCCAACAATTTCAAAAATTGATTTTTTTTCGGCGCCTACTACGATGCTCGATATTAAGATATAAATTCTTCGGCTTCGGCCTATTTTATACCGAAGCCGAAGGTTTGGCCGAATGTTGTTTTTTTTGGCCGAATTCGACCGAAGCCTAAGCTTCGGTCGGACACTAACCTGAGAACAAAGCTTAAGTAACTAAAAATAATACAAAATTAGTTGGCAACGTCAAATTAAAGATCAATAATTAAGAAAATGTTTGATAAACAAAATAATCATAATAAAAACGTTATAAGAAAACAATAAAAATGAAAATATTAAACTTGCAAAAGAACTTACCGTGACTCTGCTGTTCTTGATGTTGCTGCGAAACTGCTAACGCTGTCGCTGCAACCACTGATGCCGGCGATGATGCGGTTATACTACCGGCGGTATTTGTGCCTTCATCCGTTGTTCGCTTGAAGAAATTATGTTGCAAGGCATAGTACGGTGTGACACGTGTTTTTGGATCAAAATCTAACATTCGTAAAATCAAGTCTTTGAATTTTAAATAATCAGCCACCGAATGTCCAGGTTCATCCAATCGTCTGCCACCAGGACCACCAGTCTCAACGCCAAGTATATCATGCAGTTTTCTTGAACCTGGCGGTTTGTACTTACGATGCACACTCTTTTTCAACACGTACGTACCATCGGAGGTAGTTCTATCGAAGAACTTTCGTGTCTTGTGCGCTTGGTCAAGCAGATACTTAGGTGGCATTCCTAAAACTTCGACGATTTTGTTCATTTGATCAACCTCGTTGCAGCCGGAGAATAATGGTTCGCCAGTATGCATTTCAACCAATATGCAACCAAGTGACCACATGTCAATGGCTAGATCGTATGGTATTCCAAGCAATACTTCCGGCGATCGATAGAAACGTGATTGAATGTATTGGTATATCTTAAACATAGAAAACAACAATATTCAAATGCTGTCAGCACAGGAGGATGTTTCAAAAATTAAACTCACCCGCTGTCCCAATTGACAAGAACTACCAAAATCGACAATTTTGATTGCTGACCGTTTCGGATTGCAGAGTAAAATATTTTCGGGCTTTAGATCACAGTGTATTATATTCAGTCCTGGTGTACTCAAAAAGAGTAGAGCAGTGCACAGCTGTTGAGCGAATTTTCGCGTTAGATTTAATGAAACACCTCGAAAATTGGTATTCCGTAAAAGATCGTATAAATTATAGGATAACAGTTCAAAAACCAGACATAAGTGATTGCGCCACATAAAATGACGTTTAAGTTTAACTGAAAATAAAAACAAAAATATGTTAATTGAGAGATTAATATTTTTAGTGGATGAAGTTTTCGTAGTGCAATTTAACCTATGAACTCCAAATCGATACCCACCACCTCTTCATCGATTAAGGCGCGTATGCCAAGCTCGTTCGCTTGTGCAAAATGACGATGGAGAACTCACGCTACTCCATCAAGGTTGGCAATGAGCTTACGGGATCTTTCGACGTCAAAAAAGGTTTCAGACAAGGCGATGCGCTGTCGTGCGATTTCTTTAACATCGTTCTTGAGAGGATAGTGCAAAACTCCACCGCCAACACAGAGGCACTATCTTCCAAAAATCTGTTCAACTTATCGCGTACGTCGACGATATGGATTATAATGGGAAGAACACAGCGTTATGTCAATGGCGCCTTTGTGAGAATTGAGACAGAAGTGGCAAAAATGGGTTTAGCGGTAAATGAGGGAAAAACGAAGTAAAATGCTGTCTTCGAGAAAGGACATCCAACACCGACGGCTCGTACAGAACGTCACAATAGACGCATACAACTTCGAGGTAGTGGAGGAGTTTGTCTACCTTGGCTCCGCTATTAATACGGGCAATAACACCAGCGCACAGTGCGTCGACCAGTGGACAAAAATCAAAAAACTAAATATGCGTTTGAGATCTACAATGCTGTGGAGTCTATCAAAAACATGTTTAGTAACTGTAATTTATTATTTTCAATTGTTGTTTTTTTCTTCTGCATTGATTAGCGGGATTTTTATATGCAGAATAACAACTTTTATTTTTTTTCATAGCTTTGATTTCGATTTACGCTTGCAACTATTGATCTCGTTCAAGAAAGTGTTTCTAGTTATAAATTTTTTTTCTCTTGAATATTAATTATGGATACATTAAGAGGTGATACAAATGTTTTTTGGTTTATTTTTATGGGATATTACTTTTTTAATTAATTTAATTAAAAGTGCTATTTTTTGAGGCACATAAATTTAAATAAGTTGAGTTTTGAAAATATATCAAAGTATATCTGAATTTTAAGTCTTTTTGTTATCCCCTGCTATTATTTTATTTAAAAACAAAGAGTTCCATTGCTAATTTGTGCAAACTTTCGAAATATTTCGTTTTTTGTAGGACAAGTGCAAGTCATAAAAAATGAAGTTTTTATGAAAAAATGGTTTCTTTCGATAAAAAATCGATAATTAAGGATGTCTTAATTTTTGTTATAGCTTATTCAAATACAAATAAATGCCCATTTTAAATAAAAAGTGATTTTGAATCGAAAATTAAATATTTGACCCAAGCCTAGAACGACAATGGATGCAATGTTCAAAGACCCATAGTTTTCAGATAAGCCCTGCGAGGCTTGACTTAAAAATAATTTTACACTTCCCGATAGCATTTAAAAAAACTTTCTTACTGTACCGCCTTTTTATTTATCAGAAACTTCATTTTTAGACGCGCCAAAAAAGACGGAAAAAGAAGAGTTTCGAATCTTTCAACTCCAAACTGAAGAAATGAGGTTTCCTTTTTCATTTTTGTCGTCAATTTTTTTTGTTTTTTAAAGATGTTACCAAAAATATCTCAAATCTGTCTGTATCCCATATCCCTGTTTTCAAAATATTCATATTAACATCCAAGCGGTTCATAAGAAATAAACAATTTTAAAAGTGGGCGTGGCAGTGGGTGGATTGAGTCCATATTTTTTTGTATTAATGACCTTATCTAGAAAATTACACTCCTTAAATTTCATTCAATTCCTGCCAGTCATTCTCAAGATATAAGATGATATTCAAAAATGGGCGTGGCAGGGGGCGTAAATATTACCTGAAATTTCGTAAAACTTATTATTTAATTAATTCGCAACAATTATTTTGGCGAAATTTTACAAAGTTTTGTAAAATTGAATTTTGTCCACCATCTCCATACAATCGACGCACTGTGCAGCGCCGAGATAAGACGAAAAATTACTCTTGCTAATCGCTGTTTCTTTGGGCTAAGAAAGCAATTGAGTGGAAAAGCCCTCTCTCGAGCAACTAAGGTAAAACTGTACAACACCCTCATCATCCCTGTCCTGCTGTATGGTGCAGAAGGAAATTTCTTCGGGTCATCTTTGGCCCCGTGAGCATTGATGGGGAATGGCGAAGAAGATACAACAGCGAACTTTACGGGTTGTACAACGACGTGGACCTAGCCAGAAGGGCCAAGGTCCAGAGACTCAGATGGCTCGGTCATTTAGAGCGCATGGACACCAATGCTCCGGCCCGGAAAGCCTTCGACACTATTCCCGAGGGACGCAGAAGGAGAGGAAGACCGCGACTCAGGTGGCGCACACAAATGGAAGAGGAACTCAATCAATTTGGAGTGCAAAACTGGAGACACCTAGCTAGGGACCGAGCTGGCTGGCGGAGACTGTTGTTTGAGGCCCAAGTCCAAACCGGACTGTAGCGCCACCTTAAGTAAGTAAGCAAGTCCGTTAAAGTTGGAAAGCACTTCAGAAAAGCATGATCTAAGCCTCTGGTTTCGTCTCCTCAATGGCTGTAGTGTGTTCCAAGCAGACATTTTAGCAATCAAAGAAGTTTTATCTTGGCCAAAAGAAAACTTGATATCAACTTCTTATATCCGCATCTTCTCCAACAGTAAAGCCGACTATCATTAATATTATGGAATTCCGATTGAGTTCTATAGGAACGCAACTCCTGCGTTCCTTGAAATTCTTTTGGAATTACTAAACAAAATCTTTAACGAAGAAGAGTTCCCGAGTTGCTTTCGTTTGGCAAGCATATCCCCTATTTTCAAGAAAGGTGACCCAAGTTTACCCGAAAATAACAGAGGAATTTCTGAAAAGAAAACTTTTCGCTCAGATTCTGTTCTCTAGGCTGGTGACTTGGTTGGAAGCGAATAACAAAATAAGTTGTTTACAGGCTGGTTTTCGATCAGGCCTCTCTACAGTTTACCAAATCTTTGCCCTTTCAAGTATTGCTAGTAGATTCATCGACAAAAGAAAACCTCTATATTTACTCTTCGTTGATTTTAAAGCGGCTTTTGACACCATCAATAGAAGATCTCTTTTGTTTAAGCTCGCGACCATAGGTTTGTCAACTAAGTTCATTCGGATTCACGACCAGCTATTACTTGATACGTCTGCAGTTGTGTGTAACGGCAAAAACAAATCTAACCCGTTTAGATCCGTAACAGGTGTTCCTCAAGGTTGCATTTTGAGTCTGTTGATGTTTGCCCTATTTATCAATGACGTTGAAAATCATTTACCAGGAGGCGTTTGTTACGTCGATCTATTCGTGGGGCTCCAGCTTTACGCTTAGTAGTCTTTTCTGATAATCCAGTAACACTGCAGCTACAAATAAATAAACTTAAACTTAAATCAATACCCAAAAATCGAAAGTTATGATTTTTAGTTCTCGAAATCGAGCTACTAATAACGAGCGAAACTGGACTTTAGAGAGTGTGAATATTGAGGTAGTCAGTGAGTTTAAGTATCTTGGCTTTGGCTCGAGTTGCCAAAAAAACAAAAAAGTTCAACAGCTCTGTTTACTTTCATTTTTAAGACCACGTTCAGAACAAGAGCGATGAGGTAGAAGAACGCTAGGAGCGTTGTTGACAGGTTTGAGCTCAGTTCAGAGTTTCATCCCGAACCAACTATGTATATTGAATTTTTGTTTCAAATTAAGTGAAACATTGAAAGCGCGAGTAGGTCCCGGTATACCGAACCATCGTTCCAAGTGATTTGACAATGCTTCCATAATCGTTATAACACACGGTCACATTATGCATAGAAAAGAAGAGACGTTTTTTTTCACAACTCAGTTTTCCCTTGGCAAACAACAACAATTAGGATTGCAGTCGATGAAAAGGCCATTACAAAAATTACAGCTGTGCCGGCTATACAACTTTCAACTATTGAAATGAAGACAGCGCTGATGGCGTTAAGAAGAATTATTTTGCGAATCTAATAATCTGAGTTATGAACTCTCTAAGGTTGAAGTATTTGCTATTTTTTTTAAATCCGAGACGCAACCCTCGCGTCCATTTTTCGACGTTTTTGAGGTTACAATTGTCATACCAATTGAATTTGACATATAGACCGAGTTAGAGCGTTTATTATTGGGTGAGAAGTAACACCAGTTTATCCTATTTATCCTATTTACCCTATTATGCGGGTGAAAATTAAGGGTTGTATGCATGTAGTATTTTTTTATGTCACATCATAAAAAAGTGTGTCCAAATAGTACATCTGACCAAAACACATGAAATCTTATAAAAATCGGTTCAGCCGTTTCACACTGTGACACGAATATTGTATCACTATATATTTTATTGGGGTTTCCTTTTCAACTCGAAGCAGGAAGTTAAAAGTTTCATTTTTAGGTTTGTTTTCTTGGTTTTTATAGACCAATTAGAATAAAAATTTCAAAATTTCTAATTGTTGTTTTTGTACATGCTTAAAAATCTCTTTACGCTTACCTATGTAATATTTATTTTCTGCATCAGCTCGATTCATCATCTCAAGCAGTTTAACTTCTATCTGTGCCTGATTTAGGAACGGTTTTTTATTCTTGATAATCTTAATCGCCACATGACACTGCTCTTCGTGATCATAAGCCTTGACCACTTGTCCAAAACTGCCTTTGCCTAGAAAAGATGTATAAATTAATTTGTTTTTCAAAAAAAGAAAAGAAAACAACTAAAATTGTCTTGTGGCACAATTTTCTTTATCATGAATGTTGAATTATTAACCAAAACAAACTCGGAAAAACAAATTTAAAAAAATAACAAACACTTACCGATTAGAGAATCAATTTCATATCGATCTAAGAACTTTTCTCCATTTTTAATTATATAATCATGATTATCATCGTCATAGCCATCATTGTATAGTTTACGTTCTTTTTTGTTTGAAGAATCATCTTCGCCTTGGGTTTGTTGAGCTCGTCTTTTCTTTTTCGCATAATAAACCTGCAAAAATGAAATCAAATTTAATAA
The DNA here is from genome assembly GCA_943590905.1 of Sphaerophoria taeniata. NCBI lineage: Eukaryota > Metazoa > Arthropoda > Insecta > Diptera > Syrphidae > Sphaerophoria > Sphaerophoria taeniata. The sequence goes on from OX016541.1 coordinate 71,930,932, forward strand.
ACCTTGCAAAAAATTACATTTAATTACAATTTAAATAGAAAAAAGTCCAAAATGAGGTCCCTAACATTAATAGTACTGTCAGAGAAACTGATCTGAACATGGGTCAGGGTACCTACAGCTTCTTTTTTTTTTTAAATCGTCAAAAAGTAATAAAAAAGTTCAAAATCAGACTACTGTTAAACATTTTTTTTTTTTTTTTTGAATATGACCAAGAATCACATCCTAAAGTATGGCAGACGAATCACAGGACACCATGTGCATTGTTTCTTTTTTCTGATTTAATTTTAATTCTTTCTCGATAATAACTAAAAAACTAACACCTATTCCTACGTTCTACTTAACAGGAGGTCTTTCTTTCCTACCTAATAATTACTTACAAATAAGAACAACCACGTTTTCAATTCTTTTTACTAACTTTTTTTTTTATTCTACTCGGCAATTTAAGATTCTTTGTCTTTTTTTTTTGTCTACTCTATTTTAAACTATACCCTTTAACTAAAAGATATATGTAAGCCGGCAAAGTCTCAAAACCATGTCGGGTGTTGAGTAATAAGCCACTAAAACTGTTTCTTCTGCTTCGACCTATCAATTTGGACTCTTGTGGACGAAGCCCTGCTGAACCGAAGGAGTTCTGCTACGTCTTGTGCAAACACATCTCGACTGTAAAGCAGCCACCGATCCAAAGTTCTTCGCCTGACGTAGTATATTAAAAATAAATTAATACAAAAATAGAGTGGCGCGACAGCTCTTAAAGAGCCAAGGCCTAAGTGGCTTACAGCCTGATTCTCTCCCTTGTGAGGAATCACAAGTCATAAGCCCTTGTGACTATTTCTTGTGAGGATGGTTGTGATTCGATAACATTTGTCGGATTCTCCCATAATCCTCACAAAGTCACTACGAAACTCACCACAGCCAAGTTGAATATGGAAATGTCATCAATTTCTCATTGAAAAAATTTAAAAGATTTCAAAGCAACTAGAATAGAATACTTCGTGGAATTCATGACCGACCACCCGCAGCTCATGGCCAACAAAAATGACCAAGCCGATCCGGAAAGCCGATACAAAAGCCAAGGTAGTTTGTTGATTGTCATGAGGCTTCAAGCTCTGCAAAATGTTTTTGGAAAACGAAAAAACTTAACAAACGTGCTATTTTGTATAGCCATTGGTCATTGGTGTCTCTCAGGGTTCGTAAAAGCCGTCTTCGCTGCAATCTTATCAATTTTATTAGTTTGTTTCAAATGATGTGCTGTTGTAAAATTCTTACTTTCATTTACGGAGGAAACTTCGTCAATAATATGCGCCATAATCAGAATTTCCATTGTTTTTGTGACTCTCACAAGTTGTGACTTTGGGAGAGAATACGAAAAAGTCAAAAAATCAATTTCACCTCTTCGACTTGTGAGGTATCAGTGATGATGGGGAGAATCGGGCTGTTAATCTCATCAACAATTCTCCGAGTGCGTGTGAAGAATTGAGGGGATCTACAATTTAACGCTGATTCCGAACGGCAAAGTTAAGAATCACTTTTTCCATGACAGATGAAACTCTTGGAAGTTTTGTCCGTTCTTCGCAAGAGGTAGTACCCGTGAAAGATGAAATAAAAACTTTTATGGGTACGAGTAGGATTCGAACCCACAACGTTCTGCTTAGCAACATGTTTCATCACGAAATCATAAATTCTCTTGATACGAGCCCCGTTGTTTATGAGAACCTACTTCGAATAGTAGTGTAGGTAAATATGCCGGAATATATACAGATACAAACCGATACAGCACCGAAGATACTGCCTCTCGAACACCCGAATCTTCTCCATTTCAGTAGGTGCAACGTTGAACACATAGGACACAGGACAACCATATAAACCTCAGTTCGAGAAGGCAACATGTCATTGAAGAAGGCTTCAAAGGAGTTTATAATATCAAGATCCTCGCTCCGAAAAAGATTTAAAAACGTGCACAAAATCTGTTGTTGGGCAAACTGCACTTTCAGGGAAAAAGAAGCCAGTATAGTCAAAATGCTACTAACAACGAGTATCTGGAGATTTCCGCTTTCTATACTTGAACTTTGTCACATAACCAAGGCTTTTCTGTGCAAGAAACACAAATATGTCGCCAAGTTTAGCAACAATTTGCCAGGGAAGGATTGGGCAAGTTCATTTTTAAAAAGGCACAAAGCCCAAATAAAATCGCGGGTGTGCTAAAATATAACTCCAGCAAGAGCAGCAATATCAGTTTCAACAATATACGGCTTTTTCAACAATTTGGAAATCAGTTTAGAAGGTATGCCACCTGAAAACATCACGACCTAACTACGACGAAACTAATTTTTCAGACGATCCAGGAGCCAGAAAAACCATTTTTTCGAGAGGCCTTAAATATCCAGAGCAAGTTTTGGCCCATTCTAAAACTTCAACATCAATAATGTTTTGTGGCACAGCAACTGGAAAATTGTTACGTGTGTCGTGTATATTTTTTTTATAAAGCCAAAAATGTTTGTAACTGGGTGGAGGGTGGTCCATCTGGATCCTGGTTGCCGATATAATGCTACGTCTCATGGTTGGTTTGACATCAAAGTGTTTTCCGATTGGTTCCAAACTGTCTATATCCCTCACGCCCGGAAGTTAATTTGTCCGAAGGCAATCATTGGTTACAATCTTGCGAGCCATTTCTCAGAAGATGTTATCAAAAGATGAAAGATGTTAGCTGAAGAAAATGATATTAAATGTATTTGTCTTCCCCCCAATTGCATTCATATATAGCACAACCACTAGATGTAACCTTCTTTCTACCTTTGAAGGCATTTTGGAAGAAAAACTTAACAAACTACAAGTTGGCAAACTCGAAAAACAAAACAGTGCCCAAAAGAAATGTTTCCTAGACTATTGAAAATCTCTGGGATAGCTAAGATGTTGTACAGGTGAATAAAAGTGATCTGGAGAAAAAAACTTGTTTTTTTTTTTTACACACTATCAGAATTGGTCATATGGGCTTATAGCAAGCACATTTTACGACCAATGGTTTGCCAACACAGGAACTGTGTAATACCACCGGCTCATCACTTAGTGTGGTGTTAGTTGTTATTGTTAGTAGGCAAATAACGAAATTATAACAAATAACACAGCACACATAAATAATTAACATAAAATAAACAAAAAACATGACAAAATTAACATAAAACATTTAAGAGAGTGGAACACTGGTTTTTAAAATTATTTTAAGTTGAGTTTTACTTAAATTAAAATCAAAAAGTTGTGAGTTCCAGTTTATAAGTTTACCCATACGTGTCAAAGGCTCATGCATTCCATAATTTGTTCGGTGCATAGAGATCCTAATCAAATCCTGACTACGGAGATTATAACCTCCTCCTCGATAGCAAAACAGAATTTTACAGAGAAGGTCAGGAGCATCCGTGACTCCAGTAATAATTTGATGGAAAAAGACAATGTCATTATTATTTCTTCTCTGTTGAAGTGTTTGCATCTTTAGGATTGACAAACGGTTTTCGTACGGAGGGACATTTAGGGGATCAATCCACTGAAACTCATTTAACAAAAAACGAGTGAAATTCCGTTGCACAGATTCCAATCTTTCAATATAAATATTATAGAAAGGAGACCATACCTGCGATGCATACTCCAGATGGGGACGAACCAAGCTGTTGTATAAAACACTGGTAACATTGGGATCGCGGAATTCTTTTGACCACCGTTTGAAACCTAACATGGAATTAGCTTTGTTAACGATGCCGTTAATGTGCTCAGAAAAATCTAAATTAGTTGTAAAAAGAACTCCAAGGTCTTTAACAGTTAAAACGCGCGTTAAAATGTGGTGTGAAATGACATAGTCATGAGATGAACGTTTTTTTGAGAAAGTCATCGTTTGACACTTTGTCGGGTTTAGATTTAAACTGTTCTTTTCACACCATACTGTGAAACGGTCAATATCATTTTGTAGTAAAAAACGATCATTTGCAGAAGTTATATTTTTATATATCTTCATATCATTCGCGAAGATGAGAATTTCACTATTATTTAAACATAACGGTGCATCATTGATAGCTAATATAAAGAGAAGGGGTCCCAGATGGCTACCCTGTGGAACACCTGATTTAGCAAAGTATGATTTAGAGTAACTATTTCTAAATTTAAACTGATAAGACCTATTTTCAAGGTAAGATACAATCCACGTTATAAAAAAAGGTGGGAAGCCGTAAGAAATTAATTTAAACTTTATAATCTCATGAGATAGTTGATCAAAAGCCTTTGAGAAGTCCGTGTAAACACAATCGACTTCATGGCCATATTCCAAAGCCTGTAAACATTTATTCAAAAAAATAACCAGATTTGTGACAGTAGATCGTTTTTGCATAAAAGCCATGCTGTTGATTGCAGATAACATTTCTACAGTTAAATGCCAAAGTGTCACATACTACTTGCTCCAACAGTGGATCGCCGAGATAGACTGTTTTTTTTTTCAACGATTTTAAAATTATCAAAAAAATCAAATTAAAATTAACAAAATTGTTTTTTTTTTTTGGCCACCCATATTTTAGAATCTGTATTTTAAACTGTTCGATCGATTCTTTCAAGACTTAGCATAGGTTCTTAAAGTGTGAGCGAAGTAGGTAAAAATGTTAAAATTTTCATAATAAACAAAAACAAATTGCAAAAGTTATTCATATTTTAATCTGAAAAAATGGCTTAAGTCACCCGCTCTGACAGTACTTCATTTCACTTTTGCTCGATAATCGCTGTTCGTGAGGCCCGTGAAGATACATTGCCAGAACTACTCAAACCGTGCATTGTTTTATTTATTTTTATTTTTTTCTCCATATATTCCATTGAATATCATGTCTCGACTTGAACTCGAAGATAAAAGTGATAAAGTAAGTCAGTTTTTGACATTGGTTCGGGTGAATACTCGATTTCAACTTGTTGACTTGCTGAAAAACAGCTCCTTCCAATAAGATCTGAGATCTCACATATTTCCAGATAAAGGTGCCGATTTGTTGAAACTGGAATTCACCGAAACCACGGTCTTGAATTTCATGAAACACAGTCCATAACATGGCGCGATAACGGTTACTACTGACGATAACATATGACGATAAACCCAAATGCTTTCGAGTATCATCCACTAATGCAAACTAGGACTCCAATTGGCGAATGATTTTCGCAAAAGTGGTTTCATTAGGTCGGTAAGTTCCTCGACTCGAACGAAAAAAAATTCCTTGAACCCTGATTGTCGTTATACAATTTGATGATTTGAGTGTGGTGTGATGACTTGCTAAACAATTCTGAACAAAAATTATAAAGCAGTTTAATTGGAGCCACGGCTGATCTCTCAACAGAAAAGACTATTAAAAATCAAACCCCAGGCTCAATCACTCCATATTTGTCATCAAAATCATCATTCGGACTGAACATAGACTACATCGTTCCATAACCCTAATTTGGAAAAACTTCCAGGTCTTCATTTCTTCCACAGATGAATGGGAAGACAAAAAACTTCTGGAAGACAAAAGCAAGACTAATAATGGTTTTGGTAGAAAAGCTTAATATGATCCTCTCATTCCGCCTCCCTAATCATTGTAGCGTCTTCCAAGCGGAAATTTTGGCGATCAAAGAGGTTCTATCTTGGCTAAGAGAAAACGTGATATCAACTTCTGATATCCGCATCTTTTCTGTTAATCAGGCTGCTATTAAGACTCACGACGGTGTCGCAACCAACTCTCAAACGGCCCTCGATTTTCGATCATGTCTTATGGAGATGGCGCAGCAATTTAATATTCACCTTTGTTGGGTGCCGGGCCACAGAGACATCGCAGGAAATTGTAATAATTATAATAGGTGTCCTTACGGGACACTGTTTTATAGGCAGACACGTAATACGACTTGGTGCAGCTTCAAATGACTTCTGCAGGAGCTTCATGGACGAAGAAGAAGAAAAAACAATCTTTTCTGCACATGCCTTGCTCTTTCCCTAAGACGCAAACTTCATCTGGGAGACTATTTTTATGATAATCCCAGTGAACTAGCTAACAACGACATCACATATTTTCTTCGCTTTATAAAAAACTCAAAATGGTTCGACTAGTACGAAGTAATTCTCTAGATTCATATGGTTTCACAAAGGGCCTTTTCTTTTGGCCTACGTGTGGGGATCCTTTATCCGCAGCCACTTAAACCTAACCTAACCTATATCAAACAAGCGGACCCCGGAAGTGTGTCTCGTTGTCATTTTAACGCCTTAATCTTTAAGTTTTCCTAAATCATCAAATCATGTGATCAAGAGCAAACTTTTGTGATAATTCAAACTGTTGTTGAAAAAATATGATTATTCCGAGTTTTTTACCAAGAATTTTCTATTTTTTCATTCGTTAAACAATTGCGGGTTAATTGTAAACGACTTCATACAGTAAATCAATTTTCCTATTACCATGTGTTAGTATTTTATTGAAACAAAAAACTAAACTAAACTACCTGACATTTATGCAGAGCCAATCGGCTCTAGACCTTCACCGAAACCATACTTGAACTCAATCATATTAACACTAAAATTTCATAAAAATCGGTTGTGCGGATTAGGAAGATTCACCGCCCATGCAAACATGCATACACCCATTTTTGTATATCCTCATATAGATATTCGTTTTATGGATATGGGAAGACATTTGTTTGACTGTCAGCCTTACAGCCGTCAACTTAAACAAAAAGACGATACTCACAGACAGGATAATGTAAGTAAGAGTTGGAAATTATTTAGGGGCTACTTTTTTTTCTTAAAAAAAAAAAAAATAATAAATAAATTATACCATGTCGTTATTTTGAATTAAATGTCATTAACTTCATATTTTTTTTTGTTTTAGCAAAACTAACGATTCCAAACTAAATTCATTGAGAAGAACGAAAAATCTAAGAAGTCTTGAGGATGTTTTACTACATGTCTATGTATGTAATGTATGTGTCAAAATATAAATAACGACACATAATATTAAAATATATGCGGTGCCTGTTTATTGCTTGGTAAAAAAAAAAAAAATGAGCAAAAACCAAAACTAGCGCACACAAGTAAGGGCAATGTTCTGTTTTGAGCTGACTCTAATACGAAATTACAGTTAGAGAATGAGAAAATCGATAAATATACACAGACACACATGAATAAAAACTGTTGGAGGAACGCTTAAATATTTTTGATGATGGTAGAATGTTGTAGCTTATGCCAGAGAGTCTACTTAGTAGGTAAGAGTAGTAACCTATCGAAGAAGAATCAACAGTAAAAATAAAGAGGGACGAAAGGATACGCGCCGTCGCCATTTTCGTCATCGTGGCTTTTTAAACATCCAACTGACAGCAGTCATAGTCGAAGGTTTTATTGGGACTTTGAATTGGGATGTTGTGGAGATTAAAGGGAGAGAACAATGTAATATCTTTGGGAGTTTGCATTTGCAATGAATAATGTGCAAGAGAAACAAACGGACTGGAATTTGCTCAAATGTGAAAAAGCGAAAGTACAGGGATGCTGAAGATACGATTTATGAATGAAAATATGAAAGAGGCTCCATACACTAGACATGGTTGTGTGTTGGGGTTACACATGGCTTTAACCTGACGAAAAAGAAGATAGGATGCTTGCTTCCAGGTTAAATTGTTAAAAAGGAATTCATTAAAATGAGAAAAAATTATATCCATTAAACAGTAACCGTGTTTATCACTCAACACAAATTAAATTAAAGAAAGGAGATGGATAAGTTAATTGAGAGGGTTTTGAAATTGTGCCCCAGACAAACTGTTAGATTAGGCGACGACCTCTCAAGAATGCGTAACTTCTCTACCCCTAACTTGTGGCTGTTCTCGTCACATTGATCGTCTATACCTTTGGTAGCAAACGATAAACTCGATTATTACGTCAAAAATTATTGAGATTTAGAATGAACTTTTTTCCGGGCTATTTGTGGTCTGTCCGGACAATGCATTAACTAGTGTCCGACCGAACCTTCGGCTTCGGTCGAATTCGGCCAAAAAAACAACATTCGGCCAAACCTTCGGCTTCGGTATAAAATAGGCCGAACGCCGAAGAATTTTTTTATTGATATCGAGAATCGTAGTAGGCGCCGAAAAAATTCAATTTTTGAATTTTTGAAATTGTTGGACACAGAAGCTTGTGTTTATTAGTGTAAAATCATAGTAGGAGCCGAAAAAAAAAATCAATTTTGAATTTTTTAAGCGGAAAACACAAAGCTGCTTTGCTGTTAGCGTTGAGTGACGTATAAAGTTCAAGCATAGGAATTACTAACAAGCTATCACAAAGCAGCTTTGTTGCTCAAACTTTAATTTGACATACTGTAAGAACCCCGTAACATAAACGTAACGTCTCAAAAGCTGTAGCAAAAGTAGAAATGTTTTCTACTTTTTCATATGAATTTGCTCACCGATATGTTTTCTTGTTTGTTTGTGTGAAAATTTTATTTGATTTTTACTTCCATTTCGCTTCAGCTGTCGGTTTTGTTTTCAAAAAACAAAAAAAAAATGAGATTTTGGAGAAGATATGTTTGACGAATATAAAATAAAATAAGTAAAACGGCAGATGTCAGTCAAGGTTCAATCCAAAGTATAGAAGCGTAACGGAGTCAGCGCTAACAGCAAAGCAGCTTTGTGTTTTCCGCTTTAAATTGCCTGGCACTTTTTGTTGATATCGAAAATCGTAGTAGGCGCCGAAAAAAATCAATTTTTGAATAAGATAAAATATTTTTTTCTTATTCGATTTTCGATATGAGAATTCTTCACTTCATTCAACCTTCGGCTTCGGCCGAATTTTTTTTTTAGCCGAACATTCGGCTTCGGCTTCGGCAGAAAATCGACCTTCGGTCGGACACTAGCATTAACCAATAGATTTGTAGATTCTTGTTTCAATAAGGGTAGGAATGCAACTGGCTTTCTCACTAGAGCATAATACCGTTGAAGTATCGGTAGAATAGGGTGAGACATGAGACATTACACCGATGTTCTAGAGATGTAAATGACTCAACGATGGTATTGTCACCAATCATTTTGAATGCTCTTTTTTGGATACTGTCCAGAAGACTTAAGTACGTCACTGGAGCAGCAGCCTAGACGTGAGAGTTGTACCAAAGACCATATAACAAGAAAATTGAAAGTTTTGGTTTTTGAATAAGTTGAAGTAGGCTTTTTTGGTCAATTTGAATTATAATGCAAATAAAACAAGTTTATTCCATCTTTTTCCCGACGTTTCGTCGTTATTCACGACTTCTTCAGGGGCGTATCTAGATTTTTATTTTCATATAAATAATTTAACATATTTAATATTTTTATTTTTAGAACACTTACTGATTTGAATTAACTGGGCTATTACATTAGATGAGTTCTTTTTAATATTTTAATTTTAAACAATATTTGAATTAAAACAAAACAAAATAAATTAACAGAAAAATAATTTAACATAAAAAAAGACTTATTACTTTACGGAACAACAAAAATTATCACAGTAGTGTAGTTTTGGTTTTTGGCCAAAAAAATCGTATGGTGGCTTCCCTACATTTTGATCTTAAGAAAAAAAAAACTGGGATAAGAGTTTTTGCTCAAACATCTAATTTTCAAGTTTGAAGTCAATCGGACCAATGGTTAAGGCTGTAGGTGCCTGTAAACTACCAGAGAGACAGACAGACGGAATCGCCTGACCCACTTTTTTCGACTTCTCTATCATCGTAATGTCATATCTCATCATCATCTCAAATTTATTTTTTTTACGAATTCAATACTTGCCATATATGTAGATATTCTATGTATATGAATATGTCGCAAGTAAAAAAGTATAAACATATGTTGGAAATGTAGGTACATTCAATTACCTTCTAGCTTCTAAGCTCACTTTTAACATTTTTCATAATATTTTAAGGAAAAAAAGGTAACGCTTACAACAAAAAAATCATCTCACACGCACATTTTATTACGTGTACACTGTAGGAGTGTCGGATAAGGTTGAGGTAGACGCCTACTCACCCCTATTTGTACTCGATCAGCGATCGAAAAATAAAATGAAATGTACAAATCACCTGTAGTCCATATTTAATTGATCAGTTACCGACTTCAATAGTAACGAACAAAAAAAAAAACAAAAGACCTTACCAAGAGATCAAAAATTTACCAAACATATACTTAACATACGCATAAATAAATCCTCACATCAAAAAGTCAATCTTTTTTTGACCTACATTTAAATATGTGAATGAAAACAATTTTCAAATCACAACCAACCAGTTGTAAAAACAAAACAAAAGCAAAGCCCAATATTGAAACTGCCACAACTCATTATTCACGAACATTATCAAAACTCACTTTTCAAGGTTGTTTTATATTTCAAGAAAAAAATAAGTCAAACTGGTTTGCATTTCTTACGCAGCCAACAATAACAAAATCCCTTAGACAATATGAATACACATACACGTGTAGGACATCAACTCACCCTTTTTTCTTTTTACTCGATCATCAACCTAACCTAGCTTGCTTGTACAAATAGGACAAAAAATAATAATTTTTCTGTCTTCTGCTTCATAAATTTATTACAAATCTTGCAACAATGTTTTGGACCCATTGAAAAGACATACGTTTTGTTTTTGTTTTTTCTACTCATAAACATGAAAAACCTTGTTTCTCCCTCTACCTTTTCAGTATAAATAGCAACGCTCTTTTTCGCACAGTGTGTATCCACAACATGTGAAATGTTTCTATACATTCAAATTCCTAGACTCATGTTTTGGACCCATTATAAAAAAGGGATGGTGGAAAAAAGCAGGCACAGATTTTTGTTCTACGTGCGACATCTTTACTTGTTATATGGTCTTTGGTTGTACTGAAGCTAAAGACGTATGTAAGTTTTGTAGATGATAGCCAGATCAGACAGGGAGAAAAATTTCTTCCATCGTCTTAAGAAACCTAAGCATCTTGTGGCATTTTTGGCAACATCGCATATGTGCTCGTTCCACAAGAGGTGGTCAGTGATGCCCATACCGAGAATCTCGAGATGTTCGTTTTCACTGATGCAAGTGCCACTCATGGACAGTGGAAGGGGAGGTATATCTCGCTTCAACGATACAAGACAGCATTGGGTTTTCGAAGCATTATCTATACTCTTCGCGATTTTGTATTCCCCATTGTACAATGCTGTTTAAGTCCGAGTTTAATGAGTTTGTCATATTTTGCCACTGCAGTTCCACATCCGAAGAGGAGGGATGTGAGTCTGGAAACTAATATGAAAAGCTCAGGGTGCTATCGTCAGCGATTATTGGATTAGAAGTTACAGAGAAGAGATCATTGATGAAAATGAGAAAGTGAGTCGGAGACAAAACGGAGCCCTGGGGTACACCAGCATTTATTTTGTGGGTTTCAGACTTGAATCCGTCCAATACAACTTGTATTGAACGGCTCGAAAGAAAGTTTCGAATCCAACGAGGAAGGGATTCATCGATACCGAAAGCACGCATTTTCGATAGAAGAGCAAGACGACAGACTTTATCAAATGCCTTTGAAATATCAAGTGCAACAATTTAACTTTCTCCAAAATGATGTTAAGATTTGTTCCACTGTTCGGTGAGATAAACCATCAGATCACCAGTGGACCTGTTGCTGCGAAACCCGTACTGCCGGTCATTAAGAAGCTTTCGGTTTTCTAGATATTTCTTGAGCTGATAGATTATCATTATCAGCGTTTCCATGACCTTATAGAAAGAAGGGACGTAAGTGCAATCGGACGATAGTTGGAGAGAGAAGAAGATCCAACTTTTGTTTGGATTGGCTGGACAAATGCTGTTTTCCAACTGCTCGGAACGAGCCCAGAAGAATAGGGTAGATGGAAAAGCTTACGCAAGGGTTTTGCCAGCATGGAAGAACACCTCGGGGATACCATCCGGACCAGTGGATTTATGTAAGTTGAGGACTCTCGGCACAGAGCTAGTGTGGAAGAAGATTTGTCCCATTGACGCGCTCAAGAACTGGAGGAGTCATAACTATGTATAACTACACATACACGCACTTTTATATAAAGGTATATGTAGTGTAGGTATATATTTTTATATTATACTAGCTGGTACCCGTTAGACAAAAACATAACATAGGAATACCACTTGCTACATGCAAATATCTTCTCAAACAATATGCTCTAGAATCAACCAATGCTAGATGGTCACAGGGTACCACCTGCCTTGCAACCAAGCAAATATGGCCAAGCATAGACTTAAAACGGTCAAAAGGCTTGATATCCCTGAGCAGACAAAATATAAGCTCTACAATTGGAGTAATAACAGGACACTGCCTCATAGGTAGACATGCTCTGAGGCTAGGGGTCTACACAAATGACTTCTGTAGAAGCTGCATGGACGAGGAGGAAACAGTCCAACACCTTCTATGTACATGTCCAGCACTCTCCATTAGAAGGAATAACTTTCTCGGTAATCCCTTCTTCGATAATACCAGCGAACTGGCAACGATCGACACAAAATGTCTCTCTAACTTCATTAAAAGCACGAATTGGTTTGTTTAAGTTCATTACTCTCCCATGAGTATTTTGTGGTATCACAACGGATCCTTGAGGCTAAGTGTGTCAACAACAACTAGACAGCCACTACAACCTAACCTAACCTAGCTGGTACCCGCAGCTTTGCCCGCGTTAAGTTAAAGTTAACTTATTATTTTAATATGGTGTTGTACAGGATGTAAGGTGAAACAGTGAAAAGATTCTGGGCATTGAACACCCGTAAAAACGCATCGCATATAGCTGTCCATCCATGGGAGAAGCACAGCTTTTCTTGATTACTATTTACATATCTGAATTTTTCCTAGCTTTGCAACCTTAAATTTTATACTCTCTCTATGCTAAATTCGTGCTCTCGCAGAGTTTTCCGAGTTCCAATCCAAAATTTTCCATTTTTCCGTTTGCACCTACAATTACATGCGATTTTCACATTGAAAACCAGTGAGTCTTCCGAGTTTTTCATTAAGAACTTTCTATTTTCCATTCGAAACCACATTTTGAAACAAAAAATTCCAAGCAAAAAATCAAATATCTGCCCTTTGTTTGGATTTTCCAGTTTTTTCAGTTTTCCCACTCTTCCATGAAGTTATTACATTTTTTTTCACAGAAACCACCACTGAATACAACAGTATTAACCATGAAAATTTCACAAATATCTGAGGGGCCATTTCGGATTCCATTGGATATATACATACATATGTACATACATTTTTATAAGAAGACTAGCTGACCCGGCAGACTTCGCACTGCCTAAATCGATAAATAAAAGATCTAAACTTTTGTAGCCCACTACACAACCCGCTACCCTGCTACCCCACTACTCTGTTAACCAGTTACCCCGCTACCCATCACCCCACTAAACACTGCCAGCTACCCAGTATTTCTACGCGCTACACTCTACCCCGTTACCTGTTATCCCGCTTCCCCTTACACTGCTTCTAACTACTCACTATCCGTCAACCCGCTACCCGCTTCCCATTACCCCGCTACCCCATCAACCACTAAACTGGCCATTTCTCATGAAAACGGCTTGGTCGGATTTTGTACAAAATACTTAGAACCCATCTACGCCACTAACCGAACATTACCTCAACATTTGGTTTTAAACACTCCACTGGTATAAAATCAGTGAGTCCTCAGCGAATTTGTATGAGATTTTTACTTTGTCAGCTAGTTAGGTCGTGACAACTCAGAAATCTTCGTTGCCTCATGCACAACAACTTTGTTGAGGATATGGTCAAATGCATAGTTAACGTTCTATAGGGAAAATTGTGTTTCCACATTTTTTGCTATATCTTATGAACGGCTTGGCCGATTTTGTACAATTTTCTTAAAAACCCTACTGTAATAATACTCTAACATTTTGTCAAAATTTGATGACAAACGGCACGAACTTTCCATTTTACGAACTTTCCGTTTTATAATTTCAAAAGTAATGCATTTCATTTGAAAGAGTGTTTTTGAGATTTTGTTTAATCAATTTTTTTTTACTTTTTCTTGCATTCTAGTTCCCCATCACAAATGTTCCACTTTTCCATTTGAAAACCACTGCACCTGCAATAACATGCAATTTTCCCTTTGCAAACCAATGAATTTTCCGATTTTTTCATCAAGAAATTTCTATTTTCTATTCGAAAACCCACTTTGAAATTTTGCATTTGAAAACCAATGCACCTGCAATAATATGCGATTTTCCATTTTAAAACCAATGAGTTTTCCGAGTTCCTTTCGGAAACCCATTTTGAAATTTTCCAGTTTTCCATTTGAGAACCACTTTACTACAATTACATGCAATTCTCCCTTTGAAAACCAATGAGTTTTCCGAGTTTTTCATCAAAAAAAATCTGATAAAAAAAGACCTTAACTTTGGTACCCTCCTAGTACACTGCCCACTACCCTCCTACCCTCCATAGCTACCTGCTACCCACTACCCGCTACTCCACTTCCCGCTTCCAAGGCCATATCTCAAAACAAACAAATCTAAAAAAGGAAAAATATAGACAACATAAAAATGTCAAGTAAAGTTTTTTTTTTTGATGAAAAACAATTTTTGACAAATATTTTCTTCACTGACATTTTTTTTTTTTTGTGTGATGAAAATAAAAATATTTGACGAAATTTTAAATGAAATTGATTAATCGTAGGTATATTGATATATTTTGTTGTAGTGTGAAAAGCATTATTTTTAACATTTGAACCGTTTGTGATTTAAAAAGTACTAATTTTGTTTGTCTTAAACCATCTACTTTTAATACTCTTTAGTTTAAGACAAAAATTAAGAAAATCGGCCAACCGGTTTTTATGCCTATATGCCGCAAACGAACGGAGCTAGATTTTTATAATAATATAAAAATAATAATAAATAATGTATAGAAGAAGATAATTTGTAATGCAGGAGCAAGTTCGTACGACCCAGTCGTGCACATTTTTTTTTAATTTTCATTTGTGTTTCGCAATAAGTACTGAATCAATAACTTAAGCTTCGTCCAACCGTCCTTTCTCAAATCCTTCGAATACAAAAAAAAAAAACAAATGTTCTGAACAAAAAAATATTGACAACCTGACAACCTATCGTTGGAGAAAGCAATCCGTGGTTCTGGCACAACTATCAGCGGGACTAAATAAAATAAATAGGGTGGCGCGACAGCTCTTGAAGAGCCAAGGCCTATAAGTGGCTTACTCTCATCAACAATTCTCTGAGTGCGTGTGAAGAATTGAGGGGACCTACAATTTAACGCCGATTCCGAACGGCAAAGTTGAGAAGCACTTTTTCATGACAGATTGATACTCTTGGAAGATTTGTCAGGTGTTCGCAAGAGGCAGTACCCGTGAAAGATGAAATAAAAACTTGGCCTGAGTAGGACTCGAACCAACGACGTTCTGCTTAGCAGCCAACGCACTTACCAACTAAGCTACGGGCAACTGCGGGACTATCGTCACCAAATCCACCCAATTATTGGCATACGCAGACGACATTGGAAGGAACCCACTTAACTAAGTACATGGTGGCCCCGTCTGCTGAAAACGTTAGCAATAGTAGAAGAACAACTATTAAGGTGGAGGTGCACGAATTCGAAGTGGTGCTATCGTTCAATTAGCTTGAATATGTAGTAGCAGCCGATAAGAATATGGAAGAAGAAATACGCAGGCGGCCGGCTGCTCAAAGCCCACAGAACTTACTTAAGTCTTTCAAGGCTATTTATATCCTAAAAGGTTACCATTGCATTACTTCTAAATTGCTGCTTTAAGATGATAGTCTTACCAGTACTCACCTACGGATCTGAGACCTGGGTGCTTAGCCAATGGCACTCTGAATTCTTAGTTCTCCCTGTTTGTGGGGAAGGACGATTCTGGAGACGATATAAACTTGGGCTATGTATGTATATGAAATCTAAAAAAAATTTAGCGTGGTTTGTTTATTATACAGATTGTCCATTTAAGTTCATAAACGCACTTATATTAGGACATTTATCTAATTTCCTAGCATCGATTTGGAAAACCTTGGACATTCGTCTCCAAGTCTGTGCATGGAAGTAACAAAAGGTTCCTCGTTCTTTTGCACCGTTCTTTTCGTATTGATTAAGACCTGGAATTCGAGTTATCCAAATTTTATCTTCTATGTGATACCGACATTCTCGATTATGTAATTCTGCAGCGGCCATCAATTGCATAACATCACCAATATTTGTGTAGAATAGAAAGAATAGCAGGTTCTTGTAATTAAGGACAGATTTCCCCGGGATATATGGAAGAGCTTGCTGATCCCGGTTGTGGCTCAGATGAAGGGGGAAAATTCATTATCTCTTCTTTGTCCATATACATATATACATATGTATATGTGTGTACATATGTACCTATACATACATACATACATATAGCAAATATAAAATTTTCTAAAATTTTTTCGATTTGACAATTTTCGAAAATTAAAATCGATTTTGTTTTTTTTTTTTTTTTTGTAGTGAAAAAAATATTTTTTTTTAACATTAGCACCGTTTGTCATTTGATTGCATATGAAAAATATACATTTTATTTTTTCTAAACCTTCTAGCCTAATACCTCTTGCATTTAGAGAAAAAAATAGGAAAATCGGTCAACCAGTGTGCCCGGTTAGCGAACGAACACAAAAATTAAGCTGTTCTTTTATATACATAATAATAATATATAGAAGAATAGAGATAGAGATATTTATTTATATTTTTATATTTTTTGGGAACAATATCTAGTCATTGAAAAAAGACATACTTACAAATTAGCAAACATCCTATCCACATCCTTTTGCTACAAAATTCATGGCACGTCTTTTTTCGACATTTATTACATTCACACTTTCAAGAAAAAAATCGCATCAATATTGTAAATACTCGCATTGTTATTTTCATTCTAACGACACGAACAGCGTTAAGTTAAGACAAATATCTATATAAGGTCGATGAGAACAAATATTTAAATGATAAGCTGACAATAACAATATTGTCAGACGGTTAAGGTTTTAACAATACAAAAATATTCTACGGTCATACGTAACATTATAGCATTTCTCCAATAATTTGATGAATGAGGCACCTTAAAGTACATGAGATGCTCTTCTCAGTTGTTGCCAAGCAAACATGTTGGTTTGTTTCGAATGCTTCCAAATTATTAAATAAAAACTTTAAAACATCAACATTTCACCAAGAACGGGTGAACAAAAAGTCGAATGGGTATCGCTTAATGTTGTCACTTGTAACTTAATAGACCAAGTGTCGATTGATCGAAACCTCTTTTATATAGGATTGTTAAGAACAGAAAGAATACACCCGCTTGTCACAGGGTTGAAAAAACGTGGCTGCTTAGCGCAATGTAGATACCAGAAACACATACAATCATCTGCTTTGACTCGATCTCGAAGAGTTCGATGAAAAAGAAAGGGCATATGCTTCAACAAGTCTTCCGGGCGTGGAAGAGATGTAGACACATCGTAAAAATTAAGAACTTCTGCAAACGCCATCTTGGGAAGTAGTGGCAGAGACCCGAGCAACTTCTTTGACGATGAATGCAAGCCAGTGTCTGATCGTAACAATTCTGGAACGAGACAAATTTAAGCCTATGAAAAGGAAAGAAATAAGGAAAAAATCGTACCGGGCACAGAAGTTCTACCGATTCGTCCAAACTATGACGCAGTACACACCAAACGCACACAGTGCTTAGTTTTGGCACACCAGAAAGAGTACGATGGAAAACTCTAGACATTTTTGAAAAGACTGTAAAACTAGCACGTCAAGAGCAGAGTCACAATCCTTTTAAACTCCGTCGTTTTTCTAGGAAATGCTCGACAGCACAGGGACAGATATTGGATTACGCAGAAGACGTCGTATCTTAACATCGCCTACAAGATCTTGTCTGCCGCCGCCGTGCTGTGTGAACGTTTGAAGTCTTTCGTCAACAACCTGATAGGTCGTTATCAGTGTGGCTTCAGACCCGGAAAGTCCACCATCGATCAAATGTTCACCCTACGGCAGATCTTGGAGAAGACCCAAAAACTTCCAATCGATGCCTACCACCTTTTCATCGATTTCAAGGCCGCGTATGACAGCGTCTATAGAGACCAATTATATAGAGCAATGTCTAGTTTTGGCATTCCAGAAAAACTCGTCCGCCTAGGATAGATGACAATGAAAAACTCACGCTGTTCCATCATGGTCGGCAAAAACCTAACGGACGCTTTTGATGTCAAAAAAAAGTTTTAGACAAGGCTGTCATGCGATTTCTTCAACATCATTCTTGAAAACATTGTACAAAACTCCAACGCCAACACCAGAGGCACAATCTTTCAAAAGTCCGTCCAGCTACTAGGAAACGCAGACGATATTGACATAGTTGGAAGAACACAGCGTGATGTCAGTGGAGCGTTTGTGAGTCTTGAGACGGAGGCCAAGAAGATGGGTCTAGCGGTTAACGAGGGCAAGACCAAGTTAATGCTGTCAAAAAGAAAGGACAACCAACATCGACGTCTTGATTTTTGGTCTTCTTTTGTCGTTGGTTCGAGTCCTACTCAGGCCAAGTTTTTATTTCATCTTTCACGGGTACTGCCTCTTGCGAAGACCTGACAAATTTTCCAAGAGTATCAATCTGTCATGAAAAAGTGCTTCTCAACTTTGCCGTTCGGAATCGGCGTTAAATTGTAGGTCCCCTCAATTCTTCACACGCACTCAGAGAATTGTTGATGAGAGTAAGCCACTTAGGCCTTGGCTCTTCAAGAGCCGTCGCGCCACTCTATTTTTTATTTTTTTGTCTGCATAAATGGGGAATGGAGACGAAGATTCAATCAAGAACTGTACGGGCTGTTCAGCGACACTGACCTAGCCAGAAAAGTCAAGGTCCAACGACTTGTATGGTTGAGTCATGTAGAGCGAAGGAAAATAATGCTCCGGCTCGTAGAGTCTTCGAATCCAACCCGGAAGGATGTCGCAGAAGAGGAAGACCGCGACTCAGGTGGAGCACACAGGTGGTAGAGCACCTGAACCAATTTGGCGTGCGACTCTGGAGACAGCTAGCTAGGGACCGAGCTGGCTGGAGACGTTAGTTGGATGAGGCCCTGGGTCCGACCTGGACTGTAGCGTCACCAGGTAAGTAAGTAAGTAAGAAGACGTCGACATATTTGTATGGAATACAAGAAATTGCCAAACTTCATTTATCCCGTTGGCCGCGAAAAGAGAAAAGTCTTAAGCATAATGCATATGAGCACGAACAACGACCAACGAATGAACGAATATTCGTCGATTTTGACATTTCTTTCGCATTCGTCTCGAATGGACTTGAATGAAGAAGTTAAATACATACATGCGAACATTTTGCTCGTTGGGAGTGTGAATTGTGAATTGACACGAATCACTTCGTGAGTATTTTCGCAGCGAAGGGTTTAATTGGAAAAACTTGTTGCGGAGGGGCGGCGAGGATTTTAGACATTGCAAAAATTCATCTGTCCAGGCCTGGCCATGAATTTATGTGAAGATTTGTGAGTTTTCGTCTGAAAATGAAACATACAGATAAGCCATACATCTTGCTTGCACAACTACAAAAATGTATTGTTTCGTTCATCTTTAAAGCATCACAACAAAAGAACAGCAACAGTAGAAAAATCATACAACAAGATCACGTTTAAGATGAATTAGCAAAATGTAAGAATAGAAGTTCTCAGGCTCGATGAAAATACTTTATTTTTTTATTTTTTCTTCTGTTCTCCTCTTCTTCTTCAAAATATCTTTTAATGGAGAATAATTGCGATATTTGGGCCGCCAGACATGCCATCAGAAGAAAAATGGGTGAAAGAGGCTCAACTGTAGGGCTGGAGATGGACTAACGCGCACTCACTATCCGTGAAAAAGGCAGGAACACAAAAATAAAGGGAACACTCTGTTGGTGTCGTTCAAACTCTGTTCTGTCTATATGGAGTTCATATAAAGTTGTCGTCGTCGTCGTAACTTCTGAGTGTCGTCAACGGCGCGGCGTCACATCTTTCCGTGGTCAACCTCCACAATTACCCGTCGACAGCTAGGGCATTTAGACCAAATTCAATCGAGAAAAAAAAATAGATTCCTTTATACGAAAAGCATGTCATTTACAGGAATTTAGATACAGCTAACGGTAAGAGGAAGATAATAAAACCAATGAGACGTTTTTTTCTTTTTCCAAATATGGACAAGGTGATTGACATGTAAAAGGATTTTTATTTCTTAAGTTTATTCTTGCAGTTTAAGCAGTGACGTCTAGTTTGAAACGCTTAAAGTTTAAAGCTAGATTCTATTGTGTGTTACTGAGGCAAGAGCACGGAAAAAGAATTACGTGTTTTTGTGCGTTTCCATAGTTTTTCACTGGCATTTCATTTATTACATTGATTGATATTATATATTGGATTGGTTTGGGGAAACTAAAAGGAGAAATGTTGTTGGATCTTATGTGGTAAACTTCTTCTTTAAAGAAGAATCTTCACAACATTATATCGCTCAGGAGAACGAAAAGCAAAAAATGGTAGGCACTGACTCAAAATGTTTCTTGCGAAATATAGGACAATCACAAGAACACACATTTCAAAATCCGACAAAAATCGGTGTATTTTTCGCCTTTATCAGAGCCACAACCTTGGTCCTGTCCGGATGTCTCGTAACAAGTTCTTCCACCTGTGACATCAGCCACTGAGCTTTGCCTCGTAACATTGCAGCGCCCTAGTCTTCGTCTTTCTTCTACCGAATTAAGTATACCGCAATGTCTTCTACCACGTTTTGTAGATACCACAAAAGAAGGTGTGCAGACCGGAGTCTATCAGGTTTTATTTGTGGCGTTTAATATTTTGAGGACCACGTGTTCTCCATAGGACTTTTCTCTGATACGCAGCTTAGAGTTCAAAAAACGTTAGACTATGCACCCGATTAATTAAGTAAGTACGGTCATATTCAGAAGGTTTTTCGAAGGGATGGAATAATTTGTGAAATTAAGGAACTTTGGGAGACTAGTTAATTTTGTTTAATTTTAATATCCACCCAACTGAAAGCCGCTGGAGCAGATGGTCTAGCTGCCGAGCTATTCAAAGCAGCAGGTGACGATCTAGATAGGAGAATGCACCAAATCATCTGTAAGATATGGTCGGAGGAATGCATGCCCGATGAATGAAACCTCAGCAACTACAGAGGAATCAGTCTACTTAACATCGCCTACAAGATCCTCTCTGCCATAATATGTGAACGTCTGAAGCCTTTCGTCAACATTCTGATTGGTCCTTATCAATGTGGCTTCAGGCCAAGAAAGTCAACCATCGACCAAATTTTCACGTTGCGGCAGATCCTGGAAAAAACCTATGAACTCCAAATCGATACCCACCACCTCTTCATCGATTTTAAGGCCGCGTACGACAGCATCTACAGAGACGAACTGTACAAAACTATGTCTAGTTTTAGCATCCCTGCCAAGCTCGTTCGCTTGCTCAAAATGACGATGGAGAACTCACACTGCTCCATCAAGGTTGGCAATGAGCTTACGGAATCTTTCGACGTCAAAAAAGGATTCAGACAAGGCGATGCACTGTCGTGCGATTTCCTTTACATCGTTCTTGAGAAGATAGTGCAAAACTCCACCGTCAACACCAGAGGCACTATCTTCCAAAAATCTGTTCAAGTTCTCGCATAATCCGATGATATCGACATAATGGGAAGAACACAGCGTGATGTCAATGGCACCTTTGAGAGAATTGAGACAGAAGCGCCAAAAATGGGTTTAGCGGTAAATGAGGGAAAAACGAAGTAAAATGCTGTCTTCGAGGAAGGACACCCAACACCGACGGCTCGGACAGAACGTCACAATAGACGCATACAACTTCGAGGTAGTAGAGGAGTTTGTCCACCTAGGCTCCGCTATTAACACGGGCAATAACACCAGCGCCGAAATCAGACGAAGAATAACTCTTGCTAATTGCTGTTTCTTTGGGTTAAGAAAGCAATTGAGTGTAAAAGCCCTCTCTCGAGCAACTAAGGTAAAACTGTACAACACCCTCATCATCCCAGTCCAGCTGTATCGTGCAGAAGCAAGGACCTTGACAAAATCGGATGAATGTACCTAAGGCTGTTTCGAGAGGAAAGTTCTTCGGGTCATCTTTAGCCCGTGTTCATCGATGGGGAATGGCGAAGATACAACAGCGAACTTCACGGGTTGTACAACGACATGAACCTAGCCAGAAGGGTCAAAGTCCAGAAACTCAGATGGCTCGGTCAGTTAGAGCGGATGGACACCAATGCCCTAGACCGGAAAGCCTTCGACGCTATTCCCGAGGGACGTAGGAGAGGAAGACCGCGACTCAGGTGGCGCACACAAGTGGAAGATAACCGCAATCAACTTGGAGTGCAAAACTGGAGACAGCTAGCTAGGGACCGAGCTGGCTGGCGGAGACTGTTGAAGCCCAAGTCCACACCGGACTGTAGCTCCACCTTAAGTAAGTAAGTAATATCCACCCTCGAATTTTTTCATGTGCTTAACGGTTACACTGATTTAATGGTTGTATATCTACCAACGTTATTGATATCTTTTTTCGATATGTGATCGCTGTGTCGAGTTTGGTTAGTATCGTTTGGCAAGTCATCATCAGAAGATTCACTTCACACCACAACAACGTCGCTAATTGTGATTATAATCAGCGTATTGCCGCCGTTTTTTGAAAATAGTATCGAAAAATTCGAATTGGAATAGAGTTACATGCATAATTTTTCGAGATACTCTAGCAAAATCTCTGTCCAAGCTCTTTTATTCCTTCTATGAGTGATTCCTCGTCATTATACTGTCTCCCTGACACATACACCTTGCGTGAAAGAAGAATTACCTACACTTTTCACTGTCGCCCAACAACACTTTACACACGTTTTAAAATTAATTTTTGACCACGAATTACCGGCTTTTGATGAGCCTTATAAGTTCCGCCTCACATAGTCTTCACGTAGTCTTTGATATTCCGGAAATAATTGTTCACTTAGGTTTGGCTTCTTTTAATTTTGTTTCCTTTTTATCGTTGGCTTACCCCTAATTCACGAAATGCTTTGATTTTTGATTTTCTTCCTCACTTAAAGCTTTAACACGACCCAACTTTTTTTTTTTAACGGTTAAAAACAATTTGAACTATAAACTGCTTATCGCCAGAGTAATAAGCGCAAAATAATTTGTTTTGCTGGCGAACGGTGAAGCTATTCAGATGACCAAAAATTAGAAGAATTTTTCTCCCAAACTTAACATATCAGTTAGTGAACCTATTCAGATGAGCGGCAGTGCATCTAGTAACAACAAATAAATAAAATAAATAAATACCTCGTTTATGTGTTTATATGTTTTGATCAAATCCACACTGAGCTTTCGTAAGGGCGCTGTAGCTGGATCTCGAAAATGTGTTGGTATTCGAGCTTGCATCGCTCGAACTTCCGATGATGATGTCGGACTCGATCTCTGTTAAATTACAAGATTGAAATTTTACTTTGAAAATATTATAAAAAACAAGTGTTTCATTACGTGATGCATAACATCTCGATGTGTGGCGGGTAGATCTTCTTCAACAACAAATCGTCCATACAGTGGTGCGTGTCGCTGGCGCCCAGATTCAGCACCAGCTGCACCCGATACATATGCCGCCGACACTGAAATTGAAATACAAATGAAAAATTAAGTCTTAATGTTGAGAAAAATCGTATAATAAAACGGATAACTCTATTTATTTGGTACGCGGCCTGCAAAAAAAACGAAGATACAAAAATTATATATCAAACGTATAAGCATTTTTTGTGCACGATCTGCAAGACTGTATAGTAAAGGGTGTTTTTTTTCGAACTTTAAGTTGTTGGCATTACTTTTCAAGACGGCGACCGATTTAACAGCTGTCAAGTGTTTTATTCTCAGTTTGGTTTGGGAACTCATTATGAACAGACTCACGCCTAAACAACGCTTGCCAATTGTGCAATTTTATTTCGAAAATAATGGTTCTGTGCGGAATACGTATCGCTCACTACGTCCATTTTATCGTCGACAAAATCGTCCATCAAGGGCAGTTAATTCGATTAACCATGGAACGTTTTCGCACCACGTTAACTCTAATTGATAAGTCGCATCCCCAGAGACGCGCCGCCGCCGTACGGAGCGTACAGAAGAAGCTATTGCTATCTACTGTAGAGCGTAGCATTGAGGAAGACCCGAATGAGTCCATCCGCCATCGAGTACAGGAATTGGATCTGTGCCCATCCACTTTATGGAAGATTTTGCGGAAGGATCTTGGTTTGCGTGCTTACAAAATCCAACTCGTGCAAGAATTGAAGGCAAACGATCATCAAGCAATGCATAGATTCGTCGAATGGGCCCAAAACGAGATGGCTGTTGTTCCCGATTTTCATAAGCGAATTTTGTTTAGCGATGAAGCGCACTTCTGGTTGAATTGCTACGTCAACAAACAAAACTGCCGCATTTGGAGTGAAGCTAATCCTCAGATGTAAGTCGATACACCGTTACAACCAGAAAAACTGACTGTTTGGTGTGCTTTATGGGCTGGTGGAATCACTGGTCCGTACTTCTTCAAAAACGATGATGGCCACAACGTTACAGTTAATGGTGATCGGTATAGACCTATATGATTACTAACTTTTTCATTCCTGAATTGAACGATCACGATGTCAAGAAGCTGTGGTTCCAACAAGACGGCGCAACATGTCACACAGCTCGTGCCACAATCGATTTATTGAAAGACACGTTTGATGACCGCCTAATTTCACGTTTTGGACCAGTGAATTGGCCTCCAAGATCTTGTGATTTATCACCGCTAGACTATTTTCTGTGGGGTTATGTAAAGTCAACGCTTGACCATTTGGAAGACAACATTCGCCGTGTTATTGCCGATATACGGCCACAAATGTTGGGAAAAGTCATCGAAAATTGGACGTCCAGATTGGACTACATCCGAGCCAGCCGTGGCAGTCATATGGCAGAAATCATATTTAAAATGTAATGCCACAAGATTATCTTTCGAATAAATAAAAAATCATGTAAATCGAATATTCCGTCGTGGTTTTATTGCAATTTAAAGTTCTATACCTCTAAAAAAAAAACAATTAAGTTAAATTAAAAATAATAGCAAATGTCAAATCACAGTAGTTGTGTGCAGGGTGTGTTCGCGAAGTTATGTATGAAATGTCATTAAGATTTGAGGTGGGATCACAGTAGTGTTCCCATTATAAAAACCATCACCATGAACTTCAGTTCCTAAAAATTACAAAGTTGTGTTTTTATTAAAATTTAGAAGCACTGAAAAAAACTGCATTGCACTCAAAAAACTCTCATTTTATAAATAATTGAAAGTCCTTTCATACATTTATGTATGTATAGTACATGAAGATAACATGTACAATGAAGATATATGCAGGCATATAATTTTTTTTCTCTTCTAATTTCAATTTTCCTAGATAAGGATACCAAACGGAAGTGGATAGTAATGAAAACTGTGAA
Organism: Sphaerophoria taeniata; assembly: GCA_943590905.1. Classification (NCBI taxonomy): domain Eukaryota; kingdom Metazoa; phylum Arthropoda; class Insecta; order Diptera; family Syrphidae; genus Sphaerophoria; species Sphaerophoria taeniata. Next base: position 71,956,478 of record OX016541.1, read on the forward strand.
GTCAGACAAAAATGAGATGAGAAAACAAGGATAATAGAATGCAAGACAAGTTGAAATGCCATCATTATAACAAAACTCACCGGTCGAGACAAAGCAAGTTCAATACAAAACGAATTTTCATGTACCTTGAGACGGTGAAGTTTCTATTAAGAAAATTGGTACTCACTTCGAGATGTTTTGTAGTTTGAGCGCACACCCAGATAAAAATGTGACTCAACTTTCTTTAAGGAATTAAATGAAACAAATTGTTTGATTTTTTTTAAGATAGGTATTAAAATAAAGTTTTATAAATGTAGTATACAGATCCATGTTTATGTGTATGTGTTTGCATAATAATGAATTTAAGAACAAAGATGAAGGAATCGTGTTTTTATTTAACCCCGCAAACTAGTTTTTATATCAGGACCATTTGATTAAAATAGTTTAACAAGCTATGCGATAACTCCCGTGTACACTTAACCATATATTGAATTAGGTACTCGAACATTGCAGATCTTTAATGTGAAATGCAGGTGAATATTTAAATTTAAATTTTTGTTTTTTTTTTTTGGTTTGAATTGAAAGTAAGTTCGACCTATTCGTCGGAAGTAGAATTGACTGGCAGTCACAAAGTTGCAATTGTTGTCATATAAGAAAACGTGTTTTTGTTTACTTTGTTTGTATGCAACTTACTTACTTATGGAGGCGCTACAGTCCAAGCCAGACCAGGGCCTCACCCAACAAACATCTCCAGCCAGCTCGGTCCCTACCTAGCTGTCTCCAGTTTCGCACGCCAAGTTGGTTCAGGTCCTCTACCACCTGTGTGCTCCCAGCCGAGTTGCGGTCTTCCTCTTCTGCGACGTCCTTCCTTGGTTTCGAAGACTCTACGAGCCGAAGCATTATTTTCCATTCGCTCTACATGTCACAGCCATCTAAGTCGTTGGACCTTAACTTTTCTGGCTAGGTCAGTGTCGCTGTACAGCTCGTACAGTTCTTGGTGGAATCTTCATCTCCATTCTCCATTAATGCAGACAGGACCAAAAATCACTCGAAGAATTTTTCTCTCAAAGCAGCCCCAACGCATTTTCATCGGATGTTGTCTTGCACCATACATGAGGACCGGGATGATGAGGGTTTTGTAGAGTATCACTTTAGTTGCTCGGGAGAGGACTTTACCACTCAATTGCCTTCAAAGTCCAAAGAAGCAGCGATTGGTAAGAGTGATTCTTCGTTTGATTACAGCGCTGGTGTTGTTGTCTGAGTTGATAGCGGACCCTAGGTAGACAAAGTCCTTAACTACCTCGAAGTAAAATCTGTCTTTGTTGACGTTTGCTCCAAGACGTCGATGTTGGTTGTCCTTTCTTGTTGACAGCATTAACTTGGTCTTGCCCTCGTTAACCGCTAGACCCATCTTCCTGGCCTCCGTCTCAAGACTCACAAACGCTCCACTGACATCACGCTGTGTTCTTCCAATTATGTCAATGTCGTCTGCATATCCTAGTAGCTGGACGGACTTTTGAAAGATTGTGCCTCTGGTGATGTTGGAGCTTTGCACAATCTTATCAAGAATGCGATTTCTTGCATGACAACGCATCGCCTTATCTAAAACCTTTTTTGACATCAAAAACGTCCGTTAGGTTTTTTCCGACCATGATGGAGCAGCGTGAGTTTTCTATTGTCATCTTACACAGACGGATGAATTTTTCTGGGATGCCAAAACTGGACATTGCTCTATATAATTGATCTCTATTGACGCTGTCGTACGCGGCCTTGAAATCGATGAAAAGGTGGTAGGTATCGATTTGAAGTTCCTGGGTCTTCTCCAAGATCTGTCGTAGGGTGAATATTTGATCGATGGTGGACTTTCCGGGTCTGAAGCCACACTGATAAGGAACTATCAGGTTGTTGACGAAGGGCTTCAAACGGTCACACAGCAGGGCAGACAAGATCTTATAGGCGATGTTAAGGAGACTTATACCTCTGTAGCTGGTGCAGTTCAGGGGATCTCCTTTTTTTACGGATCGGGCATACGATGCTGAGGTTCCATTCATCGGGCATGCTTTCCTCCGACCAAACTTTGCAGATGAGCTGGTGCATGCTCCTAACCAAATCATATCCAGCTGCTTTGTACAGTTCGGCGGCTAGCCCGTCTGCTCCAGCGGCTTTGTTCGACTTGAGCTTAGATATCGCTATCTTCACTTCGTCCATGTCGGGTGGGTGGAATTGTTAGCCTTCTGCATCCAAATTGAATGGTTCTGTATTGCTGGCGGAGTTTTGCTTGTCATCGCCATTATATAGCTTGGAAAAATGGTATTTCCATATCCTCAGCACCGATTGCGGTTCTACTATGATGTTCTCATGATGGTCTCTAAAGGCTTCGGTTCGGCGTATATACGCTTTGGAGGTTTGTTTCACCTTTTTGTAGAATTTTCGTTCCTGTTCGTGACATCCCTCTATCTCCTCGATCGCGCGCTTCTCATATTCCCTTTTTTTCTTTCTGAGAAGTTTATGCTCCTTTCTCCTTTTCTGCTCGTAGAGCTCACGTGTCCTTCTTTGCCGCTCTGTATGCCTCTTTTTTAGCTGCATGTGCTCGCCGGCACTCATCGTCAAACCAGGGGTTTCATTGTGGTGGCCGTGTAAACCCTAGTACTTCAGAGGCGGTATCTCTGATGGCTGCTTGGCAGTGTTGGCACTGGTTCTCTTAAGTCAAGTCATGATCGCTGGCCAAAAAAAAAATCGGTTATCATTCGACCATATCGCTCCGAATTGACTTTAACGGATATTGGCATCTTCAAAAAAATACGGACCAATGAAACATATCGAACATAGAGCTCACCAAACAGTCGATGCAATGGCACCTCTTCGATCACATTGCGGGTTTTCTTTGCCCCATATAAGGCAATTTTGTTTGTTTACATACCCACCGAGTGAAAAAATGTGCCTCACCGCTAAGGAAAATGTTGTTCGAAAAATCGGTGTTTATTGTCTGTTCCAACGCCCAAGAAGCTTATCTTCTAAGCGATCCATTATGGTAAATGGCAAACATTCAACTAATATGACACTTCAGATGACAGTTAAGTTTGACTCGTATCAAAATCTCGCGCTACCCACTTGAAACGACGAAAAGATTGGCCCTACCTATACCTACCACACCACATGACTTTTTCGTCGTTCCTAGTATTATGTCTGCGAATTTATTATTTAACAACCATTCAATGAACAACCCTGGTACTCTGTTCCGAGCAATGACTTTGTATTTTTTTTTTTGAGGTCTTTGGCCTGCCAAATATTTTTAAAATCAAGATTCTTTATTTGTCTTCAGATGTGACATGAATACAATGTGTTCTTCCCAAGCATAGAATGCAAAAACAATTAAACAAACAAACAAAACAAAAGCACACACAAAATTTAATGCTTAACAGTTTTGGTTTTAAAATGTAAACAACTTTGACGAGTTTACAGAATTTTTGAATTTAACAACGGAGGGATTCGTGATCGTCTCAGTTGACTACTTATTTATTTGCATAATTCAAATGTTGTTTGCATTTGAACAGACAAATTTCTCCAACAAAAAACAAGATATCAACCGTATACGCAATCCCCATAAACACCCATATCCAATTGAGATCTTCAACTCTCAATGATCTCAACTTCGATTGAAGTTGTACATCAACCTTCTTCATTCTGCCGATGTCGACTAAATCAAAAAAAGCTCTTCTCATCCAATAATCCAACAATCCGTTTGCTTGGGTCTCGAATATGAGATTATTCACTATACCTTTATAAATCGAGTTTTCATTGATTGTAATGGACCATAATACATTTTTCATCAGGCACAATTCCTCTGACCATCGAAAAAGTTGATGACGATAAAAAAGTTGCTGGTTCTTGTATATCTCCCATTTGGTGCTGTGAAGTGTGAAAGCATAATTTGTATTAAGTGTTTCTCGAAACCTAGTGAAAACCTCAAAGTTGGCTTCAATTTGGAACAAGTGCGAGTACTTTTTCTTGAAGCTGGGTTTTATTTTGTATAAAATGTTTTCTATCTCATTTTCGAGTGCATAGATTTTTATGCCTGAATCGTGCAAATCATCAAAAGATTGTATCATTTTTTCTCTAGGACGTTGGGTCATGAAAGATTGAAGAAATGCAGCATATGAAATAACTATCATCATTCCCAAGAAAAAAACCATCGAGTAGATAATTTTTGTACTGAACGAAGCTTTCGGTGATAGTGGAAAAGACTCTCCCAGTGTTCCGCGGAAAAAATTAAAATTGAAAAACCGGGGCTGATTTTGATTTGGAATGTCGGTAGTTGCCCGCAGCGCCAAAGATAGTATTATTATCGTCACCATTGTCAAGGCGTAGATCTCCCAATGGATTATTTTCCCAAATATTTTATAAACTCGTATTTTCGGCTCCATGGGCAACATTACCCCCCAGTCAACTATGATGCACGGGTATGACAACCAGTGCATGGGAAAGCAATAGGTTGGAGTTGCTGATCCAGACATATCAATCGTTCCATTCATTACATGCTCGGATACATCATGAGCCGAAATTAATGAATTTGAGTTTGAAGTACTTAATTTGGCATTGTGTTTTTTTGCGAGAGCACGGAAAAAATGTCCTACATAGCCACCAATTACCGTTTCTCCCTTTAGGTTTTTTGAGATTATCATTCCAGGTTCTGGTCCGCCAAACAAAACTGGCAAAGTTGTGCCATTTAGATTCCTCATGCGTTGTGGGAAATCACTAAGATCTTTGCTCCAAATAAACTTTTCTACTGAAATGTCTGCCAAATTGCGATAGCTGTAGCAAGCGGATGAGTTCGGGAAATCGTTGAGAATGGCAAAAATATTAACCATTCCATTCTGCACACTGAATTTGAAAATCTTTTCTAGTTCTAAATCATTTCTTACATCAGTATCCAGGACGAAAATCGTTTTGCAAAACCGAAGGTGGTGAATATATTCTAGGAGTCGTTTCAGAAATAAATCATCCGCAACAAATTGCACCAAGACCAGAAGGTTTTCATTATAGTTGGTTTTCAAGTGAAATGAAGAAGCTTCAGTTGAAAGAATGACTGGGATATGGAGTGAAACTGACAGCTTTCGTATAAAGTCGTCACGAAAAATATGGTTGAAGGAAGCAACTTCCTTCGATGATTTCAAAACAAAAACACTTTGAAACCGTTCACTTTTAGTAAGACCAGCGATTAAATTAAAGAATGTTGCTTCGATTGTTAAAATTGCTAAAGTTAAAAAAGTAAGGATATATATGTTATTCATCGTCCTTTGATTAAGAACGAATCAAACTCTGAACAGTTGAGTTTTTCGAAACAAAAATACAACAAATCTGTACCCAAGTTCATTTGGAACTAAACATAAATTCGGTGTAAAAGCTCCTTTTTGTTGAAATTTTTGACTTTGCTTATATTATTTATTCATATTAATACCGTTTGAAATTTGTGGTATTATTTTAGTTTAATGATAATGATACCGATTACTTCAAGAGCACCAATTATCAACTTACATTGTTGATAAATGTCATTCCTTATACTGATACTATCAGTATAATCCTCCATTTTGTTGTTTGTCGAAAGGATTTTAATGAGAATACAGATTCAAGTCTTTCATTTTTTTAAGTAATATTTTTGAGAACTACTTAGCCTTGGAAAGAGTTTTTTCAACGTGTCTTGACAAAAGAGATGGCCGTCAGGTCCAGTAGAATTCCAAAAGTAAAGTTCCGGTGTTTTAGAGCCAACCCAACTGAGGAAAACCGGAACAAGTTTAATCAGGCCAAGAAGGCTGCAATGCCCATATTCGAAGGACCAAGGCAAAAATTACTGCAATGTCCCAAAGGCAGTAAAAATGTTTGGTCATTTGTGAAAAACATGAATAATTATTCTTCTTCCTCGGTCCCAACTCTCGTTGATGATGATACTCCAGTCGTTAGCTCTCTCGCGAAAGCTACCCTTTTTGCTAGGCAGTTCGCCTCCAACTCTTCGCTGCCAGAGAGTGTCATGACTCGGCCTGTTCTTGAGCGCGAGTTAAGTATCCATAGCAAAACATATTGAGAAAAAAGATAACATTATTTGTATTCAATGATATCTTTAGTCTCTAGTACAGTCTTGCACACAACGCTACAATGATAACATATGTAAAAGAGATAATATCGTTTGTATACAATGTTGGAATATTATCTCTTCTTCAAAGTTAATTTCACAAATGTTTTTACTTAGATGATTTTGACAATTTCTTGTTCTTAAATAAGTTTGGTTACATAAGGCAATTGTTTTATCTGTAATGATTTTTCCATGTTTTGAATTTAAAGGTGTTACTTTATACAATTTACATGATTTAATTAGAACTGGATATTTATATATTGTGATGAAGAATTCATCAGTTCTAGCTAATAATATTTTAGAGTACTCAAGTATATTTATTATGGGTACTTGAATTATTTCATGTTGAATAATATTTTTAATGTCATCTAAGTCTAGGCTTTCTGATAAATATTCATTATTTTTTGCTGCATTAATTGTTCTGGTCAATAATAATAATTGTTCGTACACTTGTTCTATTACTAAATGTTCTTTAAGGCTCTGACCTTCGAATTGTTGCAAAATTTGTTCAAATCTAGAATTTATAGTTTTTTGTTTATTATTGTTTTCTATGAGATTATTTATACTCGTTTCTATGTTAACTAAGTCATAATGGTCAGGATTACCAAACACATATTTGAAAGCTGTTCCTAAAAAGTTAATTGATCTAGTATGCCTAGTATGTTCTTGTAATTGGTCTGCTAAATTCTTAATTTTACTTAACCAAATTTTTTCTTCTTGTGTAGGTTGATATTTACTAGTTACGATATTTACGTAAGGTTGAAATATCGAAGTCAGGTTGGTGGCATGTAACAAATAAGTTTGTTCTTTGAATAAATACACGTCATCTGTTTGCGTAAGTATAAACTTCTTGTTTAGTAACTCAGTTATTTGAACGTTTCCTTGCCCTTCTTGACTCTGTACAATTCCTAGTAATGTTAGGAATATTAATATTTTCGTCATCTGAAAAATGATAATTCTTTATGTTATCCTTGTGAATTTTTATTCCTTCTTTAGAGATTACAGTGTCTCCTTTATCTTCTTCTACTATTCTTGTTATGTATCTGGCGTTAGATTTCTTTCTAAGACCTGTGATTCTTACCATTATCTTATCTCCTTTTTTATACTCTCTGTGTCGAGTTCCTTTATTTAGACGTTCGATTACTTTTTTGGATGCTGAGTTTAGTTTATTTATTATAATTTCACTATTGCTATATTTATTTTGATTAAAGAAAATGTCTCTAGGTTTCAAACCGGTAACTGAGTGTATAGAATTATTTAATTCACGCACTGTTCTAAATATTTCTTCGATAAGTCTTGTTTTATTCTGAATTGTGAATATTCTAGACAGTTCAGTTATTGTACCGTTTACACGTTCTACCTGACCGTTCGCTGTCGATCTGTATACTGGAGTTTCTACTTTAGTTATGTTGTATTTCAAACACATTTGGTTCACCATTTCTGTTTTGAATCCCTTCTCGTTATCTGTCATGAGTCGTTCACATTTTGGGAAATAATTAGATAAGACCTCTTCCATAACGTCGTACAGTCTGTTTCGAGTTTCGATTTCCCGAAGGATTGTATATTTAGAATACTTATCTACTGTTACAAGGAAAGTATACTTGTCGTTGAAGTATATGTCCATATGAATGTGTGTTCCCACATGTGTTGGTATTTCTGAATTATTCAGAGGTTCTCTGATAGGTTTTCTTTCATATTTTCCAAATAGACATGCTATGCATTTTTTGTTGAAACTCTTTGCTTGTTTATTTAGATCGGGCCAGTAATATTTCTCTGAGATTTCTTGTATATTGTTATGTAACCCTCGGTGTGCTCTTTCGTGAGTTACCCTTACAAGTTTTAGTTGTTCCTCCAAATTTGTCACGTCTTGAAGTTTTCTTGGTGTGAATATAAATCTTACTAGTGGGAATTCTTTTTTTATGTTTTCACCATATTTGTATATGTTTTCAAATTTCGTATGCAAAGCTACAATCTTTTGGGGTTGTATAACTTCTTTCATCTGCCTTAGTAAAGAGTCTTTGTCCTTAAACTTTATTATGAGTCTTATTTTGTTACTAAAATAGATTTGTGTTTCGATATTATTTGTTATATCTTCAATAAGTTCGAACTGTGCAGCGTATGCATTAAAAGGCTGATTCACAGTTTTTATTATATCATTAGAAGAACTTTCAGCTGAATGTGCTGTTTCTATGGTAGAAGTATTTATGCGTTGACGTGATAATGCGTCAGCTACAAGATTTAGGTTTCCTGGTTTATAAACTAATTTTGCTCCAAAGTCTTCAATGATTCCCTTCCAACGTTTCAGCTTTGTGTTGGGATTTTTTTCTGATACAGAATATATAAGGCTCTGGTGATCGGTATATATGGTTAAGTCTGCTATACCATATATGTAGTTTCTGAGTTTTTGTAAGGACCATATGATCGCTAATAGCTCTTTCTCGTTTGTGCTATAGTTCTCTTCTGTCTTACTCAGTGTTCTTGACAAGAAGTGTATAGGTTGCTTATTCTGACTTAGTACGGCTCCAATAGCTATGTTGGATGCATCAGTAGTAAGCTCGAATGGTTTACTATAATCCGGTTGAAAAAGTTCGACTTGTTCTTTCAAATTATTTTTTTAAAATTCTAATCGCTTCTAATGCTGAATCATTCAGATTTAACTTAATATTTTTACTTTGTTTTTTGTTTACTTTACCGTTATCTCCTCGTAAATATAATGTCAGGGGCTTGGCTATGCTTGCGTATCCTTTTATAAACTTACGATAGTAACCTGTAAGACCTAAAAATCCTCTCAAATCCTTTACCGTTTGTGGGACTGGAAAATTTTCTATAGCTGCTATTTTCTCAGGGTTCGTAGTGATTCTACCATGTCTGATTATGTGACCTAAGTATTCTACTTCTTCTTGAAAAAACTTACTTTTCTCATCAGATATTTTTAATGTGGCTTTATTGAGTACGTCGAATACTTGACTTATGTGCTGTATATGTTCTTCCTCAGATGAAGAATATATCAATACGTCATCAATGTAAACGTGTACGAATTTACCTACAAAGTCTCTCAAAATGTCGTCCACGCATCTCTGAAATATGCTTGGTGCATTTTTGAGCCCGAAAGGCATTCGTTTAAAATGATATTTTGCGCCATTTATAGCAAAAGCTGTTTTTTCTTTATCATCTGCTTTGATTTTAATTTGGTGGAAACCTGACTCCAAATCTAACGTTGTAAAGTACTTGGCTTTACCTAAATTTTGAATTGTCATGTTGACATCCGGAATGGGGTATCTGTCTGTTACAGTGTGAGCGTTAAGTTTTTGGAAATCAACAACCATGCGCCGTTTTGGTTTTCCTTTTTCGTCCAAACCTTTTTTAGGTACTGTCCATATGGGACTGTTATAAGGACTATGGCTTTTTTCTATTATATCGTCATGTAAGAGTTTCTGTATTTCTTTGTTTACGAATTCGTTATCTGCTATGGGATATGGATATTGTTTAACATAAACCGGATTATCATTGGTCGTCCTAATGCTTGCTTCTATAGTATCTGTAAAGGGTAACGGTCCTATGCTGTTATTAATCTTCATCAGTCTATCTATGTCTGCTTTATAAATATTATTTTCCCCAATTATGTAATTAATTTTCTGAATAGATTCGACACTGCTTATGGTAGTTAGAGTCATATTACTGAAATTTATTTCCGCGTTTAGAACTTTAAGTCCTTCATATCCTAATATCATATCAAAAGACTGAATATCCTCTAATTCAAAAAATGTTATATTTTTCTTTAATATCCTAACTACTTTCTTTGTATCTACCATAGAATAACCATGCATTGTTTTTATTTTTATAGGTTTAATTTTAATTTTTTCGCTAGAATCGCATTTTCTATTAATGTAATTATGGGTTGCACCAGTATCAATAAGAATTTTATAAATTTTCTTAGAAATAGTACTAGTTAAATTTAAGCAGGGCAACCCGTCTACTAGTTTAAATGATCTATTCTTATGTTATTATTTACCATACATTCCGTTTCATCTGCTTCTGCATATGTATTGCTGACATCGTCTCTGCGTTGTTGTCGGGAGTTATTTACTCTCTGCTGCTTGAAGTTCTGCTGATGAGATCGTTGCGGTCTGTTGTGTGTGTTGAAACTCCCGCTGTGTTCACGTTTCGCTGGTGGATTATATACATCGGGTTTGTATTGATTCCAATTTTGTCGCTGTGCATGTACAATTTGTCTCGAGTTTATCTCCATCGGCTGTGGTCCGTCATTTCTCTTGAAAGGGTTTAGGCGTGGTCCTTGATTGTGTTGCTGCATATTATCGTATTGCTTCTGGGGTTGATAATTCGTTGTTTGGCTCGAATAATTTGGTCTTCTTTCGTTTCTGCGTTCATGTGGCATATTTTTGTGGTGCTTATCTTGAGTGAGATGTAAATGCCTGTGCACATTATCATGTTCTATTCTGCGAGCAATTGCGAATGCGTGTTCTAGATCATTTATTGTAGCTGAATATAATGATCCTCTTGTAAAGTTGTCACTCATACCATCAATGAATATACGAACTGCGTCGTCGTTAGCATTTTTAATTAGTCTGTCGATTATATTCGGCGGATCACCTGACATAGTGATTTTTGATATTATTAAATTGAGATTTTTATTTATCTCGTCGTGGTATTCAGACAGTGTGCTTCTTTTTTGCGTGATGGCTTTCATCATGTCTTGTAGCACGTATAGAGGTTCTTGATTAGAGTACGTATAATCTAATCTGTTACGTATCGCCTCAAAATTAAAAATTGTGTTATAATTAGTTAACACATTCGCGGCTGCACCCTGTATTTTACTTTTCACTATAGTCAATGCTGCTGCGTACTTACTGTGTGTTTTGAAGTTTTTAATGCTGTCCATTAATCTGGATGCTTCTTCGCGCCACGACCGATAATTTGATTGATCGCCGTTGAAAATAGGTAGGCTTTTAAATGCGTCTAACTGTATTTCACTACCATCTGTATATGTGGTTCTTATTTCCTCTAGCACAGGTATGTTTGGTACTATGCCTAATCCAGATTTTACTTCATTTAGTTTTGTTTCTAAATTAGTGTTTATTTGATTTTGGTTAGTTATTATTGCTGCTAACCTTGCATTCTCTGTGCGTGTGTGCTCTAGGGTTTGTGTTACTGTGTTGCACCTGGTTTCTAAAGCTTCTAATCTTGCCATTAATACTGCGAGTTGTTCCATTTTGAACTCGTGTCTGTTGTCGTCGAATTTGTGTGTTTTTTTTCTCCACATATACACTTTCACTGAATTGCTTTGCTGCTTCGTACGAAGAAGCTATATTTGTACCTGCTATGCTAGGTAATTCTTGTAACCGGTAACGCGAGTGTTCTGTTTATACTAGATTTCACTACTTGTTCCCGAGGTCCGCTCGATTGAAGTTAAAAAGTATATTTAACCTCCTGGCAGGATCGCCAATTAAAACACTTGTTTCTTACTTTTAAAATTAAACAATATTTATTTGGAACTATGTCCTTTATTATTGAAATACTTTTTACTAATTCTAAAAGGAGCTTAAGGCTACTATGTAGTTACAATAAGACTATTGATAAATTCATCATACAGTCGTATTTATATACTTTTCTTCATTATCAAGCAAGACGATTGTACGCTTGGGTCTCCTTGTAGATAGATAAGAAAAGTTTATAAATACGACTGTATGATGAATTTATCAATAGTCTTATTGTAACTACATAGTAGCCTTAAGCTCCTTTTAGAATTAGTAAAAAGTATTTCAATAATAAAGGACATAGTTCCAAATAAATATTGTTTAATTTTAAAAGTAAGAAACAAGTGTTTTAATTCGCGCCAATGATTCCATGGGAAAAATCTTCTTCCGCACTCGTGCTGTGGCGAGAGTCCTAAAGGATCTCAACATACATAAATCCCCTGGTCCGGATGGTATCCCCGCTATTATTCTGAAGAGGTGTTCTTCCACGCTGGCAAAACCCTTGTGTAAGCTTTTCCATCTATCTTATTTTCTGGGCTCGTTCCGAGCAGTTGGAAAACAGCATTTGTACAGCCAATTCCAAAAAAAGGCGAATCTTCTTCTCCCTCCAATTATCGTCTGATTCCACTTAGGTACGTTTTACTGCCCTTCTTTCTAAGGTCATTGAAACGCTGATTAACTATCAAGGAATATCTCGAAGACCGAAAGCTCCTTAATGACCGGTAGTACGGCTTTCGCAGCAACAGGTCCACTAGTTTATCTCAACGAACAGTGGAACAAATCTTTACATCGTTTTGGAGAAAGTAAGATTGTTGCCCTTGATATTTCAAAGGCTTTTGATAAAGTCTGGCGTCTTGCTCTTTTATCGAAAATGCGTGCTTTCGGTATCGATGAATCCCTACTTCGTTGGATTAGAAACTTTCTTTCAAACCGTTCAATATAAGTAGTATTGGACGGATTCAAGTCTGAAACCCACAATATAAATGCTGGTGTGCCCCAGGGCTCCGTTTTGTCTCCGACCCTCTTTCTCATTTTTTGTTAATGATCTCTTGTCTGTAACTTCTAATCCAATCAATTGTTTCACTGACGATAGTACCCTTAGCTTTTCTTAATCGTTTCCAGACTCACATCCCTCCTCTTCGGATGTGGAACTGCAACGGCAGAATATGATAAGCTCTTTAAATTCTGACTCATTAAACTCTGGCGTACAATTGGGAATACAAAATCGCGTAGAGTTTAATGCTTCGAAAACTCAATGCTGTCTTGTATCGTTAAAGCGAGATATACCTCCATGAGTGGCACTGGCATCAATGAGACCGAACATCTCGAGATTCTCGGTATGTGCATCACTGACCACCACTTGTGGAACGAGCACATATGCGATGTCGCCAAAAATGCCGCAAGATGTTAAGGTTTCTTAAGGCGATGCAAGAAATATTTCTCCCCGTCTGATCTGGCTATTATCTATAAGACATATCCGTCCAAAGCTTGAGTACAATTCCCATGTATGGTACGCGTTGGGGCTGCTTTGAGAGAAAAATTCTTCGAGTGATTTTTGGTCCTGTCTGCATTAATGGAGAATGGAGACGAAGATTCCACCAAGAACTGTACGAGCTGTACAGCGACACTGTCCTAGCCAGAAAAGTAAAGGTCCAACGACTTAGATGGTTGGGTCATGTTGAGCGAATGAAAAATAATGCTCCGGCTTGTAGAGTCTTTGAATCCAACCCGTGAGGACGTCGCAGAAGAGGAAGACCGCGACTCAGGTGGAGCACACAGGTGGTAGAGGACCTGAACCAACTTGGCGTGCGAAACTGGAGACAGCTAGCTAGGGACCGAGCTGGCTGGAGATGTTTGTTGGGTGAGGCCCTGGTCCGACCTGGACTGTAGCGCCACCATAAGTAAGTAAGTAAGAATGTTTGAATAATCATGATTAGTTGTAGACCAATAATATAAGTTCGAATAAAGGTGAGGTACAAAAAGACCAATATGAGTTACTTGATTCTGTTTTGTGATTTTGTTGAAAATAATAAATGAAAAATTTAGTTTCATTCCAATCTATGGATGATCATTCTATAGTACCAGAATTTGATTACGATCTGATTTGAATAAAAAAAAAATAACAATTTGACGCAGTCTGATTTTCGGAATAAAACCACACAAATACCCTAAGATTAGTCAGACAAAAAAAAGGGGGAAGACGACTCAAATAGATTTAATTTTACTTTCGTCAAGAATTTTCAGAACAAGCACAAAGCAGAAAAAATTATTAATATTAGAAAATTTTACCAATTGGTAAGTAAGTACTTTAAAAATGTAACCACCCGGAAGTAGAATGACAAACAGCGTACTACAATACAGCCTTTGTCCTAGTTTTCAAACAAGAAGACGATCACAAAAATGTGGAACCGTTTAAGTGCCAACAAAATTACACTCAACACATTTGTTATTGTTAAAAATTAACCTTACAAATAAACCAACAAGTGGCGCACGTAGAGAACGAAACTGTTTCCTGGGTCATTGTGCACAATGTATGTGCATCATAGACAAAAATCACCTGTTTGTGTTACATTTCTATTTTCCTACCACACATTATAAAGTTGCCTTTTTTAAATTGATACTTATATAAATTTGATTTTAAAAAGTAAATAATAATCTGAAGGCAAACGAAACTTTGAAAAGCATTGGAATTAAGCCGAAAATCGAACGGATATACTCCACTGTCAAACATTTATGGGGAAAATATATCCCAGTCTGTTGCCAACATACATATTCTCAAATAGTATTGTTTGTTGCATAATTCTCGATGGTGATCGCAAATTCAGATAGTTTTACAGAAATAAATATCATTGGGTCGTATTTTGAGTTAATAATAGATGCACGAGGAAAATACTTCAAGTTATAAGCTATATAGAGTTTAATTGTCAGGATCAAAGAAATTGGTAAAAATACTATAAAAGTAGGTACTACATATGTATATTAGGGTGGTCCTTAAGATAAAATTAATGAAGACATCAGCTCAATCGTCTCCAAATAGATACAAAAAAATCCTCTAGTTTTTTCAGATTTTTATCTGTACCCCTTACTGGCCCTGTATCGAAGTTAAATTCTAGGGTCTTTGCGGCTGATTTTTTAATTATTCCCATATATCTCCATTTCGGCTTTACCGATTTTGTTAAAATTTTGCACAATTATACTTAACATTATCCTTAGTGATATTGCATTCCAAGATATTCTTCAATAACAAAAAAGTCGGAGAAGAGATCCATTTTTGTAGTACCTTTTGGGCTTATAACACTCTTTTCTAGATTTCTCAAAAACGGCTCAACCAATTTTTTGAAAATTTCGTCAACACGTTTATATGCAATGTCTTAATAATATTGCATACCAAAAAAATTCATAAGTGTTTTAATTTCCTTGCAAAAAAAAATCAAAATCTCATGTTTGATAAAACAAAACAAATAGTAAAACAGATAAATTAAATTGGAACTTCGGAAGCATGGATTTATATGATTAACAACACTTCTGTTGTATCACTGATATCAGTTGATATTACAGCTTAACATTGTCTCCTAAAACGCCGCAGGTTTTTTTTCAGATTTATTTCATTGAACAACATACCTTTTCCAAACCCATTCGCTAGCTTATCGTGTGTCATTTCCCAATCACTTTTTGAAGCTGAAATTGATTGCAGGTAGCATAGTGCTGCTGTTGACATTTTCATTTTTGAAGGCTTCTTTTTTGCTTTAGTAGACACTTTTCAAACTTATCGGCTTAAATATGCATTCAAAACAATTGTTTTTTTTTTTTTATTGTATTTGCTTCCTACTTCACCGATAACAACAAATAAAAAACAAGAGCCGTTGTAATACCATTCCAAGGCAGAGATCCGCGAAGGACTGTAGAGTTCCGAACTCAACCGATGCAGACAAAACGAATGCAATATATTTAAAAACAAAAAAAATATAAGAGTCATTAGACAAAAACAAAACCCTAAGAATCACCAAAAACAAAAATAAATAGAAGCTGCGTTAAGTATCTGAATAAGAAAATACTTTATGCCCCATCTCCCAACATTGATGTAATGCGCATGCATTAAAGTCTTAATATTCAAAATATTTTTAGATGCGAACATTTTGTTCCGTTTGGAGTTTCTTTTCATCTGTTGGCTTTTTTGACGCTAGCAATTATTTCTTGTATGTTCGACTTGTGTTGAAAGCACAGTGTTTTGTCCTATCTTTGTTCTCTTTTCTTCGTATGACGTATGTGTTTGACCCCAAACAAAGACATCACACCGAACGTTGCACCTATTCAAAGGAAGTTATAACGCATGCGAGGTTTACATTCAATCTTTCGTAAAAAAAGTAAATAAAGGTTTAAACGAAAAAGCTGTTTTGTATGAATGAAAACGACTGCCCAATCGGCAGGTGTGTTTATTTTTTATCATGTGAATCACGAAATCATAAATTAAGTTTATTTGTCAACATAAATATCTGTTCCAAATATTTCCGAGCGATACGCGAACGTTGGTGTGTTAAAAAAAAAACAGACCTGTATTGGATAAATGCTCTGAAATGTACTGATGGGAGTACTTTGCCTGTAACTTTAAGTTAATTTTAGGGTGTATGGCTAAAAACAAACCAAATCAGACAAGACGTCTTTTTGTATTTCGACAAACAATCGAGGACACAAGTCCATTAATCTTACGAGTCAACACACACCGAAAAAGACACGACACGATAAAAAGTCTTGTTCGCTCGTCGGTTGCAGTAAATACATGGGGTTGTATAGGAGCAAAACACACCAAAGAAGACAAAAAGTCCGGGACAAAATGTCATGTCAATGCCTAAAATTACACACCGCCTTTATAACACACACCAAAGTGAACAAGCCAAACAAACAGAAATCGACAAAAAAAACGTGTCAGTTGTATAGGTTGTATAGGAGCAAAACACCGAAACGGACAAAGATAAGACCTTTTGTCTCTGTCGTCCTCGGTGTGGGTTGGAATCCGACAGGATTTTTTGTGGAAAGACAAAAAGACGTCTTGTCTGATTTGGTGTGTTTTTTTTTAGCCTATTAGGTACTTTTGTCTTAAAGTAAGTTAATTCTAGGGTGTATTAAGTATTCTTGTCTTAAAATGCTTAAAACCTCTCGGAGCAAAAAAAAAAAAATAGCTCAATTACTAGAACAACAACTGAAAACTAGCTAGGGAAATGCGACAGTATTGGAGTGTCTCTATTAAATTTTAGCACAAGTACAGGAAAGAAAAAATTTCAGAATCTATTTTTGGAATAAAGTAAAGGAAAGTGTGCATACATTAATAGACACGACACAATTAGAATCGATTTTCTTAATTTGGTAAAATCTTGACAATTAAAAATAAGTCTTCATAAGTCTTTTATTTACAGTTTCTGTAAATAAATGGGAAGTTATAAATTAGAAAATTGGAATTGTTAATCGATGCTGTTAGTGTATAATCGCTAGTCAGATTTAAATTTATAAATTACGATAAAAGCTTGAATTTAAACTCGTAGAAACTGCTATATTATTTTCAGGATTAAAAACTAAACCGCAATTCCCGTCGATTTTTTTTTTCATCTTTCATGGGTACCTACTGCCTACCTAAAAAAATTAAAAGTGATCGGCATAAGATACCTACATCAACATCGATCACTTGGGACCGTTTCTGAGAAGCAAACGAGGTAATTTGTATATAATTGCCGTAGTATGTTCTTTCAGCAAGTACGTCATACTCAAAGCTGTGAAGAACACCAAGACAGCACCAGTTCTCAGTTTTCTAAATGAGATTATGTCGATTTTTGGTCAACCGTTGCAAATCACATCAGATAGAGGTACTGCTTACACGGCCCGTAACATCACCAAATTTGTCAACCAGCACGGAGTACAGCACGTTAAAACAGCTGTTCGCACCCCAAGAGCCAACGGACAAGTGGAAAGGGTGAACAAAACCCTTCTTGTAACTTTGAAATGTTCCACTATAAACGATAACAATTGGGATTCGGCGATATCAAGCATCCAATGGAATCTAAGGTTAGGTTTCGGGGGCAGGATCCCCCTGTCCGACGAGCTGACGCCGCGCACCGCAAGCAGGCCGCGTCCCCGGAACTTAGCATTCTTTTCCAACCCTGTTTCCCAATCCTAGTTTCCTTCCTCTTCCAAATCTGACTTGTCAGATTTTCCCAAGGCTCCCCTCCTCGCAACAAATACAAGCATATGAACCACCAGACGAATCCGAAGATGTCATGACAAAGAGGCAAATCGCAGCATCCAACATCATGGACGAACGTCGGCGATTTCCATCGATACGACAAACGACACCAGAAGCCATACAGGTATTCGGAGGGAGATCTCGTTGTCATGGAATATGTACCACAAGCTGCGGGACATTCGCACAAACTTGATCCAAAGTACCAGGGTCCCTACATAGTGTCAAAGGTGTTGGACCGGGACAGGTACATCGTTGAAGACTTACCCGATCATCTGTTGAAACAAAACCGCTACAGCAACGTCATATCCAGCGACCATCTGAAACCATGGTGTAGACTTAGATCAACTTGGATACAACCAGCATCGAATCGGGTCAGGAAGATTCGTCCGGAGAAGACGAAATGTCAGGAGAGGCCGAGCTGTCAACGACAGCCCTGTCATAAAGGAAAGTAGTAAAGAGGAAGGTAGTGGAGTTGGGGTAGTTGGTTCGTTGTCGTTTTGGAAAAATATTCCTAGTTCCCTTGTTGCTTTTAAATAAAGTTCATTAATTTTTAAAGTTTACTTTCTTGTTTTATTATTTGATATCCGGAACATACTGACACTACTACCTAAACATTTCCCCAAAATAAATAAATAAATGTATACAGTGCCTTGCATAAGTATAACCGCACCCGAAAAAAATGCATTTAAAAGAAAACCTACAAAAGGAGTGACTCCTTACTATTTTTTTATTGAGTTGCATCACTGATCAAGCAAATTGAGAAGAAAATAAAGTACCGTTATTTCCTCTCCTGGTGTTTAAAAATTAAAAAACAGATTTTGATGTATTGCAAAAATATAACCGCACAATGCAAATCTCTTTGAAGCTGCATTCAGTCAAATGCTTTCAAATAAAAAACAACAATGCCCAGGGGTACGCATTTAAGCGAAATTGAAAAAGGCAAAATCTTGGCTTTTCGGTCAAGCGGCCTAAGTCTTAGGGCTATTTGAAGACGAATTTCACGATCGGATCGTGTCGTTCGAAATTTTTTAAAACATCCAGAATCTTATAAAAAAAATAAGACCCGGGCGTCCGCAGAAGCTGACAGGTCGCGAAAAGAGGCGTTTAATCAATGCTGCATCCAATTCGGTGCATTCTTTGCCAGAATTTCGTAACGAATTGGGTTTAGGAGTTTCGGTTTCAACCGTTTCTCGTGCTTTGAAAAGCAGTGGAGTGATTGTTCGGGGCAAAATGGTGCCAGCTCCAAATTCAACAGCAGCCCACAAACAAAAAAGATTGGAATTTGCCCGCCAAAACATAAATCGGGATTGGAAAACCGTAAGTGACTTTCTATTAATCTACACTAAAATCTCGTTATTCCAAATGGCATACTGGAATGAATGTTTTTTATTAGGTTATTTTTAGTGATGAAAAAAAGTTTAATCTCGATGGACCAGATGGTTTTAGAGGATATTGGCACGATTTGAGGAAAGAGAAAAAGTTTTTTTTCAAGAGGAACTTTGGTGGTGGCAGCTGTATGGTTTGGGGGGCCTTCTGCGAGCGTGGTAAGGTTGCACTTGCCTTCACCTCTACCAGAATGAACAGTTCTGACTACACTTCGGTCCTTGAGGAGAATTTGGTACCTTATTTAAGACGATTTCGCCGAGTTGAGCATGTCTTCCAGCAAGATAATGCCCCAATTCATGTAAGTCGTTAAAGTTTGGATTGGTTCAATCGAAAAACATTAATTTGATGGAGTGGCCGTCACATTCTCCAGATTGCAACTCCATCGAAAATCTTTGGGGAATTTTAACTCGCAAAATGTATGCCCATAATAAGCAATTTGCTAGTGTTGCTGAGCTGCGAGAGGCAGTTGTGACAGAATGAAACGCTTTAGACGACTCCATATTGAAAAATCTAGTTAATAGTATGCCAAAAAGAATTCTAAGATTGGTTGAAAATAGAGGCAACAAAATTGCATATTAATTTTTTTTGTTAAAAATGAACTTAAAACAAAAAAAAAACAAAAAAGAATAAATGCGGTTATATTTTTGCAATACATTAGAATCTGTTTTTAATTTTTAAACACCAGGAGAGGAAATAACGGTACTTTATTTGGTACTTTATTTTCTTCTCAATTTGCTTGTTTTTAGTTTAGTTTTAGTTTTAGTTTGTTTATTTTCTCACATTACATTAATTCACTTATCATAATAATATATATACCATATTTAATTAAGATGAGAAACATAAATGAACATTTTATATTTTAAAGTAAAATAGTGTTAAATGCCCCTTACAATTGTAATACAAAATTAACAAATAAATAATGGGTGGGGTGACCCTTTTAAATGACTTGAAATAAAAAAATAAAAAAGCGAGCAAAAAATCAAAAAATGAGTGCAAGCAAAATACATATTTGACAAACAAGATACAAAATAAAACATGCATAAAAAAGAAGTGAAGTTTGAGAGTTTACTTATTATTTTTTATATGTATTGTGTTTTTTTTTTTTAAGCCTGTATACTAAGTAGATTTTCTATAGAATCAAAATCGAAACTAAACAGCCAGGTTTTAATCTTAATCAAAAACTGTGTTGATGATCTTAATGCTCTTAATGAGAGTGGAAGTTTATTAAACAAACGACAAGATGTCACACTATAAAAATTTTTAAACGCAGTGGTACGGAAAACCGGTAAATTTACTATATTTAATCGGTTAACTCGAAGATTATAATTGTCCAGAACTCTAACGTTGAGATTACCAGATCTTGCAAAAAAAGACTTAAGAACTTTAAAACAATATAGATGACGAATTGGAAGAATTTTCAAGTCAAGAAACAGAGGAAAACTATGATGAAGACGACGTTTATTACATATTATTCTCACAATATATTTTTGAAGAATCAAAATCGGTTGAATTTTATTATAGTATGTACCACCCCAACAACAGATGCCATACTGTAATCTGGAGTGAAAAATACCATAGTATATTGTGGTTAATAACTTTGTAGAGCACACTCTTCTCAAATAAAAAAAATATCTTAATGTGCATCGGAAATATGTTCTGAGTGTATCAATATGTTTAGAAAAAGATAAATTAGAGTCAAAAATTACGCCCAAGTACTTGAAATCATTAACTATTTCAATTAAAAAGCAATTACTACTGCAATTAACACTGCTAGAAAAAGTAGTACCAGAGTCACAAGCACAAGTAAGTTTGAATTTCTGGCACTCCGGTGCATGATAAAAAATATCTATGGGTGACAAATTTTGTTCGGACAAGCTAAAGAACATCATTTTAGTTTTAGAGCTGATAACAAGTTTATGTTCAGAAAACCATAATCTGAATAGGTTCAGATCCCAATTTATATTTGAAACTAGTTCTAAAAAGCTGACTGAACCATATACACAACCTATATCGTCTGCAAATGCTTTAAGAACACCTTTAAACTTTAGACTAAAAAGAGAATTTATGTATATAAGGAACAGTATGGGTCCCAAAACTGATCCTTGTGGAACGCCTATGTTCATATATTTGGGCCCACTTCGAATTTTATCTATTTTAACTCTTTGAATTCTATTAGTCAAGTAGGATTTAAACCATTCAAGCATAAATCCCCGAAAACCCGCTTTATAAAGTTTGTTTTAACCATATCAAAAGCTTTGGTTATGTCAACGAACAAACCAGCTGTATTTAATTTTTTATCCAAATTAGTAAATAGTTGAGAACAAAATTCTAACAGAGCATTTTCAGAGGAATTATCTTTTCGAAATCCAAATTACACATAGCTAAAAAAAATTTAATTTATTCAAGAATTTCATTATCCTACTTTTTACAACTTTTTCAAAGATTTTGCTTATCGATGGGAGAAGCGAAATAGGTCTGTAATTTTGGACATTATCCGGTTCACCTTTTTTAAAAAGAGGAATTACGTCGGCGCATTTAAGTCCTTCCGGAAAACAACCAGAATAAATGCTTTTGTTAAAAATAAAAGCAAGAACGTCAATAATAAAGCATGCAATATTTTTCAATAAGTCATTTGAAATGCCATCAAAACTGCAAGAACTAGAATTTTTCAAAGACCCAATTGCCTTTAAAAGTTCGAAGGCAGTTATGTCCTCGTAGACAAAGCTGCTGGTTTGAAAAGGTTCATTGTTACTAATATTACATAAGTTACATGCATGAGAACTTGTCTGAGGTTTGAGTGCATTTGCAATTGAAGCAAAGTAAGAGTTGAATTTTTCAGCTATAGTGAAATTATCAGAAATAACCAAGCTATCATTCCGAAGTTGAATGTGTTTTTTGAGTTTGGAGACTTATTTAAAATACTATTGACTATACGCCATTCTTGTTTGATATTACCACTGGATAAGAAAAATTGATTTTTATAATAATTATTTTTACACAAAGTAATTTCTTTCTTAATGTGGCGACATAAAACTTTATATTTGTTCCTAATATGTACATTTTGTGGGTGTTTAGTACATTTAATTCTAAGCTTGTTTTTAGATTTTATTTTTTTTACTAAAGAATCAGTAATCCAGGGTTTAAGTTTTTTGTTGGTGTTTCTTAAACGAACTGTATATGTACATTATTGAACGTAATTTGTTAATATTTTGATAAAGTTATCGTAAGACCTAGATGCATCTTCTACTTCATAGACTTCATTCCATAATTCTATGCATAGCAGAGACTTTAGTTTAACTAAGTCAATTCTACTTCTAAAGCTATTTGTTTCATAATTTTTCTTTAATTTAGTTTTTTGTAAGTTAATTAGCAGACCAGTCATAGAATGATCAGTTATTTTAAGATCAAACACACATTTTTCACATAAATCCATAGAAATATTTGAAAATCTCCCATGAATATGATCTAAACATGTACCTGAATCATTTCTTGTTGGTTCATTTATGAAGGATACTAACCCATGCGAAGACAACAAATCCAAGTACTTGCAAGCAATGGTATTATTTTCTAAAATATTAATATTGAAATCGCCAAGAATAATAAGATTTTTATCTTTTTCTGAGTCAAGTAAATTTGAAAATTCCTCCACAAATATAAATGAATTATAATTATGTAATCTATAAAAACACATAATAACATAATTTACATTATTGTGATCAAATGATATTCTCAATACATCAGCACTCAAGAAATCAACCTTAGTAGCAGAACAACTATATTCTTCCTTCACAAAGCAACCCACTCCACCTGCAGCATAATTTTCATTAGAGTTTATGAAAAAATTAAATCCTGGTAAACAATAATCATTTATCTCGGAGTTAAAAATCCAAATCTCAGACACAAATATAAAATCAGGTAAACAAGCAAAAGCTTCCAGGTGAGAAGCGAAAGCCCCAAAATTTTCTCTCAAACTTCTTACATTTTGATGAATAAAAAAAAGTTTCTCATCGCAAAAAGACTTGTTTATGAAAACATTCTCAACATTGAAACGTGGCAATAGGTGATGAGGGGGAAAAGGAAAAGGGATTGGGAACCTAGCAAACCAGTGGGACTAGGGAATGAAAAGAATGTCCGAGGCGAAGGAAGCGGCACGCTTGTAGTGCACGGCTGTGCTCGTCGGAATGGGGGGGGGGGGGATCTTTCCTCCGTTTCGGACCTCACCCGCTTCAAAACATTAATCGTGCCAGCTGAAAATGATCCACAAATTCTCTTTTCTGCTACTCTCTCCCGCGCCACTGATGTCTGGGCAACGCGGTCTTTACCCTCCCTTCCTGGAAATCAAAAAAAAAAATGTTGAATGACTTCCCCTTTTTCGGTCTATTCGAAAATCATATTCGAGTCATCGTCACCGAACACGCCGCTCAGCCACACCCCCTGAAAATCTCGACCTTAGCAACCCATTAGGCCTTCTCTTGCCCAATGAGGAAAAATAAACAGAAACACCTGGTTTTCATTAACGGGACGTGATTCACATTTATTTAGATTAATAGAAAATATTTGAATTTAAATTGAATGACAGTTGAATTAAGAAATTAATACTAAAAAAAAAAACAAAAGGAAAATACTAACGACCAAAATCGATCCACGCTTTGGAAAGGCGCAAAAAAAATCAAATTCAAAGTTTCCTCTCAGATCTCGTCTTGCGCGCCTTGATCTACTGGCGGCTGACACGCTTTACTAAATTTGTCGGCTCCCTGGGGCCCTACCTATACAGAGCTCTATTTAGGGGGTACAGGTGCAAATCACACGACGAAAACTCGTACTACCCGATTCGTGACCTGCGAGGAAAACACTCGCCAATTCAGCATTCAAAAATTGACAGGATCTCGATTTTAATCCTTAATATTAGCATCAATAAATATGTTAAATGAAAAAATAAATACTAATACTATAAATAAAACAAGAAATATATATAAATATCACGCCGAGTAATCTTAAAATACAAAAATAATATTACGAATACAAAAAAAACAATGATTCGTCGACTGCAGCCCTCGTGTTCCAATTCTCGAGGTTTCGTTTCTGGACTCCTTTTACGGTCTCTTATGAGTGTTTTAATATTTTAACTTCGAGTCGACATTTAAAGCAAATAATTCTTTAGAAACCATAATCACTCGTTCCAATTCGGGCGCTTTGAGTGTGTTCTTAGTAACTTTTAGCCATCTTATTTCGGCTCATAGGCGAAAATTCTTAATTTAAGGTGCAGGGGTGAATCAGTCGAAAGCGACTCCTGAGGCAACTATCCTCTCAACTTCTTATTTTTAAAGTGCGAAAAAAATACAAATAAAGCCTTTACTTGGAAGCCCGGGTTAGTCACGGGCTTTTCCGACTTAGCTCCCTCCTATCTAAAGAGACAGTCGACGACGACGGCCGCTTTGGCTTCGAGTTGGACCTCCCGACGATTCACCTTTTTAGCAACAAAATAAAACACAAAACTTAATACCCTTAACTATCTAATTGTCAACACAAGAAGATGTTGATTTTAGAGAAACTCACCCCTTTAATGCTCGATTTCACAGACAAATTTTTATAAAAAAAACACTATCAATCGCACTATCGCACTATCAATTAACTTTGTCTTTGCTAATTTTTTCCCAATTATCTTAGATGTAACGACTTGTCTTGGCCGGTGGACAAAATGGCATTGATCATTACATTGGCCAACATGGTCTTGTGAGGGAACATTCTATTTCCTTAAATCTGGTTTTGCTATTTTACGGTATCATCTCCTCATAGGAAAAAACCGCTGTCGGATTACCGTCAGGTATATAGTCAAAACCAAATTTAAGGAAATAGCTCATGGTCACTTGAGTGGGTTTATTGACCTACATTTGGTTTCGAGTTTTGAGTGTTTTCCTTTCTCCCAGTTCCCACTCGATTTCGAACTCGCGCTTCCCCTCCTAAAAAAAAAGAAATGAAATTCTGCCAACGTCTACCGTTTTCTTTCGTTTCCTTTTTTCCTTATTGCTCTTATGTTGTTTCTTTTCCTCAAATCATCTTCTCTTTCTAAGGAAATGTCATAAAAATGCAAAAGATCTATTTTGCTTCAAGAAAACAATATCGTCGTTCTTTCTTTCCTATTCCTTCCTATTGCATTATATTTGCATAATTTTCTTAACCTCGTCTCGTGCGGTTGATATCTAGCCAAAAAAAAAAAACAATAATCGGAAAAAACCCAAAAATTCCTAACCCCGTCGGCACTCGCGTCTGAACCAAAAAATCAAAGACAAAAGGCTTAAATATTCGTTATTGGTAGCCGCAACAACATTTGAAAAAGAATTGGACATGGAAATATCATTATCAATAAGATCTTCAAAATTCATATTAAAAAACAGAGATATAACAACTTACAAGAAAAAAGTGCAAAAAGCACTAAATTAAAGACAGATCATTAAATGATCTTATTGTGATGACACTTCCACCTTCAACTTTTCTCAGTAGGATTTTATTGTTTTTGAACCAAATATATTTGTAGCCCTTTGCCTTCTTCTTCTCTTTTGCTTGCATAAACAACGCCTGTGTGTAACTGGTAAGCGCATCATTGATGTAAAGGAGAGACTTCTTTCTGCTACCGCTGGCGATGTCACCCAAAACATTCGTGTTTAAATTGCTTTTTCTTTTGGACTTCTCTTCCATAATTTTTTGTTTGAGTTTCAAATCAGAAAGCTTTACGAAGATGATT
Organism: Sphaerophoria taeniata; assembly: GCA_943590905.1. NCBI lineage: Eukaryota > Metazoa > Arthropoda > Insecta > Diptera > Syrphidae > Sphaerophoria > Sphaerophoria taeniata. The sequence goes on from OX016541.1 coordinate 71,982,439, forward strand.
GACTTATTGTTGGTGGGAGAGCGAGTGTTATCAGAAACATTGTGTCTGTTATTTCTTACTCTCTTAACATAGCATTTTTCAATTTCTTCTTTGTTAACCTGCACACCCAATGCATTGTGGAAGTATTTCTGGGCTATGCACAATGAGTTTGATTGCTCAACATCGGTTAATCCCGATATCTCAATGCAATTGCTCAGAGAACTTTGTTTATGCCAATTGAGTCTACTTTCGAGAGAGATAACTTTTGATTTTAACTCATTATTTTCAACTTTTAACTCTTGTATGGAATTAAGAAACTGTTTGTTAGTAGATTCCAAGCTTGTAATTTTATCTTCCAAACTCGTGATTTTATTATAAATCATCAATAAAGTAGAATTTTTTTCTTGAAAACCACTTGCATTATTGTTCCCGGGTGGTGTTGAGTGGGAAATATCTTCGTTTATAGCAGGAGTTGTTTTTTCAATCGTTTTGTTAGGTGTATCAAGAGTATCAACATGAATTGATCGACGTCTAATTGCAAAACACTTCTCACATCGATATGGCTTTCCATTAGACTTCATAAACTCTGCATCATTTTCAGAGATGTTTGCACAAATATAATGGAAAAGAGCATTGCAGTCTATACAATTAATTTTCTGATTATAGTTTTTTTTTATTTTTTCGGAACAAAGAGCACAATTCATTTTGACGATTTTAGGTTATCAAAAGAGTAACGCACCCCACGACACTCAGGAGAGAACTGATGCAACTCAATAAAAAAAATAGTAAGGAGTCAGTCCTATTGTAGGTTTTCTTTTAAATGCATTTTTTCGGGTGCGGTTATACTTATGCAAGGCACTGTATAAGAAGAAGAACATAAATTGAATTGAACACAATATTTTCAGTCGGAGGGCAACATTGTTAAGCCCTATGTGTTAAAATTTTCTATGAATTATCTACACAAACACAATCAACAAAAACACGACCATATTCAAATGCTGAACGCGAGTAGCATTAGAGAAGATACAGAGAAAAAGCAAATTTTTTTTTTTTTTTTATTTGGCAAAAATTTTGCCATTTAAGAAGTCATTACATTCATTCTTATAATCTATCTTTAAGTAAATCTATTCTTGACATAGTCAATTAAAAGTTTTTTAAAAGTTCGTAAATTATTCTGTGATTTCAATTCAATAGGTAAATTGTTATAAATATCTAAGCCTCTATGAAGGACCATATTCTTAGTTTTATTATTTCTGTACATTGGTAACCTAAAATCTTCAGAATTACGTAATGCAAACGGTTGTACTTCACTTACATAGGTTATATATTCGTTTAAATAATTTGGTAATATATTAAATTTAATTTTAAAGACAAAAATAATAGCATTGTACATTATTCTTTGTTTTACGCTCATCCAAGATAGCTTTGACAACATTTCTCTTATTGGAGTCAATCCATTACACATAAGGATAATTCTCATAGCCCGATTCTGAAGCTTTTGTAATCTGCTCATCATCTGATTATTACACATAAATAGGATTGTTGAACAATATTCAAAGTGTGGTTTTATCATTGTATTATATACATTAATTGATGTCTTCGTTGACATTTTTTTCCTTATTCTACTCAAAAAGTAAATCTTTTTAGATATCTTCTTACAAATATAGTTAACATGTGCATCAAGATTTAATTTGTCATCAATAACAACACCCAAATATTTAATTTCATTTACAATCTCAATGTTTTGATTGTTAACATTAATGCTTATATTTGTATTTGTACTACCATTTAATACCATAGCTTTTGTTTTATTAATATTTAGTTTTAACATGTGATAAAATGAATGCATGTTAGATAAACGGAAAGGCACCTATACGCGTTTTTGAAAAAAAAAGCAGTTTACCCTCCTATATAAAGTTTTCACTTCAAAAAGTATTGGATTTATCTTTTTTTTTATTGATACTATAACAATAACTAGGGTAATTAGTGCTGGAGACCTGAAATGCCTGAAACTCTAATACGAGCCCTGTGTAGTAGTTGGCAGGTTTTTTTTCTTTTAATTCAATTTAAATATGTAAGTTTAAATTAGCAAATCACACATTCTTAGAAGTAACTAACCTTCCCCCTGCTAAATATGATTGGAAAAACCCGGGTATCAAATCAACATTCACTAAAAGAAATTTTAATAATTATAATACAAACTATTAAAGTAATTTTTCAGAAGAATAACAGTTTTGCAGCATTATGTAAACAAACCTTCGATTTCAAATAACGAACAGTCACGTTTATTTCCTTGGAACTTAATAATTTCCATTCAACTAACGCGGTGTGTATGAATGTTCAATGTAACTATGCAGGTAATTTTTCGATTAGTCATCCTAAAACTGATAGAATAAAATGAATGAACTGCGTATTCACAATTGCAATTGAATACCTAAAGCTAAATAGCGCAAGAAAAATGATCAACCTGACGAGTCATGAAGCAGGCACATGTGAATAATAACTGATAACAAACATCATTAACAAAAAAAAATTGATGCGCAAAAGAAAGACTAGAGTAGGTTATTGTTACTTTCTTGTTTGGACATGTGTGATTTTGTTTAAAGTTGTGTTCGATTCCAGAATTAATACTTTTTTGATGAGGAAAAATCGCAAATTTAAAGAAAATGTATTACTTTCATTACATGCTTGCATTAATTTTGAATGAAAACTATTCAATTAAGACTTGGCTTGAGAAATAAGAGAATTTGCATGGGTATAGAATATTGGTAATAATAATAATAAACAACTACTGTCTGACAATATTTCTTCGAGATGGAGCCACTGGTTTTCAAGACTAATATTGTATTATAAAGATCTTATTTTGTCTTCAGAGTTGCCAACAAATTTTTTTTTTTAGTACATTATGTATTTCAAAGTCCAGTCAATGACGGTTTTTCAAATAGCAGAATATGAAGCAAATATCATATAATTTGTTTGGAAGCGAGCTATGTAATGAAGCAACTTAGTTGGGTGGAGAATACAATTAAACTTTAGTCGCCTCTGAAGGTCGAGGAGATAGAGCGATGCGAGCCCGAGGGCATCAAGACCGCTTCTTCACACTTTACAACCACGATGATGAACAAGATCCCGATAGTAACCACCAATTCCGCCATTAAGATTTTAAGAAAACGGAGTTTTTCAAACTATCATTTAAGGAAGCCTCGAAGTTGAGATGGTTGAACTAAAGCATGAGTTTGACGCTCCAACCCTTAAGTATCACGAATTGTATATGCCACTTTGCAAGTAAGAAGAGCCAATATGTTTTTTTTTTTAACTTGATAAACGAGCTGTTTGCTAAACAATTTGAGTGTGGTTATATCGGACAATAAAAAAATCATATGAAAGAGGGGATCTATTGCCCCCTCTTTAGCCAGGAGGGTTAATTTTCAAAAAAGACCTATTTTAAAATAAAATATTAAAAATCAACACAATGTAGTGCTATAAACTTTTGCTAACCTAAAAAGTGCTTTTTTATTTTGCATTTAAATAAAACTGTATAGGCCAACTGGGAAATATCGTAGAAGAGTCACAGTCAATGCTGAGGATATGGAAGGACCACTTCTGCAGACTGTACAACGGCGATGACGAATCGAATTCCGTTATCAGGCAGAATGAACCAGTCAATGAAGACGACGCAAGCCAAGATTTCCGTCCACCCGACCTTGAAGAAGTGAAGATAGCAATATATAAGCTTAAAAACAACAAAGCCGTGGGACCTGACGGCATCACTGCCGAACTCTTCAAAGCAGCCAGCGATGACTTGGTAAGGTGCATGCACCAACTCATCTGCAGAATATGGTCGGAAGAGAGCATGCCCGATGAATGGAACCTCAGCATTGTTTGCCCGATCCTGAAGAAAGCAAGACCCTCTAAATTGAATCAACTACAGAGGAATCAGCCTCCTAAACATCGCAATACTATGTGAACGCCTGAAGCTGTTTGTCAACAAGCTGATAGGTCTATATTAGTGTGGTTTAAGACCAGGAAAGTCTACCATCGATCAAATATTCAAATTACGGCAGATCCTGGAAAAAAAAACTTAAGAACTCCAAATCACCTACACACCTACATCTTTTTATCGATTTTAAGGCCGCGTATGACAGCATCTACAGAGAAGAACTGTATAAAGCCATGTCCAGTTTTGGCATTCCTACAAAACTCATTCGTCTGAGCAGGATGACAATGGAGAACTCACGCTGCTCCATTAAAGTCGGTAACGACCTCACCGACCGACGACGCTTTCGATGTCAAGAAAGGCTTTCGACAAGGTGATGCACTGTCATGCGACTTTTTTAATATTATACTGGACCGAATAGTCGGAATAGTAGAACTAGAGGCACTATCTTCCAGAAGTCTGTGCAACTACTCGCTTACGCTGATGACATTGATATCATTGGGAGAACTGTGCTTTTGCGACAGACAGAGGCTGAAAAAATGGGTTTGTCGGTCAATAAGGGCAAAACAAAGTATATGCTGTCATCAAGAAAGGACACCCAACACCGACGCACAGTGGCCCGTTTTCACTTTTTACCTTGCAAAAATCATAGGTCCTAAACGAAAAAAGATATCGCTTCAATTTTTTTTTATTTAGCAGGAAATTTCCAAAGCTATGTTTCGTGAAAATTTTAACAAAATATGTTCACAGGGTGTTTCAGAATTAAGTCCCAAAGTTGGAAGTTTTTTCAATGTCATAAAAATTGTTAAAAATGTATCCATAATGGCGAAAAATTTGTTTTTGTGAATGATTAGAGAACAATTAGTTTTGGTATAGCAGGAAAAAGAAAAAAAATAACACTTGAATAGTCATAAAAGCAAAAAAAAAATTTTTTTTTAAGTTAAAGTTTTTAAGTTTTATAATTTTTGATATGCAACCAATCACACCATCAATATTTACATTCAAAATCAAACAGGGTGTTTCAATTTAACTGAAAATTACCATAATTTCAATATTTCAATGAAAAAAACAACCCTCAAATTAGAAAAAAGTGTTTTAAAAGTACGAATATGGAAAATAAATAAAGCATAAACGTTAGATTTTTATCTTGTTTTATTCTTAATAATTTACTTATATTATTTCTTGAAAACTATCATCTAAATTCAATGTTGAATCTAATAGATCTAACATTTCTGGGGAGTAGTGTGCTTTCAGTTCTTTTTGATTTCTAGCATGCCTTTTGGAAGAAATAAGTGGATCTGATGAGATTGCTAGCATAGTAAACAGGTCTTCATTTTGCCGATTTCTTGAAACCTTGCATGTATTTTGATACCTGTATCTTTTGTAGTCCTTATTTTTGCATTCCTGAGCTTCTTCTGATAATTGCCCAAGTGGAAGTGACTGATACTCGATAATATTTTGACTTTGAACCAAAATTTTATGAAGAGTAGGGGTGAGTTGTTTTTCTGAATAAAATTGTCTTAATAACTCTTTTTTTTCTCTTGTATACTCCCCAAATTTTACTGTATTAACTTTTTCTCGACAGTTTAAGACATTAAGTATTATTTGAAGCCTTTAAATAATTTCTTCATTGACTACAGTTATTCGGGCAGCTGCATCCGGTTGTTCAAAGAATCGCCTGGAAGTATTGCCATCATTGGTATTTCCAAACCCAGGCTTAGGTTTATCCACATCAAGTCCAAGTTCTTCATGGAAACGCTTTTGAATATCCTGTTTCCTCTTTTTTTCTAACTCTTTGATTCCAATAGAACTATCCTCTCCTTCCTTAGCAATCGTATAGCTCCTTAGGGCTCTTAACATCATGGTCAAGAAAAATTTCAAACAATCTGCTGTACGATATATCCATTACGAATTTGATATTTAAACTGATCAGCTAATTTTGGTGATATTTTTTTTTATATCAACAGCTATACTTAATCCTCATTTTTTTATGTCTTTCCAATGAGGCTTCCAATTATAGGTACTTAGATTAGTTTTCATAGTAAAATTATTTGCGTACCTAATCCTGTTAATTTCACTACCTGTAACCCTAATAAGAATAAATATTTAATTCCATATAAATAACCCTTCGATTAAAATCCTTTTTTTCGGCTACCTGTAATCTATCTGTAACCCTTATATGTATTAATTCTTAATCTAAATACAGTAATCTGTCAAAAATAAATACCTGTGCACAACCTGTATAGAAAAAAGTAATGGCAGGAATCATCATTGTTTTTTTATTATTTTTTTTAGAAATAGGTAATCCCCAAACCGTAAATTTTTTTTAGCTATTTCACTCATTGCACTTATTTAAATACCTAAATTAAGTCATGCAAATCCAAAATAAAGGTTGCGACAAAAAGATTAATTATATTCTTTTCATATGAAAAAAACTAAAAAAAATGAATAATCACTGACTTGAACCAATTAAATTGCCATAACTCGGCTTTATGCAACTTTACGCAGCTGAGTTTTTGAGGACATGTTAAGGAATATGTGGGCACTCATCCCTCACTTAGTTTGGTTTGACGGGTTTTGACGTTTTTTATATGAGCCAAGTTAAAATTCAAAAATAGGTGCAAAAAGTGATTTTTTTTTTTCATTAAAAAAAAGATACCTATGCATTTTTTTTTGTTTTTCCAAAATTTGATTAAAATAATGTCAAACTTTTCAACAAAAAAAAAATAGATGGATTTACTTGCACCGTTTTTTTAATATTCAAGTTCGAAGTGCAACAAAAAACAAAAAAAAATATTTTTTTTTTTTTTAAATAATTTCTGACTTTGATCGGCTCCTCAAGCCAAACGGTTCATCTAATATTTTTTTTTTGTTTTTGGATTCTTAAACTTTAAACAATTCTAAACAAAATGTGATTTTTTACTTTTTCAAAATAAAATCACACGAAAAATGATTATTGCCACGTTCCTCGCCTAAACGGGCCACTGTGCGACGTCTTGGACAAAACGTCGCAATAGATGCATATAATATCGAGGTTAGGTACTTTGTATACCTTGGTTCCGCTATCAACACGGACAATGTCAACAGCACCGAGATCAGAAGGAGAATAACTCTTGCTTATCGCTGTTTCTTCGGGCTAAGAAAGCAATTGAGTAAAGCCCTCTCCCGAACAACTAAAGTGACGCTCTATAAGACCATCGTCATCCCCGTCTTGATATATATGGTGCAGAAGCATGGACCCTTTCAAAAACGGATGAGACCATCCTAGGCCAGCCGGTTCGAGAGAAAAGTTCTACGGAAGATCTATGGGCCTGTCAGCATAAACGGTGAAAGGAGAAGAAGATTTAACTACGAACTGTACAGACAACGACACTGACCTAGCCAAAAGAGTGAAGGTCCAAAGACTCAAATGGCTTGGTCACGTGGAGAGTATGGACACCAATACTCAGGCCCATAAAGTCTTCGAATCCACCCCAGAAAGACGACGCAGTAGAGCAAGACCAAGGCTCAGGCGGAGCACACAGGTGGTAGAGGACCTGAACCAACTTGGCGTGCGAAACTGGAGACAGCTAGCTAGGGACCGAGCTGGCTGGAGAGGTTTGTTGGTTGAGGCCCAAGTCTACCCCGGACTGTAGCGCCACCTTAGGTAAGTAATTGACTCCACAAGACAAAATAATTTTTAAGAATCGCTTTGAAATAAAACTTCTAACAGGGAACATAAATAACAATGTTTTAATCGTTGCGAATAAACCGAAACGAAAATATTGACAGTGAAGCCTACGTAGGTTAGCGCTTGCAAAAACGACTTGGGCTGGTGCTTGAGAATTTTTCACGTGACAAATGAAAAGATATTTCAAGCAGACAAACAGAAATTAGGTCACTTGCTTCTTTATTAAATTATTATCAATAATTTTTTCAGATTGAATTTATCGCGTTCTATATTCATATACATACACATATGTACATATTTATCAGGACTTTAATCGAGTGACGTCTTTTGATAAGAAACTGATTTTAAGATGATGTAGCAAGAAGAAAAAAATATTTTTATGGAACACTCATCATGTAAGAATTTTTCAACAGCGAATTAAGATAAAGCAATTGTTTGGATCATGCAAAAATTGCTGACAATGAATATCAATTTCAGGTAAAACAAAAATCAGCTTATTTGAAAAAAGTGAAAACTATTTTCAATAAGCAAGATTTTCGCAAGAAATATCTAAGTTGATAAATGCCAACAAACAAATACGAACAAAAAACAAATCTGAATTTGTGGGTGGAAAGTCGCTCAAGGTGCCATGTTAATTTCGGAGTGTTCTTTTAACTTGCTTCAAATTTTCGACTTTGCTCCAGTTGCAAATCCACTGGCTGGAAGTTGGAACTCAAAATGAAAACATTTAAGACAAAGAGAAGCTAAACAATGAAAACACAGCAACAAAACGAAGAGAAACAATAAAAGAAAGCTGCACGCTAACAGAAGCAGTTCATTGATATTCCCAAACAAAAGAATATGTTTGTTTGTGCATTGCCGGTGAAGGATTTGAAACCTTGGAGGCCCTGAGGATAAAAACAATGTTCAGTTGTAATACCGCGTTAAAATGGTAGGGATATTTTTTTACCCACACTATACACAGTGTCGCAAGTCGAATTTGAATCCATTCAACAATTACACGATGGGCACTACATTTAATCAATACTATGTTCTTTCTATTAATTAGATATTTTTTTTTTTTGACATTTGAAGCTTTAGTTTTTGGGTTAATCCGGTTCTGCCAATGGTTTTTTCTTTATTTCTTTTCTGTAATAATCTCTTGCTGGTTAATTTAAATTTCCTAACATAATCGAGTAAGATGAATGCGACAAAGAAGACACAAAACATGACGAAAGACAAAAAAGGTGCTTCATCACGTGTGCTTAACAATAAGGAAGTTAAAATTACAATTAGGCGGGGCGACGATGTTTCATCGCAGCATTTGACGCTTCTATCGACTCTTTGAGCAACAACAGTAGTAAAATTGAAAGCAATGAAAAGTTAATCGGAGTATACGCCTATATGAGGTCCAAAAGTTTACATTGTTTTTTTTTTGTTTTATTTGAAGTAATTGTTCTGACAGGGAAACAACCTCCACGATGGTGACCACCGGGTGTTTAGTACCGCAGCTGGAGATAGGGTGAAAACCCCTATATAAGGCTTTGGCGACAGCTAACGAGAGAGGGCGGGGAGAGTGTTTTCCACTGAGGCACTACTCCTTTTTCCAGGCAGCAGCGGAAGAATTCCCAGGATAGTGTCAACGGTGGCGTCTACAGTTCCAGTTAGGTTGAACTACTCAGTGAACACCTTTTACGGGCTACTTCGACATATTTGGAGCTCAAGCCGATAAGGAGCGGCTCATCCATCTCTTTTCCCTTGGAGTTAAAATAAGGACCTGGCCCTCCAGGTCGGGAGTCGTGCTTTGGGGTGACTTCCCAATCACATAAAGAAAATCTAGTTGCGAAGCACCAACAAGCCTCGAATACGGACGGTTTTACTGATGACGAACCATGCAAACGAAATAAGGACAACGAGATTCGGATCTGCACGTGGAATGTTAGGTCCCTTAACAGACCACGTGTGCAGCCGAACAACTAGCTGAGGCCCTAGAACGTTATAAAGCGGATATAACCGCCATTCAAGAAATGCAATGGGATGAGCCGGACAAAAGGAGGACGAAAAACTGCTATATCTACTAAGGCAACTGCTACAGAGAACAACAACAGCGTCTTTTTGAATGTTGCTTTGTTGTTGGAGGCAGGCTTAGGCAGCATGCCCTAAGCTTAAGAGCTGTCAACGAGCGCCTCACGACAGTCCGCATTAAGGCTAAATTCGGCAACATAAGCCTAATTATACGCTCACGCCCCCACAGAAGAGAAAGATGACGACACCAAAGACAAGTTCTACGAGCTCTTCGACAAGAGATACGAGCAATGCCCTAGCTTCTGAAAGAAAAAGAGAGAGCATGAAAACCGATCGATCGATGATGTTGAGAGACTAAAAAATAGGAATGAGGTTCGGAAGTTTTACCAAGAGGTAAAACGAATGACCGAGCACGAACTGAAGCTTATAAAGACCAACAGGGAAATATTGTAGTAGAGTCACAGTCAATGCTGAGGATATGGAAGGACCACTTCTGCAGACTGTACAACGGTGATGACTAATCAAATTTCGCTGTCAGGCAGAATGAACCATTCAATGAAGACGACGCAAGCCAAGATTTCCGTCCACCCGACCTTGAAGAAGCGAAGATAGCAATATCTAAGCTTAAAAACAACAAAGCCGCAGGAGCTGACGGCATCACTGCTGAACTCTTCAAATCAGCCGCCGATAACTTGGTAAGCAGAATGCACCAACTCATCTGCAGAATATGGTCGGAGGAGAGTATGCCCGATGAATGGAACCTCAGCATTGTTTGCCCGATCCTGAAGAAAGGAGACACACAAACTGCACGAATTACAGAGGCCACGAAAGTCGACCATCGATCAAATATTCGCATTACGGCAGATACTGGAAAAAAACTCAAGAACTCCAGATCGACACCTACCATCTTTTTATCGATTTTAAGGCCGCTTATGACAGCATCTATAGAGGAAAACTGTATAAAGCCATTTCCAGTTTTGGCATCCCTACAAAACTCATTCTTCTGAGCAGGTAACGACCTCACCGACACGCCTTCGATGTCAAAAAATGCTTTAGACAAGGTGATGCACTGTCATGCGCCTTCTTTAACATCATATTGGGACGAATAGTGCAGAACTCCCACGTCAAAACTAGATGCACTATCTTCCAGAAGTCTTTGCAACTACTCGCGTGAGCTGATGACATTGATATCATTGGGAGAACGCAGCGTGATGTCTCTGCCTGTATACTCGCTTTTGTGACAAAAAATGACAATACTTGACTACCTACAACGTAAAAGTTTGGAGCTGAATAGGAAGTCGGAGTATTAGACTTTGAAAAAGACCTTCAAAAGAATAAATATCCACTTTGGCAAAAAATAACTGCTGAGTATTAGATGGGGTCGTTATTGAAGCGCCAACTGCAGACTAATCCATTTGGCGCCTTAATTATCTACCTTCAGGGTTTATTGTTTTCTAAATGCTATTCGTATTTATGTTTTTGTCATTGTAATGCTTGTGTAACTCATCTTTTCGTTTTGTTGTCATTTCTGTCAACTAGTGCATACATACAAAAAAAAAATATTCTCAAGGCACATTATTTATTGAAAACGTAAACAAAAACTTTGCATCGCATTTCACACGTATCGAATCGTTCAATAAACAACGACATTCGCTACCGCCATATATGGCCGATCACATGCTTTACTACTGGAGTCGAAAGAGCAGCAAACGCCGATAACGTGCACCAGTCGATATACATTGATAATAATCGAGAATTTGGTTATTAAATGTGAAGTAGGTAGTACTTATTGGAATGACTGTTAACTGGTCTGAAGCGCAGTAGGTATATAATTAGACACATTTACAAGCTTAAATAATCGGTGTGATGTGGTTTATGGAAAGGTGGAATCATAGGTTCATATTTCTTTGCAAATGAGGTAAATCAGAATTTTACCGCCAACCGTTATCGCACCATATGAACGGACTATGTGCTTCCTGAAATATATACCCATGGTCTCGGAAAGCTTTGGTTCTAACAAGAGGGCACCATGAGTCACTTTTTGCTAATTGGCCGCATAGAACGTGCAATGTCATACCTTTGGACTATTTCTCTGGGGATATATATATAAAGTCTCAGGTCTTAAGGAATAAGACAGCTACGATTGACGTTATAAAAGCCAGGTTAGGTTAGGTTAAAGTGGCTGCCAAAAGGCCAAAGGAAAAGGCCCATTGTGATACCACATGAATCTAGGGAATTACTTCTTACTATAATCGAACCATTTTGTGCTTTTTATAAAGCGTCTTAGGGAAAGAGCAAGTCGTATTACGTGTCTGCCTATAAGATAGTGTCCCGTGAGGACACCTTTTAGGGAGCTAATCGAAGACTTTCCTAATAGAGACTGAGATTGCATCACAACAACTAAGACGGCTATTTATAGTGAAGCCTAGATATGTTACCTTGTCTAAGTTAGGAATTTTTTCTCCACTGAGTATAATTGGAGGGAAATCCTCAAAGGGAATTTCATTTCTAGAACAAATCATAGCAATAGTCTTAGAAGGGATGAGTCTAAGTTTATTGTCATTTACCCACAGTTGAATCAGTTTTAAATCTTCATTTGTTCGAGATACAGCATCTTCCATCAATCCATGTGGACGAGTAAGGTAAATTAAAACGTCATCAGCATACATATGAACTGAACAGTCTTCTACAACATCAGGCAGGTCATTGATGAAGAGTGAGAATAGAAGTGGTCCCAAAACAGAACCTTGAGGTACTCCAGTGTTTACAAGAAAGGGGGAGAGGAACCGCTTTCAACTTCTACCGATTGTATTCTATTTTTCAAATAATTACATAGTTAACGGAGAGATGCACTCGAAAATTTGAAGATGCTTTGAAGCTTAGATACAAGTATAGGGTGATCAATACAATCAAAAGCTTTTGAAATTCCAAGAGGTCTAAAAAGCCAATATTGTCAGCGTCCAAAGCAAAACGAAGATCGGAAGTTACTTTCATAACTGCCGACTCACAACTATGTAAACTTCTAAAACCTGACTGTCATTTAGAGAGTTTTCGGTGGGCGTTAAGAAAGCGTATCATTTGATTGTAAATGATTTTTTCAAAAACTTTCGAAAAAAATGATAGAACGCTAATAGGTCTGAAATCAGCTGGAATACATGGGTTTCGTTTTTTTAGGTATTGGAACTATTTTTGCTGATGGAAAAGTTGCATTATGTGTCATTAAAAAACTTCGTTCCTTACGATTTTTCTTAAGCTGATAGTTTGAAGTTTGCAGCGTTTCCATGCCCATAACCAAGGGTTGAAGTTCGACATAGTCAGTGGATTTGCCTTTTTCGGATAAAGGTCAAATTATGTTATCGTTTTCCATCGACTCCCCGAGAGCAAAGGAATACGAACTTTCTCATGATAATTTAATGGAATATCGTTGACATCTAGCAAAGGAACTTAAGTCTGGAACATAGCAAAGTTTTTTTTTTGTCTTACCATCTGTGGCCTATTGCACCACTTTACAAATTTGTGAATTACAAACGTTTTTACCACAAATTTGTAAAAAAAATCAAGTTTTGTGTTTTGTAAAATTTTGTACGCTACACAAATTGTAGTTGTGATTCACAAATTACAAAATTGTTAAAAAAATTGATTTTCGGTTGCACGACAAAAAGTTTGTAATTGTAAATTACAATCAAAAAAATTGTGAAAAATCTACTTTATTGTGAATTTCTGTTGCACAATATGAATGAGGTTCACATATTTTTGTCAGTTTGTGAAAAAATTCTACAGGCCAAAGACCGTGTGTAAAATTGTCTACAAATTTGTTATTCATAATTGAGATGTCTTTGCGTAGAAGACACAGCAGTACTGACAGCAGTAATTCGGAAGCGGATGTCATTGTAATAAAAAAAGTTTATCGTCTGCGTCAAAATTATAATTTTGAATTAATTTCAATGAACGATTCCGACTGAGTTGTTCTAAAGCAGAAGAAATAATTAATATTATTGAACCCGGAATAAAACACAAAACGGAAAGAAATTGTGCATTAACCCCAAGACATCAACTTTTAACAACTTTACATTGGCTGGGTAACGGAGGGCAATAACATGGCGCTGGGGATATGCATGATATTGATAAGTCAACAGTATGTAGATGTATCCAACGTGTCTCCAAAGCTATCGTTGACAACTTTCGTCTCCCTTATTAATGAAGCCAAAAAATTTTAATTTTGAAAATTCATGATAATACTGATGTTAGTTGTTTGCGCAGCAACGTTGAAAAAAATTGTGATTTAAATTTGTAATTTACAACTTCTAAGCATAAATGGTGCAACAGTTAATTGTAGGTTTACTGTACAATTTGTAACTCTCATCACAAATATGTGATCCCACTTATTTGTAGTTGGTGCAAAGCAAATTCAAATACAAAATTTGAGATTGTAGATTACAAGTACAAATTTGTGGTTGTAATTTGTAAACTGGTGCAATAGGGCCCTGGCCGTGCAAAAATTTATTCGGTCAAAACTCGAAATAAGGTCGTTTCCGTCCTTTCTGAATTTTCAAAGTTTATTTCTGTTTTGCTGCAGTTTGATTGGCTTTATAATAACGGAAACTTGTCCCTTCAACCCTGATATATTCCCATATTGATCAAACCACAAGTATTTTTTTGGTCTGGGCAAACCTGTAGCCGTATTGATTCAAGATTCCAAAACAGGTTGTCGCGGTCTTCATTTTATAGAAAAACAGTGTAATAGCCTATTCCCACCAACGTGATTTAGCTAAAACAACTTGATTTAACTAAATCACATAATTTATTTCATGATTTGCCATACATTTTCAATTATTTGAAATTACCTGATTTAGCTTGTTTATTTTTTAATTAGGTATAAATCACCTCGATGATTCCAGGCTGAATAATTTCATGCTCAAGTAATGAATAAAATTCATTTTGAATTCATTTTTTTTTCTTTTTGACAGTCAAAATTCAAATTTTGTGTCATATATTAATATATTTTATTGAAAAATTCAAAAATAATGTCAAGCTTAATTAAATGTCAAGATAAATCAGGTAAAAAGTTCAGTGGGAACGCTCATCGTAATTTATAAATCATATGAGCTTAATTACGTTGGTGGGAATAGGCTATAAGACACTATCTGCAAAAATTCGACAGGATGAACTTATGTTCATTTAATAATTAAAATAAAAAACATTTCTTTTTTGTTTGGCCAGACAAATTTACACCTAAAGCCATAAATTTGTTCTTCAAACTAACGGAATATAAATGGAACATTTGATTCGAATGCAGTTTTTGGTATCACTTTCACATAAGTAGAAAATCCCCATCAAATGTTTCTTATCTAATGCGTGCGAGTAGAGTGCGATATTCGCATCAGTAATAGCCAACAGTCAATTCACCAAACACCAAAACATTTAATAATTTAATAGCTATTTCCACTCATTCTCTGATGTCGCCCACACACATGTTATTTCTCCATTCACCACGAAGTGGCAGCGCTCCGGCTGCAAACATCCCAGGTATAACTTCATATTCATGTCATCGGTGATGTAATTTAAGCGGATACCGGTTTATTTTTGTGCTCACGAGCGGGCTACATCGAACTCGACAAAACTGATGCACTGAGGCCGACACACAGTGCTCCCACATAATAATATAGGTGGTGCGTTGGAGGTGACTGCACCTTTTCAAGCGCCTAGCGTGTCTATTGCTGCTCTGGGCTTCTTTCCCTGATATGAGAAAAGCTATTTATAATTCCAGATAGCTGATGGGTGGTGGTTGGCGGTCGGTAATCTTTAGTATAGCAAGCAGTGGGAGACACTTGGCGTCGCGACACGGCATTGCCTACTTAATCATTGCACAGGCTGTCGGCAAAGGCCAATGCATCTATCGCAGACGACCAAAGTGTTCAATCAACACAATCTCACAGTTGAAAGCTGATGCTAAACCGATTCGAGGAAAGACGTACGGCACGTTTAAACTCAAAAGTGGCACATGTGTGTGCGCTGTGTATGATTTTGGATGGAATGAAAGAAGCAAAGAGCAGACCAGCTATAGCAAAAGAGGTTGTCGGCAGAATTATAAAGCAACGCACATTGACGAACAAATTAAACGCAATGTGCGTTATAAAATCAAAACAAAGAAGTGGGTAAAAGTGATGGGCTTTTCTGACTTAAAGGCATCGGCTACAGCTACGGTTAACTAGCGTGGCGGTCGCGAACTTTGTGTCTCTTGATATTTGTCTGGGTGTTTGCTTTTAAAAATTGGGATGTCACATACCAAAACACTTAATAATTCACCTGAAGCAAGGAGCGTGTGTGTTCACTCTGTTTGTATGGTGTTTCTTGTTTTTTTTTTTTGCTGTTGAGTTAGAAAAAGTGCTACTAGGCTTCTTTGTTGTTTTTATTTGATAACAAAAATGCAGCGAAACAGTAAAAATAGGTAACTGATATGATATTATCAAAATTTTTAGTGTTGCCGCAAGATAGTACTTAAGTCGGACGATAGATTTTGTAAATAAAACAGAAAATATTCAGAGATTTCGATAATAAATCATTGTATATATATAAAAATGAAATCCTGTTCGTGTATGACCGCATAACTCACAAACGGCTGGACGGATTTGGTTATTTTTTTTTTTATTTTGTTGGTGTTAGTCTGTAGATGGTTCTATTATTTGCATGTAAGGTGTACCAACCAGGAGCATGCCAAATGGAAAACAGGAAAATTTCAAAGTGGGTTTTCGATTGGAAAATAGAAAGTTCTTGATGAAAAACTCGGACAACTCATTGGTTTTCCAAGAGAAAATTGTTATTGGAGTTGCTCTGAAGGGCGTCGAGACGAAGTTCGCTGGGTCAGCTAATTTTATTATAAATGCTCAAGGCTTTTTGTGAATGAATATTTTCTTAAGTCTATAGTCTCCTTTAACACTCACACTGACTTAAAAACTCACTGATAAATAAGTGAAAGGAATCATCGTATTTTTTAAGTCTTTTGCTTGCATCTGCATACAAGCGCGCACTTAAAGACTTTTTTCTACACATTTTATATGACAATCGGCGTTTATATAGGAGGCATTGGTGATTGGTGTACATTGGTTTTTGAATTTGAACATTGCAATGACTGGGGAAGACAGAATGTGGTAAAGTATTCCACATTCGAGTAGTACGGCTTAAAAACGATTCTCTGCTCGTGGGTAAACTGATGTTCATTCCAAGAAGCGCAAGTGTTGTAAAATTGTTTATGGGGAATAATGCAACTACTAGAGACTAGAGCACTTACCGTAAAAGTAACGATAAAACAGACACGAAACGTTACGACGCACAGTTGTCCAAAAAGGGAAAAGTCGTGGCAAAAATACAAAATCTGATGTTTTATTTTTATTGTTTTGTTTTTTATTTCTAAGAGAAATATAGACAGAGCTTCAAAAACAGCAAACAAAATAATTTTTTGATCACTAGTTTAATTTATAGGGCTCTTCAAAGTTAGTTAATTTTTTTCTAGAGAAAAAAAAAGAAAAAAAAAAACAAAATTCCTTATTTTCATTTTTGCGATTATGGCATATTGAATGAAAAATCTTATTTTTTGTTAATAGTTCCTGGTTTAATTACTTATAAGTAAATTTAAATTTGAAATTGAAAAAAAAATAATTTTTAAGGTTTTAATAAATGAAACAAAAAAACACCATTTTTATTACAATTTATCGAGTTTGAATAGAGCTACAAAAAAATCCATCCAAGTCCATGCATTAAGCCGAATAGGGTATGTGTATCAACCAATTGTTGAGCCAAAAGAAAAATATTTAGCTGCGCATACTTGCGCACTGCCGAGATTTTGAACTTTGAAAAAAAAAATAAAGGCTTGAGAAAACGCTTACTTTGGCATACCTTGACCCACGTAAACGCTTCGTTCTCTGTTAATAGTAATGCTAGCAACGATGTTAAGGTTTTAATTTTAAGAAGAAATATTAGCCATTGTAACTGCATTTACAAATTTTTTTATCTTTTTTTTATTGGTCAGATATTATTTTTTGAAGGATGTTCCGTTGTTCTTGTCCGTGATAATTTTTGACTTTGATGTCAATTTTTTTCGAAAAATGCGTCGTAAACATAACATTTTCTTACTTTATTTTAATAATGATAAGAATAATGAATAAAAAAGTCATTCATAAGGTTGTCGAAAAACCCACAAGTATCATAAAATGTATGGTACTTGTAAAAACCAGCAACGGATGAAACTTTAATTTTTTTTTTTGCTTTAGAAAAAAAAAATATTATTTTGGATTTTATTACGAATATAAATTGATATAGGTTTTGCAAAATGTTTTACCATATCTACCAATTTTTATAATCTGCCTACTTTAATTTTCCTATTTAAGTAGATTCCTGCAATTACTAAGCCAAAATGATCTAAGGTTGAAGGATATTTTTAATTATAGATCCTTATTTTATGGTCCAATAAAACAAGTAGAGAGAAATATTATTATAAAATTTGTATCGATTAAAATTAAAATTTTTATTAATTTATATTAAATATTATATTAATATAGATAAATTTAACGAGTATACAAAAAACACTTCGGATCTTTTAAAATCGAAATATAGTCACAAACTCTTGACCCCAACACTTCACAAGATTCTGGACCACGGTGGAGAACTAATAAGCCATCAAATTTTAACAATAGGGGAACTTTCAGAGGAAGCACAGGAAGCAAGGAATAAAGATTACAAGCGATATCGATTATCCAATACTCTCAAGGTTTCAAGGAAACGACAAAATGAAGATTTATTTAATATGCTATCCATATCATCAGATCCACTTGTTTCATCTTTAAGACACGTTAGATCCCAAAAAGAGCTCAAAAAAGCTACTGTCCAGAGCTGATTAGTCTATTTAATATTAAAAGTGATGATGATGGCAGTGAACTTTTAACTGAAAATTTATAATTATTGTTTAAGATAGTTTATGTATATTTTTTATTTAATATATGTATACCTACCTATCCTATATGTTTTTAATTATACTTGATTTTTTTTATTTTTTTTTTGGTCCGTTTATTTTTTCCCTTTACTGTTTCACATAAAATATGTCACTTAAAAAGGTATAAACCATTATTATTGACCGCTTAAAGCAAAAAAAAAGTTTCTTTGCCAAACTTTCGCATCCACTGTTGTGATGAATTTTATTTTAGAACACCCTATAAACACTTAGGGGGCCATCATTTTGTTTTTATCAACATTTGCAAAACTAAAGACAATTTTTAAAGTTTTACTTCAATTCTTTTTTCTATAAATTTCGTTTTTTGAGAAAATCTGTTTTCGGCCGGTGATTCCGAAACACCCTGTGAAATAATTTTCTTGAAATTCATTGGTGTAACAGCCCTGGAAATTTCCTTCAAATTAAAAAAAAATTATACCGCTGCCTCAATCCGTTCCAAAGTTATGATTTTTGCAACGAGATAAGTCATTTTGGACAACCGTGCGACGGAGTTCGAATGAAGTGAATGAGTTAGAGATGTTTCTATCACATTCATTCTTACAGACATAGAGGAGATATCTCGCTTTAACGATAAAAGGCAACATTGGGTTTTCAGTCCGAGTTTGACGAGCTTATCTATCGTCAACGTCAATTTATTGGATAAAAAGTTGCAGACATAAGACCATTTATGATTTTTTTTTTATTCCCACGCCTCTTTCCCCCCCAGATACCGCACGCGCTGGGGTCCATTTACACCGAGTACGATAACAGTTACGATTGCTAGTCGTATCGGCACTTAGTTAGAAATTATTTGAATAAATAAAACAAAGATGTGACAGCGATACGAACATGAGGAAGATAAGAGATTGGGACTGCTTAATGCAAGCAGGTACGAAAGGGAAAAAAAATCAAAATTTTAAATAAAATATTACAAAAAGTTAAAAAAAAATAAAAATGTAAAATCTTTAAATCAAAAATTCTAAAAATATGAAAAAACAAAGAAAAAAAAAGTAAAAACGCGCGTAGAAGACGCTTGTCAAGTTCGTAAAAAAGAAATAAAATCAACAAAAATAAAAAAATAATAAAAAAAAAAAACAACATGAATAGACAACAAATAAAATTACAAAATCAAAAACAAAAAAATACAAAGAAAAAAACATTAAGAACGTGGAACACTGGTTTTAAGAATTTGTTTTAGCTGGTTTTTGTTAATATTAAAGTCAATTAAGTCTTCATACGCATTCAATAGCTTACTCATTCTTGTCAGTGGCTCATGCATTCCGTAGTTAGTTCTATGTTGGGGGACTTTAATCAAATTATGAGAACGCAGAATATAGTTTCCACCTCTATAATTAAAGAGGATAGAACTCAAAATATCTGGAGCATCAGTGACACCAGTAATAATTTGATGAAGGAAAACTATATCATCGTTTGTTCTCCTTTGACACAATTTTTGCATCTGGAAAAACGCAAGTCGATCATCGTAAGAAGGGATATTATTAGGGTCAATCCATTGAAGCCCTTTAAAGGCGAAACGTGTAAAATTGCGTTGCACTGATTCACGTCTCTCAATATGTAACGCATAATGAGGAGACCAAACTTGTGATGCATATTCGAGATGGGGTCGAACCAAACTATTGTACAAGGCGTAGGAAACGTTTGGGTCTAGGAATTCCTTGGACCAACGCTTAATAAACCCTAACATTGAATTAGCTTTATTGACGATGTTGTTAATATGTTCTGAAAAATCTAAATTAGATGTGAAAAGAACTCCTAAGTCCCTAACTTTTAAGACACGGGATAATATGTGATGGGATATAACATAATCATAAGATGTAGGATTACGCTTTTTGGAAATTGTCATTGTCTGACATTTTCTTGGGTTAAGATTCAAATAATTTTTTTCACACCATAAAACAAACTTATTTATATCATCTTGCAGTTGAACGCGATCTTCATTAGATGAAATGTTTTTGAAGATCTTCATATCATCTGCAAAGATAAGAATTTTACTATTTCGAACAATTAACGGAGCATCGTTAATAGCTAAAATAAATAAAAGGGGTCCTAAGTGACTACCTTGTGGTACACCCGATTTGGCGATGAAAGGTTTTGAGTAAGCGTTTCTGAATTTTACTTGGTAAGATCTATTATCAAGATAAGAAGAAATCCATTTGACGAATCCTAAAGGAAATCCATATGAATTCAATTTAAACTTGATAATAGTATGCGAAAGTTGATCAAACGCTTTGGAAAAATCTGTGTAAATACAATCAACTTCCTGTCCACCTTCTACAGAATTCAGACATTTATGCAAGAACGCTAGAAGGTTTGTCACCGTAGAACGTTTCTGCATAAAGCCATGTTTTTCAAAGCATATAATATTTTTGCTGTAGAAGGCTAAGTTATCACAAACAACCTGCTCAAAAAGCTTAGGAATGCAAGACAGTTTGGATATAGGCCTATAATTAGTAATATCTGACTTGTCACCTTTTTTGAAAACAGGTGTTAAGTATGCGTTTTTCCACATGGTAGGGAATTTTCCTAGCCTTAAAGACAATTCAAAAATATTTTGTAAGGGAATAGCAAAAACTGTCCTACATTTTTTTAAAACAATGGGTGGAATACCATCGGGTCCAAAAGAATAGTCTTCCTTAAGAAGGCACATACAATTTAGAAGTTCATCGAAGTCGATATGAACATTTTTAAAAGTTACTTGGGGACAGTTTCGCAGATAATCAAAGAAATCAGTATCCACTGAAGTGGGAGTATCGATGAAAGACTGACTAAAATTACTTGCGAAAGCATCACAGATTTCTGAATTGCCGTTCAAGACAATATTGTTGAAATTGAAGTTAATAGGATAAACATCACATTTTTTTTTAGAATTGACAAAATTCCAAAACCTTTTTGGGTCCTGTTTCAGTGAATTTCCCATATTTATAACATATTCACTGTAAAGATCAAAAGAGAGTCTTTTAAACTCTTCGAAAAGAGAGATATAGACAACTTGGTTCTCCAATGTCATGGAACTAATATACTTTTTCCAAGCCTTGTTCCTTCTGTTCCGAAGGTTTTTCAGTTCTTTAGTATACCAAGGATGGATGGAGCTATTGGAGATAAAGCTTCTTCTTTTGGGTACTATTTCATTAATAGATCTCATTAAAATACAGTAAAAACTTGAGATAGTTGCGTCGATGTCATTTAAGAGCGGTATAATTTCAATACCGGAGTTTCTTAAACTATCCGAAAGCTGTTGAAAATTAGCTCTGCGGAAGTCATATTTGTAAGAACAGTCGTGGGAATTACTATTTTCTAGTAAATGACCGCTCAAGTAAAAAAAAATGTCAAGTGGTGGGTGATATTTGTCTATATTAGTTATGGCAGAGGAAGATTCAACAACTACTGTACTAACAGCATTTGATGAGAATACCAAATCAAGTAAGCGATTCATGGAGTTCTTTATACAGCTTACTTGACGCAAGTCAGATGAAATAATATTGTCCAGAAATTGAAGTTCCTGTTGCGATGAACTTGCGGAGGCTTCAAGATAAGACTCGTCGTCAGAAAAAAACCATTCTACGTTTGGGAGATTAAAATCACCTAACAGGAGAATATTATTTTCAATACCAGCAATTTCTATGACATAGTCAACTGCTGCAGAAATTTCAGTAAACACTGAAACGGGACTTTTAGGTGGAACGTAAACATTTAAAATAAAAAAAACTATTGATTCTATGGTTACTTTAATGCATAAGAGCTCTATAGAAAGGTTAAACGGGAAAACAATTTGGGATGAACAGAATCTGTTTCGAACTGCGATAAGAACTCCTCCACCA
The DNA here is from genome assembly GCA_943590905.1 of Sphaerophoria taeniata. NCBI lineage: Eukaryota > Metazoa > Arthropoda > Insecta > Diptera > Syrphidae > Sphaerophoria > Sphaerophoria taeniata. Next base: position 72,004,851 of record OX016541.1, read on the forward strand.
ACAAGATTCACAGCATCCGCATGACGGTCTTTCCTATAAACTAAGAACTCTTTATCAAAGAGTTCAGAATCAAGTATGGTGGCATTAAGCCAAGTCTCAGTAAATAAAAACACGTCATGCGGTAAAGCTTGTGAATTTTGAAAAATTGAAGTAGTTTTACTTCGAAGTCCTCTTACGTGAGGAAAGAAGGTTCTTCAACCTATCCCTATCATTGGCCGATACCATTCGATATCAAACCCCAAGTGCCAAGTGTCTTGAGTGCCTGGTCTACGACATGCTTGCACAAGTTTGATCTCCCGCTCTTTCTTCTACTATGTATTGCACCACAAACGTTTTGCGGGGCATTTCTTCTTCACTCATCACATCTGCTAATTATTGTACCCGTAAAACTTTCCTTCCGAATGCGGCAAAGTGTTATAAGTGCCTTGTGCTGAGCACATAGATCACAGATGTGGGCCTTAAAAAAACCCTTAGAGGCTTAATAGGTTATGTTATGGATTTGAGCATTCGACCGAAGGAACTTAAACTTTTCGAACTCGTGCTCCTCGTGGGTTCCTTCCAGATGTCGTAGTCGCCTCATTTTGCTTTTTCAACTCAAGATTTAAGGAAAAATATACCAATTCATCCCTGTCGGAATCCACTAAAATTGTAGTAAATTTGACTTGAAACATTAGTCAGCCTTCATAGTCTTATCAGATTTTCTAGGGGATAGAGTACAATATCTTATAGATAGTACTCAACAATGCAAAACCCCAATACATTTGCTGTAATCTGTGGTATCTCCTTTCCTATGTATGGGCCACGTAACGCCTTTTCGTCAGCTTTACGATATTTCTTGCTTTTCCCATACGTGCACTATAACTTCATGCATTACTTGGTATAGTGATAGTCCTCCACAATTGATTAGTTTGTCCGCCATGTCATCGCCACCTTGTTTGTTCATCGGCACCTTTGTTGTCCGTAAGCCAGTTAATAGCCTTTTTGTCGTTCGACATTTATTAAATTTATTTGTTAATGCAATGTGCAAGCGGTAAGCAACTCAAACTGAAAATTATCTTTCAACTCGTGGGTATGCATTGAATTGTAACGAGATAACAGGAAAAGGAGCTATTTAATTAGGAACGGTCAATGCAATTGATAAAACATAAAACTCATAATTGGCGTTCCAGAGCCAGTGGAATTGAAAACAAACTGGTCTAAGGTCGGAATGCGAAGATGACGGTCTAAAAGTGATCACTCGAAAAATCTTTCAAAAACCAAGGTATAATAATAATTCCATCATTAATTTGTAAACTGTGCGAAACTACATCTCTTTAAAAACAGTGCTATATTGGTTTGTATAGCATTGAGAATGTTTTTGGATGAGATCGGGTGTTAGGTTAGGTTAGGTAAGGTGATAAGGGGTGTGCACAGCGTGAAACTGTTGCATACACGGGGGCCTACTGGTCCATTGTGATCCCCTATAACAATAAAAGTTAGCATCGATGCTCCTCAAAATTGCCGATTAACATAGACTGGACTGGCTCGTTAACGAACCAGCCTGTGCGTATAAATTTCCTCATGTTTGCCATTGAGACCTGTGCTAGATCATCCAGTTCCCCAACAAACCTGTTCCCGAAATGATGGAGTCGGTTAGTTTGGAAGTTCGGACAGTCACAGAGCAGGTGTTTAATGGTTTCTATTTCCTCCTCATCCTGACAGCTCCTACAGAAATCGGGTGCAAATGCCCCTATCTGAATGGTCGCTACTACTTGTATCTGCTTCTGACTCTTTCCTTTCACCTACTATTTCGTTCCCTTCTATATAGCTATGTCCAGGAACCCAGCAGAGCTTAACTTGGTTAGTGTGGATTCTATTTAATTCCTTCCTATAGTTTAAAACTGCCTTTGATCTTATGGTCTCACTGGGTAAGGCTTTGATAGCAGCCTGGCTGACCACGAAAAAAGTAATCTCCGAGGAGCTTAGCTTTTCATGATGTGCCAATTCAGCTGCTTTTTCAATGGCAAAGATCTCGGCCTGAAAAACACTACAGTCAGCTGGGAGTTCATACGACTCTCTGATGTTGAGAGGATTGGCAAAACACTCCAGCACCTGTTCCTGATTCCATTTTTGAACCGTCAGTGTAGAAAGGGATACCCTGTTTACTTATAAGTTTAGATCCCAACCCTGTCTTTCTGGTATGCAAATAGAAAGTAAGTGGTAAGTGCGTTGGCTGCTAAGCAGAACGTCGCACAGTGGCCCGTTTCGACTTTTTTGGTTCCAAAAATCATAGCTCCTAAGCGAGTTGAGATATTTCCACAAATTTTTTTTTAATTTTGAAGATTACATCCAACGCTATGAAATTGGTGAATTTCAAAATAAAAACATTACAGGGTGTTTCGGAAATAGCTGTCAAAAAGCTTAGTTATATTAAGTGAGATAAAAATGATTAAATGTGAATCAAGAAAACTCATTTTCTGGCGTTAAACAAAATGAATGGACTTTTAACAGTAGTGCAAAAAGTAAAACACCGATTTTAGAGGATTTTTTTGTAAATTGGCATTAGAATAACAATAAATAACAAATGGAACAGCAAATTATAAAATAAAAACAGGTAAAATGTACGTATAAACATTAGATTTCTTGAATATTCAATAAACTCAACATTTCCGGAGAATAAAGTGCTTTCATATCTTTTTGGGTCCTTACGTGCCTCAGAGAAGAAATAAGCGGATCAGATGAGGCTGCAAGCATGTTGTATAAGTCTTCATTCTGCCTTATTCTCGAAACTTTGCAGGTATTTTGATATCTATACCTTTTGTAGTCCTTATTTTTGGACTCCAGGGCTTCTTCAGATAATTCTCCTAGGGGAAGTGATTCACCGAAATCCTCTCCATCCTGTCGAAGTGTATATGCAAGTTTTAATATAAATTCCATGCATCTGATTCTACCATGCAGTGGAGATATTCCATATTGGTAGTTATGTTCGTCAATGTTTGCATTGGATTCATCTTGGCTATTGAAACTCTTTTGTGTCCTTTTGCATATTGGGCATGACCGCATTGTTTTTGTTTCTGTAAGTTCATTTAAAACTTTTCCGTCAATCATAGTTAAAAAAAACTCGTGATTCACAATCAAAGTTATTTCTTCATTAACTTATAAACTTATTGACATCTTTCAGATTGGCACTAAAAATGTCGAACAAACTGCTATATGGTATATCCATTTTCTATAACGTTTCCTTATTACTGTTTCTATGCTCAGTCGAACTAGAAATGATAACTTCATTGTGCTAAGTTATCCTTTTATACCTTATATTATTACCTCTACCATTAATTATAAATTCTACCTGTCTACCTAGTCTTTGAAATTGGAATTGTTTAATCCTTATAAAAAAAATAATCTTTTTTACCTAAAATTTTATGATATCGAGCAATGAAAAATAAACATTTAATCCGATTAAAAATAAATACCTACATACATATAATCACTGTACATTTAATCTCCTTAAGTCAAAAGTAACTGCTAATATTTTATTATGGATATAATATAATTATTGCCTCCGATTTATATAATATTTATGACATATCGTATTTTAAAATATTTCCGTCATCAAAAACAAAATTGTGGTAATTCATTCCCCATTTCAGATAATTTTTTGAATAAAAAAAAAAAATTTTGTTCAAAAATTTCGGAACACCCTGCAAATGTAATAAATTAAAAACTCATCATATTGTAGCCGTGAACATTTTCTTCGAAATAAAAAAAAAATTGTGGTGATATCTCAACTAGTTCAAAAGTTACAGTATTAAACATTTTATTAATTTGCCATTGAAAAACCAGAAAATTGAAAAAAGTGCCTGCCATCGCTTAATAAAATCGCTCTACCTCAGAAGGGCGCAAGTTGGCGCAAATTATTCCTTCAGGATTATATTAAGAAATACTTCAGCTTTCATTATGCGTTGAGCTTTGCTTAATGCTTTTTGAAGCTTTTTTTTCCATGCAATGTAGAGTCAGAAAAAGGTACAAAAAGTGGTGTCCCAAAAAAAAAAATATATAGACATTTTTTTTTTTTGTAATATTTTTTCCAAACATATATTTTACCGTATTTGGTAATTTCAGAAAGAAAAAACAAAAATTCTTTCCCCACGTTCGTAATATAGCTTCTCAAAGTCAAGAAAAAGAAAAAAATATTTTTTGTTATTAAAACTGAAAAAAAAGTTCAACTTTGACCCCCTCTCAAAACCAAACCGTTGGGAAAATTCAAAAAAAATTTCGGTTTCAAGAACTTCAAATATTTGTCAATTCAGCGAAACAACAAATTTTGAATTCTGGAACAACGAAAAAAATGAATTTTGGAATGACTTTAGCCTAAACGGGCCACTGTGCGTCGTTGGTTCGAGTCCTACTCAGGCCAAGTTTTTATTTCATCTTTCATGGGTACTGCCTCTTGCGAAGACCTGACAAATCTTCCAAGAGTATCAATCTGTCATGAAAAAGTGCTTCTCAACTTTGCCGTTCGGAATCGGCGTTAAATTGTACGTCCCCTCAATTCTTCACACGCACTCAGAGAATTGTTGATGAGAGTAAGCCACTTAGGCCTTTGCTCTTCAAGAGCTGTCGCGCCACTCTATTTATTTTTTTCTTATTTTATTTTAAATAGAAAATTTCCTATCGAAATCTAGTGAAGGGGGAATGTAATCGCTGGTCTCATCAGTCCTGGAATCGTGTCATATCTTTGTAAGAGTGCTGTGCTTCCAAAAACTCAGTTCTTTTAAACGAATTGCAGTTTGGCTGCCGTGCACCTTATGAACTCATCCAGACACCCACCTTGTGGTGTGGATCTCTGAGCTCCTGTTGTTCCTATACAGGCTATTTCAGGTTCTTGAGATAGCTTGATTTTTCCACCGCTTTCCACCATACAATAGAGCAATAGGTAAGAATGGGTCTGAAAATCAATGTGTAAAGTCATTGGATGACTTGCCGTCGCATATCCCAACGTACACCGAAGGTCTTTTTGCAAGTGTAGAATGCACATAGTGCTTTTTTTCATTCTTTCCTCAGTATTACGCTTCCATATAAGCTTGGAGTCAAGGATTAATCCTAGAAATTTAGCTTCCTTAGAACGTTTTAGAGGAATACCATTTAGTTTAGGAGGGTTGAAGCCCTCCAGTTTCCGTTTGTTCGTGAACAAAACTAGCTCTGTCTTGGTGGGGTTGACCCCGAGACCGTTCTTAGTTGCCCAAGAAGATAAATTCTTTAATGCGTTTTCCATAATGTTTCCGATGATGGTAAGGAACTTGCCTGATACCAAAACAACTATGTCATCTGCATATGCTGCAATTTGTATGCCCTGATCTTTAAAGTTTGTGGGAATTTTGTTGACTACGAGGATCCAGAGCAGGGGTGAGATGACCCCTCCCTGTGGTGTGCCGTTTCTGTTTTCTGACAATCGCATAACTAACCTGGGTTGCAAAAGTCGATACAATTGTACTTTTTTCGATAAACTTGTCTTTCCTTAAGTACACAAATACACTTTTACTAAATTCAATACAATTATGCACTTCCAGTCATTCACTTGATGATATAGTTTTTCTGCTAAATCATAAATATTTTTACCAAAATCCATATCACCAAGTATCCTCTTTCTCATATGTTGGTGGTCATTAAAATTGCTTGTTTGGCAACACGTTTAAATGTCACTGAATTAGACGTTAAGTAACGAAGTAACATGTAAGCCGTAGGCATCATCTATCTTGTTCGTTTTCATTCTCATTTTTTTTCATTCCGTTATCCATTTCCATTATTAAATCCTTAAATTAAACCCAAACGTAAAATGTATACTTACACTTCTGTTTTGTTTTATCCATAGCGGCACCGCTGCTGGTATCATCGAGTCGATACATTTAAAATCTGTTACTTATTACCTTCTGAACACAAAATTATTTAATATTATATAGAAAGATTTTTGTATAAAATCTTTATTTATTTTTAAGAGTAATATTGAGTATTTTATGAAACAAAACTTTGTAGTTATTTTCGTTTGTTTGTTGTTGTTTTTTTTTTAGCACTGAAGTTGATTGTTTAATACTTTTCTCATAAAGTATTAAAATAACTAAAATTTGTTACAAAATTTTAACATTATTTTAATTATGTTAGTGTTATTTTTTCACTTTTTATTTAGTTTAATTTAATTTAATATTTTTGTTTGTTTGTTTTTTATTTTGTTGATAATTATTAACAAACAAAACACAAAAACTAATATTTATTGACCTCACAAATCCGTTAATTAATTAGTAGGAAGAAACTAATTTCCGAAGAAAAATAATTCACAAACAAATATTTAACAAACCCGAGTGAAGCAAAGTTCTTTTCAAATCTTTAACATTAAGAAATAAATACACGAAACTACGATGCCGATACATTTTGTGTTGCTCTTATTTTAACTAGCAATTAAAGTGATTTTTCTTCGCTTTTAGTGTCACTTTTTCTTATTCATTTAGCATTTGATTTTTTTTTTTATCAATTTCGGTTTTATGAATATCTGACGGATAAAGAATTTTGTTGAATAACTTTTGTGCTACACACTTTTGCCACAAAACACTAAAAAAATTGCACTGTAAGTTGAAAGTAGTTGTAGGTATGTTGCTTCAGTTGTTGCAGTTCACGATCTTCACTGTCAGATAGTCTTGAAATCTGAAAAAAAATGTTAATAAATAAAATGAATGTATTGGATTGGTAATAGTATTCAGACGACATACAATTATTATTATAGGTAGAGGGTCTTTCATTGAGGGCTTTTTAAATAAAACAAAGTATTGGAAATATTATTTCCTCTTTCCCAGTTACCAGTTACCAAAAAACTTCTTGATATAACTTCGTCAAAGGCTTAATGAATGCTATACAAAAAAGTACTCGAATTAACATGTTAACAGGTACAGGAACTCTAATTGATCCCATTTTTGTCACACTTTCCAAGAACGATATAGTCTCAGCAGTTATAGAAACGAATATAGCTGATCATTTTGCAGCTTTTTACGGTATTTAACAAAATTCTATACAGCCTAACACTTCTTGCGTTACATATATAAAAATTAACCAAGAAAAGGTCAATAGACTTATACGACAAACAAATTGGAGTGATTTATATGCATATGAAAACAGTAATGATCGACTATACAACAAATTTGTTGCTAAAATGGAGGAAATATACGTTGCCTCAACCGAAAAACAAAACCGAAAAAAACGTCAGGACAAAAAGTGGATAACGCCGGAAATACTTGAGTTATGTAGGAAAAGAGACGAGGTGTAAAAAAGATGGAAAAATAATATACGAAATGAAAGGTACAAAATGGAAAACAAACAAATAAGAAACTACATCAACAAAAACATACAGATTAAAAAGTCTAACTATTACAAAAATCAATTAGCTAACGCAAAAAATGATCCGAGAAAAACATGGGTTGTTGTAAATGAAATGTTAGGTAGAAAGAAAGCGTTTATTGATGAAATTATTGAACACAATTTTGGTACTAAATATAACGTTGCACTCAAGCATCCAAAATTGAACATGTATGTAATGTCAAAACATCCAGTCATCCTATACAAAATCTTTCTCAGTCAATATAATGTAGAAGAAACTGATGAAACTGAAATCAAAAATATACTATATAATCTGAATACAAATAAGAGTCCTGGAGCTGATGAAATAAGAGCGAATGACATTAAAGTTAATGCTGATTGTTAAGCACCGAAAGGAAAGAGCACAGGACGACTGCTTGGGGAATTTTGTAATGCTATTAACATGAGTCTCAACAAAAATCATCATGTATTGGTAATGTTTGTGGACTTCAGCAAAGCGTTTGATACATTGAGCCATGCAAAACTACTTGATGTGCTTTACAATCTCGGTATAAGAGGAACGTTTTGGAATTGGATGAAAAGCTATCTCGTAGAAAGAACACTTAGAGTAAAAGTTGAAATGTATGCAGTGAAGAAAGAAGCTGCTCTCATGGTATACCACAGGGGTCGAAACTTGGTCCCATAATATTCACTCTTTTTACGAACGCGCTCCTCCGAGTTTTCCAGAACAGCACTGTCTTTGCATACGCTGATGATATAGCAATCGTAGTTAGGCACAGCCGCACAGGAGTCTTGAAACCAACAATATGCAACAGGAGTTTGATGAACTCTCTCGATGGTGTCATGATTTTGGATTGGTCATCAATGCTACCAAAACGAAGCTGATGCATATCTGTACTCAGAAGCAGAAGAAAATAAGAAGTATCTTTTTTTCAAAACGTAAAGTGTCCTACTTCGCAAAAAGTGATACAATTGAGGTAGTTAAATCTATTAAATACCTAGGTGTCACAATTGATGAACACTTTCTATGGAGCGAACAGATAAACAGTGTACGCCAGAGCATGAGAAGTGCTATATTTGCTCTTGTTTACCTTGAAAAATACTCCACAGTTGAATGTGAAAAACAAGTTTATTTTTCGCTAGTTGAATCAAGATTAAGGTATAGAGTGCTGGCATGGGGAAATGCATCCAAAACGCATATAGATAAGCTTGTTCATCTACAACAGAGGATTGTCAAAAAAATTGATAAGAACCGTTTACAGTTCAAGTTTCTGAGTGTTGAAAATATATTAAAGACGACTGCAGTTTTAGAATACTATGATGATTTACGATTCTAGCAACCTATTTCACACAACTTCAACACCAGAAGACGAGTGCAAGGCCAACTTGAAATGCCGATGATATACAACAACTATGGAAAGCGACAACTAAACTATGTTATACCTTCAATTTTGAACCAACTTGAATCAAATCTTTAAAATATCCAAAACTTTAAAAAACGCAAAAAAAGTATCAAACTCTTCTTCTTGAATGAATAAAATTCTCAAATTCTTTATTAGGCGTGTTTTTTTCACACGACTGTTATGTACATAACACGATATCCAAAAAAAACGCTTCGGTTTTTTTGTATTTGAGGGTTGGTGTTCTTGATCAGTTGTCAAATCGAATAAAAAGTCAAAAAGAATTTTGTTTACAAAAGTCGACAAAAGAAATACGCGAAATTTAACAAAAGAAACTAAATAAAATGGAAAATATTCCAGAAGAAGTGGTAATAATTAAAGAAAAAGTTAGATTTTATTTGATTTACTAATTTGATTGCAGATTTTACGTGATTTGGTTGATTCAAGTGAGAGTGACAGCGAGTTTATACTCGAAACATTTTTCGCGGAAAACACAAGTCTTACTAGCTTGGAAGACTCTGTTGAGTTGTTAGAAGAACATGCCTCAGTCACATCATTTCTTATGACTATTGAAGCTTATAGCGAGGAAGACTTCAAGTCCCATTTTAGATTGCGTCGTTCAACAGTAGAACACTTGATAAGTATGTTTTTTTTTTTATTTAACTCTTTCAATTTTTATCAAAGATTTCATTTTTATAGCAAGCTACTCTCAACACTATGTTTTTGTTCATTCACATAGAGGAGGACGAATGAAAATGGGATGCAGGAGAGAAGTTTTCATGTACGTATGGTACATTAGTAACTCAATTACGTTTCGACAACTGGGAAATTTGTTTGGCGTCACAAAGTCATCCAGTTGGGTGGCAGTAAATCGAGTTACTAGATGGCTTGTTTCAAAAGGCCACGATTATATAAAATGGCCTCAAGGAGCTGCTGTTGCTGAAAATTGTAGAAAATTTGAGGAGAAGAAAAGAATACCAGGTGTTCTTGGTGCCATAGATTGCACCCATATTACAATAGCAGCACCAAAAGTAAACAAAGAATGCTATTATAACCGCAAGCACAATTTTACAATCGTTCTGCAAGCTGTTGTCGATGCTGACAAAAAATTTATCGATGTGAGTTGCGCTGAACCAGGTTCGTTACACGACAGCAGAGTTTTGAGACGCTCTGAACTGTTTAGAAAGTCGCAGAGCAATTATAACCAACTGTTTCCTAACAACAGTTTTATCTTGGGTGATTCTGCGTACGCTGCTACCAATTGGTTAGTTCCACCATACAAAGACAATGGCAGACTAACAGAACAACAAAGATCTTTCAACTATATTCATTCAGCAACGAGAATCGTAGTAGAGAACGCCTTCGGACTGTTGAAAGGAAGATTTAGACGTCTTTTAAAATTTACTGAGCAACGTGACATACGGTCAATAACGAATATCGTTGTAAGTGCATGCATTTTACATAATTTGTGCATTATGTTTGACGACACGTATGAAAACCTTGATCCTGATGAGACTAACACAAATGAAAATATTTTAGCTGAAGAATCCACTTCTAACTCAACAACAAATCGTCGTCAAGTTCTATTTGACTACCTAATTGAAAACAACATAATCCACTAATGAAATAAGATGCAAATACACACATTTTCATACATAATTTATTATTTTTTATTTTAAAGAGAATACATTTGACATATAACATAAAACTAGCACTATTGTTGTTGTTTATTTAAATATCTACTAAGCATTTCAGCTTTTTGGCGGCGGCGTTCTTCTTTTTCCTTCTCCAACTTCATATATTCAGCCCACCTCTGGTTCCTCTCCTCCCTTTCTGCTTTTTTTTCCTCTTTCCTCATCTCCAACTTCTTTTCCATGTAGCTGGATTTTGTCATTTTTCTTTTTTTAGTTTGCGAAACGAACGAAAGATCTTCGCAGCTCGAAGAATCTACTGTTGTTGCTGAAGTAGTTCGTGTGCGGCTGCAACTTGGCATTGACAGTTCAACAAAACTGCTTGAAGGGGTGACAATTGGGTTGGGCGAAATCTCTTGAAGTGGCTCCGGAGAAAACGACACCAAGCAACTAGGAGTCTCCTCGTTGCTTTCTCCTATCACGTCCACCCCAATTGTCACATTGTGGACGTTGGAAATAATGGGTTTGCTCCCAAACAAGTCATCCATGCGCTCCATAAATGGAGCTATGCATGGTGCAGCACCCGTTTGGCGATTATTGTCCACCGCAGCTTTGTACGCTCTTAAAAGCGTGTGCATCTTATTTTCCAGGTGGACAGCTGTTGTTTGGGAATCCTGAGAACAACATTTATATTAAAAATCATATTAATCTTTCATTCACTCCATGTACTTACCACAAGACCAGCCGAAAGCATATCTTCCAACAAATGCTCGTAGGCAAATTTTTTTTTTCGGCAGTGCTGGAACTCATTTGCCCTCGCTGCATAAAAATCAAGCAGCCCTTCCGTCTGCTCTTTAGACCAGGTCGTCCTTTGCTTTCTGTAAATAATTATAATCGTTTCATACATATTTTTTATAATTTAAACATAAATTTTCTTACTTTTTTTGCGGTTCCATTGTTCTTCATCGGCCTTTTGTCTGGTTTGTTTACGTTTTTTGTGAAAAAAAATCCAAATGTCAAAAATAGGTCTGTTCCCAAAAGTAACAAGGAATTTCTCTTGGGTTTTTTTGACTCTGTTTACACGCTGGGGTTGAATTCATATGAAACTTGTGATTTATGTCAGAATTGAAAAAATTATTTTGTTACTTGTTTCAAACGAATTTAACTATTAATAATAAAATAATAAAACCAATTTTATGGATTCCTTAACAATTACTTTTGAAAAAATGTCAACATTCACAGAAAAATGTGAAAAAAAAATTTGCAAAAAGTGCTTTCAATCACAGAATAGACTTTTTTCAATTGCTAATACGTTGTTTTATGTATCTTTATATAAATTTACAAATGTAACTCTTGAAATCAATTAAATTCTAAAAATTAAAAATTTTCAGCAACTAAATTGTGGAGTGTAAGAGTAGGCAGAGGATTTTATTCAGAACAGCGTTTGTGAACAGACCTTCTGACACCCATTTTGCTTTTGTTCGAGATACATGAAAGTCTCTAGACGCACCAACATCTAAAAATGAAAAGTCGAAAAACTCATTCGATACTCGACTAAACGTCAAAACTCTATCCCCGACCAAATCTTAACCATCCTTTTATCCATAACCTCGGCTGTCGGGGATATTGTTTTGGTTTTACGTGTAAAATGTAGTTATGTACATAACAGTGCTGTGAAAAAAACACGCCTATTATTTCATGTATATTGTACAAAAAAAAAATCTTTAAATCTTTGTAATCATGTTATGTTAATTAATGTTAAAATTTCTAACTCAAACCCAATCAATTCAAAAAATTTTTTTGAAAATTCAACTTCCCACAGACAAGCAAGAAGCTTCGTGGGTAGCACAAACATTCTGTTAACATTTTTGAAATAACAAAAAATAAAAATCAATCAATCAATCAATCTTTATCCTACAAGATCAGATAGCCCCATACTCTAACTTAACATAACTTGTATTGAACTTGCCCCAAACGGGCACTCTACAAAATTCATGATCTAGGTACTTAAAACATCTTCATGCCACCATAAGAGCTGGCATACTTTCATGAGTACATAACATTTGCGATAAAATGTGCAAATTAATTTCCATAAGTGTAAGGGTCACGATTTTTTTAAATAATTTTTTTTTTATAAAATATTTCTGCCGGGATAAACCCTGGCACACCAGGCCCATATTGTACCAATAGTTAAATATACCTAGTATTGATCTATATGCGAAATTTTGAAATTCCTGTAAGTGCAGTTTTACTGTTATGGGCTCCCAGGCTATTATAACATTTTATTTTAACCAAATAAAAAAATTACAAGTGATAATAAAACTAGACCAAGATGTTTTAGATTTTAAACAACTTTCAGTGAAGAGCAAATAATAATTTTTTTTTTTATAATAAACGCGCACTCAAGGGCTTTTTTCATTACCCTTTATATACCAAGAGCACAGTGCGAGTTTTAGGGAAAGGATAGAGGATGTAATAGGAGGTGTCGATGAACATTGGTTTTGAATTTTTGAATATAACATTGACTGGGGAAGACAGAGTGTGGAAGAGAGTTCCAAATTCACGTAGTACGGCTAAAGAACGTTTCTCTGTACATGACAGTACATCCGAAGTTGGGCTCAAGGGTGAACTGATGGGCATTCCTGGAGGCGCGGGTATTACGGTTGAATATCTTAAGGGGAGGAATGCAACTGGCTATTTCACTAGAGCATATACCGTTGATGTATCGGTAAAATAGGGTGAGGCATGAGACATTACGCCAATGTTCTAAAGATGTAAATAGCTCAACAATGGTATTATCACCAATCATTTTGAATGCTCTTTTTTTGGATACTGACCAGAAGACTTAAGTACGTCACTGAAGCACGAGCCCAGACGTGAGAATTGTACTCAAGCTTTGGACGGATATAACTTTTGTAGATGATAGCCAGATCAGAAGGGGAAAAAATTGCTTGCATCGTCTTAAGAACCCTAAACATCTTGCGGCCCTTTTGGCGACATCGCATTTGTGCTCGTTCCACAAGAGGTGGTCAGTGATGCACATACCGAGAATCTCGAGATGTTCGATCTCAATGATGCAACTGCCACTCATGGATAGTGGCAAGGGGGGTATATCTCGCTTCGACGATACAAGACAGCATTGAGTTTTCGAAGCATTAAACTCTACGCGATTTTGTATTCCCCATTGTACAATGCTGTTTAAGTCAGAGTTTAATGAGCTTATCATATTTTGCCGTTGCAGTTCCACATCCGAAGAGGAGGGATGTGAGTCTGGAAACGAATAAGAAAAGCTAAGAGCACTACCGTCAGCGAAACAATTTATTGGATTAGAAGTTACAGACAAGAGATCATTGATGAAAATGAGAAAGAGGTTCGGAGACAAAATGGAGCCCTCGGCACACTAGTATTTATTTATACAACTTTTATTGAACGGTTCGAAAGAAAGTTTCTAATCCAACGATGAAGGGATTAATCGATACCGAAAGCATGCATTGTCGATAAAAGAGCAAAATGCCAAACTTTATCAAATGCCTTTGAAATATCAAGTGCAACAATCTTACTTTCTCCTGTGCTGCGACCTGTTGCTGCGAAAGCCGTGCTGCCGGTCATTAAGAAGCTTTCGGTCTTCGAAATATTTCTTGAGCTGATAATTTATCAGCGTATTCATGACCTTAGAAAGAAGGGACGTAAGTGCAATCGGACGATAACTGGAGGGAGAGGAAGATTCGCGCTTTTTTGGAATTGGCTGCACAAATGCTGTTTTCCAACTGCTCGGAACGAGCCCAGAAGAATATGATAGATGGAAAAGCTTACGCAAGGGTTTGGCCAGCGTGGAAGAACACCTCTTCAGAAAAATAGCGGGGATACCATTTGGACCAGCGGATTTATGTATATTAAGATTATATTAAGATCTTTTAGGACTCTCGCCACAGCACGAGTGCTGAAGAAGATTTTTCCCATGAAATCATTGACGCGTTCAAGAACAGGCGGAGTCTCTCTGGCAGTGAAGAGTTGACGGCCAACTGTCTAGCAAAAAGATTAGCTTTCGCGAGAGAGCTAACAACTGGAGTGTCATTGTCAACGAGCGTAGGGACCGAGGAAGATGAAGAATTCTTCATATTTTTTACAAATTTTTTGCAAACACTTCAGTTACTAACATATAACACAGGAAAATATAAACGGAGCTACCGTTAAAAGCAACAACATTATACGGGGACATACGTTTCCACTCTAAACGTTTACCCATTTTAAAGTTCTTGTAAAAACTGTTTCGCAAATAACAACAACAAATGTTCAGTTTTTTTCTTTTCATATAAATTTAATAAAATTCAATTTCTATTTATTTATTTTTTTTCTTTCTTGCAAAATTATTCTTACTTAAGTGATTTGCGTCATGACAATTTAATGATAGTCAGTGTGACGGTTTCAACTTATTTGTTCATAAGCTGCGTTTGTTTGTGTGTACGTAACTGGGTTCAAATGTTCAAATTCTAGAAACGAAAAAAAAATGTCTAAAAATATAAATTAAAACACAGCACAACAAAAATACCGTTGTTGGTGCTGTTCCCGCCTAAACTGCGTGTTAGCCTACTTACTTAAGCACAAAATATTCGTGTAAGAACATTAACCGACTAATAAAGGTTCATTGTAGTCCGGGAAGTAATTTGACCAAACTGAAAATCTTCAATCGAAATACAAAACAATCTGTTTATTCGCATTAATGCCATAAATAATTTTGGAGAAAGTTTGATCATAGTTCAGTTAAAATAAAAAAAATAAAAACAAATGTCTCAAAATCAAATTAGTTATTTCTTGTTAATACCAGTCACCACCCGGGCTATAATTTGATAAAACTCAATGTGGGAAACAAGTAGAGTGACAGAGACAGAAATTCCAAACATACGTATTGAATCAATTTATTCACGTTTTAGCAGACGTGTTAACACAGGGAACAGTCGCAATTTTTTTTTCTAGTGGCATTGACACTATTTGTGGAGGGAAATTTTGTTTATTTACTTTTTTGTCGTATTTTGCAAATTATTAAAGTTCTGATTTTAATGTTTGGTGACGAATAGCAATTTGCAAAGTTTCATTCTGGTTTAAATTGCGGATTTGTATTGTGATGACTGTGAGGTCTAGTAGATTTGAGATTTAAGCAGCAATAATGGATGTTAAGGTTTAGGAGTGCTATATTGATTATCAAAATACGTATTTTGTATTGAATGTTCTTGCTTGAGATCTTGGGCTATGAAAATTGCGATGGTTGAGAGGGTAGACATTCACGTAGCACAGGAGGCTTTATTCCGGCAAGATTAACCTCTTGGATAGAGCATCATCCAAGCCGGACTGCAATTACGAGGGTTAGGTTCATTGACCTCAACAGGAGAATTATGACATAATGTTGGATAATTTCCCAAGCAAATGTATCAGTATGCGATCATTCGGCGGCGTTTCAGAAACATTCTTCAAGGGATTTCACGAAACAGGATTAATAAGCAGCATGCAGTCACCCGTAGCTTAGTTGGTAAGTGCGTTGGCTGCTAAGCAGAACGTCGTTGGTTCGAGTCCTACTCAGGCCAAGTTTTTATTTCATCTTTCACGGGCACTGCCTCTTGCGAAGACTTGACAAATCTTCCAAGAGTATCAATCTGTCATGAAAAAGTGCTTCTCAACTCTGCCGTTCGGAATCGGCGTTAAATCGTAGGTCCCCTCAATTCTTCACACGCGCTCAGAGAATTGTTGATGTGAGTAAGCCACTTAGGCCTTGGCTCTTCAAGAAGCTGTCGCGCAACTCTATTTTTTTTTTTTATTTTTTTACATGATGACATGCCTCCACACAAGAGAAAAAGGACGACACCAAAGACGAATTCTACGAGCTTCTCGACAAAACATACATATGAGTAATGTCCTAGCTATGACATGAAAATTGTCCTCGGCGATTTTAACGCAAAGCTGGGAAAAGAGGACATCTTTGGCGGAAAAGTCGGAAAGCACAGCCTGCACGACACCACTTCCGACAACGGATTCAGGCTGATCGATTTTGCTGCGGGGCGAAATGTTGTGGTAGCAAGCACCTGGTACCCACATCTCAACATCCATGGAGATCTCCTGATCAGTCAACCAGATTGATCACATTGCGATCGACGGAAGGCACTTGGCCAGCATTCTAGATGTTCGAACTTTCCGAGGAGACAACATCGACTCGGACCACTACCTCGTCGTAGCCGAGGTAGTGCTACGAATATCCCGACAACGGCCAAAACAAGGAAATGCTGCATGAAAATTCGACGTCGGACGGCTACAATCGCAAGAGATCGCCAGATCCTTCTCTGATCGAGTGCCAAGTAACCTCTTAAGGAGTCCTATGCCGCCAACATCAAGTATCGAAGACCAGTGGCAACATTGCCAGAAAGCAGTTAGAGATGCCGCATCTAATGTGCTGGGTTTCACACAGCCACCAAAACGAAACCCCTGGTTTGACGAAGAATGCAGGCAGGCCCATGCAGCAAAACAGGAGGCATACAAAGCGGCGCTGCATAGAAGGGCAAGAGCTGCTCGTGAGTGCTACGAGCAAAAAAGGAGAGAAAAACGCCGACTTCTCAGGAGAAAAAAGAGAGAGCATGAGAAGCGTCAGATCGAAGATGTTGAGAGAGCTAACAGCAGGAATGTTCGGAGGTTTTATCGGAAGGTAAAATAGCTGGCTCAAGGTCATCGAGCAAGAACCGATGTCTGCAGAGATAAACAAGGAAACAATATAGTAGAATCGCAGTCAATGCTGGGGATTTGGAAAGACCACTTCTGTAGACTGTATAACGGCGACGACGAACAAAACCCCGCCGTCAGACAGGAGCCTTTTATCGAACACGATGACAGCCAACAATTCCGTGAACGCGACCTAGAAGATGTGAAAACGGCAATATCACGGCTGAAATCCAACAAAGCCGCTTGCACAGATGGACTAGCTGCCGAGCTGTTCAAAGCAGCAGGCGACGATCTAGATAGGAGCATGCACCAAATCATCTGTAAGATATGGTCGGAGGAATGCATGCCCGATGAATGGAACCTCAGCATTGTTTGCCCGATCCTGAAAAAGGGAGATCCTCTAAACTGCGCCAACTATAGAGGAATCAGCTTACTTAACATCGCTTACAAGATCCTCTCTGCCGTAATATGCGAAGGCGAACGTCTGAAACCTTTCGTCAACAATCTGATTGGTCCTTATCAATGTGGCTTCAAGCCAGGAAAGTCAACCATCGACCAAATTTTCACGTTGTGGCAGATCCTGGAAAAAACCTATGAACTCCAGATCGATACCCACCACCTTTTCATCGATTTTAAGGCCGCGTAGTTTTGGCATCCCTGCCAAGCTCGTTCGCTTGTGCAAAATGACGATGGAGAACTCAAACTGCTCCATTAAGGCTGGCAACGAGCTAGCGAACTCTTTTTATGTCAAAAAAGGATTCAGACAAGGCGATGTACTGTCGTACGATTTCTTTAACATCGTTCTTGAGAAGATAGTGCAAAACGTCACCGTTAACACCAGGGGCACTATCTTCCAAAAATCTGTTCAACTTCTTGCCTACGCCGATGATATTGATATAATGGGAAGAACACAGCGTTATGTCAATGGCGCCTTTGTGAGAATTAAGACCGAAGCGGCAAAAATGGGTTTAGCGGTAAATGAGGGAAAAACGAAGTATATACTATCTTCGAGGACACCCAACACCGACGGCTTGGACAGAACATCACAATACAACTTCGAGGTAGTAGAGAAGTTTGGCTATATCTAGGCTCCGCTATTAACACGGCCAATAACACCAGTGCTAAGATCAGACGAAGAATAACTCCCGCTAATCGCTGTTTCTTTGGGATGAGAAAGCAATTGAGTGGAAAAGCCCTCTCTCGAACAAACAAGGTTAAACTGTAAAACACCCTCACCATCCCTGTCCTGGGCTATGTGAACCTGGCACCCGACTTTTGAAAAAAAAAAATTTCTTTATTTATTTTGATAGGTTAGGGTAGGTAGTTGATTGTAGTGAATTTAATTTTTTTTGTAGTTGTACAGAAAAAAAATTTTGACCATCAAAAAAATGTCAGCCCCCGAAAATAAAATTTCGAACTTTTTTTGCTTGTTTTCCATAGATATACGCTTGTAGATGATTGTAGTGCAGTTTTTTTTTTTTTTTTTGTGAGACAGAAAAATTATAAAAAAAAAAAAAAAATTCGACCAAATTGTTCGACCACTACCTTTTTCATACTTTTCTCATACAAAAAAAGTACTGAAATTAATTAACTTTAAAATAGGAATTACTTACTCTACAATAGAAAGAAACCCTCATAGAGGTTTGCAGTGATAAAAAAACATTACAACAAACGATAAAAATGTCATTTTAAGCCATATAGAGGTTCGTAGTGCAAAATACTCCTACTACGAACTTTAAAATCCGTTAACAAGCTAATGGACGTTTGTAGTGAAAAAATTACTTCACTACAAACGAAAGCAACGCTCATAGAGGTTTGTAGTGAAAAAAGAATTTTACTACAAACGATAAAAATGTCATTTTAAGCCATATAGAGGTTCGTAGTGCAAAATACTCCTACTACGAAACTTTAAAATCCGTTAACAAGCTAATGGACGTTTGTAGTGAAAAAATTACTTTTTTCACTACAAACCTCTATGAGGGTTGCTCTCGTTTGTAGTGAAGTAATTTTTTCACTACAAACGTCCATTAGCTTGTTAACGGATTTTAAAGTTTCGTAGTAGGAGTATTTTGCACTACGAACCTCTATATGGCTTAAAATGACATTTTTATCGTTTGTAGTAAAATTCTTTTTTCACTACAAACCTCTATGAGGAATGCTTTCGTTTGTAGTGAAGTAATTATTTCACTACAAACGTCCATTAGCTTGTTAACGGATTTTAAAGTTTCGTAGTAGGAGTATTTTGCACTACGAACTTCTATATGGCTTAAAATGAAATTTTTATCGTTTGTAGTAAAATTCTTTTTTCACTACAAACCTCTATGAGGGTTGCTTTCGTTTGTAGTGAAGTAATTTTTTCACTACAAACGTCCATTAGCTTGTTAACGGATTTTAAAGTTTCGTAGTAGGAGTATTTAGCACTACGAACCTGTATATGGCTTAAAATGACATTTTTATCGTTTGTAGTAAAATTCTTTTTTCACTACAAACCTCTATGAGGGTTTCTTTCTATTGTAGAGTAAGTAATTCTTATTTTAAAGTTAATTAATATCAGTACTTTTTTTTGTATGAGAAAAGTATGAAAAAGGTAGTGGTCGAACAATTTAGTCGACAATTTATTTTTTTTTTATAATTTTTCTGTCTCACTAAAAAAAAAAAAATTGCACTACAATCATCTACAAGCGTATATCTATGGAAAACAAGCAAAAAAAGTTCGAAATTTTATTTTCGGGGGCTGACATTTTTTTGATGGTCAAAATTTTTTTTTCTGTACAACTACAAAAAAAATTAAATTCACTACAATCAACTAAATACCCTAACCTATCAAAATAAATAAAGAAAGATTTTTTTTCAAAAGTCGGGTGCCAGGTTCACATAGCCCCTGTCCTGCTATATGGTGCAGAAGCATGGACCTTGAGAAAATCGGATGAATGTGCCTTAGGCTGTTTCGAGAGGAAAGTTCTTAGGGTCATCTTTGGACCCGTGTGCATTGATGGGGAATGTAGAAGAAGACACAACAGCGAACTTTGCGGGTTGTACAACGACGTGGACCTAGCCAGAAGGGTCAAGGTCCAGAGACTCAGATGGCTCAGTCATTTAGAGCGCATGGACACCAATGCTCCGGCCCAGAATGCCTTCGACACTATTCCCGAGGGACGCAGAAGGAGGGGAAGACCGCGACTCTGGTGGCGCACACAAGTGGAACAGGGTCTCAATCAACTTGGAGTGCAAAACTGGAGACAGCTAGTTGTTTGAGGCCCAAGTTTACACCGGACTGTAGCGCCACCTAAAGAAAGTATATTGGATTCATAACATACTCTCTAGACAAACCAACCTAAGAATAAAGAATACCTGCTGTTCTAAAGAACTTGTCATGCAGTATTTCAAAGTAAAGGGGTATAAATAAAACTGTTACAAGAAAGCTGCAAACGTTTGTTCATAAATGTCCTCTCAACCTCTTAGGTTTTGATTATACAGAGTGAGAACCTTCATAGACAAACATTCCTCGGCTCTTTTATAATAGTGCGTAAAGCTCACGACATTGGACAAAACCTTTGTAAAAGAGAGGAAGATAAGCTATGTTACCAGGGCCGCAGGACAGTCGAGTCGAGGTGGAATTAACATTACTAGACAAAAAATGCAGACCTATGCTCTTTTATGCGTCGTCCAAGTCATTAATGTCATTTTCCATTGGTCGTCCAGAAGCATTCGGAAAAGTCCAGAAGTCTTCTGAAATCATTCCATTAAACTGACTTTGACAGACGGAATGCTTCTGAGAAGAAAAGAACTCTTCTGTTTTGAAAACAAAATCGTCCGAAGAATGACACATACATCATAACCCGTTCCATTTGAGGTAGAAGAAGAAACGTCAAAAAAGACCAATCGAAAACGACATAACAGATCGAAGGACATGAGTTAACAGAAATTAAAGCAATACAAAAAATATTTGAAATACCTAACATATTCATAAACAAAATCACAACGGTTTACTAATCTGTATTGAATTAAAAAGTTGCAAACTAAAACAAAAAAATGCCAACAACAAAGTCGAAGCAGACAACAACAATAAAACAAATTATAATAAAATAACACCTATGGACTTGGAGGAGACAGATAAAAAATAGGCAAAAGAAAAATTAATAAGAACAAAAACAGAAATACTAGTCCATATACCTATGTATGTATGTTTATGTATGTAACTGTATTCTCAACCAAAGCGAACATTCACCTCTTTTCTTTGGTATTTCATTTGGGTTGCCGACCAACAACGACGAAACGACGACACTGACTGTACAGACAGTCAGCGTTGTTACATTTTAAGCCAGATCATTTTTGTAAATTTCTCTGGCTCAAGGGGAGGGTAAAATGTTAATGAAAAAAAAACAAGCAATGTGGTATATTGAACAAGCTTGAATCAGTCTAACTTCATGAACGGCATTGAAAATTATAAGTTTAAAAATATGAATTGATTTGCAGATTTAAGACAAACCTTATGTAGTTTTCGTCGTTAATTGAAGAAATATTTAATAGACAAATAAAGTTAAAGGAGAAAAGAACTATGTACATTTGATAATTGTCGTTTATGAGTAGGGGATTGGTTAAAATTGGGAAGGAGAACATAAAGTGATTTGTCAAGGTTAAAAAAGGAGTGTACCTACTAGACATCTGCAACGAGTGGCTTAAAACTACGTCCAAGCCGTTCTGTATTTTTTCAAATACACTATTCGCAGTACTCACTGCTTGAATTCCAAATCAAATGACTCATTTCCTGATATCAAAACAATAGAATAGTGTATTTGTTCGAAACGAATACACCACTTGATTTTTTTCTCAAATGCATCGAATACAGCGAGTTTATATCGAACACACCGAATGCACCGAATACACCGAATCAAATTCAAAACACGCCAAGCAAAATAAGAATTGCTAAAGAACGCAAAGGTGAATGAAATAAAAAAGAAACAAAAAAGCAGTTGTACATCACAAACTGAGGGAAATTTTTGGTGTGGTTAAGAAAAGTTAAGAGCGTTTCAGATGTCTTAACCTTTAAACAAGGTACTCGACCATCAAGGTCAAGGTCAATAAAGAAAGTAGAAATGTCAGGCTCCAGGTCAGACTCCATTTAAGCTACAAAACGAACAACGAACATTATTAATTCATATTTATGCAAGTCCTTGCACTCAGTGTGTTAATATCTGTGCTGTTTGTATATTTTGTATTTTTCCCAATTCGTTCAATAAGTCAAACTAAGGCCGTGTGCGAATTCAGTTAAAAATGGGTTAAAACTTGACGTTTGGTTAAATTTTGACACTTCGCATTGAATAAAATTATTAGACTAGCTGCGGAGCAGGTTAAAATATGACAGTAGTGGTTAAAAATTCATCCATTTTTATTTTTTAGGCCGTGTGCGAATTGGATGAACTTTGGTTAAAAAATAAAAATGGATGAATTTTTAATCACTACTGTCATAGTTTAACCTGCTCAGCAGCTAGTCAAATAATGCGAAGTGTCAAAATTTAACCAAACGTCAAGTTTTAACCCATTTTTAACTGAATTCGCACACGGCCTTAACCACAATTCATCCAATTCGCACACGGCCTAAAAAGCGACACCAAACAGTGCGTATTTGATTCTATAAATACTCGGTGTATTCGCTGTATTCGGTGTTTTTTTAACTGTTAGGCTTGTTCTGTTCTATTTGATTCAAGCATTCAAGCTTTGGAGAGAAACCAAGCAGTGTATTCGTTCTATTATAAAGGGATCGAATGGTGTGCAGTGTTTGTTTTTAAGAATAGTGTATTCATTTTTAGTGTACACTACTTTCTATACATGCAACAAACAGAATACACTGCAGTACTGTACTTGGTCAGTGACGGCAAATGAATGTATTCATGCAGACCTCTAGTACCTACTTTGTTACGCATTATCAGTTCTTTGCAAGATTGGATTTAAATTCCTTATACCTGCCTAATGAAAAAGTAACTATTTTTCAGATGAAGAAAATACTGGTCCCTTGACGATTTAAAAAATTATTCCCACGTTTATGATGACTTTTATCGTAAAGTAGTGACTATTCATGCCATCATTGTTGGCTTATGATAGCACGACAAGAATTGTTCTATTTGTATTGCTCAATATTACTAGGTAGGGTGATTCGAAAGCTCCTGAAAAGTGAAGGCCTAAGTGGCGTCCCTCACCAACAATTTCTTGAGCGGGAGTAAAAGTTAAAGTAACCTACAATTTTATGCAGTATTTTCACTCATACTCTCGGACGTTTTTTGAGTCTTTCGCAAGAGATAGTAGCGTAGTAGTCATGAATGATTAAAAGGCACGAATCGTGCTTTAACAAATTCGTTACACCCAATATACATGACGACTTCGCCACACCGTCAGTGTTGATTTCAGTTTAGTCTGAGTTAAAACAGAAAACGAAAAATCCAATATGTGCAGTCAGAAAGAACCATGTTTCAAGAATTATGTACTTTCATGCAGAAAGACAATAAAGCTGTGATCCGCTATTTAACAAGATAAGAAATTTGCAGTTGTGTTAAATTCGAAATGTCCTCGTGTTCAATTTTAAATTAGAGCTTTTGATAGCTTTATTGATCATGCAAACCGATTTGAATAATTTGAGGGCGTGTAGCGGTTTCAGAAGGAACTTAAGTCACGTTGGATTTTCACCGTGGCTTATACTCTTCACGTAGTTGCTGTCTTATCTGTTTGTTCACGTAATAAGTTGTTTTATCTCTTTGAAATTCATCATTGTTTTATTAAGAAATGATCTTGCAAAAAGCATGTCGTGGTTACAGAACCGAAATGCAGAGAATTTATATGTTAAGAGATTTTAAGCAGAAAGGTTTACCTCTGTCCTGACTCAGTTTATTCAGTGCATTTCATACTAAAAGACACACCGAAAGCAACGAATATCAATCACTTTTTCGAAAAAAATACAAATCAAAGGGCACGGTAGTGCCCAGCCAAGTTCTAGCACTACTCCCTTTTTACAGGATCGAACTCAAGCACATTTTTAACCCCCCATAACTTTTGAACCCATAGAGTTAGAAGTTTTAAATTTGAATTACGCATTAACTTAATGGGCACAAAGGTCCTGTGAAAAACATAATTTTGTAGAACCACTACTTCCTGAGATATTGAACAATACAAATTTCAAAAACCGTAATTGACTCACTGACTGACTCACTGACTCACTGATCATCAAAATTATGAAGCACTTCTAACAATAGCAGAATCTTGAAATTTGCTACAATGGTAGGTTTCCGGGTGTGTACAAAGGAAAAAATCGAAAATTTCAATTTACTCATTCAGGGGCCGTGGTATCCGCCCACATTCTAAAACTGGTCGTAGGATCTTGAAATTCGGAATTATAATAGGGTTTTGGTTGAATATAAGGAAAAAATAAATATAAAATATTTTGGTTTCATTTAGGGTTTATTTGGTTTCCGCCTACTATCTTAAATCAGTCGTAGGATGTTGAAATTTGGAATTCTAGTAAGGTTTTGGTTGAATAACATGAAAAAAATGAGAAAAAAAAATTCTGTTTCCATTTATGGGCGTAATATCCGCCCTTTTTGTTAAAATGGTCTAAAACGTTTAAATTAGAAATTCTCATAGGGTTTCGGTAGAGTATAAGAGAAAATAAAAGTACAAAATAGCAGATTCATTAATAAAAGGGCGTGGTTGCCACCCACTTTCTTAAAATGTTCATACAATGTTGAAATTTAGAATTCTGTTTGTTAAACTTCATAAAACTTCATGAGTAACTTTCCTTAGTAGATTCACAATGGACCCTTGATTTCTAAATGTGACATCTAGACAGCCCCTCTAACCTAACTTACCTATTATTTATTTATAAATTGGCAGAGGAATTATATTGTTAAAGTTTGCAAATGGCTAGCTTATAAATTTATTTCTAGGTTCATGCTTCCATAAAAGAAAAAAACTTTGCAAAAAGATGTGAAATCAGAACAAAAACATAAAATGTAAAAAAGAGCCAAGTTCTTTTATGTGCGAACAACACTGTGTAAAAAGTTAGCCACCAAAAGCAATGAGATCTAAAAGAACGCCAAGTTCTTACATGTAAAAGTGTTATATTGAATATTTTAAATCATAGAAGATAATACAATAATATTAAAAGAAAATAGAAAATAGTTTGGATGAAAATTTACAAGTTCACTTGGCAAGTTTTCGTTTGAAGCGTAATTAATAACATTTTAAAACTTGAACAGTGAACTTGTAAATTTTCATCCAAACTATTTTCTATTTTCTTTTAATATTGTTGTATTATCTTCTATGATTTAAAATATTCAATATAACACTTTAACATGTAAGAACTTGGCGTTCTTTTAGATCTCATTGCTTTTGGTGGCTAACTTTTTACACAGTGTTGTTCGCACATAAAAGAACTTGGCTCTTTTTTACATTTTATGTTTTTGTTCTGATTAATCTTTCTTCAAAAAGTATAGTTAATTAAGATTAACGTCTAACGTGAGCATTACGTAGTACCTGATTCCAGAAGGTTTAAAGTTGTTTGATCGTCTTTATCGTCCATACAGAAAATAAGGCATATGAGACAACGTTTTTGAGCGTCTTAAATATTCCAGATCTGCGTTGAAACATTTTAATATTTGCAAGGCGAATTTTTTTCTTCTAAAGCAACTTGTTAAAACCTTAACATAGCTGATGGGATTTCCAATGTCTTCTATATTGTTTAAGATAGGCAGCTCTACAGGTGCAAGAAATTTTTTGTCTCAAGCCTTTACAAAAATGAACAAAGAACTGTACCAAATGCAAAATAGACAAGTTTTAGGCAGGAAGCTGGGTTAATTGACGTTCATTCAACGAGGCTGTTAAGTCTCTTAGCGATGATCTAACTTCTTTTATCTACATACAACTATCTGGTGGTCAGAAAGAAAGCCTAACGATAAGATTATACACTTTGAGAGCACTCCACTACCATGAAGTCCAGTGAGGTATGAACGAAGATAGTTTCTTTTTCGAAAGAAAACGGTCCAACTGTGGATGGTTTTTATTCGTCATTGCAAGTTTGGTTCCCAGCCAACTTTTACTTCAAAATAAGAAACAAGTACTACTTGTCTTCTTTTTAATCTATTGACTGCCGCATTACAAAGAAGTGACATTCAAAATATAATAGGTCCGTTCGCGTACCCTCGTATACAATTTTACGAAAAATTACGAAATTAAACCAAATTCTGTTCGCGTACTCAAACATTTTGTAGTTTTTCGTAAAAGAGAGCGCTCACGATAGAGTACAATATTTACCCAACCTACGAGTTTTAGCCCAAGAAATTTCTTTGGGCTGATTTGCGAAAACTGTCAAATTTGATTGAGTTTAATTTTTCGACAATTAAAATGTGGGCAAAATTTTAAGTTTTTCCGTTCGCTTACTTTTTTGTAGTTTTGTTTTTCAGTGAGAGACTTTCACCCCCATTCTGTACACTGTCTCTTTTACGAATTTTAGTGCAGAAAGTACGCGAACGGACCTAATATTTTTTTGGTAAATGTATAATTTTGATCTTGTTCATATGTATTCAACGCTTCATATTAGGTTCGTTCAATGTTACCAGCCCCGGGCCGCTCCGGTGCTTGTCACTACCCTAAACGGAGCTGTCAAAAACCTGAAAAATTTCTCTGGGTTTGGTTTCACATCGAACGCATAAGTAGTGCTCTGTTTTTCTTTTATCTTTGTTGTATAGCAACAGCTGATTCGAACAGCTCCGAAATTCTCGTCCCGAAAAAAACTTGGGGCAATTCAGAGCGCTCCCGGTGCGAGCACTGAATACACATCGGACACGGTGGAAGTGCACCGGGGCGAAAAAAGAGCGATATCGAACAGCTCAGTGCGAAATCAGAGCGAACCAGAGCGCACATCGAACAAATCTATTAGGTCTGTTCTTTTACTCCCTAAAACTCACTAAAACCCCCGAAAACTCACTAAAACTCCCGAAAACTTACTCATGATAAAATAATAATTAAAAATTTCGCGCGAAATTTTTAACTATTATTTTATCATGAGAAAATGCATTTTAACATGAGTATACATAAGTAATAGTAACAAATTTCATTATACTTTGTAGTGCACGTTGAACGGAGTTCAAAATGTCCTCAAAGGGAAATATTTAGGAAAATTCCCGACCCGAAAAAATCCCATAAACATATGCAGTCTGCCGGTACTAAAAATGACATTTAATCGTGAATTCTGTGCAAAAAGTGCAATTTTATTTCATTAATTGATTTGTGCTTAAATAATCTATATCTATCGATTGAGACCATTTTCGTGTCCAAATTCGTGGGCAAAAATAAGAAAGTCAAGCCTTGAATTTTGTTGACATTTGATATAATTTTGTGCATTTGGCAGATTTTTGCCGTCAAGTGTTCTTTTACTTTATGGAAAATGACAAAATTTCATCCCCACTCCTCGATATTTGACAGTTTTTACAAAAACTCCTGGAAAAAGTAAAAGAACGGACCTTAGGGCTCAGTTATAGCTATCAGTAAAATCCATCAGTAAAAATTTTGTTTTGCTATTTTGAAAACTTTAATCTTATATTTTGAGGAAAATTTTGATGAAATAAGTTGAAAATACATTTCGACCATTAAAAAAAAAAAAAAAGAATGCATTTAGTGCTAAATATTATTAACAAATCCATTTTATAAATTTTACTGATGAAATTTCATTTTACCGAACAACTGACTGCCAAATGTCAAAAAAAAATCCATTTCGTTTTACTGATGACGTTTCATTTTTTTACTGTTCCGGCGTCATCATTAAAAAAATTACTGATGAGATGAACAGTAAAAACGAAATTGTTTGTGTCGCGAAGGTGCAAATTTACTGATAGCTATAAACGCTCATCAGTAAAAAATTTCAGATTCCAGATATTTCAATTTTTACTGATGGATTTTACTGATAGCTATAACTGAGGGGGCGATTTTCCATTAGATAAGCCGGCCTAAAAATTCAATTTTTTTTTTACAGAGAGGTAGGCATCTCTATAGAACAGCTTTAAAATATTACAGCGAGGAAACCCCCCTAAATACGATTAAAAAATGTTTAAAGTTACCCCAAAAAGGGTTTTTATTTAAAAAATTTTATAATGAAACAGCTAAAATAAGAATATTTTGATAATACAATTTAATAAACAAATAGTGATAGTTGTCAAAAAACACATTTTGGAAATTTTTGAACTTCAATTTGTATTTGTTTTCAATTTTTAAAATGTTAATATTTTACGAAAAAAATCTCCATGTAAAATGGCATCTAGATAATTTCTTGCCTTTTTTTCACAGTGTTGGCAGATGTGATTTTTTATGTCTGATTTTTTTTTGATACGACACGAGGAAAACTTGAGTCAACAATAAAAAATTTTGCGCATATTTTGACAACAATATTGGATTTCATGTTAAAACAATATTAATAAATTTCGCGCGAAATTTCTTAATATTGTTTTAACATGAAATCCAATATTGTTTCAACAATATTAATAAATTTCGCATGAAATCCAATATTGTTTCAACAATATTAAGAAATTTCGCGCGAAATTTATTAATATTGTTGAAACAATATTGGATTCCATTTTTATACCTGTAAAGATAAAAATTTAAAAAAATTTTCAAAGGAATGTGTGAAATCAACAAACGCAAAGACAAATGCTTATTTTCCGTTAATTTCAATGGAATGTGTGAAAAACAACAAACGCAAAGACAATGCATATTTTCCGTTAATTTGTTAACTCCAAGCCAACTGTGTTAAATGTCGGATATTGTAATTCACATTTAAAAGGGAAATTTAGCAAAAGAACAAAAAAATCCCAGAACTTAAAACGCAAAAACACCCCTGCAAACACTTATGAAAGGGAATTTTATACCTACCTGTGTGTTAGTATTAGTGCGAACTGTCAAAAGCAAGACAACAATTTTTGTTATCATGGTTTTTTCAGTGCAATTTGTATGAAAATCGAAAGATTTAAAAATTAATAAAAAATAGAAAAACCCGTTTCCTCGCGATAAAATTAATAGTGTCGATCATTCATAAATAAATCTCTTAGAATCTGGTAAAGGAAAGTCGCCCCCTAGTTTCATGTAAAAAAAAGTTCTTGCCTAATGGAAAGTCGAGCCTAACTGAGGCCTTATAATAGTAGTGAGCTGACATATTTCATGTTTCACTTTTTTCATCGCACATAATCTTTATTCTTCTTCTACGGGTGGTTGTTAAGAAATTGTAAGAAACTTTTTGAATAAAATATTGAAAGTGGATATAACAACTCTGACTAATCGACCAATCATGTCAATGTATAAAAACTACCACGGAAGAAGACGACGACGACAAAAAAAAAACTACATACTTGGTGAATTGGAGAACTCAAGAGCAAAAAAGAGAAAGAATATTATTTCCCCATCAGTTTGTGAAAACACGAAAAAAAAAACATTCTTAAAAAGCAAGGTGCTTAAAAAAGGAAAGAGAAAATTATGTTAAAAAAAAAATATCACTATTGCAAGACATTATTTTAGTCAAGGTATCTTTGCTATAACCTCTGTAAATTTGGAATAACACATTTTGCGCAGCAAGTGCATATTCACCAACACACCCCACTACACAAAAATAGGACATTATTTTCAATGCTGTTCACTCCTTTCTTTCTACTTTGCCATTGCTGATTTGTTTAATGAAATTTGAGTAGACTGCACTGTGTATGTCGCCGAAAGGAATCGCCTTCATCGTCCCATCCCGATACCCAACCAAACTTCAGTTCTGTTCCCCAATCACATCTGTCAAATAAAACAGTGCATCCTTTTCTTTTTTTGAT
Source organism: Sphaerophoria taeniata (assembly GCA_943590905.1). Classification (NCBI taxonomy): domain Eukaryota; kingdom Metazoa; phylum Arthropoda; class Insecta; order Diptera; family Syrphidae; genus Sphaerophoria; species Sphaerophoria taeniata. Next base: position 72,034,770 of record OX016541.1, read on the forward strand.
TCATAATCTCCTGTGAACGGAATATTCGCACTCCCACTCGAGGGTATAAAAATAAATGTAACTCAATTCACACTTTTTCTCACGATTGTTCTTATAATGTAAGCATTTCCAAGGGAGTTGTTTTATTTTTAAAACCAAACAGAAAGATCACCGCCATACGCACCGTTTAAGAAAGCAAAAAGCCAGGGAAAATGAACAACATAACACCGCCACCACAAAACCGACCTCACTTCTCATCAGAAATCACAAAATATCGAGAATCAAGGAAAACTTTCAACTCCGATTTCGTTCATTGAAATTACAAATTATAGTTATTAATTGGAAAATACAAAGTAATCCAAATATCGTATAGTTATTAACAAAACCACAAACGTTCAATTCATTAAAATTAAATCACTATTTATTCTTCTTTTTTCCAAAATTCCATAAGCAATTTTTGTCTACTGCTTTGCAGGCTGCCGTTTCTACTGCCATCAAAATTTTTTTCAGCTTATGACTGTGTCTCACTCTTACACGAGCAATTTGGGTATGGCTTAATAGAAAGAGAGATATCCGTGGAAATAGATTCCATGTCGAAAATGATGGCAATGACACAAACTCCCTTCAAACTAGAGACACTATTTCTTATTGATGCAAAAACATGGGCGAGTGAACGAGAGAGGAAACATAGAAGGCAGAATATCTACACTAGTTATTTATTGAAAGAAAAAATCTTAGGAAAATGAGAAGAATTTGCTGTTTTCACAAAATTTTGCAATTGTTTTATTACCGGAACATTTATTGAGGTTTATCCACATATTTTTAACAAATCTTCGAATTTCGTATTGGACAGATATTCCCTTATCTTCTTTTTTCCCGAGAATCGTCGTCAGTTAACACACTCGATATTAAAATTAAGCAGGCGTTTTCGCTGCCGAAATCACACTATAGGAATAATAAATGCGCTAGAACGAGAGAACATTGATCGTAATTTTTTTTCTGAATTTTCTGAACCAGCCCGAGACGACGAACAATAAATTTATTGGAGATTTTTTATTTTCACATAAATGCTTCGAACCAAATCACAAAGAATAACTTAGAGTACAAATAACATTGCAGAAACTATTCATTTACATTTTGCGATCACTTTTACAATTTTATGAACTAAAATTTTGGCAACGATTGTTTTTTTGTTTAATTCGATTGCCTTCGTCGTCGTGTATTTCGATTCGATATTTGGCTTTTAACTTTTAACCGCACAGACATTTAGTAGACGGGTAGACGGAGTACGGAGTTTCAATTTTCATGCTACCCACGAAGTTGGGAAGAGCAACGAGTACAAGAACAAGAGCAAGAAACAACTGAATAGATATTTTCATTTCACTTCATCGGCTGGATGTGAATTTGTTTTGCATAGGAGAGAAAAGGAAAATTTCAATTGGATTTTGGTTATTGATTGTTTCGTTTTTTTGTTGGGATTTCATATGTTTGGTCTGTTTGGATGCATTGAAAATATAATAACAATGCAAGTGATGGACATAAAAACAGAGCAAAAGCGAAAAGGCCATATGAAAGGATCTATATATCTTATTCGTTTCGGGCAAAATTTGGAGAATTCAATAAATTGAATATATTAGTTTATGTGGAGAAACGCAAGCTACCATTATTTTTGTGGCGCTAGTAACGTCGAAAGCAAAGTAAACAAATATGATTGGAACGTTGCGAATTTAAATTACCATTAATGTACTCTTTAATTTGCACACCCTCAGCATATTCATAGATCAGTCTTTGTAAGTTTAAGTTTGCATTTAGGCCGTGTGCGTTTGACGTTTGGTTAAATTTTGACACTTCGCATTTAATAAAATGTCCAATTCGCACACGGCCTTAAGCACTATTCACATGAGCACGACCAACGAACGACGAATGAATGCAGAAGTGATTTTAGATACGTTTGAAGCCGTATTTCCTTACAACACGATAAAAGTATAGTTGATGTTTGATTTATGATGCATAAATTAACTTTTTAATCTCAAATGTTAATAAATTTTAGAAAACAAATTTATTCGTTGCGAAAATATTTGTAGTTGATACGAACTGCCAAACTCTATTCGCGTTCCACATCATTCACACTCCCAACCAAAAAAATGTTCGCGCGCGTATAACCTCAAAAATCATGATGGCTTTGTAATTTGGTTGCTCATTTGCGGCGAATTAAAAACTCTCATATGAAAGAAATGACAGAATCGACGAATATTCGTTATTCGTTGGTCCTCGTTTGTGCTCTTGTGAATAGTGCTTTAGTTTAAAAAAAAATTACGTTCCTTTGTTTGTTGTCGGTTGTGTGTGCATCTTTACTATGCCATTACATAACCGTTAACTACAAATCAGAAGTGTTTAATAACTGAATTCTGGATATGGATGGATGTGTCCGTAAAATGTAAAACCACACCAAGGACCATGAACATACTACTACTTTTCCATCTACCATAATAACGAGAATATGTAAATCCGAAGTAATTTCACTTGCCCAATAAGATTTAATTTGACTTTTCCAAAATTCATTTTTAGGTTATGTTTATGCTTACTTACTTACTTAAGGTGGCGCTACAGTCCGTTGTGGACATGGGCTTCAGTCTCCGCTAGCCAGCTGGGTCCTAGCTAGCTGTCTCCAGTTTTGCACTCCAAGTTGATTGAGGTCCTCTTCCACTTGTGTGCGCTACCCGAGTCGCGGTCTTCCTCTCCTTCTACGTCCCTAGTGAATGGTGACGAAGGCTTTCCGGCCCGGAGCATTGGTGTCCATCCGCTCTAATAGACCGAGCCATCTGGACCTTGACCCTTCTGGCTAGATCCATGTCGTTGTACAACCCGTTAAGTTCGCTGTTGTATCTTCTTCGCCATTCCCCATCAATGCACTCGGTAATTCTTCGTCTTATCTCGGCGCTCGTGTTATTGCCCGTGTTAATAGCGGAGCCTAGGTAGAAAAACTCCTCTACTACCTCGAAGTTGTATGCGTCTATTGTGACGTTCTGTTCGAGCCGTGTCGGTGTTGGGTGTCCTTCCTCGAAGACAGCATATACTTCGTTGAAGAACGATGTTAAAGAAATCGCACGACAGTGCATCGCCTTGTCTGAATCCTTTTTTGACGTCGAAAGATTCCGCAAGCGCGTTGCCAGCCTTCATGGAGTAGCGTAAGTTATCCATCGTCATTTTGCACAAGCGATCAAGCTTGGCAGGGATGCCAAAACATAGCTTCATACAGTTCGTCTCTGTAGATGCTGTCATACGCGGCCTTAAAATCGATGAAAAGGTGATGGGTATCGATTTGGAGTTCATAGGTTTTTTCCAGGATCTGCCACAACGTGAAAATTTGGTCGATGGTTGACTTTCCTGGCTAGAAGCCACATTGATAAGGACCAATCAGATTGTTGACGAAAGGCTTCAGTCGTTCACATATATTACGGCAGAGAGGATCTTGTAAGCGATGTTAAGTGGGCTGATTCCTCTATAGTTGGCGCATTTTAGAGGATCTCCCTTCTTCAGGATCGGGCAAACAATGCTGAGGTTTCATTCATCGGGCATGCATTCTTCCGACCATATCTTACAGATGATTTGGTGCATGCTCCTATCTAGATCGTCGCCTGCTGCTTTCAACAGCTCGGCAGCTAGTCCATCTGCTCCAGCGGCTTTGTTGGATTTCAGCCGTGATATTGCCGTTTTCACATCTTCTAGGTCGCGTTCACGAAATTGCTGGCTTTCATTGTGCCCGATGAATGGCACCTGCCTGACGGCGGGATTTTGATCGTCGTCGCCGTTATACAGTCTTTCCAAATCCGCAGTATCGACTGCGATTCAACTATGATGTTCTCTTGTTTATCACTGCAGGCATCGGTTCTTGCTCGATGACCTTGAGCCAGCTGTTTTATGGATATTGAGATGTGGGAACCACGTGCTTGCTACCACAACATTTTACTCCGCAGCAAAACCGATCAGCCTGAATCCGTTGTCGGAAGTGGTGTCGTGCAGGCTGTGCTTTCCGACTGTTCCATGAAAGATTTCCTCTTTTCCCAGCTTTGCGTTAACATCGCCAGGGACAATTTTAATGTCATAGCTAGAACTTTGCTCATACGTTTTGTCAAGGAGCTCATAGAATTCATTTTTGGTGTCGTCTTTTTTCTCTTCTGAGTGGACATGCACGCAGCGTTCGTTTACACTTTTGAAGCTCAAAACTTTTTGCCTGAGTCTGCTTCCCACGACGAATCCGCATCCAAAGAGCCGCTGTTGGTGCTCTCGTTAACAATTACCATAGTAGACGTCACAGTTTTTCATCCTCCTTTTGCCCGGTCCATCCCATCGCATTTCCTGGATATCGGTAATGTCTGCTTTGTAGCAGCTGAGGGTCTCCGCTAATTGTTTGGCAGCACGCGGTCTATTAAGGGACCTTACATTCCACGTGCATATCTGAAATTCGTTGTCCTTAAAACATTTGCTTGGGTCGTCATCAGTGTATCCGTCCGTTTCTGAGGCCTGTTGTTGCTTCGCAACTAAATGTTTTTCTACGTAGTCATGAAGTCACCCCGATGTACAACCTCCAACCTGGAGTACCAGGCACTTGATTTGACTCAAAGTGCAAGAGCCGGAAAAACCACTCCTTTTACGGCCTGGGATTCAAATAAGTCGAAGTAGCCCTTAAAGGTGTTCACCTAACTGGAACTGAAGACGGCACCATTGATTCCAAAAAAATAAATTCATTCGCTGCCGTCCCTCGTTAGAAGTGCCTTGGTGGGAACACTCCTTCGTTGTGGGGGAATTAGTAGTAACAGCCTACTCCGCTTCGACCATGGGAGGCCCTTCTGCGAAAACGAGTTTCACGATCGCATAAGCTCTTAGCTTCATATTAGGTGTCACTGTAAGCCGCTCCGCCACGTCAAGGCATACCCCATGTAGGGGTCTTTCCAGTTACTAGGGAAAATTTCAAAGAGAAGTGAGCTGCCGACTTTATCGACAGATAAGGACGAGACCAATAATTTCTAGAGCATCTCTTATCATTTGCTAAAATGTGTCAACAAAGAGAAACTGTCTATGTTTCTATTTTCCTTCAACCAGTTAGTAACTTCTATGTGGTGCAATTTATCTAAAATTTTTGAATTTAACAAAAAACAAAATCCAAAAAGCAGCTGCTAACGTTTTCGAAACACACCCGTATTATAACACCAAAATTGTAACTAAGTTCACAGAAAACTGTTATTTTTAATAATTTTTATTGCGGATGGCATTTCCAGTTTCTAGCAAATACTCAAACCAAACACAGTGTTTGATACAATTTTAGTTTTATTTCTCAAAACTAGGTAATTGTCTGGCGCTGTAACCCATAAAGTCTCCAATTATGTCCACACCCTCTAGTCATCTCTCTTAGATAGATGTATGTTTATACAAAGGCATCAATCGGATCTGTTTTAACAAACAAATCTTACAAGGAAAAAAATGTATATGCTGTCGCGTAATCTTTCGAGCGCATAGCAACACAAAATTCTATTTAAAATATACTTGGACATCGACATTGGTTTCCCTATTGCTTGCTAGTCAGTCGCTGTCACAGTTGCCACTTGCCGTTGCCGTTCTAGCTTTGTTTTTAAGGGTGTATGGATGTGGAATGCGAATGGAGGAAGATAAGTTGAGTGTTGTGTGGGGTCGGCGGCGGCGAACAGGCGACCACTCGTCGACTACTAGCCGCATGTGGGAGGGTTATAAAATGGTAATGGTTAGCTTCATTCTACATGGATGTATCAGCTGCCTTGTTGGGAACAAGAAAATAAAAAATACATAATTAGGATATGAGTTCTATGTACATACATACCTTCATAGATTGGTTTAAAACTTGAAAGCAAACAATAGAAAGTAGCGAGTAAATTTTGAATTTCTTGAGAATTTAACTTCTTGAATCAGTAACTAATAGAACCGTTATAGATTTTCTTAAGCTCTATAGTCAACTGTGTCTTTCTTATTTAATATCAAAATAGACAACATAATTATGTGCCGAAATGTCACTGTAAAAACCTAGATTCCAAATTTGATTGCTTGAAACGTTTTTATGCAAATGTAAATATGTACATATGTGCTAATGAAGATAAAGTTTAATTGTTTTTGGTTTTCAAGATAATAAACAAAGTAAGTAATATTTTTTCAATTGCAACGAAAAAAAAACCACGCACTTGCCGAAACCCGGGATTGAACCGGGGACATTTAGATCTTCAGTCTAACGCTCTCCCAACTGAGCTATTTCGGCACATATTAATTTAGGGTGAAAATGTTCTAGTAGTACGCAACAAATAAATTTACGCAGAACGTGGGGTTCGAATCCGAATCTTTAGCTTGCCCTTATCTGTCAAGAAGGAATGTGCTCCGCCGCGCGCCGTTCGGAATCGGTGTTGAATTTATCCTTCACATGCACTCAGAGAATTGTCGATGATGAATGGCTTACACTTAGGTATTGGCTTTGTTTTAGCTGTCGCCACCGGCGAAGTATACTTCAGCGACCATTTGCTAACAAGATTAGCATCATTTGATTCTGATACAATGCCACCAGATTCTGACGTCTCCAAAAAGACTCCTTTAGACGATTCTCATGCTCTCTGGTTGAAAAAAAAAAACAATAGGTGTGTTTTTGTGACTATCAAGTAAAGTAAAGTAAACAAAATATCAAGAAAACGATCCAGATTCAAACTCGATTTTACTGTCAATATTGATTTAAACTCAATTGCTTTCAGAAACCCAACTGACAAATTTTGACATTTTTCATACTAAATTATTTCAAAAATTGACTTCAGCTCCCTCTGAATTTGAAAAAAATAATCTACATTTCAAGTAAGTTTTACTCTCGATGAAAAGCTAAAGTAGAAGCAAGTAAAGTTTTATTGTTGTTTTATTTCCTAAAATTTTACTTTACTTTACTGGGTTGTCACGAAAACACGCCTATAGACTCTACCTCGTCTCAAACCGTCAATTTTCAACCGACAGCTTTGTCCACCGAAACAACGGTGCCGCGGTCGTCTGACAACACCATCAATAATTCATTACCAACAAATGCCACAAAATAAATATCAATTTTTCCCAAGGAACGGTCGACGCCGTTTACCGGTATGAAATCAGCAAATTCATTTCGCTCGTTGAGAAAACAAAATTCTAATAAAACCAAGTTCTAAGGCCCCCGAATTCGTGGGTCCAATTTTATCGAAGTTCTAACTATAACAGAGTTCTAACGCGTTAGAACTTGATGAAGAATTGACTTACAACTCAAATTAGTTCTAAAATTTTATTAAACCGAGTTTTAAAGGCTAGAACTTTGTCAATAGGCGGGGAGCCCCAATACAAGAAATTCCCGTCATCGCGCTAACTAAAATTTGTAATGAGGAATAAAAGATAAAACCAAGACGAATAAGATTCGCTTGGTCGGCGTGAATTGAGTTAGCCGGAAAGGCCGCACATACCGGTTGCAATTTGGTGAATGACGGTGAAATGGCTCCATCATCACGGATTCTCTTTCTGTTTCTTTCATTACACGCGTCCTTATGTAAGATGTAGAAATACCTTGGTTTGCTTGCTTTCAAGCTGCCGAAAGTACAGCGCAAACAAGGTTTTATTATGACCTAAAGTACTGTATTTTTATTACAAACCACAGTGGTTTCGTTTATAAGAAAACTGGTCTGGTTTGCGCAATACTTTCGGCAGCTTGAAAGCAAGCAAACCAAGGTATTTCTACATCTAACATAAGGACGCGTGTAATGAAAGAAACAGAAATAGAATCCGTGATGATGGAGACATTTCACCACATTGCAACAGGTATACGCGGCCCTTCCGGCTAACTCAATTCACGCCGACCAAGCGAATCTTATTCGTCTTGGTTTTATCTTTTATTCGCCTCATTAAAAAATTTAGTGGGCGTGATGACGGGAATTCCTTGTATTGGGCGAAAGAAACCTAAGGCTACTTGCACACACACCGATTTTAGACGGCCGATTTCTTACCGGTCGTCCAAATTCCAACAGTGAACCACATCTGGGAACGGGACCTGGCATGGCACACACACCGACTGGTGATCGGTGCCGGCAAAATGCCGGTGAGCAGCCGGTCACTGCCACTGTATCGCCGGCAGTATAGGGAAGTAGTAGCGTACGTGATTAAATACAGGCTTGCACACACAACGATTTTTTGCCGACCATTCGACTGCGCTCCCGCTTCATTCAGTGTGTGAAATTGACTACGTTGGAAATAAGATATTTTTTTTGAGGCATGTCCTTCTTCTCTTCACCGCCCCACACTCATATTTACCGGACTTTATTTCCCGTCCATCTAGATCTTGAACTCATAGCCTCTTAACTTTAATAGCGCCTCGATGAATACCACCCTGGATGTTCTGGCATTTCCAACCAGACAAACGACCCAAATTTTAAAAAGTTCAATGTCTTTTTTCAGATAAAGGTCATTTCATCATTTGCAACAAAAAGGAAAAAATCATACAAAAGCAAACAAGAAATCTATCCTCACGAATATACATACCTTTGTTTGTTGTGAAATGTTTATGAAAGGCGACAACATCGCAGATTGGCATAAATTCTGCAATTCTCATATATAATTTGTTTCCATAAGCAGAAGCAAACAGCAAAGCACTAAGCCAAATAATTTACAACAATATAATTTTCAAGGTGCATACATATCTTTGTATAAAAATCTCTTCGAAATAATAAAAAAAACATTTTCTTGTTCTTCTTTCTTCTTCTTCTCTGCTGTTGCTGTTCTTAAATTTCAGCCATCACAATTTTCGCCTCCTTGAAGGCGAATTCAACTCTCCACAACAAATATTCGCCTCAGAATAGTCCGGAGCAGCGTTGTTCTCAGAAGAAAAAATCTTGGGGCCATTTTTGGGCCATTTACACATTTTTGGGGCCACTTATTTTTATTTGCGACAACTAGAATATATGACATTACGTTGATAGAGAAGTCGAAAAAAGTGGGTCCGGCGATTCAGTCTGTCTGTCAGTAAACGCACTTGCAGGTTGCAGCCTTAACTACTGGCCCGATTGACTTCAAACTTTAACATTAGATTTTTGCGCGAATTCCCGTGGGTCGTTATTTAAAATTTTATTTCTTAGATCAAGTGTAGTCCCCTTAAACATTTTTTAATAAAAAACAAAAAAAATAGTTTTCTCAAAAACGGCTACTACGAATTTTTTTTCAACATCCTTATTTTTTTCGGAACAATGGCGTTTTTAATGAAAAAAAAAATTATTTTTGTATAGCTCCGAAATGGTTTGTACCTTTCATAGAACCGTTTTTTTTGTTATAAGATTTTTTTTTTAATAATAGTCCGATCAGCGTATTGTTTTCTTTAACTAGTATGTTTATATTGCCCAAATAATATTTTGTACCTATTCAAATAATTTTCAAAATTTGTTTGGATTTAAATAAACTGGCGCAAAATTATAGTCGGCTTATGAACAATTTTAATGTGATACTAGCTTAATATGACGTTTGAGTCATGTCTGAAACGTCATTTTAAGCTAGTATCACACTACAATCGTTCATTAGCGGACTATAATTTTGCGCTACTGTTTTTAAGCTCTTTTTTCAAAATTCAGTTTCTCGAAAACGGATCGAAATTCAAATGTAATATGTATATTCACCTATTCTTGAATACTGTATACCCAGATTAGTTTTAGGACATTTTTGAAAAAAAAATAGGTACCTATATTCTTATAAAAAATAAATGAAAACTAAACCCCTCCATAGAATTTTTGTTTTTGATTTCAAAAACAAACAATTTTTAAAGAAATTTTATGGCATAATTTTTTTCAGATAAAATTTGTTTTTGAGGTACATATTTCAATTTACATTTTTATTTATGAATTCTTAATAACATGTTTTTGTTTCTTAATCTTTTTTGTAAGTAGGTTTTGTATTAGGGTAGAGTCGGCACCTTCAAAAATTTAAAATTTTTATCCCAAGTCTATGATTTTATCAACATATTGGCGGAACTTCAGATTTAAGAAAAACATGTTTATTTTTTTTTCGTTAAAAAAAAGTAGATGAGCGTCGAATGTGCCTCAGCACGGGGTACCTTCGACAATGTGCGGGGCACCTTGGACATCAACGCACAGTTTTGGAAATTGATGTATTATTATGTTAGTTTTGAAATAAAAAACCATAATATATTTTGTTATAAGAATTCAATTCATTTTCTTAATTATTTTTATTTAAAAAAAAAATAGTTTTAACCAAAAATAAATAAGTTGGTAGTTACCTTAAACAATAACATAAAATAGATTCATTAAAAAAAAACCATTAATCACATTGATTAAATCAGACTCTAACGACCATTTAGATTTCTTAAATCGATATTAAAGATACTCTTCCTTTGGGATTGATGTGCCCAGAGGAATCGTCTGTCAGAGGTTCCCCGGTTTAAAATGTCGAAGGTGCCCCACTTGATATTTTTTAACATTTCTTTTTTTTATTATTTGCCAAAGCAAAATATATCAATTTTGTATTTCAAAAACAACTTCATTGTAGCAAATCATTAAAAACACGATTACGAAAATTTTAATAAGTTACCCTGGAAATTATATCAAACGTAATCCAAACAAATTTCAAATCCTACCTTGGCGGGATTTGAAGCAAGACTGCTGAACTTACAATTTCTTACAGAATTTTTAAAGGTCTTAAAACACAGATAATAGTGACTGAAGGAGGTGCCCCACTGTTGAAGGATGCCGGCTCTACCCTACAGATTACCATATTCGTACACATTTTTTTTTTGTTCTGAAATAAGAACATTTTTTTCATGTACCTATTCAAAAAAATCAAAATATCTAGTTTTAATTATAAACGAAAATGCAGGTACTTAAACATAGTAGGTACCTAAACATTAGTAAGTTCTTGAATAAGGTACTCATTGATATAGGTACTATTCATGAACTGCTACTGCCAGTAGCCAACTCAGTAGTGGAATCACGATGATTCCACTTTTAACGGACGAAAAACGACCCCTTGAAATTTGCAAGCTTCGACTAGAAACTAGATAACTTAACTCGTCAAAAGTAAAATGTTCTCTTTCCCTATTTTGAACCAATTTTAATGACTTATCAATTTTTGATTGAAGTAAGCGGCATGAACAAATATCTACTCCTAAAAATTACCTCAACAGCATTAATAAATGAAGCTTTTCTTTTAAGGAACTTGAAGTTAATGTCGTATGTAGCTGCTTCAGAATTTCTTTAAAAAGAAAAATACATCAACCACCAGCTTACTGCTTTAATGATCTTGCCCAATCAAAAATTAAGGTCGGCGAGAAGTCAATAAAATGAGTTCTCCGCTTAAAATTTCGAGGAGTAGCATCGGTGGAACCATTTATTTTCAAATTTGGTATGGAATTTTCGCATTCACCAAATGGTTCAGTAATCAATCGTACAAAAATCAATTTTATTAATATTTCTTTTACCTTACCCAATACTTGAATTTCACAAAATTGGGGCCATTTGCTGTTGGCCCGGGGCATGGGGCCAAACAGCAAATTTTAGGGCCAAATGGCCCGATTGGGCACTTTTGCACAACGCTGGTCCGGAGTCGGCGTGTGTCGCTGTCGTCGATTCATAATGATGCCGCTTCTATGCCTCCATATACAAAGCCAAATGTCAGTTACGTCAAAATAGCTGATTTGGCTTTTCTTACAACCAAGAAGAATTGCTACTAAAATTCAAAGTTTTTTGGCGTGTAAGAAATGTGCAAAAACGAATCAATCCTTTTTTTGAATGTCTTTGTTGTCTGGTCAGCTGTTAAATCGTTTTGTACATGATAATCACAACAACAGAAAACTGAGAAATGTCAAATACGTAGTATATGTGTAAAATCTGTGTACAAGTATGTGTAAATTCGTCTCCAAAAAGAGATTCTTTGTGAAGGAAATGCGTTTAAGGGAAAAAATTGCCACTTTTACGTCACGGATCAATTCTTGGGTTGTAAGAAAAGCCACAGCAGTTCTCAGCTGAGATTTTTTGTTCCACTTAAAAAATCTGTGATGCGGCTTTTCTTACAACCCAAGAATTGATCCGTGACATAAAAGAGGCAATTTTTTTTTCCCTTAAACGCATTTCTTTCACAAAGAAATTGAATTTATTTCTCGAAGGATTGATTTCTCTCGAATCTCTTTCTGATGACGGATTTACACATACTTGTACACAAATATTACACGTATACCTACTATGAGTTTGACATTTCTGAGTTTTCTATTGTTGTGATTATCATGTACAAAACGGTTTCTTTTACAGCTGACCAGACAACACAGACATTAAACAAAAGATTTATTCGTTTTTGCACATTTTTACACGCCAAAAAACCTTGAAGTTTAGTAGCAATTCTTCTTGGTTGAAAGAAAAGCCACATGACATCTCTGAGATCTCAGTGAGATGTTGTTAGGTGGAACTGGCCTAATGTTTTGTTTTGTTTCGATGGGCATATTTCATAGCCCGTCGCGCGACTGCATTGTGTTCACAAATTTCTAAGCAATTTTAATAGTTAGATTTTTATATAAATGTGTGTTTACACCTTATGCAGTTACATGTTTTTGTCGCGATTACAGAAAAAAGGTCTTTTTTGTTCCTCTGACAGTTAAGCCAAGCTAGTCGGTGAGTTACCCGTACTAGATTTTACCATTCACTCATAAATGATGAAAGTATGATTTTATACTACAAACAAATTTTCTTGCTAGCCCTGGTAAATTTCTAGAATTTAATCGTCTCACTCACTCGCCAGCATCCTTTCGAAGCTGTCAAAATCGATCCTTTTTCTTTCCTTGTGTCTGTGTTTAACTGTCATCCATTAACCTTCGATGTGCAATAAAAAAGAAACAAGAACCAGAACTGAAAATCAAAGATGTTGTTCTTAATTTATTTTTAAAACATTATTTTACAAATTTAAACAAATTAAAGTGAACTTTACTCAATTTTATAACAAACAAAAACACAATCAATCAATTAACATGTAGTGTTTCTTTTGGATAAGAAAAAGGAAAACAAAATTTCAGAATACTTTCCCAAAATTATTTTCTCGTGTTTCAAAGGACCTGTACATAATTTGGAAGACGGGACAGGGAGTTATATTCTGCAAAATGACTCCTTTTGACGATTTTGCTTATTTGATTAATCATGTTCTCCTGGGAGAAGAGCCGGTAAGTTGACCCACAAAATAGAGTAATTTATAGTTTGACTTAAGTGAACCAATGACTCATATAATTTCTATCCTAGACCATCGAAGATTTTATTCTTCTGGTTGGAACTCTGGTGGCATTCGTAGCTTTTATTCTTTGGTGCTGTTTTCCAATTCAACCAAAGGTAAGTTGTTTTTGTTCCCAATATCTGTAAATTGACTTGTGTTGTGGCTATTATAAGTCTTATATTTTATGCTGTGTTCGGAAATCGATTTTTTCTATTGACTTACAGCCTATAAGAGTCGATATTTTACGTAAAAATAAATAATAGAGAAAATAGGGAACTCACACCTTTTAATTGAAGTTCGTTGGAAGAGATGTAATTTACAGTAAAAAATCGGTTTTCACTTGATTTCATTTCAAATTTGTATCCTTGAGATTCTATAGAATTTCTCTGTAAGTCTCATCTCTAGCCGCCTTTGGTGGAAAAATCTCATACGCAATGCCGCTAAAAATACGGAAAGATTTTTGGTTTTCCTTCCTGAGACGGAGTATACAATTTGTCTCCTTTTTATCAACAAAACAATAGGACACAAAATAGAATTTACTAATAACACTGAAACATACATTTTAATCCTGTAACACATTTAGATTTATGTAAGGTACTCTTCTCTCCCAACTGCTCCCGTTGTATGCCGAAACTGAAACACTTCCTCTACCCATGGCCTTAATTTCTTTACCATCGCCTATGGTTATCATCATGTCAACCAATTCATAGTTATTTATCCAATCTTTGTTGCATGACATGTGGTGACTCGCACCGCTGCGCTGTCCAAATACCAAGTTTCTTGTTGCAAATCAAAATCACTGAACAACGCGGAACCAATAAAAGCAGTCGGATTTCTGGATTCTGTATCTACAGTCCTTGATGAAATGTCCTGGCTTCTTATAGAAGTGACACAATCTTTTTGATTCTTGTTTGTTGATTTGTTTTTGCCTGTTGAATCTTCTCTGGTATCTGTTTTTATATTGGCTCACAAAAGCTATGTCGTTTGATGTCGTTTCAGTTTGACTAGTGCTTCTCTCTTCTTCCACGAGCAATCTAGAAATGAGTTCGTTCAACTTTTGGTCCCTTGTTGGGACAGATTCCCAAGCAGACACGGAATGTTTATACTTTTCTGGTTGCGACATTAGCAATTTCATCACGACCATAGTTTCAGAGAGGTTTTCACCCATGCTTTTGAGTTGGGTCACTATATCTTCAATTTGCGAAATGTAGGCTGACATTGGCTCTTCGAGTTTGAGGTTAAAGAACTTCTGGTGCAGTAAATGAATACTTACTTTTGATTTTGGCTCATATATGGTGTTTAACTTTTCCCACATCTCTGCACTGCTCTGACATGCTAACAAGTGTGTTATAGGATTCCTTCTTCTATCCTGGTAACCAGTAATTCCTTCAGCTTTTCAGGGTCGGTCGGCTTCGAAAGAGTTCCATTTACAACTCCTAGGAGTTTCTTGAACCTGAATAAAATTGTCATTTAGAATTTCCACGTGGCCCAATTCTTTCAATTTAATCGATTGTGGACAGCACACAGCAACATCTACTTTAGTTTCCATTTTAATTAATCGACTACAAAAAAATTCTAGGTACTAATTTTCAATTTAGATGGGTGCCTGGGCCCATAACCTATTAAAATTTGTTTCAATAAATGGACTGGTTCTACTTTTTGTATGGAATTTTAATGAAAAATGAAAAATATAGGTGATACGTTTACAACAGTTCATCAAGAAGGAAGACGTTGAAAGAAAAGACACGGAGTAAGCGCGCGCTTTTTAATATTTTCAAACCTTTCTTTTCTATATTATTCGCAGAATTTTGGTAAGCAAGATTTTGAAAAGCAGAATTTAAAAAATCAGAATTTTGAGCAGCAGAAATTCTTAAAGCAGAATTTTAGAAGCAGATTTTTGACAAAATAATTTTGACCCCGGCAGAATTTTGACCCCAACCCCTTTGAATAACGTCAATAATATTTGTAGTTTTTCGGATATCTTCGTTTCTAAATCTTTGGACTTGTCTGATATTAAGTAGTTTTCGTTCAATTTTTGTCTGGCAGATTCTCAGCATTTCATGGGAGTTCGTTGTCAGCCCGAGTGTTTCTAATCCATATGACATTGTTGGTAGGATCGTTGAGTCAAGAATGTTTTGTTTTTCATGTCATAAGGTTTGAGTCCAATATTTGTTTTACATTCCAGAATTGCTTCCAGCTGTTTTCTATCTCCGCTTGATTTCCATTTCCTCCTGAATTATAAACGACTTAAGTTGACCAAGATATATCAGATCGTCAACGTATTCAATTATTTTGTCCAAAAGTAAAACATCCTTTTTTATATGGTTTGTCATTAATTTAGTTTTTGTAAGATTAAGTGATAATCCATATTTTGCGCATAATGATCCAAAGCTCGTTGGTCATTGTCTGGTGAATGATACAGAGAACCACATCGTCTGCAAATCTTAAGTTGTTGAGTTATTTACCCCAGATATCGAGTCCATATTTCTTCCATTTGAGCTGTCTGAAAATGTCTTCCAGTACTGCCGAGAATAATGGTGGTGATAGTGGGTCTCCTTGACGAACACCCCTCTTGATGTCGAAGTATCTTCCAGTCTTATCTGTCTTCACCTTGGTTTTGTTATTACAGTAGATGCTTCTCATAGTCCTTATAAAGTCAGGGTGTATATTTTGGTTTTGTAGTACAGTCCAGATGCAATTGTGTTCCACTATGTCAAACGCTTTGGAAAAGTCTATGAATTCGTTATGTTTTTCGATAAGTTGGTTTATAGTTTGCAGATGATCTGAAGTCGAATATCCTTCTCTGAAGCCAGCTTGTTCCTGAGGTTGATTATCGTTTAAACAAATTTTCACTTATTTTATAAAGTGCTTTTGAGAAAAGCTTATAAATTGTCGATATCAGGCTGATAGGTTGATAATTGTTAATGTCACTTTTATTTCCTTTTTTGTGCAAAAGAATGATGGTGCTCTCTTGCCATTGCTTTGGAATTTGTTGTGTTTTAATAATTTCTTTTTTTTTTTTTTTACACTATCAGAATTGGTCGAAGAGAGCTTATAGCAAGCACAGTCTTACGACCAATGGTTTGCCAACATAGTAGACTATGTTATACCACCGGCTCATCACTTAGTGCAGTGTTAGTTGTTAGTAAGCAAACATAACATAACAAACACTCACATGGATGAAACAAAAACAAGACAGTAACAAAACAAGATTAATACATATAATAATTACAAACATTAAGTAAACAGAAAAACATTTAAAAGTGTAGAACACTGGTCTTGAGCAAAGACTTTAATTTATTTTTGTTTATATTTAAATCAAACAAGTCTGAGTTGCAGTTTGAAAGCCTACTCATACGTGTCAAGGGCTCATAGAATCCATAGTTGGTACGATGTTTTGGTTCTTGTACCAAGTCCTTCCTACGAAAATTATAACCACCACCCCGATGGTTGAAAGATATAGCGCCAAGTAGTTCCGGTGCATCTGTTACACCAGTAATAACTTGATGGAAGAATACTATGTCGTTGTTGTTTCGTCTACTTGACAATGTTTCCATTTGGAGAGTTATTAAACGGTTTTCATAAGAGGGGACATTCAAAGGATCACTCCATAGAATACCTTTAAGGGCAAAACGAGTAAAATTTCTTTGAACAGATTCTAGCCTCTCAATATGAATATTGTAATGAGGTGACCAAACTTGGGAAGCGTATTCTAAGTGAGGACGAACATAGCAATAATATAGAGCGCGGGTTATATTTGGATCGCGAAATTCCTTTGACCAACGCTTTATAAATCCAAGCATTGAGTTTGCTTTATTCACGATGTTGTTAACGTGCTCAGAAAAATCTAATTTAGGGGTAAACAAAACTCCAAGATCTCTTACGGAAGTTACACGGGTTAGAATGTGCTGTGAGATGGCGTAGTCATATGAAGATGGTGCACGCTTCCTTGAAAAGGTCATTGTTTGACATTTTATTGGATTTAGATTTAAACTATTTTTCTCACACCACAATGCAAAACTATTAATGTCATCTTGTAGAAGAATGTGGTCATTACTAGAACAGATGTTTTTGTAAATCTTCATATCATCTGCGAAGATGAGAATTTTGCTATTACGTACACATAACGGGGCATCGTTTATAGCTAAATTAAAAAGTAGAGGTCCTAGATGGCTACCCTGAGGAACTCCCGAATTAGCAAAAAATGACTTAGAGATAGAATGCCTGAATTTTACTTGGTAAGACCTATTTTCGAGATATGAGGATATCCAAGTGATGAAAAATGGAGGGAAGCCATATGCATTTAGTTTGAATGTTATGATGGCGTGAGAGAGTTGGTCGAAGGCTTTCGAAAAATCTGTATAGACGCAATCGATTTCCTGACCACATTCCAAACTGCATACACATTGATTTATAAAGACAAGAAGATTTGTGACAGTGGAACGTTTCTGCATGAAACCATGCTGTTGGTGACAGATAATGTTCCTGCAATGAAATGCCAAACTTTCACAAATAACTTGTTCGAACACCTTAGGAATGCAGGAAAGCTTAGATATTGGTCTATAATTGGCGATATTGGCCTTATCTCCCTTCTTATAGACTGGTATAATATAAGCGTTTTTCCAAATTGAAGGAAATTTTCCTAATTTTAAAGACAATTCGAAAATAGAACGGAGGGGAGGTGCTAACACAGACTTACACTTTTTTAAAACAACAGGTGGAATACCATCTGGGCCACTCGAAAAGTCTTCTTTCAGAAGAGAAAGAATGTTTAGAATGTCATCAGTCTCTACTGAGATGTTGTTAAACAATACTTGTGGACAGCCACGTAAATACTGAAAAAAATCTTTATCCACAACAGCGGGGGAATCGATAAAAGATTTGCTGAAATTATTTGCAAATTCTTCACAAATTTCAGAAGTTGAGTTGAGGGCTACATTATTGCTTGTAAAGTTCATTGGATAAACATCACATTTCTTTTTCGAATTGATGTATTTCCAAAAACTTTTCGGGTCAGACGTCAGAGAGCTTCCTATAGTAAGTAAATACTCACTATAAAGTTCATAAGACAGTTTCTTAAATTCTTCAAAAAATGAGATATAAACTACTTGGTTTTCTAAGGTCATGGATTTAAGGTATTTTTTCCAGGCCTTATTTCTCTTATTACGAAGTGTTTTTAGCTCTTTAGTATACCAAGGATGACTAAAAGCGTTAGAGTGGGTAGATTTCTTCTTAGGAACTGCCTGTTCAATGCAACCCATAAGCAAAGAATAGAAATTTGCAATAATTGCGTCAATATCATTGCAGGACGGTAATTCATGGATACCAGAATAAAGTAAGCTATTTGAAAGCTGCAAAAAATCAGCTTTTCGGAAGTCAAATTCATATGAGCAATCATGGGGATTACTATTCTCAATTAAATGACCGCTCAAGTCAAGAAAAATATCTAAGGGAGGGTGGAAATTATCTATGGTTGATAAAGCAGATGTAGATTCTACAACTGCAGTATTTACTGCGTCAGAAGAGAATACTAGGTCTAGTATTCGATTCATTTTATTTTTGATACAGCTTACTTGCTGTAAATTGGAAGAAAAAATGTTATCCAACAATTGAAGCTCCAGTTGAGAAGAAACTGTAGAAGCTTCAAAATAGGAATCGTCTTCAGAGGGAACCCAATCAATAAGAGGAAGATTGAAATCACCTAGCAAAAGAATACAGCTGTCAAGATCAGCTATACTGAAAATAAAGTCTAAGATTAAGGAAAGTTCAGTGAACACTGACATTGGACTTTTAGGAGGAATATATATATTTAATAAAAACATTGATTTTTGCCGTAAAGTTAACTTAACACAGATGAGTTCAATATTAACTGTAAATGGGAAAACAACAAGGGAAGATGAGAGACTATTTCTCACAGCGATGAGGACTCCCCCGCCAACTAAGTTTATAGCATTCTCATGACGGTCTTTCCGAAAAACTGAGAACTCTATATCAAAGAGCTCTGTGTCCAGTATTGTGGCGTTGAGCCAGGTTTCAGAGAGAACTAAAACATCATGTGGAAATGCCTGAGAATTCTTATAAATAGAAGTAGTTTTACTACGAAGTCCTCTTACGTTTTGATAGTAGAGGGAGAGTCTCTGCAGTTTTTTGAATTAAGGTTTGAAGTTGAGGGACGTGATTTTCTCAAGGGAGCAGTGAATTCCTTAACTAAAGTGTTAGGAGGCCAGGAACAATTACAGATGGGATCAAAAAGAGAACTAGGGGCAATGATTTTAAATGAAGCTACAAAACTATTCGGTTTACTTATTTTAGAACATTTAAGGCTTGAAGGTGTGGTGATAACCTTTGAATCGACCAAATGAGCCAATATGTCTTCAGGCTTTGTTTCAGGTAGTAACCGAGAAATGAATATATATTTTGGTTTTGGAACTGATGCTAGATTTGTTTGGGGTGTATTTAATGGAATTGTTTGTAGGTTTTGTAGGTTTTCCTGTACAGTAAGGGGGGGGTGACTGTCTTGAGAAGTTGCAGGGGCGGGATCTGGTAAATTGTCGCTATTAAGGGAGGACTTTTTTGGAGCCGGCTCTTTGTGGGTTGGTGAGGTAGCCATATCCCTACCTCTTTTTTTACTTTTTTTCGTTGAATAGCTTCGTCAATGTTGGTGTTAGAGCAGATTTTCCGTATTTAAGCACCTCCGCTGCGATTCCATCATTTCCTGAACTTTTTTTCATTTTTCATGCTGTCAATAGTTGTTTCGATGACAGTTTGGGTAAAACTTAAGGGTTTTTGTTTTAATTGTGTTACAAATGTTTCGGAGTCGAATTTTATCAATTCTTTCAATTTTTAATTGTCTTAAACATATGAGTTGTTTTGTTTCATCAGATAATTTGTCAGATTTTTGGTCTGTTGGCTTCATTATTGTGCTTTTAGCAGTAGATCTTATTATGTTTTCGAGCGTGTCGTATATTGTTTGAATATTGTCGGACATGTTGTTACAATCAATGTACTGAAGTATGTGACTGGAGAGCATTTTATTATATCTTTGGAATCGTTCGGTTTCTATAGTTTTGGGTACCTACAGTTATTTTTTGTTGTCTAAGTCTGAGTGTTTGGTGGTCAATTTGTATTTTCGCTCTAACTATTCTGTGATCGCTGTCAAATTTAAAGTTATTTAAAACCGAGACATCCGTCAATGTGGATAACTTGTTGGTCAGTTTTAAATCAATTTCATTTTTCGTTCTACCATCTGGTGATCTCCATGTCATTTATTTTTTTCTTTTTTCTGAAAGAATGAATGTCCAAAAACCATGTTCGTCTCGTGGAGCCAAGATAAGAGCCGTTCTCCTCTTCCATTCCCTTTCAACTTTTCTTCTTCCAAGTTTGGCATTAAGACTGGGTTTCCTTTTTTCTTGAACTCCGAGCTCGTGTAAAAGCATGCACGAGTGTTAGTGAATATTTCCCTTTCTTTTTTTTTATTTCCGTCTCACATAGCCACTTGAATTGAAATTTCTAGTTTTCTAGTTTTTGTTTTTTTCTCTGCTCACTCAGAATTCAGTTAGCGATATGAGATTCGCTTACGAAGGTCCACAAAATAGGGATGAAAAGAGAGGTATTTTCGCATGTATCTATTTACTATGTGGAATTGTAAACAGTGGTGTGAACATACACAAAAATGCATCTACATTCTACATACGTATTATGTTATGTGCAGTTAGAGTAGGAGTAGCATTCATGAATTCTTGTTTTTCTTCGCAAATTGTGTAATTTGGGATTATGATGGTTTTGAGGTTTGATGACATTTGTGTTCGAATTGTTTCTTTTTTTGGGTTCCTGATGAACGATTTTAATTTTTCTTTGGTTTCATCTTTATATTTATCTATAAAGAGACGTAGGTACTTTTTGACAAGCTATGAAAAATAAAAAAAAGTTTAAGACGACATTTTGATCAAACATGATTTTACGATGATAGAAAAATCAAAAAAGTGATTGCCTCAATAACATTATGAAGTTATACAAAAACAAAACAAGATTAGGTCAAGATTAGACATTAGATTGAATTTTATAATTCTTATAATTCTAAAACAAAGATCTCAAAGAAAGAACCATAATTCAAATCATCGGCAAAAAACAAAACCCTTTACATAATCCTAAGAAATGGCACACACCACCACGAAAAACAATCCTTTCCTCATTGCGTAACAGGTTTGTTCTTCTTCTAAAAGGATATTACGATCCCACCAGCATAGAGAAACGAGAGGAAAAAATGTTATTGCTACAAAAAAAACAGAAGCAAAACAAAAAACAAAAAAGAAACAACCCTTTACATAATAATAAGAAATGGCACAAACCACCCCGAAAAAAAAGATCGTTTCCTCATTGCGTAACAGGTATTTTACTTCTCAAGCCATTGCACTTGACCCATTTTCAAAAAATACGCGCTTTCCCATATTCGAAATGAATGCATGCAAATATGACAAATGTAGGCAGGTATTCAAAACAGCGTTTTCATCAAATACCTACAAACTACATAATAAGTGATCACAATTATTGCCTATCTATATGTCTGCATATCATAAACGATAGTATAAAAAAAATGAATTTTCATTCTCAAACGAATTCTATGAGAACGTTTGGTATGAAGAATTTTTTCTCTCTATCCTATGAAAAAAAAGAAAGAGAAGAGAATGAAATATAAAACAACGCCACCTAGTTCAATTCGTTTGAACTGAGTGCCATAGTGTGTGTGAGGAAACGCGATTTTTCTTGTAAAAATCTAAAAAAATTACCCATTTTCCAATATTAAAATAAAATAAACGGGTAATCGTAAAATGATTTTAGTTTCTGATTTCTGTATAAAAAATATGAAAAAAAAAAATTAAAAAAAATATTTGAAAATATTTTTTGCTGTATTCTCCTCATAATTGATACACAAATATTGACTTTTTTAAATGCATTTTTAAATATGTTTTAATTTTTTTCTTTTTTTTCTAAAAACGTTACTGAGTCAAAAAAATATTCAATTTTCATAAAAAAATACTTCTGTTGTTGAATCAAACTAAATAGGGCTGGAATCTTGTTCACCGCAGAATATTCTAAGAAAAACATGCATTTTTTTACATTGCACTCCAAAAAAATTTAGTAAATTAATATATAAAAAATTAAAAAATTAATGTGATATTATGTACATTTCGACAATATAAAAAAAAAATATTTTCAATTTTTTATCTTTTCTACTTTAGAAATTATTCCAAATAAATCACACCTACTTTTGTTAAATTTTCCCCATTTTTCGTGTTTTTGTTAATTTTTTTTACGAAACTGGACAAAATATTAAAAAAAGCCACATCACTGAGTTGTGAGACATTTTAAGAATAGATAAAAAATATAAAAAGAATAAAAAATGAATTTTTAAGGCAACAAAACTTTTCCACCGCAAACGTCTCCAAAAATTTCATAATTTTTCATTATGCATGACCCTTTTGTCATGAAATACATTTTTAATATTTTTTTTAGCTAAATAACTTCTTAGCTTATTAAATCTATAATCTATACTTGTTTATTTCATTAAAATATTCGGAATATTTTGGGAGCTACACAGTTTTACGCAAAACACCAACGAAATTTTAAATGGGAAACCTAGCCTTAAAGTCACTTATGACAAACATCTTATTGTACAGTAAATTCATTTGAATTACTTTTTAAAATAATAGTTTAAGGCTTGAATGTTGCAAAATGATACTGTGGATTTGTTAAATTTTATATAATCTCTATTTTAATTTCTTTTCCAGGACAACAGCAACCATAGACAATTTTCATGTAAATCGACTCAGCATTCAATCGCTTCCGCTCAGTTGCACAATAATTATAGTAAGAATTCGTCAGCTCATAACAACTATAACTTACAAAACGGCCACGCTTACCATTGTTGTACCTAGCTACTAACTCTTCAACTTCAATATTCTCTTTGCTAACAAACAATAACGAAAAGGAACAATTTCAATCTCTTTCCAAATATATTTATACTCTATTTTCTTCTTGAACTCACATAAACCAAAGCAATTTCAAAGTTTGTTTTTTTAATCATTATAAACACAAACCAACATACATGTATATAACGTAACTACTGTACATTATATCTAATCAAAATAGATATAAACATTATTTATACATAAACATTTATATTAATAATTACGTTTAGCTTATTCAAAATAAGGCAAACAAAACTTATAAACAAAAATCGTATTAATTTGCAGACTGATAATATTAAACACAAAATTAAAACAAACAAATGTACTTATGTATTTACAATTATTAATAATAAATTTACTAGAATAAAATAATATTTAATAATAATCATTTGTTGCTCAATTTTTATACATTAATTCAAAAGCATTTGGAAAGGTCGAATTAATCTGACAAGTATACCGGCACAAAATAAAAACAAAACTAGTATGATTCAAAATATAATTAGTAAATAACCCAATTAACAAATACCTTTACATGTTGTACATATTAATATTTTTGTACTTATTAGTGAAAAATAATGAATTCAATGTACATAATGAATTTAATTATAAAACAAAATGAACAATGTAGCATTAACAGGGATAAGGCAACGTGACAAGTAAACAAAAAACTTAATCAACAATTATGAACACAAACACACATACATACATCTGCAGAATTAAAAGCAGCTAATATTGTTCTGTAAATGCTATCTTGCGAAGAAAAAAAATCCAATTTCTTAAGAAAGAACACAAGAACTTTACCTGTCCTACCGTCAAACATAGGCAATAATCTCATCTAACTACAGACTAAATAAATAAATAAATTTAACATTAGTCCCATCATTTCCAAGTCAAAATTTTGAACAAACAATTATTCCTGGATTATTTTTTTTGGCAATTTTTCCCTAACAAAAATATCGCTTGACAATGTTTTTTCTAGCCATATTTATTTAGGTTTTAAGATTTAATGTATTAAATAATAATATATGATTATTTAAGAAACAACAAAAAAAATATATTCGAAACAAAAAACTTTTTAATTTTTTGAAATCAAATGCGGAAAATGTCTGGAGAGAAAGATAGAAGACAGAAATATTTGTGGATTGGTTTTTTACTTGCGGTATATATGACATTAAGATCGTAGAGAAATCGAAAAACTTGAGGTATGTAAATGGTAGGAGCGTATTCTCGTTCTTAAAAAAATATTGGGCCCTATCGGGAATGAGATTTCCCTGCAAATGTTTCCTACGTAGATGTTTTAATTTTAACCGAAACACATTTATCATCAAACCATGGCATAAAAAGCTTAGAGCTTGAAGGCTATCCTTTCATTAGGCCAGTTCCACCTTAAAATATCTCACTGATATCTTAATGTCACTTTGACTGAGGCTAAATCATTTGGTGGAACAAAATTCTTAGTTTCCACTGAGATATAATGGTTATCTTATAGGGCCTATACACTACACATGCATGCGTGCACATTCCAGTAACTGTGCATGCAAATTGCGAATGTATGGCGTAGCATGATTGTGCATGCGGCATGAGTGATTTCAAAATATTTTGATATTTTGTTGTTTGTACATGCAAGCATGTGTAGTGTGTTGTGTGTGGGCTAATTTGCTCATTCAAGCGGTGGATTTCGATGAGTAAACATAGAGAGAAATTTAATTTTGAAAATGTCAGTGGGAAATAAAAAATTCTGGGCTGAATTCTTGGAACTTTATCGAAGCCTACCGGTTTTATGGCGGGTGAAAATTGACGAATATAGTAACCAGGTTTTAAAAACAGGTGCCTATGAAAAAATGGTCACAAAATGAAAAGAGATCGATCCAACGGCCGACCGGGAAAAAGTGACCCGAAAAATAAATACATTTCGGTCCAATTATCGCCACGATAAAAAAAAAAAACAAACAGAGTGAAACAGAGTGGGGCTGGAGCAGAGGACATTTTCTAGTTCTCATTATGGTATTATGATCACCTGCAATTCCTTGGAGACCAGGAAGATTGTTTGGAAGGGAGAACTACCCTCGAAAATGATAGACAAGCAGCAACACCATCGGTAAGTTTATGTATATTTATTTATATTTTACATGGTTAGGGAAAGGGATTCAAAAAATTTGGTAAAATTTATTGCGTATATCTTTTGCTTCAGTGCTCGGATTACGGAGTACACGCAAGACTATCCAGGTTCAGATTTTCGTTTCGCCAATCGGCATACATCGTTTGAATCAAATTAGTATCTTCAATGTCAAAACCATTTTGCAAAAGACAAATTTCTTTTTTTTGCCTCAAAAAATTATGTAAGTGACAACAGGCCAATACAATAGTGGATACTTTATCCGGATTCAAATTTATTGTTTTTAATAAAATTCTGAATCGTGATGCTAATATACCGAACACATGTTCAACAATTCGCCTCGCACGCGATAGTCGGTAATTAAAGTTATTCTCGTCTCTCTTTAAGGTGTTGTGATTGTACGGCTTCATTATATTTTCCGTTTAAGGAAAGGCGTCATCAGCAACCAAAACAAACGGCATCTACCCACAAGATTCTGATAAAATTTCAGGTTCTGGGATTCCCAGAAATTTGTTTTCAAGTTTTTCATAAAACTTTATTTGCTTAAAAATGCCAGCATCTCCACAATCACAACCTTCAGTGCGGAATACCCAAGAGGAAATTGAAAAACGAAAAAATATTTTAGCAATGCTTTTTGTTTCTTAACTCTCAACATCCCTTTTTGCAGCCCAGGATTTACCCTTAGGCCAACTAGGCCCAGGCCTAGGGCATCACGAAAAAAAGGGCCACAAAAGTAAGTAGAAGCAACTGAATCTTTATTGCTCATACGAGCAAAATGGATAATAGATTTGCAAAAATCTTCAAATTCGGCAAACGGCAACGCTCAATTATTTGCATATATGTATATACCTACATTTCATTTTCAAGCAAACACATAGCACCACATGTATTTGTTTTCTTAAATAACATAATCTGTTTCTACTTTTCATTACTTGCTTGCAGTTTTCGTTGTTTCTCTTTTGGTTGTCTTACTATACAAATACAACACGCATATATTGTATGCGGCTATGCTTCAAGCTTCATACATCATACCATATATACACTAATAAAGGGTAGATTCGGTAGATTTTTTAAAACTGTAATTTCATAGTAGCTGTTTGTTCATTTGAAACCACTGGCTAGTTGCAAGCAACTGTTTCATCCGTTTAAGGGCCCATACCCATAGACAGAGTATATCTAAATAGATATATGTATTATTTTTAGTGTCCGACCGAACCTTCGGCTTCGGCTTCGGCTTCGGTCGGATTCGGCCAAAAAAACAACATTCGGCCAAACCTTCGGCTTCGGTATAAAATAGGCCGAAGTTTTGGCCGAAGCCGAAGATTTTTTTTATTAATATCGAGAATCGTAGTAGGCGCCGAAGAAATTCAATTTTTGAAATTGTTGGACACAGAAGCTTGTGTTTATTAATGTTAAATCATAGTAGGCGTCGAAAATTGCCTGGCACTTTTTGTTGATATAGAAAATCGTAGTAGGCAACGAAAAAAATCAATTTTTGAATAAGATAAAATATTTTTTTCTTATTCGAAATGAGAATTCTTCACTTCATTCAAGCTTCGGCTTCGGCTTAGGCTTCGGCCGAAGCTTTTTATTTAGCCGAACATTCGGCATCGGCTTCGGCTTCGGCAGAAAATCGACCTTCGGTCGGACACTAATTATTTTGTTATTTGCACATTGTCTGAACGTGGTCTAGCATTAAGAGGATCTGAAGAAAAATTTGGTTCATCAAATGATGGCAATTTTATGGGTCTTCTTGAATTAAGAGCAAAGTTTGATGCTTTCTTGTCCACTCATATTTCAAAATTCGGACATCTTGGTTCAGGAGCAACTTCATATTTATCTAAAACTATATATGAAGAATTGATTGAAATAATGACCCAAAGAGTTCGCGAGGAAATCATTAAACAAATAAATATTTCTGGGTATTTTGGCTTGTCTGTAGATTCTACGCCAGATTTGTCTCATGTAGATCAGTTGAGTATTGTTATGCGGTATGTTAAAGATGGCCAGCCTATTGAACGCTTCTTAACGTTTTTGGAGATGCATTCTCATACTGGATCCGGTATTGCTAATCATAATCAAGCATTAAAGTATCTGAGTGAACATAACATATCAATTTTGAAATGCAGAGAGCAAACATAGGACAATGCTCCAAATATGTCCGGTCAGTATAAAGGGATGCAACAGCAAATTCTTCTGAAAAATCCATATGCAGTCTATGTACCTTGTGCATCACACTCGTTAAATCTTGTTGGCCGCTGTGCTGTGGATTGCTGTTCTACCGCAGTTGATTTTTTTTCTGTCGTACAATCGCTTTACAATTTTTTTTCTGCATCAACTAGTAGATGGCAAACGTTAAAATCTATGCTCTTCAAAATGATAATGTGATAAAATCACTCTCAGATACACGGTGGGAAGCTCCACCGTAGTGCAGCTACTTTTGCCATCATTAAATCATATAATAAATTATAAGATACTTTAAACGACTTTTCTGAAGATAATACATTAAAAGGAGATGCTAGGAGGGAAGCTGGTGATCTACTAAACAAAATTAATAATCTAGAATTCGCCTTAATGCTTGTGATTTGGAACGATGTTTTACAAAGTTTTCAAAAAGTTAGTAAGGTTTTGCAAAGCGAAGACGTAACAATACTGACATGCCCGAATTTGTATAGATAATTGTCCGATCAACTGGAGAAAATGCGTGATAATTTCGACACTATTGAAATGCGCTCTAAGGAACTTCTACCTGATGGCAGCTACATGACTACACGAAAACGAATTCGCCAAAAAATGGCTTACGATGGTAATGCTCCCGATGTAGATTTAAGCCCGAAGGATAAGTTTCGAATAAACGCTTTTTATATTATTATCGATAAGTTAAGAATACAAATGGATTCCAGAGGTCAAATATATAAAGAAATTTCTGATTTTCTTTGCACAAGCAATGAAAAAATCAACGTTTTAGCCTGTGCCCAGCGTTTGGTGTCAAATTATCCGGAAGATTTAAATTCAGAACTTGCTGACGAGTTAATACAATTCCATCATTATGTGATGCATACAAATGGCAATAATTTTAAATTTTTTAATCAAGCTAATTTATATAAGATTATGTGGAAAGATAAAATAACATCAGCGTTTCCGAACGTAGACACGGCATCATGTGACAAATTGTTCTGCGGAAAGATAATTTAGTCAATTAAAACGCTTAAAGAGTCCTTGTCGAAAAATGATAACTCAGGAAAGACTTGGTGCACTATATATGCTCTGTATTGAGAGTGATTTGCTTCATGAAATAGATTTCGATGAACTTATAAAAGACTTCGCTGCTAAAAAAACGAGAAAACAATATTTCAAAAAATAAGTAAAAATCTGTAAAAAAAAGTCGTATACATATGTACATATTCTTGTAACTACCATTATAAATAAAATTAATATTAGTTTTATAGAATTCGTTGTAATTTGTTTTCTTAAGTAGGTATTTAATTTTGTATGAAGTAAACCATACAATATAAGAGAATATATGCAAAGGGGGCACCATTTACTCTTTAGGCCTAGGGCCCAAAAAAGCTAAATCCGGCGCTGCCTTTTTGTTTTCTATTACCATCATCTTGTGTTTAAAGAATTTCCATTTCCATTTGAAATTTGCACCCATTGCAAAACATTCTAAATGGTGGCCACTGATGCACAGAGAAGCCGAATCATTCGTGAAACTATGTTCAAATTGTCTGTAGGTTTCAAGGCCGAACCCGAATGCGTTGCAATGGATTAATTGCCTTATTATGTCCTTTTTTAAATCACGATTTATTTTCTATGATCATTAATTTATTATTAAAAAACAAGAAGTAAATAGAGTGGCGCGACAGTGGAGCCAAGCCCTAAGTGGCTTACTCTCATCAACAATTCTCTGAAAAAGTTGAGAACCACTTTTTCATGACAGATTGATACTCTTGGAAGTTTTGTCAGTTCTCCGCAAGAGGCAGTGCCCGTGAAAGATGATATTAAAACTATGGGCACGAGTAAGACTCGAACCCACGACGTTCTGCTTAGCAGCCAACGCACCTAACCACTAAGCCACGGACACTACTATACTAATTATTATTATCTATATATAAAAATAGGCTAAGGAAAAAACTAAGATCCCTTTATCTCCGGTGGTTATTAACCGATTCTTATAATTTTTTTGTGATAGGTCGGGTTTACCGAGACGGTGTGCACAACACCATTTTTCCTTGAGTTTACCTGTTGTATATACCTTGAATTGACCCATGTGTTTCCCTTACATTTTTCTTCTCTCCTTGTCTCTCTTTCCCTTTACTGTGTATGTATGTGTGTGTGTGTGTATTGTGTATGTGTGTGTAGTGTGTGTGTGTTCGTGAAATAAGCTATTTCTTTCATTCCTTTTTCTATTTTCTTCTCTCTTTCTTCTCTCCCTCTCTTTCTCTCTCTCTCTCTCTCCCTCTATCTATGTCTCTAGCCTCTAGCGTCAGAGATCTGAGTTGTTTTGTCGCTCAAAGCTTTTCATTCCTAATGAGTCATCATCAACCGCATTACAAAATAGAAATGCTTGAAATTGTGACTCATATCGTTGAGGAAAGAGACGCTTTGAGATGCGAAGTCGAAAATCTGAAAACGAAATTGGACCTTAACTAATAGGCAAGCTCTAGAATGTAGTTGAATCTCGACCAATATGGGCGAACCTAGGTTTTATTATTCACGATACGAAGAGACTCGATTTTTGAAAAAAAAAATAGCGTCATCAGAAATATTTGGTATTTAAGAAGATATCTTCTGAAGATTGGGATATCGTAAATCTATAAAAAAAGCAGATATCGGTCGGCAGTTTGTGAGTGTTGAATTTAAGGGCTATTGTGATAGTAACAACATTGATCTGATTACATCACTCCCTTAGTCCTTACTGGCCACAGGCTAATGGTGAAGTTGATAATATGAACAGATCAATACAACATGACACCACATTGTACAACGGGAAAGTCACCTTCAAGGCTACCATTTGGGAGCGTATCGGTATCCCGCTATTTAAAATCCCGTTTTTCAAGAATTCCGAAAAAAGTTTTAAAATATCGTCATTTAAAATACCGTTTTTATTAAATCCCTAGTTTTAAAATCCCGCTTAGTCAAAATCCCCTCCTTTTTAAAATCTCGACTGATCCCGTTAAATCTCACCAAGTTCGTTTTTCTATACACTATACCTACTTATATTAGAGCTTAAAACGGCATTCAAAAGATTTAAAATTAGATTAAAAGAAAATGCTTCCCACGACTTCTTATCACGACTGTACGCGTTTGTTTTCTTGGATTAAATTAAAATTACTTTTAATTACTTTTGGCACTGTATAAAAAATTCTAGCGTTACCACACGCTGCTAACGGATTTCCCGTTATCATTTTGGTATGTTGCAGTAACAAATGGTTGGTTATCCTCATCAGTATTATATACATTATATATGTATCTTGTTATTTAGTATTGTGCAAGTGCGCTGAACAAAGCTGTGCGCTCTATGAGTTCTTCTATTAATGAAGTTAAATCGAACAAAAGTGGCCGAAGGCAACAATTATCACCTAGAAAAACAAAACGGGGAAACTCTTCGTTGGAGCTGTGCACAAAGGAAAAAAATAAATTATGCAACGGAAAGCTTAGCACAATTTTATTAGACGGGAAACACATTTGTAAAATACCACCTTCACACCATTCCTACAACCCTGACTTTTGCGCTTTATGCAAGGCAAATTATAAAATAAAAAAGTGTGCAGAATCGCTCTCCTTCTCCTTGGGATTAGCCTCGCAGGACGCAGTCTCAATAACGAGAGCAGAAGTCGTCTTGCCATCGCCAGTGACAATTTTTCTCTTAACTCAACTTATAATTTCGAAACTTCTTCTTTTTCTTTTTTCTTTTTATTTTCATTTCTCTTTTCAGTTTCAAAAAATTATAAGCACTTCGAAAATCTCAATATGAGTTCAAACAAGGATCACTGTTTATAGCGTAAGAGCCAGTGGGCGGCTACCTATATGTATTTTACCAGACTTAAGTTTTCGCACACAGAGACTCTTTTACCCACCATACATGAAATCGGGGTTCACTAAGCCGAAAGTGGTGGACCCGTGTCAAAATCAGGTGAGACAAGTGTCAAATTTTGGTGAAGTATGAAACCATTTTACCACGTCTGTCGTTTGGAAATTTTGAAAATATATCATTATTATTGGCGGAAAATAATAATGGCAGACGATTATCACGCGGATAACAGTGGGGCAGACAACTTTTAAAGTGTCAAAAATGTCGAATGTTGAAAGTATTTTACCAGGTCTGCCATTTATATATTTTATTCCTCATACTCTTAAGAGCTTATATTTCTCACGGCAGACGTTTTCATGGCGGAAATTGATCAATAGATAATAAAATATTAGATGCTTTCCGGTCGGGTGGGGATATATTTCTTTCGCTGATTGTCATCATTGTATTGAAAACGTCGACATCAAGTTGAAGTCTACGTCAGATTCACACATCCTTCCGCTGGTTTATACTGAGTGCACTTACTTAAGAAAACCAACATTTTGAATAGATTTCGCAGCCGTTTTCTTGTTACAAAAAAAAAAAAATGTTTAACCCATTAAAAAGGAAATTGAACTTTTTTTATGGGTGATGGCAGACAAACAAAAAAGACAACAAGAATTGTTTCTCAAATACAAACCTTTTTTAATACAAGTCGCTCTGGCGTATACTTACTATTTTCGCCTCCTAAAGAATAAAAGTGAAAATTTGAGCCCTGAATGGCATTTAATTCCGCCGAAATTGAGTGCAGCTGGCAATAAAGTAAATCTTTCGAAATTAAAGTTTGTACTACACTGAACTACATAAGTAAGTTGATAACAATGTTGATTTATTACGAGAAATCATAAATATTAAGGTACTCCGCAAACAAAAAATAATTATTCACATTACAATATATATACATTTAGATATACATAGAAGTATAATTTATCATTCTATTTCTTCATCATAGTCACTGTAATCAACTGATTCGTCTTCATCATCCATCGAATTGGGTTCTGTAAAAATAAAACGAATATTGTAAAAAGTAAATTTTAAACTAATCTAAACATGTTTGATAAAGAATGGATTCTTCATTAGCTTACCAGGAACATTGGTGATTAAGTCACAAACGAAATCTGGAAGTTGATCACCCTCGAACCATTTTAAGACAAATGTGTTGTCCTGCTCAATCCAACCGAACTTCAATGGGTCCATCATTGTTGGTTGCTTTTTGTTAGCGTTTTTCCATATTGAGGAGATATAGTGGGCTCTTAAAAATTGTTGATAGAGCTCACTCTTACATGGTGGTATTGAGCTTGCATCGAAATTTTTAATTTTTTTGTTGAATTTTTCATGGACGTCTGAGGCCTTATAGCTGCTGACGAATAGCTGGAATCTTCCATCATCTACGTCATTCGATTTTTTAGCGTTGTAAATCTGGCAAGTGAAACGCTGAATAGTGTTGAATATGTCTTGTAGCTGGTTCCCGTTTAAATTTTCTTCCAAACCAAACGCTCGTTGAAAATCTGTACTTTTTTTTAATAAAGTAAAAGGCTTTTTCTTTCCTTTATTGAAGAAAGCGGGATTAAAATCACATCCAGTGAACGCATGGAACCCGATTAGACTTTTGGATAATAATTCACCAAGTTCTCTATAAATTTTAGTGATGTCAATATACCTCTCATTATTTCCTGTTCCATAAAGCATCCAAATATTTGATTGAGAGTTTTTTAGTCGTGCCATATTACCTAACATTATTATTAAAATATCGGTATCAGAGGCTCTGATTACAATATTGGACTGCTCTGTGATACTACAAGCAAGATAGATTATTTTTGTGTCCGCCTCTTCATGCGAAAAACAACATAAATCTTCAACAAGAAGTGATTTTATTTCATCATCAACGACTTCGTAGGACTGACAGTTTCGGAAATTCAAATAAATCTGCCGATTAGCCAGAAAAGTTTTGATTTCCTCACTAGACCAATGCTTTGAAAAAAAATCAACAAGAGCTTCCTTGAATTTTGTATTTTTTAATTCCTTAGCAAAATCCGACGGTCGCACCTGTTCAGGATTGTGTACTCAACCGAAGATGCTTCATGTCGAAGACATCTTTCCCTATCTTTTATTGATGGATACCAATATTGGTCGAAGATAATATCAATCCTTGGGGCCGAATATTTTGTTGCCATGTGAAGAAATTTCTTTGAAATGCTGCCGAATGTTTTGGGGACTTCTTTCATGGAATGAAGGATGAAAAATCCATCAATTAAGAATACATCTGTCTTATGTGGTGGTTCTTGATCTATAGAAGGTTCTACACATTTTACAAGAACAGATTTGTCTGTTTTGCAGAAACCACCATCAAGATGACATAAAGCCAGAGGTACAGGAGTTATTGGATAGGATAAGATTTTTAAGAGATCAATTTGGTGTTCCATTGAAATTCCTAACAAGCGTCCGAATAAATCCCGCTGTAATTTAATCTCTTTTTGCTTACCTCCAATTGTTACGCACTTCTTCTTAACGAGTTCACTCGAAAAATTTTTAATCGGTGTCTTTTTGATGGCTTTTTCGAATCTTCTGCAATCAGAAGCACATTCTGTTATAAAAGTAGATCGCAGCTCTTCACCAATTTTCCCGATATTTAAAAGAAAATCTTCTACATCAGGTGATGCAGCTTTCCCTGAAGCTATGTTAAATAACTGATCTGGTGATAAGTCAATGCTGAAGGGATTTACGTATTGATTGAATGAATTTATGAAACTGTTTAGTTGTTGACAACTTTTCTGGATGTTATTTGGTTGCAACTCGGCTGAAACATCTTGCTTTTTAGTGATTCCTAACTCTTCCAATACGTGTGTTATTATAGTTGAGCGGATATCGTGACTTCTCGCCCACCGTTGGCGAGCTGAAATAGAATGAGTCAGATGTGAGATACCAGTTAGGGTTCTTGCAGCATCTGCATTGATGGTCTGCTCTAAAGTGAGATCAATAGGCTGCTTTGAGAACGGTTTACTGGTACGCTTGATTCCAAAAAATCCTTTTTGGAACTCTTGTTCTAAACCAGGATGAGTTGTGGAAACTTTCGTTAAATTGTAGTGATATTGAACAGTCCACTTAACATAGTTTTGATGGTTAAATGTGAAAAACAAATTTGTTATTTTTGGTAAAATGTCAAGGTATAAGTTGAAGTCGCCAACACGAATGCTTCTGTTTAGTTGTAAATAATAATAAACAAGTTTTATGTAAATAATATAAAATTGCGCTGTTTTGCCATGATCACCATGCAATGTTTGTTGTTCTTAAATAGCATATTCCTTACAGAGTTCTTTCAAGCTTTCATTGTTAATAAAATATGAAGGTGTCTGACAACTTTGTAATCTTTCCAATTCTTCTTCGATATCTTCAGAAATTGAAATATTTTTAGATATCAGAAAAGATCTAAAATGCATTATTTGTAGTCCTAAAGCCATCATTGGGTGTAATCGCTTACAGCGGTTGAAATGCTTACCCTCAATGAAACTAGAAATAGACCCACTAGCAAGCATTTCACAGTCCTTCATGATAGATGTTAAACCGCAATCATTTATAAATTTTCCGATTGCCTTAAAATATGACATCATCACATGAAAAGCACCCAGGTGTATAAATAGTTTTTTGAAAGTGTCACTTTCAGTAGCTTGGATTTGTAAAGCTATTTTTGCAATAGCTAAATCGTAGGTCACTTGCAGCCCGGCAAAAATCCTCATTCAAACCCTCCAAGTGGGTGCCAGGCGGGCAATGATCACTACAGAGTCCTGTGCGTTTTTGGCAGGATGGTGATTAGCTAAGGTTGAGTTGGGTCGCTGAATTGTTGTAACTCCTCAATAGTGCAACGTTCGGAAACCTAATTCAATCATAGTTTAGAGGTTCCTAATTTCAGTGGTGGTGTGAGCGTACTTTGTACGAAAACCGTGCCGAAGAATGAAAGGCTGGGGGATAAACCAGTCATTAACGAGCTCTTTCGGATGCTGTGGCAAGGTCCGTCATATTTCTTGCCTTGCCCCGGTAAGCGGCTCTGCCGGGGCTGACCGTCTTTCCGCCTCACTCGTGGGAACAAAAATGAAACCAAACAAACAATCAAACAGAAAAAAAATACAAAACATAAATAGAGCCAGGGCTGACAATGCGGTCACATCTCCTGGAAAGGCTGTCGAGCCAAATCAGAGGTGTGAACGGGTTGTTAACCCTGTGGTTGCCACTAGCAGCGGGAGTCCTTCTCCCTCTACTAGCCGCAACCTCTACTTAAAGGAATTACCCGTCAGTGGAACAGCTGTGACGCTCGGCTGTCCCAAGGGCGGCAATTCCAAACCCCACATCTTCCCCGCCCCTGCTAGGACGTCGCAAGCGACCCCAAGAAGGGACACCCCATCCGGAGAGACAAAATCTGCGACGCGTGGAATTGAATCGAAGGGTGAGGGCGTACCCCGATTGGTATCGGTAGCGACCAATTCTGGTGGTGGACCCACATCTGTGTCACACGGACATAGCTCTGGGCCGGCCAACAAGAAGTCCTGGAAGTCACAGGTCAGTCGAGACCAGCGCAATGCTGAAAGGATTCGGGCCGCAGTCAGTGTCATACCGGCGGCGGAAAGAACCCCTGAGCAAGCGCGGAAACTCGAATGGGCTAGTGGCGTCCTCAGCAGAATTACCAAATCGACCGGCAGCGACTCAACGTCAAAGCGCAATAGGTCTCTCGAGGGCGACAAGCCTGAACCGAAAAGGCAGAAAGTGCTTTCCAGCAGCACAATAGCCTTCAATAAAGATCTGTCTTTCAGCGACGCGCTCAAAGGCAAGATCATAGCCGCGGTCATTGACAGAAGTCATGTAGATGGTAACATCTCTCATGATCAATGGGCAGACGTCAAGGCTCACCTCGGTTTCAGATTTTTATCTGTCATCGAGGAGAATCCGGGGCCTCTCCCAGACACAGCCGATGCAGGATGGTACCAAAATCGTATCAAACTCATCGCCTGTGGTGATCAGAGATCTTTCGATCTGTACAGGACTGCTGTTAATGGCTTGCCAGAAGTCTGGCCGGGTGCCAAGCTCGAAGTTGTTACAAGGGAGAATATCCCTTGCCGACCGAGAGCACGTATAATGGTCCCAGCTCTACACAACTGCCCAGACATGATTATGAAATTAATCAAAACCAGCAATCCAAACCTGCCTACTCACGACTGGAAAGTCCCAAAGGTTGAGAAGGAGACAGTGGGTCGCTATAGATCAGCTCTCTTGGTGATCAATAGGGAATCATTGGCTCCACTGGCCGCGACCGAAGGCGTGATTAGGTATGGTTTCGATGAAATCACTGTCCGAATTTATAAAAAAGATGAAGACTCGCTCAACGCACCCCCCATAGAAGCCCCTTCAGTGGAAGGAAACGCTTCACCACCCCCAGAAATGGAAGTCGATGCAACACCACAAGTGGAACCATCGACCTCAGCACCCCCAAACAAGCCATCCGACGTGGAGGCTCACCCGATAGTCGACAGTATTTCCGACATGGAAACTGAAGACGCCATCTTAGGCAGCACTCTGAGCGAGGAAGACCTACTTCATTCCTCCTCAGACGATGATAACGCCGACAAAACAGTGGTGGAGGTTGATCCGACTAAAAGTAGCAATGCTGCGATTAGTTCAGATTAATCTCCAACACGCCATCATGGCCACAGACAACCTGTTACTCCGACTGCATAGAAACAATGAAGACATCGTCTTGATACAGGAGCCGTGGGTCTCTAACTCCAGCATCAGAGGCCTCAAGACTCCTGGATATAAACTATTGTATGCATCGGAGAAAGGTGAACCAAGGTCATGCATGCTAGTAAAAAATGACTTAAATGTATTTTTACTCCCCAATTACAGCGACAAAGACACCACAACAGCTGTTCTAACAACGGATAAAGCCACCTATTGGCTTATATCCTCGTATCTTGGCCACGACAGCCCTGCTCCGGGAGACACCTTGAGGAAGGCAATTGCGGACGCGCAAACGAGGAAAGTTGGCCTACTAATTGGATCGGACGCTAACGCCCATCACACGGTATGGGGTAGCTCTGATATTAATGAGAGAGGTGAGTCCTTATTTGATTACCTTTTAAGTACTAACCTACTCATAAGTAATATTGGTAATGAACCCACTTTTGTTACCAAGAATAGGAAAGAGGTACTCGATATTACACTAACCTCCGACTTTATCCACAATCTGATTTCAAACTGGCATGTCTCAAAGGAGAATTCCTTCTCTGACCACAGATATATTCAGTTTGAGCTCAATGATGTGGCAAATATATCTACGGGTTTTCGCAATCATCGTAATACTAACTGGGAACGATATAGCATATAGGGAGGTACTAGCACAACTGCTTGATCACAACCTTCTTAAAAGTCCCTCCACTAAAGATGAACTAGACCTTTCTGTGAATCATCTCACCGACGCCTTCAACGAATCAATGAGAGCTGCTTGCCCTAT
The DNA here is from genome assembly GCA_943590905.1 of Sphaerophoria taeniata. Classification (NCBI taxonomy): domain Eukaryota; kingdom Metazoa; phylum Arthropoda; class Insecta; order Diptera; family Syrphidae; genus Sphaerophoria; species Sphaerophoria taeniata. Next base: position 72,072,665 of record OX016541.1, read on the forward strand.
AACCATTCCAAAGGGTAAAAAGAAACCTCATTGGTGGCACAAAGAACTAGAACCATTCAGGAAGAGCTGTCGAAAGCTCTTCAATAGATCTAAGTACACTAGATCTCCTTCTGACTGGGACTCATAGAAACAAGCTCTAAAGCAATATAAGAAAGAATCAAGAAAGAGTAAGAGGTCTTCTTGGAGAAACTTCTGTGGAAAAGTAGAAAATACTTCAGAAGCCTCAAGACTCAGGAAAATTCTCTCAAAAAGTCCAACAATACCCAGTGCTTTAAAGACAGATGCAGGTACGTGGACTACCACAGATGAAGAATCTCTTAATCTGTTATTAGACACCCACTTTCCAGGTAGCTCTAATATACTCAGCGACTTAACATCAGAGTCTCAAGCTTCTACAAGCGATTTAGTGGATCTAATAACGCGGGAAAAATTGCAATGGGCCGTAGATAGCTTTGATCCATATAAATCTCCAGGACCAGACGGAATCATTCCGGCCGAATTACAAAAATGCTCAGATATGATCATTCCACCATTGGAAATCATTCTGACAGGCTGTGTAAGGTTGAAATATATTCCCAAGGCCTGGAGAATGGCAAAAGTAGTCTTCATTCCTAAAGCAGGGAAACCCTCCCACGTTTACCCTAAAGATCTTCGACCAATTAGCCTATCATCCTTCCTTCTTAAAACGTTGGAGAGACTGATTGAAATTTACATTAGACATAGCTTAAAACCATGTCTCATTTCCACAGCTCAACATGCGTACTCTAAGGGAAAATCAGTAGAAACAGCACTTCATACGCTGGTACGTAGTATTGAATATTCCCTCAAATACAAAGAATATAATCTTGTAGCTTTCCTAGATATTGAAGGAGCTTTCAATAACGTCAGTTACCAGGCGATCACAACAGCAATGGACAAGCTGAAATTAGAGAAATCACTCAGTGATCTCATAAGTCACATGCTCAAAAGCAGGACAATAACTTCCAGCATGAGAAGTTTTACTACCGCCAGATCGGTAAATCGAGGTACCCCCCAAGGTGGGGTCCTTTCACCTCATTTATGGAATATGGTAGTAAACGACCTACTAACATCATTGGAAGCTGAGGGTTTCAGGGTGATTGCCTATGCTGACGATGTTGCAATATCTGTATCTGGAAAACATCCCCAAGTTCTCTCGGAACTCCTACAAAATGCCTTAAATAGGCTAACAAAATGGGCTAATCAATGTGGCTTGGACGTCAATCCACATAAAACAGAACTAGTACTCTTTACGAGAAGGTACAAAATTCCTCAGTTTAGCCCACCCAAGATTAAAGGAATACCATTAAGCTTTTCCGACCAAGCTAAATATTTAGGCCTCATTTTAGACAAAAAACTAAATTGGAAGGCAAATATTGATGAAAGAGTAAAAAAGGCTACCGTAGCGCTTTTTACTTGTAAAAAGGCCATAGGATCAAAATGGGGCTTCTCCCCAAAGATAACCCACTGGCTATACACTTCGGTAATCAGACCGATACTCATTTATGGAGTTGTCGTATGGTGGACCGCACTGGACAAGATGGTAAATCTAAATAAGCTCATCAAAGTTCAACGGTCAGCAGGTATGTGCATCACAGGAGCACTTCGCTCAACACCAACCGCAGCCCTGGAAGTGCTTTTAAACCTAACACCTCTCGACATCTTCTCCAAAATGGTGGCAGCCAACACATGTGTGAGGCTTAGAGCCACCTCTCAATGGAACAGTAACAATACTGGTCATACTACTATTCTAGATAATTTCAGATCTATCCCAGATCGCTTAGATTATACCACCCCAAAAATGGTGTTCGGTAAAAGCTTCCATGTCTCTATCCCTTCAAGATCCTCCTGGGAAGAAGAAAGACCCCTGGAAGACAACGCGGCACACTTCTATACAGACGGTTCAAAGACCGACTGCGGAGTTGGAAGTGGTATCTATTCAGAACAACTGAATCTCAGTCTATCATACAGACTTCCCGATCAATGTAGTGTATTCCAGGCAGAAGTAATGGCGATTAAAGAGGCACTATCCTGGCTCAAAGAAAACGTTATATCTTGCAAGGATATACGAATCTTCTCGGACAGCCAAGCCGCTCTCAAATCTCTCGCGTCTGTCTCCATAAACTCTCAAATAGTCCACGATTGTCGATCATCTCTGAATGAGATGACGGAACAGTTTAATATTCACCTCATTTGGGTGCCGGGCCACAGAGACATTCCGGGAAATTGCAAAGCCGACGAGCTCGCCAAAAACGGAACACTTCTGCCCAATGTTAGACAAAAACACAACATAGGAATACCACTCGCTACATGCAAATATCTTCTCAAACAATATGCTCTAGAATCAACCAATGCTAGATGGTCACAGGGTACCACCTGCCTAGCAACCAAGCAAATATGGCCAAGCATAGACTTAAAACGGTCAAAAGGCTTGATATCCCTGAGCAGACAAAATATAAGCTCTACAATTGGAGTAATAACAGGACACTGCCTCATAGGCAGACATGCTCTGAGTCTAGGGGTCTACACAAATGACTTCTGTAGAAGCTGCATGGACGAGGAGGAAGAGGAAACAGTCCAACACTTTCTATGTACATGTCCAGCACTCTCCATTAGAAGGAACAGCTTTCTAGGTAATCACTTCTTCGATAATACCAGTGAACTGGCAACAATCGACACAAAATGTCTCTCTAACTTCATTAGAAGCACGAATTGGTTTGTTTAAGCTCATTACTCTCCCATGAGTATTTTGTGGTATCACAACGGACCCTTGAGGTCTAAGTGAGTCAACAACATCTGGACAGCCACTCAAACCTAACCTAACCTAACCTAGGTCACTTGCATGTACTCTTGGTTTAACTCTTCCAATACTGACAAAGATTGCCTAATAGTAGCCAAAACGACTGCGTTACTAGTTGGTGATTCATTGATCGGAGTCAAATACGAAATTAATTGTCTTGGAGAATCATCTGTCATTATTTTACTGTTGAAACCAGTCCACATAGGAGTATTTGATAATCCAAAAGCATGACTTAGCATCCAAATAATGTCAATTCGATCGTATAGGCTTTTATGCAAAATTGTATTAACCTCTTCCTCACAGTGTGTTTGAATATTACTAGATTTCTTTAGCTTTTTGGATACGGCGGCAACTCACACTCGATTGCTTCAAAACATCGTCTCTTGCGTTTATTATGCGCAGCAACTCCAGCTTCTTCTTCATCATCTTCTTCTTCTTTTTTTTCTTCTACATTGTCTTCTTTGATGTTTTGATATATAATGCCAACCGTGTCATGGAGTGTTTCTTTTCCCTTAACTGTCTCGACAAATCGGTCGTAATTGTCAAATGCCATACCGGTTGAAAGGTTTTCATTCCTATTAAGCGCCTCTGGACATATCCCGGTGCGTTAAACTGATGAAAAAGTTGCTTCTGTCTCAAGCTCTTCGATGGCGCTATAACTGATGCAATGACCATAACGGTTTATAATATCGATCACCTTACGACTGCTGGTAAGACTTTTTAATGCTATGCCTAAGCAGGTGTGTTTCGAAGTCTTTATGTTACCGTTGTGAGTCATGTAAATTAGGTCCTGTGTCAGCGATTTCACATGACGTTGAAAAGAGTCGCAATTCCGGCGTTGACGCTTATAACCTCCAAGAATCGATGAAAAGAAATCAGAAACTATTGGTGGTGATGAACATTCGCCTCTTATTAGTCGTTCACTAGTTAAATAATCAGGTAGTTTTTTTCTGTTTACACTTAGAATCTCCTCTCGCAAAATTGCAGCAGCAGCTTGCAGAGTATCTTGGTCTTGCAAGTGCGCAAATAAGGAGTCATCAATAGTTGAAATGCTTTTAGGAGCAACAACTTTTTTTTTTCTTCGATATCAAAATTTTGATTTTATCATTAAATTTCTTGTATATCTTTTCTTCTAAATAGTGCGTTGTGAATATTAATTTTGCATCACTCAGTTCACTCAATTCATTATACCTATCTAGATACTCTTTATGTAAATAAGATAGAAAATAACAACGTACTCGTTTTATGACATTTTCTTCTATTAAATTACAGATTTCCTTATACACGGTATCATGTATTTCTCGAGAGATGTGCCATGAAGTACGGACAGGACTTTTACATAATGATTTTTGCTGATTTCTGAAATCAAGTCGACAAATATCATGATAATGTATTTTAGAAGAGGACACAGTTCGTATTTTTTTCAAAGTTTCGTTGTTAATTTCTGAATCTGGCTTAAATGTTGATAGAATAGTTTTTTCAAATACATTTTTTTCTGAAGTACGCAATGGTTCATTCTTAGACCGATGTTGTTTTGTTTTTTTATTACAAAAAAAAACAAAAATTCGGGTTAGCTGCCTGTACCGTGGTATCGGAAATGTGAACACTTGATGATTCTGCAAGATTCTCCAATGACTGTTCTATTGTCTCAAGAACGTTCACATCTTCTTCAAAGGAATCATTTATTATTGTTCCATCACCTATAGAGCTATTAAGTGGTGTCGATTGTTGTTGAATCGTTGACGAAGAACTACTAGAGTTATATGAAACATCTGTAGAAACAATTTTTTTTTTTCAGAGCAGTAAACGACTTGTTACAAGAACTGTGATAACCTCGATCGAAAATTTCGCCCGGTAAAATAATATCTTTATTTAAGGTTATAAAATTTCCTTAACTTTAAAATCTTACGACATTTTGCCATTGTTTCTTCGGAAAAGATATTTAATTTCTGTGATTTTACCGTAGTACAAAAAACACATTTCACTTCTTCTTTTTCACTAGACATTATGTTAATTATATAAGAAAAATAATGGAAACAAAATAAAGCGGCACGAATAATATTTTAATATTTTCATACAATTATTGTCAAACACGTCTATATGAACTTTCAGACAAGAACCGTTATGTTGAAATTATAACCTTTGTATATTATGCAACAATTAGTATTATAAAGGTCGGTTTCGGCAAATTTTCATATTTAAAAAAAGACTGCTTCTCTGATAGGACTTAGGATGTAATGAAAAAAGTCTAATTGAAAATTAAGGGCCGAATAAATATATTTTATCGAAGAAAATATTTTCATAGCAACAGAAAATAATTGATTAAAATTTACAGTATAAACAAAGTTGAATTTATACAGTACACAATCTAAATACATAAATGATATAACTAATGCACCTTATATTTCAACAGGATGGCGCCACAATCAATTATTGTCATCTTGATAATACAAACCAAAAATATATAAACAAAGTTAATAACTTTAGGCGAGTACAATAGTTATCCCAAAGAAAAAGAAGACATATAGCTTTGTGAAGCCTATGCATACTTTATATTCTATTGATCAATGTCCACCATGAAAACGTCTGCCGTGAGAAATATAAGCTCTTAAGAGTATGAGGAATAAAATATATAAATGGCAGACCTGGTAAAATACTTTCAACATTCGACATTTTTGACACTTTAAAAGTTGTCTGCCCCACTGTTATCCGCGTGATAATCGTCTGCAATTATTATTTTCCGCCAATAATAATGATATATTTTCAAAATTTCCAAACGACAGACGTGGTAAAATGGTTTCATACTTCACCAAAATTTGACACTTGTCTCACCTGATTTTGACACGGGTCCACCACTTTCGGCTTAGTGAACCCCGATTTCATGTATGGTGGGTAAAAGAGTCTCTGTGTGCGAAAACTTAAGTCTGGTAAAATACATATAGGTAGCCGCCCACTGGCTCTTAGGCTATTAACTTAATTGAAAACTATCGCGCAATTCAAAAATCTCTGCAATTCCTAAATTATTTGAACTGATTGTTAAAGATCTATTATATTTCAATATTAAAGAACCCATTTGTAATGAGCAACATGGATTTATGCCTAGTAAATCAACTTCAACAAATCTTATGCTTTATTTTAAGTATGTTGTTGATTCCATGGAATCCGGTTACCAAGTTGATACAATTTAAACTGATTTTGTGAAGACATTTGATACCAATTTCCCCAAAATTCTTATATCTTAGCTTGAACATTTTGGGATAAGTGTTTTTTTGCGAAATTGGGTGTGTAGCTAAGCTATCTTACAGAAAGGAAACAATGTGTTAAACTTGGTAATTTAATTTCTAGAACTTTCCAAGTTACATCAGGGGTTCCTCAAGGCAGCCATTTTGGACCACTACTATTTAACATTTATGTGAATGAAAGACCTCTACTTTTAAAAACAAGAGTAATTGTTTTATGTATGCTGATGAGTGATGATATTAAATTGTTTTCAGTTATAAAAAATGTAAATGATTATCAGAATCTTCAAAATGATCTAATATTAGTATCAGATTGTTGTGCAAGAAATTTACTTCCAATTAATATAAAAAATGCAATGTTTTCACAGCACATCGTACTATAGTCCATATTGTCAATAAGACCCTCGATCATAAATCTAAAATTCGTGATCTTGGAGTCATCTTTGATCGAAAGTTGTGGCTTTCATTTCATGTTGATAAATAAATAAAATAAGTTATTGAAATATCAACTTAATTTACTGTTCATAATTTCACTTGTTGTTGCCCTACGATAATTTTGTTGAACGATTATTCTGTTGTTTTTTAAGTGAAAAAAGCTTTTGCTATGTAATTGAAAAATATCTCATTCCCGGATAATAAAAGCGTGAAAGTGGCAGCATAGATTTTATTGAAAATATACGCCAACATTTCAACTTGTGTGCGGAAGAAGAACTAATTTTTGGATCACAAATATTGATCCAAGTAAAAAGTTGGATTTCGATTTGTTGTTGTTACACATATAAATCAATGATCTGATCTGTATCATTGTGATAATAAAACACAGCTATTAATAAATTGTTCAACCAGTTCGGTAACCAATTTTAACAGGTTATGGGCCCAGCACCCAAACATTAAAACTTTTTAATAAATAGCTAGTACCGAATTGCAGACTTATTGATTTCTTTTTTTGTACAGATTTTTGAAATCAAGATTTGAAAATTTGAAAAATTAATGACGAAATCGAAAAATACAATATCCCTCTTTTCAATGGAGAAGACTTTGATAATTGGAAGTTCCGTCTTGAAATTTTGCTGGATGAACTTAATCTTTTGAATTATATTAAAGAACTATATCATGTGAAAGTCAGGTTTGAGAGAAATGATACAGCTGAAATAAACGCTCAAAAGAAAAAATAACTACTTCAACATAGGAAAAACGATAGAAAATATAAATCGCAAATAATTCAAAAAATTGCTGATAGCCATTTCAAATATGCAAAGGAAAAAGAGTCTGCATTTGATATATGGACCACTCTTTGCAACACTTTCCAATGCAAAGGAATTGCAAGTCAATCAGTGAATCGAAAAGCACTCTTAACCATGAAATTTGATCCTAAGAAAAATAATATCTCTACCCATTTTTTAAATGTTGACAAACTTATGCGAGATCTTAGATCGACTGGAGCAAAGCTTGAAGAGTTAGACATTGTGTTCCATTTACTTCTGACAATGCCTACAGAATATAATCAAGTTGTTACTGCAATTGAAACACTTTCAGCTGAAAATCTTACAATTTCATTCGTAAGAAATCGGTTACAAGATGAAGAAAAAAAAGCACATAGATCAAAGAAAATTGACCGAAGAAGATTCTGCACCATCAACTGCTTTTGTTTCTAACTCATTCAAAATAACAAATGAAATCTCTAATCGTTTCCCATTTAATTTTAACTACTGTGAAAAATTGGCCATAAATTTTGCAGTATGCAGAAAAAGAGCATTTGATCTGAAGTTCAAAAATCAACACTGTGCAAATACAGCAGTTGAAGATGAGCAACAAAATTCGATAGCTGTAGCAAAAAGAAGTCCAACGGAATTGAATCATAAACGTTTCAGAAAACAATCGTATTTCTTAGCATAAAGGAAAATTTATATGAAAAATGGCATAAGAGACTTGGCCATCTTAATATTGAAGATGTTAAGAAACTTGAAAAATATTTTGATGACATCATAATAAGTTCTGGTTTGCCAAAAGAACCATCATGCGAAATATGTATTCAAGGCAAACAAGTAACCTTGCCACACAATCAAAGAAGCGAAAAAACTTCACGACCATTACAACTTGTGCAACATTATTGGACCTATCAATCCCACTTCTTATGACTTCAAGAGATATATAGTTACATTCATTGATGACATCACTCATTTAACTGTTAGCTATCCTTTACAATCAAAATCAGAAATTTTTAAATTTTTTTAAAATTTATGAAGCCATGGCAACTGCACACTTCAATTGAATCACCAGTTGGAAGAAGGGAACAAAAAAATCAGACCTAATTTTTGGTAAACAGCAAAACACTGTATTACTTCTTTATTTGACGGTTCTCAGATTTTTGACATATGAATAAAATATTGCTCTCAATGTTTTGAGTCGGATGATTTATTTTTTTTTCTTCTATCCCTTTCTGGTAGCTAGAAATATCGTTAGAAAAAGCTCGATTTTTTTCCCTTCATTTTTTTATTCCCTTCTTCCAACTGGTGGTTCAATTTAAAGTTAAGTCGTTTCAGATGTGATAATGGTAGAGATAGAGAATATATCTCAAAAGAAATAAGAGAACATTTCGAAGAAAAGGGCATACAAATTGAATTCTCTATCAGATATACACCACAACAGAACGGAGTGGCCGTTGCTAATTGTTTTTTCATTCAAGAAAAGTTGCGGTCTAATTATCTTAAGCTCCTAGCAGGTAGAACCCTTCGCCGGCGGGTGGCCGCGGCCCCCAGGCATAATAAGTAAAAAATACAGATCAGTTTTCAGAAGTTATCATTTAACAAAATGATTAATTCAGGGAAAATCCCATACTTTTGTACTATATTGAGGCCTCTTAAAACTCCAATTACAAAACAAATAGCAAGAAAAAAGTTACACCACTAATAATAAACGAAAATCAAACCTGAGTTATTTTTAATCAGTGACTTAAGTGCAAAATCTTATCAATAAAACAAAAATTGAGTTAATTGACGTTCCTTAACTTGTCAATTAACTAATACACCAAACTAGGAGGATTAACGAGTTAATTGAAGTTCTAATTGTGAATAATTTTAAGAATGATTATTTATTTGTATTTAAAACCGTAAAGCATGTATACCTTATCGTTCGGTGTCCAATTTTCAGTCCTCTTTCTTTTATTTGAAGTTATCATTTTGAAATTTCTTAAGAAAGAAAACTCCAGTGGGAAAGACAATTGATAGACAAATAACAGACACAGATTATCATTAAAGAAACATATAAGTTTATTTTCATTTCAGCTATGCACATGCTTAAATGCAATTCAATGAGACAGTGTGTGTGTAAAAGTTGAGTTGGAGAATTTATAATCTATGGTCACTACAGGGTTCTTGTTAATTGTAGTAGATTTTGGTAATAATTTTTATCTAAACGTCAATTAGCTATCGCAGGGTGCTTATTTTTTTATTATTAGGAAATGTTAATTCATGCATTATCTTTTAATCAATGTTTTTGTTAATTGGTGAATTAGAAGACATATCTGCAGTTTTTATTAATAGGGCTGTTAATGTTTGAAAAATTAATTAAACTAAAAGTGCAGATAGGTAATAAAACAAAAATTTTCTTAGTTTTTTTTGTTTTTTTTTTTTTTTTTTTTATTTCTCAAAAACGAAAAGACATTTTTGCGTCCGGTTTTCTGTTTTTTGTACTTAATTACATAAAATTTTGAAAGAAATTAGTTCAAAAATGTTCGTTAAAACAATTTAATTTATAAAAATTTTTTTAAAAAAGTTCTTGGCTTTCCAGAAAGGCATAGCACGGTGTTTTAAACGAAGCCATTGATTTTTAATACTTTTTTTTTTTACAAAATAAGTAATTTTTTCAAAAACTTTCCCCTCCCGCCTAAATGGAGGGGGGGGGATAGACCCCCTCCTATACGATTTTTTTCATGTCTCAACTGTATATTTTCTGAAAGCTTTAATTGTTTTGTTGGCGAGACGGTCGTTTGGTTCGGTTGGTTTGAAAATAAGCCAGGTATCGCTATAATCCTTACGGAGCTAAAGAAAAAGTCGCTTTTGCTCATGGATTAAACAAAACACGTGTCTTTTGGTATGATCGATTATGTCTGAAAGTATGAGTCAGTTCGGTTGAGACGGAGATAAGTTACGGTTCTTTTTGTGGTTTTTTCGTGAAATCGCTATCGTTCAGGTGCAATGTAATTTCTGTTTTTACCAGTGAATTTCTGAATATTGTTTTTTTTTTCTTTTTGATATTAACACAGTGGATATTGAAAATCATTTTTTGTGAGAGAAATCAATCGAAAAGAAAACAAATTTGTCCGAAAATTCGAGAGGGTACGGTAGGACCCGAATGGGGCAAAACCGCATATGGACGGTCTTGCCTCTATGCGGTCTTGCCCCAATGTTTTCAGTAGCTTACGAGTTAGTTTTTGTTCTATTTTATTAATTTTTTCAATGTTTTTTAGTTAAAAATGGTACGAAATTACATTCGTAAAACGACGCGGTAGTCTTGGCAAGAATCACACATGAAATGTGCATTTGAAGCAGTTCTTAAAAATGAGATGGGGTTTAAAAAAGCTTGTCTTACCTTTAATGTCCCTAAGAGCACCCTTAGGGACAGATATAAAAAAGTAATCGACAAAACTAACACTCTTGAAAACGTGTATGAGGACTGGGGGCAGATTCTGTAAGGCGAAAGCGAACGAACGTTTTCGTTTGTGCGAAAGATTTGCTTCATATAACTTGAAAAACGAAAACTTTTTTCGTCTGTGCGAAAAAAAATAAACGAAAGCAAATTGTTTGTCGTTTTTTTCGTTTTTGCGAATGATTTGCTTCATATAACTTGAAAAACGAAAACTTTTTTCGTGCGTGCGAAAAAAATAAACGAAAGCAAAATGTTTGTCGTTTTTCTTGTTTTGTGTTGTTTGCTATCCAAATTTTAATAAAAAACATCACCATTAACTTTTTTTTAAATGTTGCAAGAATATTTGACGTTGTTTTTGAGTGATAGCGACAATGGTTCTGAAACTCTCAACTTAAGAAACTTGAGAAGGAATCTTAGGGACCATTCCAATCCGTTTACATTGCCGGAAAAAAGTGTGAGTTACAAATGTTTTCGAATGGAAAATAGAAAGTGCTTGATGAAAAACTCGGAAGAATCATTGGTTTTCAAAGGAAAAATTGCATTTTATTGCAGGTGCATTGGTTTTCAAATGGAAAACTCGAAAATTTTAAAATGGGTTTTCGAATGGAAAACAGAATGTTTTTGATGAAAAACTCGGAAAACTCATTGGTTATAAGGGAAAATTGTTATTCTGCAGGGTTGCGAGACGAAGTTCGCGGGGTCAGCTAGCGTCATGCTAAAGCTAGGCAATAAAATATCAATGCTCAAAATTCTATTTATGTCCTCAGCTGTAATCTGAGGTAATTATTCAGCAATATCCGGTGCTTTGACAAACATTGCTTGTGGCAGGAATCTTAAAAAGGAGGACACCTTCCGAAATTTGCATATCACCGAAGCAGCTTAATTCTTTGGTCGGTCCTAATTGTTCATCTTTTTTGCATCAGTCGATTAGATTTTCCTATAAACTTCTTTGTTGCTTGATTGGAAAATTTCTTTTATTATTTCTATTCATATATCTGGCCATTGGAAGCGAAGTTCCTTGCACACACGGCCACATTTAATTAAAAAAAAAAATTAACAGTCACACAATCTGCCACAATAATAGTGATGAGACTTCTCAATTTCTTTTTGTTTATTTAAATTTTACTTCTATCGAAATTTTTCATTTGTTGTTTCCTCATTGTTAAATGTGTTTTTCACTTAATAACGGGCAAAATTGAACTTGAAAACTTTAAAAAAGAAAATACATATGCTTTCTTCTTTGTTTTGTCTCATTTAATATCCAAAATCATGTATATATTATCGATTTTCTTAAGTTTTAAGTATCGATTAAAATTTCTTTCTCATCTCTCACAATATTTTACAACTGTCAACATCCTAAAAGTAGGCAACAAAATTTTTCTGATTTGAAGCAAAAACGAATACAAAACCAAAAACGAAATGCGATACAGAATTCAAATTATCGTTTTCGCACAATTTCTTTCGTTTTTGAAAAACGAACGTTCGCTTTCGCTTCTTTTATTACAGAATCTGGCCCCTGATTTTAGATAAAAGTAATTTCACTTCTTTAAACAAAACTAAATTGACAAGTTGAAATAAAATTTATTGTCAACAGTGTCAACAATGTTTCAATATAAGTAGTTCCAGATAGCAATTAATTGGAAATTTTTGTTTTTCAATTTTGGCTGCAATGAAACTAGGCAGAAAATTTAGAAATGGTGACATCACACAGCGCTGTTCTGCATGCAGAATTTGCAAGAGCCTGTATATTTTTAATTTTGCTGCGCAGCAATTCTGCACATCTGTTTTGCCCTTAACAAAGTGAAGATTTTACGACCGCATTGGAAATATCATATTTTGTTGACAGATTTATGTGATCGTTACAGAAAATCTTTTTCCAAGTAACATTAATCAAACTTTGTGAAGTTTTTGCTTTATCTGCAGGGTGCTTGCTAAAATTCAGCGTCGGATTAAGTAAAACTCACAAGTACTTGTATTCTTTTGATACTTCTAAACGACTTCCATTAAGTGTCCAGGTGTTCCTATCATCACACCGAGTGGAAAGCGAGAAAACCATTACTTTTGTTTTGTCAGTGTTGATGACTAAACCCCACTTGTCACAATATTCCGTAAGACGATTTACCATCAATTGTAGGGTTTCTGCTGATTAAAATAAAGAAAATCATCGACATAGAGTAATACGTTTATTACGATCAGAACAAAAACATAAAATGTAAAAAAAGAACCAAGTTCTGCTATGTGCGAACAACACTGTGTAAAAAGTTAGCCACCAAAAGTAATGTGATCTAAAAGAACGCCAAGTTCTTACATAAAAAAGTGATATATTGAATATTTTAAATCATAGTAGATAATACAACAATATTAAAAGAAAATACAAAATAGTTTGGATGAAAATTTACAAGTTCACTGTTCAAGTTTTAAAATGTTATTAATCACGCTTCAAACGAAATGCGATACAGAATTCAAATTATCGTTTTCGCACAATTTCTTTCGTTTTTGAAAAACGAACGTTCGCTTTCGCTTCTTTTATTACAGAATCTGGCCCCTGGATGTTTGAACCAGCAGAAACCACCAACCATCCTCTTTCTGAAGAACAATCTTCCATAGAAGTAGCTGAAGAGCTTATCACAAATTCTCTATCACAAGAATTTTGTGAAGCATCCCTTAGAAGGGCACGTTCAATTGAACCGCCTGCAACGACAATAATTTCCACTCAAGAAAACTATGTTAACACTGACTTCATCGATGCCTTAGCTGCTCTAGACAACACTCCATGAACATCAGTATCAACAGCTACAGCCTCCATTTTATCTTCTCCAAAAGAGATTGTCAAGGTACCTTTTGGGAAGAGAGTTTCTTCGCAGAGAAAGTCAAGGAGGGGAATAACGGCAATATTGACAAGTTCACCATATAAATCTGAGTTGGAAGCTCTAGTTGCTGCTACCAAAGATAAAAAAGGAAGTCACCATAAAAACCGCCAAAAAAATAAGCGTAGGGCAAAAACGACTGTTGCCGAAAGTGAGGATGAGGATACTAGTGTTGCAGATTGCACTTGCATCTTCTGTTTGGAACTTTATTCCAAATCAAACCCAACTGATGGTGGGATAAAATGCAGCATTTTTTCTGGGTGGGCTCACGAAGCTTGTGCAAACAGTAATTTACATTTAAAGGAAAAAAACGGTCTTGTCCCTAACAAAATTTGGTAGGGCGATCTTGCCCCCATATAATCAGAGTTCCTAGATGAAATGTAAGACTATGTGAATAAAGACTATGTTTATTAAAAGATGTTTTATAATGGTTTTTGGGACAGTCAACCACTAAATGTGCGGTCTTGCCCCCACTTCTCCCTATATTTTATAAATAGAAGCCCGACGTTCGGCACTTGAGAACAAAATTCCAGCTGAGCTATGGTATGGAGAAAAGGTAAAATATAACAAACTCAGGATTTTCGGTTGTGTTGCATACTTAAAAGTTCCTAAACTACTACTGAATTCTAAATAACTGCATGCTTCCAAACTTTTACTCCACGAAAAAAAGACATCTGGCCGTTTCCATAGTTTCCCTTGCTATTGCAATGCACTATTAAGGGATCAGGCAGGACATACATATACATATGTACATATGTACGTCTAAAAAAGAATAAGACTTAAATTTGAGTGTTCCTCGTGAACCATGAGTTTCTACTTACCAATACAACTAAAACTGAAATTATAAACAATTTCATTACGGATTTTGTTCTTGAAGATTGAAATAATGACTTTTCTATGTATGTATGAAGTTTAGATTCAGGAATATTTAAAACTTGACAAAATTTTCAATCTAATCGATAATATTTTGTTGGAGTGAAAAAATTATGTTTTTTTTAACATTGGCACCGTTTGTCATTTCATTGCATTTGAAAAATATACATTTTATTTTTTCTAAACCTTCTACCCTAAAACCTCTTGCATTAAGAGTAATTTTTAAGTAAGTAAGTAATTTTATTTACAAATAATTAATTAATACATAAAATTTTACAACAATAATGCATGGCTATTCGCCGTCTGCCCGATTGACAACTTTGTGATTGCATTAAGAGAAAAAATTAGGAAAATAGGTCAACCAGTGTGCCCGGTTAGCGAACGAACACAAAAATTAGGCTGTTCTTTTATATATGTATATAATATAGATATAGATTAATTTATAAGAACATTCGTGGATTTCCATTAGTAATTGGGGCAATCGAATGCAAACATATCAGAAAAAAAAAACAGGGCGGAGATGATGGGTAATACTATGTCAACAAAAAAGGATACGATGGAATAGTATCCTTTTTTGTTGTGCAGGTAAGAAATATTACCTAAATATAATTAATATTTCAGTTTCTTTACTTCATTTTATACGAACATTTAGTCTGGGGTGCAGATTTGAATATAATACTACAATATTGCTCACATAGCCACCCGTCAGGAGGCTAAGAGAATTCACGATTGACGTGCAGCATTCATTGCAGCTCATTTCACATAAAATTTGGGTATGCGACACCGGCAATAGCAAACCCATACAATTAACCGCCGCCAATGATCTTTAACTCTTATCCAGCGCCACCAGTTCCCGAGAACGCACCTCCATCACCACCACCACCACCGGATGACACTATAACTACGAGGGTAGTCAATGCCAATGTATTGTATATTGTATTGTATAAACTTTATTTAATTATTATTCAAAATAAAATTACAAAGTTTACATGTAGCAAGTAATAAATTATACTAATATTAAATAATAGTCAATAAATTAGTGACATTTTATGTTCTTTTTACAAAACAGAGTTAAATGTCACATCATAAAAATTATACTCCTTCAGTGGATAACAAAAATTAAGTGTAAAGTGGGCGAACTTACATATATACATTTGTTAGATTTCAAATTATTATTCATAAATTTAACATTTTTTTTTTTTTTTTTTTTTTTTTTTTTTTTTTTTTTTTTTTTTTTTTTTTTTTTTTTTTTTTTTTTTTTTTTTTTTTTTTTTTTTTTATTATTATTATTATTTACTCCAAGAAAGTACAATTCAATTCAAGACTAGAAAACATAAATCCATTATAATCCATTTAAAAGCCTTTATATTGAATGAAATACACGTATGATGCTGTATCTGCTGTATCTTTAAATAAGTAGTTGCAGACATTATGGATTAGTAATTAAACAATAAATGGCAACAAAACCTTAATTTGCTCGTGATTAAATTCAAAAAGCCAATTCTTCACATTTTTTAAGAAAAAAGGTAACGATCTAATGCATCGTATATCGGCTGGAAGCTTATTAAACAATTTAAATGCGACAACAGAATAAGAGTTCCTGAAATGAGAAGTTCGAAAAGATGGCACACACTGAAATTCATAGATTGGGCTTTGTAAGTAGCCACTTCTTAAAAAGAAAATTTTCAAAACTTTAAAATAGAAAAGATATTTAATAGGCAAGATTTGTAATTTTTTGAACAGTTCAAATGAATGAGCACAGCGGTTACTTTTGCAAATCTTTCTTATAACGTACTTTTGCAAGACAGAAAGAGGCTGAATTTTAGAATAATATGCACTTCCCCAACAACTTAACCCATACTCTAGCTTAGAGTGAAAAATCCCAAAGTACACCATACGTAACGTTTTACTATTTACAAATTTTTCAAGGTGATACATGGCACGAAGAGACGACTGAAGATATTGTTTCAGTTTGGAAATGTGGTAAGACCAGCTCATGTTTTGATCAAGAAAGATACCGAGGTATCTAAATTGATTGACGACATCAATCTTGAAGCAAGATGAATTGCAAACATGGTTAGAATTGAACCAAAGTTTTGAGCTTGCACGGTCGCAAATACAATTGAGGTCGCAATGTCGTTCGCAATAAGGAACATGAAAAATTATATCTAGATCAGGGCATACATGGGAATTCATACTAAAGTACATAAGTTTAGTTTTTTTACTGATAGTTAGTTTATGACATCATTGTTAATATCGCCAATTAAATTTAAAGGGTTTGTTGAGACATAAGCAATACCCAAATCATCAGCAAAAGCTTTCACTTTTCCGGCAAAATTTTGGTAAAAAAGAGAGTTTATGTAAACAAGAAATAAGATAGGCCCAAGTACAGATACTTGAGGAACACCTGTATTAAGAAATTGACTCGCACTTTAATTGTCACCAATTTTCACCTTTTGCAATCTATTCTTTAGGTATGATGTAAACCAACCTAAGACGAAGCCTCGAAATCCCGCACTTGACAATTTGTCTATAAGAACATTGTGGTTCACCATGTCAAAAGCTTTCGTAATATCCACAAAGAGACCGGCGCATGACTTTTTGTCATCTAAGCCTTTGTTGATTAAAGAGCAAAAAGCCATTACCGCATCTTCAGTTGAGAGACCATCCCTAAACCCAAATTAATCAGGACTGAAAAAATTTATTGATTTAAAATAATGCAGCATACGACTCTTTATTGCTTTCTCGAATACCTTAGAGATTGAAGATAGTAAAGATATTGGCCTATAGTTATTTTTGTCCCTTCTACTACCTTTTTTAAACAATGGAATTACATGAGCAATCTTTAATTTGTCTGGAAAGATACCAGATGCAACACTTAAATTGAAGACATAAGATAAAACATCACATAATAATTAGCAGTAACATAACAGATAACACACAGCAAATCCGCTTTAATAAAAACAAAACACGCAACAGCAACAAAATCACAATGCCCAACAGCAAGATAATTTCAGTTCAGCAAAATCAATTCAATCAACAACATTGAAATCAGTTAAATCAACAATCAACAATCGCGTCACAACACAAACCATCAGAATAGAAGTCAACAGAACGAAATATTTTACTTCATATATCTATTGTATCACATAACACAAGCAATAAATTTATTGTAAAAACATAAACATAAACAAAATCACAGCAAATTTGTTAAATTAAAAAAGTGTAAAACTAAACACACTAAATAAAAAGTACCCAAACATTTTTCTTTCATTTAAAAGTTCTGCTTGAGCCTTTAAATTTCGCAGCTCTTGTTCCCGGCACTGCTGCTCTAACCGTAGCACTTTTATTTTTTCGGCGTGCTCCTACACCAATTGTGCTTTGGTCAATTCAAAAATTTGCTTCTGGATTCTGGTATGAATCCTAGAAAGTCAAAACCTTCTATTTGCAACAAGAATATTGTGTTCAGTATGTAACAAAAGCCATAAAGTAAAGATACTGGGGCATATGCATAAAAATCTAGTATTTATTAGTAGTAAATACTTTAAGTAAGTACTAGATCAACAAGTAAAAGCTCAGATTTGAAGTATTTAGTTCATTTGGTATGCATAAAAAAAGTAAATGCTAGCTAGCATTGTGATGTGCTTTTTATTTCTCAGCCGAGGTATCGCTCGACGGTGCCAAGGTCTATTGAAGAAAACACGAAACTTCTGAACCTAATAACAAATTCTTTATTGGAAACCTTAATAACTACAATTGTGATTTAAAAGCAACGATTCTTGTTCAAATTTGTTCAGAATGAGTTTTAACTGATGTCACTTCCGGTATGGTATGGATTCGGTTACGGGTTTCCGGCGTAGTTCGGGGTTAAAGCTTTCCTGTTCCTGTCTCCGTTTGCGTGTCTGGTAATTTTTACTCGACCGGTTTATTTCCGGGGGATCAGCAGGTATGTTTACGGCCCCTGGTGGCACGTTGGCACAGCAGGCAATAGCTCTGGTGGCACGGCAGGCAATAGCTCCGGTGGATCGGCAGGTTTATTTACGGCCCCTGGTGGCACGTTGGCACGGCAGGCGATAGCTCTGGTGGCACAGCAGGTGATAGCTCTGGTGGATCGGCAGGTTTATTTACGGCCCCTGGTGGCACGGCAGAAAATAGCTCTATTTGCAATAAATAGTAAAACACTTTTTTTCAAAACGGTGAAGAGTTAAAGGGCTTAAGAGAGGCTGTGATTGCGCTGCCACGCGCTCTTTGAACAATCATATCTCCGTCAATTTTTGTTCCACAGAAAAAAAAAACCAAATTGTTTGTCAGAAAAATACCTAAATTTTTAATCTTTAACACTTTTATACGTATCTGTCGTCATTTTTGAGATATTATGAAAAAAAGTGGTTTTTTAAAAATTTGAAATGTTGCTTTTTTTTTAATCGTGAGTTTTAAAAAAAATATGTGTCCTGAAGCAGCCAAACTGATACTATCTATCAAACTCTTCATAATAAAGTTAATTCTAGGCGGAATACAACTAACTTTAATTTTGGTGGAAATGGCACTTAAGAAACCCATTGATTTAAAAGAAAAAGACATTAGATGCTCCCCTTATTTGCAATACAGGTCACTTATCTACGTGCAAAAGACTTTTAAAAGTGCTCATCTTAGAGCTTATTTCAAGCACTATAAGACCCTTTTGTATTAGAATGCATAAAATGCATCTGCTCGCCGCTAGATGGCATTGACCACATCGATTAAATTTCAGACAAAGTAAAAAACGGCTTTGATCTTTAATATCTAGCTTAATATTGCACTTAGAATACTTTATAAAAAACCAAATTGTTCCTTGTCTTACCTGCTACAGTTTTGTTCTCAATAAAATTTTCGACAAAACGTATATTTTTGGAGATATTTGCAAAAAAACCGATGAAAAACGTGAAAAAATTTCGAATTTTCAATTGCCAATAACTTGAAAAGTATTGGATTTTTTGAAAAACTTTCCAAATGATTTTTTGCTTAAAATTAGGCCTTCTATCGATATCCGAGGTTATTTAAAAAAAAAATTCACCCCCCAGAAGGGGTGGCAACCACCCCCAGGGTGGTGGTGGAGTTCAAATCATTTTCACTTTTGAAGTTAAGGGTAAGACGAGCCTAATTCCAAAATTTCATGCGAATCGGTTCACAGTAAAAAAATTCGGACCTAAAAAGCTTCAATGACTCCCCTAAATAGCCTCTAGCGTTTTCAGGCACTTTATTTGTTTTCAAAACAATTTTGTCGATTTTGACGGACTGTTTTGGTGCTTCTACAGCATTTGTGTGGCTCAGAGAATTTTTTTGTCTTTCAATAGGTGTGTTTTTTTTTTGGCAAATCTATGCGCAGTGCTGTAGGATTTACCAAAAAAACGCATACGCAGTTGTTAAATTTTTGTATTTAGAAGTTGGTCGCTGCTATCATTTTAAAGACGATTATTGAATTTTTCTCAATTTTATCCGCAGTATGATTCTACTTCTACTTTTATCGGCAGTATCGTGTTGTATTTGTAATACATGTAGTCTACTACTGCGGATACGGATAGCTTTGCCAAAAAAAAAAAAAAACACCCCTAATGTGAAATTTTCCACCGGATATTTTCGAATTACACAAAATGCACTTTTTGGTTTTGCTCCCATGATCTTCGTGCAGCCATTCACATCTCTCTTTACAAACTGATAGAAATTTTTCACTGCGGTTACTGGTCTTTCCTTTTGAAAATTCTATGTTGCTTTTTTTTCAACTGGCTGTCGGTTGGTCGTGCCGCACGTCGTTGGCTGGTCAAATGTAACGCTCTCCATGTCCAACGTACCAGCACTGCTGATGGGCTCCTTCCATAAAAGCCACCTGCATCGAATAAAGTTACAGATTTTTTATTAAATTACCTAGTCAATATTTCACGTATGTAATACTTACTTTTCCATTCTGTTTATCGAAAAAAAAACCAAACAAAATTACTGTACGATGTGCCTTATTGAAATGAACATCAAAAAACAATTTCAATTCAACAAAATCCGTTAAACCGTTTCCGTTACTTTAGTGAAATAAGAGAATAGAAGGACAGGAAAATAGAAGTCACAAAATGTCAAAGAGAAAGCAAATATAACGAAAGAATTGAATGCATTCGAAACAGGAAAAAATTGACTGCGGTCAGTATTTTTGCCTGCTCATAAAAATCTTGAAATGTGATATGTGAATATTTAGATAAATAAATGTAAATGAGTAGTATGAATTCTACGAAATATTGCAAAGATGTACTTGTGTACATTCTAATATGCAATTGTACGGATTTTCGTACAATAGTAAGCTATTTTTCATCTCTGATTCACGTGCAGCATTCATTGCAGCTCATTTCACATAAAATTTGGGTATGCGACACCGGCAATAGCAAACCTATACAATTAACCGCCGCCAATGATCTTTAACTCTTATCCAGCGCCACCAGTTCCCGAGAACGCACCTCCATCACCACCACCACCGGATGACACTATAACTACGAGGGTAGTCAATGCCAATGTATTGTATATTGTATTGTATAAACTTTATTTAATTATTATTCAAAATAAAATTACAAAGTTTACATGTAGCAAGTAATAAATTATACCAATATTAAATAATAGTCAATAAATTAGTGACATTTTATGTTCTTTTTACAAAACAGAGTTAAATGTCACATCATAAAAATTATACTCCTTCAGTGGATAACAAAAATTAAGTGTAAAGTGGGCGAACTTACATATATACATGTTGAGAGAAAGCAAGCGTTTTTGTTTCCCTGTTGTATAGATCCAATCGAAGATACGATCTTGATGGATTACTTAAATATTTTTGGATTTTAAAGACACGGTCTTTACAGCTTAGAGACTTTATTAAGAGTGAGTAGTAATACAAGATTATAGTTTGACAACCGGAAGGGTTATTTTAAGATTTGACAATTGTTGACAGATTAATCGATAAATCAAAACATAGAAATTATAGGAAATACAGGGTGTAACTTCATGGAATGAATTCATTTGTGCAATTTATAAAAAATGTTAAATCATTGAGATAAATATAAATAAATGAGTTTTAAGAACAATGTTTTTAATGCTCAACACTCTCCCGCCCTTGAAGGGACGAAGGCGCTTCAACCGGAAGTCGTCGAATTCTCGTAACAGCTCGTTTCACCTCTCCATTTGATGTTTTTAGGGTCACGACTCTCACAACGTTGTCCTTTCCAGGATGAACTTGGACAACTCTACCAAGTCTCCATTTTAGTGGTGGTAGATTATCGTCTTCAATTATTACCAGATCGTTGACAGCAATTGGATACCCTGACTTAGCCCATTTAGCTCGCACTTGTAAGTTTTGTAGGTATTCTCGAGACCATCTAGACCAAAACTGTTGGAAGTACCACTGTAACTGCTGATAACGCGTTAAGGTGTTGACGTTTGAGTTGTGTAGCTGTGGTTCGACTGCTGCATTCAGAGGTGTTCCGATCAGGAAATGCCCTGGAGTGAGAGCTTGCATATCTTTAGGGTTTTCAGATAAAGGTGTGATTGGCCTAGAATTTAAAATAGACTCAATTTGTATTAAAATAGTATTAAATTCAGAATATGTTAATGAGGAGTTTTGTAAGGTTCGTTTCATATGGAACTTGCAACTTTTAACGGCGGCCTCCCACAAACCCCCGAAGTGAGGAGACCTAGGAGGAATAGTTTTCCATTCTATCCCATCTGCTGCACATGATTTGACAATCTCATCGCGATTTTCAGTCTTCTTAAACAATTCATAGAGCTCATGTAGCTGGTTTCGCGCTCCGATGAAATTTGTAGCATTGTCGCTATAGATCACTGAGCACAGTCCCCGTCTGCCGATGAATCTCTTTAAAGCTGCTAGAAAACTGCATGTAGTAAGATCTTCCACTAACTCTAGATGGACTGCTCTGGTAACGAAGCAAACAAACACTGCGACATAAGATTTTACAGGCGATGTACCTCTACGACGAAAATGGATGCTGAATGGGCCGCAAAAATCAACTCCAACGATGTTAAATGGCCTCGACTGTTGTACGCGTTGACGAGGCAAATCACCCATAATTTGAAAATTACGGGACGGGTTTGCGCGTGTGCATCGGACACATTTGTGAACAACCTTTCGAGTCACCGTCTTACCATGTATGGGCCAAAACTTGTCACGAACAATGTTAAGAAGCCCCTGCGGACCAATATGAAAATTCTTCTCATGCAGATGACGAACTAGAATTGTGGTGAATGTATGGTCCTTTGGCAATAAAATAGGATATTTCGCATCGAAGTTCAGATGAGAATTAGAAATTCTTCCTCCTACACGAAGTATTCCATCAGAGTCCAGAAATGGTGAAAGCGAGTTGATGTGACATTTTGAGGACAATTGATAACCATTAGAAAGTGCTTCAATTTCTCTTTGAAAACTAATGAACTGCACGTATCTCACCAAACCCTTCAAAGATTGTGTGAGTTCTTCAACAGTAAGTGGTCCAGACGCCCTTGTACCTTTCTTGAGACCATTATTTCGGAATCTGAACATATACGCCACTATTCTGAGCAAAGAAGAGTAATTGTTGTGGTATTTTATGTCCGTGATGAAATCAGGTTCCATGCAAACCTTTAAAATGGTTTTAGTTCTTTTGCGTTCAAGCCGAGGGTCTTCAGCATTCAACATTGCGTTTGAAGAAATCCAGTCGCTTTCTTCCAACTTTAAAAAAGAGGGTCCACTGAACCACAGGTCACTTTGAATTAATGCTGATGGATATGATCCTCTCGATATCACATCCGCAGGATTCAATTCCGAAGAGATGTGCCGCCATTGAGAAACTGAAGAGTGTTGATGAATAATGGAAACGCGATTAGCAACGAAAGTCTGCCAGTTGCATGATTCCTCAGAGATCCAATTCAAAACAATTGATGAGTCCGTCCAAAAGGTTATACGGTGTAAAATGGAACCAAAGATCTCCTTTAAGCGTTTCACAAGTTGAACCATCATAACCGCAGCACATAATTCCAGCCGTGGTAGCGTAACCTTGCGTACCGGAGCTACTTTAGATTTGGCACATAGCAAGTTGGTTCTCACTGTACCATCATCATCAACGGAACGTATATAGACACATGTACCATAGGCATCTTCGGAGCTGTCGGAGAAGGCATGGAGGTGATAGTTATCTGGATGACCAAAAAATACCCGTCGACCAATGCGCATATTATTAAGCTCATGTAAATTTTTTCGGAACTTCAACCATGATTGGTAATATTGCTGGGGCAAAGCTTCGTCCCACGCAAGCTTCAGACGCCACAGCTGTTGCATAAAAATCTTGGCAAGCACAATCACAGGGTTTATTAACCCTAACGGATCAAAAAGATGTGCTATATCGGAAAGAACGGTCCTTTTTGTAATGCACTCTGAATTGAGTGGAGTCATCTCATAATGGAAATTATCTTCGACTGGGTTCCAATAGGTACCTAATGTTTTGATAACATCATTACCCCCTATCTTGAAATATTTCTCGCGATCAGTAACTGGAATTTCTCCCAAAATATCAAGAGAATTTGCACACCACTTCTTAAGAACGAAACAACCTTTTCCCAACAACGATATTAATTCAGTCTTCAATGACTTTAATTGATTGAGAGAGTCGCAACCAGTGATCAAATCGTCGACATAAAATTCTGAGCTTATAGCTTTAGCTGCTGCAGGAAATTCTCTCCCTTCGTCGATCGACAGTTGCTTTAATGCACGTGTTGACAAAAATGAAGCACAGGCTGTTCCAAAAGTCACCGTGCACAAACGATAAATGGAAATCTCGTTCTCCTTGTTTCTCCATAAAATATAATGAAATCGTCGATCACACTCATCAAGCTGCACTTGGTGATACATTTTTGTTATATCTGCTGTCATTACAAATTTGTGTCTCCGAAATCTCAGAGCGATGGAGAATAAATCTGGCTGGATAACGGACCCTACCATGAGAATATCATTCAGTGATTTCCCAGAACTCGTTTTTGCCGTGGCATCACACACTACTCTAAGTTTTGTGGATGAGCTTGATGGCTTCATGACACAGTGATGAGGCAGAAAATAATGTGGAGAGGAGAGGTCTACGTTGTTTACCAATTCCATGTGAGAATTCAGTAGCATTTCGTTCATAAAGGCAGAATATTGTTGAAATAGGTCTGGATTTTTGCGGAACCTTCTTTCAAGTGACAGTAGCCTTCTTTTTGCCATATCGTAGGAATTGCCTAATAAGCTCGGGTTCTGTTTGAAGGGAAGCCTCACACTAAATCGACCAGACTCTAAACGCGAGTAATTGCTCAAAAAATGATTTTCACATTCCGTCTCTTCTCTTGATGTAACATCTGTTTGACTGTTGAAGCTTTCAATTTCCCAAAATGCCTTTAACGTGTTGTTAAGTGAATCATCGGATTCGAAGTTGTACGAATTGTCTCGAATAGCAAAACTGCGTTGATTAGAAGAGCTCGGGTTATTTGATTTCGGCAACTGACCTGCTACTATCCAGCCGAATAACGAATTTTGCAATGAAGGTAAGTTTGATCCTAATTTAATTTGTCCTATGCATACGCTGACCATCCGTCCCGGTTTTCCCGGGACTGTCCCGTATTTCAATAGCCCGTCCCGGATTTTTTTTAAGGAAACCCGGGACCTACAAGTGTCCCGGGTTAAGTTATTAGTCCCATATTTGAACATACAAATATTATAAGTATTAGTAACCGTTATAATAAAAGTAACATAAATTGAAGAGCATGAAATTCTTTACCATGTGCGAAAATTTCACAGTTCTAGGTTGAAATCTTTGTGCGATCTGTTGTTGTTGCTGTTTATAAAATAGCGACGACACCGCACAAAAACTTTCATCCTCTATTTTCACCCCCTTCATCGTAAAATTTTTTAAAACTTTGAATGTCGTATTTATTTATGTTTAATCAAAATCCGTTAACATAACTTTCAAACTTCTAGCCTTACCAAGAAATATACAAACTTTGACCTAGTATTTCAACTCCTTGCAACCCTCTCAACCCCTTTTACTGCGTTAAAAAATAAACTTTCTAAGCCTCCAGACTATCTTTTTAAAAATTAAAAATTATAAAAAGTTAAAATATGCCTAACCCCTCACTTTTTTGGTGACAACATTTTATTTTACTACCATAGGTAAATTTTTCATACCGGGGTCTAGTTCTATATATGAATCGATCCTAAAGGAGTAAACTCCAAAAATACATTGTTTTTTCTACGTTTTCAATTTGTTTATTTTTTGTCCCGGGTTTTGCTCCCAGCCATATGGTCACCGTACCTATGCACAATATTGTATAAAATAAGTCTACGCCAAGTAGTAGATCTATACGCTGAGGAATATTGAAATGGGGATCAGATAAATTAATGTTGTTTGGAATGTTCCATTCTTTGATATCAATTTTCTTATCAGGTAGCAGCCCCGTTATTTGAGGAATCACTAGTGCCTCTATTGTAGCTCTAAATCCATTGATACGAGAGCCAATGTTAAGAACAGCCTTGTGTTTAACCGTTGTTACAGCGTTATTTGCACACGTTAAAGTGGTATGAGAAGGAAGACGTTGCGCACCGAGGAATTGCATAAACCTTTCAGAAATTAAATGTGTCTGGGACCCTGAGTCCAGAAGGACCCGACAAGGTACATTTTGTTGCAATTTGTTCATTATATTTATGACCGCTGTGCCTAGAATACTATTTTCTGTAGAGCTGGAGTACATTGAATGTAATGTTGAGACAGGCATTTCGTCGGAAGCAGTGACGTTTTCAGAAGACGTTGGGTGACTACTTGCACTAAGTGGCGCTTGTGGTACAAAACTGGGTGCATTTTCAATAAGATGCAAAAGTGTGTGGTGTTTCTTTCCACAATGACGACAACCATTAGATGGACAATTAGCGCTACCGTGATCCGAAGACTTCAAGCAATTGTAGCATAGATTAAGATTTTTAACTTTGTGTATACGTTCAGGAATTGAAAGATTTAGAAATTTATGACACCGATAAATAAAGTGGCCGTGAGCTGAGCAGTAAATGCAAACAAATTTTGTGGCAATAAATGTTCTTACGTTGTGTTTTAAATTAGGTTTTTGAACTTTCTGATCATGTTTAGATGAAGAATCTTGAGTAAATAATTGATTTGTGACATTACCTTCAAGATGCTGTGCTCTCCTTTTAAGAAAATCCGAAAGTTCCTTGAGGCTTGGTAAGCGATCTGTTGGCGCGTCATCATTCCACTTGCTAAGAGTTGCAGGATCCAACTTAGATGTCATAATAAAAACAACAACATCGTCCCAGTGCTCGACAGGTCTTTTAAGATTGCTCAATCCAGTTAGATGGTTGCTGATTTTGTCCACCAGGTTCCTTAAATCTGTTGCGGTTGCCTTATGAATTTTGGGATGGTTGAAAATGCGTTGAAGGTGCTCCTGCGCAATTATCTTCTTATTTTCGAAGCGTTCCTTTAATCTTGCTAATGCCACGTCGTAGTTTTCGTCTTCTATTTTAAGTCCCTCAATTGGGGCGATCGCCGTTTCGCTAAGCTTCGAGAGAAGGTAGTGAAACTTAGCCTGCTTCGAAAGTTTGGGATTCTCATGCACCAATGATAGAAAACGATTGTACCACACCGTCCACTTAGTCACGTCACCTGAAAATGAAGGAAGTTCAATTACTGGCAATTTGATGGAATCATGTCTATTCGAAGTTGATTGGGATACATCCATTGTGTCATCGTTGCCCACATGTTTGAGGTTCAAGAGAACTTTTAGTGTTGCTATGGTCGAATAATAGACTTCTTCATTCTGGGAACGCTCTGGATTTGTGATTTCCTCGTAATCCGCTTCTTCAATTTTCAATTGTACGACTTTAAAATTGTTAAATGCAGACTCTAGAGCTTCAATTCGGACTTGCAGATCGGGCACAGATGTGGAAGCAGGATTTTCTTTGGCTTGAACAGAAAATAACCTCACTCTTTCAATCTGGTCCATGGCGACAAATCTTCGAGCTTTTAGAGCCTCTAGACCTTTGAGTTTCTTCTGTTGCGCCTTTAAAGCAGCTTCGTCCGTAACCTCGCTTGTTACACCCTTTTTCGAATTGCCTTTGCCGTCTTCAGACATCGTGTAAGGTGTAACAGTGGTAAGATCAAAGTTGTGATGAATTTGTGATAAATCACGTCGGGGTCACCAAAATGTGTTGAGAGAAAGCAAGCGTTTTTGTTTCCCTGTTGTATAGATCCAATCGAAGATACGATCTTGATGGATTACTTAAATATTTTTGGATTTTAAAGACACGGTCTTTACAGCTTAGAGACTTTATTAAGAGTGAGTAGTAATACAAGATTATAGTTTGACAACCGGAAGGGTTATTTTAAGATTTGACAATTGTTGACAGATTAATCGATAAATCAAAACATAGAAATTATAGGAAATACAGGGTGTAACTTCATGGAATGAATTCATTTGTGCAATTTATAAAAAATGTTAAATCATTGAGATAAATATAAATAAATGAGTTTTAAGAACAATGTTTTTAATGCTCAACAATACATTTGTTAGATTTCAAATTATTATTCATAAATTTAACATTTTTTTTTTTTAAATCTATTTTTTAATTTTTTTTTATTATTATTATTATTTACTCCAAGAAAGTACAATTCAATTCAAGACTAGAAAACATAAATCCATTATAATCCATAAAAGCCTTTATATTGAATGAAATACACGTATGATGCTGTATCTTTAAATAAGTAGTTGCAGACATTATGGATTAGTAATTAAACAATAAATGGCAACAAAACCTTAATTTGCTCGTGATTAAATTCAAAAAGCCAATTCTTCACATTTTTTAAGAAAAAAGGTAACGATCTAATGCATCGTATATCGGCTGGAAGCTTATTAAACAATTTAAATGCGACAACAGAATAAGAGTTCCTGAAATGAGAAGTTCGAAAAGATGGCACACACTGAAATTCATAGATTGGGCTTTGTAAGTAGCCACTTCTTAAAAAGAAAATTTTCAAAACTTTAAAATAGAAAAGATATTTAATAGGCAAGATTTGTAATTTTTTGAACAGTTCAAATGAATGAGCACAGCGGTTACTTTTGCAAATCTTTCTTATAACGTACTTTTGCAAGACAGAAAGAGGCTGAATTTTAGAATAATATGCACTTCCCCAACAACTTAACCCATACTCTAGCTTAGAGTGAAAAATCCCAAAGTACACCATACGTAACGTTTTACTATTTACAAATTTTTCAAGCTGATACTTGGCACGAAGAGACGACTGAAGATATTGTTTCAGTTTGGAAATGTGGTAAGACCAGCTCATGTTTTGATCAAGAAAGATACCGAGGTATCTAAATTGATTGACGACATCAATCTTGAAGCAAGATGAATTGCAAACATGGTTAGAATTGAACCAAAGTTTTGAGCTTGCACGGTCGCAAATACAATTGAGGTCGCAATGTCATTCGCAATAAGGAACATGAAAAATTATATCTAGATCAGGGCATACATGGGAATTCATACTAAAGTACATAAGTTTAGTTTTTTTACTGATGGTTAGTTTATGACATCATTGTTAATATCGCCAATTAATTTTAAAGGGTTTGTTGAGACATAAGCAATACCCAAATCATCAGCAAAAGCTTTCACTTTTCCGGCAAAATTTTGGTAAAAAAGAGAGTTTATGTAAACAAGAAATAAGATAGGCCCAAGTACAGATCCTTGAGGAACACCTGTATTAAGAAATTGACTCGCACTTTAATTGTCACCAATTTTCACCTTTTGCAATCTATTCTTTAGGTATGATGTAAACCAACCTAAGACGAAGCCTCGAAATCCCGCACTTGACAATTTGTCTATAAGAACATTGTGGTTCACCATGTCAAAAGCTTTCGTAATATCCACAAAGAGACCGGCGCATGACTTTTTGTCATCTAAGCCTTTGTTGATTAAAGAGCAAAAAGCCATTACCGCATCTTCAGTTGAGAGACCATCCCTAAACCCAAATTAATCAGGACTGAAAAAATTTATTGATTTAAAATAATGCAGCATACGACTCTTTATTGCTTTCTCGAATACCTTAGAGATTGAAGATAGTAAAGATATTGGCCTATAGTTATTTTTGTCCCTTCTACTACCTTTTTTAAACAATGGAATTACATGAGCAATCTTTAATTTGTCTGGAAAGATACCAGATGTAACACTTAAATTGAAGACATAAGATAAAACATCAAATAATAATTAGCAGTAACATAACAGATAACACACAGCAAATCCGCTTTAATAAAAACAAAACAGGCAACAGCAACAAAATCACAATGCCCAACAGCAAGATAATTTCAGTTCAGCAAAATCAATTCAATCAACAACATTGAAATCAGTTAAATCAACAATCAACAATCGCGTCACAACACAAACCATCAGAATAGAAGTCAACAGAACGAAATATTTTACTTCATATATCTATTGTATCACATAACACAAGCAATAAATTTATTGTAAAAACATAAACATAAACAAAATCACAGCAAATTTATTAAATAAAAAAAGTGTAAGACTAAACACACTAAATAAAAAGTACCCAAACATTTTTCTTTCATTTAATAGTTCTGCTTGAGCCTTTAAATTTCGCAGCTCTTGTTCCCGGCACTGCTGCTCTAACCGTAGCACTTTTATTTTTTCGGCGTGCTCCTACACCAATTGTGCTTTGGTCAATTCAAAAATTTGCTTCTGGATTCTGGTATGAATCCTAGAAAGTCAAAACCTTCTATTTGCAACAAGAATATTGTGTTCAGTATGTAACAAAAGCCATAAAGTAAAGATACTGGGGCATATGCATAAAAATCTAGTATTTATTAGTAGTAAATACTTTAAGTAAGTACTAGATCAACAAGTAAAAGCTCAGATTTGAAGTATTTAGTTCATTTGGTATGCATAAAAAAAGTAAATGCTAGCTAGCATTGTGATGTGCTTTTTATTTCTCAGCCGAGGTATCGCTCGACGGTGCCAAGGTCTATTGAAGAAAACACGAAACTTCTGAACCTAATAACAAATTCTTTATTGGAAACCTTAATAACTACAATTGTGATTTAAAAGCAACGATTCTTGTTCAAATTTGGTCAGAATGAGTTTTAACTGATGTCACTTCCGGTATGGTATGGATTCGGTTACGGGTTTCCGGCGTAGTTCGGGGTTAAAGCTTCCGCTTGACGGATGTCCGGTTCCGGTCTTGAATGGCGATAGGGCTGTCACTACTGGATTTCCTGTTCCTGTCTCCGTTTGCCTGTCTGGTAATTTTTACTCGACCGGTTTATTTCCGGGGGATCAGCAGGTATGTTTACGGCCCCTGGTGGCACGTTGGCACAGCAGGCAATAGCTCTGGTGGCACGGCAGGCAATAGCTCTGGTGGATCGGCAGGTTTATTTACGGCCCCTGGTGGCACGTTGGCACGGCAGGCGATAGCTCTGGTGGCACAGCAGGTGATAGCTCTGGTGGATCGGCAGGTTTATTTACGGCCCCTGGTGGCACGGCAGAAAATAGCTCTATTTGCAATATATAGTAAAACACTTTTTTTCAAAACGGTGAAGAGTTAAAGGGCTTAAGAGAGGCTGTGATTGCGCTGCCACGCGCTCTTTGAACAATCATATCTCCGTCAATTTTTGTTCCACAGAAAAAAAAAATAAACCAAATTGTTTGTCAGAAAAATACCTAAATTTTTAATCTTTAACACTTTTATACGTATCTGTCGTCATTTTTGAGATATTATGAAAAAAAAGTGGTTTTTTAAAAATTTGAAATTTTGCTTTTTTTTTTAATCGTGAGTTTTAAAAAAAATATGTGTCCTGAAGCAGCCAAACTGATACTATCTATCAAACTCTTCATAATAAAGTTAATTCTAGGCGGAATACAATTAACTTTAATTTTGGTGGAAATGGCACTTAAGAAACCCATTGATTTAAAAGAAAAAGACATTAGATGCTCCCCTTATTTGCAATACAGGTCACTTATCTACGTGTAAAAGACTTTTAAAAGTGCTCATCTTAGAGCTTATTTCAAGCACTATAAGACCCTTTTGTATTAGAATGCATAAAATGCATCTGCTCGCCGCTAGATGGCATTGACCACATCGATTAAATTTCAGACAAAGTAAAAAACGGCTTTGATCTTTAATATCTAGCTTAATATTGCACTTAGAATACTTTATAAAAAACCAAATTGTTCCTTGTCTTACCTGCTACAGTTTTGTTCTCAATAAAATTTTCGACAAAACGTATATTTTTGGAGATATTTGCAAAAAAACCGATGAAAAACGTGAAAAAATTTCGAATTTTCAATTGCCAATAACTTGAAAAGTATTGGATTTTTTGAAAAACTTTCCAGATGATTTTTTGCTTAAAATTCGGCCTTCTATCGATATCCTAGGTTATTTAAAAAAAAAAATTCACCCCCCAGAAGGGGTGGCAACCACCCCCAGGGTGGTGGTGGAGTTCAAATCATTTTCACTTTTGAAGTTAAGGGTAAGACGAGCCTAATTCCAAAATTTCATGCGAATCGGTTCACAGTAAAAAAATTCGGACCTAAAAAGCTTCAATGACTCCCCTAAATAGCCTCTAGCGTTTTCAGGCACTTTATTTGTTTTCAAAACAATTTTGTCGATTTTGACGGACTGTTTTGGTGCTTTTACAGCATTTGTGTGGCTCAGAGAATTTTTTTGTCTTTCAATAGGTGTGTTTTTTTTTTGGCAAATCTATGCGCAGTGCTGTAGGATTTACCAAAAAAACGCATACGCAGTTGATAAATTTTTGTATTTAGAAGTTGGTCGCTGCTATCATTTTAAAGACGATCATTGAATTTTTCTTAATTTTATCCGCAGTATGATTCTACTTCTACTTTTTTTTTCGAAATTCATTTTTTTATTCATTGAAACTTAACTCTACTTACATGCTAGACAAAAATGTGAAACTAGCCTAATTAATTCTACTTATATATAACTTACTGGCCCTAATCGGGCGCTCTAAGTAATTCATGGATCTTAAAATTAATGCCTTTCGGCCTACGAACTATGTTTGTTTTCGTGTTTTTCAATATATATATTTTCTTTTTTATTAGAAATTTTTTAAAAACTAATGCCATTGTCTTTTTTTGTGTTTTTACTTACATACTAAAGTCCTTAAAATAAAATAAAACTTAAAATTACCTATTCTACCTACAAACTACTTAAAACTAGAACAACCACAGCGGCAAAAACTATGTCCTTCTATTTCCAACGAGGATTTTTATAACTGTCTGTTTATGTGCTTGCATTTTGTATTTTTGTATTTTTCTTTTCTTTGGTTTGTTTGTTTTTTTTAAAGATATTATAGTGCCACCGTACCTATTCTACTTAAACCTAAAACCTAAGACTAAAACAAGTATGTAAGCCGGCCAAGGCAAAAATACCCCACCCTGGACTACCCATTATCAGATGCAGTTTGAAGCCACCAAAACTGGTTCTCCTGCTTCACCCTATCAATGCGGTCCTTTTCGGACACAGCCCTACTGAACCGAAGCAGCTCTGCTCCATCACGAGCGAGGATGCCTCGTTCATACAGGAGCCGCCGGTCTACGGTTTTTCGCCTGACGTGGTAGATAAGCGGTACTGCCAATCTATCCTGTATCATGCCGCACTGGTCTAGATAGAGGAATGCCTCTGGTGGGATGAAGCCGCTCAAGCGTGCATTGTCGAAGTAGTTGTCGTTCGGATAGAACGGCCCAAAAATCAATGTGGCCCCGAACAAGTTTTATCACGAAATTATCAATTCTATTGATTCGAGCCCCGTTGTATAGAACCTCGTTTGAATAATAATGCAGATAAGAAGATTCCGGTGTCCGATACCAACCGAGACAGCGCCGAAGACACTGCCTCTCGAACACCCGAAACTTCTCCATTTGGGAAGGGGCAATGTTGAACCACACTGGACAACCATAAACAATCATTGGCCGTATGAGGGCCATGTAGCAAATTACCTTCACTCTGGGGTCAAGCCGACTGCTGTAAAACAGCCGTTTCGTCAGAGCGAAGGCTCCTCTGGCCTTAGTCAGAGCAGCATCTATATGTCTGTCGAAATACAGATACTGGTCCAACCAGATACCGAGGTACTTCACTACACTTTTGCTCGTCAATGCCTGTCCGTGAGGATCAACAATGACCATCTTGCGCCAATTCTTACACGTATCTCGCGAGGCTTTAGCCAACGGAGTCCGGAACAAAATTGTCTCCGACTTTTGGACATTTATTTTCAGTTTCCAATCGTCGCAGTATCGCTGAATCTTCTCGAAGTCACGCTGCAAGAGAATTCTAGTAACTTCAACCTTTCGAGCCGTTCTGTACGCAATCAGGTCGTCGGTATACGCAATTGCGTTAGTTAAGCTTCGCTGGTATAAATGCTGAAGAGGATCGGCGAGTTCACCGCTCCCTGTTGAAGACCGTTTTTAATTTCAAAGGTGGTGGTAGAAGTTACATTGCCACTTTTGACAACAAACTTTCTACCGTTGAGCATATCATGAAGCATATACAACAATGGTTTACTGATGCCTAGTCTGGTGAGTTTTAGGTACAAACCTTCTAACCATACGGTGTCGAAGGCCTTCTCTAAATCAACCAGAACAGCACCCGTGCATTGTTTCTTGGACTTGTTCCATTGGATATCAGAAACGAGCTTAGACGCGGCATGAATGGTGTCATGTCCCGCCTTGAACCCGAACTGGTTATCCGGAATTATACTGTTGTCAGAGCCCTATTGATTACCTTTTCGAATACCTTGCTGATGCTTGGAAGAAGACTTATTGACCGGAGATTTGAAGGATTGGAGTTGTCCTTTCCCTTTTTCGGGAGAGGATGGACCACAGCCGTCTTCCAACGCACTGGATAATATGCATTATTCAGCGCGTTATTGAACAGTGTGGTATAAATGTCGATGGCTTCAATCGGTAAGTGTCTTAGTACAATGTTGGATATACCGTCGACACCTGCTGACTTCTTATTCTTTATTGAATCGAAGATGAGCTGGAGTTCTACCTTCGTGATGAGCAAGGGACTTGGGCCCGTTCGCTCGGCGATTATAGCGTTTGTTAAGAAATCGTCATCAAACCGGGTAAAACCACGGTTCTCGGATCGCCAATGCGAAATATCATTCCTCAGGTAGAAGTGATGAAGTAAGGCTCTGTTCTCCTTGTACACTTGCTGGAAAGCAGCACCAACTGTCTCCACTTTCTCCTGCGGATCTTCAATCACAAAGAAGTCATCGTCCAAGACGGCTTCCTCAGGATCAATTTGCGCTGTCAGGAGTACGTCTCTGTTCTCTACTGTTCTCTGGAGCTTAAGACACGGAAGGTCGTTCTGATTCTTGGACCTAAATATCTTATTAATCTTAGGGAACATACTCGGGTCGCTAGAATTAACGGCCCGAATTTCCTTGTCCCAATACAAGTTAATAGATAACCTGTAGTTTTCCTTGGTCAGGGTGTTGACGTTTTTAATCGACGACTTCAGTGTCCTAATCTCCAGGTCGTTCGGGTCTGTAAATCGTCTGTACAAGTTTTTCAGTCTTGTCAGTAGTCCGCTTTTCTGTCTGTGTAGTGCGTCTATAGTCGCGTTACTGTAGACGTTGTTTTGGTCGCGTTCCTTGTACTTCGGTATTGTCCGTTCCATTGTTCGTTTTATTATGTTGTCCATCTGTTCAAGGTGTTGGTCGATTTCTGTATTTGTCAAGTTTCTGTTGTTTGGTGGGGCTATGTCACTCGAACGAAGTTCTCTTGCAAGGACTTGGGTGAAACGCGGTCATCGCATCTTACTGTAATTGTAAGAATGCATTGGAACGAATTCATCCAATTCCACAAGCTCGTTCGGAATCTGAATTACAGCAGCGAGCCCGCAGTGGTCACTGTCGTAATCGACTGTCTGTAAGCAGTTTCGAGGGTGATTACCCACTTTGTCCGTTATTGTCAGTCTGGTATCGTACAGCAAAAGGTCCAGGAAAGAACCGCTCCTTGGGAACGATGGCCTTTCAGTAGCCAGCAAGTCGACATCATATTCAACACTGTGAAGATTCATCAAATTAAAAAGATGATTACCTCTTGGATTATTTGTTTGATTTCCCCAATCTTCATGTTTCGCGTTCAAATCTCCGGCCATAATGAAGTAGTTTTCTTCCAAGCTCAGTTTTAGTACCCTGAAGAGAATCTCGAGCTCTGAAATAAAGGTAGTAGGCTGCGGAGCGTCAGCCGCATAAGCCGCAATCATATACATCCGCTTCCCTTGAGTGAGAGAGATGCATACGACGCAAACTTCTAGCGCCTTGAGCTTTCGCAAATCATTATTGTATATAACTTTATAATTAATGCCCTTTCGTATGAAGATTGCAACACCGCCTCCTTGGGTAGAGTCGGGTCGATCCCTTCTTACGATATTGTAATTGTTGTTAGTCAGTTTATGTTTCTGGTTTAGCTTGGTTTCGCTAGCCATAAACACATCAGGACTGTGGTCTTTTAACAGCTGGAACAAATTGGCTCTACGTTCGATCCTAATCAATGAATTCACATTCATACCTAGGATCCTAAGACGCGTCTTCGGCAGCGCGCCCTTAACCCTGAATTTGCGCTGGGCCAGCCATCATAGAGTAGAGTTTATCTACTCTTCCGGCTTGCTCCACGATCTGACTTTGCAGTCCTGCCAACTGGCCTTGAATGCTCAGCAACAAGGACAGAATGTCTGGCTGCCCC
This sequence comes from Sphaerophoria taeniata, assembly GCA_943590905.1. Classification (NCBI taxonomy): domain Eukaryota; kingdom Metazoa; phylum Arthropoda; class Insecta; order Diptera; family Syrphidae; genus Sphaerophoria; species Sphaerophoria taeniata. The sequence continues at coordinate 72,108,920 of OX016541.1, forward strand.
TCCGGCGCCTTAGGCACTTGGGCATGTGGGGCGACTGGTGGTGGAGCCTGTCTCGCTTTACCCATTCCTTTCGCAGATCTTGCGTAAGAAACACCGGGTCTCACGAGTGAATTTGTTGTCGGAGCTTGTCGTACGGGTCGACTTTCTGCGGCTTTTTGGCTGGCCTGTTTGTCCCGTATCTCTTGGACCTTAGGACAGCCCCGATAATTTGCAGGGTGCCCCTCGTTCCCGCATATAACACACTTGAGCTGGGTCATGTCTTCGACCCGCTCAGTCCCTAGCCTGCATTCACCCCTATTGTGGGTTTCGGCGCATTTCACACAGCGCAACTGCATTTCGCAATTGGCTGCAGCGTGACCGAACCTTTGGCAGCGCATGCATTGCAGCATGTCGTCGTGCCTCATTAATTTTTCCCAGTGTATGACCTGGTAGTCTAGGACAGTAATTTTCCTGAGACTCTCCAGTCTACTTTGCGGCGACAGAGTAACAATGAAAATTGGTAGTTTATGCCCCTCCCGTCTGGACCTTACCGTAGTGAAAGGCTTGACTCCGATGAATTCGAGGTCATCGCTGGCATTCTGACGGAGCTCAGCTAGGAGCTCTTCTGGTTCCGTGCAGGAACTGATGCCCTTCAAAAGGACCGTCTTCGGTTTTTCACTCCTAGGAGTGAAGCTGAAGAATTCAGCAGTGGCTGTTTTCAGACACTCTTTGACTAATTTGTATTCGGCCAATGTGAAGCATTGGACCGAATACCGCTTTTGCTTTTCATTAATGATTTTAATAACAAAATTGCTACCATTGGCCGACTTACATACCTGTTTAACGTCCTGTAGGTCGATCTTGTATGTCCTAATTGGTGGCACTTTTTCGGACCTTTGCCGTGGTTGTTGCTGGTGTTGCTGCCTCGCTTCTGCTGAAGTTGATGTTACTGGTGGAGCTTCTGTTGGAACTGCTGCTGATGCTGTCGCTGGAGCTGGTGCTGGTGCTGTGGAGCGCTGTGTTGCTGCTGCCACCATTGGTTTGGGGGCCCCCGATGTGCTGGGGCCTGGTTGTGCCGCCCCTGTATTTGGTCTGGGCGGCTGTTGTTGTTGTTGTTCTAATTTTATCGGCAGTATCGTGTTGTATTTGTAATACATGTAGTCTACTACTGCGGATACGGATAGCTTTGCCAAAAAAAAAAACATCCCTAATGTGAAATTTTCCACCGGATATTTTCGAATTACACAAAATGCACTTTTTGGTTTTGCTCCCATGATCTTCGTGCAGCCATTCACATCTCTCTTTACAAACTGATAGAAATTTTTCACTGCGGTTACTGGTCTTTCCTTTTGAAAATTCTATGTTGCTGGTTTTTTTTTTCAACTGGCTGTATGTCGGTTGGTCGTGCCGCACGTCGTTGGCTGGTCGAATGTAACGCTCTCCATGTCCAACGTACCAGCACTGCTGATGGGCTCCTTCCATAAAAGCCACCTGCATCGAATAAAGTTACAGATTTTTTATTAAATTACCTAGTCAATATTTCACGTATGTAATACTTACTTTTCCATTCTGTTTATCGAAAAAAAACCAAACAAAATTACTGTACGATGTGCCTTATTGAAATGAACATCAAAAAACAATTTCAATTCAACAAAATCCGTTAAACCGTTTCCGTTACTTTAGTGAAATAAGAGAATAGAAGGACAGGAAAATAGAAGTCACAAAATGTCAAAGAGAAAACAAATATAACGAAAGAATTGAATGCATTCGAAACAGGAAAAAATTGACTGCGGTCAGTATTTTTGCCTGCTCATAAAAATCTTGAAATGTGATATGTGAATATTTAGATAAATAAATGTAAATGAGTAGTATGAATTGTACGAAATATTGCAAAGATGTACTTGTGTACATTCTAATATGCAATTGTACGGATTTTCGTACAATAGTAAGCTATTTTTCATCTCTGATTCACGTGCAGCATTCAATGCAGCTCATTTCACATAAAATTTGGGTATGCGACACCGGCAATAGCAAACCCATACAATTAACCGCCGCCAATGATCTTTAACTCTTATCCAGCGCCCAGGGCCGTCTTTACCTTTTTGGGGGCCCTGGGCACTTTTCGAAAATGGGGCCCCTGTATGATTATATATAAAAATTTTATGTTGTGTAATAAAGGTATACAGAAAAAATCATATAGGTAACTTTGAATTGATATTTATTCTTTTAATTCTTTAAATAAATAATATTTTTTTTAATTCATTAAAAAGATAAATAGTTATTGCAGCATTTAAAACATAAACATAAACAATGTAAAAATAAAAACAAAAAATAAATATTTCATATAAAAATTCAAAAATAAACAAAATTTAAATTACAGACAATTAAATAAGTTATTGAGAATGTAATTTAAATAACAATATAGTGACACAGAATATTTTTTCAGGTAAAAGAAAGGAATATTTATTGAATTGGTATTTTTCTTGATTTGAGATTAGCAAAATCATTGATCACATCTTCAAAGTCGATGCCTCTGAGGATGTCGCTTTCGATTGACAGCGACAAACATGTCAATCTTTCTTGAATCATTGTAGTTCGTTTTTAATTCTTTTTAACTTAGAGAAGGAAGGTTCCCCACTGCAATTGGTCACCATCATACTTTTGAGAAAATTCTTAGTGCAGTTGTCAGTTTTTTCATTTTCGTGTCGACAAATTTTCAAGTAGTCTTTTAAATTCAGGCATTCAGCATGTAGTTCATCTCCGTTCTCATCTTCCGTGTAAAATTTAGCAAAAGATTTGCAGTTCTCTTCAGAATGTAGAGAAATTCAAAAAAATCTAAGTCTTCTGAATTCAGATTTTTTAATGGAAAAAATAGTCAAAACGTTGGCCAATCTTCGTATACGAACCAAGTCGCTGTTTCAAATGAACGCTTAGTGTGTCGACAATGGAAGAAAAGTCCAGAGCCGTCAAAAAAAGTCTGGCGTGAGCTTCAACACCTCATCCTTTCAGAAAGGTCCTTATATTCGGAATTCGGGTTTTTTGTCTGGCTGATGAATCAAAGTTATCAAAATTGTCCCTGAGCTCAATTATAAGTTCATCTATTGCACTCAGCAAATTTATTGCAACATCCAGGGTAATATTTTGTTTTTGAAGTAAAATACTTGTTTTATTAATTCTTTGCACTACAGAGTTCCAAAGTTCTGTAAGTATGGTAAATTCATTTGTTTGCAAAGACTAGATGCTTCCTCTCTGGCCTCTCGTGCCTGTCCTAAATCGTTCGCTATAGACATCAAAGCTTCTTCAATTTCTTGATGACTTTTATATAAGGCGCTTAGTGCATCAGTTCGCACCGACCATCTTGTTTGAGAAAGAGTTTTTAAAACTTTTTTTTGGACCTAAATGAGCAGTTAACACACTCCATCGATGAGAAGATACCGAAAAAAAGTTATACAATTTTTGAATAATGTCAGAGAATTTGGTTGCTTCTAAGACACACCCAGCGGCATGCACTCCTACCAAGTTTAATGAGTGCCCTGCACATGGTACAAATGTGGCAAATTTACAAAAATTTTACCAGAAAACCTTCCTGACATATTTGCCGCGTTGTCGTAGCTTTGGCCTCTGCAATCTGTTATCGAAATGTCATGATCCTCCAAAAACTTCAGTACGGTTTCAGGTAAATAATCAGATCTACATATGTTCGTTAATTGGAATAAAGACCGAAAACCTTTCAACAGGCTCGTGATCTTTTACGTAACCAATAATAACATCAACATGAGACAGATCGGATATACTATCAACGCTAATTGAAAAATATTTTGCCATTTTGACTTCTTTTACAATAGTTTTCAAAACCTGTCTTCCCATGACATGAATAAATTCATTACAGATATTTGCTGAAAGATTCTTTCAGAAAGCAAACTGCATTGCCACTCAGTTAGTTATTCATATTTCTGTTTTAATTTGAATATAATTTCGCAGAGAATGTGATTTTAATTGTTCAGCAAAGGTTGTTGTTCAGCAAGGAAAGTACGATTTCTGATCATTCTTTAAGCATCTAAAATTGTATCGAAATATTTTTTTTACTTGAAAATAGACCAATAGAGGTTAAGTGATGTTTCAGCAATTTAGGGGCCCCTGGTGATTGCGGGGCCCTGGGCCTGGGCCCAGTGGGCCCAGTGGTAAAGAGGGGTCTGCCAGCGCCACCAGTTCCCGAGAACGCACCTCCATCACCACCACCACCGGATGACACTATAACTACGAGGGTAGTCAATGCCAATGTATTGTATATTGTATTGTATAAACTTTATTTAATTATTATTCAAAATAAAATTACAAAGTTTACATGTAGCAAGTAATAAATTATACCAATATTAAATAATAATCAATAAATTAGTGACATTTTATGTTTTTTTTACAAAACAGAGTTAAATGTCACATCATAAAAATTATACTCCTTCAGTGGATAACAAAAATTAAGTGTAAAGTGGGCGAACTTACATATATACATTTGTTAGATTTCAAATTGTTATTCATAAATTTAACATTTTTTTTTTTTTTAAATCTATTTTTTAATTTTTTTTATTATTATTATTATTTACTCCAAGAAAGTACAATTCAATTCAAGACTAGAAAACATAAATCCATTATAATCCATTTAAAAGCCTTTATATTGAATGAAATACACGTATGATGCTGTATCTTTAAATAAGCAGTTGCAGACATTATGGATAAGTAATTAAACAATAAATGGCAAAAAACCTTAATTTGCTCGTGATTAAATTCAAAAAGCCAATTCTTCACATTTTTTAAGAAAAAAGGTAACGATCTAATGCATCGTATATCGGCTGGAAGCTTATTAAACAATTTAAATGCGACAACAGAATAAGAGTTCCTGAAATGAGAAGTTCGAAAAGATGGCACACAAACGAAAGAACTAGAGACACTACGTAGATTCGGAAATTCATAGATTGGGCTTTGTAAGTAGCCACTTCTTAAAAAGAACATTTTCAAAACTTTAAAATAGAAAAGATGTTTAATAGGCAAGATTTGTAATTTTTTGAACAGTTCAAATGAATGAGCACAGCGGTTACTTTTGCAAATCTTTCTTATAACGTACTTTTGCAAGACAGAAAGAGGCTGAATTTTAGAATAATATGCACTTCCCCAACAACTTAACCCATACTCTAGCTTAGAGTGAAAAATCCCAAAGTACACCATACGTAAGGTTTTACTATTTACAAATTTTTCAAGCTGATACATGGCACGAAGAGACGACTGAAGATATTGTTTCAGTTTGGAAATGTGGTAAGACCAGCTCATGTTTTGATCAAGAAAGATACCGAGGTATCTAAATTGATTGACGACATCAATCTTGAAGCAAGATGAATTGCAAACATGGTTAGAATTGAACCAAAGTTTTGAGCTTGCACGGTCGCAAATACAATTGAGGTCGCAATGTCGTTGGCAATAAGGAACATGAAAAATTATATCTAGATCAGGGCATACATGGGAATTCATACTAAAGTACATAAGTTTAGTTTTTTTACTGATAGTTAGTTTATGACATCATTGTTAATATCGCCAATTAAATTTAAAGGGTTTGTTGAGACATAAGCAATAATCAAATCATCAGCAAAAGCTTTCACTTTTCCGGCAAAATTTTGGTAAAAAAGAGAGTTTATGTAAACAAGAAATAAGATAGGCCCAAGTACAGATCCTTGAGGAACACCTGTATTAAGAAATTGACTCGCACTTTAATTGTCACCAATTTTCACCTTTTGCAATCTATTCTTTAGGTATGATGTAAACCAACCTAAGACGAAGCCTCGAAATCCCGCACTTGACAATTTGTCTATAAGAACATTGTGGTTCACCATGTCAAAAGCTTTCGTAATATCCACAAAGAGACCGGCGCATGACTTTTTGTCATCTAAGCCTTTTTTGATTAAAGAGCAAAAAGCCATTACCGCATCTTCAGTTGAGAGACCATCCCTAAACCCAAATTGATCAGGACTGAAAAAATTTATTGATTTAAAATAATGCAGCATACGACTCTTTATTGCTTTCTCGAATACCTTAGAGATTGAAGATAGTAAAGATATTGGCCTATAGTTATTTTTGTCCCTTCTACTACCTTTTTTAAACAATGGAATTACATGAGCAATCTTTAATTTGTCTGGAAAGATACCAGATGTAACACTTAAATTGAAGACATAAGATAAAACATCAAATAATAATTAGCAGTAACATAACAGATAACACACAGCAAATCCGCTTTAATAAAAACAAAACAGGCAACAGCAACAAAATCACAATGCCCAACAGCAAGATAATTTCAGTTCAGCAAAATCAATTCAATCAACAACATTGAAATCAGTTAAATCAACAATCAACAATCGCGTCACAACACAAACCATCAGAATAGAAGTCAACAGAACGAAATATTTTACTTCATATATCTATTGTATCACATAACACAAGCAATAAATTTATTGTAAAAACATAAACATAAACAAAATCACAGCAAATTTATTAAATTAAAAAAGTGTAAGACTAAACACACTAAACAAAAAGTACCCAAACATTTTTCTTTCATTTAAAAGTTCTGCTTGAGCCTTTAAATTTCGCAGCTCTTGTTCCCGGCACTGCTGCTCTAACCGTAGCACTTTTATTTTTTCGGCGTGCTCCTACACCAATTGTGCTTTGGTCAATTCAAAAATTTGCTTCTGGATTCTGGTATGAATCCTAGAAAGTCAAAACCTTCTATTTGCAACAAGAATATTGTGTTCAGTATGTAACAAAAGCCATAAAGTAAAGATACTGGGGCATATGCATAAAAATCTAGTATTTATTAGTAGTAAATACTTTAAGTAAGTACTAGATCAACAAGTAAAAGCTCAGATTTGAAGTATTTACTTCATTTGGTATGCATAAAAAAAGTAAATGCGAGCTAGCATTGTGATGTGCTTTTTGTTTCTCAGCCGAGGTATCGCTCGACGGTGCCAAGGTCTATTGAAGAAAACACGAAACTTCTGAACCTAATAACAAATTCTTTATTGGAAACCTAAATAACTACAATTGTGATTTAAAAGCAACGATTCTTGTTCAAATTTGGTCAGAATGAGTTTTAACTGATGTCACTTCCGGTATGGTATGGATTCGGTTACGGGTTTCCGGCGTAGTTCGGGGTTAAAGCTTCTGCTTGACGGATGTCCGGTTCCGGTCTTGAATGGCGATAGGGCTGTCACTACTGGATTTCCTGTTCCTGTCTCCGTTTGCGTGTCTGGTAATTTTTACTCGACCGGTTTATTTCCGGGGTGGCACGGCAGGCAATAGCTCTGGTGGATCGGCAGGTTTATTTACGGCCCCTGGTGGCACGGCAGAAAATAGCTCTATTTGCAATATATAGTAAAACACTTTTTTTCAAAACGGTAAAGAGTTAAAGGGCTTAAGAGAGGCTGTGATTGCGCTGCCACGCGCTCTTTGAACAATCATATCTCCGTCAATTTTTGTTCCACAGAAAAAAAAAACAAATTGTTTGTCAGAAAAATACCTAAATTTTTAATCTTTAACACTTTTATACGTATCTGTCGTCATTTTTGAGATATTATGAAAAAAAGTGGTTTTTTAAAAATTTGAAATGTTGCTTTTTTTTTAATCGTGAGTTTTAAAAAAAATATGTGTCCTGAAGCAGCCAAACTGATACTATCTATCAAACTCTTCATAATAAACTTAATTCTAGGCGGAATACAATTAACTTTAATTTTGGTGGAAATGGCACTTAAGAAACCCATTGATTTAAAAGAAAAAAACATTAGATGCTCCCCTTATTTGCAATACAGGTCACTTATCTACGTGCAAAAGACTTTTAAAAGTGCTCATCTTAGAGCTTATTTCAAGCACTATAAGACCCTTTTGTATTAGAATGCATAAAATGCATCTGCTCGCCGCTAGATGGCATTGACCACATCGATTAAATTTCAGACAAAGTAAAAAACGGATTTGATCTTTAATATCTAGCTTAATATTGCACTTAGAATACTTTATAAAAAACCAAATTGTTCATTGTCTTATCTGCTACAGTTTTGTTCTCAATAAAATTATATTTTTGGAGATATTTGCAAAAAAACCGATGAAAAACGTGAAAAATTTCGAATTTTCAATTGCCAATAACTTGAAAAGTATTGGATTTTTTGAAAAACTTTCCAGATGATTTTTTGCTTAAAATTAAGCCTTCTATCGATATCCGAGGTTATTTAAAAAAAAATCACCCCCCAGAAGGGGTGGCAACCACCCCCAGGGTGGTGGTGGAGTTCAAATCATTTTCACTTTTGAAGTTAAGGGTAAGACGAGCCTAATTCCAAAATTTCATGCGAATCGGTTCACAGTAAAAAAATTCGGACCTAAAAAGCTTCAATGACTCCCCTAAATAGCCTCTAGCGTTTTCAGGCACTTTATTTGTTTTCAAAACAATTTTGTCGATTTTGACGGACTGTTTTGGTGCTTTTACAGCATTTGTGTGGCTCAGAGAATTTTTTTGTCTTTCAATAGGTGTGTTTTTTTTTGGCAAATCTATGCGCAGTGCTGTAGGATTTACCAAAAAAACGCATGCGCAGTTGTTAAATTTTTGTATTTAGAAGTTGGTCGCTGCTATCATTTTAAAGACGATCATTGAATTTTTCTTAATTTTATCCGCAGTATGATTCTACTTCTACTTTTTTTTCGAAATTCATTTTTTTTATTCATTGAAACTTAACTCTACTTACATGCTAGACAAAAATGTGAAACAAGCCTAATTAATTCTACTTATATATAACTTACTGGCCCTAATCGGGCGCTCTAAGTAATTCATGGATCTTAAAATTAATGCCTTTCGGCCTACGAACTATGTTTGTTTTCGTGTTTTTCAATATATATATTTTTTTTTTATTAGAAAATTTTTAAAAACTAATGCCATTGTCTTTTTTTGTGTTTTTACTTACATACTAAAGTCCTTAAAATAAAATAAAACTTAAAATTACCTATTCTACCTACAAACTACTTAAAACTAGAACAACCACAGCGGCAAAAACTATGTCCTTCTATTTCCAACGAGGATTTTTATAACTGTCTGTTTATGTGCTTGCATTTTGTATTTTTGTATTTTTCTTTTCTTTGGTTTGTTTGTTTTTTTTTTTAAAGATATTATAGTGCCACCGTACCTATTCTACTTAAACCTAAAACCTAAGACTAAAACAAGTATGTAAGCCGGACAAGGCAAAAATATCCCACCCCGGACTACCCATTATCAGATGCAGTTTGAAGCCACCAAAACTGGTTCTCCTGCTTCACCCTATCAATGCGGTCCTTTTCGGACACAGCCCTACTGAACCGAAGCAGCTCCGCTCCATCACGAGCGAGAATGCCTCGTTCATACAGGAGCCGCCGGTCTACGGTTTTTCGCCTGACGTGGTAGATAAGCGGTACTGCCAATCTATCCTGTATCATGCCGCACTGGTCTAGATAGAGGAATGCCTCTGGTGGGATGAAGCCGCTCAAGCGTGCATTGTCGAAGTAGTTGTCGTTCGGATAGAACGGCCCAAAAATCAATGTGGCCCCGAACAAGTTTTATCACGAAATTATCAATTCTATTGATTCGAGCCCCGTTGTATAGAACCTCGTTTGAATAATAATGCAGATAAGAAGATTCCGGTGTCCGATACCAACCGAGACAGCCGAAGACACTGCCTCTCGAACACCCGAAACTTCTCCATTTGGGAAGGGGCAATGTTGAACCACACTGGACAACCATAAACAATCATTGGCCGTATGAGGGCCATGTAGCAAATTACCTTCACTCTGGGGTCAAGCCGATTGCTGTAAAACAGCCGTTTCGTCAGAGCGAAGGCTCCTCTGGCCTTAGTCAGAGCAGCATCTATATGTCTGTCGAAATACAGATACTGGTCCAACCAGATACCGAGGTACTTCACTACCCTTTTGCTCGTCAATGCCTGTCCGTGAGGATCAACAATGACCATCTTGCACCAATTCTTACACGTATCTCGCGAGGCTTTAGCCAACGGAGTCCGGAACAAAATTGTCTCCGACTTTTGGACATTTATTTTCAGTTTCCAATCGTCGCAGTATCGCTGAATCTTCTCGAAGTCACGCTGCAAGAGAATTCTAGTAACTTCAACCTTTCGAGCCGTTCTGTACGCAATCAGGTCGTCGGCATACGCAATTGCGTTAGTTAAGCTTCGCTGGTATAAATGCTGAAGAGGATCGGCGAGTTCACCACTCCCTGTTGAAGACCGTTTTTAATTTCAAAGGTGGTGGTAGAAGTTACATTCCACTTTTGACAACAAACTTTCTACCGTTGAGCATATCATGAAGCATATACAACAATGGTTTACTGATGCCTAGTCTGGTGAGTTTTAGGTACAAACCTTCTAACCATACGGTGTCGAAGGCCTTCTCTAAATCAACCAGAACAGCACCCGTGCATTGTTTCTTGGACTTGTTCCATTGGATATCAGAAACGAGCTTAGACGCGGCATGAATGGTGTCATGTCCCGCCTTGAACCCGAACTGGTTATCCGGAATTATACTGTTGTCCGCAGCCCACTCAGCCAGAGCCCTATTGATTACCTTTTCGAATACCTTGCTGATGCTTGGAAGAAGACTTATTGACCGGAGATTTGAAGGATTGGAGTTGTCCTTTCCCTTTTTCGGGAGAGGATGAACCACAGCCGTCTTCCAACGCACTGGATAATATGCATTATTCAGCGCGTTATTGAACAGTGTGGTATAAATGTCGATGGCTTCAATCGGTAAGTGTCTTAGTACAATGTTGGATATACCGTCGACACCTGCTGACTTCTTATTCTTTATTGAATCGAAGATGAGCTGGAGTTCTACCTTCGTGATGAGCAAGGGACTTGGGCCCGTTCGCTCGGCGATTATAGCGTTTGCTAAGAAATCGTCATCAAACCGGGTAAAACCACGGTTCTCTGATCGCCAATGCGAAATATCATTCCTCAGGTAGAAGTGATGAAGTAAGGCTCTGTTCTCCAGGTCGTGGTTCGGGCGAGTGCAAGCATTCACCTTGTACACTTGCTGGAAATCAGCACCAACTGTCTCCACTTTCTCCTGCGGATCTTCAATCACAAAGAAGTCATCGTCCAAGACGGCTTCCTCAGGATCAATTTGTGCTGTCAGGAGTACGTCTCTGTTCTCTACTGTTCTCTGGAGCTTAAGACACGGAAGGTCGTTCTGATTCTTGGACCTAAATATCTTATTAATCTTAGGGAACATACTCGGGTCGCTAGAATTAACGGCCCGAATTTTCTTGTCCCAATACAAGTTAATAGATAACCTGTAGTTTTCCTTGGTCAGGGTGTTGACGTTTTTAATCGACGACTTCAGTGTCCTAATCTCCAGGTCGTTCGGGTCTGTAAATCGTCTGTACAAGTTTTTCAGTCTTGTCAGTAGTCCGCTTTTCTGTCTGTGTAGTGCGTCTATAGTCGCGTTACTGTAGACGTTGTTTTGGTCGCGTTCCTTGTACTTCGGTATTGTCCGTTCCATTGTTCGTTTTATTATGTTGTCCATCTGTTCAAGGTGTTGGTCGATTTCTGTATTTGTCAAGTTTCTGTTGTTTGGTGGGGCTATGTCACTCGAACGAAGTTCTCTTGCAAGGACTTGGGTGAAACGCGGTCATCGCATCTTACTGTAATTGTAAGAATGCATTGGAACGAATTCATCCAATTCCACAAGCTCGTTCGGAATCTGAATTACAGCAGCGAGCCCGCAGTGGTAACTGTCGTACTCGACTGTCTGTAAGCAGTTTCGAGGGTGATTACCCACTTTGTCCGTTATTGTCAGTCTGGTATCGTACAGCAAAAGGTCCAGGAAGGAACCGCTCCTTGGGAACGATGGCCTTTCAGTAGCCAGCAAGTCGACACCATATTCAACACTGTGAAGATTCATCAAATTAAAAAGATGATTACCTCTTGGATTATTTGTTTGATTTCCCCAATCTTCATGTTTCGCGTTCAAATCTCCGGCCATAATGAAGTAGTTTTCTTCCAAGCTCAGTTTTAGTACCCTGAAGAGAATCTCGAGCTCTGAAATAAAGGTAGTAGGCTGCGGAGCGTCAGCCGCATAAGCCGCAATCATATACATCCGCTTCCCTTGAGTGAGAGAGATGCATACGACGCAAACTTCTAGCGTCTTGAGCTTTCGCAAATCATTATTGTATATAACTTTATAATTAATGCCCTTTCGTATGAAGATTGCAACACCGCCCCCTTGGGTAGAGTCGGGTCGATCCCTTCTTACGATATTGTAATTGTTGTTAGTCAGTTTATGTTTCTGGTTTAGTTTGGTTTCGCTAGCCATAAACACATCAGGACTGTGGTCTTTTAACAGCTGGAACAAATTGGCTCTACGTTCGATCCTAATCAATGACTTCACATTCATACCTAGGATCCTAAGGCGCGTCTTCGGCAGCGCGCCCTTAACCCTGAATTTGCGCTGGGCCAGCCATCATAGAGTAGAGTTTATCTACTCTTCCGGCTTGCTCCACGATCTGACTTTGCAGTCCTGCCAACTGGCCTTGAATGCTCAGCAACAAGGACAGAATGTCTGGCTGCCCCTCCGGCGCCTTAGGCACTTGGGCATGTGGGGCGACTGGTGGTGGAGCCTGTCTCGCTTTACCCATTCCTTTCGCAGATCTTGCGTAAGAAACACCGGGTCTCACGAGTGAATTTGTTGTCGGAGCTTGTCGTACGGGTCGACTTTCTGCGGCTTTTTGGCTGGCCTGTTTGTCCCGTATCTCTTGGACCTTAGGACAGCCCCGATAATTTGCAGGGTGCCCCTCGTTCCCGCATATAACACACTTGAGCTGGGTCATGTCTTCGACCCGCTCAGCCCCTAGCCTGCATTCACCCCTATTGTGGGTTTCGGCGCATTTCACACAGCGCAACTGCATTTCGCAATTGGCTGCAGCGTGACCGAACCTTTGGCAGCGCATGCATTGCAGCATGTCGTCGTGCCTCATTAATTTTTCCCAGTGTATGACCTGGTAGTCTAGGACAGTAATTTTCCTGAGACTCTCCAGTCTACTTTGGGGCGACAGAGTAACAATGAAAATTGGTAGTTTATGCCCCTCCCGTCTGGACCTTACCGTAGTGAAAGGCTTGACTCCGATGAATTCGAGGTCATCGCTGGCATTCTGACGGAGCTCAGCTAGGAGCTCTTCTGGTTCCGTGCAGGAACTGATGCCCTTCAAAAGGACCGTCTTCGGGTTTTCACTCCTAGGAGTGAAGCTGAAGAATTCAGCAGTGGCTGTTTTCAGACACTCTTTGACTAATTTGTATTCGGCCAATGTGAAGCATTGGACCGAATACCGCTTTTGCTTTTCATTAATGATTTTAATAACAAAATTGCTACCAGTGGCCGACTTACATACCTGTTTAACGTCCTGTAGGTCGACCTTGTATGTCCTAATTGGTGGCACTTTTTCGGACCTTTGCCGTGGTTGTGGCTGGTGTTGCTGCCTCGCTGCTGCTGAAGTTGATGCTACTGGTGGAGCTTCTGTCGGAATTGCTGCTGATGCTGTCGCTGGAGCTGGTGCTGGTGCTGTGGAGCGCTGTGTTGCTGCTGCCACCATTGGTTTGGGGGCCCCCGATGTGCTGGGGCCTGGTTGTGCCGCCCCTGTATTTGGTCTGGGCGGCTGTTGTTGTTGTTGTTGTTCTACATATATGAAACACTTTTGAGCAGGCTCCAGGGGTTTCATATATATACGATTTGGAGAGGTCACTACAAAATTCCCATAATGTTGTTGTTCTACTTTTATCGGCAGTATCGTGTTGTATTTGTAATACATGTAGTCTACTACTGCGGATACGGATAGCTTTGCCAAAAAAAAAAAAACACCCCTAATGTGAAATTTTCCACCGGATATTTGCGAATTACACAAAATGCACTTTTTGGTTTTGCTCCCATGATCTTCGTGCAGCCATTCACATCTCTCTTTACAAACTGATAGAAATTTTTCACTGCGGTTACTGGTCTTTCCTTTTGAAAATTCTATGTTGCTGGTTTTTTTTTTCAACTGGCTGTCGGTTGGTCGTGCCGCACGTCGTTGGCTGGTCGAATGTAACGCTCTTCATGTCCAACGTACCAGCACTGCTGATGGGCTCCTTCCATAAAAGCCACCTGCATCGAATAAAGTTACAGATTTTTTATTAAATTACCTAGTCAATATTTCACGTATGTAATACTTACTTTTCCATTCTGTTTATCGAAAAAAAACCAAACAAAATTATTGTACGATGTGCCTTATTGAAATGAACATCAAAAAACAATTTCAATTCAACAAAATCCGTTAAACCGTTTCCGTTACTTTAGTGAAATAAGAGAATAGAAGGACAGGAAAATAGAAGTCACAAAATGTCAAAGAGAAAACAAATATAACGAAAGAATTGAATGCATTCGAAACAGGAAAAAATTGACTGCAGTCAGTATTTTTGCCTGCTCATAAAAATCTTGAAATGTGATATGTGAATATTTAGATAAATAAATGTAAATGAGTAGTATGCATTCTACGAAATATTGCAAAGATGTACTTGTGTACATTCTAATATGCAATTGTACGGATTTTCGTACAATAGTAAGCTATTTTTCATCTCTGATTCACGTGCAGCATTCATTGCAGCTCATTTCACATAAAATTTGGGTATGCGACACCGGCAATAGCAAACCCATACAATTAACCGCCGCCAATGATCTTTAACTCTTATCCAGCGCCACCAGTTCCCGAGAACGCACCTCCATCACCACCACCACCGGATGACACTATAACTACGAGGGTAGTCAATGCCAATGTATTGTATATTGTATTGTATAAACTTTATTTAATTATTATTCAAAATAAAATTACAAAGTTTACATGTAGCAAGTAATAAATTATACCAATATTAAATAATAATCAATAAATTAGTGACATTTTATGTTTTTTTTTACAAAACAGAGTTAAATGTCACATCATAAAAATTATACTCCTTCAGTGGATAACAAAAATTAAGTGTAAAGTGGGCGAACTTACATATATACATTTGTTAGATTTCAAATTATTATTCATAAATTTAACATTTTTTTTTTGTTAAATCTATTTTTTAATTTTTTTTTATTATTATTATTATTTACTCCAAGAAAGTACAATTCAATTCAAGACTAGAAAACATAAATCCATTATAATCCATTTAAAAGCCTTTATATTGAATGAAATACACGTATGATGCTGTATCTTTAAATAAGTAGTTGCAGACATTATGGATTAGTAATTAAACAATAAATGGCAAAAAAACCTTAATTTGCTCGTGATTAAATTCAAAAAGCCAATTCTTCACATTTTTTAAGAAAAAGGTAACGATCTAATGCATCGTATATCGGCTGGAAGCTTATTAAACAATTTAAATGCGACAACAGAATAAGAGTTCCTGAAATGAGAAGTTCTAAAAGATGGCACACAAACGAAAGAACTAGAGGCACTACGTAGATTCTGAAATTCATAGATTGGGCTTTGTAAGTAGCCACTTCTTAAAAAGAAAATTTTCAAAACTTTAAAATAGAAAAGATGTTTAATAGGCAAGACTTGTAATTTTTTGAACAGTTCAAATGAATGAGCACAGCGGTTACTTTTGCAAATCTTTCTTATAACGTACTTTTGCAAGACAGAAAGAGGCTGAATTTTAGAATAATATGCACTTCCCCAACAACTTAACCCATACTCTAGCTTAGAGTGAAAAATCCCAAAGTACACCATACGTAACGTTTTACTATTTACAAATTTTTCAAGCTGATACATGGCACGAAGAGACGACTGAAGATATTGTTTCAGTTTGGAAATGTGGTAAGACCAGCTCATGTTTTGATCAAGAAAGATACCGAGGTATCTAAATTGATTGACGACATCAATCTTGAAGCAAGATGAATTGCAAACATGGTTAGAATTGAACCAAAGTTTTGAGCTTGCACGGTCGCAAATACAATTGAGGTCGCAATGTCGTTCGCAATAAGGAACATGAAAAATTATATCTAGATCAGGGCATACATGGGAATTCATACTAAAGTACATAAGTTTAGTTTTTTTACTGATAGTTAGTTTATGACATCATTGTTAATATCGCCAATTAAATTTAAAAGGTTTGTTGAGACATAAGCAATACCCAAATCATCAGCAAAAGCTTTCACTTTTCCGGCAAAATTTTGGTAAAAAAGAGAGTTTATGTAAACAAGAAATAAGATAGGATATAAGAAATTGACTCGCACTTTAATTGTCATCAATTTTCACCTTTTGCAATCTATTCTTTAGGTATGATGTAAACCAACCTAAGACGAAGCCTCGAAATCCCGCACTTGACAATTTGTCTATAAGAACATTGTGGTTCACCATGTCAAAAGCTTTCGTAATATCCACAAAGAGACCGGCGCATGACTTTTTGTCATCTAAGCCTTTGTTGATTAAAGAGCAAAAAGCCATTACCGCATCTTCAGTTGAGAGACCATCCCTAAACCCAAATTGATCAGGACTGAAAAAATTTATTGATTTAAAATAATGCAGCATACGACTCTTTATTGCTTTCTCGAATACCTTAGAGATTGAAGATAGTAAAGATATTGGCCTATAGTTATTTTTGTCCCTTCTACTACCTTTTTTAAACAATGGAATTACATGAGCAATCTTTAATTTGTCTGGAAAGATACCAGATGTAACACTTAAATTGAAGACATAAGATAAAACATCAAATAATAATTAGCAGTAACATAACAGATAACACACAGCAAATCCGCTTTAATAAAAACAAAACAGGCAACAGCAACAAAATCACAATGCCCAACAGCAAGATAATTTCAGTTCAGCAAAATCAATTCAATCAACAACATTGAAATCAGTTAAATCAACAATCAACAATCGCGTCACAACACAAACCATAAGAATAGAAGTCAACAGAACGAAATATTTTACTTCATATATCTATTGTATCACATAACACAAGCAATAAATTTATTGTAAAAACATAAACATAAACAAAATCACAGCAAATTTATTAAATTAAAAAAGTGTAAAACTAAACACACTAAAAAAAAAGTACCCAAACATTTTTCTTTCATTTAAAAGTTATGCTTGAGCCTTTAAATTTCGCAGCTCTTGTTCCCGGCACTGCTGCTCTAACCGTAGCACTTTTATTTTTTCGCCGTGCTCCTACACCAATTGTGCTTTGGTCAATTCAAAAATTTGCTTCTGGATTCTGGTATGAATCCTAGAAAATCAAAACCTTCTATTTGCAACAAGAATATTGTGTTCAGTATGTAACAAAAGCCATAAAGTAAAGATACTGGGGCATATGCATAAAAATCTAGTATTTATTAGTAGTAAATACTTTAAGTAAGTACTAGATCAACAAGTAAAAGCTCAGATTTGAAGTATTTACTTCATTTGGTATGCATAAAAAAGTAAATGCTAGCTAGCATTGTGATGTGCTTTTTGTTTCTCAGCCGAGGTATCGCTCGACGGTGCCAAGGTCTATTGAAGAAAACACGAAACTTCTGAACCTAATAACAAATTCTTTATTGGAAACCTTATAGTCTAAGAGCCGCTGAAGGCCGACCTTCACCGAACTGTTAACCGGCTGAAACTTTTTTTTATGAAATTTAGTTTGAAAACATACATGAATATGATAGCTTGCCTAACGAAAAGTGTGCCAGGCTATATTAAATTTGACTTTATATTTTAATCAATAACTAACTCCTCCTTCACCCATATGTTACAATAAAACGTTGTGCCACATAGCCATATGTGTAAGTAGGCTTGAGACAAGAAAAAAATTGTATGGGAGAGGGGGGCCTATTCCCCCCGTTTAGTCAGGAGGGGCAGTTTTCTGAAAAATTGGCTTATTTAAAAAAAAAATATTAAAAATCAACGGCTTCATCTACAACAACGTGTTATACCTTTCTGCAAAGCCAAAAACTTAGGCTTTCATTTTGTATTTAAATTTGATTGTTTTAAATAACTGTTTTAGAAAAATTAATTTTCAAACTTAAACTTTTGAAAAAAAAAAATTGTTAAATTTTTAGTTAATTTAATAATAACTAAATTTCATAAAAAAAAGTTTCAGCCGGTTAACAGTTCGGTGAAGGTCGGTCTTCAGCGGCTCTCCTACTATTAATAACTACAATTGTGATTTAAAAGCAACGATTCTTGTTCAAATTTGGTCAGAATGAGTTTTAACTGATGTCACTTCCGGTATGGTATGGATTCGGTTACGGGTTTCCGGCGTAGTTCGGGGTTAAAGCTTCTGCTTGACGGATGTCCGGTTCCGGTCTTGAATGGCGATAGGGCTGTCACTACTGGATTTCCTGTTCCTGTCTCCGTTTGCGTGTCTGGTAATTTTTACTCGACCGGTTTATTTCCGGGGGATCAGCAGGTATGTTTACGGCCCCTGGTGGCACGTTGGCACAGCAGGCAATAGCTCTGGTGGCACGGCAGGCAATAGCTCTGGTGGATCGGCAGGTTTATTTACGGCCCCTGGTGGCACGTTGGCACGGCAGGCGATAGCTCTGGTGGCACAGCAGGTGATAGCTCTGGTGGATCGGCAGGTTTATTTACGGCCCCTGGTGGCACGGCAGAAAATAGCTCTGGTGGCACAGCAGGCAATAGCTCTTGTGGATCGGCAGGTATATTTACGGCCCCTGGTGGCACGTTGGCACGGCAGGCAATAGCTCTGGTCGATCAGCAGGTTTATTTACGGCCCCTGGTGGCACGTTGGCTCGGTAGGCGATAGCTCTGGTGGCACAGCAGGTGATAGCTCTGGTGGATCGGCAGGTTTATTTACGGCGCCTGGTGGCACTGCAGAAAATAGCTCTGGTGGCACAGCAGGCAATAGCTCTTGTGGATCGGCAGGTTTATTTACGGCCCCTGGTGGCACGTTGGCACGGCAGGCAATAGCTTTGGTCGATCAGCAGGTTTATTTACGACCCCTGTTGGCACGTTGGCATGACAGGCATAAGCTAAGGTCGATCAGCAGGTTTATTTACGGCCCCTGGTGGCACGTTGGCACGACAGGCATAAGCTCTGGTCGATCAGCAGGTTTATTTACGGCCCCTGGTGGCACGTTGGCACGGCAGGCATAAGCTCTGGTCGATCAGCAGGTTTATTTACGGCCCCTGGTGGCACGTTGGCACGGCAGGCATAAGCTCTGGTCGATCAGCAGGTTTATGTACGGCCCCTGGTGGCACGGAGGACAAATCTCCTTCAATATTTAAAACCCCTTACCACTGGTGGGGGGAAGCTTCAATAACGAAATTGCGGTCGGCGGCGGCGGAAATGACCAAAAACACTCAGTTCAAAACTCAAAGTTGAAATGAAAACTAATGGAAGTGATGAAAAGTAGTGGTAGTGGTGATTTTAGTACGAAAGTACTCATCATCAGATGAACTTTACTACTAAAAATGAGTGTGAATTGTACGAATGCGAAAGCTAAACTTTCATGTGTTTTGGTTTAATTGCTTGTGTCATATATCAACACTGTTGTTGATGAATACAAAACACGCCATGAGTTAATGAGTCATACGAGATGTTTTGTTTATGCATTATCTGGTATGGATTCAAGGCCAAATGAAATGTATGCAAGTATATGCACCAATTAGTTTTGCCTGCATATGTGGTTTTTAAGGCGAGCGTGAATTATTTTTTTTTACACACTATCAGAATTGGTCGTATGGGCTTATAGCAAGCACCATTTTACGACCAATGGTTTGCCAACACAGAAACTGTGTTATACCACCGGCTCATCACTTAGTGTGGTGTTAGTTGTTAGTAAGCAAATAACGAAACTATAACAAATAACACAGCACACATAAATAATAACATAAAATAAACAAAGAACATGACAAAATTAACATAAAACATTTAAAAAAGTGGAACACTGGTTTTCAAAATTGTTTTTAGTTGAATTTTACTTAAATTAAAATCAAAAAATTTTTGAGTTCCAGTTTATAAGTTTACCCATACGTGTCAAAGGCTCATGCATTCCATAGTTAGTTCGATGAATATCGATCTTAATCAGATCCTGACTACGGAGATTATAACCTCCTCCTCGATAGCAAAACAAAATTTTACAGAGAAGATCAGGAGCATCAGTGACTCCAGTTATAATTTGATGGAAAAATACAATATCATTATTATTTCTTCTCTGTTGTAGTGTTTGCATATTAAGGATTGACAAACGATTTTCGTATGGAGGGACATTAAGGGGATCAATCCACTGAAACCCTTTTAACAAAAAACGAGTGAAATTCCGTTGCACAGTTTCCAGTCTTTCAATATAAACATCATATAAAGGGGACCACACCTGTGATGCATACTCTAGGTGGGGACGAACCAAACTGTTGTATAAAACACAGGTGACATTTGGATCCCGGAATTCTTTTGACCACCGCTTAATAAAACCTAACATAGAATTAGCTTTATTGACTATGCCGTAGCCGTTAATGTGCTCAGAAAAATCTACATTTTGTGTAAAAATAACTCCTAGGTCCTTAACAGTAAAAACGCGAGTTAAAATATGGTTTGAAATGACATAGTCATAAGATGAAGGTGAACGTTTTTTAGAGAAGGTCATTGTTTGGCACTTAATCGGGTTAAGGTTTAAACTGTTCTTTTCACACCATAATGTAAAACGGCTAATGTCATTTTGAAGTAAAATGCGATCATTTGCAGAAGTTATGTTTTATATATCTTCATATCATCCGCGAAGATGAGAATTTCACTATTATTTACACATAACGGTGCATCATTGATAGCTAATATAAAGAGGAGGGGTCCCAGATGGCTCCCCTGCGGAACACCTGATTTGGCCAAATATGATTTAGAGTAACTATTTCTGAATTTAACTTGATAAGATCTATTCTCAAGGTAAGAGACAATCCACGAAATAAAAAAAGTGGGAAGCCGTAAGAGGTTAATTTAAACTTGATAATCTCATGAGATAGTTGATCAAAAGCCTTCGAGAAGTCCGTGTAAACACAATCTACTTCTTGGCCACGTTCCAAAGCATGTAAACATTTATTTAAAAAAATAACCAGATTAGTAACCGTGGATCGTTTTTGCATAAAGCCATGCTGTTGATTGCAAATAATATTTCTACAGTTGAATGCCAAATTGTCACACACTACTTGCTCAAACAACTTTGGAATACATGAAAGTTTAGAAATCGGCCTGTAATTACAGATATTGTTTTTATCACCTTTTTTATAAACGGGAGTTATAAAGGCACTCTTCCATACTGCAGGAAATTTACTTGATTTCAATGAAAGATCAGAAATGTTTCGCAAGGGAAGAGCTAAGACTGACCTACACTTTTTAAGAACTACGGGTGGTATTCCATCTGGTCCAACAGAATAGTCTTCTTTAAGATGAGACATAAATTCTAAAATTGTATTATATTCTATTGTAATACTATTAAAAGACACTTGGGGACAGTTTTGCAAATAACGGAAATAGGTTTCGTCCACAACAACAGGAGAATCAATGAAAGATTGACTAAAACTGTTAGCAAAACCGTCACAAATGTCGGTAGTAGTGGTCAATGTTACATTATTATAAGTGAAGTTAATAGGATATCCGTCACACTTTTTCTTGGAGTTAATAAATTTCCAAAAGTTCAATTATAATGAATTCGAAATGCAAAATTTACCGTCGATTTAGTCATTTGTTAGTCAAATCGATTTTGTTGTATGAGAGCATGTAACACTTCGTTACATAGCCCCCTCCTTTCGGAGACGAGAACCTTCTCGACTAAATTCCTTTTGAAACAAAACATTAACAGCCTTATTTATAAACGAGTATTAGAAGCAGAATAAAGTTATTCCGACCTTAATACTCCTTTAATACCGAAAAGCTTATTTATAAAAAAAATAAACAAGTTTTAGAGTCGGAATAAGCTAAACTGATTTATAGTAGGTTTAAAGCTGGAATAAATCGGTATAAATATCAAAATGTGTCGCACAATTGTTTTGTCAAATTTGCTATTATGTTGCAGGAGAATTTGCGTCCAAAAAGGCTATTTAATTTAAATCTTCGGACCGTACATGGTTTTTAAAATTATTTGGAACCGTTCCTCTTCTTCATACTTACTTTTGCTGGTACTTTTGCAGTCCCAAAAATCAATATTTTGCTCTTCAATTAATTATTTTCTGAAAAAATGAAAGGCAGTGTCAGGTTTGTATATTTATTTGACGAATAAATATTTTTTACAAAGGTGTCAAATTTGTTCACAGGAGTAGATTAGATTGGTCAATTTTTAAAAGCAAAATTTGACATAAGCCAGGCATAACTAAAACGAGTAATAAAATATTTTATAAATAAGTAATAGGTTGATGTACGTGCTTAAACTCGTTATAACTATTCCGGGTATCAAACGAGTATTAGTGAAATCTAATAAATAAGGCTGTAACTCTTTTTTTCCTCTCTCTTCTTTTTTTTTTCTTTTTATTGAACAAAAAACTTTCCTCACGTATATTACGCTAGAATCTCCATTTTATAAGCCGGACTCGGGGACCATCTGGGAATTTGTTGCTAATTTGTTGCTATTTTGTACCGAAAGAATTGATTTTGTACCTCTCTTAGTTTACGAGAAACGGCTGAGGACCTGACGTAATATTACGCTACAATCTCCCCTTATATATCTAGACAAAGAAAGCACCTATCGACTTGAATCCAACTCCATATTTTGTTGCTATTTTGTTGCTGGGAAATAGGCCAACTACATTTGTCGGAATCGCAACCCTTCACGGGGGTGGGTGGTACACCTAGCCCTGTAAATACGAGATAGAGTGTATCTCATAAACCAGATCAGCTAGAAACACGAGATCAGCGCCGTATTTTGTTGCTATTTTGTTGCTAAGAAATAGAACAACTACATTTGTCGGAATCGTAACCCTTCACGGGGGTGTACCACCCCTAGTCCTGTAAATACGAGATAGAGTGTATCTCATAAGCCAGAGCAGCTAGCAACACGAGACCAACTCCATATTTTGTTGCTATTTTGTTGCTGAGAAATAGACCAACTACATTTGTCGGAATCATAACCCTTCATGGGGGTGTACCGCCCCTAGCCCTGTAAATACGAGATAGAGTGTATCAGTTGTCGTCAAGTGTTCGAAGAGTCGGGTTGTGTTTGTGTCTGTGCAGTGCTTTGTCTAGTTTTCACTTAATGTCCCGTCCAAGTCCCTCGCGTCCATTTATAACAATAATAAGTTTAAATTCCTCATAAAAACCAACATTAATAAACATTAAAGAAAAAACTTAAAACCAAACATAAAAATAATAACAAAAAAGAGCAAACAATCAACAACAAAAATATCCAAACCACATCGTTCGATACCAACAACAACAATAGAAACGCAACAAGCAACAAAAAACAAAAGAAAAAAAAATGCACCCACAAAAAAGGCTTAAAAATACCCGCTAGCCACAAGAGCACAGTAAGTACATAACCCAACCATCCCGTTCTCCTCGTTTCCCCGTCGTACAATTGCACGGCTTATCATTGTGCATTATATTGCATTGAGCTTTTTTTTACTCATTCAATGTGTGCATATGATATGTCGTCAATAACAGATGAATAGAGATTAGCTGTTGAATTACAGGGTCGGATCGATTCACGCTGCTGTCAAGGCATAACACTGACAGTGGCGCTGAATCGTAAAGATTTCTTGTGTTCAATTCAGTAACTCTTTTAGATCTTGTCTGTTTTGGTCTTTTATTTTTTTAACTTGCAATGATTGATAATTTCAGAGTCGATTATTGCAATATTCGTGGGCTAAGAATTAATTTTCTTGCTTTGTATATCCACACTGTTTCGAACAGGCCAGCTGTATTGGCACTGAGTGAAACCCAAGTAGGTGAGAATTCCGATCCTACTGAATTTCTCATTCATGGGTATAGCTTAGTGCCATTATTCTCCCTCCACCATGGTCTCGCAGTTTACATTAGGAATGATGTAGCTTACCAATTCCTCCCACAATATGGACACTGCTCCGACCCTTTCTTCAATATTATGTGGTTCAAGTTCACCATAAATAAGCACATCATTCACTATTGTTTTCTTTATCGAAGCCCAAATTTGGACAGAGCTTCAACTTCTTGCGAATTTGACGCTCTGTCTGACTCCATCCAAAGAATTGTATCCTTATATCCTCACACTGAAATCGTTGTTACGGGCGATTTCAATGTACACAATTCTTCGTGGCTTCTCCATTCTGGCCAGACAACACCCGAAGGAATGTGTGCTGAAATCTTTGCTGAGTTTAACCACCTTACTCAGCTTGTCACCGAGCCCACTCGAATATCGGATATCGATGGCCAAGCGGAAAATACTCTTGACTTGTTCCTTACATCTGACCCTGATAAATACACTATTAATGTATTAACGCCTTTAGGCAGATCTGACCATAGTATCATATCTTCAAATTTCTCGTGTCAAACTAATCCAGTTAAAGAAAGAGCTCCGAAGAGAACCGTATGGCAATACGAGAAAGCCAACTGGGACGGTCTCAATAACTTTTTCCGGATCTTTAACTGGTCACTATGCTTCCTCGATAGTGACGTAGACTCCAGCGCAGATATGATTACTAATATGATTATTTTGGGAATGAAAACTTTTATCCCGAATAGGGTTAAAAGCATCAAACCCAAGGAAAACTCATGGTTTGATTCAAGCTGTAAAGAGGTTATCAGGGAAAAAGAAGTGAAGTTCCGGTGTTATAGAGCCAACCCAACTGAGGAAAACCGGAACAAGTTTAAACAAGCCAGGAAGGCCTGCAATGCCCATATTCGTCGGACCAAATTTTTTCATGACCAAAAATTAAGGCAAAAAATACTGCAATGTCCCAAAGGCAGTAAGAATTTTTGGTCATTTGTAAAAAATATGAAGAATTCTTCTTCTTCCTCAGTCCCTACGCTCGTTGACAATGACACTCCAGTTGTTAGCTCGCTCGCGAAAGCTAACCTTTTTGTTAGGCAGTTCGCCGCCAACTCTTCGCTGCCAGAGAGTGTCATGACTCCGCCTGTTCTTGAGCGCGTCAATGATTCCATGGGACAAATCTTCTTTCGCACTCGTGCTGTGGCGAGAGTCCTAAAGGATCTCAACATACATAAATCCGCTGGTCCGGATGGTATCCCCGCTATTATTCTGAAGAGGTGTTCTTCCACGCTGGCAAAACCCTTGCGTAAGCTTTTCCATCTATCCTATTCTTCTGGGCTCGTTCCGAGCAGTTGGAAAACAGCGTTTGTCCAACCAATTCCAAAAAAAGGCGAATCTTCTTCTCCCTCCAATTATCGTCCGATTGCACTTACGTCCCTTCTTTCTAAGGTCATGGAAACGCTGATAAACTATCAGCTTAAGAAATATCTCGAAGACCGAAAGCTTCTTAATGACCGGCAGTACGGGTTTCGCAGCAACAGGTCCACTGGTGATCTGATGGTTTATCTCACCGAACAGTGGAACAAATCTTTGCATCGTTTTGGAGAAAGTAAGATTGTTGCACTTGATATTTCAAAGGCATTTGATAAAGTCTGGCATCTTGCTCTTTTATCGAAAATGCGTGCTTTCGGTATCGATGAATCCCTTCTTCGTTGGATTAGAAACTTTCTTTCGAACCGTTCAATACAAGTTGTATTGGACGGTTTCAAGTCTGAAACCCACAATATAAACGCTGGTGTGCCCCAGGGCTCCGTTTTGTCTCCAACCCTCTTCCTCATTTTCATTAATGATCTCTTGTCTGTAACTTCTAATAAACTGTTTCGCTGACGATAGCACCCTTAGCTTTTCTTATTCGTTTCCGGACTCACATCCCTCCTTTTCGGATGTGGAACTGGAGCGGCAAAATATGATAAGCTCATTAAACTCTGACTTAAACAGCATTGTACAATGGGGAATTAAAAACCGCGTAGAGTTTAATGCTTCGAAAACTCAATGCTGTCTTGTATCGTCGAAGCGAGATATACCCCCCCTGCCACTGTCCATGAGTGGCACTTGCATCAACGAGACCGAACATCTCCAGATTCTTGGTATGTGCATCACTGACCACCTCTTGTGGAACGAGCACATATGCGATGTTGCCAAAAATGCCGCAAGATGTTTGGGTTTCTTAAGACGATGCAAGAAATTTTTCTCCCCGTCTGATCTGGCTATTATCTATAAAACCTACATCCGTCCAAAGCTTGTGTACAATTCCCATCTCTGGGCTGGTGCTCCAGCTACTTACTTAAGCCTCTTGGATGGAATACAAAAAAGAGCTGTAAGAATGATTGGTGATAGAGAGATCAGTGACTCATTCACCCCTTTAGACCACCGTCGTAACGTTGCGTGTCTCTCCTTGTTCTACCGTTACTTCTACGGTAATTGCTCTAGTGAAATAGCCAGTTGCATTCCTCCCCTCAAACAATTCACCCGTAATACTCGCGCTTCTAGGAATGCCCATCAGTTTACCCTTGAGCCCAACTTCGGACGTACTGTCAAGTATAGAGAATCATTTTTTAGCCGTACTACGCGAATGTGGAACTCTCTTCCACACTCTGTCTTTCCCAATCGTTGCAATGTTCAAGAATTCAAGACCAATGTACACCGACACCTCCTTTCCAACCCCTTCCCTTCTTCCTAATGCACTCACTGTGTCTCTGGCATAAAAAGGGTAGAAAAATCCCTTGAGTGGGTGCAAATTATAAAAAAAAAAAAAAATCTCATAAACCAGAGCAGTTAGCAACACGAGACCAACTCCATATTTTGTTGCTATTTTGTTGCTGAGAAATAGACCAACTACATTTGTCGGAATCGTAACCCTTCATGGGGGTGTACCACCCCTAGCCCTGTAAATACGAGATAGAGTGTATCTCATAAACCAGAGCAGCTAGGAACACGAGATAAGCCGCGTTGCTAGTAATTAAATATAGCCTATGTTACTAAGTGTGAATATAGCTCTCTAAAGGTGGGAAAAACTTTGAAATCGGATAAGTAGTTTTTGCTTTTATTCATTACAAACCATAAGAAAAAAAAAGTTTTTTCCACCTTTAGAGAGCTATATTCACACTTAGTAACATAGGCTATATTTAATTACTAGCAACGCGGCTTATCTCGTGTTCCTAGCTGCTCTGGTTTACGAGATACACTCTATCTCGTATTTACAGGGCTAGGGGTGGTACACCCCCATGAAGGGTTACGATTCCGACAAATGTAGTTGGTCTATTTCTCAGCAACAAAATAGTAACAAAATATGGAGTTGGTCTCGTGTTGCTAACTGCTCTGGTTTATGAGATACACTCTATCTCGTATTTACAGGGCTAGGGGTGGTACACCCCCATGAAGGGTTATGATTCCGACAAATGTAGTTGGTCTATTTCTCAGCAACAAAATAGCAACAAAATATGGAGTTGGTCTCGTGTTGCTAGCTGCTCTGGCTTATGAGATACACTCTATCTCGTATTTACAGGACTAGGGGTGGTACACCCCCGTGAAGGGTTACGATTCCGACAAATGTAGTTGTTCTATTTCTTAGCAACAAAATACGGCGCTGATCTCGTGTTGCTAGCTGCTCTGGTTTATGAGATACACTCTATCTCTTATTTACAGGGCTAGGTGTACCACCCACCCCCGTGAAGGGTTGCGATTCCGACAAATGTAGCTAGCCTATTTCCCAGCAACAAAATAGCAACAAAATATGGAGTTGGATTCAAGTCGATAGGTGCTTTCTTTGTCTAGATATATAAGGGGAGATTGTAGCGTAATATTACGTCAGGTCCTCAGCCGTTTCTCGTAAACTAAGAGAGGTGCAAAATCAATTCTTTCGGTACAAAATAGCAACAAATTAGCAACGAATTCCCAGATGGTCCCCGAGTCCGGCTTATAAAATGGAGATTCTAGCGTAATATACGTACTTTCCTCCACTTATAAATGATTGGTTTAACATAGTAATAATAAAAAAAAAATAATAATTCTAAAAAAGAAAAAAAAAAGAAAATAGTAACTTCAAAAAAAAAAAAACTCTCTTCACGGTCAAAATAAAAAAACTCTTCAATGGTCCATCATCCTTCACTATGGCTCGAAGGTGACCTTCTTCCTGAGGCCCCGACATTCCAAGATGGCCTCCCCAGGCTTTATTATCCTGGCCATAACATTTCCGCTCCTTCTCTTAAGCCTCAGCCGTTGTCGCCGAAATTGCTTATTATAGAGTTGATGTCCGGTGATGTCTATATCCTGGAAGGGGTCCATATGCCATTTCCTGCCCTCTGGTTCGGAAGGGCCGGCCACGCTTACCAATGCTGGGAAACGGATTTGGTCTGCTGTTATTCCGGTGGTGCTGACAGTATATGTCGAGGAACTGGCGGTGGTCTGTGGGACGACTTCCATCGGGACTCGCTGGCAGGCGGCGGAACTAGCGGCTTGGCCGGTGGTTGATGCTACTGGTGACCGTGTGGCTTGCTGCTTCTTGGCAGCTCCTGGCGGTGGAGGAAGTCGGCGGTTTTCGAGCCCGGACGAGGTGGCGTAGGCTTTGGTGGCCGTCGAAATGAAGTCGATGGCGGATGTGGTTGTAGCGGTATGGCTAGAGCGGGCGGCTGTGGTGGTGGCTGGCTGTGAGTTTGTTGGTCGGTGTGGCTTTTCCTTTTTATTTAGGAGCAGGCTCCTGTCAACGTCTTTCCTGCTGCCTGTTTTTGGTCGAACCGGGGCTTCCTTTTGTGCTGGTGCGGTTCTGCTTGGTACTTCCTTCTTGGTTCGAACTTTGCGGCTTCCGGTGGTAGATGACGTGAAGGACACGGGCAGGTTTGGTAGGAATACCACTGACCTGATCTCCGGTCTTATTTTAGTTGGTCTTGTTGGTTGCCTTTCCCAAGGCTGGGGTGCTGCTCCTTGCTGGTCGGTCAAAGTAGGTCTTAACTCGGCGGCGGTCGAACTTGAAATGAGGACTAGCTGAGAATTTTCTTCTTGATTACAGCTCGTATTTTCGAATCCCTTGAGGTCTTTTACATGAGATATTACGGTACTCCTCTTTTTGTTTTTGTTTGCTTCTCTCTTCTAAAATTAAGGAAAGCAGGGGTAAAACCTGTAGAGGCATGCTTACTAGTGTTTATAGCAAAGGGAAACTCGGAAATGTGCTCATCCCAAAACCTGTGATTGCCCTCCACATATTGCGCAATCATAGTCTTTATAACTATGTTCACCCTTTCCGTAGGGTATTCTTGGGGGGAATACGGAGCCGTGAATCTTTGTTGTATACCCATTTCTTCTAAATAGGCTTTAACCGTACTACTGGTGAACTGACTGCCATTATCCGAGAGAAACACCCGGGGAATGCCAAAGTGTGCTATTATTCTCTCTCTCAATGCTTTGATCACAGCTTGAGACGTCGCAGCTCTTAGGGGTACCGCCTCTACCCACTTCGTGAACTTATCCACCATCACAAGCATCACTCTACTCCCCTTCATAGATCTAGGTAGTGGCCCTACGAAGTCCATACATACCGTGTCCCATGGACTGTCGACTATGTCGCTGTACATCATGCCGCTCGGTTTCTGTTGAGATGCCTTAAACTCCCTACAACTGCGACATTCTTTGACATACCTAGCTCTGTCTCTGTACATGCCTGGCCAGTAGTACTGCTGCATTATTCTGGCGGCCGTCTTGGCTATGCCTAGGTGCCCGGCGATTGTTACATCATGGTTCTCGTAAAGTATTGTAGCTCTTTCGGTGGCGGGGACGCATAGCTTCCAGTCTGTTTCTTGACTTACTAGCGGATGTACTACGAATTGTTTGTACAAGCGGTCGTTCATAACTTTGTAATCGGGATATTTTTCGGGGTCTTTTTTACTTGCGCCATTCGCTTCTGACCCCATCTTGCTGGTGGCTATTTAGGAGGGCTAAATCACTTTGACAGGCGGGCAGGGGATCTCTGGATAATGCGTCGGCGACGACATTCATCGCCCCTTTTCTATACTTTATTTCAAAGTCATATTGTTGCAATTCGATGGCCCATCGGGCTAAACGGCGGCCGGAGGGGTTATCCAAAGACTGAAGCCACTTTTAGGAGTGGTGATCGGTCACTACCACAAAGTGGTAACCTTCCAAGTAGGGCCTAATTTTTCTTATTCCAAAAAGGATTGCCAGACACTATTTTTCGGTAACCGTGTACTTCTTCTCCAAATTTACTGGCATAGGCTATTACTCGCTCTTGATCGCCTGAGTTCTGACTTAATACGATGCCTAGCCCGAAGTGGCTAGCGTCGGTCTGTAACGTGAAAGCTAAATTGAAATCGGGACACATGAGGACCGGAGCTTCCGTTAACCTCTTCTTCAGTTCTAACAGTGCGCTATCTTGCTCGGGGCCCAGGCTTGATTTTTCTTGAAGAGCTTCGTAAGTGGAGTAGTAATGGTTGAAAAATCTTTGATGAATCTCCTATACCAGGAAGTCATACCTATAAGACGGCGTAGTTCTTTCACATTACTGGGTGCTTTCAGCTCTTTCACGACGGTTATTTTGTTGGGGTCGGTGGCTATACCCTGGTCACTGACAACGTGCCCCAAGTATTTCAGTTCTCTTTTACAAAATTCGCATTTTTCTCTGTTTATTCTCAAGTTCACGGCTTGCCTCCTGAACACTTCCTTTAAATGGACCATGTGTTCGTCAAAAGTTTCACTTACCACGATTATATCGTCTAAGCAAGCGAAAGCATAATGGTCCATTTCCGGGCCTATAACTCCATCTAACATCCTTTGGAAGGTTGCGGCTGCAGAATTCAATCCGCATGGCATCACTTTCCACTGGAATAAGCCCCTCCCGGGAACTGTGAAAGCGGTCGCTGGCCTTGATGCCTGATCTAGTGGAATCTGCCAATACCCCTGTTTAAGGTCAATTGTTGAAATAAAATTGGCTTTCCTCAGCTTGTCTAAAATGGCAAAGATCTGTGGGAGTGGGTATGCATCCATCACTGAAATTTTGTTCAGTGGCGTAGATAGGGGGAGGGGGGTCAGGGGGGATATATCCCCCCCATTGGGATCCATAATTGTTCAAAATAACCAGTCATGCCAAATAAGTTAAAGAAACGCACTCTGAAATTTAGTACCTTCTTCCTACGTGAATCAAGTCTTATTAGTACTCACAGGATTCCTCGAGGCTTTGTAAATTGTACATTTTATACCTTCAGTCTACGGAGAAAACACAACTTCAACTTCATCTGAAAGAAATTATTACTTCGGCAAATCAATTTATATTTTGAATTTCTTTTTTATATCAATTTTTAAAAAGTATTCACCCTTATTGTAGTAGTCGTTTCACTTGAACGACAAATTTCATTTTCAAAAATTTGTATTATATGAGTGGCGTTTAAGAATCGTTTATTGAGTCGTAACGCCTTTTCTGAGTGGAACGTAAGTTTTTGTATGAGAAATTGAGTAATGGCGCTCATTTGTATTATAACTGTCGTTTTACTCGCCTACAACGACTCTCAAAACGCTATTTTTTGTCGAACACCAATTTTCAAACGACTCATTGGTGAAATTGGAATTGGAATTCGAATTTAACATGAAAATGACTAACCCAGAGCAGATGAAGCGTCTCGTCGAGCTGATGGAGCGGAGTCCATCGTTGGCGACCAATTTTCAAAGAGGAGTCTTGCAAACGTTCCCCCCCTCCTCGTAAACCACACTCACAATTCATTCATACAGCCATATGAGGCTGGTCCGGGCAGCAGGAGATAAAGGGATGTCCAGACTAAAGCCCCTTTTTAGCTCGTGAGTAGGGAGCCGAAGACTGGACGGCTGCTATACGTGTTCAATGCCAATTCAATAACAAAAACAAAAAATGTCGCGAAACCGCTTTTCAGAAAACAAGGTTAGGACACGCCACAGTTCCACCAGCCCGTGCGTCGTAGTGCCATCTCTCAACTGACATTGAGGCCTTTCACGCTGAAAGAGAAAAGGACACTCGCAATTACACTTGATCGCAATTACACTCCATCGGCAGAGATTCCTTTTTCGTGGAAAAACACAACCCCGATAATCGATACTTGGCAAACGTGTCAAGAGCATCACACGGTTCCGAAAGAATTGCTTTTTCGAGAAAAAAAAAACCAGGAGAACCAATAAATCAATTTTCTCCCCAGTCAACAACACCACCAGCCTGTTTCAGTCCTTGAAGACGAACGATCTCTCCCGCCGTTCGCATTTCTGAAGAATATACCACGTCCAGAATACAGAAAAACCCTGACCTTCAAAAAACCAGAGCGCTGCAGCTCTTGCACGAACGTCTTTGTCCCTGCTTCGAGGCCAGGAAGCGGATTTTGGTAACCCAAATCAGAATTGTTGTGGAAAAGCTCATGAAACTGAGAAAAATTTCCAGGAGAAGAAGAAATCCTACAAAATTGAAAATAATTTTGAAAACAAATGACATTTGAATTTGAAATTATATTTGTCAAATTTTATTTGTTTTTGTGGAACGCAAGTTGATCGACAACGACTGGCATTTAAGTATCGTAATAGGCTTTTCACACTGAATCAAAAACTCGGTTTTTACGAAAAAAGCCAAAACCTACATCAAAACCACGAGGTTTCCCATACATTTTCTTCTCTTCATAAACTAGTAGTTTTTGATAAAACTCGTCAAAACCTCTTACGAATTGCAAAGTTGGCAAAACAAACACACCTAAAAAACATTCAGCTCTCAGCTGAATAGTGAATTTCGATTTTAACTATTCTGATTCTAATTATTAACTATTTCGATTTCAACAATTTCGAGATATAGAATTTTGAAAAAAAGTTTAAAAAGGTTTTTAAAAAGATACAATTTTTTTTTTTAAATTTGTTTGAAAACAAA
The DNA here is from genome assembly GCA_943590905.1 of Sphaerophoria taeniata. Taxonomy (NCBI): domain Eukaryota; kingdom Metazoa; phylum Arthropoda; class Insecta; order Diptera; family Syrphidae; genus Sphaerophoria; species Sphaerophoria taeniata. The sequence continues at coordinate 72,141,806 of OX016541.1, forward strand.
ATATTATTTTGGCCATTTATACGTATGTACTTTCAGAAAAAAAGTACGCTGATCAGGCTTTTGTTTTTCGAAAAAATCTTATAAGAAAAAAAAAACGATTCTATGAGAGGTACCGTTTTGGAGGAAGTTTAAAAAAAATCGTTTTTGAAAAAATTGAAACTTTTGGTTTTTGGCCAAAAAAAATTGTATGGTGGCTTCCCTAAATTTTGATCTTAAAAAAAAAATAAATAAATAAAAGACCAACGTGAACTCGCTCAAACCTCTAATTTTCAAGTTTTTAGTCAATCGGACTAGTGGTTAAGGCTGCAGGTGCGTTTACAGAAAGACAGACAAACATCCAAAACGTTTCATATATTCTAAACTAGCAGTTGCCCACGATTTCGTCCGTCTCTCCCACGTGCTCCAGCCAGAGGTGCGTCTTGACTTGCGCGTCATTCGCGTGAATTTGGTTGTGAAGTTGGTCGTAGCTTAATTTTATGTAAGTAGCTTAAAACCTTCCTCGATTAATGGACTATCAAACTAAATTACAATTCGAACCAGTAGTTTCAGAGATAAGCGCGTTCAAACAAACAAACAAACTCTTCAGTTTTATATGTTAGTATAGATGTCGGAAGTAAAAATGAGCGAACTAGATCCATCCCCCCCCATAGCGAAAAGCTATACACGCCACTGCGCAGCCTCGCCATTGCCCAGTCTTCTTTTGCACGAGGACTATTGGGGAGCTGTACGGACTGTTGGATGGTTCAATTTTGTCGTCCATGAGCAGTTCGTCGATCTCGTCATCAATGATTCTTTGCACTGCCGGGTTTATTTATTTATTTATTTATTTAAGCTTAATACAAGCAATTTCTTAAACACTAAATACAATTATGATATATTATTATATAATAAATTATACAAACTAAACAATTATAAATGATTTAAAAACCAAGAAAAATAAAGATTAGGTAGAAATACGATAGAGGATGGTACGTAGCGAGGAAGAAGAAATATGGAGGTCAAAGACATGTTGAACTCTATTGGCTGACCGTAACATTCTATTGATGGGGTTAAAATGGGCGTAGTTGGTACGGTGAGCAGGAACCTGAAAAAAAGGGACAGATCTCAAACTACGAGGATTGGTATTTAGAGAAATCATAGCAAGAAGAGATTGGCTATCAATAGCTCCTGTGAGCAATTGATGGATGAAAATAATGTCGGCAGTTTCTCGGCGTTTTTCAAGCGAATGGAGTTGGATAATATGTAAACGATCATCATAAGGGGGTAAAATAAGGGGGTTGTTCCAGGGGAGGTTGCGTAAGGAGAATCGAAGAAACCTATTTTGAATCGACTCGATCCTCTGGGAATGGGTTATTTGGTATGGAGACCATACGGGGCTGGCATATTCAAGGATGGGTCTTACAAAAGTTGTAAACAAAGCCTTTGTTACATAAGGGTCAGAGAACTCTTTTGACCACCGTTTAATAAAACCTAAAGCTGAATTTGCTTTTGCGATAATCGAATCATAATGAGTTCTGAAATTCAGCTCCTTGTCACATATTATACCAAGATCACGAATGAAAGAGACAACTGGAATTTGTTCGTTGGAAAAATGGTAAGAACGTAGTAGAGATGGGAAACGCTTGCGGGAAAAGGTCATGAACTGGCATTTGCTAACGTTAAGTTCAAGGAAGTTTTTGTTACACCATGTAATGAAGATATCTAAGTCGTTTTGAAGTATTAAAATATCGGAGACGGAAGAGATACGCTTAATGATTTTAATATCATCGGCATAAATTAATAAATTAGAATGGGAAATGATTTTCTCAACGTCATTTATGGCGACGACGAAAAGAAGTGGGCCAAGATGGCTACCTTGCGGAACGCCTGAGGTAGCAACAAAAGGATCAGATATGTTGCATCTGAACAGGACTCGATACTGACGGTTTTCTAAGTAAGATTTAACCCAATGAATGAATCCTAGTGGAAAACCAAAGGCTTCAAGCTTAAGGTAAATGATTTGGTGGTTAATTTTATCAAATGCTTTGCTGAAGTCAGTTGTAATTACATCGACCTCATATCCTTTTTCCAAAGCATTGAGAGTTTCAGACACAAATTGGGTTAAATTAGTGGTTGTGGATCTTCCCTTGATAAAACCATGCTGGTGAGGGCTAATGATGGATTTAACATGAAAAAAGATGGCGTCATAGATGATAGATTCAAAGAGTTTAGGGATGGATGAAAGCTTAGCGATTGGACGATAGTGAGAAATCTCATTTTTACAACCTTTTTTATGAATGGGGAGGATATAGGAATCTTTCCAAGCGGAAGGGAAAATACCTTGAGATAAAGAGAGGCGAAAAAGAAAAACTAAAGGGGCACAGAGGGAAGAGGCACATTTTTTAATAAGTATGGCGGGTATACCATCGGGACCTGGGGAAAAGTCGTCCTTGAGAGTATTGATTTTATCAATGACTGACGAATCACTAATACCTACTTAAACTAAGCGAAGAAATCGTGGAGTTTGAATAATAAGGTAGGTAACAGAAATAGTCCGAGTCAGGGGCGTCATGGCAATCTTTATAGGACTGGCTAAAGAAATTAGCGAAAAGATTGGCTATGACTTTAGGATCTTCAGATGAGATATTGCCAAGTTTAAGGGAGGAGGGGAAGTTATCGGATTTCTTCTTAACATTGATAAATTGATAAAAACGTTTCGGTTCGTTGATTAAGCATGACTGCATTCTATTTAAGTATTCCTGATAAAGAGAATCGCATAGAAAAGAGAATTCAGAAGCAGCATGTTGGTAATACCAAAAATCAGTAGGATTCATTGATCTTAGGTAAGAGTTCCAATATTTGTTCCTCCGATTACGAAGAGAACGGAGTTCCTTCGAGTACCAAGGGGGTGAGGATGAAGAGGTTTTTTTACGTATAAGGGGAGTTGAATGCATTATACAGCTAAAGATTGCAGTGTAAAAGAAGGAAAGAGCGATATTTATAGGGGTACTTGAAATTAAAAACTGACTGAAGTTGATTTCTTGTAAAAGGTAATAATTGAGCTTTGTAAAATCACAATTACGAAAATTAAACGAGTAAACATCTTCGGAATCCGTCAATGGCATACTGTGTGCATAGGAGAAAAAGATTTCTAAGGGTGGGTGGTAAGAATCTAATGTGGATAGAAGATGTTGGCTTGGTTTAACAAAAGAGTTGCAAGGATCTGAGGAAAAGACAAGATCAAGCTGTCTGTCCAGGTTATTGGGAACAGCACTTATTTGGAAGAAACCAGATGCAGAAAGCCTATCAAACAAAGTTGATTCTTTTTCAGAGTGGTTATTATATGGTACAAAGGACAGTTCATCTTCAGAAGGGCACCAAACTATATCAGGTAGATTGAAATCACCGAAAATAAAAAACTCATCGTTAGAAGTGGTAGTTTCAATCAGAGACTCGATTGAGTCAACAAGAGACGAGTAAGCGAGGATCGGCTGAGATGGGCGAATGTAACAGCATAAAAAGTAAATACTGCGTGACGCGTAAATAACTTTAATGCAGATGAATTCGTAAAGCGGAGAATTTGAAATCTTGTGTTGGGTTGCATTAAATTTGGTATGGATGGCTAAAAGAACACCGCGTCCTGAACGGCCATTGTCAAAGGATAAGCCATCAGCACGAAAGACCATAAACTCGGAAGTAAACAGTTCGCTGTCAGCTATGTTGGGACAAAGGTTGGTTTCTGTTAGGGCAAAAATATCGAATGGTAATTTTTGAGTGTTAAGAAAAACAGCTGAAGTTTTTGAACGTAGACCCCTTACGTTTTGATAATAAACGGACATGGATTGATTTAGAGATGATGGTTTATTGCTAAAAACGAGGTATGCGTTTTCTCTTAGAAGAGTTGAAATTTGTGAGGTTTAAATGAGAAGCGTAGGTGGAGAGATCAGTTGTGATAGTAGTACGGGATACATTAAGATTTTCGTGGAAGTTGAGATATATATCAAAGAGTTTGTTGTAATCTATTGGAAGACCTTCTTTTTGAATGGAAACAAGAACGTTAGTTTTGGTTTTGCCGTTGATACAAACAGTATCCGGTTGTTTGTGAAGAAAGGCGAGATAGAGGCGAACATTTTCATAGATTTTATCGTCTCTCAGTCTTGCCATTAAGTAGCGACCATTTAAGTCATTAGACAAATTGTGTGAGACGGTGGAGAATTTAGAAGTATGTTTGACCAATGGGGGGTACATAGGGTCAATAGCTGGGGGTGAAAAAGAACGGTTATTAGAAAGAGGAGGAATGGATGATGGAGGAGATTGGTGATTATGTACTGTGCATTGTATGTGAGAAAGAAAAATTGGGATATCTATTTTTGGGTTTCTGAGAGGGGGTATTAGAAGTTTGAAGATTATGTATAGAACTGGAATAATTACAATTTGTGTTAGAATTCTTATTATAATCAGTCTTAAAATTAGGGTTAGTATGACGTAAAATGGACTTGCTTTTCGTAGCTGATGAAGAAACTGCATTTGAAATATTCATATAGCTACTACGTAAGATTAACGGTGGGCCGGAAAAGAGCCATTGGAATTTACGTGGGATGTCGGTAGTAAATGTAGTAGAGGTGACACGATGGCAAGCTATTGGTCGAAAATGGTAAACTCTTTCGAAATATCGATGCAACATATCGCTGTTCATACGTTGAGGTACATTTGAGATAAGAAAGGTAACAGTTTGGTTATCGTAGAGTTTCTTCAGTCGTGCATTCCATTCAGCGATTTCCCATGAGGTTCCAAAGCGGTCGATGTGTGTACTTTGATTAGGTTGTGATGTTGAACTTAAAGATGACGTGACGTTGTTCGATGTGGTTGGTAAATCTTGTTGTGGTTTACTTGAGACAGGTGGTTGGGAAAAGTTGCGTGTAACGTGACAGGGTGAGATATTAGAGTTTGTGACTTCAAATCCACTTTGTTGCGTTTAGAAAGGAGATCAAATCTTTGATCTTCAGTTCTGAGAGCTCATTGAGGTCGTTGAAATGAAATTTTCAGTTACTAGGTAGAAAAAAAAATGACAAGTTCTTGGACCATAACTCCTTCAATTTTCATGCTATCACAATTTATAAAAAACCATTGTAAAGGTAATTAAGAGAGCTACAACATCCTTCATTGCAATATATAGTAAAATAAAAAAAAAACCTTTTTCTAAAACGGTGAAGGGTTAAAGGGCTTAAGAGAGGCTGTGATTGCGCTGCCACGCGCTCTTTAAACAATCATATCTCCTTCAATTTTTGTTTGACAGAAAAAACAAAAAACCCAAATTGTTTGTCAGAAAAAAACCTAAATTTTTAATCCTCACACTTTTATACGTATCTGTCGTCATTTTTGAGATATTATGAAAAAAGTGGGTTTTTTTAAAATTTGAAATTTTGTGTTTTTTTTAATCGTGACTTTTTTGAAAAATATGTATCCTGAAGCAGCCAAAGTGATACTATCTATCAAACTCTTCATAATAAAGTTAATTCCAGGCAGAATACGATTAATTATAATTTTGGTGGAAATGGCACTTGTGAAACCCATTGATTTAAAAGAAAAAAACATTAGATGCTCCCCTTATTTGCAATACAGCTCACTTATTTTACGTGCAAAAGACTTTTAATAGTGCTCATTTTAAAGCTTATTTCAAGCACTACAAAACTCTTTTGTATTAGAATGCATAAAATGCATCTGTTTTCCGCTAGATGGCATTGACCACATCGATTAAATTTCAGACAAAATAAAAAATGGCTTTGATCTTTAATATCTAGCTTAATATTGCACTTAGAATACTTTATAAAAAAACCAAAATGTTCATTGTTTTATCTGCTACAATTTTGTTCTTAATAAAATTTCCGATAGAACGTATATTTTTGGAGATATTTACAAGAAACCGATGAAAAACGTGAAAAAATTGCGAATTTTCAATTGCCAATAACTTGAAAAGTATTGGATTTTTTGAAAAACTGTATAGATGATTTTTTGCTTAAAATTAGGCCTTCTATCGATATCCGAGGTTATTTTGAAAAAAAAAATTCGGCCCCGAGAAGGGGTGGCAACCACCCCCAAGATGGTTGCGGAGTTCAAATCATTTTTACTTTTGAAGTTAAGGGTAAGATGAACCTAATTCCAAAATTTCATGCAAATCGGATCACAGTACAAATAATCCGGAGCAATAATGCTTCAATGACTGCACTATTAATAAAAATTTTAATTATGTCCGGGAGAATGTTTGGCCCTTCGGATTGGTCTGGCTGTACACAAAAGGTATTAAAATAGCCCCCCAAACATCATATATAAAGCAGAAGAATTCGAATATAACAAAAGTTCGGTTATTTTTTTATGAGGTTTCAAGCGTCTGGGAGGAATTACCGCCCACACAAACGGTCTGTCAATATGAAATATTTATTTTTAATAATATTCTATGTGACATATATAAAAATCAGCACTTCAAATTTAACAAAAGTAAGTTATGTTTTTGACTACCTTTTCTACCTGCCACCTGTGAACGGGCCGCCTAGTCAAACTAGTTAGTACACACACACTCTTAAGCACATAGAAGAGTGTCTATACCGTAAAATTCGTTACTTCAAAAATAAGTAACGTCTGGGGGCCCTGGGATCTTACTCTATCAGCTCGAGGACATCAAAATGTAATGTTAATGTTCCTAAAGAAAATATGAAACCAACGAATCGTGTGTCTGTTTTTTTTTTTTATTGTTACAGAAAGCCAAATAAAAATATTGAAAGTTGAATTATCGAAAAAAACATGTTTCTAAAAGTGGTTTATTCCAAACGAGAACAAGACTGGCTAAGCTTGTGGCAAATCCTTTTCAAGTTCCAAAGCCAACTCCACTTGTCCACTTATCAATTCCGAAAAACAAACGCTTAGAAATACGTTGTCCGTATATATGTATGAGTATGAAATCGTGATCGTCCACTATTTCGGGCCCGACTCATGGACACATTTTGATGTTTTCATCAACCCACATTTCTCTGGATGATTTTCGCAATATAAGTTTTCGCGACATTTTAAGTTGCAAATATTTTTATTCAAAAAAGGAAAATATTTTTTTTATTTCATTAAAATATGAATTTGAGAGAAAACTCTCCAGTTTGCCTTTCAACTTCTACTTTTTTCGGAAGTTGAGAAAATCGGGAGTTGATTAACTTGAGAGTTGAGAATCAAAAGTTGAAACTGTCAAAATGTGAGTGAAGAAAACCAATATCACAAGTTGAGAATAAAAATCCTCAAGTTGAGGTCAACTTCTAGTGAAGAAAATGGCTCTTAGTTGGTGAGCTGTGTGAGGGTTGATATTACTAGCTTGATGCAAGCGTTTGATTTCTTCGGAGAGTTCATTAATCGATCGATGAATATTTGTGGATTCTTTGTTAAGGATTTCAGCAAGAACAATAGAGTATCTACTCACTTAACATTTCATACGTTTTGTTGAAGTTTCTATCAATCATAATTAGATCCTGAGATTGTATATTTGATGATGCAGATGATTCGGAGAGAGTATTTTGGATGATGTTGAGGCGCGTAGATATTGGTTCACAAAGCGAAGTAATGTCTTTTGATGTTTTGCGGAGTTCCGCAATCAAGGTTTTAGCTGAGGAATTCGAGTTATCAAGGTAGTTTGCGATATCACATGAGAGTTTACTCAAATTAGACTCTACGTTAGAGATAATTTTTCCATGATTCAAGTATTGAAGTTTTATGACGGATGATAGAGCATCAAGTGATTTGGTTAAGCTGTCGTTGTGTTCTCCCAAAGAGTCGTTAAATACAGACGTGAGCTTACGAATGTTTACTTTTACTTCATTAATATCTTCTAGAAGTTTATGAAGACGATCGTTGTTACATTTTATAGCAATCATGACATGTTGATTTGTAATAGATCTACAATCAACGCAGTAATATACGAAAATTTGAGAAATCTCATTTAAATAATTCTTTGCATTTCTGCTTATGCCGACACATATAGCGTGAAAGACTTTACCACAAATTCCATTGCAATGAACCCAAACGGAAGTGCGTTCTGTTATCGAACATGAAGGATTTCCGCAGATTATTTGATCCATTTATGTACAATTGATTTTTTTTTTTTTTTTTGTGAACGATATTTGTTTGTGCGAAGAATTTTGTGCAGTGTAAGAAGTTATTATATGATTTGTGTATATGCTAACTTATTGGTAATTGTTGAAAGGGTCAGAAGACAGATGGCGTTGAAGGAGAATTAACTCAACAAGGCGAAAGAGTTGATGTTATTGTATGAAGTTAGTAACGAGTTGCCCAGCTGTGGATGATAATAATGTTGCTCTGTTGGGTCGACTTTATTTTTGGATGAAGGTCAGCGGCAAGTAGAGTTGAGCGGAGAAAAGTTGGTAAAACTCAAGTTGATAAAGCTTCGGATTTGTAAGATGTGATTGAAAGCAATAGTTGTTTAGTTGACTATGTTGTGTGGCAAAATGTTGACGTCTTCGTATGGCTTACAGCAGGCGATGAAATATTGATGAGGTTAATAACAGTGGCATATGAAATGAGAATGCTCAAATTGATGTAGCATCAAGTTTGCTTCAGAGGCAGAAACATATACTAAAAAAGTTTCACTCACATTAGCCAGAAAGAAATAAGAGATGTAAGAGCGGAGGCGTTAGAACGATGAGAAGCGAAATACACAAGAAAAGGTGTACTCAATTGCCCGAATTATAATATTTTATAATTGAAAAATACAAATTGTAAATTAGGTGTATAAAGACACTTTACACAAGAGGCATCAATCAAAAGGTTAAAAAATGCTGCACTTTTTAATATCAAAATAAAATATTAAAGGTAAACTTTTATATGCGAAAAATTAAGAAAAACTGGGAGCTGACTTGGAAAGCGTGTAGGTTACTCAATAGATTTCACTCAGAAACTTTTAGGATAATACCTTTGTTTAAAAGGTTGTTCGGTTTTTAACTTTATGACATGGACGGCTGCATTAGTGGTTTTAGGAAGGTGCTCAAATTTGGGCAATTCTGAATTGAGTAGGTCGGTTAACTGCCCTTCCTGTTGCCAAGACAATGGCTTGCCCCCCAGCAAACAAAATTCGTCACGGTCTGGCTTTGGCTCATCAACATAGCTTGACAGCGAGATCTCCTTTCCCCCTAGAGTCATTTTAAAATCGGCGCTTTGAAGGATATCGACGCCCAAAACCATTTCTTCGCTGAGTTGGGGCATATAAGTGACCTCCCCTTCGACCGGATGTCCAGCGACATACACGGTGACGACGTAATGTTCCTCACTCTCGACGGGCTCCCCGTTTGCCACAAAGGTTAAATGCTTTTGTAGCCGGAATGGCATATCTTTTTCTACGAGGTATTGCCGCGTCGAGCAATTAATAAATGACTTTGTGACACCGGTGTCAAGTAAGGCCCTTATAGACTTGCCCTCAATTGTGACTGGCAGAAAACATCTTGTATCGGTTCTAGGTCCGGATTTCTCTTCTACTCTTGAAGTTGTCGGTTCCGGGCCTTCCTGTTTAAACGATGTGTTTTCTTGTCGATCCTCGAGATGTGATGGGTCTAAATGAGTGGACGACTGTATAGGTTCCTTAGGGTGGCGACGACGTTGCGGCGGAAGGTAGGTAGTCTTCAACGAAGAGGCGCGATCTCCGTGGCAGTCACACTCGCTTGTGAGACGATCATCCTGGCCACAGTACTAGCGGAACATACGGAACGGACGGCGGCAATTATTCTTAGAGTGTCCACGCTGCTTACAATTCCAGCAATGCGTGGACCTGTCGTACTGGGTAGGTGGCAATACTGGTCGGTCGGCGTTATGCGCAAAAGATACTCTTTGGGAATTTGACGTCATTCTGTTACTGGCGATGGGGGATCGAGCTGGCGACGGCGGCGGTGGTGAAGCATGCTTCAAACTGCGGTCTTGGCCTTGAATATATTCATATTCTTCCGCCAATTGCGAGAGTTCATCAAGGCTCTCGAAGTCTCTTCGTTTTATGTACAGATGGTATTCCGGCCTGAGACTGTCATAGATCCGGTCTACGCTTTCTACCACCTTCATGGTTTGGTGACGATTATGTATCAAATACTGCGTAGCTTGTATGTAGTCACGGGCTTTTTCTCTGGGCCCTTGTCTCTTTCTCAGGATTTCATCTTCCAGTTTATGGGTGAAACGGGGTGGCAGGAAATGGCTCATGAATAGATTACGGAAATCAGTCCTCTTTCAATCTATCCCGGTTGATTCGGTACCATTCCAGGGCCGTACCCCTCATGACTTCTGGTAGTGTTTTTAAAAGGTCATCGAAGCATATGTCGTAGCACGTAGCTCACGCTTCGATTCTTTCCAGAAACTCTAAAGCATTTCCGGAGGAGTCAAACTTCAAGTTCCATTTTCTAACCGTGTTCATGACCTCTGCGTCATGACGGTGAACATTACTGGGAGACCTTTCCGGCGTGGAAGGCTCTGGCGTGAAAAGTTGATTTCGGTTATGGACGGATGTGTCTGTGGGTTGCAGATCGGATGTCTGGGCAGCAATAGCAATTGATTGGGTAGGAGGTTTACCTCTTTCTCATTCTGAGATTGCGGAGTTCGTTTTTCCTCACCCGTGCCTCGGATTTCTTCCTTATATTCCCTCTCGCTTGCGCTCTTTGCGATTTCTTCGCACAGATTTTGCGTAGACTTCCTCTTTCTGGCTTCTTTAACGTAGGTGCTGAAACGCGCTCTCAAAGCGTCTAAAAAACCACTGGTGTCTAATCCCAGACGATCCATTTTCTCTATTAGTTCCTGCTTCCGAAGAAGGTACATATCTCCTAGGCTCGCGATGTAGTCAAATCCTTCTTCTGTTTCAGACATGGCGGTGTGTTCGGTTGTGTTTCCAGTTAAGGGTTTCTTGAATTTGTATTTGCGGTGTGGACCCGTAAGTCCCTGCTCGGGCGCCAATTTGTGATGTGCTTTTTGTTCCTCAGCCGAGGTATCGCTCGACGGTGCCAAGGTCTATTGAAGAAAACACGAAACTCCAATGGTAGGTCTTCTGAACCTAAGGGGCCAGTTATAGCGATCATTAAAAACTATCATTAAAAATTTTCATTTGGATAATGTGGTGTGTTGTACTTTGATTTTATATATCAATCTCATGGCAAATCCATTGAAATATTTTTTTCTGGCGAGAAATAATCCTACAAAAGAACATTTTTGGTGAAAAATGCATTTATTTACTTTCATGATGAAAATTCGTTTTAATGACAAGCCAATAAATAATTAAATTTAAAAAAATGAAACACTTTGTTCCAGTGTTTGTGTTCCCCTTTTTTAATGTTCCATCTATCATTAAAAAAATTAATGAAGGATTTTCAATCATTAAAAAAATATTTGGTGTCAGTTTATTAAATAAATATTTGAATGACATTTAAATAATTTAATGATCGCTATAAACACACGCAAGTAAAAAAATCCAATTTTCATGTGTTCCAACTTTTAATGATAGTTTTTAATGATAGCTATAACTGGCCTCTAATAACATAACTAATAATTTTTTATTGGAAACCTTAATAACTACAATTGTAATTTAAAAGCAACGATTCTTGTTCAAATTTGATCAGAATAAGTTTTAACTGATGTCACTTCCGGTATGGTATGGATTCGGTTACGTGTTTCCGGCGTAGTTCGGGGTTAAAGCTTCCGCTTGACGGATGTCCGGTTCCGGTCTTGACTGGCAATAGGGCTGTCACTACTGGATTTCCTGTTCCTGTCTCCGTTTGCGTGTCTGGTAATTTTTACTTACGGCCCCTGGTGGCACGTTGGAACAGCAGGCAATAGCTCTGGTGGCACGGCAGGCAATAGCTCTGGTGGATCGGCAGGTTTATTTACGGCCCCTGGTGGCACGTTGGCACAGCAGGCAATAGCTCTGGTGGATCGGCAGGTTTATTTACGGCCCCTGATGGCACGTTGGCACGGCAGGCAATAGCTCTGGTCGATCAGCAGGTTTATTTACGGCCCCTGGTGGCACGTTGGCACGGCAGGCATAAGCTCTGGTCGATCAGCAGGTTTATTTACGGCCCCTGTTGGCACGTTGGCACGGCAGGCATAAGCTCTGGTCGATCAGCAGGCGGCACGTTGGCATGGCAGGCATAAGCTCTGGTCGATCAGCAGGTTTATGTACGGCCCCTGGTGGCACGGAGGACAAATCTCCTTCGATATTTAAAACCCCTTACCACTGGTGGGGGGAAGCTTTAAAATTGAAATGGCGGTTGCGGCACGGTAGGAGTTCAGGACAATTTCCTTCGATATTAAAACCCCTTACCACTGGGGGAAGCTTCTATAACGAAATTGCGGTCGAAGGCGGAAATGACCAAAAGCACTCAGTTCAAAACTCAAAGTTGAAATGACAACTAATGGTAGTGATGAAAAGTAGTGGTAGTGGTGATTTTAGTACGAAAGTACTCATCATCAGATGAACTTTAGTACTAAAAATGAGTGTGAATTGTACGAATGCGAAAGCTAAACTTTCATGTGTTTTGGTTTAATTGCTTGTGTCATATATCAACACTGTTGTTGATGAATACAAAACACGTCATGAGTTAATGAGTCATACGAGATGTTTTGTTTATGCATTGTCTGGTATGGATTCAAGGCCAAATGAAATGTATGCAAGTATATGCACCAATTAGTTTTGCCTGCATATGTGGTTTTTAAGGCGAGCGTGAATTATAATGAATTCGAAATGCAAAATTTACCGTCGATTTAGTCATTTGTTAGTCAAATCGATTTTGTTGTATGAGAGCATTTAACATTTCGTTACAGCATAAACAAGTAGAAAATACTAGATTCATCCAAGTAAAAACTGTATATTCATCGCAATACTCAGCAATTGAAAAATAAAATAAATCGGAGTACTGGACTTAAAAAGTAACAAGTTAAGGTCTAAAAGGGTGAAATCCCTATAGGAAAACCCTTTACTTAGCATTAATTATTTTTATTTCATCACTTTGATCTGAAGTAATTGTTATTGATTTTTTAATCTCTATATATATAAAAATGGAAGTGTGTTTGTTTGTTTGTTTGTTTGTTTGTTTTTTTGTTTGTTTGTATGTCTCTTATAGACTCCGAAATGGCCCAACAGATATTTGTGAAATTTTCATGGTTCATACTGTTACATTCAGTGATGATTCCTGTGAAAAAAAAAATGGAAAAACCCCATGGAAGAGTGGGAAAACTGGAAAAACCAAACAAAGGTCGGAAATTAGATATTTTTTGCTTGGAATTTTTTGGTTCAAAATGGGTTTTCGAATGGAAAATAGAAAGTTCTTGATGAAAAACTCGGAAAACTCATTGGTTTTCAAATGGAAAATTGCATGAAATTGTGGATGCATTGATTTTCAAATGGAAAACTGGAAAATTTCAAATGGAAAACTGGAAAATTTCAAAATGGGTTTTCGAATGAGACTCGGAAAACTCATTGGTTTTCAAAGGGAAAATTGCATGCAACTGAAGATGCATTGGTTTTCAAATGGAAAACTGGAAAATTTCAAATGGAAAACTGGAAAATTTCAAATGGAAAACTGGAAAATTTCAAAATGGGTTTTCGAAAGGAACTCGGAAAACTCATTGGTTTACAAAGGGAAACTGGAAAATTTGTGATGGGGAACTTGAAAGCAAGAAAAAGTAAACAAAAAATTGGAAAATTTGAAATGCAAAAAAAAAATTGGCTAAACAAAAATCTCAAAAACACACTTTCATATGAAATGCATTAGTTGTGGTAAAATGAGTGGTAAAATGGAAAACTCCAGAAGAGCAAGAAAATCCCAAGTCAAATTTTGAATGGATTTTAAACAATGGGAAAATAGAGAATTCGTGATTTTGGTAATTTTTTTTTTGAAACACTGATATTTTTAATGTAAAAAAATTATTTTGCTGTATTGCTCCATAACGGTAACTCTCAGAGCAATCATAAAAAATCCTTTTTTCATTCAATATCATGGTCAATGTGTTTTATACGCAACAATTAGGGTCGAAGAACTCGAAATGTTTACACAACAGCAACATGAAGAGCGAAGTGAAACCGAAATGATTCGCGTTTTACAAATCCGTGCACCGCAGGCAACGGGGCGTATACTTACCATTTTGTTTTGTTTTTTTTGATATCGCTTATTTGTTTAAAGACGGATCCATACATACGAATTAACAAAAAAACAATGCAAACGATAGAGGAAGAGGGTTATCGATTATCGATTGAGGCAGTACGAAGTCTGCAGGGTCAGCTAGTTATAAATATTCATTCATGTTTAGAACCGAGTACAAAAATAAAACTGGTATTTTGATGTCAGTTGAACAAATTAAGAAAAGAATAAATAACATTAAGACCGACGTGCATTTTTCGTTGACTTTAAGTCTGCTTTTGACCAGGTGAATCGGAATGCTCTTTTCTAAAAACTTTCCCAGCTAGATATATCTACACAGTTCATCCGAATTGTAAAGGAAATGTATTCTGAATCAAAAGCAGCTGTCTGGGATGGTTCGTCGTACTTGGAATGGTTTGAAACAGACTCTGGTGTGAAACAAGGATGCCTTTTAAGCGCTCTCCTATTTGCGCTTTTTATTAATGATGTACATTGCTGACTTGAAAGTAAATGTTCTCCTATATGCTGATGACCTGGTATTGCTTTATGAGTCTCCAGAAAATAACCAACTAATGATAAATCGCCTAGCCGATTATTGTGATAAATGGAGACTTGTCATTTATTTAGATAAATCAAAAATAATGGTGTTCTCGAGATCTGCACGTAACCACATTGCATACAATTGGCACTTTAATGACCCTTTGCAGGTAACTAATGAATACAAGTACCTGGGAGTGTTTCTTATAATAAAACAGTAGATTTAAAAAATCACTTTAGTATCAAAGCTAAGACTTCACAAAGTTTGTTAAATCTAAACTGGAGAAACATATTTTTAAACCAGCGAATAGTATTATCTGCGAAATACAAGATATTTGATACTGTTATAAAATTTTAGCTTTGCTTTGCTTCCCAGGTATGGGGAATCAACGAATACGAGGAGATAGAAAAGTTTCACAGATGTTTTTTGAAGAAACTATTTAATTTACCCCTAAAAACACTTAAGTATGCCTTGTATCTGGAAATCTGGACTTTCTAAAATATTTACTAGCACGCTTAAATTACAAGCAGACTACATTATAAAGGTTTTATCCCATCACGATGGCCGACTGACGAATGGTGCTTTATGAGCTAAGAAACGAGGACTGGTGGATATGGAAATGGAAAGCTCTGGGAAATGCGTGTGGAGAAACAATTTCACTGAATCCATCAAATTTGAATCAAGCAAAGGAAGTTTTCTACAGAATAATACAAAGCTATGAAAATATGGAACGTGATGCTCTTATGGAGGAAGCTCGAGAATCACAAAGCCGTATTCTTTACTCACAACTGAAGAGCCCCGGATCTTCATTTTTTTTTTCAGGTGGGGCAAAAACCGCAAAATGCCGCCCCTACCCACTTAAAATTATTTTAACCTTTACCATCCGTATAATTTGGAGGTTTTACCTACATAGGCATTCCAGAAATAATGCACCCAGCGCTGTTTTTTCTGCACTTAGCCTATTTATTTATGTACTAGCAGTACCCTGCCACGCTTCGCAGTGCCTTCACTTTTTTACGCTGCTACCACACTATCTGCTACCCTCCAGAGCTACTTGCTACCCGCTAAACCTCTACCCCACTACCCGCTTACCGCTACCTACTACTTCAACACACTAACAGCTACCCCTTTACCACGCTACCCGCTACTCACTCCCGTTACCCATCACCACGCTATGCGCTACCCGCTACCTACTTCCCCGCTACTCCACTACCCGTTTCCCACGCCCATTATATCTCAAAAACAACAAATCTAAAAAAGAAAATATCGACTGCAATAAATGTCAAGTGTACGTTTTTTTGTCGATGGAAAACAATATTTTACGAATATATATTTTCTTGACTGACATAAAATAATACATTTTCAATTTACATGAATAATTTCAGATCTGACATCTGACAAATATAATTTTCAATATTTGAAATTGATCATATTTTTTTTTATTTTATTTTGATGGAGTGGAAAAAGGATGTTTTTTTAACATTGGCAAGGATCCCTAATTTTTTTGAAAATGAAACATAGCCTATGTCACTTGGGAATAGTGTAGCTTGCCAACGGTGAAAGAATTTTTTAAATCGGTCCAGTAGTTTCGGAGCCTATTCATTTCAAACAAACAAACAAACAAACAAACAAACAAAAAATCAAACCTTTCCTCTTTATAATATTAGTATAGATATATCATCACAGGATAGGATTTAAAACAAAAATACATATGTACATATATTAAAAATAAAAATCAAATATTTTATTGCAATTGTGTATTGATTATAATCACAATTTAACTGTTCGAGCTTTTTGCTCTGCAAATAAATCTATGGCCTTGTCATAATCCAACTCGTTTGCAATTCGATTTTCTATTGCTAAGATTGCAAGACTAGATAAACGTTCCTGGCTCATAGATGATCGCAAACAATTTTTAATCAGTTTTAGTTTGCTAAAACTTCGCTCGCAGCTTGCGGATGTAGTTGGAAGAGTTGAGTAAATACGCAAGGCAATATAAATTTTTGGAAAAGCATCCTGCAAATCATGAGTATAGAAGTGTTGCAAGAGATGGAAACCGTAAGCCTTTTCTATATCACAAAATAAAAGTGCAACTTGCTCTTAAAAAACGTAAAGTTGCTGGCAGAATTCAACAGCGCTTAAATCTCGCTCGCATTTTCGAGCCAGATCTGCTCCATACTTTTGCAGTTCTTCATTTGACATTTTCATAATAATGGTACCATTAAGAAAAGCAAAATTTAAATTTAGCATGGTACCACAATCAAACCTCTTTGTAAATTCTAATATGATTCGATCAAATAACATCATTATTTCTTTAGAAAAAAGTTGAATAGGTTGGAGTGTTTGTAGTTCGTCTTCACACATCTCATCGAAATGCTTTTTGCGTTTATTTTTCAAAATAGGGTCAACACCACTTCTTTCAGCAACTTCTTCAGCCTCGTTTATCCAATATTCCATTGGGTTTTGTCTCATTTTTTTCAAGGTTTTGAGCAGACCACCCATTAAGGCGACGGAATGGTCAAGAATTTCAATATTCACTCGGTTGATTTCACGGAGAATATTCGCCCAAACAATTAGATTCAGAATAAATTTAAAATCCTTTATAGTAGTTAAAAGATGACCTGCTTCGTACTTAGCTTCTGGAGCACAAGAAGTTTGCTTTACTTCTTCTAAGGATTTCGCTATTTCCGATAAATTATTTAAAAGAGCGTTCACAGCAACATGTTTCACCGACCATCTCGTCTGACTACTTCCTTTTAAATTTGATTTTAGGTATTTTTTTCATAATGTCCCACCTTGTAGTGGAGCCAACAAAAAAGCGATACACTTTTTGAATTAATCCAAATAGGTTGATAGCTTCCTGGCATGATGAGGGAGAGTGAACACCTACAAGATTTAAGGAGTGAGCCAAGCACGGAACGAACTCGGCCAGCTCATTCCTTTCTGAAATTCTGGCTTGTACTCCTTTATGGATGCTAGCCATATTGGACCCATTATCATAAGATTGGCCACGACATTGTCCAATGTCTAAGCCCTCAACTGCCAATTTTTCTAGAATCTGTTGACAAATTTCCTCTCCTGTTTTTCCAGCAACTTTTATGAAATCGATGAAACTTTCTTTATTTCACACACTTCGCCAGTTCTTTTTACATATCGAATTACCTGGCTCATTTGTTCTGTATGAGATACATCCGGTGTGCAGTCGAACATTATTGTGTAGCATTTGGCTTCTTTGATGTCATTTAAAATGCTATTTCTAACTGTTTTTGCCATTATATCAATTATTTCATTTTGTATTGTCTTTGATAAATATGATATTTGTCCCTTTTTTAAGTGTTCTAATTGAAACTTCAGAGTTGAATTATGCTTAGCGAGCAGGGAAATTAAGTTCAAGACGTTACCTTGACTAGGCTGATAATTTATGATGAGATCGCTAGGGGTTCCGTTGGACCCGCGAAAAGAAAGGCAGTTTGTGGATAGGTACAATACAGCATCTATAACAATACGCAGGATCTGTCTCCATTTTTCTTTCTCTGACTGAATGACTGAATGACAATGTCTTGATCAATACCCTTGCATGATTTCATTTGTTGTACGTGTGTTTTCCACTTGATCATACACTCTTTGTGCATTTGACTAGCCTCGTGTTCGGTTAGCCTCTCTGAAACTTTTTTCCAATTAAAAACCCTATAGAACACAATGCAGACGTAGAAGTAGAGGACGGTTTCTGGCCAATCTTGCAGCACGCACAAAAAATTGCATTTTTTGTCTTAGAAAAAATAAGCCAAGATCTTTTAACCCTTTCGCAATTAGCCAACGTCCTATACCATATAGAAGATTAAATGTCTGTCATTGCGTTCGGTAGATCGAAATTCAATGTTTTCGGGGTGATTGTCTGCTAATAAAACAGCCTGATTGGCAAAGAAAGCCCGTTGTTGGTCAGTCATTTTTTCCACACCTGGCCAATCGCCTGGGTCCGTCAAATCAAATCCATTTGTTTGCAGTTCTTCCGCATTCGAGTGCGAGGATTTAGATTCTTATTATCCTGGCTTTGTTTTTTCAAGTTGCTCAGTTTGCTCGCGCAGCGATAAAGATGGTAAACTTTCTTGCACTGTGAAAACAGATTGTGAAAAATCTTGATCCGTTTGATCGGGCAAAGTGTCAGGAGCATCTTCTAAAATCTAGATCAATTTCAACTTCGGAAGTTGCAGCAGATACTGTCATACTGACGAGTCAACCCCTCTTCGAAGAAAATTTTTCATATGATCTGCACATTGTTTTCCCTGCAATCTCTATATATATAAAAATGGAAGTGTGTTTGTTTGTTTGTTTGTTTGTTTGTTTGTTTGTTTGTTTGTTTGTTTGTTTGTTTGTTTGTTTGTTTGTTTGTATGTCTCTTATAGACTCCGAAATGGCCCAACAGATATTTGTGAAATTTTCATGGTTCATACTGTTACATTCAGTGATGATTCCTGTGAAAAAAAAAATGGAAAAACCTCATGGAAGAGTGGGAAAACTGGAAAAACCAAACAAAGGTCGGAAATTAGATATTTTTTGCTTGGAATTTTTTGGTTCAAAATGGGTTTTCGAATGGAAAAATAGAAAGTTCTTGATGAAAAACTCGGAAAACTCATTGGTTTTCAAATGGAAAATTGCATGAAATTGTGGATGCATTGATTTTCAAATGGAAAACTGGAAAATTTCAAATGGAAAACTGGAAAATTTCAAAATGGGTTTTCGAATGAGACTCGGAAAACTCATTGGTTTTCAAAGGGAAAATTGCATGCAACTGAAGATGCATTGGTTTTCAAATGGAAAACTGGAAAATTTCAAATGGAAAACTGGAAAATTTCAAATGGAAAACTTTAAAATTTCAAAATGGGTTTTCGAAAGGAACTCGGAAAACTCATTGGTTTACAAAGGGAAACTGGAAAATTTGTGATGGGGAACTTGAAAGCAAGAAAAAGTAAACAAAAAATTGGAAAAATGGAAAATTTGAAATGCAAAAAAAAAAAAATTGGCTAAACAAAAATCTCAAAAACACTCTTTCATATGAAATGCATTAGTTGTGGTAAAATGAGTGGTAAAATGGAAAACTCCAGAAGAGCAAGAAAATCCCAAGTCAAATTTTGAATGGATTTTAAACAATGGGAAAATAGAGAATTCGTGATTTTGGTAATTTTTTTTTTTGAAACACTGATATTTTTAATGTAAAAAAATTATTTTGCTGTATTGCTCCATAACGGTAACTCTCAGAGCAATCATAAAAAATCCTTTTTTCATTCAATATCATGGTCAATGTGTTTTATACGCAACAATTAGGGTCGAAGAACTCGAAATGTTTACACAACAGCAACATGAAGAGCGAAGTGAAACCGAAATGATTCGCGTTTTACAAATCCGTGCACCGCAGGCAACGGGGCGTATACTTACCATTTTGTTTTGTTTTTTTGATATCGCTTATTTGTTTAAAGACGGATCCATACATAC
The DNA here is from genome assembly GCA_943590905.1 of Sphaerophoria taeniata. Classification (NCBI taxonomy): domain Eukaryota; kingdom Metazoa; phylum Arthropoda; class Insecta; order Diptera; family Syrphidae; genus Sphaerophoria; species Sphaerophoria taeniata. The sequence goes on from OX016541.1 coordinate 72,161,966, forward strand.
GAATTAACAAAAAAACAATGCAAACGATAGAGGAAGAGGGTTATCGATTATCGATTGAGGCAGTACGAAGTCTGCAGGGTCAGCTAGTTCCTTATATTTAGCCTTTTTCCTATATTCCGCCCCTGAAAGCTTTTGCGCTCATTATTACAACCTGTATAAACAGAAATAATCAATTTTCTTGTTGAAAACATTTCTAAAAAAAATTTTCAGTTTATAAACCGACGACGCCGACGGACGGTTGCGGCTGCTCATTTGTTTTAAACTCCTACATTGCATTATGTTGAATTAATGGCTATAATAAGTAAAACAGCCTAGAGTAAGTTAAGTCATCCGATTTGGGAACCGAACCACACACGGCTCGGCGTTAAAATTTTAAGTAATTTTGAATAATGTTGGAAGTGGTGGTAATAACGTTCAATATAATATCACTAATACACATTCACTCTATATTTTCATCAAGAAAATATGTATTAAGTTTTTATTTTATTTCTGTTCATTCGAAAATTATTTTTTAATCAATAAACACAGAATTACCTACTATTTGTTAATAGTTCAAGCTCTATTTCATTTTCTGTTCTACCTGCGGTAAAGGACTAAAGGTAATATCAATAAATTCAACAGATTATGAGACTTAGTTGTACAACAGAAATAAGAAAAGAAATAAAGAAATAAAGAATGGATTCAACAAAATCAAATATTGTTAAATTAAATAATTATAATTATGTAAACTGGAAGTTTAGGATGGAGTTACTGTTGCGCAAGCAAAATTTATGGAAGAAGGTTATTCTAGGTGAAAAACCAAAACCAATAATCGATGCAAACAATATGATTTCGAATCAGAAAGTAATCGATGAATGGGAAGAATTTGATGATGAAGCCAGGGGCACGATAGGTTTATGCGTTGATGACGATCAACTTGCCCATATTCGTTTAGAGACAACAGCAAAATCGACATGGAATGCACTCAAAAATTATCACGAGAAGAACACCCTCGCCAACAAAGTATTTTTGATGCGATCAATTTGTTCGTTGAAGTAAGAAGAAGGTGGAGATGTTAAAGGACATATTTCCAAAATGCAGGAGTATTTCACAAAATTACGTGATATTGGTGAAGAAATGTTATCTGACAAATGGAGTGCTGCAATGTTATTAAGTAGCTTACCGGAGAGTTATAATGCTTTAATTACTACATTGGAATCCCGCAAAGAAGAGGAAATAACTTTTGCATTAGTGCAACAAAGGGTCATAGCAGAATATGAAAGGTATTCAATTTCGAAAGGAAGTTCTGATGACTGTGTTTTGAAGACTGTAGCTAACGTTGTAATTTGCTATTTTTGTCGAAAACCAGGCCATCAAAAGAAGTCTTGTGAAAAATACAAGGAATGGGTTGCAAGAGAAATTTCAAGAAGAGGGATGTCAAATGGAACCATAAAGTGAATTCAATTGAAGAACCATCAGGGACAAAGACAGAATCTTGTCATAATTCAAAGGATTTTCTATTCATTATTGGTCAAGGAAACAAATTCAGATGGATTATCGATTCAGGAGCTACAAGATATGTTGCAAATAATGTAAGCTTTTTCACGGACATCGAAAAAACATACAAGAGTTCTGTTGAACTGGCGAATGGAAATTCAACAACAGTTCAAGGAATTGGATCAGGAACTTTGACATTTTTGGACGAAAGTGGAAATGTTCATCAAGCAAAGGCATCGGAAGTTTTGTACGCTTCTAGATTAACGGGTAACATGCTTTCTGTCAAACAACTTACCTAAAATGGATTACGAGTCGAATTCGATGATAGGAAATGCGAAATCAAGCACGAAGGTAAGCAAATTGGTATAGGAGATGTAGCTGGTTCTCTATATGTTTTGCGACAACCTCACGATATGTGTGCTCTGACTGAACATAACGAAAATTGTGTACATCAACTACATCGAAGGATGGGGCACAGATATCCAAACGCGATAAGAAAAACGAATGCTGATGGATCTATTCAAGGACTCAATATAGTCGACTGTGGAATCAAAGAAGTTTGTGATGTTTGTACAAAAGGAAAAATGACAAGGCTGCCATTTCTGAAACAATCTGAAAGTGAATCACGAGCGCCTTTAGATTTGATTCACACAGATGTTTGCGTTCCTATGCAAATAGCCACACATACTGGAAGGAGATACTTATGGCGTTTTTCTTTTTTACCTCCGAGCAGATTAGAACAGATCACGGATGTGTCAAAAAAGTGTACGTTTTTTTGTCGATGGAAAACAATATCTTACGAATATATATTTTCTTGACTGACATAAAATAATACATTTTCAATTTACATGAATAATTTCAGATCTGACATCTGACAAATATAATTTTCAATATTTGAAATTGATCATATTTTTTTTTTATTTTTTTTTTGATGGAGTGGAAAAAGTATGTTTTTTTAACATTGGCAAGGATCCCTAATTTTTTTGAAAATGAAACATAGCCTATGTCACTTGGGAATAGTGTAGCTTGCCAACGGTGAAAGAATTTTTTAAATCGGTCCAGTAGTTTCGGAGCCTATTCATTTCAAACAAACAAACAAACAAACAAACAAACAAACAAACAAACAAACAAACAAACAAACAAACAAACAAACAAACAAACAAACAAACAAAAAATCAAACCTTTCCTCTTTATAATATTAGTATAGATATATCATCACAGGATAGGATTTAAAACAAAAATACATATGTACATATATTAAAAATAAAAATCAAATATTTTATTGCAATTGTGTATTGATTATAATTACAATTTAACTGTTCGAGCTTTTTGCTCTGCAAATAAATCTATGGCCTTGTCATAATCCAACTCGTTTGCAATTCGATTTTCTATTGCTAAGATTGCAATATTGATATATACCTACATAAATAAATAGGCTAAGTACAGAAAAAACAGCGCTGGGTGCATTATTTCCGGAATGCCTATGTAGGTAAAACCTACAAATTATACGGATGGTAAAGGTTAAAATAATTTTAAGTGGGTAGGGGCGGCATTTTGCAGTTTTTGCCCCGCCTGAAAAAAAATGAAGATCCGGGGCTGTTCAGTTTTGAGTAAAGAATCCGGCTTTGTGATTCTCGAGCTTCCTCCATAAGAGCATCGCGCTCCATATTTTCATAGCGTTGTATTATTCTGTAGAAAACTTCTTTAGCTTGATTCGAATCTGATGGATTCAGTGAAATTCTTTCTCCACACGCATTTCCCAGAGCTTTCCATTTCGACATCCTCCAGTCCTCGTTTCTTAGAAAGCGCCATTCGTTTTGTCAGTCGGTTATCGTGATGGGATAAAACCTTATTTATAATGTAGTCTGCTTGTAATTACAGCGTGCTAGTAAATATTTTAGAAAGTCCTGTTTCCAGATACAAGGCATTGTTAGGTGTTTTTACGGGTAAATTAAATAGTATCTTCAAAAAACATCTGTGAAACTTTTCTATCTCCTATCGGTGTTCTGGCTGGTTTTGCATCTTGAAGTCCAGGAATCATCACTGAATGTAACAGTATGAACCATGAAAATTTCACAAATATCTGTTGGGCCATTTCGGAGTCTATAAGAGACATACAAACAAACAAACAAACAAACAAACAAACAAACACACTTCCATTTTTATATATATAGAGATTGCAGGGAAAACAATGTGCAGATCATATGAAAAATTTTCTTCGAAGAGGGGTTGACTCGTCAGTATGACAGTATCTGCTGCAACTTCCGAAGTTGAAATTGATCTAGATTCTAGAAGATGCTCCTGACACTTTGCCCGATCAAACGGATCAAGATTTTTCACAATCTGTTTTCACAGTGCAAGAAAGTTTACCATCTTTATCGCTGCGCGAGCAACCTGAGCAACTTGAAAAAACAAAGCCAGGATAAGAAGAATCTAAATCCTCGCACTCGAATGCGGAAGAACTGCAAACAAATGGATTTGATTTGACGGACCCAGGCGATTGGCCAGGTGTGGAAAAAATGACTGACCAACAACGGGCTTTCTTTGCCAATCAGGCTGTTTTATTAGCAGACAATCACCCCGAAAACATTGAATTTCGATCTACCGAACGCAATGACAGACATTTAATCTTCTATATGGTATAGGACGTTGGCTAATTGCGAAAGGGTTAAAAGATCTTGGCTTATTTTTTCTAAGACAAAAAATGCAATTTTTTGTGCGTGCTGCAAGATTGGCCAGAAACCGTCCTCTACTTCTACGTCTGCATTGTGTTCTATAGGGTTTTTAATTGGAAAAAAGTTTCAGAGAGGCTAACCGAACACGAGGCTAGTCAAATGCACAAAGAGTGTATGATCAAGTGGAAAACACACGTACAACAAATGAAATCATGCAAGGGTATTGATCAAGACATTGTCATTCAGTCATTCAGTCAGAGAAAGAAAAATGGAGACAGATCCTGCGTATTGTTATAGATGCTGTATTGTACCTATCCACAAACTGCCTTTCTTTTCGCGGGTCCAACGGAACCCCTAGCGATCTCATCATAAATTATCAGCCTAGTCAAGGTAACGTCTTGAACTTAATTTCCCTGCTCGCTAAGCATAATTCAACTCTGAAGTTTCAATTAGAACACTTAAAAAAGGGACAAATATCATATTTATCAAAGACAATACAAAATGAAATAATTGATATAATGGCAAAAACAGTTAGAAATAGCATTTTAAATGACATCAAAGAAGCCAAATGCTACACAATAATGTTCGACTGCACACCGGATGTATCTCATACAGAACAAATGAGCCAGGTAATTCGATATGTAAAAAGAACTGGCGAAGTGTGTGAAATAAAGAAAGTTTCATCGATTTCATAAAAGTTGCTGGAAAAACAGGAGAGGAAATTTGTCAACAGATTCTAGAAAAATTGGCAGTTGAGGGCTTAGACATTGGACAATGTCGTGGCCAATCTTATGATAATGGGTCCAATATGGCTAGCATCCATAAAGGAGTACAAGCCAGAATTTCAGAAAGGAATGAGCTGGCCGAGTTCGTTCCGTGCTTGGCTCACTCCTTAAATCTTGTAGGTGTTCACTCTCCCTCATCATGCCAGGAAGCTATCAACCTATTTGGATTAATTCAAAAAGTGTATCGCTTTTTTGTTGGCTCCACTACAAGGTGGGACATTATGAAAAAAATACCTAAAATCAAATTTAAAAGGAAGTAGTCAGACGAGATGGTCGGTGAAACATGTTGCTGTGAACGCTCTTTTAAATAATTTATCGGAAATAGCGAAATCCTTAGAAGAAGTAAAGCAAACTTCTTGTGCTCCAGAAGCTAAGTACGAAGCAGGTCATCTTTTAACTACTATAAAGGATTTTAAATTTATTCTGAATCTAATTGTTTGGGCGAATATTCTCCGTGAAATCAACCGAGTGAATATTGAAATTCTTGACCATTCCGTCGCCTTAATGGGTGGTCTGCTCAAAACCTTGAAAAAAATGAGACAAAACCCAATGGAATATTGGATAAACGAGGCTGAAGAAGTTGCTGAAAGAAGTGGTGTTGACCCTATTTTGAAAAATAAACGCAAAAAGCATTTCGATGAGATGTGTGAAGACGAACTACAAACACTCCAACCTATTCAACTTTTTTCTAAAGAAATAATGATGTTATTTGATCGAATCATATTAGAATTTACAAAGAGGTTTGATTGTGGTACCATGCTAAATTTAAATTTTGCTTTTCTTAATGGTACCATTATTATGAAAATGTCAAATGAAGAACTGCAAAAGTATGGAGCAGATCTGGCTCGAAAATGCGAGCGAGATTTAAGCGCTGTTGAATTCTGCCAGCAACTTTACGTTTTTTAAGAGCAAGTTGCACTTTTATTTTGTGATATAGAAAAGGCTTACGGTTTCCATCTCTTGCAACACTTCTATACTCATGATTTGCAGGATGCTTTTCCAAAAATTTATATTGCCTTGCGTATTTACTCAACTCTTCCAACTACATCCGCAAGCTGCGAGCGAAGTTTTAGCAAACTAAAACTGATTAAAAATTGTTTGCGATCATCTATGAGCCAGGAACGTTTATCTAGGGATAGGATTTAAAACAAAAATGTAGTTTTCCGTCGGCTATTTGGTCACTTTGTTTTTAGTAAAGGAAACAAATTCTTTAACTTGTCTAAACTAAATTTTCCACCCTCGATATAAAACTAAAATTGGTCAATACAACACATCTTAAAACAAAAATATATACATATGTACATATATTAAAAATAAAAATCAAATATTTTATTGCAATTGTGTATTGAATATAATTACAATTTAACTCTTCGAGCTTTTTGCTCTGCAAATAAATCTATGGCTTTGTCATAATCCAACTCGTTTGCAATTCGATTTTCTATTGCTAAGATTGCAAGACTAGATAAACGTTCCTGGCTCATAGATGATCGCAAATAATTTTTAATCAGTTTTAATTTGCTAAAACTTCACTCGCAGCTTGCGGATGTAGTTGGAAGAGTTGAGTAAATACGCAAGGCAATATAAATATTTGGAAAAGCATCCTGCAAATCATGAGTATAGATGTGTTGCAAGAGATGGAAACCGTTTATCTTTTCTATATCACCAAATAAAAGTGCAGATTGCTCTTTAAAAACTTAAAGTTCCTGGCAGAACTCAACAGCGCTTAAATCTCGCATGCATTTTCGAGCCAGATCTGCTCCATACTTTTGCAGTTCTTCATTTGACATTTTCATAATATTGGTACCATTAAGAAAAGCCAAATTTAAATTTAGCATGGTACCACAGTCAAACCTCTTTGTAAATTCTAATATGATTCGATCAAATACCATCATTTATTTCTTTAGAAAAAAGTTTAATAGGTTGGAGTATTTGTAGTTCGTCTTCACACATCTCATCGAAATGTTTTTTACGTTTATTTTTCAAAATAGGGTCAATACCACTTCTTTCAGCAACTTCTTCAGCCTTGTTTATCCAATATTCCATTGGGTTTTGTCTCATTTTTTGCAAGGTTTTGAGCAGACCATCCATTAAAGCGACGGAATGGGCAAGGATAATATCTTCTTTCTGAATTTCAATATTCACAAAAAAGCAATACACTTTTTGAATTAATCCAAATAGGTTGATAGCTTCCTGGCATGATGAGGCAGAGTGAACACCTACAAGATTTAAGGAGTTGTAGGGTCGCCACGGAACAAAAACATATACAAATACACATACTTACACTACACTAAACATCATTAGACATACATTATACATATTTCACATTAATCCACTTTACTTTTTCACACTCATCATTAAATAATCAGAAACAATCAAAAATCTCTGAGATATTTTTTGTTCGTTACCTAGGAAACAAAATAAAATGAAGAAAAATATTATTCCTAGAGGAGAGTTTTTTTTTTAAATTGTGAAAGAATAAAGAAGTTTGCTGGTGGAAAATTTTTGAAGAGTGAAAAAAAAAATAAAGAAGTTTGCTGGATATACATTTTTATTGGTGTGCATGGTGCAATTAAGATCGTCAATTGCGTTAACTCTGCAAAAGAAGTTTTTTTTGTTGTCCTTTTGTGTCTCTCGTCTCGTGTCGTGTTCTGAAAGTCAAAAAACAACAAAAATTAGTGGAAATAAGCTGATTTATGTGTCTTGAATTGAATTGAATGCATTTTCTGTGCTCTCTTAGCCCCTAAACTTCTCTTCCACACTTGCGTTATTCATTGACTTACAAAAAAAAAAAAAAAAAACGTGCTCAAACAACCCCAACGGCCCAACACCGTAGTGTTATAAAAGTGCTTACTTCCTAGATAAATATTTATTATTTAATTGTGGATGGTGAATTGCTTCCAATTGGAATTTTATTAAATAAATAAATAAAATAAATGAAACATTGAAGCTATATTTAACATTCTACCTATAACTACCCCTAATGCTTACCTTCCGGAAATCTAACTGTATACGGATTTTGTGTTCAAGCCATCATATCATCAATCAACGTATTCCTAAATCCTATATTTTTAATTACCACCCTATTGCCTAGTGTTAGTTTTTATTTTCTTTTCTTTCATTCTCTTGTGTGTGTAAAATTATTGCGAATCTTCCTGCATGTCATCTATCATAATTCATTATAATATTAGCTGTGTTTTATTGGGAACTTAGCTTAGCTTAGCAATAGGAATTCCAATAAAACGCTATAGTCAGCTTTGAATTAAGTTTCGTTCACCAGAATGTCAAAAATCAAAATATTCCAAACGCCATCTTTACACCTACCTGAAACAATTTTTTTTACATTGAGTTTGCTATGGTGAAAAACTATTTCCAAATTTGAAACAATTTTTTTTACATTGAGTTGCTATGGTGGAAAACTATTTTCTTCAAAAGGTTTTGACATTTGATAAACGAAAAACACAACGAAAAACTCAAGTGTCGGATTGCTGAAACCTTATCTTCAGGAAATTCCTAACTAAAATTCCTAACTTATTTTTACTTAGCTTTCGGTTGTTGTTGTTTGACATGTAATTTCTATTGCTAAGCTGAGCTAAGTTCCCAATAAAACACGCCTATTATGATTTTTATACTTCCCTTAAGCTAGCCCTAAACGACAAACATGTTTGCCGAACATGCTTGTGCGCGCCATAAATTTGCCGTGTAGGGGATGGTTTGCGAACTGTTCGCTGTTGGCAAAAATTTTCGATTTTCTTATGATCGTCCGTTTCGTTATTTGCCATGTAGGGAGATATTCGCGAACAAATCTCATTTTTTCTATGAGATAAACATAAGCGCAATGATTTGCTTCTCCTTTTGACACATCCTCACAGCTCACACTTTCAAGAACCAACACGAAATGATGTTCGGCAATTTATGTGTTTGCCGTGTAGGGAATAACGCAAGCGAACATGTTCGGCAAACGTGTTTGTCGTTTAAGGCTACCTTTAACGAGTAGTTTTTAGTTTGCATTTGTATATACTATTTCCCCTTAATCCTTATTCTTTTTGTGTGTCTTCTTTACTTTTGTTTTGTGCGTGCGTCCGCGTCGCTAGAAAATTAACTCTGGTTGTTTTGTTTTGTTATTTTTTTGTCAAATATTATTTACATTCACAGGCTAAATTGAATCTTCTACGTGTGCACACAAGTGGAGATGCAGAAAAAAGCAAAGAGGTATGTGAATGTGTATTCTGTATTTTTGTTTTGTTTTGAACATTTTATTCTTTCGTTATAAAAACTATAACCCGAGGGTATTGACTCTTGACACACTTCTGTTTCGCATGAAATTTGTTGACCTAGTTTTTAGTTTTCATAGTATAGCATTGCATTTATAAAAATAATCATTTTTCGCATGTCCTCATTCAATTTGTTCTTTTTAGGGTTCCGTACACAGAGTGTAAACGAAACCCTTATAACATCACTTCGTTTTCTGTTCATTCGTCTTTCACAAGCGATTTCTTCGAATCTGTTAAGCCGATTGCAATGAAATTGGGTGCACATATTTTAGTATTCAGTAGTAATGTAAAAATGTTGTTTTCATGTTTTTAAGATAAATAGTTTCGAAGTTATTAAAGAGAAAAGATAAAAAAATACAAAAATGACCATTCTCCCCCCTGATCTCCGAAACTACTGGGCCTAAAATTATGAAAAAGATACTGAGAACAGGCCTCAACCTGAAGATCACAAAAAAGCAAATAAGAAGTCTGTACTGTTACATATAACACAGATATGACTCAATATTTGGAGTAACTTTTTAATTTTTGACTCAACTTTACAATTTATTTCCTCCAAAACCGTTATACCGATTGAGTTAAAAGTTGGCCAATATATCAACTTGTTAAGTAGAAATACAACCATATTTTTTTTATATTTTTAAGAGAAATAGTTTTGTAGTTATATAAGAAAATATGGAAAAATAGGCAAAAATGTCAAAAACAGGCCATTCCCCCCCCCCTAATCTCCGAAACTACTGGACCTAAAATTCTTTAAAAAAAATTAAGATATAGGTCTATAACATGAATATTACCGGAAAAGTGATAAGAAGTCACAGTTATTTATGTAACATGCAAAATTTTTCAATATACTAATTCCCAATTTCATTAAATTTTAAAACCATTTTTTTGAACAGGTGGTAACCCTATTGACTTCAACTTAAGTACAATCATTCATTAATTGCCTGCAATGACAAACATATTTTTTTTGTATTTTTAAGACAAATAGTTTTGAAATTATTCAAGAAAACACAACAAAAAAGGCCGAAAATGCAAATAACTAAACTTTACCCCCTCCTCATCACCAAAAAGGGTGGGCCTGGAATTTCCAAAAAAAATTCAAAAAATAGTTTCATACGTATATATTACAGAACAACAACAAAAATTGCAGTTATAATGTAAATAACGATATATTTTCAAGGCAAACGGTTTTGAAGTTATTCAAAAAAAAAACAACAAAAAAGGACTATGAAAAACACTCAATTTCACCCCCTCCTCATATCCGAAAGGGCTTGGCCAGGCATTTCCAAAATAATTTCAAAATGTAGTTAAAACGTGTAGGTTACAGAAAATACAAAAAACATTACAGTGATGATGTAAATAAGCATAAATCCGAATATGTATTAGGGTTCCGTACACAGAGTGTAAACGAAACCCTTATAACATCACTTCGTTTTCTGTTCATTCGTCTTTCACAAGCGATTTCTTCGAATCTGTTAAGCCGATTGCAATGAAATTGGGTACACATATTTAAGTATTCAGTAGTAATCTAAAAATGTTGTTTTCATGTTTTTAAGATAAATAGTTTCGAAGTTATTGAAGGGAAAAGATAAAAAAATACAAAAATGACCATTCTCCCCCCTGATCTCCGAAACTACTGGGCCTAAAATTATGAAAAAGATACTGAGAACAGGTCTCAACCTGTAGATCACAAAAAAGCAAATAAGAAGTCTGTACTGTTACATATAACACAGATATGACTCAATATTTGGAGTAACTTTTTAATTTTTGACTCAACTTTACAATTTATTTCCTCCAAAACCGTTATACCGATTCAGTTAAAAGTTGGCCAATATATCAACGTGTTAAGTAGAAATACAATCATATTTTTTTTATATTTTTAAGAGAAATAGTTTTGTAGTTATATAAGAAAATATGGAAAAATAGGCAAAAATGTCAAAAACAGGCCATCCCCCCCCTAATCTCCGAAACTACTGGACCTAAAATTCCTTAAAAAAATTGAGATATAGGTCTATAACATGAATATTATCGGAAAAGTGATAAGAAGTCACAGTTATTTATGTAACATGCAAAATTTTTCAATATACTAATTTCCAATTTCATTAAATTTTAAAACCATTTTTTTGAACAGGTGGTAACCCTATTGACTTCAAATTAAGTACAATCATTCATTCATTGCCTGCAATGACAAACATATTTTTTTGAATTTTTAAGACAAATAGTTTTGAAATTATTCAAGAAAACACAACAAAAAAGGCCAAAAATGCAAATAACTTAACTTTACCCCCTCCTCATCACCAAAAAGGGTGGGCCTGGAATTTCCAAAAAAAAATTCAAGAAATATTTCCATACGTATAGATTACAGAACAACAAAAAAAAATTGCAGTTATAATGTAAATAACGATATATTTTCAAGGCAAATGGTTTTGAAGTTATTCAAAAAAAAAACCAACAAAAAAGGACTATGAAAAACACTCAATTTCACCCCCCTCATATCCATAAGGGCTTGGCCAGGCATTTCCAAAATAATTTCAAAATGTAGTTAAAACGTGTAGGTTACAGAAAATACAAAAAACATTACAGTGATGATGTAAATAAGCATAAATCCGAATATGTATTAGGGTTCCGTACACAGAGTGTAAACGAAACCCTTATAACATCACTTCGTTTTCTGTTCATTCGTCTTTCACAAGCGATTTCTTCGAATCTGTTAAGCCGATTGCAATGAAATTGGGTACACATATTTAAGTATTCAGTAGTAATCTAAAAATGTTGTTTTCATGTTTTTAAGATAAATAGTTTCGAAGTTATTGAAGGGAAAAGATAAAAAAATACAAAAATGACCATTCTCCCCCCTGATCTCCGAAACTACTGGGCCTAAAATTATGAAAAAGATACTGAGAACAGGTCTCAACCTGTAGATCACAAAAAAGCAAATAAGAAGTCTGTACTGTTACATATAACACAGATATGACTCAATATTTGGAGTAACTTTTTAATTTTTGACTCAACTTTACAATTTATTTCCTCCAAAACCGTTATACCGATTGAGTTAAAAGTTGGCCAATATATCAACGTGTTAAGTAGAAATACAATCATATTTTTTTTTATATTTTTAAGAGAAATAGTTTTGTAGTTATATAAGAAAATATGGAAAAATAGGCAAAAATGTCAAAAACAGGCCATCCCCCCCCTAATCTCCGAAACTACTGGACCTAAAATTCCTTAAAAAAATTGAGATATAGGTCTATAACATGAATATTATCGGAAAAGTGATAAGAAGTCACAGTTATTTATGTAACATGCAAAATTTTTCAATATACTAATTTCCAATTTCATTAAATTTTAAAACCATTTTTTTGAACAGGTGGTAACCCTATTGACTTCAAATTAAGTACAATCATTCATTCATTGCCTGCAATGACAAACATATTTTTTTGAATTTTTAAGACAAATAGTTTTGAAATTATTCAAGAAAACACAACAAAAAAGGCCAAAAATGCAAATAACTTAACTTTACCCCCTCCTCATCACCAAAAAGGGTGGGCCTGGAATTTCCAAAAAAAATTCAAGAAATATTTCCATACGTATAGATTACAGAACAACAAAAAAAAAATTGCAGTTATAATGTAAATAACGATATATTTTCAAGGCAAATGGTTTTGAAGTTATTCAAAAAAAAAAAACCAACAAAAAAGGACTATGAAAAACACTCAATTTCACCCCCCTCATATCCATAAGGGCTTGGCCAGGCATTTCCAAAATAATTTCAAAATGTAGTTAAAACGTGTAGGTTACAGAAAATACAAAAAACATTACAGTGATGATGTAAATAAGCATAAATCCGAATATGTATTAGGGTTCCGTACACAGAGTGTAAACGAAACCCTTATACCATCACTTCGTTTTCTGTTCATTCGTCTTTCACAAGCGATTTCTTCGAATCTGTTAAGCCGATTGCAATGAAATTGAGTACACATATTTAAGTATTCAGTAGTAATCTAAAAATGTTGTTTTCATGTTTTTAAGATAAATAGTTTCGAAGTTATTGAAGGGAAAAGATAAAAAAATACAAAAATGACCATTCTCCCCCCTGATCTCCGAAACTACTGGGCCTAAAATTATGAAAAAGATACTGAGAACAGGTCTCAACCTGTAGATCACAAAAAAGCAAATAAAAAGTCTGTACTGTTACATATAACACAGATATGACTCAATATTTGGAGTAACTTTTTAATTTTTGACTCAACTTTACAATTTATTTCCTCCAAAACCGTTATACCGATTGAGTTAAAAGTTGGCCAATATATCAACGTGTTAAGTAGAAATACAATCATATTTTTTTTATATTTTTAAGAGAAATAGTTTTGTAGTTATATAAGAAAATATGGAAAAATAGGCAAAAATGTCAAAAACAGGCCATCCCCCCCCCTAATCTCCGAAACTACTGGACCTAAAATTCCTTAAAAAAATTGAGATATAGGTCTATAACATGAATATTACCGGAAAAGTGATAAGAAGTCACAGTTATTTATGTAACATGCAAAATTTTTCAATATACTAATTTCCAATTTCATTAAATTTTAAAACCATTTTTTTGAACAGGTGGTAACCCTATTGACTTCAAATTAAGTACAATCATTCATTCATTGCCTGCAATGACAAACATATTTTTTTGAATTTTTAAGACAAATAGTTTTGAAATTATTCAAGAAAACACAACAAAAAAGGCCAAAAATGCAAATAACTTAACTTTACCCCCTCCTCATCACCAAAAAGGGTGGGCCTGGAATTTCCAAAAAAAAATCAAGAAATATTTCCATACGTATAGATTACAGAACAACAAAAAAAATAGCAGTTATAATGTAAATAACGATATATTTTCAAGGCAAATGGTTTTGAAGTTATTCAAAAAAAAAACCAACAAAAAAGGACTATGAAAAACACTCAATTTCACCCCCTCCTCATATCCATAAGGGCTTGGCCAGGCATTTCCAAAATAATTTCAAAATGTAGTTAAAACGTGTAGGTTACAGAAAATACAAAAAACATTACAGTGATGATGTAAATAAGCATAAATCCGAATATGTATTAGGGTTCCGTACACAGAGTGTCTTATACCATCACTTCGTTTTCTGTTCATTCGTCTTTCACAAGCGATTTCTTCGAATCTGTTAAGCCGATTGCAATGAAATTGGGTACACATATTTTAGTATTCAGTAGTAATCTTAAAATGTTGTTTTCATGTTTTTAAGATAAATAGTTTCGAAGTTATTGAAGGGAAAAGATAAAAAAAATACAAAAATGACCATTCTCCCCCCTGATCTCCGAAACTACTGGGCCTAAAATTATGAAAAAGATACTGAGAACAGGTCTCCACCTGTAGATCACAAAAAAGCAAATAAGAAGTCTGTACTGTTACATATAACACAGATATGACTCAATATTTGGAGTAACTTTTTAATTTTTGACTCAACTTTACAATTTATTTCCTCCAAAACCGTTATACCGATTGAGTTAAAAGTTGGCCAATATATCAACGTGTTAAGTAGAAATACAATCATATTTTTTTTTATATTTTTAAGAGAAATAGTTTTGTAGTTATATAAGAAAATATGGAAAAATAGGCAAAAATGTCAAAAACAGGCCATCCCCCCCCCCCCTACTCTCCGAAACTACTGGACCTAAAATTCCTTAAAAAAATTGAGATATAGGTCTATAACATGAATATTACCGGAAAAGTGATAAGAAGTCACAGTTATTTATGTAACATGCAAAATTTTTCAATATACCTACTAATTTCCAATTTCATTAAATTTTAAAACCATTTTTTTGAACAGGTGGTAACCCTATTGACTTCAAATTAAGTACAATCATTCATTCATTGCCTGCAATGACAAACATATTTTTTTGAATTTTTAAGACAAATAGTTTGAAATTATTCAAGAAAACACAACAAAAAAGGCCAAAAATGCAAATAACTTAACTTTACCCCCTCCTCATCACCAAAAAGGGTGGGCCTGGAATTTCCAAAAAAAATCCAAAAAATATTTCCATACGTATAGATTACAGAACAACAAAAAAAAATTGCAGTTATAATGTAAATAACGATATATTTTCAAGGCAAATGGTTTTGAAGTTATTCAAAAAAAAACCAACAAAAAAGGACTATGAAAAACACTCAATTTCACCCCCTCCTCATATCCATAAGGGCTTGGCCAGGCATTTCCAAAATAATTTCAAAATGTAGTTAAAACGTGTAGGTTACAGAAAATACAAAAAACATTACAGTGATGATGTAAATAAGCATAAATCCGAATATGTATTAGGGTTCCGTACACAGAGTGTAAACGAAACCCTTATAACATCACTTCGTTTTCTGTTCATTCGTCTTTCACAAGCGATTTCTTCGAATCTGTTAAGCCGATTGCAATGAAATTGGGTACACATATTTAAGTATTCAGTAGTAATCTAAAAATGTTGTTTTCATGTTTTTAAGATAAATAGTTTCGAAGTTATTGAAGGGAAAAGATAAAAAAATACAAAAATGACCATTCTCCCCCCCTGATCTCCGAAACTACTGGGCCTAAAATTATGAAAAAGATACTGAGAACAGGTCTCAACCTGTAGATCACAAAAAAGCAAATAAGAAGTCTGTACTGTTACATATAACACAGATATGACTCAATATTTGGAGTAACTTTTTAATTTTTGACTCAACTTTACAATTTATTTCCTCCAAAACCGTTATACCGATTGAGTTTAAAGTTGGCCAATATATCAACGTGTTAAGTAGAAATACAATCATATTTTTTTTATATTTTTAAGAGAAATAGTTTTGTAGTTATATAAGAAAATATGGAAAAATAGGCAAAAATGTCAAAAACAGGCCATCCCCCCCCCTAATCTCCGAAACTACTGGACCTAAAATTCCTTAAAAAAATTGAGATATAGGTCTATAACATGAATATTACCGGAAAAGTGATAAGAAGTCACAGTTATTTATGTAACATGCAAAATTTTTCAATATACTAATTCCCAATTTCATTAAATTTTAAAACCATTTTTTTAAACAGGTGGTAACCCTATTGACTTCAACTTAAGTACAATCATTCATTAATTGCCTGCAATGACAAACATATTTTTTTTGTATTTTTAAGACAAATAGTTTTGAAATTATTCAAGAAAACACAACAAAAAAGGCCAAAAATGCAAATAACTTAACTTTACCCCCTCCTCATCACCAAAAAGGGTGGGCCTGGAATTTCCAAAAAAAATTCAAAAAATATTTCCATACGTATAGATTACAGAACAACAAAAAAAAAATTGCAGTTATAATGTAAATAACGATATATTTTCAAGGCAAATGGTTTTGAAGTTATTCAAAAAAAAAAACAACAAAAAAGGACTATGAAAAACACTCAATTTGACCCCCTCCTCATATCCAAAAGGGCTTGGCCAGGCATTTCCAAAATAATTTCAAAATGTAGTTAAAACGTGTAGGTTACAGAAAATACAAAAAACATTACAGTGATGATGTAAATAAGCATAAATCCGAATATGTATTAGGGTTCCGTACACAGAGTGTAAACGAAACCCTTATAACATCACTTCGTTTTCTGTTCATTCGTCTTTCACAAGCGATTTCTTCGAATCTGTTAAGCCGATTGCAATGAAATTGGGTACACATATTTAAGTATTCAGTAGTAATCTAAAAATGTTGTTTTCATGTTTTTAAGATAAATATTTTCGAAGTTAGTAAACCCCCCCTCCCCCCCCCTTTACACTCTTTTATTTGATTTTCTTTTGTTGTATTGATTTTGTACCTTAAATGTTGTGAATAAAATTTTCGTACCGTTCCACCGGATTTGAACCTGGATCACTTCACTCAAATGCCAGACGTCGCTAACCATTCGACCACGGGCCCTAATGTACTCAACTAGTACAGTTTGAATACCATTATAATTTTTTGAAAATTTGTATGCCCTCATCCAAAATATAAAACATTTGTCACAAGACAATACATGTGTGGTGTTAGCTGGATAGTGGAGTACTCGCCTGATGCTCTTGATGTGCCTGGTTCGAATCTTGTCGGGGGATTGCTTTTTTTTTGTATTCGTATTACAATGAGACTTAATTTTTATTATAAGTTTAACTCTTGTTTGGTATATAAGAAGAGACAACCTATTCGAGTTATAATTAGTTTTTTTTTATTGTTGAATATTGCAATAAAATCAATTGTTTATTTGCTGAAGAAAAAATAAAGTTCCTTATTCCTTTCTTACTGTGGTGTTTCGTTTTGTTTGCCGATGGCCAAAATTTTTGTTTCTTTTTAGGGTTCTTACACAGGTGAAAACGAAAACCTTTAAGATCAGTTCGGTTTCCTTTTATTTGTTTTGTGATGCTTTTTTATTTATCGCTGAGGTAAGCTCAGGGTGTCCAGGGTCGAGCCCAAAGAAAGCAAATAAAACTTGGGTCGAAAAGTCGCAAACATCCAATAACGACCAACCTTGTCCGATGTCGTAACAAATTTTATTACAGTTTTCTTACGATCTAAAATAACAGAGTATTGCATATACAACTTACAGTCTACGGATAATACAAATTCTTAATCAAATAATTTCTTACGATACGTCTTAAAATAAATGAGCAGGTCTCAAAATGCTGCTCCTGTCTCTAGCACCAAACTAGAGAATAAACAGTCGAACCGTCCCCGATTTGACAGCTCTCTGTCTGTGGGGCGCTTAGAAGAAGGGCCACCACGGAATAAACAGGCAAAAGCGATTTTTCTGTCCCCGATACACTCAGAGGGAGTGGAGCGAGGAATAAACAGCAGAACTCAAAATGCTGCTACTGTCCTTAGCACCAAACTAAGGAATAAACGGTCGAACTGTCCCCGATCTGACAGCTCTCTGTCTGTGGTGCGCTTGGAAGAAGGGCAGCCACAGAATAAACAGGCAAAGGCGGATTTTCTGTCCTCGATACACTCAGAGGGAGTGGAGCGAGGAATAAACAGCAGAACTCGAAATGCTGCTACTGTCCTTAGCACCAAACTAAGGAATAAACGGTCGAACTGTCCCCGATTTGACAGCTCTCTGTCTGTGGTGCGCTTGGAAGAAGGGCAGCCACAGAATAAACAGGCAAAGGCGGATTTTCTGTCCTCGATACACTCAGAGGGAGTGGAGCGAGGAATAAACAGCAGAACTCAAAATGCTGCTACTGTCCTTAGCACCAAACTAAGGAATAAACGGTCGAACTGTCCCCGATTTGACAGCTCTCTGTCTGCGGTGCGCTTGGAAGAAGGGCAGCCACAGAATAAACAGGCAAAGGCGGATTTTCTGTCCTCGATACACTCAGAGGGAGCGGAGCGAGGAATAAACAGCAGAACTCAAAATGCTGCTACTGTCCTTAGCACCAAACTAAGGAATAAACGGTCGAACTGTCCCCGATTTGACAGCTCTCTGTCTGTGGTGCGCTTGGAAGAAGGGCAGCCACAGAATAAACAGGCAAAGGCGGATTTTCTGTCCTCGATACACTCAGAGGGAGTGGAGCGAGGAATAAACAGCAGAACTCAAAATGCTGCTACTGTCCTTAGCACCAAACTAAGGAATAAACGGTCGAACTGTCCCCGATTTGACAGCTCTCTGTCTGTGGTGCGCTTGGAAGAAGGGCAGCCACAGAATAAACAGGTGGAATCGGTCCGGCAAGATAAAAAAAACAGGTCAGGAGAAGCCTTTCCTAGTCGGAGGTACACTTAGAAGAAGTGGATCTTCGACGAGCAAAAAATATATAAAAAGTTTTTAGGCCAAAAATTTCCGGTATAGAAGGCGAAGCCGTTAATACTATAAGTATAGTCAGCTTGCTTCCCGGCGTTTAAATTCTTCTCAATACGCAGGATTGGTATTAACCACACTGAAGAAAGTAAACCTAACCTTGCATTGACATTTTACTTCCCCTTGTTAATTTTTGTGTGAAAACATAACGTGAATTAAAAGAAAGGGAGTGAACTAAATGCATGCATTCTTCAACGATCGGTCGGCTGGTGTGAGATAACGAAACGTATGCATGGTGTGTATGTACGTATTGTACGAACATATGGAATCAACGCATGAGCGATGACGTGATCTTCTGGTTTAAAAATGCATGAGTGGGTCGGGTGATAAATTGAATTTGAATTTGAGAATTCAAATTTAATTTTCTCAACGGTCGTTTGGCAGGTTTCGTTTATTGTTTTTATTTTTGGTTTCGGTAATTTGAAGCAAAATTTGTAACGCTTCGTTACATTCCCCCCTTACTTCGGAAGACGAGAACCTTCTCGTCTTAAGGTATGTTTACGTAAGGAGGTTTTGTTTTTTTTTTCTTTTTTTTTTATCTTCATTTCTTTTTTTTTCTTAATTTCTTTTCGTTTCTCCTTTTTTTGCTTTTTTTTTTTGTTTTTTTCTTTTTCTTTTTTGTGTTATTTTTTCTCTTTTTTATTTTTTTTCTTACTTAACAATCAAATTCGTAAAAAAAATAAACAATTAATTTCAAAATAAAAAAAACAAACAACTTTCTTCTATTATAATAATAAAAAACAGGTTCTTTTCATAAATTTTTCGGTCTTCGTGCTTGGTGCTGCTCAGGGTTTGACATCGATGGTCTTGGTCAGGCCTTTATAACGTAGGCTGGCTTGGTCGCCCTTTCTGTTCATTCGAACCGTGATGTGGCCCCATGGCCGCTGGATGGTGAAGGTGCGATGATGCCGACTGCCTCTTAACTCTATCCCGTCGAATGGATCGCGGGGTATGGATTGCGGTGCCTCGCCTTCTCTTATGGCGGTCGCTTGAACAGGCGGGCCGAAGTTGGGTATGTATGCTGGGATGGCTGAACTGGTTGACGGACGGTCGGTACGATACGAGCAATACTGGCTACTGCTAGCCACATCCGGGTCAATGGACGACATCTTTCTTTTTGCTTCTGGAAGGGGCTGGCTTCCCTTGGAGTCGTCTGACTGGCTTGATGGCTTGATACCAGCTGCTGCTTTTTGCCTTAGCGGTGGTTGAAATCCCTTCATGCGTAGTAGCTTTGACTTTAACGGTGGGTTAAGTTGGAACCAGCGCTCTTCTGCAGCCTTCCGCTGCGCCTTGGCCTTTTCCAATGCTCTCTCGGGAGGGTCTCGTGCGGGGATCGGTCGGGCGGCTTCAAAATCATGGACCATACGGCTACTTCTCTGATGTTTCGGCAGTGGTTCACGGACCAGAGGTTCCTCGGCTCGGGACGGTGCGGTAACCTTGTCCGGCGCCGTTGGTTTTCGGATGCTGGGATCTAGTTCGGATAGAAGCGGCTGGCGGACTCCTCGGCGTGACATCTTCGACCTGAATTCCCTGGACTCTGCTATCGGAAGCTGCCGTTGCGGTGCCGACAATCTGTGGTAGCGCGGACTGGGCGCTCGAGAATCATGATGCCGTGGGCTACGGCGGCACACGGTGCTTTCCATAGTGATGCTATTCTCAGGTACTGATAATAATTCGCACGGTTCCTCTTGAACTGGAGAATAGTTGCGACATCTTTCCTCGTCAACTATTAGTTGGTTTTTGAATTTATTTGCGGTCACGACTACTCTAATTATACTGTCGGAGTCGGAGTTTGAGTTTAAAACAGGGCGGCTTGTATTAGTGCGATTTTCAGGTGGGCTTTCAACGACGGCGGTGGCGGTTCGGTGTGGAGGCACATTGGCTATTCCTTTTAGCTCGTCAAACTTCGGTAGTTCGGTCGTCATGAGCTCATCGGGTTTGTGCTGGTCGGTATCGGGAAGGTGAGAGGCAGCAAAGCATACAGGAACGGAATCGTCAATTATATCGGCGGAATCAGGCTTTTTGCATGTCAAGACTTCTCCTCCCAAAAAGACTTGTAGGCCAGCTTGGCTTAACAAATCCATCCCCAAGATGGCGTCAGTATCAAGCGATGGGAGATAAGTTGCTTCTCCTAATAACATTACCCTGTTCAAAGCAAACTCCACCTTGTAGTTCTCTTTTGTCGTTACTGCAGTTCCATTAGCCATATGTACCTTACGGCAGTGCTCGTACATGGGTAGATCCCACTCTTGGAACTTATCGCGTAGTCCTTTGCCCACATATGTCTTAGTTGAACCAGTATCGAGCAGTGCTTGATATACCTGGTCTCCAACCTTAAACGGGACGAAGTAGCGTGGGTCGTGAGCAAGAGCTGAGCGCATGACAGCTAAGTTGTCTCGACGGCATGAACAGTCCTTCGAAAGTATTCCATCCTCCCCGCAGAAGGAGCAGAACAGTCGAAAAGGTCTTCGGCAATTCTCCTTACGATGACCCCTTTGTTTACAGTTCCAGCAATGGGTCTGTCTATCGTAAGGATCGGTGAATGCTGAGACTCGTGGTGTATTAGGAACTGGTGGACGGGTGGTGGTTGGCGCTAGCCTTACGTTCCTCTCTTCATTTCGGATCGATTCGAATTCTTCGGTAAGATCAATCAGCTCGTCGATTGTCTTGAAATCGGTACGCTTTATGTACAGCCTGTACTCGGGTCGTAGGCCGTCGAAAATTCGATCGATATTACTGGTGATGGTGATCCGGGGATGTTGATGTATTAAATACCGGTAGCTCCAAATGTATTCTTTGGCTTTCTCCCTCGGACCTTGGTGGCGGCGGAATATCTCGTCCTCAAGCTTATGGAGGTATCGGGGTGGAAGGAAGTTCTGTATGAATGCTTGGTGAAAATCTTCCCAGGTCGTAAAGCTGCCGCTCTTAATGCGCAGCCACTCCAAAGTCGTTCCTCTGAAGATTTCAGGCAAGGTTCGTATAATATCGTTCCGAGGTATGTCGTAGCATTTCGCCAGCTCCGTCAGTCTCTCTATAAATTCTAGAGGATTTCCAGTCCCGTCGAACTTAAGTCCCCACTTTCGGACCGTGTTCATAACCTCAGCTTCGTAGCTTAATGTTAGACGGCCTGATGAGCGAGATTGATGGGAAATATTGGTTGGCGGGAGTTGAGTTGCACCGTCGTTTAAGGTGAGACGACCTGGCGTATGAGGTAGCTGGGAAGCATCGGTCGGTGGCCGTTGATCGGCGCTGCTTTCGTGACTGGCAGCATTCGGTGGACTGGTTACAGGTTTTTGTTGCTGAGGAACGTGAAAACTCGTCTGAAAGTATAAAGGGTTCTTTCCCCCTGCTTCGGCGTTGCTGGACTCAACCGGAGGTTCGCTCTGGTTGCCTTTATCAGAGGTTTGGTCAGCGGGAGGGTCTTCGACGTCGTTACGTTCTTCGACAACACTCTCCCAATGTTCGCACAGGTTTTGAGTTGAACCATGTTCGCGAGTTTTCTTTAGGTGCTGACTCAGGCGCTTTCTTAGCTCTCGTACGTTGCCGGTCGTGTCGAGCTTTCGGGTCTTAAGCGTGTCGATCAGCTCAGGCTTTTTCAAGAAATATATAAATCCGAGGTTCTTATACGGACTCAAATGTTGCTCGTCGTCATCGTCGGAGGCGGACATGGTGCGGTAGGAGGCGGTAGTTCGGGACGGAAAAACGGTAGCTGGTGAAAGGTTGTCGGTGGCACTGGTTCCAAGATTACGAAGAGACGGCAGACGGTTGCTGGTCGTTAGTTCGGTTAAAAGCGGTTGCTGGTCGGTTGCTGGACGATAGTTCGGTGTACGGTGAATCGGAGGTACCTTTCGAAGATTCCGGTTTGGTTAGTGTTCGGAGTTTGGTTGAACCTTCTAAGGTCCCTGCTCGGGCGCCAATTTGTGATGCTTTTTTATTTATCGCTGAGGTAAGCTCAGGGTGTCCAGGGTCGAGCCCGAAGAAAGCAAATAAAACTTGGGTCGAAAAGTCGCAAACATCCAATAACGACCAACCTTGTCCGATGTCGTAACAAATTTTATTACAGTTTTCTTACGATCTAAAATAACAGAGTATTGCATATACAACTTACAGTCTACGGATAATACAAATTCTTAATCAAATAATTTCTTACGATACGTCTTAAAATAAATGAGCAGGTCTCAAAATGCTGCTCCTGTCTCTAGCACCAAACTAGAGAATAAACAGTCGAACCGTCCCCGATTTGACAGCTCTCTGTCTGTGGGGCGCTTAGAAGAAGGGCCACCACGGAATAAACAGGCAAAAGCGATTTTTCTGTCCCCGATACACTCAGAGGGAGTGGAGCGAGGAATAAACAGCAGAACTCAAAATGCTGCTACTGTCCTTAGCACCAAACTAAGGAATAAACGGTCGAACTGTCCCCGATCTGACAGCTCTCTGTCTGTGGTGCGCTTGGAAGAAGGGCAGCCACAGAATAAACAGGCAAAGGCGGATTTTCTGTCCTCGATACACTCAGAGGGAGTGGAGCGAGGAATAAACAGCAGAACTCGAAATGCTGCTACTGTCCTTAGCACCAAACTAAGGAATAAACGGTCGAACTGTCCCCGATTTGACAGCTCTCTGTCTGTGGTGCGCTTGGAAGAAGGGCAGCCACAGAATAAACAGGCAAAGGCGGATTTTCTGTCCTCGATACACTCAGAGGGAGTGGAGCGAGGAATAAACAGCAGAACTCAAAATGCTGCTACTGTCCTTAGCACCAAACTAAGGAATAAACGGTCGAACTGTCCCCGATTTGACAGCTCTCTGTCTGTGGTGCGCTTGGAAGAAGGGCAGCCACAGAATAAACAGGCAAAGGCGGATTTTCTGTCCTCGATACACTCAGAGGGAGCGGAGCGAGGAATAAACAGCAGAACTCAAAATGCTGCTACTGTCCTTAGCACCAAACTAAGGAATAAACGGTCGAACTGTCCCCGATTTGACAGCTCTCTGTCTGTGGTGCGCTTGGAAGAAGGGCAGCCACAGAATAAACAGGCAAAGGCGGATTTTCTGTCCTCAATACACTCAGAGGGAGTGGAGCGAGGAATAAACAGCAGAACTCAAAATGCTGCTACTGTCCTTAGCACCAAACTAAGGAATAAACGGTCGAACTGTCCCCGATTTGACAGCTCTCTGTCTGTGGTGCGCTTGGAAGAAGGGCAGCCACAGAATAAACAGGTGGAATCGGTCCGGCAAGATAAAAAAACAGGTCAGGAGAAGCCTTTCCTAGTCGGAGGTACACTTAGAAGAAGTGGATCTTCGACGAGCAAAAAATATATAAAAAGTTTTTAGGCCAAAAATTTCCGGTATAGAAGGCGAAGGCGTTAATACTATAAGTATAGTCAGCTTGCTTCCCGGCGTTTAAATTCTTCTCAATACGCAGGATTGGTATTAACCACACTGAAGAAAGTAAACCTAACCTTGCATTGACATTTTACTTCCCCTTGTTAATTTTTGTGTGAAAACATAACGTGAATTAAAAGAAAGGGAGTGAACTAAATGCATGCATTCTTCAACGATCGGTCGGCTGGTGTGAGATAACGAAACGTATGCATGGTGTGTATGTACGTATTGTACGAACATATGGAATCAACGCATGAGCGATGACGTGATCTTCTGGTTTAAAAATGCATGAGTGGGTCGGGTGATAAATTGAATTTGAATTTGAGAATTCAAATTTAATTTTCTCAACGGTCGTTTGGCAGGTTTCGTTTATTGTTTTTATTTTTGGTTTCGGTAATTTGAAGCAAAATTTGTAACGCTTCGTTACAGTTTCACAAGCGATTTCTTAGAATCTGCTAAGCTGATTGCAATTAAATTTGGTTCACATTTTCTAGATAGAAGTGATCCGAAAATGCTGCTACCAGATTTTTAAGATACACAGTTTCGAAGTCATTGAAGGAAATAGGCAGAAAGACTATTCAAATTATTTTCCAAGAAAATGTTTGGTTTCAAATCTTAATCCTTGTATAAAAAATCCTTCAAAACTGAAAGAAAGTAGGGTCGGATAATCAAGTACGGAACCCTCCTCGAGCGAGTTTATCTCGCACTTGTCCGCTTTTTTTTTTATATCTCTAATACTTACATACCTACTTACTTATATTATTCATATCATCATAACAATCATAACAATAGATAAACAGCAATACATTAATAAAACATTCGAATTTCTAAATACAAAAAACTTTATGGTGTTGAAAGACGATCCAACAATGAAATATCAGAAAGAAATTCCTAATTTACAAAAAAACTGTTCTATTTTATCCCAATTTCCATATTACTCCATAGTCCAGATGAATCCACAACCTCCAAAATTATATTCACTAATTAAATTACATAAAAACAATAACCCCATTAGGCCCGTAGTATCATTTAATAGTGCACCATCATACAAATTATCTGAGAAATTAATAAACCTCATCTCATATCATACCAAGTTTATTTCAACCCATAGCATTCAAAATTCTATACAGTTAACTAACAACCTACAAAACATAAGTATTCCTCCAAATGCAGTTCTACTCTCATTTGATGTAGAAAATTTGTTTCCAAGCGTACCAGTCCAAGAAGTACAGCAGATTATTCATATGTTATTAAATAAAAATGAAACTAGTTACTCAACATCAACAGAAATTTTAAAAATTTTAAATGTATGTTTAAAACAAAATTATTTTCAATTTCAAAATAAGTTGTTTAGCGCTAGTGATGGTTTGATAATGGGTGACCCTATCAGTCCTTTACTTGCAGAAATATTCATGAATAGTTTAGAAGTAGACATTATGAAGAACCCTATGAGTAAAAATTTACTATTTTGGTATCGGTATGTTGACGATATTATTTGTTGTTGGACAGGCACTACAAGACAATTAGATATGTTTTTCAAATACATTAACAGTTTACATAAAAATATAAATTTCACAATAGAACTAGAGAAAAATAATAAAATTAATTTCTTAGACCCGACTATAAACAGAAAAAATAATAATTTAGAATTTAGCATTTATCATAAGCCAACACATAGTGATGCCATCATACATAATAACTCACTTCATCCATATTCTCATAAAATGTCTACATTTTATAGCCATATATATAGATTACTGTCTATACCTGTTAGAGATTAGAGCAACAAGGCACAACACGAGGAGCCTAATGAGCAGGAGCCGACAACACCGACGACACCATAGCAAGAACAAACAACATTCCAACCACCAGCTGCATTTGCGCGCGAGCACAACAACAATGCGCAGGGCATTTATTATTCCTATTTTTCGATCCACAAATCGCCAACAACAATTGCGTGCAGAACAACAAGTGCTAGTTCTCGGTCCGGAAACCACAACAACAAATTCGCTTGTGGACCGAGAACGATCGACATAAATGGTTAAGACACACCCCTTTTCATAGTGTGTCGATGAGCGGTACTTGCGGATCGAGAACGAGCAACATGAACATCCGACATCGGGTGAGTTAGGACACACCCCTTTTCATACAACGTCGATGAGCGGTACTTGCGACCGAGAGCAGGCACCAGGGCAGCTGCCTACTGATTGTGCTGATGGAAAACTTTATAGAATTAATTCGTGATAGAGCAATTGAGCTAAACAGTCCGATTCCTTTTCGAGCATCAGTGAGATACAGTCCACCTTTTTAGAGCATTTTATTTTGATCAAATAAAATTATATTTTTTGTGCAAAGAAATTAAATCGTTTCTTTTATTGAGCTTCAACATTTCTGGTCCATTCGAGCCGTATGGTTTTATCAGCGCGCAGAAGTTAAGTAAAAACGAAAAACCACTAAGAGCAATTTCCTGTTTTTTGTTCTTTCTTAATTTCAGTAGTGCAGAGCAATATATCAAGAGCAATTCCAGAATCAGAGCGATTCCAACAATCGAGCGCTAGTGCTGAGAGCAACAAAGTTGATACCCCGTGCTGTGACTTCCATCAATAAGAACAATTTGGCGTTGTGCACTGATTCCGCGCAGATCGTTGCCGCTTCCGAAGGGTCGACCTGAGTTGTTGCGATCGCGTGCGGTCTTACGGGCAAGTGCTTTGGAGAGCAGCAGTTCCGGTTCAGGAACAATGGGCGACGCCACGTGCAGAGATGTTCAACGGCAATGATGCCTGCAGAGCAGCAGGTCATAGATAACGTTCCCCCTTCGGCGGACGTAATGCTTGGGCGAACTGAGCGAGAGCAAATGACCGAGGTACAGTGTGCATTGCTAGCTACAGCATGCATTAGGGTGAAGAACAGAGCAGGGCAACCCGTGGAAGCAAGGGCGCTTCTAGACAGTGGAAGCCAGATAAATTTAATAACAGAGCAGTGCGCACATAGACTGGGCCTGATCAAACGCCGATGCGTTTTTGATGTGTGTGGCATGGGATCGAGCGTTGCCATACGACAAAACGGGCTCGTGAGCTTGAGCATTTCTTCGGGCAATGATCCGATAGAAACGAGCGAGCTAAAGTTGGCGGATCCGAAATTCAGTCGGCCAGCCAAGATTGAGATGCTATTAGGTGCGCAAGTATGGGCAGAGATAATTAAAGATGGAGTCAAGAGGGTCAAGTCTGGACTGATGGCGCAAGACTCCCATCTGGGCTGGATCGTTTTTGGACAGCTACAACCAAACAACGAGCGAGCGGCCAGAGCAATGTGCGCAATCTCAGAATCCTCGTATTTCGAGCTTAATCAGTTGCTGAGGAGATTCTGGGAGTTAGAAGAGCCGAGCTGGAAGTTCACCTTATCAGCAGAAGATGAATGGGTCGAAGAGAACTTCAAGAGCACATTCTACCGAGCACCATCTGGGCGTTACGTGGTGACGATTCCAATAAACCCTAGAGCACAAGCGTTGGGTTCCACCAGGGCGGTGGCAATTAAGAGATTCCTACAAACCGAGAAGAGATTGTGTGCAGATCCAGAGCTTAGACAGAAATATGTCGAATTTATGCGCGAATACGAGCATCTCGGCCACATGAGGGAAGTCGTCCGACCAAGTACGAGCGAGCGAGCATACCACATTCCCCACCATTGCGTCACTAAGAAGTTTCGCGTGGTTTTTGATGCATCATGTAAGAGCGATAGTGGAGTGTCATTGAACGATGTGCAGTTCTCTGGTGCTAAGCTCCAAGACGATCTCTCGGCGATCATAATCCGTTTCCGGTGCTACAAGGTTGCGGTCTCAGCAGACGTCGAGAAGATGTTTCGCCAAGTGAGTGTGAACCCAGAGCAATGGGATCTCCAGCGAATCTTCTGGAGGGAGAACCCAGATGAGCAACTGCGCGAATATTGTCTGACAGTGGTTACATATGGCATAGCGTCGAGCGGTTTTAATGCAGTACGAGCTATGCATCAGTGCGCAATGGATCATGAAGAGCAATATCCACTGGCTTGCGAAGCAATAAAGAGCAATTTTTACATGGACGACATGTTGACCGGTGCAGACACTGAAGAGCAGCGATTCAGAAGTGCTATCAAATAAATTCCTCACTACGAGCTGGAGGATTCAAGTTGAGCAAGTTCTTGGCCTCGAGTCAGCGCGTATTATCGAAGCTTACAAGGACCTGGACGAGTGAAAGAGAGCTACAATTTCCGGAAGAGCATAATGCCTCCATGCTGGGCCTTGTATGGGATTGTGCAAGAGATGAAATTTCGTTCAAACTACGAGAAACTGAGAGCAACTTGGCCACTACGAAGAGAGCAGTAATTGGTGCCATCGCAAGGCTGTACGACCCAAATGGTTACCTTGCGCCAGTGATAATAGTTGCCAAGATACTCATACAAGACTTATGGCGCTCCGGAGTTGGATGGGATGAGCAAATCCCCGCAACCATTCTGCCTGTATGGCGGAGGTACTATGAGCAGCTGTCGCATCTGGAAGTGATCAAGATTCCGAGATGGCTTGGCAGCACAGAGCAGCACCAACTGGAGTTACACGGTTCCGCAGATGCATCCACCAGAGCTTATGCAGCAGTCGTTTACATGCGTGCTACCTCCCTGACAGGGGAAACGACTTGCAGGATCATTGCATCGAAGACCAAAGTGGCCCCAATTAAGGTTATTTCTGTGCCGAGACTCGAGCTATGTGCAGCTGAGCTTTTGTGCAAGTTAATGGTGCAGGTGAGCAATGCGTGCGCTATAAGAAATCTAGCGAAGACATACTGGTCCGACTCTACAGTTACCCTCTGTTGGATCAGCAAGATGCCATGTGATTTGAAGACTTTCGTGGCGAATAGAGTAGCCAGTATTCAAGAGCTGAGCGGAGACTACCGTTGGCGGCATGTCAGATCCAGTGACAACCCCGCCGACCTAGGATCCAGGGGCATCAAGGTAGAGCAACTGGCCGAATCTAACCTTTGGTGGCAAGGGCCGCCATGGCTTACATTGCGGGATGAAGAATGGCCAACTACAAAGCAACAATCGAGCGAGCAACAACCATAAGGGGTTTCGGATGAGCTTAAGCCACCAGTTGCTGTCAGTTTTATCACGGTGCGAGTGCCGGTGCTGAGCATGGGTGGTACCGATCTTCTGGAGCGCAAGTCAACGTTACAGAGCATCCTCAGATTGACAGCCCTTGTGATGAGATTCCCAAGAAGGTGCAAAGAACGGCGCGAAGCGAGACTGCGCAAGTCAACACAGTGCGAAGCAACAGAGCTTGGAGCGATCAACTCTTCGCCGGTGCAATTTGAGGCAGAGCAGAGCAAAACGATTACACTGGAGGAGCTTGAAGAAGCCCTAACCTATTGGGTTATGGTTGAGCAACGACCGACGTGCGTATGGCAAGGAGATTCAACAGCTTTCTGAGAAGTCTACATTAGATGGTTCGAGCAATATCATCTCCATGAATCCGTTCCTGGACGCCAAGGGCGTGCTCAGAGTTGGAGGGAGACTACAGAATTCAGCGATGCCTTACCAGATGATTCATCCAATGATTCTACCTTCCAAGAGCAGACTAACTGAACTACTACTTAGAGAAGCGCACTTTAAGACATTGCATGGAGGGGTACAGCTGTGCATGCAGTACATAAGGCAAAAGTTCTGGATTCCATCTTTGAGACGAGCGGTAAGAACATATATTTCACGGTGCATAATCTGTTTTCTTCAGAGCAAGGTGATATCAGAGCAGTTTATGGGCAGCCTTCCGAAGGATCGTGTCCAACCAACAAGAGCGTTCAAGCATAGTGGAGTGGACTATGCTGGGCCAGTGCAAATCAAGGCTAGATCAGGGCGATCAAGCGACTATTGCATACTACGCTAGTGCGAGCGATTCAGAAGTTGTGCGTGCTACCACTCGAAGAGCCTGAACAAGGAATTGAAGACGAGCCTTCAATTGGGGGGAGGAATGTTAGAGATTAGAGCAACAAGGCACAACACGAGGAGCCTAATGAGCAGGAGCCGACAACACCGACGACACCATAGCAAGAACAAACAACATTCCAACCACCAGCTGCATTTGCGCGCGAGCACAACAACAATGCGCAGGGCATTTATTATTCCTATTTTTCGATCCACAAATCGCCAACAACAATTGCGTGCAGAACAACAAGTGCTAGTTCTCGGTCCGGAAACCACAACAACAAATTCGCTTGTGGACCGAGAACGATCGACATAAATGGTTAAGACACACCCCTTTTCATAGTGTGTCGATGAGCGGTACTTGCGGATCGAGAACGAGCAACATGAACATCCGACATCGGGTGAGTTAGGACACACCCCTTTTCATACAACGTCGATGAGCGGTACTTGCGACCGAGAGCAGGCACCAGGGCAGCTGCCTACTGATTGTGCTGATGGAAAACTTTATAGAATTAATTCGTGATAGAGCAATTGAGCTAAACAGTCCGATTCCTTTTCGAGCATCAGTGAGATACAGTCCACCTTTTTAGAGCATTTTATTTTGATCAAATAAAATTATATTTTTTGTGCAAAGAAATTAAATCGTTTCTTTTATTGAGCTTCAACATTTCTGGTCCATTCGAGCCGTATGGTTTTATCAGCGCGCAGAAGTTAAGTAAAAACGAAAAACCACTAAGAGCAATTTCCTGTTTTTTGTTCTTTCTTAATTTCAGTAGTGCAGAGCAATATATCAAGAGCAATTCCAGAATCAGAGCGATTCCAACAATCGAGCGCTAGTGCTGAGAGCAACAAAGTTGATACCCCGTGCTGTGACTTCCATCAATAAGAACAATTTGGCGTTGTGCACTGATTCCGCGCAGATCGTTGCCGCTTCCGAAGGGTCGACCTGAGTTGTTGCGATCGCGTGCGGTCTTACGGGCAAGTGCTTTGGAGAGCAGCAGTTCCGGTTCAGGAACAATGGGCGACGCCACGTGCAGAGATGTTCAACGGCAATGATGCCTGCAGAGCAGCAGGTCATAGATAACGTTCCCCCTTCGGCGGACGTAATGCTTGGGCGAACTGAGCGAGAGCAAATGACCGAGGTACAGTGTGCATTGCTAGCTACAGCATGCATTAGGGTGCAGAACAGAGCAGGGCAACCCGTGGAAGCAAGGGCGCTTCTAGACAGTGGAAGCCAGATAAATTTAATAACAGAGCAGTGCGCACATAGACTGGGCCTGATCAAACGCCGATGCGTTTTTGATGTGTGTGGCATGGGATCGAGCGTTGCCATACGACAAAACGGGCTCGTGAGCTTGAGCATTTCTTCGGGCAATGATCCGATAGAAACGAGCGAGCTAAAGTTGGCGGATCCGAAATTCAGTCGGCCAGCCAAGATTGAGATGCTATTAGGTGCGCAAGTATGGGCAGAGATAATTAAAGATGGAGTCAAGAGGGTCAAGTCTGGACTGATGGCGCAAGACTCCCATCTGGGCTGGATCGTTTTTGGACAGCTACAACCAAACAACGAGCGAGCGGCCAGAGCAATGTGCGCAATCTCAGAATCCTCGTATTTCGAGCTTAATCAGTTGCTGAGGAGATTCTGGGAGTTAGAAGAGCCGAGCTGGAAGTTCACCTTATCAGCAGAAGATGAATGGGTCGAAGAGAACTTCAAGAGCACATTCTACCGAGCACCATCTGGGCGTTACGTGGTGACGATTCCAATAAACCCTAGAGCACAAGCGTTGGGTTCCACCAGGGCGGTGGCAATTAAGAGATTCCTACAAACCGAGAAGAGATTGTGTGCAGATCCAGAGCTTAGACAGAAATATGTTGAATTTATGCGCGAATACGAGCATCTCGGCCACAT